>CM029941.1:41556948-42874448 GCA_017639245.1 Myiopsitta monachus | reverse complement strand
AGAACACAAGTCAGGATATTGAAAATTTGATTCCCACAGAACTGGTTTCAGCACCAAGCCAGCTGAAAATCTGACAGAAAAATTTAATAGTGTAAAATAAAGTTTCAAAGATTTGGCAGCAGGAAAATGTTGATTTTCAGATATTTTTTTGATTTTCTAAGACAAAGACTTAAATTCAACACTCCAAAGTGGAAAAGCTTCTTTCACTCCACCTCCATACACAAAACAAACCAACAAAAAAATCTTGCTCACAATTTTGAAATATTTGCCTAAATAAGTTTTCATTTTAAAATATCAAATTATTTAAATTTTATTGACAATGTTTATTTTTCCAATTCAATATTTTAATTCAAAACTTGAGACAAAATTGACTAAAGTGCCTTCCTCTACCTTTACTTCCATTCTGATTTCAAAGCAGAAAGTAATATTGAAATGCTGACATTTCCCATGGGAGGAAAGTTCTATTTTTTAACAGCTTTACTTCTGTGTATTTAAAATCTCAGCTATTACTCTGAAACTCCGGAGGGGGGAGGATTTGTACTGGATACGGAAGAATTCAGTAAAGGTTGAATTATTCTGGTTGTATAAAGTGGCAAAGGCACGAGGACCTTCCTCTCTCACTTTGCTTTATGGTGGAGGAATCACGTTTCTCAAGGCTATCATCAGATGAAGAACTGGATGCCCTATCCATTAAAAATCATGTGCAAATGAAAAGGATGCAGAGAATGAAAGTTAAAACTCATCTTCAAACATAGCTAAGTTGTAAGCAAGTTCCAATGAAGTTACAGAAGTTTGAACCAAACCCAAGATTTGAATACCACTGATTTTTGAGAAACTTTACATCCTGATCTGGATGTTGTAAGTACTCAGAATATCTCTCCCAGGCTGAGCAAAACTATAATCATCAGGGGAGGATTCTGTAATTTAATTCCTAGGCTACTGAAAATACTTGTCACACACAAATCCTTTGGAAGAGCTGAAGTTTTGCATACAGCAGTATTTTTGTGCTAGAACCTAGCATTTGGTTTATGATGGGCCACGCCATCCTCAGTAAGGTTGACACTCTTACATTAGTATTCCTAATACAAATAAAATCAGCATACTGGCTCCTCTGATTTTCAGCAACCAATGCGAATCATCTCTCTTTAATATCCAGTACCTCTGATAATCACAAGGTCTACTGTTACATTTCCCTTATCCCAGCACCTTAATAACCTTTCTCCTCGTGTCTCCAGCAGCACAAGTAGCAGACAGGGTCTGGAGGTGGGGGACACAGATGGATACAGAAATAAATGGTGACTCAGAAGAACTTTTTGCTCTTCAGCGGCTTGTACTCTATTGATCCTTTTACGCTGCCCAGTGTTCCAAGATGTTTTATAATTATGACCATAACAAAAGAAGCAATAGACATCAGTTTAAAAACTATAAAACCAAATCAACAAATGGTTAAAGCTGCAGATACAAGGCCCTGCTATGCCAACCTCCAGTTCTCTTCACTGATGCTCCAGAGTGTGGATAAAATTCCCTTCCCAGCCTAAACCAGATACTCAATTAGTTGGCTGTCAGAATGAAATGCAGGAAGGAGGGAAAGCTCGATGAACACATCAGCCTAGTGAAATGCAATTAAAAAGATCCTTAATCAAACATTTCTGTTTTTAACAGGTCAGATAATGTAGCATAATCAAAGTCTATTTGCCCAAATCCTTTTTTTCCCCAGATCCAAATCCTGAAATCAGGGAAGCCAAAACCTAGGCGATGACTTCAATTCCTTGAACTTCGGAATGGTACAAACAGTGCAAAATGCTGGCTTAATTGGAGTAAATAACCAACAGACCTACTCTTTCATCTTTCTCATCTTTTACTTTCATTTTCCTCCCCCACCCTGTTCTTCCTTCTCTTTGTCTGGAAGAGGGAGATTTGTACACATCACTGTCTTTCAGGGCGCTACTGGAGCCCTCTCTGGTTATTGCTGGTATTGCTTATATAGACGCAAGTTACAGACTTTCGTATTTTCCCCTGCAGTTTCCCTATTGTCTGAGCAAGATTCACGTCTTCATCCCTGTGATGTTGGTTCAATTTTGCCCTTTCTAATGAGTTCTACTAGTAATTGTGTCCCAGAGTTTATATTTATGATGTCATGTGCATAACAGTATCATCCTTAACAACGTACTGGCTTAAACAGCACCTAGAGATAAGAATTATATTCCCAATGTTTGCAACACAGGAGGTATTCTCTGAAGTAAAGCATGAGGACATACAGTGAATTCTGTCCACAGAGCAGCTGCCTGTTAAAGGTACCAACCAAAATGTTAAAGAGTCTGCACCGTATTTCCTTTGTTCTGTACTCAAGCTATAAGAGAGTAACATATTAAAAGACTAAATATATTAATATATTTCATATTTTTGCATTCATGGGTGTGCATTTCATAAGCTTTAATGCTATTTTTCCCTGATGAAAACCCACTTTTCACTGGGCTGAAGAGGAGGGGAGAAGAAACTTTAGTCTCCTATGAATCAAGCTATCACCTTCTGTGGATCAGACTGAGTACTAGCTGCTCAAAAGTGAGATTTTATTTAAATTTTCATATTCAAGTGTATCAGGATGCAGAAATTATTAGCTTGCACTGTATTAAATGGTTTCTTAGTTTACTTAAAAGCAAAAACGCAAAAGCTAATTCCAAATATACTCTTGTGAAAGACAATGAGGTTTGTCACAGACGAGGTTAGATAAAGGCTGTTCACAGAACCTGAGATACAAAGAAAACACAGAAGCAAAGAAAATAGCACTCACTGCTTTCTGCTCAAATGTGTTCAAATAGGCTTTGATCTATAGCCTTCTTAGCCTGATTACCCAGATAGTTAGCATGCCATGCAAAGCTCCAAGTCCAGCTGAGCACTTACATGGCTTCTCAGAATCTGCTGGCAGAAAGCAGCAAGGGAATTAATGGGCAGCTTGTGACCAGAGAGGGTTTATATCTGAGGTTGTAAACTAGTATTTCCTTTTCCTATTGTAAGAGCAAGAAGATATAGGACAGATTTAAACTCAGGATTGTTATCTTTCCTTAGGCTGCATTTCCACTTACATAATTGCTTTTCCTAAAATTTGAGACTCCTGTATCAAGATAAGTTTCTGCAGCAGGCTTGTTCTTAGCACTTCTCTGAATTTGTCTGTTTCTGAGCCCTCTGCATGTGAAGAGAAATTTAGGGAAAAATTCTGACACAACTTTTCTGCAGTCCGCTGCCATACTTCTTTATCATAGGGCAGGGACTAGTCTCTCAGCCATTCAAATGCCTCCCAGCAAAGCCTTTGGCTATAGTCATGAAAGAAATGAAGTTTCAGGAAGACTGCTCCTGAGATGATTTAGCTAATGAGTAGCATGGATTTCAACATATATGCTTGAGTACAGCATACCCACAGAGAAAGGTTATGGAAAGGGTAACAAAATGTTTCTTAAAATTTTTTATGGACATTTGAATGGGATGATCTGTTCTGATGAGGCCAAGAACTCACTCTGGGTGGGCACAGCCTCTTACATATGATAAAAAATAAATACCACAGGACCAGGCAGAAAGTCTGTCCAAAGGCTAGACCAAAAGACATGAAATTCAAAGCTTTCTCTGTACACTTTTTATCCATTATTAAGAAAAAAACCACAGTGCTTTTCCGTGCTTTCCCCATATAAAGTGCTCTACATATTTTTGTGTATGGATTCTGTCAATAAACACAAGCTGCAAAGTTGAGATGTCAAAGCTGTCTTCCATGGCAGCAATGTACACCTGTTTACCTTGAAACCATATTAGCTTGCAGTCAAGAAAATTTACCAGTCCAAGATAAATCTCTTACCAGTTTGTAAATGTTGCCATTTAGCAAAGTCTTATGTCAGATTTTGAGGCCAAACTCAGAACACACATCGATCAATAGGCTGGAAAGACTCATGTTGATTAAAATGGGAAATCAATTCTGAACTGGGCAGCTATCACTGCAAAATAAAGTTGGAATTTCTCTCTTCTTCCTTTGAAAAGATATTTTGGAAAGATAGAGTTTATTTTGCACTGTATTTATTCCTCAGTGTGGTAAAATTTCAGGGTTCTCTAAAATGCTGTCATTAAAAGAGCCAAAAGATTGTAACCTTAAAGTGCAATACAGCATTGTGACAAATGTGTGAAACCAGTTCTAGAAAGGAAACACGCTGCATCAGAATGCATAATGCAAAATAATTCAATGAGTTGGGAAATAGTCACCTTTCAATAAAATAAGGATTATTGCAAACAGCTGAATTCAGATTAACTGTCAGGACGAAACTGAATTCTGCATCTGCAAGAAAAGCAATAGGCTTGTGTCTTCCCCTCCAGAAGCAAAAGCTAAGCCAAAAAAGAAATCCATTCTCTAAGAAGGACTGTGTGAATTTGAGGTTTAGGTCTGCAGTCCTATACCACATCTTCAGGATAAGAGCTGTGATTTGCTGTGTCTGAAACCACACCCCATTGAAAACCACCTTATGTCTCTTTTCAGGGTTAGGCACAAGACTGAAAGAAGCCTTCCTGCAAGGTTGAGTTGAGCACAGAGCTTTTGGACTTCATGTCTAATGCCTGCTGGGGCTGACCATGGCAGCTGAAGTGGTCTAGCTCACCAATCCAACCTCTCCAGTGGTGGCCAGAGAATTGATGTGACCTGAAGTCAAAGGCAGTTTACACCTGCAGTCAGCCATAGGCTATGAGAGTGAACACCCCTCTGCCCTTCCTTTGCAGCAGAGGAGTGGGCAGCAGTCCCTTGTCCAGGCACACTGTGAATGCAATGCTGATTCAGGGTCCTTGAAGCACTGACAAAAGCTCACCCCCATCACTACATTGAATGCAGGATACTAACGCACCTCTGATGATGCTAACAGTTTTGTGTCATTGCCTGCCAGGACAGAGGAGCATCAGCTCTCTGCTGCAACATCTGGGTGTGCCAGTAAGCCTCTGGCATTTTAGCTGATTCTGATCCCTCTTTTCCTGATCTGGGGGTTTTGGAGCAGGGGGATATAGATATGTTGCTGTTAATATCAGGAAGCTGCTATATAACATACAATGAATATCTGCTGGTTTATTAGACAGGGTTCGTATTTAAAAAAGGACATGGATCTTTATCTCACAGAACATAAGACAATCTCTATATGTTAAAAGACTTGGAAGGAATACACTTCTTAAGGTTTATTAGATACTTATTTGATGAAGGGTTTCTAATAGGTACAGTACCAGCCATTTCTAGGTATGAGAAAACACTCCGAGAACCCCTGTAGCAATTTGTCCATTCCTGAGCTGAGCAGATTTGGTACACAAAATAATGGTGAGAATTTACCACCAACATAGACAGGAATGACATTGCTGGACAATAGTAACACAAATCATTTTACTCTCACATGATGATACAGCACCTTTGTGCACTCCCCACTTCACAAGTGAGCTTCATGGACTGAAGCATCATAAGCACATGAGAACACAGACAGTCCTGGAAAGAGCAACCCTGTGTAACAGGACACTTGAACTTCCAAATCAAAGGATGAAGAATGAGCCCATAAGCTTTTGCCTTGTGCTTTACCACCCAAGGAGCTTTTCAAGCTTTCCCACACAGTGTTGGTCAATGCATTTATGTCTGGAGGCAATCCCATTGCTATTCCAGTCTCAACAGCCTCTTGAATGGAGACTGCAAATACTGCACAACAGTTGCTTTTCTTCTGATGAGAATAATACAGGGACAAGACAAATCATGTCCTCCTGCACAAGCAGTTGGAGTAAGTCAGTCATGTATTTATTGTTCTTTCTTTGCCAAAGGCTGAGACTGAGGTTCTTTTGTTTCTTTTCCATTTATTTCTCCCTTTTTCTGTTCCTCCCTGCTTTGTGTGGGACATATTCCCCTTGATGGGTATCTGTTTTCAGCTATTTCTTTTGTGCTGTGAAGGCAGCCAAAGGCCTTCCAAGAGCTGTGGGCACCAAAAAATGAGAGCACATCCTCGAAAGACAGCCTAAGAAACCAAATATAAACAAATGCAAGCAGCACTTAGAAATGAGAGGAGCTGTGTGGGAACGGCTTCACTTCAGAAAGTTTCTAACTAAAACTGTAACTCAAAGAAGTATTCACAATGGCAACTGCAAATTCTGTCGAATCTGTATTTCCCTCAAAATGACATAAACAGAAGATTGTCTGAATTGATTTGGGTTCTCACTATCCAAACTTCGGAACAAATAACCACATGACAGAGACAACTACACCATTTTCCATTCTTTCTTTCCGGTGTCATGGGAAACAAACCAAGGTGGAAGCAGGCAAGAGAGAAAGGAAGTGCTGCTGTAATGACAGCTTCACTTCTCATCCTCTTAAATCTGGCTTCAACCCTGCAGCACAAGTCAGTGCTGCTCAAGTGATCTTCTTAGAGAATGAAAACCTTTTCCTGCATCCTGAGACCTGTACAATTACTGACTTTCAACAGAGTTTCCAGCAAACAGTCCTCAAAGGTATTTAAGTAGCTAAAGGCAAAGCAATCATTTACTGGAATTGTCCAAAGTACTAAGCTGACTGATTTCTATTGACCAGACTTTACACTTCCAGGCTGTGCAGGGGCTTTGTAGAAAACCAGATAGTCACTGATTTAGCACCTGAATGCCTTTGAGATGCTCCTTTCATGTGCCTAGCTGACATCAGAGAATGGAATTTAGGTTCCCCAAATGCAAAAACTAAAACAAAACAAAACAAAACAACGCAAAAAGATCCCTAGAGAGATTATTAATTATACATAGATAGGCTGTAATTTAGAGAAACAGGTGATCATTGGTAGGCATACACCACAAATTTTTTCTAAATGCAAACAATACCCTCATGCAGTATGTTTTCCGTTTAAACTTTAATTGCCCCAAAAGCCAATGAGCAAGCTGATAGTCAGAGTTAGTGCACAACTTTTCATCAACAGAACTTTAACAATTTCAGACCTTGTTGCAGGGTCTTGACTTAGGTTATTCGACACTTTTTACCCCTGCAGGGTGTTTGTACTTCAATCACAGTGATTCCCCAACAATCTGCAAATAATAGTCTTCAATTATTATGGGCATCGATGTTCTAGAGATAGGACCAGCTAGACTGTTCACCTCATACCAATTCTGTACGCCTCATGACTTAATCCACGTATATTGGCCTTTGAAGAGCAATAACCTGTATTCTGTGGAATGTCCTGCTCTACCACAGGCTGCAAAATTCATACCAGCCCTCACAGCCTGGGAACTACTGAGCTCACACACTGCCTGTCTCTCTTTGTTCCCCCCAGTCACAGTCCCACTAAGAGGAGGTCCCTTTCATCTTTGGGTGAGTCTATGCTCAGGTCTAACTGTATTTTATGCACTCATGCTTTTTAATAATGATGCACTTGCCTGGTGATGAACTCAAGGAAATTAGAAGGAGGGTTTATGAGACAATTTTGGCTAAAATGTTATTTGATTTACTTCTAATTTTCTCATATTTTAGTATTTACTAGACTTAAAATTTATCATTTTACTTCTATTGATTCCTTATTGATTTACTCTTGCTTCCTTGGGATCTGTATTTTTTATTTAGCCAAAACAGTCACTGACACAAAAGGAATCAATCCAAGGCCCAATCCTGCTTCCATGCTTAGGCTCATAATGAGGAGGTTTACACAGTAGATTACCTTTTTTCCCCCATTCAGCTTAAATACAAGTACTACCTATTTAACCTCTGTCATGTTATTTTCCCATTTTGCTTTCACACAGATGTGCAGGTTTCTGTATTTAAAATAACATCCATAGAACTTAGCATGCAGCACAGAGTTTAAAAGGAATAATTTAATCATTACAACATAAATGGCACTATTTGTCATTTATGTATTACTGATATAGCTACATATTTTAGTGCCAAAATAGTGTTATGTATATCTGATACAGATGTATTGTCAAATGACAAACTAAATGTAGTGATTCCACTGAGATCGCACCTACTAAAAAAGCACAGTGTTGAGTTTTTTTACCTTACCAATTTCCTAATTGCAGAGAATGTTTGTGCATATGTTTAATGTAATTTCATTTTTCATAAGCCCTTAAGTGTGCTCTTCAAATGAAGCCCATGGTTGGGCTTGATGTTGACAGTGCATTCCTCACAAATTTACACAAGAGAGCACACTCTAACTGAATTTTGACACCAAACTCTTCCCTGAGAGTGTATGTTTCATGCTGTCTTGCCTTGTAACTCTGTTTCTATAGTGGAAATGCATACTTTGTATCTTTGTTCTTCAGATCTCCTATAATAGCCACTATTTAGCCAGAAGATTGTTTCACCTGCTGTATTTCCCGGTGATAAAACACTCACGCTATTCCCAACTTTAAGATAGAGCCCAAGCTGCTCTTTCTTGCGGTTTCATTTCCAGTGTTTAGATTCTCAGAGCAAGTAATATACAAATAATTCAGGTCACAGAACAATATTCTGTATGATGAAATGCAAGTGTTTTGCTGGAAGCACGATTTCTTGCCTCTTTTTATTAGATGTAAATGGGTTTCATGGACAGATTGAGACTGCCAAACAAGTAACTTCTGGGGCAAAAAGTGATCCTACAGGCTTACCTCTACGCTAAATATAAAAAAAAAAAAAATACTTTCTTTCCAATTCTTAATTTTTGAGGCAGAAACCCAGACTTTTCAAGATTAACGCTTCTACCTTTGGGAGAATTTCTTCCATCTGGTTGGAAAAAAAAACCAAAACAAAAAACCAGGTCTCCTGAGTCTCAGAATGAGGAGCAGGATTTTGAAAACATCTAATTTCTCATGAACTTTTTCCCTATTACATTTTATTCGTTGGCAAAGGAAATATGCAACCACATATTGAGAAAAATACCTGAGAAGCAAAGTGCTATGGTCTGGGAGACACATCATCATGTTAACAAAACTCAAATGCAACTAATGAAACAGACTACCAAAGTATATGGCTTACGTTTCTGACACATATGACAATAAACAATTGCACAGACACAGATTTTTAATGGTGACAACCATAAGGGATTAAAACATGCAATTAAGCTACAGAAGTATTTAGTCAAGATGATAAAATATACCTTCATATATCTTTTTACCTTTATTCAGGCAATATCTCTCTCATACATTTACCTAGCCAAAAAAAATGTCTCCACAGTAAAGCAAATCATAGGATCAGGACAATCAGTAAATGTAATATGTATATCCTTACTGTAATCTCAATCTGCTTCATATTTGGCTTTCAGCACCTAAAGCTTTTTGGTTTTCAGCATCTGAAAGTCCTGAAGTGAGTGCCTTGTTAAGCCTCCCAATCTCTGCATGCTGGCTACCAATGAATGTCAAGACTGGCAGTTCAGTTTGAACAGCCAGGTTTTCCCTCTCAGCCAAGGTTTCACTAAGATTGAACAATTTTTCTTCTCTGCATTCTGGCTGTTGAGGTTATGTGTATTTTATAGGAAAATGAGCTGCTTATAAATTATTAGCTCTGTCAACTTTGGGGATTGATGGAATATCTCCAGGCTTAGAGCTTAGCTGGTTGAGAAACCACTACAGCAGCCTCTCTTTTGTGGTCACTCAGATATAAAAGCCTTTCAAAAGGGATGGAAATGCTGATGGAGTTCTTCTCTTGGGCAACCTTTCTACTGTACTTAGGGACCAACTCAGTATATTTTTTACCCTGTAACGTGTGTCAAATATTACCCCTTTTCTTCAAAACTGTAGGAAACTGTAGGGTGACAGGTACAACCAGCAACATGCTATAATTCATTACATGGGAAATGAAGTCAAATGGATATATTTCCCCCATTTCCCTCCCTGCATACTCACACTCCCTCCATGCCACTCCATTGCCATGCTCGCCTGATTCCTGTGCACAGCTGCAGGGGTTGGGCTCAATGATCTTAAAGGTCCTTTCTGACCTAAATGAAGCTATGAAATGCAATGAAGTTGTCTGGGGCATTGCTATTGTCTACAGGACACCATGCATGCAGAATAAGGAGCATGTGAAACAAATCTGCTGCTCCAGATCAGAGGCCTGGCAGACCCCTACATTGCAGAGGCTCCCTCCGTGAATCTTCCTTTTTGCTTGCAGCTTCTGTATCACCAGGCTCTCATATCCCTTCTCTGCAGTGAAAGCCCATGTACCCCCCAAGGAAATGTGCACTGGGGCCAGGCTTGGCTGTGGGACTCCTGGGGCAAGGATGCCCAAGAAGCAGAAAGCGGGTCATCACATTGCCTCCTTCTGTTGAACCTACCCTAGAAATATAGACAACTGCTTCCTTTTTTCTTATTAAATTACATGTTGCTAGTGATCCAAGGGCTGGGGAGAAGGCTGTCAGCCTACTCCAAAACAAAGCAAAACCAGACTGCCTTGCAGGGTATGAGTAGTCAGAGCCACAGAAACAACTGCATATTGAACTACAAGTAGCTGCACCTTTCCACAAACAACCAGGGAGAAAAAAATTCAACTTAGTGGGTTCTGGTATCTGGCTACTCCCTTCTGCTCTGTGTGGCGGCCTTGCCAGGGCTTTCTCCTCAGTGTGGCAAAGCAAAGCCAGCTCTACACCCTATCTGCTGCTGCCATGCTTAATGCTCCAAAATCAGGAAACTGAGTTTAAAAAGAAACACAATGTAATAAACATGAAAAACCAATACGGGCTTTTTTTCCCCTGTTTCCTCAGCCTTCTGGGGTCTGGCTCACATTCTCAAGCTTTTCTTCACGTTCTTCTCACTCTAAAATGAAATCTGACATCATCACCAGACTCCCAAGACCCATGGCTTTAAAGAGAAAAGTCCAGTACTGTGGGAGTTGTGAAAAAATGATAAAAATAACAGCCCTATTTCTCTTCTCCCTTAAAAGTCATTCAAGAAGGTGATGGGCTGAAGCAGACTATTTCTGCAGCATTTCCAACTAATGGGGACAACTGAAGTCTAGCTATGTATATGCTTAAAAGAAATCTATAGTTAAAGAACAAAGAAAGCTAGAAAAAGTCTGAGATCAACCTTAACTAAATTGTGCAACAGTCCCCAAAATGTAAATGAAAATTCCTAATCATACATCAAAAAGATTAGTATTCAAAATGAGATAGAAGAGGGATTTTGAAACTTTGGACTTCAAAATCAGCATCACATCTCTAGTTAGCAATTTTACTGTGGAACTGCAAATTTTTTTACTGATCATTTTTACAGATAAGCAAAATAAATCAAAATTATTTATAAACATTATTTCTAACTCGTAAACAGCTGCAGACTTCCCTAACAGAAGCCAACTGTCAGTACAATAATTATTATCTATACTGCACATTCCCACTCCCAAACTGCAGAAATATAGATTAAATATGAAGACTATTTCACGAAAATACCCTAATTTCCCATCTGAAATGCAATTCATAACACAGTGGCTGTATGCATGGCCAGCCACTGAAAGCATCATGCCACTGAACAACCCACTGACTAATCAACAAGCCTGTCCAGAATGCTGTTTTTCATCATTGATAATATCTTTAGGGATCAAATCAAGTGAGTTGCAAGTATGAATTACCTGGGAAGTGCAAACTGATGTCAGTGATGTTGCTGTTTATCTACCCTAGGTGACCTGAAAGCTGGAGCTTGCAAACCTCTATACGAAAGAGCGAAACCCCAGCCTTCCTTTCAGGTCCACCCAAACAACCATGGTGACTTTGTGGGGCTGGGGTGGGGGCTGCAGAGGTGAGATTCAGAGAACAATTTATTCTCAAAATCCCAAAATCACCTGCAAGCAGCTTCTTATCCAGGTTCCTCCCTGAGAGCCTCAACTGGGCACTTCCATTAATGTTTTTGCATGCCCTCTCCCCAGGTTTTGCTTTTCACATTACCACCAATGCAACAATGTTATTTATTGACTGCATTTCCATCATTAACCATGGAAATGTAATAGTAATGGGCAGATATATTCCAAGCACTAGGCTGCAAACTAAGTAAGTCCATAGCCATTCATGGGGAAAATGGTTTTGTTTTTTCCATCCTGTCTGAACAGGTCTGGTTGGCTCGGCTGTCAACTTTATCAACTGCAATTTCTATGCAGAAACATAGGAGACTCATTTTTTGAAATATCATGGTATTAATGAAAATACCATATAGCTTAGGTGCTGTGACAGCTCACAGATTAGTGAAGCTAACCATCTATCAATAGTTAGCATCTCTGCCCTCAAAATACTACATCGTCCTGTTGACTTCAGGGGATAGAAATCTTTGCGAAGTTTAACATCCACTCAGTATTTCTGCATCTGGCAATGTTACTTCACTACAAAGTTATGCCCCAGTTTTCAACAGCAACAACTGAACAGCACTGGTAACTCCCAGGCATGAGGTTTGCAAGCTGATGCTCAAACCCAACAGTGTTTATAATGACTTAAGTGCAAAGAATGTTTCACCATGTCCAGCCTGCAGTTTCTTTCTCACACATCTGAAATCAAAGTTTGCACTGTTAGACACCTAATGTTAAAAAGAAAATGCCTTTTGATTTCACACTAAAAGGAACCAAGAAATCTGGTACATGTCTGAAACATGTCTGTGCACCACAGACTGCAAATTTTCTAGGTGGAAACATAAGGTTCTAAAATGGCAGATGAACCTACCAGCCAGCAGCAAACAAGGGTACATGGTAGGGAAAGTAAGAGCCAGGAGAGCTGGGATAGGGCACCAGACAGACTATCAACTGCTGGTGAAGTGCTGAAGAAGCATCAGCAGGTTTGCTGGTGAGGAAAATGGGTAAAGATAATGAGCAGCTGGAGTGGGAAATATCAGCCAATCCTAGTTGGAAGATGAAAAGTAATTTTCTTCTGTTACCTCCATTAGAGATACAGAACATTTGTGCTGCAACCTGGGACAGAAATTCAGTCCTTCAGAGAAATGACTGGAACCTGAACCCTCAAGTCTCCATCAGTTTGCTTTTCCCACCTTGAAAGCTGCCTCTCAAGAGGAGGAGAGTTCTATAACTTTTAGCCTGAGACTCTTTAGATGCCACCACTCTTCAGGATTTAGCTACCTGGTAGTGAGAGTACCAGTTTACAGATACACTGATGGAATTTCCAACTAAATTGATCACAGTCAACTTTTAAATTTTCTTTTAAACACATATACTTCTAAGACTTCACAATGGAGCTTGATACACTGTATTCAGAAATGGTTATCTGTAGGCACATCAAAATATGGCTTAAGTTAGTAACAAAAAAGAAACTCCGCTTGCAACTGACAGCAGACATATTCCTTCAATTTCTGTGAAAACTGCAGTACAATTTGCATCCACTTTCACCTAGTTCAAAGTCCCACCTCCTTCTACAGACCAACATAGGCTAAATATGTAAGAATCTTTTCTAGCATGACTGTCAGTGATTGCCATGTTTAATACTAGCAGATAATGGAACTTATACCAGATAGGAAATAAAAATAAATGTCAATTATCTTGCTGGGGATGAGAAACCGGATAACATCTGGAGCTAGCATTATTGTAAACAGGAAAAAGTTATGAAAGCTACTTAGCTTAGAGGTTTATAAATACCAAATATACACATCAGGAGGAGACTGGCAGCTTAAGAAAGTACAAGTGATACTCTGTTATAATAAGCAAGTGATAAAAACAGAAAGTGTATGCAAAATTTCTGGGAAGACCACTTTCTTCTGAGACAATTTTAATTATGCTTTTTATTGGACAGATGCTCAATGTGGTAGGAGAAATCTGTCTTGGTTTATACACTAACATAGTTTACCTGATTCTGTTTCCTAAAGCAATAAAAACACACGGACTGGGACCACCATGGCAATGTGGCAAAATGCAGAGGATCAGCACCACAAACCTCCCCAGAGCACCATAGCAAAGCATTGAGCCACATCCTGCAAACATTTATGCATAAACTGAACTTCATGTACTGTGATTAATTTCCCTGACAACATGTGGGTTTCATTGCAGCACACAAAACCAAACACAGACTTACGTATTTTTAGGATCAGGACCTACTTAGCACTAGTCAGGAGTGATTTAATGCGTCTGTACTTAATGTGCGGCTTACAAAATGTGAGAGAATTCTGTGTTTTGGTACGTTTGGGGTTTTTCCAGCACAGAATGTATATCGTTTCAACATTAATGATGAAAGCTAAATTCTCTCCACTGATGTTTATTTAAACAATTTTTATATTGTCTAATGCAGCTGAGAATGGAGGTACAGTAGCCTCATATTTAAAAGCATTGCCTTCTATGCAACACTAGAGAGCTCTAGTGGGCATGTTGCCCATTTCTGATTCCCTAGTCACTTCTATTCTTCCCAGGAATTAATGTTCTAATTAGAATGTATCTGTACAACATTTTCTTCATGTTGGTCAAGTATCAACAATTCAGTTGTTACCTTATGCATACTACTGCATATGCTAGGCAAGATTGTTCAAATACCCTTTGGTAGAAGAGATGATGGAGCATTTCTAATCCCAGAATAGTGCCAAAAAGAAAAGGCTACATCAGGGATGTACAATAAAAAAGCAGGAAGAGACCTTCTGTTGAGCTACTGAGTTGCAGGAACTCCTTCTGTGGATTGTGTTTCATGCAATGATCTAGATGTAGATAAGCATTAATATTCACAAGATATGTATATAGTTCAGCATCAGTCTTTGCAAAATTGGAAGCCGCGCATACACATATGCATACATAACCTCATGCACAGATCAAGAAAGATTCCTATTATGGCATTTACGCTTTTTGCAAAGTTTGGAGCCAATGGTTTCAGACCCTGTCAGTAAGCCCCTACAGTACAATTTGAAGCAGTATCATTCAGGGTAGGATACAGATGGGATGTAGTATCCCTTAGCTGCAAGCCCAATGCTCACCAGCTATACTGGGAATCTCTAGAGTGACTTCCCAGAGAAATAGTTCAGACTTCCAGTGACAATTCAGAAATGTTTGTACATTCACACACAAATAAAATAAGGGAAAAGAGATAGGAACAACCTTCTCTGAAATAATTAAAAACCTTCATGTTCTGATGAAAAATAGTAAAGAATGCAGTTACTATTAATTACAATATTCTTTGGGTATTTTTTCAGTTGTCTACTCCATTGCTAAACACTGGTTCCAAAATCAGTGTTTCATGTGTGCAGTTCTAAAACTGTCACTAGGTTTGAAGAGTAGCATCTGAAGTTAGGGATACTCCTTTTTAATTATTCATGGTTAATTATGATTAACTGTAGATTTTTTCACAATTCACTATGAACTTCTAACTGAACGTGAAAGAGTTTGTATGTGACATATATTGTCCATCATGAAACCTTCTGCTTTACTTTTAAATCCTCAACATGTTTTCCAGCTGTAGAGGTTGAATTATAATGAAATTAAAAGAATTGAAGTTTTAAACTTTATCATTCTTATAACTTTACAAATACTCACATTTCAAAGTTAGGGTATGTTCATTGCCAATAAGATCAATTTAAAAGCAGCACGTATTTAACAATACTGACTTCTGCTTCTGACCCAGGATGTATTTTCTCTCAAAAACATACTCAGTGCACAGGACTGTCCAAAGACCACTGAAATCAATGGGAAGGCCACCAGTGACTTTGATGGAATATGGACCGGGCTTTGAGTGTAATACTGCTGAGTTTATTGACTTCATTGACAAAGGCTGAATTTGGATTTGACAGATGTAAAGCAGTTCATCCGATGCACCATTAAGAAACTGCATGCATTTTAACCCCACCCTTCCACTCCAGGAATTTAGAGTATTTTGTTCTGCTAGCTCTGTTAAGAAACCCCAGCACTTACACAGGTAAAATGACCAAAACACATACAGTTGCTTGTACTTACAGGTGTCTGTCTTGAGTTGATTGTTAGTAATTCCAAAATACTGAGGATTTTCAATGACCGGAATCTTCGTCATCCCAATGATGACTGCATCAGGACCTCCCTCAGAAGAAGAAGGAGTGTTACTGCCATTTGAGATGTGGTGGAGAGGACTGGCTGAATCATCATCATTGCTGATAACTGAAGAAGGACCTAGAGTTAGAAACAAAGATTTTCCTGTAACTCAGCACATGGCTCCTTTCCCTCAGATAATTTCTTGTTTTGTTTTTTGAGGAGGTTTTCTTGGACCAGTTTGTCCTCCATCCCCATAGTCAACAACAATCTTTGTGTGCCTTGTTGACCTTACCTTAGGAATTTAATGTCTGTGTGCAGATGGAGAACCATGGGTTTTTTCTATTAAACACTGGAATGTGAAGCAAATTTTTGTACTGGTAGATCACTGAGGCTAAATATATCAGGATCTGTATTGCGTGTGTTACCGGGAATGATCTCCAAATTTGCTGAAATCTTTCTGTCATTCTCAGAAATAAGCTTTGAAGCATATACATTAACTTTTTACCGTCTAGCCTGCTTGGATCACAAAGCAATAATTGCCAGAAATGTAGGGAACGCCTGCCCTCCCTTTGAGGTGGCCTTATAACAAGACAAGGCACAGGGGAGATAGGCTCATCCTGATGCAGGAAGCTGGATTTATGAAAGCCAACACAGTCAAAATCCAAGGGACAATTTGAACGTAAGGTATAGAGCTGATGCTGAGAAGAGTAGTGGGAAAGACATATCCCACCCCACTGCAAAATCTGGGGTAACTGCAGAGGGGCTCTTCCAGCCTAAGGGAGCATCCCACCATTTCCCCCATCTATGTCTCAGCCTATTCACCTTCCAGAAAGAGATCTATTTTTATCAGTAATTCAGTGTTAGTTTTTGTTTTGTTTTCACTCTGCACTTTATATTTTTAATGATAGTGTCACAGAGATGAAACCTCCTAAAAAAAGTTTTGTTTAGCAGTGTCCCACTTCTGTGAGCTGCAGGGGCCTTTGATCTGACAAGATCAGCACAAATGACATCTGCACTCTTGCCAACTAACCCTGACATTTAAATTCCACATTACATCTTCCAGTTTACATCCAGTATTCAAAGAAAACCAGAATCATCATTTAGCAGAGACAACACTTTGCCTATCTCCCCACTGAAGAGCCAACAAAGCTCACACCTGTCACATTTCACTTTGTTTGCCATCCATGTTAACCAGGGGTTTTGAGGTAGCATTCATATCTTCTAACTGTATAACCAAAGACAATGCTAGAAACAGATGGCAAAATTCACTGTCTGGAAGTGCCTATTCTGGAATGGTATCCTCAGGTGACTCCTGTGTTAAGCCTGTGGGCAGCAGTGACAGCTGCCCCTCAAGGAAGGGATGACTAAAAGCTGTGTTTACTCTGGGTCACCAGCCACCCCATAGCAAAATGTTGGAGCCCCCCACATGGAGTTTTAGGTCGGACAGAAGGAACAGCGCAGAGGCAAGACAGAGCTGACCAACTCCACACGTAGATAGCATCTGTGTCTGCGGCAAGATGGGGGGTGGGAAGGGGAGAGAGAACGAGAATGGGAAACAGCAGCAGGTCCTGTACACACAGCACTGAGGACCTATGAGAAGATAGGCACGATCCATCATAGCACACACAGAGTTAAGGAACAAGATGAGTACTGGGACAGTTCCAGGCACAGCATCCAATAAAGGTCAGCTTTAAAGAAAAGAAACTCTAACTCTTTTGTGGCTCACTGTATCATTAAGAAAAACACTTTATCATCACATGGCATGGCTCACAGGAATAAAACTTAAATAATTTGGCATGTGGCTATTCAACCTTAGAGACTCAAGTGTATGCCCACTCCTTTCCTTTCTCCCCAGTTGGCTTAATGGTGAATGAGGGAAATGTTCTCATAATTTGAAAAAGTACTTCCCTCCCTGGCCTGAAACATTAGAGGTAATTTTTCAAATACCTTGCACTTCACTGGAAACTCACTGTTGACAAATGTAAGTAAAGCCTAGATCTCTGCAATTTATAAAGTGAAATACTAATATCAAGGCTGGTTTTGTCATTACTGATCACTCAGATTCTCAAATGACTGATTCTACTAGGAGACCTGCTAGGATTAAGAGTTGATGGTGGTGATTTCTCTAATGAAGTAGAGAGTCTAATAAACTGTGAGAAAGGGTACCTCAGATGGCACACAAGATACTTACATGAAGTGACAACACATTTTTCAGGTGCATGAGAATTGCGTTCAGAGGCACCAGAGTGCAAACCCATTTAAAACCTCATTCTATTTTGACAGACATCATTTTTACACCTCTAAACTTTCTGATTGTCAAGCTAATGGATACAAAAAGCAGGCTGACAAATACACATTTTCTTGTAAAAATAAAGGCTTTTTATAATAATATAAGTTTAGTATGAGGGTTAAATCCCTCATCTTAGAGCAAATGGCTCTGTAATTTAGCAGAGGAATGTCCTTTTCAGCCCTGCCACTCTCTGCTGAAAGAAGGAAGATTTTTTTTGCCATTGTTTGCTTCCACCACACATGCAGTGATGGCAGGGTAAAGTGACCATTACCATTTTGAGAAGTTTAAGTGAGATAATGAATAGAAACTCATTCTGTTCATCAAAACATTTCTCCACTACTCCAAGACCCAATTTTGCATAGTGGACTATTTTTTCAATCAGTATAAACTGCAAAGTGCTGTAAGTGAAAAGTAGACAATTGTGTAAATCTATTTACTCAATTAGGTTAACTTGTAAAAAGTAGTCTTCCATGTGGTATGAAGCAGGCTCTAAGTATATTCAGCTCCCTGATGCAGGTGAGGAAAACCTGGAAAATGAGGTGATTTCCAAAGCAATTCCTGGCAGTATGAAACAGTTTAGGAAAAATTCAATGCTGGAACCTTGTGCTGTGTCACTTAGTGATCCCTCTCACTTATTAACAAGTAATCAGCCCATGCAATTGTCTTTGGAAGTAGTTGTTTGGGTTCAAAAATCCTATTTCCTGCATATTTCTTCTCTAATTAAGACAATGAAAACTCAACAGATGGAAATTTTTGTGTTGAGCTCACATCCTTTCAAACTTCCCTTTTGCTGGGATCTTTTTGTCAACATAAGCAAACTGGTACATAAACTGTTTCCCGACATGCTTATTTGCCAGACTGTCCACTTAACATAAAGTTACTTCTAATTTTTTTAATGCACTAAGCCACATTACAGTTACAGGCCAGCACTGCGGCTGGCTATGACTGATTTTCTAGTAATGCAAAACCATCTTTTGGGATGCAAGATGAGACTATTACCTGGTCTGACAAGAAGCTAGAGCCGTACATTTCTGCATATGCACTGATGTCAAAATGAAGGGTAATTTCTTAAAGCACCTTAAAGTGCAGTTTCATCCACATGAAATGGGGTCACTGAATTACTTGTCAAAGGCAGAATGAGTATGATAATTACCCTCAGTCACTTATCATTGAGTCTGGTTTTTATAAAATCTGCTGTTCGCTTCATGCCTGAAATCTGAAAAATTTAGACAAAACAGCTTCTGTGGAAGTGAAAATCATGGGTTATCAACAGCCATTAGCTATTGCCAATATCTGACTCACAGTCAGGTTGAGCTTTTAAGAAAACTCCGGAGATCTTTTCCACCTTCAAATATGCTACCCAACATCTCCACTTGATTTCATTTTTAGATCGTATTTCTTATCTTAGAAAGATAGAATTCAGAGCCACATGATTCCCTGGAATAAAAACAGGAGAGCTATACACTGCAGGGCTAAATTTCTCTTCTCTTTGATGCTGAGCTAAAAGCCTGTCCCACCACCACCAAGGTGATGTCATTCTGCACCACATAGGTCCAAGAAAAATCCCTTCTGTGTATAAAAGCCATCAGCTCTCTGAAAAAGTGCTGACATGTAAAAAAACAAATTATATTTGAAACTGACAAGGTACAAGCCTTGAATTATATATATATATAAAGCAAATATACATAAAGCCAAAATACCTCCCACACCTAGGTTGTGAATTATCTTCAGCATGTGGTATGGGACAGCCAGAACAGCAAACTTCCCTTACTGCACATCCCACACAAAACTGGAGACAATCAAACACTGCTGAGGGTGGGTCATGGTTTCCCTTCACTAGTGCCAGCACTCCTCCCTGAAACATAACTCACTTCTGTGCTACCTCTTCAACGCTGCATGTCTGCACTGTCCTTTCTTTACCTCAGTGGTTCAATAAATGTGAGTTTCCTTAGGTTTAGAAGCAAAATCTAATAAAAATAACTGTTTTCAAGGTGTGCTGCTATTTCTGGTCAGGAGAAGGAGTTTCATGATTATAGAACATAGACTTTGCTGCTGCTTGTATTGCCATTGCAGTTATTGCAGTTTTAACATGAGCATATAATTTCAGACTTCTGCTAATATGTAGGTAGTTGGCTGTGGCAACACACCTATCAGCTGTCACTGCAATAATCCACATGACCTCCCTGTATATCAAAGTACAGAAAAAGTCCCAAAGTGAA
Organism: Myiopsitta monachus; assembly: GCA_017639245.1. NCBI lineage: Eukaryota > Metazoa > Chordata > Aves > Psittaciformes > Psittacidae > Myiopsitta > Myiopsitta monachus. The sequence goes on along the minus strand of CM029941.1, from coordinate 42,854,050 downwards.
TACTGGCATGACTCAGATAAGCAGGCTCAGGCAAAAAATAAAGAGAGGTTCTCAAATCCAGAATAAGAAAGAACATATTGGTTTTGTTTGAACTTGGCTTGGCCTTGCAAGCACATATTCAGACTTCAGTTTAGATGGTGGCAGACAGGCACTGTGTCCATCTACTTTTCCCTCCACCTACAGTGTAAAAGATATAAGCAATCTACTCCGCATGTTTGCTCTCCAAGCTCTACCAAGATCTTCTGGAGGCTACAATATCCTGCATCCTCCTTGCAACACACTTCCATTGTCACACATCACTCGTTACCCCTGAAGTCACTACTAATGGCTTAGGTCCAGTGGGAAACAACAGAAGTAACTAGTAAAAACCAGCTGATTTAAGGTTTGTGTTGGAGATGTGTAGATACAGTGATGGATCTGCTTAGTCAAGTCTTGTGAGGCAGCTCAGCTAAAAGGGATTGCTTATAGAGATTATTTTGTGCTGTGATGTTTTAATAACTATTGCTCCTTCCGTGAAAAATGATGTTGACCGCTAGCAAGACTTCTCAACTGACCTTGCACTAGTGCTGGCTTTTCTTACTTCCTCTTGGAACAGGGAGCAGTCTGTGCCAGGACATAGTAATAGCACAGAAAGTCGAAAGCAGCACGTTGTCTCGCAGTCAGCATCACCTCTGCTGAATTTCAAGACCCTACTAAGTCTTGTCTCTTTTACCTTTTGGGAGGGGTATATTTTTTCACTAGTTAAATACCTTGTTCTATAAAAGTAATTACAGAAGATTTCTTTTCCTATGAGACTCCCGTATTTGCTGTAGATTCTTTTTTTCTGCCTAACTAAAAGGTAAGTTTTATGCTTCAGGAAGAGCAGATATTCAATTTTTCCTGTTACTGAGCTAAGATGCAGCTTTCTTACCAGAACAGACATCTTTTTAGCCTAACTCCTGAATCGCTGTCTTATCTTTCACTCCCTCTAGAAGACAACTCATTAATCATGGCTTGATACACTTTTTCTAATTAAGGTTCTATGAGCTTTAATTTTGAATATTCCTTTGCTCTCTTAAGTTCAACAAATGTATGCAACTGTGATATCAAATCATGTTTATGCAATTCTATTAGACTGGATAAGAGAGCCCAGCATAATAGAAAGTAATGCAATTATGGAAACATTATTTTATATTCTTGGTCTCTTAAAATGCTGCATGCTGAATACAGGGAATTGAATTATAAGACATAAATAGAACACGAGGGAAAAAAAATTCAAAGCTGGCTGAATAAGCTTCCCAAAGAGAAACGAGTTTCATTTCACTCTGCTTGGTGGAGCTATTCAAACTAAAGTCAGATTATTCCGCAAACCTAGAGTGGGCTTATTAAAATGACGGTCTTTGCTCTGCGGCTGCTGATGCTATTAAAGAGAGAAAGCTGAAGGTAAGGTGCTCCTATGCTTTCCCAGCAGTTCAGTTGTGCAGAGCAATAGCACTTCTTTCCTCTCTCCACCTGTCCACTGGGCCTTCTTCTCTCATATCCCCATACCTGCCATTTCCTAAGGAAACAGCAAAATCATCTCAGCAGTCACTGTCATGCTCAGTTGTGAAATGATTTATCATGGGGTTAATTCTCCTTTGTTTGTGGTGCAGAAAACACAAGAATAAGATCACTCCAAGCAACGTGATACCAAAGTCCATCCTGCTGAAGCACACAGCTCAAACAGTGCATGTCCTTCTATCCCAGTGCAGCACACTGAGCCAAAAACCACATTGTAGACATTAAGTCTGCGACTCAGAAAACTAGGACTTGCCAGGCTTGGGTGTTTAGAGGATAAATAATTTCACATCTTTTGACAGGTATCATTAATCTGTTTAACTGATTTGTACCCACCAGTGCTTGTTTAAGCTTGTACTCTGATGCTTCTTGATATACAAGATAAGAAAAACTTTCTGACACTGCCCAAGAAGCTCAGTTCCCATCAAAGAGCATGCTCCCAGGAAGTCAGGGGAATGAGAGCAGAGAGCTGGCGAACTTCCCTGCACCCAGCAGACAAACGCCTCTGTTCCCTGTCAGCATGCACTTTTAACAATCTCTGAATAACAGAAGGAAGGGGACTCCTTGGAGGTCTTGCAGTAGTGAGTGGCTGAAAATAAAGGTTTAAACTCAAGGAGCAGCCCTTAGAAGTCTGTTAGTTTACAATCATTGCAAAACAAAGTGGAGACATTTGTTTGAAAATCATGACAAAACCACATCACTTTGACATAATGTTTGGGTCCAAGAATCCAAGGCGGTCTGCTTTTGTTTTCATGTGAAAAACCAATGTTTTGTCTTTCCTCATTTGTTGCAGCTTCACAAGAACACTAAATTGCGTTGTTATCACTGTATCACTTTCATAAAGAACAAGTAATTTACAGTGGCAGATTATTTTCTTTCCTACATAGAATAATTTAAGTAATGCATACCCTTGAGTCTAATGAAGTAATAAGTACGTTATTCAGCTTTACAGTACCAACTTTTCAGTGTTGCTAGGTGTCAAAATGCCTTTCCCCTGAAATGCATGTTCCTTTTCCTGAGAAAATTTATTTCAAATACCTAACTCCTCTAGAGAGCAACAAACACACAACCTGGGTAATTTCCATTGCAATGACTGAGCACAGATTTTAGCCACTCAAGTAGTTCATCAAGCCTTTTTTATTGTGGCTTTGAATCTAAGAGTCACAGCTGCATATTTGTTTGCTTCAGTTTTATTCTGGAGCGTGATTGTGGAAGAATCCCAGTCAGGTCCTTTCAGCTGCCTTTCCTCTCACAACCTCATCTATACTACCCTGTATGCACGTATTTACACATCCCTTTACATACAAGCCTAGAGCATTCCAGAGGTCACATTTTCTGCAAGGGAGGTTTTCCAAATAGGGAGGACTACCTAGGGTAACTTAAGGGACCCTTCATAACACGTCACTCCCCAACAGCCATGCAACCTGCAGGTCACAAGGAATAAGACACAAGTGCCTAGGGCTGGGACAGAGTGGCAGAGCAGTTCACCCAAGAAACCTCTTTTGCAGCACTGCAAAAGCCTGTAGGAAAAAGGATAAGGTCTCTAATATGTACTGGATTTACTGGTACTGTCTGACAGACCAGAAGACACACAGCTTCCCTCTGCCCCTGCCTCACTACAGGACTACGTCTCTACAGGGATGCCGTCACCAAAGCCTCAGCCTGTGGTACAAAGGTTCCCAATTTATTTCTCCTTTCAGCCAAAATGGGGGCAATTTGTGTAATAGATCTCAGAACCACAATCTGGTATGCATCTTCAAATTCCTAAGCACCATTACCAATAAATCTTCACAGTTCATCCTCTGTGAGATATGTGCTACTATTATTCCCCATTTGTAGGCAACAGGAGTTCTGCAAGGCTCATTTATCTGCCCAGAACTGCAGGTGCTCATGACCATGTGAAAGACTACCAGCCCTGACTGTCGAATCATGATGCCCTTCAGGACTTACAGCCCTCCTTCAGCTGTAGGTGGCATGGTTTGGTGTGAGGTGTCCCTGCCCATAGCAGGGGGGGTGGAACTAGATGATCTTAAGGTCCTTTCCAACCCTGACTATTCTATGATTCTATGATAAATGGTAGCTATACAGCTGCCACTACTTCATGGACATGTTTGCAGTATCTGCAGCTCACAGGCTGTGCCCTATCATACAGAATGAGGAATTTATGGCCTCTTATTATTGGTAGTCAAATGAAACACAGACCTAAGACAAAAATCTAGCAGTGATGTAGTATATTAATCACTACAAATATGTGAGCCAGAGAAGCAAGGATACAAGGCAGCAGAAGATTGGCAAGAAAGAAAGAATAAATGATTTATCTTTTTTAATATAGATCACCAACATCATTCATTATAGCCACCTGCAAGTTTGGATATCTCAGAAAAATGGGGACATTACAGTTCTTAAAAACGCTACAGTGAAAAGTCACCAGAGTAAGAAAAAAAGATCAGCTGGCATATGCTTGTTGGCATCAAGTAAAAAAGAAAAATTCACCCAAAATTAAATCTTGTTGCCTTTAATTAAAAAACTAATTAATTAACAATCACCTCTCTGCACACTTCTCAAGATAAGCTAAATGTTAGCGTTCCCATTCCTAGTGCTGGGAATGATGTCCTCTGTTGTCTAGAAGATTAATGCAATGTGTACAGAAGCAACATAAGTTTCCCATGCTGTTTTGGTAGTCAGTCTTTGTCTGAAAGAACAATCAAGCTATTTGGAATAGCCAGTGTCAATAATTTTCCGAATTCTGTTTAGCTGGACAAGGTTAGATGATATGGCAGATACACTAGATTGTGGAGAAATGTTCCTTCATACTAGATTTGTATTATGTTGCAACACATTAGTAACTATTTCCCTTCTTTAAATCTTCCCTGATTATTTCTTGGGAACACAGAGATATTATCTACAGACCTCTTCAATCCAAACAAGTCAGTTGAGAATATGATAAGAAAAATCTATAAGTACTCATGAGACCTATTTAAATCTGAAGAACTGGGATTTTTTTTTTATTCTCAGCAGAGGTCTGAGAAGGTACACAAGGATAGCCTTCCAATGGAAGGGAACAATCTTTATTTCATGCCTATAATGGATAGTAATGAAAAGCTGCATGACATAAGTACATCAAGAAAACCTGAGGTAAAATGGTAGAACATCCTCAGGCACTGCAATTGCTCATACAAGACTCAGAAACCTCTATTTCTGGAGATTTTGAAGCCACATCAGGAAAAGAGCTGCTGGAAAAAACAGAGGTGTAGTTGATAAAGGTTTACCACCTTGAGTGGTCTTATGGAGATCACTTTGGGTTCTTGAAATATTAATTTTTGTCCATTCAGAACTGTACAAGATCTATAGCTCAACAAATGCCCAGCATTAGCAGTTACTTTTCCAGGCTGCAGCATCAATATACGTTTAGTCGGGTGAGAAGTGTACCAGTGATGTAGCAATCCACAGTCTACAGTAGGCTACTCTACTAGAACGCACATTATATAACTGCATTCTTTATGTACAATTTATTTTAATTTTTTTCTGAACAGTTTTCATCAGAGGAAGTGTTAACTACATGACACTGTAACACAAATTCTTCTATCATTTCTCACTTTCTGTTAGGAGAAGATCCTTAAAGGCCTCCAAAATTGCATGAATTATGAAGTCAACACTGTCCTAGATTGAAATATACCTCTCAATTTGTTCTCAACAAGCATTCCAGCATAACAGCTTCCAATTCATTTTTCACTTACAGCTGCACTGGCTAACCTTAAACGTGACAATGTGCAAGAAGCAAAACCGAATGATTACACACAATCAACCCAAACATCATGCTCAAATTATAAACAACATCTGCAGAAATCTGGTTTTGCTGTTTACTCAGCTCTCACTGAGCTAATCTTGCAGCCCAGCTAATGCTTTCTTGGACTTGTACTGACTTAACCTGTCTTTTCTTCATCTCCAAACATTCCCTGTCCTTGAAAACAGGTTTTATAAACAAAATTCAAAGGCCTACCCTATACCTGAAAATGATGGCATGGGAAGACGGTGAACTAACACTCTATCATCTCTTTCTCATCAAGGAATTCGCTCTCTCCTTGGCTGGACAGGCTTTGGGTCCTCATGGCCCAAATTTTCCATATGCCCTGAAGGCAGTAGCTGGTCTTGGAAGAAAGAGGGTTGCTGGAAAGGCAGAAGGCTTCAGCACGGAAGACAGAGTCCAAAACTGGCCCTCAGTGAACACAAAGCAAGAGATAGCTTACTTTTCCACCTGACATTTTATTCCAATTTGTATTACATTACTTAGCAACAGCCAAACAGATTCCTTTTGTGTCTCTGCCACAGCAACCATTTCAGTGGCTTTCTTTATAGCCCCTATCCTTAAAGCAATCAGCAACTGTACAATTCCCTAGCCTTCAGATAGAGATCAACAGCATTTCCTGGCTGGCAAGAGACTGGCCAGAACTTTCTTGTGGGAAGCTTTTTGGTGCTCAGCAAACATGTGTCACTAAAAATTCTTGTGATACCCAGGTGAACCATCTGCCATATTCTTCGAAGTGGAATCATCTTAGAAACAGACTCGCTCTAGCAGCTGGTGGGTTTGTGGGCGAAAACATAAAGAAAACAAAATCAACTGCTTTCCTTTAATCACTTTCCATTTCCACAGGTATAGACTTCTGAATTATTCTCAATTAGATCTTTCGGACATTATTTAAAAACAAGCTCATTTTCAGAGATGGGACAGATCTGAACAGAAGGTTTGGAGGAATATCCCTGCCAATACACCTTCAAACCAAAGATTCAGAATTGTTCCCAAATAACACCCTTCTTTCCCTGATTCCAAAGGCAGTGAAGCCTTACACACTGAAAATGCAGATCTAAAAATTACTGCAGTGAAGCAAATGACACTGATGGATAAAAAGCCAACATGACAAAATTCTGTCCCTGCAGCATCACCCACAAGCTATAGGATTAGCTGCACGAATCGACTGTCTCTCCGGCACAGGTTGATCCTCTATGGCCATTTACAGATAGCTCCTCCTCCCTGCCACATGATGCCTCAACTGCTGGAAACTCCTCCCAGTCACCTTCCTCCTGCCAGCTTTCCTTGAAACTGCCTCCGTGGGAAGCAGGAAAATGCCCCCACTCAAAGCTGTCTGCACTGTACCAGCTAGCTCAGCCATCCCAGAGGTGGCCGCACTAAAAACCAAGCTCTGGCAGCTTTGCTGCAGTGGATTTGAAAATGGATGTATTAATTGTGAAACTGGTCACAAACCCACAGTGGTCACAAACCCACAATGAGGTTTTGCTAAAATATTTAAAGCGTCACTGTTTCTATTCTGCAGGGCTTTAAATAAAAAAAAAAAAAAGTCGTGTTTGTTGTGTTTTTTTTTTTTCTTTCAGGATGCTGCACGTAATATTTCCATACATTACTTCTGCTGCTTCTTTGACTTCTGAATACTTTACCAAGTATCTTCCCATGTCTTTTTTCTGATGTGCTTCCTCTGCTTATTTACCCACTTCTTCCTTTATGAAGAGTTTTGCCTCTCTCTTCCTAACTGATTCTCTCTTGATCATCTGGCTCTCCTACCCTCTCTTTTTCTAACATTTCCCTGGATTTTTTAACTGTTTTTTCATTGCCTTGCAATATTCAGTTCCCATTTGTCCACATGGCCTCCAGTGATGTAATTTCTATGTTAGAATTAAATACCATTAGTACTTACTAAACTTAAGTATTATAGGGTGACACTCATTTATTCTCAGTGTAACTTCCTCTTTTACCCAAAAAAATCAGTCACAGCTGTTTCTTAGCAACAGATTTATCAGAACTGATTTGCATAGACATTAAATACTCTCAAAAATGAACTGGTAAAGGAAGCTAATAAAATAGCCTCATTCCTGACCAACATTAGAAGCAAATACTACAAAACAGAATAACATGAGTTTATAATTCTGTATGAGAGTAACGAACACATGTATAATGTTAACACCAACTGAAGTAGAAGACCATATGAACTGCCTTAATTAGCGTATCTTTGAATGGATTTGCAAAAATAATCTTTTTGCCTTCAGAGATTGCAAAAAGCCCCCAACTGCACACAGCAACAATCCTCTTGCACTGGGCTAAATTGAAAGCTGTAGTCTACAGTGGTCACATACAAATAGGTCTCAAAGGACCAGACTTCAAAACGCAGACATGTGCACTTCCTACGTGCATGAAAAATGCACACCCTTGCTTCAAGCACACTAATACTAAATAACCAAGAATTGGATTTTAGTGCAGGAACATGATCACTTAGTATTTCATTCTTTGGAGTCCTCATATTTATAGCATAATTTCAGCAAGCTGAAAGTTTTTTATTTTCACAGTCTTTAGATTTTTTATTTTTTTTTTACCTAAAATAACTGCTAAGCTCCAACTGGCTAGTCGGCAAAAATGTAGAGAAAAACAAATCTGGAGACAGGGTGAAAGAGTGAAACCAAATATGAAACATAAAACCCTGTAAGCAGAAAAAGTGAAATAGCAATACAGAATCTAATGCCCTTCATCTTAATATCAACTGAGAGTAATTTATTAAAATGATAACGGTGCAAAATCCCTTTTAACACCAGTGGAATCAGGACTGCTGTCTTTGTATTAAGAATAATGACAACCTTTTTGGCAAATGAAGTCTCATGCTGCTGAGGCATTTCGTTGTGTCACTGAAAGGCAGCATCTGTAATATATGGCTGCACATGAATTATGTTAGGAATGGGTTAAAGTAATAGATCTGTATTATTCTCAAGAGGCAATGCCAAAAGGTAATTGCCCATATTTGTACCACTACATCATAGGGAATGACAGTTTCATGTCTTCCTAATGTTTAACTGAAAATCTATAAAATTCGTTTCTCTTTCTTGCTGCGAAATTAATACAGGACCAAAACCTGAAATTCCAACTCTAGTCATGCTCAGACAAACCTCGCACTGCAGTCAGTGGGAGTTTTGCCAGGGAGAGGATTAAAGAAGGTACAATTTGCTGCATGCTACCAGAAATGTAAAAGCTACAAAGTTAGGTTTTCATTATGGTGCTGCTGGGATTGTTAAAATTAGCAAGAATTTGATCTTTTATCTTTCACTCACACAGTCACGTGGACTAGCAGAGGAGGGATAGATGCGAGGCGGACAAGCCAGCTTGCTGGAGAGTGCTTAATGCTGGGCTGGCAGCCAACAGAAGTGAATCCCTCCTGCAGTATCTCCCTTCCCTCCTCCTCTTTAAGGCCCTAGAAGAAGCAGGAATCCTTAGCAAACAGCACTGAAGCCATCTACAGTATCTGTGCTATTCCAGTAATGGGAGCATGCCTGAGCACACACCCCTTTTGGGAGGCTTTAAGCTGGGCTCTGTGCCACAGAGATAAGACACCTCACCAAAAAGATAGCAGGAAGCAGCCAACATGTAATAGCTTCACAGCACTTCTGCCATGGGTAGGTGGGCCACATCAGTAACCAGAGAAGCCCATTATCCTGAAGGGGGTACCTGGCTGTGCACGATTTACTGAGTGGGTTGGAATGGCGTTCTCCAATACTGTTTCCAGAGGCATTAAAATTTGGTTTGTTAAGACAGTAGCAACTTTTCTTACTTTTCCAGCCAATTTCTCCATATTTTCATGATGTGGTAGTAAAACCCAGGGAATGAAGATAGCACAACTGGAAACAGCTAAGTTATCTAACCAGCCTGCAAAACGAAGCAAAAATTAAGTCCTGAGCTACTCACCCATTTAAATTTTTATAAGAAAGCAAGAATAACATAGAATCTCACTACAGCTGTAATTTTTTTAATGAAATTTCACTTTCAAGAATATGATTACAACAGATTTCTGACCTTTTCTATCACCAGCAATACCATCTGGCACCAATTTAATTTCAAACTGCCAAGTAATTATTGCTAAAAAAATAACTAATATTCAAACCCAGGGATGTAATACTTAATGAAACAATGTATGTTTAGAGACCACCATGACTTGCAAAATAAATACCAATACAGTATTAATGATTCAAACACCAGCATAAAGACACTGGGGTCATGAATTTAAAATAAGCTAGCCCTATTGAATTAAACTCACTGATCTGGGTTCTGAAGCAAGTTTCAAAGTATATAGCATACATAAACTCATTCAATACAACTAGTTCAATACTATTCATTCTGATGGTAACACATGACTAAAACTATAGTATATAGCATTATTTTACACCTACATGATCTCTTAGAAGATCATTTTATAGCAAAAAAAGGCGAAACTACAGATAAACACAGATCCTGCATGGAGTCTGGTTATTATGGATTAAACACCACAAAAACCTTACTGTTTTGGAATTAAAATTGTTTTGCTTCATATTGTTAGCATTTCCTTTTTATGTTAAATGCTTGGCAAGACCTAAGATATTTACTCCTACAAATATTCACAGACAATGAATTTCAAGCTTTAAAATTTACTGTTCTTACGTAGTCATAGTACTTACAAATGGCAAATATTAAATTTGGTCTCTTAGTTGATGTGAACTAGTTAAAGAATCTGACTCATATCTTTCTCAGTCTCCACTGATTTTGAGTAGCTTGTGGGTTTGCATCCCATGCAGAATTATTCACTGCTGGACAGACTGATCTGTTAGCATTTTACAGTCACACAGCATAAACATAAACTCAATGCAAGGAAAGACGGGAGAATCAGGCTGCACAAGCTGTGCACTTGTGATATGTAGGTGACAATGACAAAAAGTTTCAGAATACTAAAAAAGCAGTTACACATCACTCGGACAATTTAATGTTGTACACTAAAGGTCCTCGCTAGAATGCTGAAGCAGATAAAATTATTTTGTAAGGGAAGGCTGTGACTCAGAGCAGGACTGCATATATATGCACATTTTCTTATGTCCATAACTGCAGTGATGACAAAAATCTCAAATAACTAAATGTCCCTGATTTATTCTGTAGGGGAATACAGTGCTGTGTTTAGTTACAGGTTAGAGCCAGGACTCTAGCGTAACCAGGTAAGCATCTGCACAGATTCTTTGCATCTTGCAACATGCAGATGGAATTCCTTATGAACACAGCAAGTTAAAATCACATTTATATTCTGTATTTAATAAATCTCACAGTAGCCTGATTTATGGCACCCAAAGCAAGACATGCATGTCTGCAAATAGAGAAAAAAAATACCAGAAGTTTTTTGAAATTTCCACTCCCCTCCTAAAGATGACCAAACCCTTTGTAATTAGACTGATGACAGGATAACTCAGTCTCCCTGTCATCAATCCTCAGCCGCTCTGCTTCATCTGCCAAAGGTTGCCCCTTCCTGGCATAAGTATCTTTCCCTTGGCAACCACTGATCAAACTGCTATCATGTAGGCCCGCTACAAATCACCAGTGGTTACAGCTGCTCTCACCATGGGAAAAGTTCAGACCAGAACCCAGAAGCACAAAACGTTAGAGCCCCATGGTTAGGAACAACTGCCCCCAGAGGCAATGCCGTCACCTCCTAACCACAGGTTAACAACTTCACCTGCATTCCAGGGTAGTGGAGTTCAGCAGCAACAGGATTATATATACATTTGGATTCCAACAAAATGTGGTGTTGCAGCAGGGAATGGAAACTTGGCATCCTCTTTAGAAAGGAAAAGCAGTTATAAATCTTTGCCTTCCTCTTGAAGAGGTATGTGGCCCTTCACACTTTTTTTAACACAGTGATGAAGAGTGATATAGTGTAACTCTTTACCTGGAAAGAGGTTACACCAAATTCCAAAAGAAAACCCATGCTGACATACAGGAAAAGGTAACCTGTTATACCACACAGCAAGTATAAGGCTGATGTCTGCACATTCCGCTTCAAAAATGGTACATCGTATGCCTGGTTGTTACCAGAGAAAGGAAATGCTCAGGCCACTCACAGTGAACTTACCTGATTTTGATTCATACTGTCATAGCAAACAAATGCAAAGTTGATTATTTAAGTCATATTTAGAAGACATTACATGTATGGAAAAATGAAACAGCTGAGCAATTAGTAATAACAAAGAGTTACTGCTTGGTTGGCAGAAGCCTTCACAAGACCCACCAGGGACTGAGCTATCTATCACTGGGCTACTTGGTACCCAGAAGACAAGGCTTCACCAAGACAGGGAGACAGCTATATCACAATGCAGAGGTAGTACCTCAGACCACCAAAAAATCACTCTTGGTTATAAAAGATACAGAGAGAAACTAACTACCTAAGTCTTTTGCCTAATCACTTGACATCAGCAGAAAAATCAACAAGATGGGTTTACCATGTGGAAACCAACACTCTTTGTCTCTCATGTTTAAGGCAATATGCATTGTTTTGAATCTGAATGAAAAATGATAGTCTTATGGAAATGTTTTCTTCCACAAAACTTAGACAGTTACTGAGACTCTACATTTTGCTCTAATAGTACAGGTATATACGGTGCTTCGATTTTTCCTAGGAATCTGAAGATATTCAACAGAAGTGGATCAACATATGACTATGCATTAATTAGGTAAAAGTGCACCAGGAACTCTGTCATTGCTAGCCCTATTGATCTTCCTTCCCTCTGGACAATCTGAGTCTGAAAGTGTGACCTAACTTACAAGCTCTGACTTAAGCATGTTAGGTCTCCTGAAGAAGCATTAAAATTGGTTTTATGGCATTCATCTTTAGAAAAAGAAAGGGGAGTTCTAGTTTAGGCAGCAAGATCTATGCCAGGATGTCTTCTGGAACGACAATAAACACAACCCATTCCTTACTCAAAGGTTTATATAGAATTAGTTGTTTACTTGGATCATGTTCTCTGGGGCACAGATGACACATCTATTTCTGAGGCATCATCCATTTCAATGCTGTAGACACTAAAATTTTGCTAAAGCCTTCCCAGGGAAAAACACGGTGGCTCTTCTGTGGGATCACACTTATCATTAAGAAACTGCACAACCAGTTGCCCATCCAGCCACAGAGAATTTCATCAGTGTTTGTTCTGGTAACTTCTCCTACCTAATATTAGCTATTAAGAGTCATTGAGGAAATATGATCTGTGGTGTCATCAATATGTGGTTCCCAACACAAACTTGCATATTTTCATTTTGCATATCAGCTCCCTTGGGAACGCTTTGAATACACTGCTTCTTCTGGATGTGCAAACAGCACAGCACTTCTATGTGGTAAGAGTAAATGGGGTTATGAAAGACACTGTTATGTTCATATTCTAATTTCTTCTGAAACACTGTTTGGGAATTTACTGATAACAGATGGCATGTATCTGAAGTTTGCTACAATGAAAAATGAAGACACAGTAATGGCATCATAATAATGGCACAATGGGAATCAACTGAATTTGTAGAATAGTAGAAAAGGAAATTGCATATATAAAACAAGTGGGTTTTAAATTACTGGGTTTCAACTACTAGAGCAGGCCAGTCATGTTAAACACAGTTTCAACTTGTGCACCAAACTAGAACTCTAATCAAAATAAATTTTCAGCTCTGTTTCAAATGCACCTTTCTGTTCTCTTTACCTACCTTTTTTTTTTTGATCACACACTGTGTACTGCAGTTCTACATTTTTGAGGGGATTATTTTAGTTGAAACCCCATTCTCTGTTTACAGACCTTAATGACATCTGGCTCCTTTATTGTTAACTCTGCTCTGATGATGGAAGTCCTAGAGCTCTGGATAGCAGCACAGAAGCGAAACAAAACAGGCCCACTTAAACCTAAAGTATCTGTCACCTTCAACAAAATAGCCAGAGAACACTTACTTTAGAAACATACACACTGCAGTTGCTTTTTATAGATAAAACACATTGCCCAAAAGGTCTTTTGATAGAATTATCTAAATATCAGAAACCAGAATTTTGTGACTTTTTGCAACCATTCTCATGCAACTGCAATTTACAAAGATCTGCTTATTAGGTGCTCTGCATTCCTGCTTTAGAGACTGATTATTAACATAATATAGGAAGAAACACCAATTACTAAACCTGAAAGGTGATCTTTAAATTAATTTTACTTTTAAAATGGTAATGGAAATATAAACTAACCTATGAAAGTAACTTTTCATTCTTGTAGTATATTAATAGAGAAATTTGATGGAAATAGCAATTTCTCAAGATTCAGATATCCAATACACGCTCTTTGTATTTTTTATCTCATTTAAAAGAACCAAATAAAGACATCTACAAGAATACTGTTAAGTTACAATTCATGCTCATTAAAAAATGAACCACTGTTTGCATTTTTACACTAATTTGAATTGTCAAGAACATGAAGACTTTATGTTGCATCTTATCTTGTTGACTTCATAGTTTTCTGTGCATTGTACACAGCTATTTTCATTTTTGCCTTTACTTAGCTTTGCTTTTTTGATTGTTCTTCCTAGGTAACTAACTTCTTGCTCTGCTGCGGCTGCAAATCCTTACTAGAGTATTTCAATGGCAAGCTTGCTACCGCTCAAAAAAATATCCAATACATCACAATTTTAAAATGTTCTACTTGGCAAAGAACTTTAATGAATCTAATATTTTATATTGTTTGAATATTTTCTTTATAATGACTGTATCTACCGGCTTACCAAATATCACAGATTGCCTGTAATAGCAAGTCTTACTGAAAGCCACTCTTAGAAAAAGAGAATCTGTCTTCTAAATAGTGAGGATACATCAAATTGGATCCAGAGGCATATTTTATAGGATGATGATAAAAAAGCATACATGTAAAATACACTATGTAACATCACAATTCTTCTAATAGGTAAAAAATTCAAAACTCCGTGTGGGCATACAAAGCAGATTTGGTACGATGCTTGGAAATGTGCCGAGTTTCCGGAAGAGAAAAACGTGACCAAACATTTCAGAAGCAAGAAAATAAACATGTAATGCAGTATCCACATCTGCCGTAGTCCAAATACAGCAATCAAATTTATGCGAAAATATGACATGGCTTACTAAAAAGCAAAAAAAACCAAAAAACTTGCACTTAAACTGCAACATAAACATTCCAACATTTTTGTGCACTGTTTCATTAGGTCTGTCAAGAAATACAGATGGTCCAGGCAAACAAACAGAAGTCGCAAAGAAAACACACCCTTCAAATCAGAGCACTGATGTTTCTTCAAAATAGTTTGGAAAATCAGCACAGCTTACTTGAGTATTCAACCAACCAACTTCTTCTATTTTAAGTTCTGAGTAGATGAAGCATGCCCTGACATATAAAACTTGCAGGTTTTGCTTATGGCAAACAGCCGAATATGTAGTCATTTGATCTAAATACATCTGATCTAAATTCTAAATTGAATATATATGCTAAACACATATATTTCAATTAAATTAAATAGAAATAAAACTATTACAAGCAGTTGGGGGAAGGTATTTTTTAAATAGGGCAACCATTCAAGATGCTCTAAAAATATAACTGAGTTGAATCTCACTCTTTATCAGAAAACAAAAGCAACAATAAGTACATTTATATCAGCAGATAACAGATGACAAGCTCCAAGATCTAGTGTATCCTGTGTAGATCCAAGTGTATCTTCCAATACACTGCACAATAACTAATGAAATACTAGATGTAATCAATTTACAGACAGTGAAAGACACAATGCAATGATAATGAATTGCAAAACTTTGCTGGCCTGTTAAAAGTAAGTTTATCAATCAAGTACATTTTTTGTAAATATAGATTGTCTAAACTATTACTTGGGAATAAAAACAATGATTGTCTGTTATTTACAGGAAATATAAAACTGATTCAACATGAAGAATTAGAAGAGAGAGACAAAAGATTCACAGCTTGCTCATGGATTGCAGCAAACTTTTTTTTAATGAGGTTATGTTATGGTAGGAGGCATTGTTTATCATTTAGAATACTACTTTTCCGAACATGTGAAAAATAATTTTTAGTAAAAAGTCCATACGTTCTATACTTTGAAACCAACTAATGACTCTCTTCCTGGTTTTAAGTTGAACCTGATTTCCAAGAAAGAACAAGGAACACAGAGAATACATTTCAAATGCATTTGCCAAAGACTCTGGTCTCAGGTTTGTGCAGTAGCATGGCAGCCCAATTACACAGTCACACTAGTAAAGCCAGTAATATCAGTTAAAGTATCTGTGTTAAAAAGAAAAAGAAAACAAAACAGAACAAAAAAAATCAGGATTTTTTTTCCAATGTTGTGGACATGCCTGAGGCATGAGTCCTACACTGCTTACCATCAACAAAAAATGAAAGTTATCACAACAAAACCTTGACTTCTCCCACGACTTGCTTGAATATCAGATAGTTCCCCAAAATCCTATATAGTTGTTCTTGTCATTCCACCAAGGAACAAAGCTACAGTGAAAATGTGTATGCGATGAGGGGATTTTCCTCCTATATTATGCCATAATCTGCTTAGTAACACTGCTGTGAATTGCTGACTCCAGGGACTGTAGGGGAATTGCCTTGTTCAAAATGAAAGCAGTTCGGATCTACACTGACTGCAGCTCAACTTCAGGCCAGGACACACACGGTAATCCACCACACTCCATGCAGCTGCAAAACTATAGCTAATAATAGAAGAATGCTATTAAAATTGCAAGCATATGGCATGTCTGTATCATGTCTGTATCTCTTTTGATCTACCTTTTTTTGATGAACATAAGTTAGCCACTTAACCTTTAGGTTTCATTAAAAGACAGTAACATCTTTTTCAAGGTCACTCAAACAGTCTTCATGCTTGTGTAGCTACAAGTTTGTTTATAACTAAACAGCTATATTTATTTCCAATTAATGCATAATTTTCTGTTTTCAAAGAAGATTTAATTGTATGTACAAAAAAACCAAACCAAACCAAACAAAAACAAAAAACAAACAAAACCAAAAACAAACAAAAAAACCCAAACAGAAAAAATGGAAGCCAGCTTCAAAAGTTTGGGGATACACATTCCCATAGAAGTGGGACAATGAAATGGGCTGTGAAACATGTAAAATAAACAGTACCAATGTACTGTGCTCCCTATAATGCTGTATTCGTAACTTTAAATACTTCCAAATACACCCACAAACTCTTGCTGCAGAGGTCAGATGACAAAATCTGGCACAACATGGGCCTACAGTAAAATCTGGAATATTTCACACCATCAGATAATGATGGAAAGGATATTCAAAGATCCTGCATATTTATACCCTATGGAGAAGAAAGCTTACCACAGCTCACAAAGGAGGATATGAAGCTCTCTCTCGAAGAGAAGACAGGACCACTAAAAATCAGAAGGAAAAGAAGAAGCCAGAGAGAATAATGAGGAAGAAGATGAAGAAGGAAAAAGATACTAAAAATAATTTCCAGTTATTTCAAATGTTAAACATGTAACCAAAAAAAGAGCGCTGAATTAAGAAGATACTGGAAAGGATCCATTTTTTTTCACTTGTCTAGTAATTTCTTCCAAATTTACAAACCATTTGCAAGTTTTAAGCATTCAAACAGCTGCAAATAAAGTGTGCTGGTCTTCGTGCTATGATTAAATTTTGGATTATTTAGACGAAGCAACTGAGAAACTGGACATTTGCATGAATTCTGTTGCATAAAGAGCCAGTAGGAAGTTTAATGGTCACTCCTACATGGCAAACTTCCATAATTCTTTTAATCTTTGAAAAACTGTGATTATGAATTGGCTGCACCCTAGGAAAAAAATAGATTTTTAGTGCTTCTGCTGGCAGTCAAAAAAGAAAGAGCAATTCCTAAGAGAGCTATTTGAAGCAGAATTATTTCCAACTAGCTGTCCACAGGTTTTCCTGGCACTGTCTGCTCCCTTCAAGGATCTTGCTCACGCTGAAATAAATGGTTTTCTTCACTGCTGCCTGGGAGAGATCCAGCCGGTAGTCAAAGGCAGTAGAAAGCTTGGGTACTGCCTTGCACAGGTTAGGATACTCAGACACACACATTTTGCCATGAAAATGTGTTACAGCAGCCTCCACCTGCCCTGGCAATGAGCTCTCGCAACTCCAACCAAAAAAAAGACATTTTCCCAAACATCCTTCTGCCGGAATAGCCTTCACAAGTGCCCCCAGCTTGCTTGGCATGGCAGAGAGCTGCAGCAAGAAAAACACAGACCCTGGGCTCTGCCTGGTAATAATACACTTGTTTGCAACATAAACCTGACCACTGGTCAAACTTCCACCAAATTCAACATGAACAGATTTATTTAACAGACTGGATGGCACATGCTGCCTCACACCGTAATACCACAAGCACTGCTTTCTCTTCAATCCCCCAACTAATTTGCCCATCAAACTGCTCAACAGCTTATCTCAATACTTCTCTTGAGTATATTAAATGTCAATTTAAAGTAAATTCCTGTATAAATAAACCCTTTCTAGCAGAACATTAGAAATATACTTTTATTTTAGTTTCATGTCTTTATTTTTTTCAGTGAAAAAAATAGCAACTCTGGCTTTAGACATTTCATAGCCTTTTTTATTGCTCAGTGAAACAATGTAAAAGCTTTTAAATGTCAAATCCTGGATGCCCAGCAACTTTTACCATGTTAATGGTTCCTGCATGATTCTTAGTTTCAGTCTCACTTTATTTTAAGGAGGTCAAGAATTCGCAATTAATGGAGCCCTTTGCAAACCAATACCATTTGGGCAGATCAGAATCTCTACAGTTACAAGGAATGTCACTTACAATCAAGCTGAAAGACAGGAGCTAGTGGGCACTATAATTTCCATGTTAAAACTTTAGCTCCCTTAGCTTCAACAGGCTCTGTCCACATACTGAAAATAAACCATTTTAGAAACACGTAGGCTTTTTCCACCAATCATTAAACATCTGCATTAAGACATTATTAGCAACAAATCATATGCTGCAATCCATACAGTTCTGTGAATATCTGCATCAAGTAATAGTGCACTGAATGGCTAATATATAAGATACAGTACAAAATATGTAAGAAGGATATCCTACTATATATATATAAATATATATATATTTCACTGGTTTATTAAAGTTATCTCCATGATTACATAGAATCCAAAATACTGTGTCAGTACATGCTGAAATATTTGAAGGTCAAACCTACTCTATACCACAAAGATGAACTGCAAAGTGCTACACAATAAATTACAAAAAAATTATGTAAAATCCCCAATCAATAACTGTGCACATTTATGCATATAAATAATATGAATCAGAAAGAACTACCTTTTAAAATTAAATATTTCAAAAATTAACTGCCAAATTCTAGCTCTGCAAGTTTGCCTTTTCCCTTCAAAAAAAAAAAAAAAGGTTCAAATTCTCACCTCATTTATTTCACAATAAATTGTGAATACACAACAAATACGCTGTTGTTGTGTCAACAAAAGTGAAGACTAGAATCTGGGCTACTGGGGCAAGCTCCACGCATGATCCAACAGACATTTAATGTAACTCCACTGACTTCAGTTCAAATATTGCTGACCTAAACAACTATCCATTGATTTAGAATCTGCTCAATGTTATAAAACCTTATTTTAATAGAAGGAAGGATGCATGTGTAAGCAAGAAATATGTGAAGAAAATAATTAAACTAAAGTTAAAAGAGAAACAGTAATAAGAAGAAAAAGTTAGTATCTCTCTAAAATAAGACAAGACCATATCAACATAGAATTAAGAATGAAAAAAGGCAGACATTCCTAATATTGTTTCTGAGGACCAGCACAACACTTGTTGATATCTAACATCAAACAGTAATTACGATGGATAGCCTTAATTCTGCCATCCCTCCCTAAACCATCACAGTATGTGCAGGGAAACACCACAATTTCTAGGTCATCAGTAGACTTTCAGTTTCATGTTCCATCCTCTTCTTTAATACAGGGACAAGAACACATCTTTGGGACAGATTTGGCAGAAGGTAAGAAAGCACTTTAGCAATTGCAGCTCCTCTTCCCTAGCCAGTGGCAAGAGAAAGAAAATAGCTCACTACAAAAGCCTAGAAGAATGCAATGTAGACGTATTTCTTGACTAATAAGGTATATCTAAACCTTGAGCACAGTAGGAATAAGAAATTTGGACGCGAGAGACTGAAAAAAATACAAGGAAAAAGCTGAAGCACTGTCTTAAAGGGCATAAAGCAAGTAAGTACACAGAGATAGAGCAAAAGAGTCAAGACAGTATTGTCTTGATAGAGCAATGGTGTATGCTGTAAAAGACTACAGTGAAAGAAAAGACAACAGTGTTTCAATGGAAGAGTGAAAATGGATGAAATTAAATAGCAAAACCAGTGAAAAGTGCATACAGAAGAGACAAGACTTTTCTTTTTTACTAACTAATTGTATGGAATTAAAATCAAAACATAGCTCATAAATATAATCAAAATGCATAGCAATGTAACCATCTATTCCAGTTTTTTGCTGCTCATCTTTGTAGTTAACTCTCAGTTAAAACTCTAGAAACTTTATCTTTCTTACAATGATTCCCTAAACTGAAAAGATCAAAGTACAAACTCAAGGTTCGATAATTAAATAGCATGAAAGTGAATGTCTAGCACTATATTTAAATGCAGTCCCTTCTCCTGCAAAATTGTCTTTGCTTAGCTTTACTTGTTATAATAACTCTCCTCAGAAGAGAACAGCCTCTCCTCTGAAGTATGCTAAAACATATTCTGAAGTATACTTCACAGTTAAACATGAACAGTTAAATAGACCTGTCAGTATACAGTCTGAAGGACTAAGCATATAGCGTTGTTATTCTTGCTCTTGGCTCAGAATCAGCATTCCAGCCTGCTAAAGATTTGTACACTCACACAAACTTATGGGCTATATTGGATAAGCACTACGTAACTAAATCTGTAAGTGATAGCACTGGCTCAATACCCAAACGCACTAACAAACAGTAGTGCTACCTTTCTGTATATAGCTCATGCTGTCCATCTTCCTGGTAAAGTCAGGGGAACCACATATAAAAATAAGATTTGCAGGGCCAGCTCTGCAATTTACTGCTTCAGGATTGAAAGCCACACCCTGAAAAGAATTTAACTTCAAGGATGCGAGCATTCCCACTGAAATCAGTGAGTTTACGCACACACTCAAATGAGGCATTTGAAGTTTTGCAGAGCCACTAATGCAATAAAAAATAAAAGCAACTTTGCAGTTCACCTTTGATAAATATTATTTATAAACAACATCTTTCCAGTTAAGTTCATCAGAAGAAAATTGACAGAGGAAACAGTATAATGTAATTTGATCTCAATGTCATTTTGGAAGACACAGTGGGGACAAGGCAATAGAAAAGAGTATGATAGCTTGTATCTGGACTTTCTTGAGTTTTATAGCTGCCTCAGGCCTTGGCTTCACCCTGTTCTTGCAAAACCAGCTACTGATTTGAATGCACTTCTACAGTTCTCCAAACACAAACAATGTCTAAAAGAGAAGTCCAAGGGTGGTGACACTTCACTGGGCAAGAACACTGTCCACTCCCTAATGTGCAGCACACAGCTTCCACAAGCTCAACAGCCCCTCTCTCATCTTTTCCTTATTTCATTTACCCATCCAGTGGGATCTTATGAAATAAAACAAAACCTAAAAGAAACAAAATAAAATGTGAGAAATCATGCTTTTTAAAAAAAAACAGACAAATTAATAAGAATGTCCAAACACAAATGAATACTTGACAATCAAACACATGAACATAAAATACATTTAAAGCATAAAAATGTTAAATAAAAACTGTATATGAATTTATGAAAATGACAACATTAGCTCTATCTTGTGGCCAACAATTTTATTCATTAACCAAAAATGCGTAAGGCATGTTATTCATTTGTCTTTAACATATCAAAATATTCCTATCTAGATGTAATGAAATAAATCTAGAATTCTCCAACAACGGACTGTACTATGCATGGGTCAAAAAAAACCCAGTCAGGTGTCCTGCCTTGTGCAAAGGCTTACCGTGAACAAGCCTGGTTGCATAACGCAATTCTCTGTCCAAGGTCTGGTCCACAAACAAAGTGAAAGGAACCCTGCTACACCACAGAGTCACTGAAGCACAACACCAGGTTCCTCTGTAACCTTTGTTTCATGCTTACCTCCGTGCACATCACTCCTTCTGCCTGCTCCAAATAGGCTCCTGCTCTTAACATTGTTAAATTACTTTGTAACGGCAGAAAAAATGTGGAGCTGATGGAAATAATAGTTAAATACCTTAAAATTTACTGTTTCTAAATTTCAACAGGAGCTTAAAAATCAACAACTAAATATGATGATGGCACTTGGAAACACAAGTAAAAATTCCCAAAAAATTCTTTTTGAGAAGGGGAAACCCATCCCCCAAATGTTACGTAACTAAGGCTAAGAACTGTGAAGAAGGCTATTGTTTGGCCTTGTGTGAAATCCAACTGACTATAGCATAAATACCTCCCAGAATAGCATTGTCTTACCCAGTCTGTTGGTATCTGATGCAGTTGAGTTATTAAGTACATCACTGTTGACAGTCACCATTACTTGTTCTAATGATATTTGAAAAAAAAAAATGTGAGAATTGCACCAAACGCAATCAGTAGTATTTTTATTTGTTTGCTTTTGGTTATTTTTTTACCTTGCTTTAGTAAATTCTTAATGTTTATAAAGAGTGAGATTGCCCATACTCCAGAACACTTTAAACAACAATTCAGTACCTAATCTTTATGTGTTCAATGAATGGGATTTAAATTAGCAGTTTCAACAGAAGTTGAATTTGACTGTTAGTAATTAAGTAACTATGACTAATTCATTTACATTGCATTTTCTTGCTTGTTCTAACCTTGAGGCACTCTTAGTACTTCTACCTGGGAAGTACATAATGGCACACTCAGAAGCTGAACATGCTAGCTTTAAGCCACCACACATTTCTAAAAGGGTGTGGCAAAATTCCTTTTCTCTGAAATAACTGATAAGGTTTAGTGTAAGATGTTAAGAAAAAAACAAAGGGAACTGGGTAATTAACATAAAAAATAGAGTATCAATTGAAGTGAGCATCATTTCAGAATAGCTAGGCTTCAAGGGGGCTGATTTGCTTAGAGAGGAAGGTTGTAGACTAGGCTCACACTGAGAAGATGAGCTTCTTACGGACATATCCACATGTAGTGACAAGTATCTTAAGAACTTGTAAGGAACACAACATTATTGTTGGAATCTGTGCTTTTACTGAATCTGACATCATTTGGGTCCTTCTACTGCCTCCTCCCACATAGATAAAAATCTTGAAGTGAATTAATATTGTTTTGCCATACCATGAAATACTTGAGAGAATTAAAATCAAAACTGTACCCTTGAAAATTCAGTTCATCAAGCAATATTAACATCACAGCCCTAAAAGCCTACTGTAATGTCAAGAAAATGTACGGCTGTAAAATATGTTGACCTTCATGACTGTATATGCATGTGCAAACTCCATACAACAGAGCTTGAGGAAGACTGAGGATCCTTTTCTGCAGGCTTTTCCAGGACTTTCTTCAGTATTTTTACTGAGTCACTGTGGCTAATCATTATTTCTTAAGTTATTTTCTGAGGACGTTTGGACATTACAGGTTAGAAGGAAAATGAGAAGTACCATCAGGGTTTTGCTAGTCTAGAATTGAAAGCTACTGCATGGTTGCTGCCTTCCTTCTGAATTTCCTAGGATGTTCAGACCTCCTTTGTGGAACTTTGTTCTCTTAAGTTTGTGAGATTGCATACTTGCTTGGAGATTAACTCAAAGGACAGATAGATGTATTGACATAAAAACGCAGATCTACACACTTTAGCACTAAAGCAAATTACTGCAAATGAAAGCTTTCTGGCCTTTTAGCTTGTTCCTTACCCAATCTCCTGCAATCACAGTGAAATCACATTCCTGTGTTTAAAGTCACCTCTGAATTTTCATTTTAGAATTTGTTAATTGATGAACTACTTTTTAGTGTACAGTAGTATGTAAGGCACAGGTAAGCAATAGATCTGTTTGTATTCTTAGCTGCATCTGCATGTATATCAGTAACTCTATTAGTCAACAGTGATATCTAAAGCAACCAGTATGGAAAAAGCCTCAGACCAAGGACCTAAATAGTCTAAAGGTGTCAAAAAGCCTACGAGGGAGTCCTGCAAGTCCAGGACTCAAAGGCACGAGAATTAATCACAATAAATATAAGTTTTAAAGACAATAAATAAAAGTCTATTGACTTCCTTTGCTGAAATATGGAAAGAAATCAGGTAAAGTATGTAGAGAAGGAAAGGACATAGAAATACAGAACAATGGTGGGGGGACATGAAGGTTCTGACAGGATACAGGTGAAATGGAGCAAGAAAAAAGAATTGAAATATAAAGATGCAGAAACTGAACAGAAATGCTTTGAAAAAATGGTTCCAGGGAAAACAGAAAAAGCTGTAAACCCATTAAGCAGCAGGCAATCTGGACTAATTTGTACACTAGATCTCTGACTACTTGGAGTCTCTGAGGTAATAGAGGCAAAAATAATGGGCACTGGATATTTAGAAGATGATTTCTCATGTCCTAACTGCCAGCTTCTCATCCGGCTTCTCAGAGTTCAAAAGGAGTCAGTAAGGCAGGTTGAGGCAAAGCCTGATTTTGGCTTGAGTTACTGCCAGAGCACTGGATTCTGAGTTTAATATATAGTTTAAAAAAAACCTACTGCTGTTATGTAAGCTGCCACTCAGACTTACAGAGGAAAGTACACTAAAGAATAAAAATAAAAAACTCAAAATAAAAGTGAAAGAGAGGAAAAAAACCTATCCATTTTCCCTGTACAAGGAATGACAGTACTTCATTCAACTTTTAAGTGAACATTATGTATCTGTCTCTCTGAGATGCAAATGTGTCCAAGACGATAAAGAAAATTATAAGTATTTTAAAATGTAACCTGCTGATACTTTATTTCCAATATTAGCTCTTCGTTCAGAGAGTTCTGAAGTGAACACTGTATTCATTATTAGTCTTAAACATTATAATGATTTTGCAATACACTATTTCAGGGACAACAAATTTAAGTCCAAATGCTCTCCCACAAAGAGAATGTGCTACAGCAAGTGCAATTTGAATTATGTTATTAATACAGACCCAGTTGAGCCAACAGTGAGGATTGGTTTTAGTCTACAATTGGCTTTCTGGAAGTAGCTCATGAGGATTTCGGATCTGTGTCTCAAGACACTGGATGACCCGTAACTTCCAATGAGTTTACTGTCATTGGGAACTGGATAAAATGCCTTTAAGACCTTTAGTAGTTTTTAGCTTTTCTATCGTAAGAGAAGAAAGTATAAAAAGGAAAGTATAATAGCAAACCTCCATGTTTAACATACTGAATGCATTCTGAAAGAAAGAGCCTTTCATAAACACAGCCCTTTTTGCATGTAATGAAGCCCACTTTTTTCTCTTCTTTACCCAGCATGCAACACAGAACTGAGCAGTTCATAACATCTAATGCACTGCCATATTTGGGAACATCATTGTTATGGAGATAGTCACACATCCATGGGCTCAATTTCTACCTGTTCCAAACAATCTCAATCATGTGCCTTCTTACTGGCTATACTCCTTACAAGCCTTTACCTAAATCATTCAGGAAGGAAAATGTTACGTATAGTCATCTTCTGAACTTTTTCACAAAGCAAGATAATAAATTTTAGCTGTTTGAAATCCTTTTCAACCAAACAGAATTTGAAATACTGTGTTCCAATGAGTTGGAGGTTTGCAGTCAAACTTTCTTGGTCATTACAAACCCGACCTAAACTCTGCCAGAGTAAATAAAAATTTCCTGTAATGATGACTCAACTGAATTTAAAACTGTTTCATATACTCACATCCTACTCTCTACATATGACTTGCATAAATTTGGAGTTTATGTATGTAAACCCAAGCATTCAAGGGAAAACACAAGCAAAAGAGCAACCAAAAGTTTCTGTGATGTTAAGTCTCATTACACCTTCTCTCCTCACCAAGTACATGTGGTTTATGCTAAGCAGAATGTTACCTGGGGCCTTGATCTAAACAGAGTATTTTGAAATGAAGATTAATTAACATTTTCACTTTCTCCAGCTTGGAGAAATCAAGAAAAATGCAACGTGTATCTCTGGTGTTTTTAAATGAACAATGATTTATATGGAGAAAGCTCAAACTGCTGAGTGGAAGGGAGAAAAGCAAAGAGAAGATGTAGTTGCATTACCTAAAAAGGTATTCGTATCATATATGTCAGTTTCTGGTTTCAAGTAGAAAATTAAATGAGATAATTCATTCCTATTTTTTTTTGCTTCTTGGATCTGAGCCACTGTTACAGAGAGCAGTGCTGGCTAATGCTGTGGCCAATTGAGGACTAAATGTCATCTCATTTTTAATAGAAAGCAAGAAGAGCCTCCTGGTTTCTGGAGAATGGTTGTGGCGCAAAGAAGAATGTCTTGCCTCACAGCAGCAGAAGATAGAGCTGTCTGAAGAAATCCATACTTTCTTTTTAGGATTTTCCAGATTTTGCATGCAGCAGGCTCACTACTGCCTTGTGTTTCAGAGCACAGTAACAAACATTTAATACAACTTTTTATTTCTAAACACTACTTTTAGCCCATAAGGCACTAAGATAGTATTTTTTATTCATGTCATCAAGAGCTTTAATGGCATATGTAATATTACTTTCCATACCTAAAGATAAAAGCTTGAATAAAAGACAAACGAGTGAAAATCAAAGACCTAAAACCACAAAGACCTGGACACGCTCTTAACTCTTAATTAGAGGTCAAGGATTCCCGAAAAATTCTGGATCTGAATTTCACATTAATCTTTCTTTTCAGATAAGATTTTCCAGTAACTGCATTTACTTAGTAATTGAAAGAACTAGGACCAGAAGAGATTAAACAGTCTATTCCATGAAGTTCCACATCAAGATAAAAAGTCTTGACCCTCTTATGTGCTCCAGTTGCCTACAAGAACAGGAAGGCAGTACACGGTACAATATCATATTAACCTCAGTAATATTTATAGTAACTAAAAACTTCAGAGTTTTTGTACTCCTTTACAGTTCTTCGAAATTCTGCAGTATCTCAGAAAGATTTCTTTTCCACTATCACTAGCTTTTTCTCTAATGTTTAAATTTATGCTCCACAGATGAGGAAACATAGTTTGTCATTTTATGGATGCTGCCACCTATATGAGATTTCCAAAGGGGCTTAATAAAATTGGAGCCATTAATATTAGTGTCGCAGGCAGCATTCAATCTATTTAATGGTTTGTTTCATTGATCTACAAGTTCATAAAATGAGAAAGGGGGTCAAACAGAATTATATGTACTTCAGTATATAACCCTATAAAGCTGTTTTCAGCGTGAAGTAAGGTAGAACCATGAAAGTAAAACTTGATCTGTCTATTCAGCATTTTAGACGCAAAAAATATTTTGGGCTAACAGTTCTGTACACTGTGATTACAGTATCACTTAATACATTAATCTGTTTCTCCTTAGTTTGATTTGGAGTTTTTATTTTACTTCCCAGGATGATACATTGGAAGACGTTCTCATTTTCCAAGCAGGCAGCAGAAGATTAAACATTTGTTTTCAGCACTCTGAAGGAGAAAATATTGCAGCTTTCTCAAGAAGAGTCATTACCTTCATGTCTTCCACCATGATATCCAACAGGCGTTTCATTTTACAGTGCTACTGTTGATGCCAGTTGTTTTGCTTGCTATTGATCAGTGAGAGTCAAGGACATTAAGAGCTGAAGTTCAAACCACCAGTACTCAGACCTAGTCAGTGCATATATCTTGCACAACTTCTAATTCAGGGACAGGTTGGAGTGAAAAAGAAAGTGTGACTGAGCAACTGTTCAGACTATGAAACAGAACTCTGCAGTAACAGCAGCTCCCCACAAACCCCAGTAAACAGACATTAATAGAAACCCAGTTCATAGAGAAGGACATAGCAATTATTATCTGCATACCCATTTTAAAACATGAACATCTACATGGTTATTTTATACTTCATTTGCACGAAACACTGTATGCTTAAGAGATCAATCAACTTATCAAGAAATGCTTCCTCAAATCTTTCTGACTTGAAAAGCTATTAAGAAAAAAAGGCTGTTTACCTTATGATATCCCTAGCATTTGTGTTTAATACACTTATTGGTATGCATGTAAAACACAGAAATGATACTACACAGGAACTTTTGACAAGTGTCAGTTTACAGCCACAGAAAAGATCAGAGCACATGAAGAACACAGCATAATTTAGCCTTACCCTTTTGAAAAACAGAATCACTGCCAACTTTGAAACCATTCTGTCTCCAAATATCGAAGTCAACTCTACCATCATGTTAGTTCCCATAATTCCAAGGATCAATAAATATTCCACATTTTTAACATATGGCCTTTTGACAAGAACTAGCAAACCAGTTTTTATATACAAATTAGAGAAATACTGTTGTTTATTCCTGTACAATAAAAATTATGGTACTATATCCTATAAATTCACTTGCAGTGGGTTTATTTTACTTGCTGTTGCCTTACGACAATATTAACTTCTTTGATCATTACAGGCTCATAGTTGCTACTGAGCAATTCTCCAGCTTTTTCTATGACACTTTATCTTGAGTCTGTGATGTCTGAATACTTCTTAGAAAATGCTAATCCTAATCACTGAGTGCCTCTAGTAAAACACTATTTTTTTTTACTTCATTACTTTTTTTACTTCATTAATCTCAGCTGCCTTTCTTTAAAGTCACTTCATGCACTTCCATTAATGGTGTTCCTCAAAAAATATTGATCCTTTTGTGGTCAGTCGTCAGGACAATGAACTGATAGCAAGCCACCAACAGCCAAATCCCAGCTAGCCCAGTTACTGTTTTGCTCCATAAAATTCTCTTCTGACAGAAGAATTGAGACATAGGTCTCCAAATGTTGTGCTTGTTATCTCTTACCACAAATCCTAATGTCACAGCACAGAGAAGAAACATCTTAGAGTTGCCTTCCACCAAACCTTATCTACACCAGTCTTCCTTCACAGCAGTACATGCACTCTGAGGGAGAAGAAGGGTGAGGTATGGGACATTTCCTCATGAACCTCGTAGCCTGGATTTATACTCCTAAAAAGCCATCTTAAAGTCTGGCACACATTTTTCAAACAGCTTGAAATATATGCATTCAGGTTCTACATCTCTTCCATGACTCCAGGGACTTTTCTTTCTCCTAGATACCTCAGTAAGATGGAATCACACCAAAGAGACTGCTTGGCTGTGAACGTCCCTCTGATTCCTCCCAAACACAGAAGATGGAGAGTATTTTAAAGGAAAAGTACTGCACAACACAGTACTAAATGAAGCAGGTTGAGCCTCCTGTATCGCAGCTGCTTGGAGCTAAAGGGAAAACAATGTGCACTTACTCAGCCTGGCCTTGGTTTGCTTCACTCGGTTGTCTGTTTTACATGGGAACAAAATGCATCTCCATTCAAAGGATCACCCTTCACAGGATACACCAAGGAACGGAGAAGGAAAATGATCATAGGAAAAGGGAAAGCTCCCACTCTTTGTATTTATGAACACTACCTCTTACAGCACCTTTCAACAGAAGAAATACTATATTTAAAAGGTTAAATGCACCTAAATTACAGCCAAAAAGCCGCATCTGAAGACTCAGTGACTTTGTGGGTAAAAGTAAACAATTTTACTAAATGATACCATGTAATTATAAACTTAATTAGCATGAAATAAATTAGACATGAGCCTATAACAGATACAATGTTTAGTTACTTATTGCCCAGCTGCGAGGCTAGGTTATTAGCAAGTAAGTAAGTAAGACTGTTCTCTTACTTGAAACTGTGTTCCTGCAACTGGAGCTGCTGGCACACAGCGTACTGTGTATCGTATTTGAATCCTGATTGTCTGAGGCCACTGAGGACTAGGAAGAGAAATTACCAAGCTGCGTGAACAGCAATGGAAATATCCTTCCCCTCTCTGTGCATGTGGAACAAAGTCCCATCATCTTACCCAACCAAAGTAAACTACTCCCAAACGTATTACTGCCATGTAAATCTGTTAGGAATAGAACCAGAAAAGGAATGGTGCTATCGCTCAGTTATTTCTGTAGCATTGCCAAAATGTGCCTTCTGAATTTCTCTATTTCTACAGAGAGAATTAACAAAATGCATTAAATGCATTTGAAATAAGAGATATTTCTTTTGAAAGAAGAGAGACTGATGTTTACTTGGTGACAATTCCCCCTAATGGCGCTGTTTAAGAAATCCAAGGTCCTTGGATCAACTCGCCTTTTCAGTCAATAAATAGCCAAGCCAATATGCCTGGCTCTCCTTTGGTCAGGCAAACAGAATGACTGCCTACCTTCGGGTAGAAGAAACCAAACTGGTCCCAGCCTGCAACAGTCGCAGGTTAAGAGTCCCTGGAACCAGACAAAGTTTTGGCCACAATGCTGCCAGCATTGGCCATGGTGGTGCTCTCCACTTGTGCTAATGCCACTGCAGAAAGAATCAGCAATAGAGCTTAGACCTGCTTTCCTTTCACGAGATGGGATTTCTGTCTCATCCCCACCTCCCTGACTTCCTCCCAGAAAATAAACTCAGAGCAAGGCTGCAGCAAAGTAGAGCCTGAATGACTCCACCCCACCAGAGTAAACTTGTGCATTTAGATGGGGAAGAGACACATAATACGAACAGTAGTTAACAAGCCAAAAACACCTTAGTGTAAAGGTGCAACATTATTTGCTTCCAGGGCCACCTACTAAGCTAAAGACTTCAAAGGCAAATAGGCTTGGGGCATATTTATGTCAGTAAAAAAAAGGCCACAGCCCAGGCTTGAGCGAGGGCGTATCTTCTTTTTTATCCACGATTATTTAATCTATAAATTAACTTAAGGTACCATTTCGGTCTAAGATAAATAGCTCTTTCCCAGACAATGTCCCAGTATGGGTCAAAGGAGAGCATGACTCAGGAACTATTAACAATACACAGTATGTAAGAGGCCACCTTATTTGAGGGATGAAGGAGAAGTTTTAAATATATGGACATATGTCCCTAAGGGTCATAGAACACATCCTAGCCCTATTTTCTTTGATGGCATATTGGTAGCCTCAAACACTGTTGTGCTTTGCCCCAGAACTGAGTGAAATTATACAGTACATGCAAACCACACACTGTGCCCACTCTCCAGGGAGACCACTTAACAGATAATACAGAATTGAATTATTTCTGATATTAGGATGAAAGAGGCGACTCTAATGTGAAACGCATGCTAGTATTGCAACTGATTAAATTCCTTTGCAAATAATTGTTCTAATTTTGTTAATGTAGGATACAAAACCCTGGTATTTGGCTGTTTCTAATTATTTTGGCTTGGTGCCATGAATCAATATTCATGTATATATTGGATGTTGATAGAACAGAAAACAATTTTTGACATTCTGTCTGAAAAAATTATTGATAGGTTCTTGACAGTTCTTGTAACTTTACTCTTGTCTGGACTGGAAAATAAGACAATGATTGAAAACAAGAGAGCAAATAAAAAAAAAAAAAAAACCAACATAAAAACACAAACACACACACACAAAAACCACAACCCCCCACCCAAAAAAAGAAATCAAACCAACAAGCTACCCCCTCCCCCCCAGCAAACAAGTAAAAAAAAACATTTGCCTGAAGACACCAGTCTGAACACGATATTTGTGACTTTTCCCTAGATATACAGCTGTGTTTGCTTATACCAGATGGATTCTTACCAACTGCTTCGCAATGTATTTGTAAGGAGCAAAACAAGACAGCAAGTTATATTCTCACACTGTTATTTAGTCCACCCCAATCTATCATATATTTCGACAGAATAAAATCCTTTTCAAGTCCTGTTCAAAGCCCTGACATTTACACAAAAAGAATTTCCCACATTCATAGGGGAACCTAACATGAATCATGAATTATTCACAATTTGGACTGCATACATATTTTTTGACCAAAAATTTATGTATACATGGACATAATAAGATAGGTACATTCCCAAAATATAACTGAAAACAAATTTAGTATTTCACAATATCTGTTCTAAGAATAAATAATTCTGTAAATTCACTAGGCATATTTAAAAACCACACAGTCTTTGCTCTTTATAGGTTAGGAGTCTGAATAGCTGTATCATCTCACCTTCATTGTCGCAGTCTTGCAATGAAAGCCATATTTGATCTACCAGACCAACTCCTTTTACTTCACCATGAACTGGAATGGAATGCATTACCATTAATGCAATTGTCAAGGGTTTGTTTTGCAACTGCCAATTCTACTTTTTGTTTTGTATATCTATATTTCTTCACCAATTGTTTTATTTTCGACCCTACTCTGCAGGAGAGAAAGCATCCATTGTGATGCACCTAGATTGTTCCTGGTTCACATTTTTCACAGTTTAACAATCTATACCACAAGGAGGGCTGTCACTATTAACTGGCATTTTTAGGACTGGACTTTACCACACACAGCTTATACATGTGGTTTAGAGCTACAGAAATATGCACAGCTTAAAAATTTTGATGAAAAATCGTAATATCATGCTTTACGATAAGCAGTGAAAAAATATTCTTCAGTCACTGGCCAAATTTTTCTTCGTGCATATCCTTGGTCTGCAAAAATAAACTTAATGTACAGATAACCCCCACTGAAGTAAAGAGTCAATACTTAGTCATACCACATAAAGCACTTTTTTGCTCAGGGTTTATGTTTTTTTTTTGTCTGGAGTTTTTGCTCTTGCTGGGGATCATATACAGACAAAAAAACAATTCATTAACAGCCAGCTCATCATTTCATTGCATTAAAGAATCCTCAGAAGACCTAACATCAAAATAGCTTGTTCAGCACCTGGCCCTATTCCTTATTCCCAGTACCGAAATTAATCTCTAATCAACTTGAAATGCATAAGGCTTCTGCAAGTAGCTCTCTGTTTTGCCAGAGACCCTGGTGTTCTCTTGCTGCTTCCTGGAAGACAGGAGGTACCAATGTAGCAAAACAACAGGTTTCTACAACTCCTGAACTAATCCAAGGTAGTTCAGCATGAGGCTTCACAACAAACATAAACAAAAGATCTGCAAATTCAAGCTTCTCTGTCCTGAGTTTTCACATATCAGTGCTAAGTATTCTTTGCAACATAAAAAAGTGAACTCACATGCAAAGGCAATGGATCTGTGGTCAGCGGACCTAGACATACATTACAAAGTCAATGTCTGAAACTAAACATAAAAAAGCAAGTGCCAGCCAAATAGCAGGACTCAAATCAGCTATTTAAACTATACTGCTTGAAAATTTGTGTAGCTGCATATTTATATATATGTATATACAAATTCCCACCAACATATTTCACGAGTCACTGAACAGTTTTTTCATTGGAAATCATAGTAACATTAAGATACTGGTCCCACACAAAAAAGCAACAGAAATAGATTTTCTATTGCTAACGTTTTATGAACAGCAAAAAACCAATAGAATATATATAAAACTGGGTTGAGACATATTAAATACGATGTCAGTAGCATGAGCAAATTGAACTGGAGATATTCTTTGACTGACTAGTGACTACAACCCACAAGAAATTTGAATCCATTGTGCTCAACAAGCATGATGAACTGTGTTCAGAATACTCTACAATAAAGCTAACCTCCAGGAGTTTGCTCCTGAAATTATTTTGATAATCACAAATCCTTGCATGTCTTTACCCTACCCAGATTTTCCCAAAATGCAGGATAAGGAAGAGATGATGCCCTAAATTTTATTTGTTATTTTTAAGCCAACATAAAAATTATACCAAACCAACTTTTTTAGCTCCTACAAATACATCCAGCTCATTCTGCTCAAGTTAACAGATCTTAAATGTCACTTTTAAACTATAGAATTTAAATTTCAAAAAGCAGACCCTGTTCAGCAATATGATGCCTAGGTGCATGTAAGTAAGGATAGGCAGCCTTACTTGCCTCTTGATAAAGCATCAAACCTGTATTTTATCAGGCTCTTTGGGAAGAAAGAAAGAAAAAATGCTTCACTGAGAGAATACTTTTACTGGATTAAGCAAAAGATATTAAGGCAGTGAGATATTCCGCATTTTTGAGTGCGTTTGATATTTCTCAAAACAGGAAAGCTATTTTACAGGGACTTTAAAGGAACATTGCTTCCTTTCCTGCAATTAAAATACTGAATCTGGTACTCCCCTTAGAATTTATAAGATAACTTCAGGAAGTGAGATTAGTTACTGAGCACATAACAAGTTTACTTAGCCTACATTGAACTGATTCCTAAATAAAGGCAAAAAAATACAAAAAATGTACCAAAAAATATACAAAACCCCTATAAATATTTCTTTAAATGTACCTTTCACTTACAGTACTAGAAAACAAACCGCCAAAACGTATTAAGAAGTATCATTGTCCATGCAGTGGAAATACCCTTTCCCTCATGGAGTCAGAAACTTGACTTTCTCAAACTCAACTCTGTTTTACAAATTTTGCGAAAACAAGTATCTGAGATACACTATACACTGTTTCACAGCTTTCCTGTCCATAATACAGCCACAGGATTACTTGGGGTAGGAAAGAAGGGAAAAGCCGCTGTCATATAACTGATACAAAAACATTCATGAGCACAGCACCCCTGTTCTTGGATCAGCGCAGAGCCCTCTCCTCTAATAATACGGCTTTCTGTCCAACACTGACTATGCTAAGAGTTACTGATGACAACCCTGATTAAACAACTAATTTAATCCTCCAAAACACTCCTATGGTTGGGCAAGGGTTGTGAGGACAGAGACCAAGCAGCAGTTATGACCTTGAAAGAAAAGTATTGATTGGATTTTGCCTTCTGAAACAAAGGAGGGGAAATTGAAACCAGCTATCCTGAATTATTAATGAGCTCCCACAGCAGGCTCCTAACTCCAGGTTTTTACATATCCAAGTGAACTCTTTAGACTTCCACAACACCAGCACATTTACAAACTACTCATGAAAAGCAACTGCAAATTCATTCAAGACAACATTAAGTGCCTCTAGGCAACAACTCAAAGGTGTCACTTCTTGTGTACTTCAGACTATGTAAAAGAGAACAATGTCTGTTATATGTATGCTTAAATATACATATGTATGTGTGGGTTTACGCATATTACATTCGTTACTGTGAGCAACTAGAAGACGCTATTGATTGCCCATGCCACCACCCAGGCTTCCATTAGTACCCACTGATGAAGAATATGATTTTCCAGTCTGGGGCTCTTTCGTAGGACTGACAGATCTTTGAGCATTCTTTCTATTAGGAATATCCATTTGGCCCTAAAAGAAGGAGAATTCTGGTGGGGTTTTTTTGTTGGGTTTTGGGTTTGAGTTTTTTTGTTTGTTTGTGGGGCTTTTTTTAGTTTGTTTGTTTTTTCGGAAAAAATAAAAGCTCTTCATAGAATGGAACGAAATAAAATTATGTGAAGTTATACTTTTGTTGCAGGAAAAATCCTAATAACTGCTGTTTTGTATCAATTAGCACTTAGTGCTAATAAGTGGATATAAGGAAGCTGGCCATTAGATGAGACGAAGGAAGGTGTTATGATAATTTTCTCCTTATTCATCTTACATTTCACTACATCCTCCTGTTTAGTGAGTTTTTCCTCCTCAATACATTCTTCAGTTTTTCTTCTAACGTCTCCTTTCCTACAGATTGTCTCCAATAGCTGCTAGTAGTTGGAGTTATTAGTATTCACAACTGCATTTTATTGCAACTGTTACTGCAACACAAGGAGAGCCTCCTTCATTGGTCTTGGCTCATCTAGCAAATTATTCTCTAACTATTCATGTATTTCTTCAGTGAAGTCATAATTTAGTTTATAGCACTGATTTTCTAATTTCAAAATGCCTTTATTAGACAAAGCAACCATGTTAAAAGATTGGAGAATTATTAAGCTGAGATTTGTTTTAAATGTGATCAAACCAAAAGATCTTGAAGAAAACTATCTAAAAGTCAAATGGGCATTGGCTATAGGCATCTCCTCTCAGACAGATGCTGCTCAGCGAAGAACAGAATATCAACAAGGTGCAAATGCAAAACCAAAAAAATATTCTGTTTATCATCCAACACAGGAAAGAATAATGCAACAACTTCAGTCCCCACTGGCACGTAGCAGTGCATTGGCAGAAATCTATAGGCTATACCTGCGCAAAGGAGTACTCAACGCTGTCAAAGACAGTGAGTTCACATGTATCGGAAGTTGGCTATTTTCAAAACATCCATGTAATTAAACTGCCTATTTAATTACCAATATTTGTACTTTCTAAGGACTAGGAATCTTCCTCAGAAATACAAGGACAATATGGTCACATTGACAAAGAAGAGAATCACTACTTCTGGAATCAAATTCAGGCACCTTCTATAGTACATAAAATACGATATAAAAAACCACTCAAGTAACAGTGCTGTTTCTATTCTTAATGATTACTGAACTAACGTCATGAAATAAAATGCTACTCATTATCTTACGCAAAGTATACGGGGGATTAAAAATTCCATACTGTGAAATCACACACAAATGGAAATATAACACTTCTGCTCACTACAGAAATTAACATTTTTGTATGCTAGCAAAAAAACATCAAAACAAGATTAAACGATCGTAAGCAAGGAACAAGCAGGCTGGGCAATGATAAGGACATTCATTTAAGTAAGAAAGAGATGAGCTGTGCATTACAGTTCCAGTCTACATATGAAGGACAATGCGCAAACATTGCCATACAGGAATAGAAGAATCAGTCATAATATTATAGTTCAGTTTTACATTTTCTCTCTACCACTGTGTGTTCCGTAAGATATAGGTAATGAACAACGAAGTGTTTCAGTGCCATGAACTGGACAATATCAAAATGCCATAAGCACAGGTCTGTAAGACCTATGGATTGCATCTTTCTTGTAAAACCAAGATGTTAGCTAGGGGACAGTCTGAATGCTACTGTACAGGGTACAGGTCTTTGCAAAATAGTCTTTCTCATCCTCCGACCTTTTTTGGTCCTGTAGTGGCTATAGCACAAGAAACACATTTCTTGGTCCTGGCTGTCTGATTTTCAGTGTCACTGGTCTAGGCTTGGTTCATCCCAAGCTGAAATTTAATATTTTACTGTTATTATTATTATTATTATTATTATCATTATCATTATTTTGTTTTGTTTTTTTTTTTAGAAAGGGGGGCTGGAATTCATGGCTATGTGGACTCAGTGAGGGGCAGCGCAAAAGACAGCTGACTGCAGGACACTGTTATTAGCTAAGGAGCAGGACATCTCTCTTAACAGAAGCATGGATTCCTTTCTCTGGTCCCATGATATTATTTTGAAACATACATACCTCTTGGCATGAAATTCCACACTAACAAACCAGCCCCACAACCGTACCATTCCACTGACTTCAAAAGCTTGATTTCTGGTTGGCAACAGTTAGAAAGGAGAGAAAAGTCAGTTTCCCAAGCTTTCATGCTGCTGTTACAATGCTCAGAGCAGCTCCTCGCCCTACCTAGAGTGACTAGACTACGTCTGGCAACCTTTGCAAGGTACCTGTTAAGGATGCATTCCCAATAATGGCCTGACCTAGAACAAACTGTTGTTCCAGGACACATCATCTCACTTTATCAGTTTGTCAGAGCTGATAACCTCCACAACCCTCAATCCTCCCCTCCCACTGCACCTTCTCTGACTTTCATTGGGTAGGATTACCAACTCATTCCATTCTTCATCCACATTCCCACTGATTTTTTGCTTCTCTCCATGACATCATGAAACACCCTTTCAAAGTCAGCTTGAAATCTCCAGCAGATGGATGAGAAAACACATTACCGCTGTTTCTGTCATTCTTCCAACTTCCAGAAGTTAGACCTACCTTTCTCATCATAACTAACTATTGCATCTTCAATCACAGCAACTTCTCCAAAACGTTGACCTCCTATCTTAATCCCTTCCTGCTCTTCTCTTTCTACTCAGTACAAAATTGGAAAGGGGTGTGGTTTTTGCCTTTTCAGCTTGCTTTTGCTTAGATATACAGCAATGTTTTCCTTTATTACAACCTTTTCTTTTTTCCCCATGTCCTGGGTTCAGCCGTAACAGCTATTTTTCTCCTTCTCAGTAGCTGGTGCAGTGCAGTGTTTTCAACTTTAGTCTGAGAAAAATGCTGATAACACACTGGTGGTTTTAGTTGTTGCTAAGTAATGCTTATCCCAATCAAGGACTTTTCAGTCTCTCATGCTCTGCCAGTGAGGAGGGGCACAAGAAGTCGCGAGGAAGCAGAGACAGGACACCTGACTCGAACTAGCCAAAGGGGCATTCCATACCACAGCGCGTCATGTCCAGTAAAAACTGGGGAGAGTCACGCAGAAGGGCAGATAGCTGCTGAGGTCGAGCTGGGTATCAGTTGTCAGGTGGTGAGAAATTGTATTGTGCATCACTTGCACTTATTGTTTTTTTTCCCTTCCCCTTTTTAGTTTTATATTGTCCTCCCTTGTTATTTCCTTTATCATTATTATTATTGGTGGTAGCAGTAGTGGCTTTGTGTTATATCTTAGTTACTGGACTGTTCTTATCTCAACCCATGGGAGTGGGGGGAGTGAATGAGAGGCTGTGTGGTTCTGGGTTACCAGCTGGGCTTAAACCATAACATGCCATCACAGTTTAAGAAATTCCCTATCTGCTTACCTATTCTAGTCTTTTTACTTAGACCCAAAGATCTGTCCTCCTAGTTTCCCTTGCTTCTTTTTCTCACCCCTCCCTTGTTCTCCTCTATCAGTTCTCACATAGCCCAACTTCTCTCACAATAAAGGCAGGCTTTGATCTTGCCTTAAAAAAAAAAAAAAAATTACGACATCCGTCTCTCAAACTATTACCTGTATTTCTCATTCAGTTCACTGAACGAAATGCAAGACGTTTACCAGGCCTTTTTCTTGGACTATTAGCCCTCTGGCTATGATTTCTCTGGTCTGCATCCAAGACCTTACCCAATGTCATCCTGACCCATGACTATATTTCCTATTACCCTTACATCCTACATAACTTATCATTAGCCTTCTATTCTTAGTTTTATATGACTCATGATTCAGAGATATTTGCTCTGTCCAAACTGCCACAATTTAACACTTCTTTACGAAATGACCCTTGAATTCTTTACAGTCAGTTTCAGAAACAAGAAAATAAATTGCACTTTTCTTCACAAAGTAGCAGTCAAGGTGGTGCTACTACAAAAAATCTCTAGTCAACTATACTACTGCTACAGACAGACAAAAACCTACACAAAGGACTACAAAACATTATTTTGAAGGAAAAGAAAACTAAATTTGTTCAGTCTGGCTGCAGGAATCATGCAAAATCATACAAAATTCACTTCTCTTATTTTTCCAACTTTAAAATTATAGACCTATTTTGCATGACTAGCAATGTCTTTTAGTGAAATTGAACAGCAGAAATGTGTCAGAGCTACGATCACATTTCAAAAGGTGAATCATAGAAGCAAAGCTATGAAACATTTTAAAAGTTGACATGCTTGTTTTTTCAAGTGACTAAACTATGACTATACTGGACAAATAAAAATATTCAACCACCATAAAGTTCTGTTAAACAAAGCAGAAAACTGTTTTGAATCACATTAAGGAAGATATTTATCTGCCTACAGCTGATGGGCAATATACCAAACCAGGAATGTGTAAGCATACATGAGCACAAATATGAATGTAACACGAACACCTCAGTCTGTGTAAAAAGGATTCATCAATTCAGGCTACAACCAGTGCTCATATATACCACCAGACAAGTTCAGTTTTCTTACTGGCATCAGCAAAATACTTCTTTATGTACCTTTTACGCTTTCTACACACACCAGCCAATGCAGTCAGGTGCATCTGAAATGCAGCTAAGGGAACCCTCAGAAATTTCAGTTCCTTAAATTCCCTCTTTTCATAACCTTTTTGTAGCTAATGCTGACCTAAGATAATTGCTTCTGGTCCATATCTTGTCAAGAGCACGTTCAGGAGAGACCTTACTAGCTGGGGCTCTTTCCTGTGACCTTTTTTTAAATCCTGCCATGTTGGCTGGAAGCAGTATTCCAGCAAACACTGATATTTCATCCTCTATCTAAGAAGCTATTAAAGAGCCACACTAAGATGCCTCTCTCCTCCAGAGCTCAGTGTGTTACAGTGTGAAGGTTAATAGAGGAGTGAAGGGCCAAGATTAAGTTCCACCTATTTGCGAGGATTTAGTTTCCCATGTTACTATAAAGACATTTTTCTAGATATACATGGAAGCTGACACAGCCAACCGCAGGACCTCTGGCTGCTGCACTTCCCAAAGAAATGCTAACCCCCATCGATCTGAATGACTCCAATTCCTGTCTACACTCATTTACTGGCAGGCTAGTATAAAGGGGCCATTGTGTAAAAAAAATCAGGCTCACTGATCTTTTTTTTAACTGAAGGATGCCATCAGCATACCAACATCTTTAGATATCAATGATCCATTTTATGTTGCCCACTTCCTCTTCTCCTTTCCAAAACCCTCCTACTTAGCAAGGACACTACCTCAGTTTTAAACATTAATGCGGTTCTTTGACGAGGTAACAGTAACGAACACTGAATTCTGAAGTCAACACTGTATCTGAGGTTCTTCTTTTTTTCCTCACACTGAAGCAAAACAAACTGGTGCCCAAGCTGTTGAACTGAAAGAAAGCATTTCAGTTAAAGCATTTCCATAGCATTGCTCACTGTCCTGAATGCATTTTCAGGACTGCAAGAGAAGACAAAGGCTATCAGTAGCCAGCTGCAATGCGATGAGTTGGAAAAAGATGGGATATCTAACTAGCTAACACTGAAGTATCTAACTTAAATTTAAGTAAACTTGTGAGTTTGGACAGCTGGCATAGGCACTTGGGAAACTCTCAGAAGCTCTATGTCTTGTATGTAAAACACAAGTCATACATGACAGGAATTAATTCAGTGCACACAAAGTAGGGGAGCTCAGAGCAAAGAGGTTGCTGTTCCAAGGCCACGGTGTATGCTGCCGTTCACACATTCTTTTGTATAGGTTG
This sequence comes from Myiopsitta monachus, assembly GCA_017639245.1. Taxonomy (NCBI): domain Eukaryota; kingdom Metazoa; phylum Chordata; class Aves; order Psittaciformes; family Psittacidae; genus Myiopsitta; species Myiopsitta monachus. The sequence continues at coordinate 42,813,485 of CM029941.1, read as the reverse complement.
TGGTTAGTGAGAACAGTGCCTAGCTTTAAACTTAATGCAATCGAAGCACCTGTTTGTAAAATCACAGCTTTTACTTAGCAAAAATGTCATCCTGACAGCTGGGAGCAAGTCAAAATTTACAAAAGTTATCATCGCTGCAGCACCTAAAGACTTAATTGCTAGGCAACGTCACTGTGACTAATAGTGAATGTCTATTGTGGCATGAACACTTTTGGAAGTACACGGGTCCCAGCCAATTGCATAAAGACTGCAAATGCACAGTAGGAATTCTCTTAGCACTCTTTGGCCCCACAAGGGTACAACTATCAGCCCAGAGCTGCCAAAGGCAAAACCAGCACTGGATTGCTGCTACAGAAGAAAGGTACAGGAAGGCAGAATAAGGCAGGCTCATCCTTCTCCCAAGAATACCACCTCCTCACAGTTCAAATTTGGCACATTTGGGCCTGAACCATGCAACTGGACAGACACTTCTAGTCCTTGCAGGAGCACACAGTGACCTGAGCTCAGGAGCTGCCCAAACACATCAAAGGGAAAAGCAGGGATTCCAAGTTTCTTTGTGGCCTCAGGACAGCATGGTCAAACAACCTGGAAGCGTAAGTACTCTTCACTTTCTCTGTCAGTTTGCTACCACACTCCTCTTGTGCGCGCCATGTGGCTTGTAGCATATTCTGTGTAAAAGACCCAGGCACAGGCTGCCTTGCTAAGGAGAGAAAGAAAGAATGTTTCCTCTGGGTCCTCTGCACTCATGCTAGATCACCTGGTGAATTGGCGGATTGCACCCGACATCAGCTAAAAGAAATTTTAAACTATTACTTTGTTAAAATAAAGCTACTTGTGCTTATTTTAAATCTTTTTTTTTTTTTTTTTTTTTTTTTTTTAAAAGCAACAGTGTGCTTCAGGGACAGACAGAAGGAAACTTTCCCTTGCCAGTCTTCCTGTGTGCTGCAAGCATAGGATGCAACAACAGCCACGTTGGTCCAACCAAATTAAGATCTATCACCCTGCCTCTGAGAGAGGTCAAAAGTATCTGCCAAAAGTATCTGCCTGAGGGATCATGCAAACACAAAGCAAGCACATAGTCACACTTACTCAGAATACCATTGCTGCTCAGATTTCATGTGTAAGAGGTAATGCCTTCATGCTGCGTTAATAACTGTATCGCTCAAACTCACAACCTCTAAGCAAGGAACGGGCCTTGTGCCATTCACCTGGCTCACAACCTGAACCCACAAGGCACCTGAGGTTTACTGTGCCACCAGCAAGTTGCATGACTTCTGGTGGCAACAGAAAAACCTGCATTACTGGAGCATCCAGGGAGAGGCCATTGTAAGAGCAGCTGCAATGAAGAAGCTTCAGGCATCATGAGAACCAGTTACAAAACCTGCTTAGCTGGCACTCAGAAGCGCAGAAGAGAAATTTAGCAACAGAGATTATCTACTGCTCTGCAAAGTAACTGAGGGCTGTGAGAGCTCACAGGAAACCTCCAAGAGGATGGCAATGGGCAGAAATATTTAACTGGGTGGCAGCCACAAACAGAATTTGATTGCTGGTTTTAATTTTATCCTTGAGCAACTAGAGTGTGAGAGGCATTTAACAAATGAGCAACTGCAACAGAGCCAGCTGAAGACCGAGAAGATGGCTGTTCTTAGTATATATCCCCACATGCCATAGCAAAAGGACAGATAACAGTGCAGCCCTTGAGGTAGTCGGAGGGAACATTACAATGGCAGTCTCCAAAAAAATAACAGGACATCAAGAAATTCTGTTTCAGAAACTATTGCAGGAAAAGGAACATTTCTCCGTGATACATTTCTGCTGTCGCATATTCCTATGAATCACAGAAATGCAACTTTTTGAAAGTGCACAAATGTGGAATCGCTTCAGTAACAAATGTTTCAGCTGTGGCCACCAGCTCCTGCGCCTGAGCACAGGTGAAGCAAAGGGTTAGCATTATTCAATTCGCTGCTTTTTAAGGAGAGTTTCTCTCTAAGTTTGAGAGACCATCTTCTGACCAGGAACAAAATTAAAACTTCTCCTGTTTTACAGGACCATACAGGGCATGTCTGCTTGTCGGGGCTGGCCCTGTCAAACGTGGAGGCAAATCCATGAACACAGGTGCTTCTCAGAAGGGTTACAAATGAACTCCTCCAGCTGCAGATGCTTCCATGTACTCTCTGCAGGGGACTTGTGGCAGTGCAAGAGGTTGTGCCACAATCACAGGCTATCTTCTTGCTTCTTATTACTCCATGAGATTGATACATTTAAAATCCAAAATGGATCTGTGGGACAAGGTCTGAAGTCTCAGACATGCCAGCTCTGTATTATCATATCAGCTGTGCTCAGAGCAGGCAAAAACGAAAGCGGCCGTAGACAGAGGAAAACTACAGTTAGACTGGTTGGCCTAGCTGCCAGGAAGAAGTGAAGCTTCGTAACAAATACTTTTGTATTAAATAATTAAAATAAACTCCAAGAAATAAGACTGATCTCATTTTGCTAGACCTGATTTCCCATTTCCATAATGGAAGTGCCATCAGTTCTTCCTAATTTCTGGCACTGGCAAAGAGAATAGTGTTAAATGGGACAAAATGATAGAGGACAAAACAGACAGAATAAGAGATTTGTTTGAAAAGGCGATTCTGATTTTTGTGTGGAATACACAGCAGGTTTTAGGAGAAAATAAGCTCTGAGGGCAGCACAAAATACTACTCTGAAACACAGAAAACTGTTCCCATTTCACCTCATCACTCATTTATGGGGAAAAAAAGGTATTATTTATAATACATTATTCTTATCCTTACACTGAATTATTATCCAGCCTACGGACTGACTATAGCCCTTATGATTTAAGTAAATAAGCGTGAAAGGCTTAAACAGTGGCCACTGTGAGGCAGAAGCACACATATTACCACCAGGAAGGAAGCACTGAGAGGGATCTCCAGGAAGGCAATAATTGAGAAAACAGCTATGAGTCACTTGAAAAAGGTGTGCTCAGTTATCCACAAAGAAAAACTTGGGGAATTCACAGGCTGCAAGTGGTGGGGCTTCATCAACAGCTAATATACAAAGCTCCTCCGGGTTACAGACATTCTGGCAGATTATATACATGGTGAGAGGGAAGTGTGAAAAAGATAAAAAAAGACCCATTCATTCCAATAAAACAATCTTATTTGAACTTTTGCCCAGAACTTAAATAAACCCCTTAAATAAAACACTTAAAAAAAAAAAAAGTGTTCCTTTTTTTTCCAAGCAGTTTGGCCACCTTTTGTCTCATTTTTTTTTAATTCATGTGAACTTTCGTACTTCCTCAGTTTTTCCTAAGCAGCAATAGGATTGCTACAACAATGGCTTTACAGCGCTTCTTATCCTGAAAGAAGAAACACCATTAACCTGGCAAAAAAAAATCCAGAGGCTTTTTCCAAATATTCTGATCCAAAGAGTGTAATGCCATGAGACAGGACAAAGAAAACAATGGCATCTTAGGATGCATTAAAGGAAACTGTGAAAGAAAGTTACCCCTGCGTGGTTTTACAAAATCGGGCAAGAAAGAACAAGCAGTTTGCCTGGTATGGGAAAATTAAAATAAGCATCAGAAAATTCTAAAAATCATATTCGATTTCCAAGCAGTTTTTGTTTGTGGAACTTTTTTAGATGCACACATTTGTCTGGAACATACTTATATAAGTCTTCATTTTTTGTGATTCTGTTCATATTACTTTAAAAGACACAGCTCTCCTGCAGGAAGCAGAAAAACAGCTATGAGAGCTACAGTACAGTGCTCTGTATCAGCTATGCTCTGAGCCCATGGTTAATCTTTCCAATACTGTATGCTTTCAGAGCACTGAAACAAAAAGGGGCACTCCAACTGTATTAAATCTCAGCATCTGGTAATGGAAGTAGCTTTGGTAAGTAGCTAACATGACCAAGAATTTAAAAACAGATATTTATGAAGAACAGTGATTGTATTAGCTACCATTCAGGGCAAGCACAGGGTTTGTCCCAAATTCAGGGGGAGAAAAAAAAAAAAGTTAACAAAAAGGAGCCATTAACAGAAATCAAATGGAAGAAAACACGTAAAATCCAACAGGTACTGTAAAAGGAATGGAGCAAAGTCCTAAGCAGCCGATCCTTGTAATCCACAGTGGTGCTATTCAACTGAGATTCACATACCTGAGACAAATAATCTCTCTGAAAAAGATGTCCCTGTACTGTAAATAGCCTGTGGTCTCCTATAACCTTTCAGCATTTCCCTGTCTTCACAATTAAGCTAGTATTCAAAAGCCATACAGCTCATAAAGTGTCATCATCCACATGACACTTTCACATACCCCTTTTTCGCTCCTCTGCAGTGTGAGTCAACATGCCAAGAGACAGGACAAGAAGCAAGGGCACGAACTGAAAATGAAGAAACTTTAAGTATAGGGGAAAAAAAAACAACTGTACTATAAAACTGATTGAACGCTCACACACATTGCCCAGAGAAGTTATGGAGTCTCCATCCTTGGAGATACTAAATCCTAGCAGGCCATAGCCCTGGGCAACCTGCAGTAGGTTGCCCTGCTTTAAGCAGGGGGTCAGACTAGACACAGCATCTGCCAGCCTCTGCTGCTCTGTGGCAAGCCAGTAAAAGCTGGACCAACCTCCAGGAGCAGCTTCTAACAAAGCCTCTGCTGGCAGCTGCTTCCATATTGGCCTTTTTCCTAGCTGAAGGTCATAGAATCATAAAACCAACTAGGTTGGAAAAGACCTATACAATGGACTTCACCTCTACCAGGGATACCATCTATTTATCTACTATTCATGTTCCCACCTACGGTGTTTAAGAACTGCTTGATTTTTATCATCTGGTTTTCTAGCAGCATCTAGCTTCAGCATTTAACCCATGGTGATCACAGTCAAGCACTTTGAAGGAGATGCTGCTTAAAGCATTGGCAACTGGGACCACACAAAAAAAAATTAAAAAAAAATAGAGAGAGAGAGAGAGAGTAGATAGACGGATGGACAGACAGACAGATAGATTAGATACAGAGAGAGAAAGACAGACAGACAGACAGACAGGCTGGCTGGCTTTGATATTCTTTGTTCCTTTTCTTTCTTCCCATTCATTCTTCCCATTCACTCCACACATTAGAATACTTCTAACCTATCTTTGTGCTGGATCTCCCTCTGAATACAGGTAAACATTTAACTACTATGTTCACCTTCTCTCCCACTTTCCATTCTCTTGTGCTCATATTTCCTCCCTATGTCCAGTCTTATTAGTCTCTAAAATTCTATGAGCTAAATCATTCTTTGCACTTAAGAAACTAAAAGAGAAAAACTGGGCTTTGTACAAGACTTGTGAAGCAAATGTGGATGTAGACTCAACACAGAGTTAGTGTCTGCTGTTTAGACCTTTTAGACTGACTCTTCTGTTCTGACATTACCTTGACCTAGGAGCTATGCTATTCCTGTGAGCTTTGGCCCATATCAAGGTAGAGCTGTAGCAACTATGATTTTCTGCTCTTCTCAATTCCACTGTATCCATTATGAGTCTCATTTCTCTTTAGTATTTTTCTGTTCTGTCTCTAAGCTGTCCTCTATCCAGCATCGCCCTAGTTCTCCAGTTCTTCTCACTTCGCACATGCCACATGCATGTACACACTCTTTCATACAATCTTGTATACATATATTTTTTGGGGCAAGTGGAGAAGAAGAAAGCTAGAAATGCCTAAAAGTATGTTCTGATAGGGTTACATGGCTCCAGAACAATGCTTTAAGAGGCATTAATTTTCTTTATTAGAACACAAGAGAATGGTGGCATAAATATTTTAAGGTCTTTGCAAAATCCTTTACACAAAATGACTTCCACGGATCAGTTCAAAAGAACTGTCATTCTTGAAGAACTTATGGCAATTTAATTCCTATCAAGGTACTTAGAAGCATCAAAACTCTATTTTCCAAATGTTCGTGTGGTAAGTAAATATTACTGCCCCTATTATACAAGTGAAGCACTTCAGACAGTCAATTTGTATGATCTGTCCATGACCGCAGAGACCAGAATGCCATTGTCAAACAGTAAAAATAGCTTCTTGAGCGTAGTTCAGATGAGCAATATCATCATTGCCTTTACATGTCTATTCACTAAAAATACTGTGGATTTTAGCATGTTCATTTTTTTCTACATCTTACCTTACAACACTGACTCACATGAATTAATCCCTCTTTTATATTCTGCTCATTGACTAAATAATGAAATGTTCTAAAGACATTAAAGGATTGACGCCTACAGAATTGGCATTTGGGTAGGTACAACACAGCACAAAATCACTTCTATAGGTACAAATGGAAACTCAAAAAATTCATGATTTCAGTGATTTGATGAAGGTCAAGTAGTAGGTTATGTTCCCAAGCTACAAACTGATCTTCTTAATTAACTGGCAAACAAGGTAAAATTGTCCAGGAGTTCCTTGCTGCAAGTTTATTGCAGTCAAATTTGAAAATTAGATCATATTTGTCAAATTGCAGGTCTTTGCTGAAGACACAAACTTTTTTTTTTAACTTTGTTCAGAATTAAAAGGAATAAAAGCTTCTCTATTCTAAACACTTCGATTCTCACTGCATTTCATTCTTCTCCTAGTCTATAAGCAAACCAATTGCTAAAGAAAGACATGTCATGACACAGGAGTTATTAATAAACAGAACAGCTCTCAAACCATTTGCTTAGAGTCATCTAAACTCTCCAAAATCTGGACTCTTCAATCACCAATGTGAAAGAAGTAGGGTTTGTTTTGAAGTCTCTTGCAATCACCCTCTCTCCCACACAACATGGAGTCAAGTAAAATGCATTAAAGCAGAGAATACAATGACCATTTGCTATAAGCTTATAGACAAGTAAGATAGAAAAGATTTCTCCTGCTGCCCCTAAAGTTACATCCAAAAGAGTGTGCAAAAGCCTCAATAAATGGTCACATTCAGGCAGAATGGTAAAGCACTCCACTCTTAGCTGGACAGCACTGTATTTAATCAGTAATTAAATACGTAAATATGATTTTGTGGTCAATGACAATTTAAAGTCATCACAGATGTGTTGTATCAGAATGACAATGTTCCTTCATAAGGAGGCTTTTGTCATGCAGTTGTACAGTATTTCATGTCCAAACTAAAATACAGTAAGACAACTGAGAAACATGCTGCAACTGAAAACAAGTTCCAAGCTGCCCTTTCTGATACTGTGTTTTGGACCAAAGCTCAAAATGTAACAAGAGTTTACAAGCAAAAACAATATAGTGGATGACACACAGAGAACAAAAATACTCCTCGACTATCAGTGTGCTCCTGTTGGGATAATCAATGTTGTTAATCAGAAAGATTTCAAAGAAGTTCATGGCCCAGCACAGAAGTTATAGAAATCACTTGACAGATAAAGCCATCAAGAAGCAGAAGAAAATATTGTTTTGACTTTGGCAGGCAAAATCCAGGGATGTGTTTGTAACATTTTTAATCAGCTTGGTGAAAGAAAACAATATCCTGACTGGTAGCTCAAATTTTAAACTTACACTCAATAATAATGACAAGCAGCTAGCAAGTCTTGAAGGAAAGGTAGTATTTTGGGTGTCTGTTTTAAAAGGAACAGTTTTCTGTATTAAATCAGCCCATAAGACCTCATTACCTGATCAGAGAAAGACAAGTTTCTGTACCCTAAACTGCATAGACTTCAAAGACCAAGAAAGGGGTGAAGCATTCGTAGTCAGGACTATGTTCAGATCTGGTAGGTAGTTCTGAGAGCAGTCAAGAAGGAGAAGCATCTTTCACCAAAAGCCCAGAGGCGCAAGAAGATAGCTGACACTGCCTAGGTACAATGGGAATTTCAGACTGCTTCTTCCCTTACCTTTGCACTACTGTAAGGACTGCAAGCTCAAAGCACTGACTGAAACTTCATATAAACATTCAAAAAACCCCTCTCGCCCCAAAGGGATTAAGCACACATATGTTTCCCCCTAATTCTGTCAGATTCTATTTGTTAACTTCCTAAAACACAGGACAGGCTGCTTTGGGGAAGAGTGGGTTCTCTGTCCTTTATGGTTTTGGTAAAACCTACAAAACCTTCATTTATCTCTACCATAAAGCAGCTGTGATAAAACTCTTGCCCATAACCATCCACTTTGAGCTTTCCCAGCAAGCAAAGAGAGCCAAGGATATTGCTTTGTCACTGGAATGGGGACACCTTGTGCTAAAATTTACTACCATTCAACAAAAATGTTTTCATCCTTTTAAATGAATTACACTATTTCAAACTTTATCTAGTAATTTATGTTCCACCTGTTTCCTCCATATTTACATTCATGCTTAGTGGCACGCTGCTATAGTAACGTTTGCAAACTGCGTATTGGATTGGTTATGCTGCAACTAGTTGTTTATTTACATTTATTTTTCCACATGGTTTGTAGAATAAAACAGGACTAGAACTATTCTTCCACAAATCCTCACAAGCCTTCCCCTCTACTCCAGTTCCCTTTTTATTTTTTAGTTTCATAAACTGGTTGGATGGAGTCAAAAATACACACAAAATGGTAAGAGTTGTCTTGGCAGCCTTCAGTGAATTCCCACCATAAGCACTTTCACAACCCCCAGGAAGCAAGCGAGCCAAGGTGTTTCGTAAGAACAACCCACAAATCTTAATGAATACATTTAAGAGATTAACTTAAGAAAAGCTTTCACCATTTATGCTGTAGCATCTTGCAAGGGTCTAAAAACCTCACCTCTAGATTCAAGCAACCAAATGCAGCTTTTCACACAAAGCTGTTACCAACAGACCCGTATGAGAAGGTGTTTAACATGTACACAAGCAGAGAAATAATAGAAGTATTCGTCAGTTACTCTGATGAATTTTGCAATGGAAGTCTGGAAGTCTAGTACAACATGAGAGTTTATGCACAGAGTAGAAGGAACAGTATTGGTTTTTTTTTTACTAACCCTATTTTAAGTCTCTTCTAGCACAGATCATAGACCGGTTTTGTACTAATACTGTTCCTGAATTTAATCATCAGAACCTATTTCCCCTAGCTCTAGGAGACAGTGAAATGAAGCAAGGCAAAAATTAAAACAATTGCCTTGTACAGCGCAACCCAAATTCAACCAGAATCCAGAACACTACAAAATATTTTCTTTTGGTTACTGGTAGTGAAGGAGTATGTTGCTTGTCCTCCTTACCTGCAAAACCACTCTATTACTGCAATCTGGAAAGGTAACTGAGTAAAACTAACATCTCCCAAGTTGTTCCCTTATTTTAGATATACAAAATAAAGTGAGAAGCCAAAAGATAGGGTAAGTTATTTTTATATAGTTCTTCAACGGATCTTGGTAAGAGTCTGATTGGCATTGCCAAAGTACTTGAAGCTTCCAGAAGACCTTATGCTCCCTGTCCCATAAACTGGACTCTTTTCAGTCCAGTACAGTAATGGAAAGAAGACAATGGGGGCTGTGAGCTCTGTGATACTCTCAGTGGCTCTTCAGCATGTGCAGTGCCTCCAGGTACAGGCAACTGTGATGCAGCATAACTCAGAAACAACCGCCAATTCCACGTCTCTTTCTGGGGACACTATCACAATTAGTCCCACACTTCAACCATGCTCAAGCTCTTCAAGCACAGAATGACTCAGCAAGGACACAGTCTAAGAAGGGGAAGATAATGCCCAGGGAAAAGATGGGATAAGACAATATTCAAAACCACGAGACATAAAACAATGTCTTCAAGAAGCTGCAGATGCCTACTGTAAACCCAAATGGGGTGAAAATTTCATACCTTATATAAAGACATTTCCTACGCAACACACAGTGCTGATTGCCTAATTAAATATTTCTTTTTCTGACTTTCAGTGGAACATGTAAACATACAGATTAACACGAAAAATACCACTGAGTGTCAGTTTGACTACTCCAGTTACTAAGTCACTATTTTGGTTTTTTTTTTTCCAAACTGCTCACTGAAGAAGGGTGGGGAGGTGTTTAATGACAGGGCACCTCAGGTGACTGTGCTGTGCTTCCACAAGGTGACAAAAAAGTGAAGCAGAGCCTTTTGTGCATTTCTGCCTGATGTAACTCAGGAAGCTTCTTGTGAATGAAAAATAGTCATCAGTATTTTGGGGAAGATTTTAAAATATTGTTTTCATCTTGTTTTATAAATATTTTCAATAGCAATCTAGATATTTTACTCTTTCCCACAACCCTACTGAGACTGTTTATTAAACCAACTATGACACAATACCTGTGTGCTTTCTTGGGACTAATTTTACTGTCACTGAATTCAATGGCAAACGACTCATGGAGTTCACAGGTAGCTGGCTTGGTCCTTTTGATTCAGAATTTCCAAGATACACATTTTAAATGTATTGTACTGATCTATCCTGACTGCAAAATAACTTCTCTTCATCTTTGCTTTATTTTCTTCATGCACAAATACCCTAGGTTTTTTATTTTCATTTATGAATTCTCGACACATAGTTATGCTGTAAGCTTTTCAGAGCAAGAAATATTTTATTATTAGTCTGGGTATTACATCTCGATCTGGTGTTCTAATCACTGGTCTTTAAATACTGCTTTAATATAAATTCAGTAATACTGATGGCAATAGACAGAGAGTGTGTTTATAGGATAGATCCAGACTAGGAAGCTCAGGCATGAATGCAAACCTTGGAGAAGTTTGAGGGTCACTTCAGGGAAAATCTGTGGGTCTCTCCTTTCAAGAGTTATTTGTAGCTCACAGCAACATTTCATCATATCACACATACCATGCCTTTGATTAGTTTTTGAAGGAGTGTACCTGAAATATGAACTCATTTTACGGATCTTCCTAACCATCACAGGTCGAACGTAAAGAATTAAGTAAATAACATATACGAGGTTGTTGGCTTTTCATAATTTCACATAATCCATGTTGCATGGGTAATTCTGCGGCAAAAAAAATACTGAGGTCAAATTTACTGATAGAATAGAATAGTTAGGGTTGGAAAGGACCTTAAGATCATCAGGTTCCAATCCCCTTGCCATGGGCAGGGACACCTCACACTAAACCACGTCACCCAAGACTCTGTCCAGCCTGGCCTTGAACACTGCCAGTGATGGAGCATTCACGACTTCCTTGGGCAACCCCTTTAGTGCCTAGCCACCATAACAGTAAAGAACTTCCTCCTTATATCCAATCTAAACTTCCCCTGTTTAAGTTTTAACCTGTTACCCCTTGTCCTATTACTGCAGTTCCTAATGAAGAATCCCTCCCTCTGCATCCTTATGGGCCCCCTTCAGATACTGGAAGGCTGCTATGAGATCCCCACGCAGCATTCTCCTCTCCAAGCTGAAAAGGCTGGATCAGGCAAGGGCATTACTTCAGTGAAAAGGTTACACCTGAAGATACTAAAAAACAATCACCACCTAAGGAGCTTCTTGGAAGGTAACTTCACATGTTACCACACAAAATGCAACTTTGTGCGTTCTCCCTCAGGGCAGAGTATGTTTCCTAGTTCCTTCAATAATGTCGTATTGAAATATTTAATGCAAATTTTTAAAAACCTAACAAGCATTCAGCTTTAAAGAGCTAACATCAGACAGTTGTCAACATTGACCTCATTTAGCTTCCACCTACTTCAGCTCTTTAAATGCAATTCAGGAAACTTCAGACAGAATTTACACTGGACTTTTGTTCAGTAGCAGAAGTCTTTTCTAGTCTTTGGCCAAAATTCTCCATTTCTATCCTGCTGGCTCCATTTTACTATTTCAGATATTTCACAATGAATGTCCTCTTCCAATGCCACCCCAAGGAGCAGAGACTACGTCATACCAGAAGGAGGTGGGAGGAAAGGTTACCATCCCAGCAAGCTAATCGGCGCCAACTGCATTTCTGCTCTGCTCAAATCTCATTTGTTCTAGGATCTATTCTCTAAATAGAATACAGAAACACAAAATATACAACAGACATCTCTGAAAAGAGCACTTGTCAAGAGCAAGTAAGGGTTACCAAAATATTCATACGTGTGGTACTGTGTCATCAGGACAGCTGAGAGAAGGGACATGCCATTAACAGGAGCCTACCAAAAGCTTACTTACCACTCTCCCTACAGACATATCTTAACAACAAAAGCCTATCTCACTGAGCACACAGCAGAGAACCTTCTAGTCCTCCCACCAAGACAGCAAGTGGGGGAGGGTGTGTGTGTTCCTTTTTTCTTTTAAATACAATTTCACCCACATTGCCAGACTCAGACTGATGATACTATTAAAATAATTCAATAATGGAGTTGTTTCAGGTACCTCCATGTTACACATACCTCCATCTGGCTGTAAAATAAATAAATTAATAAATGGGAGGGCATAGTTTTCTCCTTCCACAGGAACATGAGTACTTGCCACTCTCTCCAACTGCTACTTCCCAAGATACAAACAGAAGCTCAAGAAAATGCGTCTGTCAGAAAGCACTAGTATGGCAGGACCCACTGCAAATGCGCCTTCTGCTCCTGCCATTGTTTCAGCTTGAATCTACAATCTTAACATGACATGGTAATATGGTCGGAAGTACCTCTTACATGCAGCACAGATTCTCATCAAACTGTTGTAATCAAACTCGTATCAGTATAGATTTCATTTCTTATCTTCCTACATACCTACACTGATTCAAGTAATATTTTGCTGCAGGAAGTGTCCCAGGGGGCTTTGCAGCAGAAGGGAGAGAAATGGGATTTGTCATAATAAAAAAAAAAAAGCAAAGTAGAAGAGTTTGATCCAAAATTCTACACTCTGCCTTACATATGCCTCCACCCTTACTTACCTGATGAAAAAACACTAAATACAATGGCACATGTCTAATTATTTTGACTGCTCTCTAGTGCAGAAACCTATAGTATAACCCCATACAATCTATAACAATTCTGGAAGGTATAAAAAGAACCCTGCTTACCTTTCATCCCGAACTTAGAGTGTCTTCCAAACTTCAGAATAATGAGCATTATTACTAAGCCTGTGCACACCAGAGCTGCAATTCCCACCACGACATACACCTAAAAGAGGGTACAAACAGATTTGGCTTGTTTTCTTTTCATGATCGACCTTCAAAGACATTCAGCATGCATTCAGATTAACCCAGTTAGGTAAAGAGATCTGTTTCAACTGGAAAACATTTGCACTTAAATCAAAAAGTACAGAAAACAGACACTTGTTGAGGTTACTTCTACTCTGCAGAGAACACAGATTCAGACACCTCTGAGAACAACTTCTTCAACATCCTACACATTCAAGGCAGGTGGGAGGAAGTGCACATCACCCTTTTCCCTTCCAGCAGACTGGCACGTAACAAAAGCACTTGGGGAAAAAATAAATTTAATGTGAGGGTGGTTGAACACCAGCACAGCCCACAGTGGCTGTGGAGTCCCCATCCCTAGAGATATCAAAGCCAGGGCAGACATAGCCCTGAGCAACTGTGCTGGAGCTGTTTTAAGCAGAAGACACTGGATCAGAGGATTTTCAGAGGTCACTTCCAACCTCAGACATGCAATGATTCTATTATCCAATGAGAAAAGATTGCCTGGGATCCCATCAAAGTTTTAGCAGTGTCCCAACTCAAAGTCTGCTCTCTGGTTCACAAACGCACACGTGCTCCACTGTCTGATGCTTTAGAGAGTCACTGATGCAGGAACTCTGCAGTATTAGCCAGGCTAGCTAATTACTAACATTACTGGTTTTCAGCAATTCAGTATTGAAGAGCATGAGAGGCAAGGATGCAAAGAAGAGGCCCACCAATTCAGCTACCTACACTAACATCTAATGCAAATTATTAGATGAAAAACCTACATAGAATCATAGAATCATATAATAGTTAGGGTTGGGAAGGACCTTAAGATCATCTAGTTCCAGCCCCCCTGCTGTGGGCAGGGACACCTCACACTAAACCACGTCACCCAAGGCTCTGTCCAACCTGGCCTTGAACACTGCCAGCGATGGAGCATTCACAACTTCCTTGGGCAACCCACTTAGTGCCTCATCACCCTTACTGTAAAGAACTTCCTCCTTATATCCAATCTAAACTTCCCCTGTTTAAGTTTGAACCCATTACCTGTTGTTCTATCACTACTATCACTACAGTCCCTCATGAAGAGTCCCTCCCCAGCATCCCTATAGGCCCCCTTCAGATACTGGAAGGCTGCTAGGAGGTCTCCACACAGCCTTCTCTTCTCCAGGATGAACAGTCCCAACTTTCTCATTCTGTCTTCATATGGGAGGTGCTCCAGCCCCTCATCATCCTCGTGGCCCTCCTCTGGACTTGCTCCAACAGTTCCATGTCCTTTTTATGTTGAGGACACCAGAACTGCACACAATACTCCAAGTGAGGTCTCAAAAGAGCAGAGTAGAGGGGCAGGATCACCTCCTTTGACCTGCTGGTGATGCTCCTTTTGATGCAGCCCAGGATACGTTTGGCTTTCTGGGCTGCGAGTGCACACTGAAGCCGGCTCATGTTAAGTTTCTCATTGATCAAAACCCACAAGTCCTCTGCAGGGCTGCTCTGAATCTCTTCTCCTGCCACCCTGTAGCTGTGCCTGGGATTGCTCCGACCAAGGTCTAGGACCTTGTACTTGGCATGGTTAAACTTCGTCAGGTTGGCATCAGCCCACCTCACAAGCCTGTCAAGGTCCCTCTGCATGGCATTCCTTCCCTCCAGCATATCAACTGAAACACACAGCTTGGTGTCATCGGCAAACTTGCTGAAGGAGCACTCAATCCCACTGTTCATGTCACCGAAAAAGATGTTGAACAAGACCGGTCCCAACACCGATCCCTGAGGGACACCACTCGTGAGACCATCTAGTTCCAACCCCCCTGCCATGGGCAGGGACACTTCACACTAAACCATGCCATCCAAGGCTCTGTCCAACCCGGCCTTGAACACCGCCAGGGATGAAGCATTCTCAGCTTCCTTGGGCAACCCATTCCAGTGCCTTACCACCCTTACAGTAAAGAACTTCCTCCTTATATCCAATCTAAACTTCCCCTGTTTAAGTCTGAAGCTGTTACCCCTTGTTCTATCACTACAGTCCCTAATGAAGAGTCCCTCCCCAGCATCCCTATAGCCCCCCTTCAGATATTGAAAGGCTGCTATGAGGTCTCCATGCAGGATGGAATCATATCTGTAAAGCATACAATTATAATTTGAGAGTTCATTGCAGCACATCGTCTCTATAAGGAGAAGCTGACTCCAGGATGGAATTCAAGCAGCAACCTTAAAATTTTCCTTGGATGTCTTTGTTTTGTAAATAAAAAGTTGTTCTTCTTGGCTAAAATTAGAAGAAAAGTCTTTGGCTAAAAAATTACAGTTAGTTGTTTTGAAAAGGAGGACATAAAATAAGTAGCAATTTTACTTGTACTGAAAAGTGATTTGCTCTTCCAAAAAACATGGGGAGGACAAGAGCGGGAGCACTGATTTTGTTTTTTCCTTTTTTTCCTGAGTTTTGATCACAGAACAGTAATAGCTGTGGTGTTCTGGTAGCTCAGGGTCCTATTACAATCTCCGCAGTTTGTGAATTGTATAGCAGAGAGTCTGCCAAGATTACAGATCAGGAAACAATGTATATACTTACAGTGACGCTATCTTCATTGTCTTTGTTGGAAACATCCGTAGAAGTTATTTGATTACTGTTATTTGTGGTGTCTCCAAGATCATTAGGCGTGGTTTCATACTCTTAGGAAGGAAAAAAGGTTGCTTTTATAATTTTGTAACCTTAGAGGGGAAAGGTTTGTCTTTATTATTTCTAAGAGGGTAAGGCCACTAACAACTTTCAGGGCTCTAAGCTCTTTGGAAACAATACATAATTGCTAATGTAGCTGGAACATTTGGGGGGTAACCCTGCAGCAGATAGATAAACAAATGTGTTGTGACTGACAGACCTAAAATGAGAAGCCATCTATGCCATAATTTGTATCTCTACTAGAAAAACTGGAGTTAAATAAGAACTCCATCCATTTTTATGGATGCTATTTTTATGTGCTTCTGACTTTGCATTAAAAATGAAAGACTGCCCTCTACACTGAACTTCTCCAGCCTTGTATTCAGCCAAATATAGGACAGTCTTAGAAATTAGCTTGGGCACTTTTGTTTAGCTGTGAAGAACTTGGCAGATGGGTTTGTAGCTACTTTATTACTATCAAATGTAAACCAGCTGGTTTTCTTCATGCAAAAAATGATAAAAAATACTGTTGTATGCACAGAGGTTACAGGAGCACCATAAACCGTCATACAAGTACACATATAAAAAAATAAGTGAGACAGTATGAAGAAATTTGATTCATTTGATTTATCAAAATAATTCCACTGATAGATCTGCAAGGTTGAATCCAGAACTATTCTATAAAAAGAATGAATATGGCTTAATTATTTATCATTATTTAAAAATGAAACACAGATATCTAGAGCCCATGATTTACTGTGAAAATTATTCATATGAGATAAAAAGAATTAAATAGTACCCTATGAACTTAGAGAAACATGCATTAAAATAATATTAAAAATTCATATATTTTATGATTACATCTGGAAAAATACATAATGTTCCAGTTTTATGACTGTAATGTGTGCAGGTGAAAGTAACAAACAGGGGCTATAACTGCATCTATGGCAAAATGCACCTCCAGCACTGTAATTTAAATTTGCAATTAACTGCATATTTCTTTACACTTTTCAATTAAAATCAGTGCCATAAGCCTACAGTTTAAATTTTAACTGTGAATCTAAAAAGGCAGAGTGTAGAGGCATAGCTCTCACAACCTACAGTGTCAGGAACTATTCCTACCACAGAGCTGCTGCTGAGCAAGGGCAGGGAGAGCCTGCAGCTCAGAGGGTTTATCTTCTTTAGTTCCCGAGGCCAGTTTGGACAGCTCAGCTGGCAATGCTAACAGCAAGTTGCACTGGGCTTTTGATCTTCATGCATGCATGAACACATTTGCTTTCTGCAAAGCACTTGGCAGACTGCAGATTTTTTGGTATATGAAGAAGCTACACAGCTACCTTTGGCTCCAGTGTTACAGTCAGTACCAGTCAGTTTATTTTGGCTCCATACCATGCCTGCTGAAGGACAGGACTCTTTCAAGCCAAAATACATATTAAGTATACAAAGGTTTCATGGGAAACCAAATTTAATTTCCTGGTCTTTCACCATTTCAGTTCTTTGACTCAGCACTGCATCAGTATGCCTGTATCATCCTATGCAGCAAAGTTGTAACAGTAGCAAGAGGCAAATGTCCAGCACTCCTTAGTCTGGGCGGCACAAACCTGTCCTGAACGGGTCGCCTGCATAAGTAGTTTGGACATTTGAACAAGGTGCTGTGCAGACCATCCACTGCTGTGACTGCAGGCTGTGCCACAGCAGTGACTTCTGCTTCATTCTTTCTCAGGGAGAGACCACTTTATAACAAGTATCTCAGCCTACAAGATTTGGCTTCCTTTACAATTAGCTGGGACAAGCCTCACAAATACAGTTTTGACCAACCCTATACTAATGGTATTTAAAAGATCACCATAGAAAACAAGTGTCTAGAGCCTTTACTGCTCTGGCTCTGTAATATAAAATTTGAAGGGGGAAATTTTTTGCTCTTAATTTTACCTATAAACATAGTGGTGGGCAAAAGCCAATGCTATTTGCAATTCTGTTTATGCTCATGTCTGTACTAAAGTACTGGAAATCACACCTGATAGACTAGTGAGGACTAAGCAGAGTGGTTCACGTCTGGTCTGTGAATCCTCTGAATGCACTTTTAATCAAAATGGGCAAGAGCTAAAGTAGGCCACGCTGGTACACTGGTGCATTGCCGTTCCCCTTTGTATAACTGTGAAGTGCTCACATTTGAACTAGTGCCAGATCTTCAAAGCCTCTTGAAATGGGTGAGCCAGGCAAGGAAAACATATGCAACAGCTATTCAGCCAAAACCAGCGATTCTGGGTTAAACAAATGCCTGTTCATTTCACTATGAAATCCTGACAAAGACACTGAGCACTCTGATACAGACAGTCACGCCTCTTGACTAATGCTATGTGGGACTAGCATTGCTTCAGGGGCAGGTTCTCTTGTGCTGCACACCTCATGCAGCCACCTGTGGCTATACCGACCACGAGGAATCACAGCTGAGGAAGGGCAGTATTTGGCAGAAATTTCACAAACAAAGAGCATGGTGGCTGGGATACAGACAAGCACAGAGTCACAGCAGCACTGGGGGGTCATTCTGCACAGTCCTCTGTAGGGATGGCTGATATGGGGCATGTGGTCTCTCTCATGTTCACTATCACATTAGAAGAAGCAGTATGGCACAAAGATGTGAACTCAGAGATAAAGAAGCTGGCTTTGCACCTGGTTTCCCGCTCAGCCCCACGTGAGTCACTTCATTTCTCTGTTACTTCCCAGATGGGGCCAAGACAGCCTTCCCTCTCTGCCTGTTCCAAGAGGTGCCGCAGAGGTGAGCTGGAGGTACTAGCAAGTGCACCACATTGCAGCAGGCAATGCCCCATGCAGCCAGGACTCCCACCTCACATGGAATACAGGACTCTGATGGTCAATTCCCAAGTGACAGACTCTACCCAGCTAGTGAAACTTAGCTCCACACAAAGGAGTACTCGAGGCTGGGGTCCCTGGCTCTGTATCACCTCTTGTCTCCATCTCCTCACAGCCTGCCCCTGCCCAGCTATGCCCCACTTGCAGGCTCGTGGCCTGGCCTCCACCCCAGGGCACTGCCCAGTGCTGGCCCTGGGGCTGCCCTGGTGTTCCCTGGCTGGCCTGCTCCTGGCTGGGGTGGTGGAACAGCTCAGCTGCCAGGCCATGCCATGATGACCCCCATGGGGAGCCCCAGCCCTGTGGCACCCCAGCACTTGCAGGGAAGTACCTTGCAGCTCCCACTAACTTTACTGGTAGCCAACAGACTGACAGACACACAGCTAGTCCCAGGGCCGAGCAGGATCAAACCCTCTGCTGCTGCCTTTACCCTTTACACTAGGCACATTCACAACATGATTAGCATGGGGCTCTGAAAATGCATTTTAGAAGGAAAACTGGAGGCAGGCCCAAGACGTGTCTGTGCTTTAAATCTCCCTTCCTACACAATCCAAGTAGTAGGTAAACAGGTTAGCACAGAGAGGTCTGAAAACTGCTCAGTCTCTGGAGGGGGAGCACATCCCAGGGGTCCCACTGACAGCCATGCAGGCAGTGGTTCTCCAAAGTGCAGTAGTTCCTATGCTTTCCAGCCAGCTTTATTCATTCAGCTCACTAACTGGACTTTTGAATTTGAAGTAATCAAGGAAACACTCTGGACTATGAAGTGTTCCTCAAAGCAAGCACTGAGTCACTGAAACAAAGATCAAAGACAGCAGTTTCAAACAGCAGAAAGAACAGCCAAGAATAAAAAGGAAGGCTGCCTTCATCAGGACTAGGTCTTGCAGGCTATGATCTGCTAGCTTACTCAAAGTGCACATCTTAGCAGAAACCTACCCAAGTCAATTGAAACACAGCACTCACATGGTTTAAACCATACCCAGGCATCAGGACCTTGAAAAAGAGCTCAGAATCAAAATCTTCATGCGTAAAGCTTATATAATAAACACATGTAAGAAACTGTGTAAACTGTCACCACCTTCCCACCTCCACTCCCCCCAGAAAAAAAAGAATTTGGAAAAAAGAGGGAGGGGAAGCTATCCTTTAGTGTTACTAAGCACTTAAAACCAAACTGATGCTTCAATTGCACATTTGCTAAAGTTTAATGGCATGGAATGGAATCAAAGCAATAACATTTAGATCAGCTTAAGGAAACTTGAGTCATGGGCCATTTCATCCACGTAAAAAGTATGCCAAACAGAATCCAGCTTCTACTGGAAGTTAAAAGGTACTTTTGGGTATGTTGGTTAGGACTTTCCTACTCACCAGAAATATACCAGAAGTATTATGCTTTTCAATCTGCAGCCTCTATTCTAGTGTACACTGCCTTGGTACAGGCCAAAACATTTCGCCTAACAAAAAAAACTAATGTGAAGAGTGTGTCATCAAATCTTCTGGCACACACTCAGATATCACTGAGTTGATGGTCTGCTTATGCAAGAGAGATTAAGGGAAGGTACAAATGAGTGGACAGAGCAAAATAAATTGCCTACAGGAAAACTTACTTGTGCCAACCTCATTTTTAAGTGGGATTTAGGGGTACATTTTGGAGGCAAAACAAGTATGGAATCAGCCCTGAAAAATTAAGTTATATAAGGAGAAATCACCAACACTCTTTCCTACAAGAAATGCATCCAAAGGGTTCATGAAATCTCATTCCTGTGAGCTACATCAGACAGCTGTCATCCTATGGGATCAACTACAACCATTAGTAGCAGTGGATTTATGCTTCTCCTAATGTGAATCAAAAGCAGCAGAGTAAGTAAAATATCATATTGCACTCATGTATCTTAAATAATACAAGGCAGGAGAAGAACCAAAAATACAAAGTACCTTTCAGAACTGTGTTATAATATGTGCTATTTCAATTTAACTCAGCCTGACAGTCAATCTTTTAATGGCTTCAGTTCCCTCACTTCTATCATTAAAGAAAAGAAAAAAGAAAGCAAATATATACCATAAACGTCTGGATCCACAATTGGGCCACTACCTGTACATGGAGAAAAGAAAAAAAAAAAAAAAAAAAAAGGAAAGAAAGAAAAATCTTTGTAAATAGATTGCAAATGCTGTAAGAGTTCGAATTTCTTCAGGAACTGTTTTCAGAGATGACGTGTTATTTGCAACAGCAATGATACCTACCCAGTTGCAAAGCAGTATCAATGTATTGCATTATCTGTTTATCAAATAACATTTACAGAAACATTAGAGCTATCCCAAAGGTTATTATTTTGCTCCATGTAAAACAGCTACTGGCAGTAGCTCTGGCAAAGGCAGGCATATTTCCCAGCTGGGCAAAATTTTGCTTTCTGTTAGTAATATATCTGGAGTAAGCGCAAAAAATTACTATCAAATAACTGTTGAAAAATCAATAGTAAAATTCTTCCTGACTGTAGGTGGAAGCAGATTTCAGTGAGCATTAACAATCACTGACTTCTACCTGGTCCAAAAATTTTGCTATTAAGTCAGTGTGAGAGCAAACCGGTTTAGCTGTGAGCTGGCAAGTTAAGAGCTAGAGGTAGCAATGACCTAAGCAGCACAATTTCATTTGCTTTGTAAAAGGACGTTTCTGAAAGCCAGCTGCGCAGCTGATACAGTCAGAACTCTTACCAGAAGAGTCAGATATTTCAGAAGCCAGGCTTTACGCAAGCAAATGGATACCCATCTAGTCAACACTTTTCCAAATTTTACTCGTTCCAGTTCACAGCTTTTTCTAATTACTGCACATATGTAAGGCTGAGCACATACGTGAGTATAATGCACACAACGCCCACTGAAATTAGTGCATTATTATACTATTTGAACTTTGAAAGATACTTGTGTTGTATTTCAACGTACCCATTCATTCTGGTCTATAATGTATTTATAGCACAGCTTATGTGGTAGGCTGCTAATGAGCTCTTTCATATTATTACTCTGTTGGTTCGGAAATAAAACTAAAAAATAGCTAAAATCTCTAAAGATTAATCAAACTTCAGAATGTCTAATTGTTTATAGTACTATACAGTAAATCCATAGCAGCAAATCCAGGCATGAAGTCGCTGTGAATTATGACCAGAACACCATTATTTCTGCTTCTGTCAACAGTGTGAGAACCTGTACTTAAAATACCAGAGTTGCAGCCTATTTGCAGAAGAGCAGCAGATAATTAGGTATATTTTAAAATGCATTTGAAGATATTCTAGTATCCGGAGACACAGGTTAATAGACCCCATGAGAACTGTTATGTAAATTTGCAGAAATAAATAACAAGTGAAAAAAACTTGTAATAGCTGTCCTCAAGCAATATCTGACCAGGGTTTTCTGTCCGTAAAAGTTCATGGATTCAGTTTTTCCAGTATAAACATTCATCTGCTGAAAGACAGTATTCTAATTTACCTTCTGTAATCTGAAGGGAAAAAAGAGCAACAAAAATATTCTCAGGCATCTACTCCTGTGTTAAATGGCAACTTTTTTTGTTACTGTTTACTGGAATAGCAATAAAGTAATCAGATTAGTTTAACCCCCTAACTCCCACCAGGGATATAAACTAGAAACTCATAAACTACATTCAAATACCTTTTTTATAACTAAATACTCCAAATAAATTTGCAAAAAATAAGATGCTGGAAAACCACCTAATTTCTATTCAGTATTCCATTCATAGAAATGCATCTACTCAAATTAACAACACATCTGTTGCAACTATTCTAACATTAAGCTTCACCACAGCCATTTTGCACATTTACACACAATTATTTTCAAGGCAAACAAAGAACAGCATTGTTATTTTGGTCTCTGGTAGAACAGGTTGTTGCATAAACAAACTATAAAGAGACTTAACCTATTCACTCATCTTTATAAGCTACATCAACTACAGCTGGTTTGCTTGCTTCTTTCTTCATAAAGTTAACATTTCAAAATAAATCAGCAGCAGAAGACTCAATCCAAAAACATACTTCTGCAGAACAGCACCGTCTTGTTATGCCACACAAGCAAGATGCTACTCCTAAGGCATATTTAACATATTCTTTTAATCTGACAAGATATATGTGACTTGGATTCCTTCAGCTGAAATTTAGGGTACAGAGCTGAAAGATTAATAAGCTTAATTAAAAATACTTAGCACTGGTAAAAATCTCTCCCACATTTATTAGCTGTTTTGGATCAACTATGAGAACAGCCTCCAGAATTTCTTGCTTACTGTTTGCTGCAGTGTAAACTAAAATAATCAAGTCATCCTCAGCAAGAAGAACTTTACAGGAATCCAAGAAGTTTAGCGACTAAAACTAGTTAAAAATCTAGCTAATAGGATACAAAATCTATTCTTCCAGGCCTTTGTATCTAAATGAAAGTCTTAACTTACAACATTAATTGTGTTATCAGTAACTCAATCTAAATTTCACTGTGGTATATGGTTTCCTCTCATTTATGCCTGCATCCTTGGACCAGTGAAAAATGTTCTGCAAGTAGCATGCTGGAAGTTGAGAGCATCTTAGCACAGATCATGTCATCATGTTTCATGCAACTTTGAAAGTGGAGTATTACACTGCTGATGACAGAATATGCTTCAGACTTACTTGTATTTAATCTAGATAGACATATGGATTATAAGTGACGTGGTTTATTTTTCTATTCCTTTTGTTTTTACCTTCAAGCATTTGCCCGTAAGTGATGCAATAACCGGAGAATCAGTTTAAAGCTCAGTGAGTATACCCCACCCCATGAAACATCAGGGCTGGTATTTAATTCAGTCAGGAAAGCACAGAAATGAACATAATACCAGGGTGTGGGCCTTAATCTTTATGCTTCATTGTACAATATGCGGGCCAAAAGAAGAAACTACACTGTAACGACAGCACTGAAAGAGCCTTTTAAGGGTTTGAAAAAGCCTGACAGTTCTTTAAATAGTAATAGTTTAAAACAAAAATTGCAATACGATGCACAGAAGATTCTGGTTTCTTAACATTTGCTTTTTTTGCCAGCTTCAGTGGCAGAGACAACAAAGTTATGATGTTTTCTAAAGTTCAGTGCCATGATTCTCATAGGGAAAAAAATAAAAGCAATATTGGGGAGGCTAAGTAGATAACCAATTTCCCCTGTTAATTTTTAAGGCTGGCTTGGTGTCATCCACTATGCATGAACTGATTTTTAGTGCAGTTATATCCTGCCTGTACGTAGTCCAGTTTCATGTATAGTATTTTTGTGAGAGACTTTTTTAGATTTACATTCCTTATGACTGTGAAGAGGATGGAACAAATAAATAAATAAATAAATAAATAAATAAATAAATAAATAAATAAATAAAGCTGTCTTTCTAATTTAGAGGATACCTACAGTTCTATCTACTGATTTTTAAAAGGTCACAACTGGAAAATTTTCAGTATATAGGGGAGAAGAGATTTGGATCAAAGACAGAAAACTATAAATTCACTTGAATGCATTACAGGAACAGGTATTCTGTTAAGAAAATGAAGCTAGGTTCATATTAAATAATCAGGGTGTAAGAGAACTTCCACTATACACAGAACATGCCTGAGGTGAAATGTTTTACAGAACCATTATAATGCAGTATTAGAGGATGCCAGTAGATGAAACCATGGCACGTTTCTGTAATGGGTCTATTTCAGGAAGAATTCCAGAGAAAAAAAGAGGAGAGGAGCACTAAGGGCAGCAGCAGTAAATAAAGCCTGGTTATATGAGTTCTTCACCTTCTCCTTCTAGGAGTGAGAAAGCAAAAGACCTGCCATCTCTCCCTACAGCAGACTGAGCTGATAGGGAAAAATGTTAAACTCAGGCCATATTTTTACTGTCTGTAGCCTGCAATGTGTGAGAGAGAATTTAAATATTCACTTCTTTTTTCCTACTAGATAACATTAGCACTGCCCACTGCTGTTTCAAAAAAGAAGGCAGCTATTTATATCTCACAGCTAAAAAGCCAAAGGTACACAGATGCTTGTATTTTCAGATATGACTGTGCAATTATTTGCACAGAAACATGCCTTTACTTCCACTCCAGCTGCGTAAGGTCTACTCAGAGTTTTTTCCACATACAGCAATATGCTTACATGTATGTCCTCTTATTCGTACAGTCACTTCACAGATGGTTTTAAAGATGTGGGAAAAGATCAAACCACAGTGAACATCAATCACCTACAGCAATCCCTGCAGTTCAATGAGTTAATCCACCTTGAGTCTGCTTACAGAGAATTTAGGAGGCATGAAGCAGAGCCTTCTGAGCAACTGAAGACGCAAATATTTACCAGGAACCATATTGAATATAAATATTCCTAGGCATGTGGGTGCCCAGCCTCTATTGAAACGAATGGGAACTGGACGTTGTGATGCCTGTGAGGACCTTAGACTTTGTCCATGTCCATCCTGCCTCTGCGCCGCTTGTTTTCTCCCCAGCTCCCTCTGGTGTCCTAAACAACATGCTATCATGAACTCCCTGGACTGCACTATTGATTTTGCAACAAGGCACTAGATGGGTATCGCCCATGTCCTTGGACACGCTGCCTACTTCCATTCGTAGACAGTGCAGCAAACTCAGAGTGGCTGAATTGGCACTCAGTGCTTTCCATGATCAGAACTGAGGACTGAGAAAACACTTCAGAAACAGCAAGTTTTCTTAGCCATAGCTAGCACTGAGGATGGTTGCTCATAGGGAAGATTTACAGAGCATAAGCACAGCTTCCCTTGAGAAGCAATTAACAAGAAGAAAATGCTCAAGCAAAACATTATTTTACAGTTAATCTTTAAGACAGTCATTCAGAGAAAAGGAAAAAAAAAAAAAGCATATAAAAAGCTTCCTCCAAAATAGCTAGACTGGCCAGAAGCACTGTGTCCAGTCTCATCAATCTGCAATTGCTAACGCAGAAAAAACATTATACTCACCGTCTCCAGGCACTGACATGAAATGAGCATCAACCCGTTTTTCATCCTCTCCATACTCATTCTTTGCTAGTAAGGTATAAGCACCATTATTCAGGTGGGTAGGATTGTCCAGCTGAAGGCAGCCATGGTATTCACTTTGATTAATAACATGTATTTTAGTACAGATGTATTCAGACTCATTCAGTATAGCCCCTTCGTAGAACCACTGCAGTGTCGGCTTAGGGTTCCCTTTCACAGTGAATGGAATACACCAGTGGTGGTCCGGGGTTGGAGATTCAATAAATGTGATATTTGGTGCAACTGTATCGGAAAAAAAGAGTGAGGAACATCAGAATATTCTGAAAAGTTGGTCAAAAGCAATTAGTACTGGAAATACATTCAGCTAGGAATCGAAACTTCATATTATTTTCCTCACAGAATCAAAGCCAGAACAGATGACTTAATTCTCTGGATTCTTCTGTCAGGGAAAGACAATTTTCTACTACGTATTTTCTCATTCTTTGCTCAAACTTGTTAAATGCCTCAAGTTTACAGACTTGCTCTCTTTCCTTCAGGAGATTATTCCAACACCTTGCCCATTATTTCACTATAGGGAAATTTTCCTTTATATTTATTCTTAACTGAATTCAGTTTCACCTAGTTATACTCCCTTTTATTACTCTAACAGTGCCAAGCTCAGAATCTCATGTACACTGTTCAAACATTTCTAGCTTATACTTCTTCCCATAGCTATTACATATCCAATTTCAACCTACAAACCTACGTCCACAGTGACTTTTCTAGTTTACTCTGTCATGAGCACATGCTGAACAAAGTTTGCCATCCACAAAGCATTCCATTCCCATCTTCAATTAAACAGAGGGTTGCAACTTGTGAAAACATGCTGTTTAGTTCACATAAAATGAATTCAGACTGGAGCTTAGATCTAAGTTAAAGCCTCTACAATACAAGTCCCTTCCCCCTTCCTTTGCGCAGACAAATAAGTATATTATTCAAAGCTATGACAAATAAATTTACATCTGGCAGCACAAATGTTGTTGCAAGTGTGCTATTTTTTGCAGTCGTTGCTTTAGATAATAAGAACTTAAACATTTGTAGTGTCATAATTAATTCTATAAGCCTTTTCATGCATTCATACTTCTTAATTCCTAAGACAGTGTTTATGTACACGCACACCATTACAAACCTTCTCACACTGACAGTGGCACTGAGTATTTTGCACTTCAGACCTTTACTTATGGATCGTTCTGATTGGAAGATAAACCATTTAGAAATAGACTTTTTGCTGAACACAGGGCTGAAAAAGATAAATATAACATCTGCTGGCTGGGCTACTCCCAGCATTAACTGCACTAGATAGTTTACATGTCTTAAGAGCTTTTTTTTTCAATAACCTGCATGCCCAAAACATATTTATGCCCAAAACATATTTATACCCAAAACAGTTGCTGTCAATGCAGTTTGGCCTCATGAGCTGTATGGATGCCTGTGTACGTACAGAATACCGTGAGCTCAGCAGAGGCTTGGTCCTCTCCCACAATGTTCTCTGCTACACAGGAAATCCACAGTCCACTGTCCATGGATGAAACATTCTTTATGGTTAGTGAGGCAGGGTTCTTACTTGTGTCACTCTACAAGTGATCAGAAAAACATGCGTCAATTGCAGCATAAAGAACAAGGGAGAGGGAGGAAATTATTGGCCGCACCTGAATGGCATTTTTTATTTCCCATTCCTTTTAGCTGTATCAGTCCACAGTTAATCAAAGGCTTACTTCAGTGTCTTATCCAGACACAAAACACCTACAGAACCAGATGTAGCCATCATTGGCAGTGGATTCAGAGATCTGGAACTCCTGCTACAAACTCTGCACTTAACCATTTTTCTGTCCTGCCACTTTCAGTTTCTGCCCTTCTTAATACTTCTCTGACTCTACAAAAGTATTTTTTTCTCTACCCATACCCTTGCTTATCCCTCTTTTCTATTTCATGACTGACTTCTATGGTCTATCTGCTCTGCCTTGAATTTTTTTCTCCTCCTATATTCTGTTCAATCCTTGCTTTACCTTTTGTCTCTTTCCTTTAATGCTTGAAGTCTCTTCCACTGCTGCCTTCTGAGCTCTATTGTACCCTGACAACAATGCGTCTTCTCTCCCCTCTTTAGCTGAATTTCTCTTGAAAACTTCTTCTTCTCATGAAACCTATGATAAATTACATACCTTCCGCTACCTAAGCTACTGCCCAAGTATTATTGTATGTATTTAAGCACATGCTACTTATGGTAAGAATTATGATTCTTAGAAATCTTGATTCTTATAATTCTTAGAAAGCTCATCCCCATTTACAGCCTTATATGCCATACTGAATACACAGCTATGCAACACTGAATAAAGCTGAACTAAAAAAAAGAAAAAAAAAGACAGCAGAAGTTAGCAAAACTGCTTTTAAGAGCAGGCCCTTCATATGAACATCAAATAATTGCTATTTTATGCTTGAATTTTTCATAAAATGCAAGACTGTTTTCTTAAATAAGAAAGAAAAAAATGCATTAAAAATAATTAGGATTTTTTTTTTAACTACTTCTGAGTAGTTTTTTTACTGTACCCATACACTTCAGTGCTGCACAGAACACAAACAAATGGCACACTGCATCTGTAAAACCACAGTGGTTTCAGTGGCGGTCAGTGGGAACACTCTTGCATACAGCCCTGTACGATCAGAATTTTGAACCTCAAGGTAACAGCTTAACTCCGCTTAAGTTAAACTTCCCTTTGATTTCAGTGTGACACTAGGGGAGATGAGTGGAAAATCAAACACCCCATTTCACATTTCTCTGTGTGCAACACAAATCTCAGAGGTGAGCCATGCTCAGGACTGGACTGAAAGCAGAGGGGCTCAATTGCAGCTCAGGGCTGAAATATAGAACAAGAAAAATGTAACCAACATCAGTCAGACTATGCATCAGCACAGAAACTGAGAATGCACAGCTAGTTTTGCAGCACTAAAGTTCAGTTTCAACTTTTGTTATCATCTTTTGTAGACCAGGAAAGAGAGAGGAAACAGGCAGAAGAGCCATAGGAGGTGAAGAAAAGGGATGCAGAAACTGAGATATGAAAGTGAGAGAAAGGAAAGCAGAAACAGTACTCACAGAAAGGGGAAGGATAGTTGTGAATGGCTAATCAGGTTTAACAGGCATTCATTCTGCTGCTCCTGAAAAGACTACTGTGTGCCACGTCTATGTGTTCTAGCTAGCCTATATTATGAGCGCCTCTGAAATCTCAAGATTAAGTTATGCCAGGATGGAATATTTCTGGAAAGCCTGACGCAAACTGACCATGGCATTTCACAGATAGCAGGGTTAAAAAATTAGGTGATCTCATTTTCTGAACAGCATCCCACATTTGTTTTGGCTTATAACTAAAAAAAAAAAAATGAAAAAGGAGAAGAAAAGAAAGAGCACAACTTGGCATGGGTTCCTTAAACTGTTTTAATTTCTTGTTCTTGACGATGACTGATGGCTTTGGATAGTTTCACAGATTGGACAAAATTTTAAAAATAAAAATAGAGCTCTGCAGAACTCTTTCTTTTTGAGAGCTGAAAGACAGGCTGGTCACATTCTGTACAGGCCTGATACAATGACCTCAAGGAAGAAAGTACAAAGGCCATGAGACCTTAGAGATCCTGCCTCTTCCATACAGCAGGAACAACTTTGGAAGTACACATCCCACACTTTCTAGAGACCAGGAAGCTTTAGGCAGTCTGCACCATCATGAATGCAGGAAAGCCAATGACATAAAATTGTAAGTAACTTGAGTCTTGCCTACTGTGTAAATAATGGCAATTTAAGAAATCAGAAGCTGCATTTTGAAGATTTGCTTATATGCCTCTCCTTATCAATACTTCCATCAGAGAAAACAATCATTTTACCTCCATTGTGCACACAATCTAAAGTAGGGACACAGAATACAAAGATCTCAGAAAATAAAATTCCCGCTGGCTGGATGATTTTATTGAAGAAACACCTTCGTACTTAATTAAAAAAAAAAATAAAATAAAATAAAAAAAAATCTTTTTAGTAAAACCTTCATTTCAATTTGCGAGACTTCCTGTTGTTGCTTTGTTGAAGGAAACTAAGCCACAAAACTTTTACAACCAAATTCCAACACAGCGAGCTTTTGGCATGAAAATGTAATAAAATTAGAGACATGAAGATTTTTTTTATGATTAGGTAGATTAGACTTTCTCTGCATGCAAGTATCGGTGACAATAACAAAGCCTGTTCCCAACTCATCACATGACTCCCCAAAATTTACAGAATTCTCATTTACAAGTGGACATCCGAAAACCAAAATGCAAATCACAGTCTCAAGGAGCAAATGTGTGCCTCTCTCCACAAGTGTGGCAGTCATCCTGGATTGAAAGTAACCGGAAAATAAATACAATCCATTTTCTATTTCATCTTTTTATTAAAAACTTAACTAAAGGTGGACATGAAACTTCATTCCATTCTTCAGCAGGTATCCCCTGTCTCTGAATTGTCATGCATTTGAATATGAAACTTACCTCATGGTTTGAAACAAGATTAGTGAGCACCCAAGACACATTAGGAGGTGGTCCACCAGTCGTATCACAGTACAATGTGATGCTCCTTCCTTCCACTACGGTGATATTGTAATTGCTTAGGTTTGCTGAGGGCAAGTCTGCAGTGGAAACAACAACAACAAAAAAAAATCCATATGCTTTCGTGTTTGATAGAAATAGGCACCACCCAATTCTAAGCAGGCTGTATATATGCAAGCAAAAACACCACTAAACCACATATTTGTTGTGCTCAATTACTGTTCAGTCAGAGAGCACAGTCAGCATCTTTGGAAACAGAGGAATTTTTAAGCTGGTATGTAACATTCTTCTGCAGCTCCTCTGCTTCTCTTCCTAAGAAAACATTACTGCATCTAGAAATACATAAAGCTAATTATATACAGAAATATTTCAGGTGGGCAAACAGAACTTATCCTAACTTCAATTTTTAACTCCAGTGAAAAGAAACCAACATTCTCTGACACTTTAAAACAGGAAATATAATCTGTTGCTTTGTAACAGCTACAAAGAAACCTTCATTTTCCACAAACTGACACTGTGGTATTCCCACTGCTCTCCGTAACACTAACCAGGAAATCCCATTAGCTCCAGAATCCCACAGGAGACTGCAGCTCCTTCTCTCATACAGACACAGCTCACAGTGAGCACGGAAAAAGCTAGATTTTATGTACGAAGTGTGAGACACAGAGCACTAAACAGACCAAACCAGGGAAAGAAATGACAGAAGAGAAGGTGAAGAACTGCTATCCAAGGCACCTCAGTAGACTTCACTAATGCCCTTCGGAAAGCAGAAAAGCAGTGAGTGAAATGGTACCACTCACTAAGAAACAAACCCAGATACTGCAAAAATCAGGACTCCCCCTCCATCTCACAGAACTATAAACCACTCTCTAGCTCATTCTCCAGCACCCAAAGCAATGGGAGCTTCCCAAAAAAGTAAGCATATAGAATCATAGAATCATATAATAGTTACGGTTGCAAAGCACCTTAAGATCATCTAGTTCCAACCCCCCCTGCCATGGGCAGGGACACCTCACACTAAACCACATCACCCAAGACTCTGTCCAACCTGGCCTTGAACACTGCCAGTGACGGAGCATTCACAACTTCCTTGGGCAACCCACTTAGTGCCTCACCACCCTTACAGTAAAGAACTTCCTCCTTATATCCAATCTAAACTTCCCCTGTTTAAGTTTGAACCCATCACCCGTTGTTCTATCACCACTATCACTACAGTCTCTCATGAAGAGTCCCTCCCCAGCATCCCTATAGGCCCCCTTCAGATACTGGAAGGCTGCTAGGAGGTCTCCACGCAGCCTTCTCTTCTCCAGGCTGAACAGCCCCACCTTTCGCATCCTGTTTTCATACAGGATGTGCTCCAGACCCCTCATCATCCTCGTGGCCCTCCTCTGGACTTGTTCCAACAGTTCCATGTCCTTTTTATGTTGAGGACACCAGAACTGCACACAATACTCCAAGTGAGGTCTCACGAGAGCAGAGTAGAGGGGCAGGATCACCTCCCTCGACCTGCTGGTGATGCTTCTTTTGATGCAGCCCAGGATATGGTTAGCTTTCTGGGCTGTGAGTGCACACTGCCGGCTCATGTTCATTTTTTCGTCGACTAACACCCCCCAGTTCCTTCTGCGCAGGGCTGCTCTGAATCTCTTCTCTGCCCAACCTGTAGCTGTGCCTGGGATGGCCTCAAACACAGGTGTAGACCTTGCACTTGGCATGGTTAAACTTCATCAGGTAGGCATCAGCCCACCTCACAAGCCTGTCAAGGTCCCTCTGCATGGCATTCCTTCCCTCCAGCATATCAACTGAACCACACAGCTTGGTGTCATCGGCAAACTTGCTGAGGGTGTGTTCAATCCCACTGTCTGTGTCACTGACAAAGATGTTGAACAAGACCGGTCCCAACACCGATCCCTGAGGGACACCCCTCGTTACTGGTCTCCAGCTGGACATTGAGCCATTGACCACAACTCTTTGCATGTGGCCATCCAGCCAGCTCTTTATCCACCGAGTGGTCCATCTACCAAATTGATGTCTCTCCAATTGAGAGACAAAGGATGTCGTATGGGGCAGTGTCAAACACTTTGCACAAGTCCAGACAGATGACATCAACTGCTCTACCCCTGTCCATCACTGGTATATTCATATGCTGAATGCTTACAAAAACACAAAGATTTATAGACTGACCCTCTTCAAAAACAATGGCAGCAATATCAACAGACTTCAGGCACAGAGGACCTCACTTATTTACATAACAAGTAATTATGCAACATGCTAGAAATATTGTACCTTTTTTAAAAGATACTGTGCTATCATTTGGAGCTGATACACTCTGTAAAAAGCCTTGGCCCTCTTTTTGAGGTATGTCTCATCAACTGTTCCAGGCAAGTTTAACCTGCAATCTATCATCTCAAATAATTGAGTTTATCTGCTGTGCTGGATATGTATGCATGATCTTGCAATGACTTCTTCTGAAACAACAGTTCTGTTTTGTTTTGCTTTCTTGTTTTGCTTTGGTTTTAGCTTTCATCATGGACTTGCAGGTATAGAAGTTCAGCAGAGACTTTTTTGCTTATGTAAAAAGCCCCATACAAACAACCATCAAATTGATGTGAACACAGTATGTCTGCTAGAACTTCAACAGAAACTATATGTATTGGAAATCTCTCTTTAGGTTTAATTAGTTCAATAAAAATTAAATGAGAGGAAGTACTACAGAAAAGAAGACAAATAATTTTCCAGGCAATGCTTTCTTGCCTAATAAGATTTGAAGATCAGCACAAGTATAAAATAACCGGTTAGGCAATACTCCCAGTGCTTTAAGTAGTGCTGTAATATGATTCCCATTACAGTCATCATGGATTTCTTCTATTATGTTCACTTTATAAATCATATGTTGAAGTTTATTGAGACAGAGCTGGACAGTTTGTACGCCTTGATGCAGTAATCTGTTAACGAAGGTAGCCATCTGCTCTCACCTGCTGTGAATTCAAATCTCAGCAGTGTCTGTCAACTAGCTGAGCAGGAAATAAAACTAATCATAGGGAACATTTGGATATTAATTATGCTGGTTAGGGAACAAGGAGAGAAGTAATGAGATCATTTGCTTTATAAAGTTGCACTTCCACACTACCTCTGAAAACCATTCCAACTACTCCTGCCAGACGTGAACGTGTGGAGAGATTAAAGCTTCCCACTTCTTCCTGGCCCTGGCACTTGGGACAAGGTCTACACGACACTAGGCTTTCACTATACTAGTGTTTCACTAGGCAAGCCAGCACAGTTCCTACTAACACATTGTTTCACACAAAACCTCTCATGTAAGCAAAAATAAAACCAAGTTTCATCCCTTAGAGCCCTCCGTTAACAGCTGTTAAGTTCTGAGACAACTCCTTGCTGCAGCATGTTCCTTTACAGGACAGGCAACTGACTTTGCTCTGGTACTAGCCAGCATTAAATCCGGTACTGGTTCTGAACCAGATCTAGTTTTGATTTTTTTGCAAAAGTCTGCACATGCCACAGTGGTGTTATGTCTCTGAGCAAAGAGCTACATCATGCTTGTATCCTGCCAAAAGGTTATAAAATAATAGCACTTATTATTTTATAGATTCCTGAAGTTACGCTAAAAAAACAGCTGCAAGACCCAGCTGAAAACACTGCAGCAAGAAAGTAAGAACAGAACAGCCACATTACTGTGTGTTCTCTTTTACTCCCTTTCCCACTCATAAGAGAAGTGAATGGAAAATACATACAAGAACTGCCTTAGGATATTTTTTTTTTTCTGGTTGGATATCTTGAGTTAACAGACTTTAAATGTAAGGTTATTTTCACTTTTACTTCCAATGGCACCAAGACTGCTCCACAGCAGAATGCACACTAATTGAGAAATGACTCTGTTTGCAAAAAGCAGACAGTTGTGTAAGATCTTTTGACTAGAAAATGTAATACACTGGACTTACCAACAAAGCAATGACACTAAGCAGCAAAACCTGTAGTGAAAAATAACTGCATTTAAAACTACACAATGTGCCTTAACAGACAGGTATGCTCAGTATATATGCTCAGTGTAGTGTGAGACCATTTATACAAGTTAGCAGCACTTTGACACCTACACAATTACAAAGACATCAGCCATGCTGCATTTACTCCTGACTTAATTTAGTTAAACACAGTGTTTTAGATGACTATCACTTCTGTTGATACAGATGTACATTTTAGAGGACTTTGCATACAGTAATTGATACAAGCAATCAGACAACAGGTTCCAATACCCTTTTTACACTGCCAGAATAATAAATTTAGACTAGCATAAAAGCCCCTACAAGGTAGACATGACATCATTGTTCCACAAGCCTCATCTTGATATCTGTCAGACGCAGATTACCCTGTGCCCCAAAGTTTGAAACACAGTATTTCTTTCAGACTTTGATAGTGTTAATTATTACAATTCTGGGTATCTGTAATAACCCTGCTACTATCCAATTTCTTTTTTACATTTTCTTTTTTACATTTCCTATGCTCTTGGCCTACGTTCTTAGCCTTCTGCAGCAATAAGCTTCACAGGCATGCTGTCCATGCCCTACACAAGAGTCATTCCCTTTTATTTGCTTGTAAGTTTATTTGTGACATCTAAATTCAGTAAGTGCTCTCCTGTTCAGTCAGGACAGACAAAAGAGAGTTTCTGAATGATCATCTGAAGACTACTCTAGTTTATTTTGTTTTCTCAAGTCCTCTTTCTTCTCAATAACCTGTCCAAAGCTTTTCAATCTCTACAAAAATGGCAGGACACAACCTGCTACTGAGAAGTTTAAACTACAACGTAGAGTTAGGCAATTCATAGATGAAAGCGTACGCTAAAAACCTTTTTTTCATTATGTATAGGTATATAACAACTCTGTAATTTCACCACATGCAGAATATCTGTTCTCATATTCAAATTGAAAACATTTATTTTTAGGAATAGACAGCTCTGGATTAGAAAAAGCAGTCACTTCCCTTGCCCCAGGATAAGCGGACATGACAGAGACAAGTAGGAGGAATTCATTTATGTCAGCTGATTGTCTCCAAATACCATCTCATGCTTTAGAAGAAAAAAACCCTCCTTTCAGGAAGGGGGCTGCTATTTACCTTCACAGACCATCATTAGTGCGAACCAATGGCCTGAGGCCATGAGAGTGGAACTGTCAAGCACCACTAGGGAATGACTGGTATCTTTACTGTGCACAGCTGGACCTTCAGTAATCACAAAACTAAACACTTTGGGTGAAGGTTCCTACAGCATTTCGCTACCCAGCTGTCAATAGAAATTAATAAAAAGAATGTGCCTAAATTCCTAGAGGGCTTTCAAAGTCTTCATGCTGCTACTTACTACTTTCGATAGAGAATTTATACTGGCCTTTGCAGGGCCATACTGTGACTGTATTTCAAAGGAAAAGTAAGTATTAATACAAACTCTCGAGTCTGCAACTCAACTCTCAGCACAGAGCTAGCACTCTATCCAATATACTACAGTAACTTTTAGAAGAAAGAGATGTTTAGGAAAAAAAAACTAATCCACCATTACACTCAAGATGTGGTTTCACTGGCAATTATCTTCACAGTTACAAAAATTTTTACAAAATTATTTCCAGATTGATTTTGTTAGCTTCAACTATTATCTATTCAGTTCTGGGACTTGTTCTGCTGCTCAAAAATCTTCGCCAAGAAATCCTCTCAATATGGTCAGTTAGCCTCACTAATACCTAAGAAATGAGATGATGAAGAAATCAGTACCTGAGAGAATACCAAAAATCCAATATTGTATTCATTTATGTCGTCCTTTGCACTCTAAGCCCCTGATTTTCAGTGGTTTATCGACAAACCCTCTGGGGTCTAGACATGATGCAGTGTCACTCAATGGGTTTCAGTGTGTCTATGTCATCTCTTTTTTGCTTAGCACATTTTTGTAGGTCAACCTGTTCTGTGACAAGAACAAGCAGTTACCAAGAAAAAAATTGACATTTTTTTTCTGGAAACTACCAACTGCATTTAAATTTTAATAAGGTCATTTCAATCCTTACCTGACATCCTTAATTATATCTTAATAAATATATCAGACCCAAAATGATTAAATTAATACTGAGCCAGCAATCATCTATCAAACTAAAACATGTAAAGGCAGATTACCAGAACCACTGATTTAAAAAATAAACCCAGCTTAGGAAGACATAGTGCCTCAAATCCAGTCTGCTTGCCTCATATAAGGTTTCCAAGATTCTTAGTTTCCCTTGGTTTTGATTTTTCTCTCTAGGAGGAAGCATACAACTAATTACAGCACTACAGTACAGCTTGGTAGCACCCACTATTAGTACTGTCTGGAGCCTGAAAACAGGATGGTTGACAATGTAATTTGTTAAGAACCATGCACATGGATCTGCAAATTTCAGATGTCTTACTAACTTCAAGCAGGTTGCATTAATGTAAGATGTAACAAAAACAGCTTTCTTAACTTATTCTACTAAAATTCTGCCTTCTTTGAAAACACAGGAATGTTTAAAAATTCCAAAGGTCTTTTCTTATGGGATTTTTGGGGTTTAAAAAACAAAGCAAAAAACTTTCTAGTAATTCTAGCTATGAAAGACGAGCTGCTACATAAGTGATTCACCTCCTGTGTTTCACTCAGCAACTGTCTGCAGTCAACAAGCTCTGAACCAGATTTCAGCCATAGGGTAAGTAAGTGGGCATGTTTCTACTAAAGACTGCAGAACAGGGCCAAAAATCAGCCTGGTTTCATCTTTAGAGTACTATAAACAGGATACCTCAAAAGTTTACTTGCAAAACATGAATTAAAGAAATGTAAATCACTGTTTCCATTTCCTGTTGTTTGACAATCACAGAATCAACATACTCAGTATCTATAGTTATTATGACAATCACAGCCATAGTCAATAAAATTTAAAATAAATTACAATACAATACAATACAATTAAATTAAAAAATAAAATTTAAAAAATAAAATAAAAATATAAAGAGCAAAAACATTTGGAAAATAAAATACAGAACTAGCAAAAATGAGGGACATTTTAAAAAATTATCGTTTCATATATATCTTCATTTTTCTAGAATCCAAATATCACAGGTCAGCTTCCTCTCCAGCTACAGGGAAGAGAAGCCTGGAACTTTTCATTACACCAGGCACTGTTCTCCATTTCCCTACTGTAACTTTGGCATCATGCATAACAGAACATGAATTTCATCTTGGACCAGAATGAAAGTAAAGGCACCATTCTGAATGGTGTAGGGGGAAAAGAGGAAAAGGAATCTTAGATTATGATCCTTTTCCCCAACTTATTTCCATACTTTGTCCACTGAGTGTTACAGTAAATTAAAGAAAACTCTCCCAGATCAAAGCCTCTTCAATTCTTTAGGAGAACATATAGTCATTGAATAGAGCACTAAAGAACCATGCAACAGAGAGGTGCTTGCCATCTTGCACAGAAAATCTTGATGGGTGTTTTCCACAATGACCATGGAATTTTGCACATGTCTGACAGAGTTAAGCTAGAATAGCCTCAAACACTCTCCATGTTGGTGGTGAGGACATTAACCTCAAAGTGGTAGGTTAGATTCCTGAACTGAACCCGAAAACACAAAGACATGACAAAATCTTCTCCTGTAGCCACTTTTCTTTAAATGTGAAAAAAAAAGACAAAACCCCCCTCAAAAAAAAAAAAAAAAAAAAAACAAAAAAAAAAAAAAACCCAGACAAAAACACCCACCTCGTTAGCATATGGAAGAACATCTTTCTTTTTTATGGGAGGCAGAGTATGGGAGCTCACTGAAACACCCAGATATTTTGAAGTGCTAAAAGAAATCTGCCTCCAATCATGTCGTACCTGATTGTCACATTCAGCTGGGAACTTTTACAGAAAATAATTAAACAAGTACAGCCTCTACCAGAAGACAATAAGTCTTTAAATTATGCTTTCCCTGAGCCAATACACCCTTAATTTGTCTTTAAACACTCCATCAGTCACTGCTTAACTGAAATTATCACTAGTAGCAAACTTCCATAAGTAGAGCCAGTGTGTGCCACAGCAAAGACCACAGTACTTGCTAACTCATTTTCATGATTACAGCAACAAATGCTACCTCTGCAGAACTGCCATCCCATCCAGGCCTTCAAATGTGTCATGAATGCCACGCAGGCAAAAATCACCAACAGCCACGCACCAGAATAAATTCACTTGAACAGCAAGCTGTCCTCCACAGTCAATCTGCATAGAAGCTTTGAAGGTTACTGCTGATACTTCAAGCCAGATGAAGGGCTTACATTTCCAAGGTTTACATCAGCTCCTTAACTTCTGGTCATGCTCCTTTCTCTTACAGTCCCTAGGCCTGACCTCAGTTCTAGTAGGAAGATGCTAAAAAAGAAAGGATCTTGCAGCACCTAAATCATTTAATTGACCTCTTTCCCAGTATTAGTATCAACAGTTTGCAATAATTTTGAGACTACAGAGGCTATTAAACTTATCAACAATTCCCTTGCTAGCAGCCTCCTGGAGATACTCAGCCATGTTTTCTCTCAAATTCCCCAAGCGCTTAAGAAAATTAACTTACCCAAAAGCTTAACAGATGAAGCAAGAGCTAAACAGCCTTTGTAATGTAAGTTAATGATGCCTAAACTAGCTTATGCAAACCTCTAAAAAATGTCTTTTATTCACTAAGTGCATGCAATGCAGCTGCAATTCCTGTATCTTTATCAGGGGAACTTCATGTGTGTCCACGAAATACTGAAAATAACAACAACCTGTCAAATACTGCAACATGATAAACATATGATCCCAAAACAAGAAGATGTTCAGAGAACTACATTAAGGAGTAAAATGATGTGTTTCACTCTTGATATCAAGTATACTGTATACCAAGTATACAGCTGAAGGGATGTCTTCATGAAATGTCTCCACTTTTAAACTGAAAAAAGTATTTTCTTTAGACTTCAGAATACAGCTATCTAGTTGTTAGTCTCCACCTAGTTACATCATAAATGCAAAACAAGAATACCATCAGCCAACAGTCAGACAGCCATTCTCCCTCAGCAAGTCAGAGCTCCACACTTACACAGATGCATCAAGTCAGACATAGAGAATACCTCTGCAAATGTGCACAAAGCACCGAGTTCAGAACAATACCCGCGTGATCATGATGTGCTTCTCTCCCTTAGATAGTACCTTACTTCTATTTCTAACCTGCTTTGTATTATAAACCTGCTTTGTTCCAGTTAAAGCAGAAATTGAATAAGAATTATAAAACAAAATTCTGATTTTTTCATGTACATCACATATACTCAACTATCATCATTCACAATCCCTGGTTTACATGTTATATGTCTAGACATCTGTATAAAAGCTACTAGTTGCTTCATGAACAGATATAAGTGCATGCTCACAAGGAAGTTATGCATGTGTCTTTGAAAATGAGACTCCCATTGCCTTTTCAAACACCCATAAATTATTGGCTATATTCACTTAAAAGATGGAGTAATGAAAATTATTTCAATTAAGTTTGGAAAATTCTAACTCAACTTTGGAGCAACAGTGAAAGTCCACTAGCGTCAAAACTCTCATAAAAAAAACTTTATACAGCCCATGAACACAGATAAAACTCTTGAACAGAAAATAAGAACAGTTTGCCACCATAAATCATGCATAACATCTAGTTCTTGAGCCAAAATAAACAACACAAGCTAGAGAGCCCATGAATATTCTGAAAGGTAAGCATGGAGAATAAGGCTTTCTTTAAACTCATTTCATTCTGCCTGTAATATTCTCATTCTGATAGTCTTATCTGTAAATTCTGGCTGATAATGGAAAAAATGTCAGCACCCAGCGGATTATGCCTTTGCTTGTGGTTTTAGTCAGCATTGTACTGTTATTGCCTATGATCTAATGCTTATTTTATTGACTCGCTAATACTAGAAATCTTTTTTCTAAATTCAGAGAAGTAAATGTGTCAATCCTTCAGTTTGCCTTTTTCCCCACTTAAAATTTACAACCACCTGCCTCCAGACCATTTACTTATTTACCTCTAGGACAAAAATCTATTACCAGAAAGAGCCTGAAATGAAGCCAGACCCCGTCAAGTCTATCTGTAGTCATCTGAACAACGGCCTGTAAAAATTCATGGCATCTCAACACAAGCAAGAAATGGGCAACCTGTCTCTTTAGATTGCAATGCTACATTACAATAACTTCTAAAATCTTGTCAGTCATACACAAGAAGCAGCAATAAGAGCAACGCCACAGTTACTTCATGTGCAAAAGTACAGACAGACGAAAAAACAGACCCATAAAAACCTGTAGGTCTCAGACCAGCCAACCTTTCCACTGACTGGCTGTGTATGTAAACAATAGCCAGTCTCAACATGCCTTTGTTACATGTACAACAAATTAGTACATGGAACTAATTTGCCACTTTGTTCAGTAGACTTTTGTTAGCATGACCGATGACAAAAAAGAAAACATCTACAGAAACAATGTATGATAAATAAGCATACAAAGCTAGGACACTAACTAAACTTGAAAGCCAGATCAAGCACCACACCAGCATATATAAAACAATCTGACTAACTGAATTGGCCAGGTAAGGCAAAATGTCATCACCAGACTGAGATAAAGAGCAACAAATAATCCACATGGGACTGCAGAGACAGATGTAGAAGACAGGGCTCTCCCAGAAGCACCACATGAAAAAGAGACTTCTGTCAGTACCAGTGAGCTCAACAATAGCAACAGAGAAACTGAATGGCTACCAGAGGGAGCAACCAACACCTTAATAACCAGTCCCAAAGACATGGTCTTGCCTGCTTGGTGTTCAGTGAGGTCCAGGTGATCTGCTGATTGATGGTCTTTTGAGTGACCCTACCCCAGGCATAGGACATGCCCACTTCCGAGAATAATACACCAGTGGCAATCGCTGCCAGATTTTACAGAGGTACAAATAAGAACAACGTATTTACTTATTTAGTTGTCTTTCTTGATTTTCTGATGATATTTATCAGATGGAAATTAAAAATCCTGAAATTACATGGGTGGTGATGCTGTCCATGTTGTACAGACCACCAGCAAATACTCTGAAAACTAAATAACACTATTCCTCTACACAGAAAACTGTCCTAATATTACTGTGGCAGGTGAAACTTAAAAACCTTTGACATAGTCATTCAGTGTGGGTTTAAAACTTAAAACAATCTGACAATTATCATCACACATAAATATATTTCAACTACAGCTGAAAAAATAATTCTGCAAACATCATAACAATTGACTGACATTTGTAGTATTGCAGCTGGAAAGGATCTTGCAGATAGTGAGCATACCTGACTTTAAACCTCAAGCAAAGAAATCACAAATTTGATGGCATTTAAATTGCAACCAGCCTTTAAACA
Source organism: Myiopsitta monachus (assembly GCA_017639245.1). NCBI lineage: Eukaryota > Metazoa > Chordata > Aves > Psittaciformes > Psittacidae > Myiopsitta > Myiopsitta monachus. Next base: position 42,771,926 of record CM029941.1, on the reverse strand, counting down.
GCACATTAATGAACACTTATACCATATAAACAATAAGTACCACAGAACTTTACTCATTTTCACACCAACTAACTATAAACCAAAGCCTTATCACCCCAGAACCACAGTAGCCTCTTCCAACTTCCCAGTACAAGATTTATTAATAGTATGCAGTAGCGAGATGTCCTATTACCAAGACATTTACCACACACTGTACAGGCCACTTACTATGATATTATGAAGTAATTAATAATACCTGCACACAAAGAAGAGAGCATGTTTGCTTAATTTCTGAATTGGGGAAGAAAAAAAAAAAAAAAAAAAAAAAAAACCAAACCAGAGGTGGGATAAAACCATTTCATTAGCAGAAAAAATTAGAAAATGTTTTATTAACACAATGCAAAGGTCCGCACAAGCAGGAATTTCTCTTGACATCAAACATTCATGTATGTCGAAAGCTGAACTCTTTGTTTATTTCAGGTCTACCAATTAGCCTCTCAGAAAGACCTGGAAATTAAATAAATCAGCTTCATCAGTGAGGATTTGGGGTTTTTAATTGCCTTGCCCTTTTAAACACAGAAAAATATCTGCGGAAGGAAAGAGCGATGCATTGGGTCTTTCAGATATCTTCCAGAACACAGCCCATGTTCCCCATGGTAGTCATTCCTCTTCACCTGGGCTTCTCTATTCTACGCCTAGGAAAAGTCTGTGTTGTCATCTTTATTAAAAGCTACATTGCCTCATTTTGAAAAAGTTAAATTAAGGGGAAAGACCCACAAAAAGAGAAAAGAAAACAAAACAAAACCCACCAATTATGTAAAGTTTAGTGATACCTGAACCCTGAAAACTAACATAAATAATTTGCAGGCATGTGCTGATATCCACACAGATCTTCAGCACTGTGTTTCCCATATACAAATTCCACATGTTGCAAATTCCAATCTGAATGTTGTATATACTCATCTTTTCTCCTCCTCTAGTTGGAAGTACAACCTTTCCTTGCCATAAAAAGTATTTTAGTCAAGATATGCCAACAGGAAGCATGCATGCGTACACATACATGCACCGGGTCAGAAACAAGTCTGTTGTGACTGCAGATGGTTAAGAGCTCAGGAGAAAGGGGTAATGTTTCATAGGTCTAATTCTGGGTATTTAACATCAAAAGCTTTCAGAGGAAAATCCTAGTTACCTGGTGGCTTCTATATGTGCCAGCCAAGAATGTTAGAGAAGACTATGCCGGAGTTCCTGGTTAGTAATAATCGATCTCAGTCCGCCAGAAGACCTTTCTATATCCAGGAGATTTATTCACTACCCAGCTGGAGCAGAAAACTGGCTCCATTTAGCTCAGCTGGGTATCATCTCCCACTTGAGGTAAATCAGATTCTGCAGGTCACAAGACCCCCTGTGATAGGTTTGGGTTTTATTGATTGCACCAGACACTTAGCATCATTTTTGTCATGAATATACCACCACACCAGCAGAAAGCTGGACATGAGCAACAGCAAGATACATGGTCATAAAACACATTCGTGCCATAAAACACTGCATCTTGGATCTGTAGCAGGTCCTGTCCATGGCTGTTCCTTGCTGACAGCTGCTATCAGAGGGCGTCACACCCTCCATACAGGCAGTGGAGAAAAGGACACTGAATAGCCAGAGGTGTAAACAGAAAGGGTTGTAAATTTTTTGTTTCTCCTGCTAGTCATCTTCAACTATAGGTTTCCCAATACAAATCAGCCCTCCATGAGACTATCCTTACTTCTTTCCTTCCTGCCTGCTGCTGGGCACCCTTGCTCACTGCAAAGGGAACTACAGACTCCAGCAGGTCTCACACTGTATCAGAAACACCCATTCTCTGCCCCTCATACACAGAAGAGAACAAATCTCTTCAGTGAGTGTGTGAAACTTTTCACCAGCTGCCCCAGGACCATACAAACTCAGCAAAGTTGTATACAAAATAAGTAAGGGGATGACCTTCTTGTAATACCATTTTTATCACTACCTCCAGATCCATATAAGCTAACAGAAAACAGTATGCTGCAACATTCTACAGACCTAAGATTCTATCTTTTGCATAGCTTTTAGAAATTAACTCCGTAGAGTTTTATCTGTGTGAAGAACATAACTATTGCTGATTTATCTCTGTTGGCATGCTATTCTTCCGATTTTTCTTCCTATAGTGCTAGCTCCAGAGTTTGTATTTATAAAGGAAAAAAAGACTACATCAACCATAAATACCTAAAAAAAAATCAAGGAGGTAAATTTTTCTGTATGTTGAGCTTGGAAGCACTACTATTTAGTTTAACAAAGGCACATGCATTTTATATAATTGTGTGTTACCTATGATTGTTCTGGTTTCCTGCACTTGAATAGTACTACATTATAAAGGATCAAAAGAAAATAAAAGAGTTCTATGTGAAGGTCCCAGAATTATTCCATGTGGGATGAAAGACCACTGAGTGGTTAGTATCTCCACTGAAACCTTTCCCTTTAGCAGTGCTGTTATCCTGAGAATGCATCTTGTAAAGAAGCATGTTTGTTTTTCCTCTTGCAATACTTCAGCAGTAAATCTATGTTAAAAGGGTATTACCGCAGTTAGGGATCTTCATATCTGTCAAGGACGTCCTCTTGTCATTGTCATCTATGCAGTATAAATCCTGAGTTTCTGTATAAAACTTGGCCTCTTGAAATTTCTTGATCCACATAATCTCACAGGAACACTTGAACGGGTTGTCCACCAATATCCTAGAGCAAAAAAAAAACCCAATTTATTTAAAATGCAGAATGTGTCATGCCCATAGAAAAAAAATGGGGGACAGGGAGACTCCAAGCACTCAGCTGGGTAAAAGGAGAAGTTGAGCCCTTTAGTTAACAAGGATAAGCAACGCAACTTCGGTAACTTCAATATAACACAAGGTGCAAGCCAATAATGGTTTCCATGCAGAGAATGAAGCTCCTCTTGTACCAAGAATCCAGACTGTCATAGATCAGAGAGATCACACAGGGGTCTCAACTACCATCTGCAATTCACTGGTATAAATCAGAATCACATAGAGAACTGGGCATTCCATCAAGCTCCATTTTGTTTCATAAAAGTCAAGAAGAGATCAGAATTCCCCTTTTACACTTGATTCTCTGCTCGGCTACCTGAGAAAGTTCATTCCAGAAATGGTTTACTGCTGTTAGGTGGTAAATTCTTTATTGAGTCAAGCAGTCATGGATTATAGACAAACTCTAACAAACTCTAATCATACAAAAGAATTTTGCCTAACCTTCAAAATTCATCCACTACAACAGTCTAAAAAAATCTCACTGTAAAACCTTAGGTAATGTGATAAAGAAGCAATAACTGAAAAAAATGTCCTTGAAACAGAAATGTATGATATGCTGCATGGAATTGAAACCACAGGTTAGCAAATGTACCAAATTCTAGGCTTAAAATTTAATGAAACTCCACACCAATATAATGCAATAGCACCCAAGTAAAATATCAACAGAAACAACCCAATGTCTATGTAAGAAATGACCCAGCGTTATTTTTTTCAGGAGATCAAATAAAGCATGTCCAAGTTACTGTCTATGACATCTCATTATAGGAGAACAATTGTTCATAACAAAATCTCATGGGTATTTTTGATGTACAGAAGCAAAACTCAAGCTGCTCATGGAATCTATGCTCATAAATGTCTCCTGAGGACACGAAGTGTGAAAATAACAAAAAAAACTCTGCTTAGCATAGCTATAACCTGTTCCTCCAAAAGCCATCTGCAGTTGTTTGAGGATTAACAGCTGCAAGGATCATTCTTTCAAGTCTCTGAAGGAGCAATTTGTATTCACAGGAGTCATTTGCTGGACTTCAACACCACCACAAGCATGGACAAGAATTGCTTATGCAAGACAGCATGAACATTAGAATCTCTTAAGTCAAAATCTACAACTTGCATTTTCAAAACAGCAAGATTTACATCCCATCTTCTGATTCATCATGTAACTTCCCTGTTACAGAGAAATTTCCCTTCACCAGTGGCTGAGCAGTCCTCTTTTTCCGCTGTTTTGTTTTGTATTAAACCCATGAAGGGAGTTAGGCATATCATAGGCTGGAGAGAGGCATGATGACCCTCCACACACTCTTGGGTGAAAGAGAGAATCTGACCTAGCAAAACCAAATTACATTGAATCATAGAATCATAGAATGGTTAGGGTTGGAAAGGACCTGAAGATCATCGATATGCCTTTATCTTGTTTGCTGTAATTTTACAGCTGCAGCTACAATTTGTTCTAAAGGAAGAAGCCTTTAAAAGTGGCATCTTCTCTACAATACCTGCTGAATATCTCCTATTTCACTACTACTCCTACTATCCTGAACCCTTCATCCCTTTACGTTTTGATTTACAGAAGTGCTAACAGGACACTTGCCTGTCATTATATGAAGCTCCTCAGAAGCTATTTACAATATGATTCTCTTCTCAGATTTCCTTTCCAATACTCTTCTTTCTCTCCTTTTTCTGATTTTCCACCTATGTATTAGCCACTTATCAACAGAATTGTCCAACTGATACTAATTTTATCACTGTTTTTCCTCCCTTCAGGGTATGCTTTTCCCCCACTACCTTCTTTACCTCACTTGCCCAGTACCTGTTTATCTCACTTCATTGCAACCTCTGTTTGCTAAACTTTAGCTCTTCTATCCCTACATGCCACTCTTTCCCAAGCCCACAACAACCTCCCTCAGATTTGTAGCCTTTCCCTCTTTCAACTTGTCCCTCATCACACATTGGCTCCATACTTCAACTACTACTCAGTTTAACTTCACTCCTTCCATTTTTCCCATGTCTGGCTCACTCCTAGTACCTCCCAGTATCCAGTACCTTGCCTCTACTATCATGACACTGAATGGCTATGGTTTAACCCTGGTATTAGCAACACAAATATATTCACTCCTAATTCACATTAGCCAGTTGTTTTGCCTCCAAGTGTTATTCCCCCGACTCATTAAACTTCATTTCCATAACTCCCATCACATATTTGTAACATTTGAATTTCTCACTCTGTCTCAAATCCTCTTTCACTTCTTTCTGACCAGGTGCAGACCAACTTCTTCAGAATGACAAGCAACATTGACGCTACTCTCCTTCAAATTTTCATGAGCACTCAATGCACCCGCAGCCTAAAAGAAGCTTTTCACCTGAGATGGAAAGAGTCAAGGGTGGCTTAATCTGTGCTTTGGAATAAACTTGTTTCTGGCAGCAAATCCTAAAAAACAGGAGCAGAGTATGCCTTCAGAATTGCAGTCATTTCCTTTTTTGCATGCTTCCTAAGCTAAAGCATGCCCACTCTTATGTTTCTGAAATCCAGGGAGATAAGCAAAGGTGACTCCATTTCTCCACTAATTGTTTAAAAAAATCACAAAAAGTCCAAGCTTCACATTGTGCACTGGTTTGAGTCCTGTATCTATTTTTTTGAGGTCACAATAGCTACAAAACAAAGAAGCTACAGCCATGAACACACTAACAATGGCTTTTTGGCAGGGATTCTATATGGCATATGAAGAAACAGGGACTTCAGAACCAACAGACCTATGCAGGGCATGCTGCAATGTGAGTACTCTGCAAGCAGCTCATCTCTCCATTAGAGTGCTTGGCTACTGCTAAGTTATGAAAGAAAATTCCAGTGAGCTATGTTGCCTGGGCTATAAAGGAAGTGATTACACCAACTTAACAAAACATTCCTAGGGGGCATAACCTCTTTCTGTGGCACTGGGATTTACTCATTTCGTTTCTCACATGGTGAAGTCCACCAGAAGTGGTTGAGGACTGCAAGGCTGGTGTTTCAGTACTTGGAATGGCAATTTGGCAGATTTCTGACTCTACTCTGAACTCCAGGAGAGCAATCTCCTACTCCTTGGCAACCCAGCCCTCCCAGAGCTGCAGGAGGCTCTCTGCAGTCCCACATATTAGCAAACAATGCTCAAGATGAACAAAATTTTGGAATGCATACCAGTACAGAAATTCTGCTTGATGGAACAGGGGATAAAAATACAATATTGAAACAATCAACAAATACATGTTTACCAGAGCTTCGATTATCAAATGATTATATAAAGCATGATGTAACTCAAAGAATTTGAGAAAATAGGAAAATTATTCAATAGCCAACCATCAGCATAGCAGCTGTGGGACCAATATAAGAATATGATAGAGAAGCTTCATTTGAAGATCTGTAGAAGGCTGTATTTTCAGTAGCTAAAGTATTGAATGTAAACAGTATTTTTGTGTGAAGTTATTTCACAATGAAACATTTTAAAGCTGAAGAGCAGAGGCTATTTTGAATTCTATGTTGTTTTAAAAGATTCAGCTGACCTTCTTGAAGCCCTGGAATTAAAACCTCTTTGTATTTCAGCGTCCAGCATTGATGCTTTCTTTGGATCAGAATTTCATTCCTAATCACTGATGGACCTTTACCTTCAACAGGACAAACTTTAAAGTATTTTTCTTCCATTGCAGCCAAAAATAAACTTATTTTAAGAAATGATAACTTACAGATCAGACAAACCCAGATGGTGAAAAGACTTCTTGGACAAACTTGAGAGCTTGTTTCTGGATAAATTGCTACGGGAAAAGAGAAAGATTGCATTAATTAGAATTGCTTCTTCTTACACTGAAAATACAGTTCCTGTTTCCTAAAAAAATTAAGGACCCAAACCAGCTCTAAATATTCTTTATTCCTTTTATTTCAGTTGTAAAGAAATTGTGTTCAGTCTCGTTTTATGGTTTGAAGTCAAAAGCATTCAAAATCAAACTCAGCAAGGATCAATATTTTCACTTTTAGCACTTCTGTTCATTACAGAAAAGCAGTAGATTTAATTGTGTTTCAAAAGTATTTTGTAAAGTCCAGGTGTTAATTACATGCTCAATTTATTCATAAGTGAAATGGGTGTATCCCTTTCTTTGATGCTGCGTCAAGCTCTGTACTCACATAAGCCCTCCTCACATGCAAGCACACATCCGTATCACAGCCTTTTAGTTATTCTTTTCAAACTGCTTGTACAATATGCACCCATATGGAAGATCAAAAGGAAAACTTTAAAATTCATACATTGGGCTTTTTTATGTCAATTAAGCAGTTATGGTTTCCAGTGGTAATTAAGTGAAAGGTCCTTTTCCATTATGCAGAGCAAAGAAACGTTCATCTGAATCAGAAATACTCCTCTCCCAAGGCTTACAAGATCACTTTTCCACCCCAAAGCAAAAGAATGCTGGGTTTCTACACTCTTATCAATCCACCAGTTAAAGATAGTGAGAGCAGTAAACTGTATAACTGCCAACAGTACAGTGCAAATCAGTGTTATGAGCCAAAATACTGCAAGTTTTATGTAGTATTTTAAAGGAGCCATAGGGCTCCATAGTTAGAGTTGCATTGCATTTAAAACCAGGGATTAAAACTCTTTTTTTTTCTCCCTGATGAAAGAATACGGTGTTTACTTCTCAGACTTCCAGTCCTTAATCTCTTAGTACAATTTTCAGACAATTTACAAGTTGGATCTTCTACAAATGTTTAGAATCAAATCTTAAAGAGATTTTATTTACTGCATTTCCTTGTTGACCCCTTCTGACAAACAACAGCCTGAAGCTTATAAATTGACCAGTCCTAATGTGTGAGAACTAAACAGATGAACTACTATTTCATTAGTCATGTGAATGGATTGCCCTGTAGCAGACACTGTAGAAATGTCTCATGGACTGTGATCTATCAAAATTAAAGTACAATTTGCATGTAGGAGAGAAGTTGCATTTAAGTAAAAACTGCACTATGATTTTTTCCCCAGTCTGTATAAGCTGTATTTTGGGAAAAGGAAGATGAATCTTCATACAGACTTGCGCTTTTGTCTTCAGTACCAACGTAATGTGAAGCACACCAAGACCCATCCCTCCACAGGCAACCCTTCACTCGCCATGCAAGAAAACCCCCTCAGTTCTGACACTGCCAAACAACACATGGAGATGCATGTGTTTGGTATTAACAAACAAGGCACACAACTGCTTTTCTTATGTGGATAGCAACTAAACCCTGTCTTTACCTAAAGATAATACCATGGGCTATCCTGCAGACAGATGGCCATGCCACTCACTACTCTGGTGGGAGACAACGTATTCCAGGTCATCTGGTTTCTACACAGCAGAGGATCCTGCTCTTCCCTATCAGGAGGACTCCCTAACCAACAGAAGATGGATTCCTCAGGGAATTCTCTATCCATCTGAAGCCATTTCATTTTGTGAGATCTTCCGTGGCACCCCGATGGGAGAGCCAGGCTCAAACTCTCATCCCATACCAATGCAAATCAAAGGGGATTTGAAACCCTCTCCCACCAACACCTTCTAAATACTTAAGTTTCACAATACAGATCTGAAAATGGGCCACAAACATCTTGCAGAAGAGAAAAAGCCATCCTTTGTGACAGCATTTCTTTTTTCTTTTAAGAAAATAACACCTTAAAAATAAAATTTTGAAGACTATCTTAAAAACACAGAGAGGAGAGGGAGAGAGTTTGCTGTTTGTAACCTAGTATGCACATAACAGCTCACTTACTTCATGGGCAAGGCTGAAGTCCCACGTTTCCTAAAGATTTCCACTTGGCTGCTTACAGGCTTCCTTGCTCAACTTACAGTCATCTAACTCATCTCGCCTCTGTCTGCTTCAGAGCTATGACCTCTATTAAACAACAGACTGTGAGAATTAGGCAGTGCCATAGCTGTATCTTGTTGTCATTTAGCCTCAGGACAGTCATTGCTTTGACAGATTATTGAAAACCTTTAGAGAGAAGAACAGCCTTTACTTATTTAGACTCATGAGCCAGAATTACCACCCAAATGTCACCAGATATGCTACTTTCTGAACACTTTGTGGAGTTAATACTAACTCTAAATGAGCCACTGAAAAAAAAAAAAAAGGACTGCTAATTTAAGTAAAATAATCAAAAGAATAGAGAGTCATTATTTTGTTTTTAATAACTCCAGTTTAAAAAAAAATAAAAGTACCTTGATAGCTTTCTCATTTTTTATTTTTACTGGTTGTGCTTGATATGCACCAGGAAAGGGAAGCAAGAATAGTAAGAAAAATTAAAAAATTAAAAGCTCCTGTGCTTATATTCTTGATCATGGATTGAAACATTTAGTGCTTTCTAGACTCCAGCCTTTTGTCTCATGTAGTTTAGCAATTCAAGGTTCTTCAAGTTGACAAGTAATTCAACACAAATTTTTCAAACCACTCTTATAGATTTAGAATCATAGAACAGTTAGGGTTGGAAAGGACCTTAAGATCATTTAGTTCCAAACCCCTGTCATGAGCAGGGACACTTCACACTAAACCATGTCACCCAAAGCTCTGTCCAACCTGGCCTTGAGCACAGCCAGGGATGGAGCATTCACAGCTTCCTTGGGCAACCCATTCCAGTGCCTCACCACCCTCACATTTATCACCTTAAATGATACTTTGAAGGTAATTTTGATGTTATATTCTTAGAGCTTTCTGGACTTTCTTGGAGCATGGCAATTTCCCATCACAGCTTCTTGCTGCTACGCCTGGAGTACTACATTGAGCTCTGTGGCCCCCAAAGAGGAGGGCCATGAAGATGACCAGGAACTGGAGCACATAGCTCATGAAGACAGGCTGAGAGTGTTGGGCTTGTTCAGCCTGGAGAAAAGAAGGCTCTGGAGACCTTAGAGCAGCCTTTCAGTACCTAAATGAGAGCTAAAGAGGTCTGGAGAGGGGCTTTTGACAAGGGCATGTAGGGACAGGACAGGAGGAATGACTTTAATCTGTGAGAGGGGAGATTTAGATCACATATTACAAAAAAGTTCTTCACTGTGATAGTAGTGAGACACTGGCACATGTTGCCCTTAGAATCTGTGGCTGCCCCATCCTTGGCAGTGTTCAAGGCCAGGCTGGATGGGGCTTTGAGCAACCTGATCTAGTGGAAGGTGTCCCTGCCCATGGCAAAGGGGTTGGAACTACATGATGTTTAAGGTCCCTTCCAACTCAAACCATTCTATGATTCTATGCATTTCTCATAAACTGAGGACTTTATATTGATTACAGAGATGCCTGCTACAGCCTCTTTAATTCATGTTAAGTGAAAAAATCACTATCAGACCTACTACAGAGTAGTTGAGGACTACACTTCCACTGAGAGAGAATATAAATTAGTTTCCCAATTCAACTACACATAAAAAGACCATATTAAGCACCCCTGAGATCCATATGGGGTTCTAAAGCCTTTTTCTTTTTTTTTTTCTAAAAAGTTCTAAAAGTATGGAGTATAAAGCTAGGCTCCAAAACTCAAAGGTACACCTAAGGACAGGACCCAAATTCAGTCAAAAGCATGCCCCTATTTTACATGTGAATATCAAGCTCACTTTTAACTTGCTAGTCTTAATTCAGATAAAAAGCAAACCTGTGGCATGTGAGGAGTGCAAAAGCAGCCTGAGAAGCTGCATTAATATTCACACAGCTAGCAAGACAAGCACAACTCTACTGACTGTAGTGCTCTTGGCAAGGTGGAACAAAAAGGAAGAGGAGGAAACAGATCTAAGGAGAACTGGGGAGAAAAGGTGAAGGGCCAGTTTTGCTACGCTCAGTCTCCCTCCACAGGCAACTGCTTGCTCTGCCTATAGCTGGCTGGGGCAAGGCTGTGTGCAAACAAGAGGAAATCTGTCGCAAGGTCTCAAGTGGTTTCATTTTGCTGCCTTACTTAAACCTGAATAGTGTTGGGATACAAACACATCTTAATACCTAGAGCTGCATATATGTACTATACTCAGAAATCTACAATTCAGCGATACAGTCATACACAGCCTGGCATATAACAATAGCTATTTTAAAATATTTTTGGAAATACACACTTGCTATGAAAAGTATTTTTATGTTCAAAGGTATTGACAGCATGCCAAGCACATGGATTATACAGGTCCTTTAAAACTACTGCTAGTAGCAGATAAGCTCATAAATTTACAGCTCTTCTAAACTAGGACTGGTTAACAGCTTTTTAAATGCAACTGTTGACTAATTTCAGTCGAAGGTCAATGAGAATGGCAGAATTAGATGAGCAAGGCTATTAATGACTCTTAGGTAATATTTATTAGAGCATTTATTTTCCTGCTATTTATGTTAGTATTCAGATTTTCTCATCCTGCATAACTCCAGACAGATAACTGCGCTACAGAAGTTTGGCCACGAAAATAAGGGCATAAGGAAATGTGAGTTAATAAGTTCCTTATTAACTGGTAATTCTTATATGATTCATGAAATAAATACTATGGTCATATAATAAAGCTCTTTAACTACAACAAAGACTTTTCACAGAAGAAAAATAAAACTTTAATAGTATCAGTAACAAAATTAAAACTTATACAGTTACATCAGTCTTTAGAAAAAGTGTCTGGAGATTTTTCTCTTTATGGATAGGAACAAACTGCTGTTTCAAAACAAAATGCAAGACTTTTCAAAGATCTGTACTCAGAGGTTACCTTGGCAAAGTGAAATGATTTCAGCTCTTAATAGTTTTCACTGTCCCAACCACAAGAGGGGCAGAACATTCCCAGCGCAGTCAACAGGAGTTTTATTGATGATGACAAGAAGCAGTGATTCACTGGGGCATTCAGAAAAAGTTTAGTGTGCATAAAGATTTGCCAGAGAAAACAAACAAATGCATTCCTTGTAGGGATAATAGATCAGCCTCTGCAAAAAATGCCTCCATACTAACTGCTTTGTCATGTGCATATAGAGCACATGGTGCCACTTAAGATTTTCCATCTTATCTGGGCTTATCTTGTGTCCACTAATATTACTAAATTCCCAATAAGAGAAAGCACAGTAACAGACTGGAAAAGCTCCTGCTTCATAATGTAAGTACTCCATGTACATCAACTGAACAGATGTCAGTCAGACTAATTTGTTTCTAACAAGGAGCTTCATGAACTACAGACTTAGTAAAGCCTGCTTACCAATTGGTATGTAATTCACATTTGACTGCGTGCTCCAGCTGAAGCTCTTCCTGTGACTAAAATATTTTAAAGACATCTTGCTCACATGGATTCTAGAGTGCCTAGGAGGTCATATAGGCATAATGATACTTTTCCCTTAAGTGGGATCTCTAATGGTGTCTCCCCGTTCTGACCAATGGTTAGCTTTCAGAAAACTTGCTTTACTTTTTAAGTTTTGGTTAGAAGCAACCATTGGTTAGAAGCAACCAGAGACACTTTGTGACTGCATGAAACCCATTTCCCCAAGAAAACAGGCAAAAAAAGCCTATCAAGAGGATCCCTATCTAACTTACCTTTCGCAGTCTACTTGCCCTGTACAACTGGGAACATCCTCCAAACACCTACTTACCTTGAGTTACTAAAGTCATTATTTTTCACACTGTAGTCATGGTTGTGGAGAGAACTAATTGCCTTCCTCATAATAATTATTCTTCTTTAAAGAGAAGACGTTCTTTTTCAGTCTTCTCTTTATTGGAGGGAATATATCCAGACTCTGAGCCTCCTTAAATTATTTGCTTTACAAACTCCTTATAGCTCTGTTGCTCTTCTCTGTATCTTTCAAGATGTGTAGATTCAGTGTCCTAATCTATATACAGTATTCCACAAGATGCCTCCCAAGAAGCTAAGGCAATGGGGAAAAGATGTAAAAATCTAACACAAAATTCCTTTTTGATCCCAGACTGAATTCGCTTTTTTCTGCCACAATAAACTGAGATTCTGTCCAGCACAGCCGCTAAATCTTTCTCTGCTAATGTGCCTCTCAGGCAGTAGGCTCTTATTGCACATTTTCCACAGCCAGTGCATATGCACTTGGCTTTATGGAATTTCATTTTTTACCATAACTTTTACAATAGCTTTCATCTTTAACCATAATTCACTGAGCAAGAGTTACACAGGTAAACACAAATTTACTTTAGAAGATACTGCCCTTATATTATCAACTCATTATTATAAAACAAAGTTATTATATTATTATAAAACATATTTACTTTATTAATGACTCTATAAAGTAACATGTAAGTCTCTTAGGCTGCCAAGATGTGGTTTACCCTCCTCCAGTGACAGTTCCACATTAAGAACAGCAATTATGGTTTAAGCAGATATGGTCACTCACATCCACTTCTTACATGAATTAATTTCCCTTCTTTGGAAAACAGAGGTGTAGGAAGTGATTCCATTCCATTAGCAAAGCAATCAGCCCTTCGCTCTCTTCAACAGTTCTTCCCCATTACAAGGAAGCTATTTTATAAGCCCAGGGCTTGGCCTTATGTTTCTCAGTCTCATTAAGACTTTAACAAAAGCAAGGGGTTAAGCGCTAAGTATATCTAACAAAGATGGATGGACTAAAACACGCACTTGAATACTTGGGTAGAAGAGGGTACCTGCGAGGAAGTGAGTCCCTGACATGATCTCAATGCTTTGTAGGACTAGATCTACAGTTTTCCATATAAGTAGCAAAGTGAGCTATTCCATGTCTGTTCCACCAAGGTCATGTACTTACTCTAAACAGAAACAGAATCTTACAATTAGCTGATAATATTTCTCTGTACTTCTATAAAGAACTTTGGTCTTTTATAAACTGCTTTGACCAGTTCAGCCTTTGCTAAATCTAAAGTAACACACTTAAAAGGCTGCACAAGCATCAACTCTGCTTCCTGAAGTTCACAAAGCACACATTGCATTTGGGTGTGAAAGAAACCTCATTCTTATATTCTTCTTTGGGTGCAATAGTTCAGATCTTGCATGAGCTTCCAAAGTGAAATCTTTGATCATCTCAGGACTTAAGTTCAAGACTGTCACATCATTCTCTGGGCATGCACACTGATCAAATTATATTAGATATGCTCTTCGTGTGCATCTCCTGCAGTGTAGCGACTAAAACATGTTCAGCCCATTGAGCCAGACTATCGCCAGTCAAGCTCTTGTCACCCAGTGTGATGCGTACCCTCAGCACCAACTCACCCAGCTGAGAGAGGCACCCTCTCTGCTACTACACACAATTAAATACACAGCCAAAGTCCATTATTAGAGACAGGATAAGGAACTGAACAGTCTTTTTACCATCCCACATTATGTTCCCTACCACACATTTCCCATGTTCTGCCAGTTCCTCACCACACCTCTCTTACTTAGGGTCAATTAATGACGGAAGACTGTTATAAGTCTGCCTTGTTGGAACATTTTTTATGAAAGAAATGGGAAAAGAGAGAAATAAATTAACAATTCATTAACATGACTTGGGCAGTTTTGACTTAAAAGGCAGACACTGCTCCTACTTACATGTATTGTAGGTTGGTGTTTTTCGCAAATGCCTGATGGGACACAAATCTTAAGCCTGAATCCACCACGGTCCTGTGAAAATACATAGAACTGTTATTCATGTTATGTATTAAATGAAATGAGTATTACATTTAAAATGCAACAGAAAGTATATTGATAATAATGGTTAAAATAAGAGTGTGGATCATATCTCAACAAGGCTGAACTGCAAGATCTACAACTGTCCTCTATTACACACAAAGTTAAGATTGAGTGCACCCTCAGCAAGTTTGCCGATGACACCAAGCTGCATGGTTCGGTTAATACGCTGGAGGGAAGGAATGCCATCCAGAGGGACCTTGACACACTTGTGAGGGAGGTGGGCTGATGCCAACCTCATGAAGTTTAACCATGCCAAGTGGAAGGTCCTACCCCTGGGTCAGAGCAATCCCAGGCACAGCTACAGGTTGGGCAGAGAAGAGATTCTGAGCAGCTCTGCGCAGAAGGAATTGGGGGAGTTGGTCAATGACAAAATGAACATGAGCCGGCTTCAGTGTGCGTTCGCAGCCCAGAAAGCCAACCGTATCCTGGGCTGCATCAAAAGGAGCATCACCAGCAGCTCAAGGGAAGTGATCCTGCCCCTCTACTCTGCTCTCATGAGACCTCACTTGGGGTATTATGCCTAGTGTCCTCAACATAAAAAGGACATGGAACTGTTGGAACAAGTCCAGAGGAGGGCCACAAGGATGATCAGGGAACTGGAGCACCTCCCCTATGAAGATAGGCTGAGAAAGTTGGGGCCATTCAGTCTGGAGAAGAGAAGGCTGCGTGGAGACCTCCTAGCAGCCTTCCAGTATCTGAAGGGGGCCTATAGGGATGCTGGGGAGGGACTCTTCACGAGGGACTGTAGTGAGAGGAAAAGGGGTAACGGGTTCAAACTTAAACAGGGGAAGTTTAGATTGGATATAAGGAAGAAATTGTTTACTGTGAGGGTGGTGAGGCACTGGAATGGGTTGCCCAAGGAAGTTGTGAATGCTCCATCACTGGCAGTGTTCAAGGCCAGGTTGGACATAGCCTTGACTGATATGGTTTAGTGTGAGGTGTCCCTGCCCACGGCAGGGGGGTTGGAACTAGATGATCTTAAGGTCCTTTCCAGCCCTAACTATTCTACGATTCTATGATTCTACTATCTGGTGAGGTCACCATATGCTTCTATAAAAGGAATAAAGAAAAAACAACTTTATTAAGTACATATCCCATATACTCACAGATTTTTAAGTCCAACATAAAATCCAACTTCATTGTCATTGATACTTTCTAATTTTCCCTGGTTTGCGATGAAACTGTTGAAAAAGCAAGATAGAAAAATTAGGAAAGTGAATCCTTCCACGGCTTTTGACTGTTCAGAGATCAAGCGCTGATGTCTGAAAGACAGAAGTGATTGCTGACCTGTGCAATTAACACTAAGATCTAGTTAGAGCACCTTCAGAATGAAAGTGCTCATAAAAAATGTCCCTATCATTTAAATGGCACTTTCTGGGACAGGGCTGGAGGAGAAACAGTTGAATTTTACAGAGGGGAAATGAAACTTTGCTCATCAAGGAAGCAAATCACCCTGAAGGCACAGTAAATAAAGCTACCTTACAGTGCTACCAAATTCCAGGACATACTTCCCTACCTCACAGATGTCACCACAGGAAAAAGACCAATTTTAATGGTGGCAGTGGAGTTACTCCCACTTACACTGAGGGGGAATCAGACTGCCCTAGCATTTTCTCTCATGCTGTTAACTTCATCACCTGTTAAACTGATTTAGTCCCTGCCACAAAGTTAGCTTCAGTTCTATTTGTTTACAAGGTGTTGCTGTAGGAAAACTGAGAAAAGGGATGCTGTACATCATGATGTGACATGCACAAGCAGAAATTAAGAGAAAACTGTCATAGTATACCAAAGCACTGAATACACTCGCATAACATGAATATCTTCCTGAACCCCAAAAGGATGTGGGCATGCAAGCTGGTCCTTTGTAATATCATCATGTGAGATCTATGAATAACCAGTGACATCCCACAGAGTGGAAATTAAAATGTTTTACAGATAATGCATGGGATGATATATAATCTGAAAAAAAGTCTCGCAGTTCAAACCATTCAGTTTAGGAAGAAGAAATTGGTGGAAACTGCAATTCAGCTGACACTATGGGCAGGAAAGTAAGCCTGATGTAAGAGATACCTTGCTAAAGAGTCCATGCTTTTCAGAGGGCCACCCAGCCCCAGGAAAACTTACAGATTGGCCTGTATTTTTATGCATATCCAGTACTAACCAAAGATGTAGGTTTTCCTAAAAAGACAGAGTCTTTTTTTGCTATAATAAAACTTGTCTTCATTTTAAGACTGTTTTTATTTAAAGGCAATTCTGGTGAACTGGAAAGAATGTATATTGCTTTCCCAAACGCAACCCATCTATCTCAGCTGCTATGTTGGAGAAACCCACTGTGTGCCCAAATCCCAGCAGAAGCTTGAGAATCACAAAAGTTGGGTTGGGCTGTCCTCCCATACCTCAAAGCTGACTTAGGCTACGCTCCGGCCAAGTACCAAGAAGAGCAAAAAGTTTCCCCTAATGGATTCAATGTCCCTTGGAAAAAAGAAGGGCAGTAAAAAAACAATGCATGACACTAGACAACACACAATACTACAGGATCATGCAACTTACTGCTCTTCAGGACATTTTAGGATAAGATCAATACAGTGTACCCATGAAAAGATAATAAAGTCCTCCTTATTTTGTTTCCTTTCTCGTATTTTTTAAGACAACCTGATTTACTCTCTTTGGCTTATTAATCTGGTTTTTCATTTCCTGGTTGGTAAATTTACATATTTTGCCAAATAAAAGAAAGTAAGTAGTTTACAAAAAACTATAAATTCTTCAATCTGAGAGTCTTGCAAGTGCGTGATCATACTTCCTCTGAACCTGGCCTGAAGAAGAACTCATGACTTAATTACCACCTTCTCTGCCACTTGGACTTCATCATGATAAAATAAAGGTATGTAAGAGCACCAAAGATACTTTCCTCATTCTGCCCTCAGTGTTCGACCAACAAGAACCCTGTCAAGACTAGAGAGAGACAGGAAAAAAACAGAAGAGCGGGAATTGAAGAAAATGGACAGAGAAACAAAGAGATTCAGAATAGTAAAATAAAAGAAACTAAGTGACTGGTTTTGCCAGTTGAAGATTAAGCCATCAAAAAAACCCACTCTAACAAACACTGCCAGAACGCAGATTCATCACTTAAACACACTTATCACCCATCCAAACCTGACATTGCAATTTTAATCATAAAAACATTTAGCTAGAACCTCCCACTGTGAGAAGCTCCAGAACTTGATGTAACTTACAGTGCTACACAGAAATATATTAGCATATTACATCCTGTGGTAAGCCTCAGCCAGTGTAAAGTAGCTCAGCCCTTCTGAAGTCAATGAAGCTACCATAATTTACATCAGAAGATTTGAGTCTAAGCACAAAACCTATATAAAAAGTCAGTGTTGGTCCATTAGGGAAGAAACCAAAAAGATGATATTTGGGAAGAAGAGGCATGAATTTACAATCTTTTCTTCCCTTTTCCTTCTCCTATTGCATACCTTAAAAGAAAGGGCGTAGGAGGAACGGCATAATTTACTCTGAGCTGGTACTAGTTTCTTTATGGTTTCTTCAGTTCCTAACTGAAAGATCCAAAAGAAATCACTGGTTTTCCATAACCACACTAAGAGTGGAGACCCAGAAGGAATTCTAGCTAAGTGCAACCAACTGAAAACAATAACTGGTCTGCAGTGCATTTGTAGAAATACAGGACAAAAAATGACAGAAAAACAAATTTCACAGGGCTGGAAATCCTTGAAGAAAGAGTAGACAAATGCAATTTACCATAAACAGGTCACATCTTCTTACACTTCCTCACTTGCTTAACAAGTCTGTTTTAAGTCAAGCCTCTGCAGCTATTTCATAGCAGTGAGAAAGAAAGGAGTACAGTGATGTAGCTGTGTGCTGTAAGGGGAAGTTGCTCTTCTGTTTAATTGAGGGAGGTTTGAAATAAAACTTCTCCATATCTGAAGTCTATTTTTACCTTCTTCACAACTACTCTACCTTGGTGTTACTTTTCATCAAACATTAATACTCTAAAAGCTCTGACTTGCAGTGGGCGACACTGAGAAATGCAATTTGCCTGCCTGCCCTTAAGAATATCCACCCTAGTCTTTAACTGAACATTTTTATTGTAGCAGAGAAGAATAACATCCTGACTCACTGCTGGCTGAAGTCACGTGAAGAACTTGGAAGCTCCCACTGAACATTACAGCAAAGCGCAGCACCACTAAAACCTGTCAGTATAGTACCCAGTCGGATCACACATCTCAACTCACAAATACCTCTGCCTCTAAACCAAGCCATCACTTGCCCGCAGTACTACCATTCTGCATCTCCTTCATGAGTCATCAGTTAAGAATATTTGTTTTCAGACCTTTAATTTCATCTCCCCTTTGTAAACCACTGATTACTTCTAATAAAGGCATTCAGAATCACAGACCTACTGACTGCACATTGCAACCTACTATAACACATTCATCTCAGCACACTTCAGCAGCTACTGAATAATGTCCCACATTTATATTTCACCACTTGTGCAACATTTTCAAAAGGATATTTTAAAATCCTATCATAAAAGAGTTAACTTCTCCAAATAAGTTCTCCTTTAAGAGGACGGTCTTCACTCCTGATCATTACACATGTGAAAGACTACAGATATAGTCTGTATAACATCAGTGAAGCAACCCCTGAATGGCAAGAGCATGAGAAGGCAAGTTCTGCTCTTTAAAGAGGTTTAGGTAACTTTGTGCCTCAGTAGCTTCAATAAAGATTTCACTCTAACTTTCAACTTTTTCTCAACCTGAAAAAAAAAACTGCTCAGCAGAAGTATACCTTCCTTACAATTTTGATTTACTCTATCATCTCTGGAGTAATATATGTTAATGTACACTACTCCATTTGGAGCTATTGGGACAGGCTGGAAAACTAGCACACACTGGTCTTAACAACATAGATGCAAGCAAGAAACACTGTAATACAGCTCCAGAAGGATTTCTGTTGCCAGAAAACTCCCTTTATGGGAAACGTATTTTCTTAACACTCTAAAAAAATAAATCAATTATACATCCAGATCTGGTTCACACAGCTGGGAAAAAAAGTTTTTAAAATTAATAAACATTCCCTGGTGAAACATTTCTGAACTTTGGGAAAACTTTATACTCCAAGTTATTTTTTCACTAAATCTTTAGGGAAAAAGGCAGCACACTCCATACATTGAACTGTCAGTAGATGAATTACCATTTAACGACAGGTCACGTGTGTCCCTAGCCTACACTCCTGTGAGAGCTGTATGGTACCACTGACAATTTAACACTGCAAAGTTCTCTAGTACTGAATTTTCTTAAAAAGACAAATGTCAGACTAAGTTCATCAAAAAGTATGCTAAAACTTAAAGGCACTTTCAACACACCTGGGCTGATTTATGGTTATGCATCAAAATCATGCAAAACTTGTAAGCTTCACAAAATACTTGATGAAACTTAGCAAATTCAAATTGGTCTCATTTGCAGCCTCTCTGAAATTAAATTTAAAATACTACTTAAAGGGTGTGAACTCCCATAGTTTGAAAATGAAGCATAGAGCTACACAATGCTGCATATCAGGAATGCCAGGCTTCAGACAGATGTAGGGACCAATGATATAATCTCTAGTCAACCAAGAAATCTTTCTACATTAGATCAAGCTCCAGCTAGGAAGGAAGCTCTAACAGCAAGCAGTGAGCATGATACAGACATCTAGTAACAACAAGTTCTCTGCAGATGTACAGCTTACTCCAATTACTTTGTTCTGTTTTGCTGTTTCCATCTGGTACCATCAGTGCCAGATTTCGTACAGCCAACCTCACGAAACCGAACTTCTACTCCTAGAAGAGCATGTCATAACTCAGGAAAGAGGCAGTGTGTCGAGTTAGTCCACTGTGGACTTACCTATCATTCAGCAATTTTACAGACAGGTACTTGACTCTTTGGCTGTCTGGTGTCTCCTGACAAATTTTGAGCAAGAGCTGTGGTAGTATTGTTTTTTTTAAACTGTGAATCACTCTGCATTTCACAAAGAGTGAAAAACTGATTGCCACTATCACAGGCTCCTTAAGTCATCCTTCAGGGTATTTTCTTCCTCCTATTTAGAGTATTTAAGCATGAGTCACAGAAAACTACAGGAGGTAGCTCTCCACGTGCAGTATGCAGTTCTGCAGCTGACATAATTAACTCTGGGATCTTTCTTTACAGCCACAGGCACACCCATTTTTTGTGCAAATCCTTTACTACACATTCAGATAATGTGCTATTCAGGGCGATCTGGAATTCATCTAATGGTCAAGGTCACAAATCACAGTTACCTTCAAGAATTCTCTGCTCTTGATGTGTGGCTGTATCAACTGCCAAGAGACTGTGGGGCTCAGGCATTCTGCTCCATGTTAACATGCTATGATTATCCACTAGTAGTACATAGTTGCCATTGCAAATTCCTTCTCCAAAGCCATCACCCTGAAAAATTAGTGCCAAACCACCAGCTTGAAGCAGGAGAAAGCAGGAATTCAGTGGAGATCCCAATCCTGTTTCGGTACTGCAGGAGCAGATCCACACTGTTGCTTAGAACTGCAACTCCCTGGGAAACGGAAAGCCCATGATATGCCAGCCAGCCTTAGTTCCCTCCTTACAGTACGCAAACATGAAGGCAAAAGTAAAAATAAATAAATATGTCTGCAATGCAGAGTTTAAGGAAACGGTTACTATATTTAGAGGCAGGGAAAACAAAACATAGTGCACCCCTGGGCTTACTTGCATTTCTGGTTTGGCCTCAAGGAGTTTGTTCTGTTCTCTTCAAATAGTAGACTACCAAATCAAGCAAAGTCTCAGACATTTTATGCAGCTTTCCAGATTTAAGATCCATGCCTTTGATGAGCTCCGCCTTCAAAATTACTTTTCAAAAATGCATGTAAAGCTTATTTAAGTATTTTCTCTTTTTGGAAACCTGTCCTCCCCCTTAAGCTTCATGAAGTTCATACATTTGATATTTCACCAAGACATCAATTTTTGACATTTCTCCAGAGGACAACTGACAGCTACAGTCTAGTGTTTCCTTAGCAGTGATATTTTGGAAATGTTGATGCTCCTTGATACAGTCAGAAAGAAGCATCAAGTGGCCAGACAATAACCTATTTATTCACGAAGATATGTCTTAATTACTGACCTTATACTTATCTACAATACACATTTTATTCACTATGCATGAAATTGTCCCTGCAGACCGTTAGGAAGAGGCTTAAACTCCTGTACAGTCCTTTTATAATATATACATTAAAACTTACATAACATACAAAAGGAGATTAGTAAATGTGGCTTTTTATTAGTTCTTGACAGAAAGCAGAGATAAGACTAATCTTTTTTATTATTATTTGGCTTGCAAGAAAGAAAGAGCACCTCAAACAAATGAATAAATACAAACAAATACATGTGACATCTCTTTCTGCCACAGAACCACTTAGTGTGGTGATTCTTCAAAGACCAGTAACATTACTACTCTCTTTTTCACCAGTTGCATTCATCGCCTTTGTAGTTGTCACTAGCCTTGCTGCAAATGAGAATGACAAAACATCAGTAAGACTTCTCCTAACCATCCTTTTTATGAACATTTTGGGTCCCTCAGTGAATAAAACATTAAAGCATCTTGATTGATGTCAAAACCTTTGAATTCTCTTCTTTACAGTTATCTATGCTCAGGCAGCGACTGTGTGGAAGGGATATCTTAATTGAGTTATGCATCCTTCAGAGTTAGATAACCACTTGTTGACATTATGCTTCATAACATTTTAAGTCTTTTTCCTAGCTCCAGGTTTTGACATGTTCAGCATTACATGATTCTTTGATTCAGTGTAAGAAATTCCCTCTGAAGTTCTCTCAGCTTGGCCTTCACCTGACGCATATTCTTTCTACTGCTTGACATTAATTCCTGGCTTTATTCAGTTTAGAATTACTAGCTCTTGGAACATCAAATACTCTGTTCAATCTGCTCTGGTACTCACTGGAACATCAAGACATATATCCATACCTGCTACACGATCCACTGTCCTGTTCACTGCATGCAGTACACCCCATGCCAAATACAGATCCAAAGGTAATACTGCCATATGACGGAGTGAAACTGCAAAACTTGAAGACGTCTATTAAAGAAAATCCATCTATAGCCTGTCAATGCATTAAATAATCTGCATAATTTTACTCCTGACATCTCAAAGAATAATTACTTTTCCATAAGCCAGCAAAAATTTTCCTTCTTACGTTTTTCTTTAAGTCTAGAGAGTCTGCATATGGTCATAATCTCTACCTTTTTTCTCTGCAATTATTACACAGAGAACCCAATTGGTAAATGTTTTTCCAGTCTTCAAATGATACCATCTGCTGCCATGGTTCACAATTGATTTCCTATTCTCTTTCCTAAGACCTGTGAAGCATCTTGTGTAGCCTTGACCACATATCTGTCTTCTCCAAGATGCATCTTGCTTTTAATGGCAGACATACATCAATACAACTTCACATTGTTACTGAAGCATTCCAAAAAGCCTATGGGTTGTATTTTTGAATTTCCATGATACTGCCACTCTTGACATTTATCTCAATTTTCTAAGCCCACAACAGGCTGACACTTTCTGTATGTCAACACCAATCTTACTATTTATATTTAACCCAGCATTTTTCAGAGAGAATTTCAACAGCATTAAATTGTGTTTTGTTGAAGCCTTTCAAAGGCACTTCACTCTTTCCTGCTTATTTGCTCTTTACAGCTCCCAGTTTCACTTTCTTTTATCACATTTATTTCCATTCTGGTTTCCATCCTGTATAGTCTATTTCTCATTTTAATTGGCTGATCTTTTGAATGTATAGCTACTTGTATTAGCATTCCTAAAAAAAAAACCACTTTCTCTTCACTTGAGTAATACTATTCTTCACTTAATAAAAGTAGTTTCTCACTTGCGCTGCATATATTAGCATAATGATGTGTTTATTACACTTCCTGCACATTTGTTAGTATCCAGAGTATCTCTAATACTAGTGCTGACTGCCACATTGCTGCCACTGTTTCCGTAACTTTCCGTGTTCTTGCTCTTAGCCAGTTTGATATTAGGGAAACTCTCTCTTGCAGTGGTACATGCAGACTAGCATCCTATATCTGTCTTTCAGGTTTCTCTTTGTATCGCTGTTTGCTCTGCTGCCTGACAGACATATTGCCTCTTCTAGAGTGAGATTAACTTTATTTAAAAAACCACTTGTGGTTGTCTTTATTGTTATACTTAAGGAAAATACACTCTTCTGTACGCATTAGTTTTCCAATTTAATATCATTTCAAGCCTTAGTTCATCTTCTCTATTCCCCCTTCAAACTAAACTCTCACTCTGCATGTACCTATTCATAAGGTGCCATCTTTTGCTACAGTAGCCTTCAAACTTTTTCAGTGTTTCTGCAAAGCTGCCTTGTCCTTATCCACCAATATTTCCACAGTGTTCTCCGTTAACCTTTGCAGCCATTGTTCCTGTCACTGCTTATGAGTAGAGTAGTATTTTTCTCATCCACCAGCCTGTGGTTTTCATGAACACACCACAGCACTGCACACATCTTCTTCCAGCGCTCCTCCAACCTACACACCTTTGCAGCATTCTCCCCACTCCAGGATGTGCACTGTGAATGAAGAATCCACTCGCAATTATACAAGATCAAGCAAAAATTTTGATGACACCTCCAACTGTCAGAAGTAAACCTTACACTTCAGATAACCCCCATGAAGAGCAAAACTGCTTCAAAGTAAACTGTCCATTAAAAGTCGTGAGAACATGCAGAAGTGCACTACAGCTGTGCATACAACCAGATCAAGCAAACAGAAGGAAAACTACCCTGTCTCCATGCGGACCAGAATGCCACTGGAGGGCTGGGAGAAACGTTCAGGGCAGGAAGGATCAACAGAGTCTCTCCTCCACACACACACACCTCCAGGACAAGTGGTATCTATTCCTGCAGCTGTGCCACCTAGGTCCCCCAGATTGCACAGGCTCCAGGCAACAAGACAGTCGCTGCACATAAACATGGTCAGGGATCTTGAGTGATGTCTATGGCAGAAGGAACATCCAGCATCAGTATTTTTCTATTTAGGTACCTTGATGTCATGTGGATTTGTGCCAATTCAGAATGTTTGTAAATTGATTTGAATCTAACCTGAAAAGTTTAAACTTTTGTGTATGTATGCAATACGCAGTCTTTAAAAGATATTTATATTGCTACCACTCTAAACTGTAAATACTTCAGCATATGCTTAGTCCCATGAAGTTAACATAACTGCCCTTAGCAGAAGAGCAGAGTGTATGTGTTTATCAGGTGAGGATCACGGTATGCACAATGTGCCCAAACCCTGTTTCTAAATATTAGGAAATGGCAAGACTGGAGGGGGGACTGAGGGGGAGATGAATATGTAATAGACAATCCACACACCTGGGGGGGGGTGGAATTTTATCTTCCTGAACTTGACCCATATTCACAAAACAGATTCAACTGCTTAAAAAAAAAAAAAAAAAAGTGTCTGTGTGAGGTAAAAGACCACAGATTTGGAAAAAAAAATGCTGAAAAAATGCTCCAGTATCATCCAGGGGTACCAGGTTCAATTCCTTCCTCTCCCTAAGGGAATGCGATCTCATGACTCAGAAGATACCATCTTATAAAGCAACCTGAGAGAGGGTAGTCTCAACTTTACCTGTTCATGCTGTTCTGATTTTTGCTGTAATTGAACACTCAGTGGAGCAGAAGCAGGACCCAGATGTCTTGCTACACAAATAAGCACCACAGTTGCTTAGCTAAATAGACTGTCCTGCTCTCTGACCCAAAAGCACATTTAAATACTCCAAGGCAACTCAGATGGGAAGAATCAAGGCAAAGCCCACATGTGTACGCCATACAGGACAGTAGCTGAGACAGGACATGCAAGACCTTTGTTTAGACCCATGGTCTACTTGAAGTGGAGCAGCTCACCACATGCACTGCTGAAACAGTTCATCTGAGACCACAAAAACATCTTACTCCACAGCTTGACCCTGCTCACTAAAATGAAGGTCTTGCTTTTTCCACTCCCAGTGGACAAAGTCCCCAAGGTTTCCTTACACTCAGTGGAGAGAGAAGGGGACATCTCCATCAGGTAATTTGCAATAGGAACCTAATTTAGCCTTCTGAATCACTTCCTGGAAGAAGTGAGCTCTTCATTGCTGGCAGGAGAGTAGCCAGCTGAGTTAAGTACCTTCGTTACACAGTTCATGAGAAGATGCCAGATTTTAAATGCTGAGGCCTGGGACAGTCCCAGACATGATTTATCAAGTCCAGCGCACGACACCCACAGCACATGCTGTGAAAAGTCCCCAGCCCATGGCCGGTAAGCCTGACATGCCCAGTATGTGCACATGATTTATACACATATGCTCGCTGTGCTGTCTGGCTTTCAGAAAATCAGGCAGTTGTTGCGAAAGAATGGGAAAAGTCACGTTCTATACACACTTCATATGGAATACCACATCTGACTGTGCAATGTGGGACATGTGTGCTTCACAAGGTATCTGCTGAATACAGCCTTAATTATTTTTACAAATATGGTTAGGATAGAAAAAAAAAAAAAAAGAATAATTTCATCTAAATCTGAAACTGGAAGTCTTTTAGCCCAACTTTCAAACCAAGAGGAAAAATAGGTGGTTTGCCCAGCCCAAAGTACCACTTACTGTCAGACTCTTCCACAAGGACCTCAGAAACATTGTCATTTCATTGCTTTTCTGTTTCAGCAATGAACTAACTTTAATTAAAGTTTTACTCTTCTTTTACTTATACATCAGACAGCTATATACAGTGAGACATATATCCTCAATGGACCAACGCAAACTTCTGTAATGGTTGCAGCTTCTACATTTTTGTACACAGAGGTGTAGGTTCATTTCAATACAGAACTATTTAAAGGCTTGTGAAAGAGCCCTCTAAAATACTTGATCTCAACTTCCTCTTGCCTCAACATACTCAGTCTTCACACAGTAGGAAAACACTTGAGAGCCAAGGCAAGAAGCAAGTCAAAAACACATCAAATAATTGAGCAACAGGCCCCTTCTCTTCCAAATTTAAAACAAGACAATCCTTGAATCAACTTCTTTTCATCCTTCACAAATGTCCTCTAAACTACCCTGGTGAAACACTAATTCCAGCTAGTTTTGTCACTGCCTTTAACAAGGCCAGAACCTCACCCTTGGCTTCCCCCTGAAATAAAAGGCACATAAGTACCTTGCTGGATCAGGACCAGCTGCTTTAGCAAAAGGCTGGTTCAAGTCACACCATTCAGAGATTACAATCTCTTTAAGTGCCTCTGAAAGTGCCTTGAGCCTTTAGCCTGCTTTGTTCCACTTTCTGTTACTTCTGACAAAAAACAAAATCTCACTTCTTCAAGCCTTGTCTAGGAACCAAAGAACATTGACCAGAAATCTGATCTTCAAGAGTATATCCTACCAATGATGACACAAGCCAGAAACAGGAATAGCTGAATTGGTACTTATATATTTTTGTTTCAGCTATAATGTCTGCTGCTGATGCAACTCAGCACAGGTCATTTTTTCCAGGAAGGAAAAAAAAAGAAAGAAAGAAAGAAAGAAAGAAAGAAAGAAAGAAAGAAAGAAAGAAAGAAAGAAAGAAAGAAAGAAAGAAAGAAAGAAAGAAAGAAAGAAAGAAAGAAAGAAAGAAAGAAAGAAAGAAAGAAAGAAAGAAAGAAAGAAAGAAAGAAAGAAAGAAAGAAAGAAAGAAAGAAAGAAAGAAAGAAAGAAAGAAAGAAAGAAAGAAAGAAAGAAAGAAAGAAAGAAAGAAAGAAAGAAAGAAAGAAAGAAAGAAAGAAAGAAAGAAAGAAAGAAAGAAAGAAAGAAAGAAAGAAAGAAAGAAAGAAAGAAAGAAAGAAAGAAAGAAAGAAAGAAAGAAAAGAAAGAAAGAAAGAAAGAAAGAAAGAAAGAAAGAAAGAAAGAAAGAAAGAAAGAAAGAAAGAAAGAAAGAAAGAAAGAAAGAAAGAAAGAAAGAAAGAAAGAAAGAAAGAAAGAAAGAAAGAAAGAAAGAAAGAAAGAAAGAAAGAAAGAAAGAAAGAAAGAAAGAAAGAAAGAAAGAAAGAAAGAAAGAAAGAAAGAAAGAAAGAAAGAAAGAAAGAAGCAGATTCACAACAGAATTTTTTGGCATGGCTCCTTTCCCATAAGACCATTATGACTGTGCAATGTTATGGTTAATAGTACCTATGTAAAAAGCAGCATCTTTCAGGAAAGCATGCATATTTCAGGAGAGGGAGTAGTTCAACTTGCTTTTTTGCATTTTCTGAAAATATAGGTGACAATCAAACAGCAATTAAGGTGCACCCTTATTATATTTTATATAATAGGCAGCTATGTGCCTACATACATCTGGATGATGAGATCTTGGCAAACACAAAGTGTCCAGTAGAAGAGCATATTCCTATTCCAGGCAGTGCAGGCTTTCAAACCTCTATGAATTTATTTCTCCATTTGAAATACATGTAAATCAATGGATTTATACAACAAGTGCTTCATTTTTTAAAGGATGGTATTCAAAGAGAGTTTTTTTCATATGTAACAAGCTTAATATACATTTAACATAAATAAAACATTGAGACGGCTTTAGGCTTCTCTGCTCCATTTTTCAGCTTTTATTATTCTTCATTACCTGCTACAATCATCAAGCTTGGGCAAGGGTATTTGGATGTCCACCTTCATTAACATATTGTTAGACATTCATGCAGTGACAGATAACAAACATGTAAGAAAGGGAACTGCAATCCAGTGAGGGAAGTCCCTCTTACTTTAAAATTAAGTTCAAAATAAGGGCCTTGTTTAGTTATGTACAAGTTTTTGCTTTACAGTTATACGGGATCTAAAATCTTGCTAAGCTACTTTCTCCCTTACACTGTCAGCATAAAAATAATGAAGAAAAAATAGAACCTGAGAAATCTGGAAAATGCCAGCCTAAAGATATCTCAGGCTGGCCTGCTGGGCCCTCTGTTTTCTCATAAGCATGGAAAGAAGTGGAAGTTTCTTGAAAACAACGTCATCAAGACCAAATTCTTAAATTCATACAAATAGTTTCCATTTTAGCATATATATCCCAAACCTCTCTCAAAACTCTTGAGGACAGAGGCATAGACATAGAGGAAGAGGCAGTGTTTTGGTAGCCCAGCCATGAGCACCTTCTGAAGGATGCTGCCGTCCTCCAGCACAAGCTGTTTTGCCTCAGCCCGGCGGAGTCAGTCCCAGTGGAGACTCCAAGGAGCCCCATCAGTCCTCATCAACTTGAAGGTCAACGACTGAAACAAGCCACATTTCTGGGAGAAAAAAAAAAAAAAAAAAAAAGAAAAAATAATGCCAGTATACACAAAACCCAATGCTTTGTGATATTTGGAGTATTTTTAGACCCTAGAAATTACAAAACTGACTCTTGTAAAGTGTATTTTCAGCTCACCTTAGCCAATTACCCAGATCTTTAAAGGAAGATAAAAAAGACGGATTCCTAAAAGCAGCTATTATATCACCACTGTCCAAAGCCCCTTTTATATTTGTAGCCTGATGCCTCGTGTTTTATTACACAATTCCAAGTCACCAGAAATAACTTTTCAATCCAGCCAAACCATGCGATGCTGCACAGCCAAAAGCTGTTTTGAGAAAGAAGGGGCTGGGGGCTGGAGAAGCCTTGTAGACAGTTTCATATTATATTAAATCTACAGCAGCCTAGAAATCTAAAATGAAAAAGACCCAAAATAACAACAGCTCTGAGCTCCATATGAATTTAAACATGCCTTTTTTTTTTTTTTTTTTTTTAGCACAAGCTCACATGACTTGTTAAATAATTTACTCTATAAATTACTTATCCTGTCTTATTAACTATTCTGGAGTGCTTTATATAGCTCCAATAGAATTTTATTTTGTGGTTTTGAAATGCACGCAATACACAATCACCTCTCCTTTAATAGGCAAGAGCTTAAAAGTCATCCACTCTTTTGTTAGAAATCAGTTCTTCCTGAAATACACCAATTAATTTCAAATCCCATTCACCTGAATAACTGTAAGTCAACATATTAATGACTTGATGTCAGAACTGTGAAACTAGGCCTGTAATATACTTGCACTGCAGGAAGACACTGAAATCAAAGTCTTTGAAGTGTGATATACTAACAATACATTTTACTTAATGGGAAAGTATTAGCCCATCCTTTTACAAGAAGTCTTGATGATTTTAAACATTATTCATTTACTATCTGATTAGTATTTTTGCTCACCCAGGACTACTTGTTTGCTATTGTTCCTACAAGGCATGAATTTAACAATACTTACATACTCCTTTTGCTCTCACCACTCTTGGTCCTTGGCTCTTAATGCAAGTGCAATGTGAGCTCGAATGACCGATACCATGATTTTAATGCAGGATCTCACTCTGGAGTTCAATTTATGTCTAATAATATCAAAACTACCAAACAATTACTACCATTAAGGTCTGTTATGATAAGCAATTTTAGCACTGGCACCTGCTTTCCAGATAAGGAAAGCCAATTGTACGACACTAAAATCTTGTTAGGACAGAATGTTCAAAATCTGTCTTTTATTCATCTTAATAGAAAACTACACAAGAACAACTAGTTAGGGAAAAGGTAAGGAAGATGACTAAGAAAAGCACCAGGCATAAATACTCTTATTCCCTCCCCCATCAAGTTTCATCAGCTGGCTGCTACAGGGATGATGCAGAAGTGCTCAGGGTGTCTTTCCACTGCTGTTGGTAGATTTTGGTGCTGGATCCATCCAGGAATCAAGAATAGCTGGACTGGGAGATGAGCGTTTATTCAGCTCGAAGCTGCTATTTACCTACAGGTCAAAACAGAGCTGAAGCACCAGGATGTCTAGCGGTGGAGGTTACCCGATGTGTGGTACCACAGCTCTGTTACTCCTACCAGCATCACCCCAGCTTTCTCTCCCTCCTCTGGGAGGAAAGGGGAAACCCTCGCTGCCCGCTTACGTCCTGCAAGCTGTATGCCACCCACCTGGCCCACAGCCAAGCCTCTGCACCACCGTGGGTTTCACATGCCTTCCCTAACCATGCAATTATCCTAACACTCCAATGTATCTGGCCCCAGTGAGGATCTGGAGTCAGCCCACATGCCCTGCGTGTCTGTCAGTGTTTTGCCTGGGACTGCAGGATCCACTCCCGTCAGGAGCAGGTTGTGAGCAGCAAATGAAGGATTTCTTCCAACAGAACTCAGGAAATACATCAGAATAAATTACTAGAAATTAAGTGTCTTTTCCTCTTCTCTTACTTATATCAAGAATGATTCTACCAGATACCAGTGGAACTGTGCTCTTCTATCTACAAAGCACATGATGAAAAATCAGGCCTGAAGCTTCCCAAGTAAAATATAATGTCCTGGTCTCTTAAAGTTGTTTCTTAGGTAGTATATTTCCACAGTCTGTATTTGCCATATTGTAAGTGCTTCCCTACATATTTACTGTTTACTGAGATCCCACAGTGAAATAGTGTGACAGTTAGTGCCGTTCGATTTTTAATTTATGCCTATAAACTAATTAAAGCGTCTCTGTGTTTTATGTTGAAAGTGCGCATGAAAAAAAAACATCCTAAATACGTGCAACAGCATCTCCTGAGAAATCCATGACTCAAAATTATTTTTAGATCACCAAACACAACAACATGCAATGTCACAGAATGATACAGTAAAAACTCAAAAGAAATGCAAAGACAGTGATGCTCAAAAACACAAGAAAATGAACACCAGAAGCATCAGAGCAAAATTACTAGACATTCTTTAAATTGATCATGGCCGGAATACATATTTGCATGTGTGTTTCCTCCCCTGGCCTTTTAAACAGAGTTAAATTCTAGAGGAGGATTGCTCTTTTACGTCCAAATTGAACATACCAGCAAATATCACCAGCAATGCCTATGAAGATGAGCAGATATGCATAGCCCAAAGCAATATTTTCTTTTCCTAGTGTAGCAATCCACCAAATATTAAATACACATCTAAACCAGTAACTGCTGTAACAGCAAGTCTGTTTCTTTACCACAGGTCCTAAAAGTCTACCAAAGGTAAGCCACGTATAAGTAGTAGAAATTACTGTCTCCAACCACACATGGGGGAATGCAGCAAATTGACTTCAGCAAACTGCAGAAAGGTAGCACAAAGTGTACAGTTTAATCTAAAATCATTCATTATTTCACAGTATATTATTTCTAAAGGAAACTGAAAGGGAGAATGATGGAGAATGCAAGCAGTATATGTAAATCCGTATAAATGCGGGGGGAAGTATTCTGATATCTTTTACATTAAGTGTCATGGAAAACAATCCAGAAACCACAGGGACTGGAAAATATGGAGATAGATGTAACAGCTTTAGAAGGTTTTCTTCCCCAGATCTATCATGTGCAGGTACAGTATCCAAAATTTTTTGCTTGTCAAGAGCCTTTGCAGCTTTTCTCTGGCAGCATCTGTGGATGCCACGGAGCAGAGAGCTGTGAAACGATGCAGAATTTAAGACGCAAAGCTACAGAACTCTCTCACCGAATATCTTATGCAAGCAAATGAGGATGGAAGCAACACACGGGTAAGGCAGGGGGAAAAAAAAAAAAAAAAAACAAAAAAAACAAAACAACTTTCTGCAGCTTCCTCACTATTAATACGGGTTTTCTAATCCTCTAGCACTTGCTGGAGACAGCACAATGCTCATTCCTCTGCAGGCTTAGTATTTCTCCTTCCAGCCACCTTACTGAGAAGGGCAAAGCAGGCTCGCATGCTTATGGGGAAGATAGTTTGCTGTCCTTTCCACCAGAATATGCCGCATCATCTCCTTTTTTATCCTTTTTTTTTTTTGGTTGGTTGACCTTGGGGATTTTTTTAGCAGAAAAAGCGTACGAGAGAGATCGGGAGGGAGAGCGAGTGGGAGCCATCCTCCAAAACTCTCGGTTCGCAGGAATAAACATAGGGAGATAAAGTAAAAGAAATAATAAAATAACCCCACCCCACACCCCCTTCCAGATCAGCCGCGGACGCAGAGTGAGGTCTGGGTGATGCGCTACCCACGGCCGGCGCCGGATCCCAGCTCGCCGTCCCGCTCCCCGGCTGCCCCGCGGATCTCCGCTCCGATCTTCCGCCGCGCCGTCCGTCCCGCTCCCGGGGAACCGCACGGCGGGCAATTAGGATTCATCACCTTCAGTGGGCTGGCAGCGGAATCTCTGCGAAGTCTCGTTCAAATTAAATCACACCCGTCTGTCAGGCTTCCTGCCACCCTATATGCCCGCGGAGCAAGTGCCTTTCGGCACGGTTGGGTTTCCTGCCGCACCCTCCCGCAGCGTGCCCCGGACGCCCAGTCCCGCCAGCCCCCGTTCTCGGGCCGGACCGTACTCACATCTCGGTGACATTGTCGCCGTCGGCGCTCCCCTGCGGCACAGGGAAGGAGGCGATGCCCGGCACCGGCTCCGCGCACCAGATTCGCCAGGAGCTGCAGCGGCAGGACGCGGGGCAGCCCAGCGCGCCCCGCCAGCAGCCCAGCACCAGGCAGCACAAGCCCCACAGCCGCGCCAGGCCGGGTCCCGGCCTCCGCCGCCAGGACACCATGCTGACCCCGCTCACTCCAGCGCTGCCCCGACGGCCTCCTCTTGCTCCCGCTGCAGCCGCCGCCGCCGCTGCTGCTGCCGGAGCGTACGCCCAGGGGGTGCACAGCCTTCCACGCCTCGGGCGGGAGCCCAGCGACTGGGGCTCACATGGGAGCGCCGCAGCCGCTGCCGCAGCCACAGCCGCTCCGAGGCGCTGCCCGCCCCGAGGACTCCGGGAGGCGGCGGTAGCCGGGGCCGGACGCTGCGGCGGGGCTGGGGCGGAATGGGTAGAGGGAGCCGCCGGCGCAGCGCGGCACCTGCTCCCGGACCCGCGGGCGGGCGGGCGGACGGACAGCGGCACCGCCTTGGTCCCTTTGGCGGCTCCCGATGATGCTGCAAAACCGGCGGGGCGGCGGGGGCAGGTGGCGGAGGCTTCGCTGCTACCTGCGGGGGCTCGGGCAGCCGCTGCCCGCCGGAGGGAGGGAAGGAGAGAAAGAGGGAGGCACAGCCCTCGGCAGCGTCGGCGGGGCTCGGAGAGCCGCGCTCGCCTCTTTACGCACCGTCGCCTCCTCCTTCCAGCTGATAATAAAGCTGCTCCAGCCCAAGCTAGGGAGCTGCCGGCAAAGTGACGTGGGGCTGACGCAGAGAGGGGCAGAAACTCCACAAAATGAGCCTGAAATCAAAAAAAAAAAAAAAAAAAAAAAAGGAGCGGGGAAAAAAAAAAGACAAAAGCAACGAGGGCGGAGGGAGGGGGAGCGGAGGGATGGTGACGGAGAGCAGATACCAATAGGCACTCTGCGCCTGAGCCTTCAGACGCTCTCACACACACTCACGCTCACGCGCCCGCGGGCCCCGCCGCCAATGCGGGCTGGGCGCCCCACCGGGACGGCTCGCCAGGACTGCTCGCCGACGGACATAGGGCGTCCCTGCCAGGGCCAGACCTCCCTATCGCGGGATAAACGAGGGAGTTGCGAGAGCCCCGGCAGGCGATGGACCCCGAACCGCTCCCCTCGAAACGCTTTGCCCTTCCCGGCACGGCCCCGCAGCCGGGGACGTGTTGCCTTTCCCTCCACCACCCCCTGGGTGCGGGCTTTCCGCAGCAAGGCCGGTGCGCGGAGCCTGCCGCAGAGTTGGGCGATGGGCGCTCCTCAGGCGCCACCGCGCGTCCCGCCGCCGCCGTGCACCGCGGTCCCTGTAACCCTATGGACCAGTGCCCTGCTCCAAGGCTGGGAGAAGGAGCAAGATGTTACCATTTCCCTGCGCCGAGGCTGAGGGTAGCGTGACTGACAGATGTGTATCACATATTCTCAGGTGCAAATAGCAGCAGATCTGGGGAACGGGACCTAATAACAGTGTTCATCCTTTGCCGTTTCTGTTCTGATAAATGGTATGCAGTCCTGACTTTGTGTTTGCAGGGTGTTCAGTTGCCGCTGTACCACTATACCCAAAGACAGCGATGGTCCTTTCTTATCTAATTACCCAAGCTGAGTACTTCAAAAAGAGTAAATCATGGTGAATTAAAAAAGAAACTCATAGCTGTACCTAGCTGGAACACTATAAGGCAATGAGTGAAGACTAGATAAAGAGACATAATTGAAAATATTGTCATTCATGCTATCATACATGGACAAACTTTAATGGAAACATAAGTAAAATTCTTACATAGATACATTTCTTCAATGCAGAATATATGTCATCCTTACAAAGTTCAGTATTTTGTCCTTTCTAAATAAAACACAAGGAAGTTCAAGGAAGTCCTAAGGAATAACAAAGCAGAATAAAAAAAATGGAAGGACTGTAAAAAATACTGTTCAAGTGAAAGGCATTTTGTCTACAAGTAATACAAAATTCATAAAAAGAGGCATTATTAGCTTTAAAATATTGCTCAAAATAGATATAGAAGGATAACAAGATAAGATTCATGGAATGACCTTCTAGAGGAAAGTGTTCAAAAGAAAAAGAAAAAATAATAGCATAAACTGCAATAATATTCCACTTTCAAAAAACCATGAGAAAGTCCTTGATGCAGGACAGAAGTGCAGAACTTTGGTAAGTTGCTGCAAATCCCTTATTACTGTCCTATAGCCACATCTGCTTACAACTTTGAAAAATATGCTGAATTTTCCCTCTCTCCCCCTGATGAACACAAAGACATCAGCTTTTTAAGGCAACAAATACTCATCATTATTCTACCAGTGATTTCATGACGATGAGCTCACAGATGTCTAATCAGATATAGGCCGATACATCTTATGTCTCTATTTTCTATAATTCTGGGTAACTGAGAAGTTGTTAAACCAGTTTCAGAGGAAACCATGCACTTGGAGCAACTTTGTTAATTAGATATTTCAGTAGTGTGGGAGGAGAAAAGTTCTGTATGTATGACCTTGAACTTGTAAGACTGCAGGGTTAAGTGTTAAATAGCGCTAGAGCACACACTTGGAAACGGGTGTCACCACCTGTTGTGGCAAAAGTCTGTTTCCATTTTCTGTGACTCAAATATATTTCTCAAAAGAGTGCTGCTGAGTTGTACAGTACTCATGTCTTAGAAGGGCTAGGACTTACCAGTGCAAAAATGACCAGGTGTGAAAACATGCTGGTAGAATACCAAATTCTGTTAAATACCAAATTCTGTTGAATATCCTAAAATCAGCATTTTATCAATATAGATTGGGTGGGGAATGTGGGAGGATGACAAGCTGGAAGTGCAGTACACTGACAACCAAAGTTGCCAAAATGAAAGCTAGGGAATAGTCCACCAAAAAATACCATTCCTCGCCTACTGGGGGAAACAGCAGCTCTTTCAATACGCACAGCTAGATGTTTTGAGTGTTTTAATTCTAGGTTTACAAAAGGATAGCTGTTCAAAGAATTGCTGTCATAAGTTGTGACTTCATTTCTACATAGATAAGTTTTATTTATAAATGTAACAACATTCTTCTATGGTACTTCTCACATATTAACGAAAGTAGAAAAGAACTTCAAATACTCAAATACTTCCAATGAACCATTACTTAAAAGAGAGCCACAACTAGACCACTAGAGACAAGTAGCTTTCTGGTAATGCTGTAAGAGCAGTGATCATGCTGAAGATGGTATAACTAGAACAAAGATGGAACTATGACTAAGCTATAGAGTGTGATGAGAGGGCTAGAAAATATGAATTCAATCCTAAGATTGAAAAGCCTCTCTTTCTTCAGTGCATGAAGGACTTCAAGGAAGTGCAATAACACTCCTGAAATATGTAAAAGGGTATGAAAAGGGACAGGTAATAATTCTTCTCCTTGTCTGTGGGGTAGGACAGTAAGTAATGTTCTTGATTTACAGCGAAGAAAGATTCATGTTTGACATAATGAAAACCTTTGTACGGAAAGGACACTTAAGCATGACAAATACATCACCTTGGAGACTACTGTAATCTTGAGCAATAGAGCCTTCATAGGGCAGGTGAGGTGAGCCTCTCCAGAGCAGGTGACTAGAGTCTGATTTGCCTTAGGCAAGTGAAAACAAATTAATGACTTCCCAGGGATTCTGTTCCTATGCAATACATATTTATTTGCCCACTTTTTTCACTGATGTGTAGTTATGAAATCACATTTATCTGAGTATATTAGAAGCAAAATCTGAAGATGCTGAAATATTTAAAGTGTTTTTTTGGAATTACTGTCCTAAAATTAAGTTTGATATCTCTGAAACTTTAACTCACACACTATGCATAAAGTATCTTTATATTGTAGCATAGGGATTGTAGCAAATATCTGAAAAAGTGCAAATGTAGGTTTCTGAAAAAGAGATGAAAGACTCAAAGAATCCCTGTAAGAGTACTGTTATTTAGGGGGGGGAATAAGACATTATACTGCAGAGTCTGGGAAAAGATAACAGCCATGTGATTTGTGTCTGTACTAGGTTATCCTTGTCCGAAGAAGTGCATACAGACAAACCAGTCTTACCAAAACTGCATAGAAATAAAATGCTTACATTTTGCTTACAGTTTGGGGAATTTTAGCTGTTACGCAAGGGAGAGCTTGGACAGCTCATGAGAACTCCTGATTTTATCAGGAACATTTTGATTTCCAGAGAAATATCCTGATTGCCATGAAACTTTCCACATTAAGATTTTCTGACATTCAAGCTAGAACTATGATCAGAGACCACACAGCTGCCCCATGACCTACAGCAAGCATATGAACTCTGATCTCCAGCATCTGCTGGGCTAGTAGCTATTCCAACATGTACTTGCCTCTCTTCCCTGAGCATCCACACCTTTTCTCTCAATGACAAAAAGCAGCCTACACACAGTTCTTTTCTGAACTTCCTTCAAACATGATGCACTCTCCTGATGTCCTAGCTCCCACTGAACACAAAGCACTCTCTGAATGTCCTACCTTTCTCAGAACACGAGACACTCTCCGAATGTCCTAGCCTGGGTTTTGTTATTTCCAGTGTTCCACCTATTTGCAGATTTAGCTAGCTACTTGATCATAGATGATTTTGCACTCCTGAATAATAGAAGCATTTTTACCTATCTTTTTCAAGCGCAGTTCGGCTTTTACTGCCTTTAAAAAGAAGTTGAATCCTGCCACCTTGTGCTCAAG
This sequence comes from Myiopsitta monachus, assembly GCA_017639245.1. NCBI lineage: Eukaryota > Metazoa > Chordata > Aves > Psittaciformes > Psittacidae > Myiopsitta > Myiopsitta monachus. The sequence goes on along the minus strand of CM029941.1, from coordinate 42,734,264 downwards.
AAAATTAGCACACCTTTTTATTTTGGGAAGGTGGGAAGGAGAAGGAAAGGAGAAGGAGAAGTTAACTGTAACTACCATGTTTCTAATAAACAAGGAATTAAGTGAGGGCCGGAGGGTTGAATGATTGTATCCCATTTGATATTGCCTGAGATGTCTACCTGGGACATTTTCAGAAGGTCAATCTCTCTTCTAGGGGCACTGTTCACACCAGGGCGCATTACTTTTCATATCCCCACATGGTTTCAAAGCTGTGGCTGCCCCCATGATCTAATGGTGGCAACATACCCACCCAGCGTTGGTCCCATAACCTGTGTCTCATGGCTGGAAGTATTAATTGCAAAGCTCCTGGTAGCCCTTGGTCACATTTGTTTGCTGTGAGTGTATGCTACTTCTTTTCATCAATGAGCAATCATATCATAGTGTGGAAGGAAGGACCCTCCTCATTTATAAAAAGAAGTAGTATTTTTTTTTTTTTGTGGGAGTGGTACAAGTAATAATTGTAAGGAGCACAGATCTCCCTTTTTTGCTGAAATCCAAGGCAGCACTCTTTTTTTCCAGCTGTCAGGACTCTGTAAGTAGCTTTCTGGTAATACTATGAGAGCAAACGTCATCCTGAAGGTACTAAAACTAGAACAAAGACTTGAAAGGGATGATTTCCTCCACCTTCTCTCTGTGTCACTGCAACCTCCTACCCCTACTTCAGTCTATTTAGTCTACAGCTCTTTTAAGTCTCCCTGCAGTCATCCAAACAGGGCTGTTGTTGATTTTGCAACTACCATTTACCACCATAACAGCCATGAGCAGAAACAAGTAGTCAAACTGGTAGAGACCTAGAAAGTCACAACTCAATTGTGTCTGACTGATTGACTTAGGACTGAGAGATCCTGGTGGTCAGTACTGCGGCTGTAAGTAGATTCAATTCTTCCACTTACCTTACAGATAATATACAGTGAATAAATCTGACTGGTAAGTCTAATCTCCTATTTGAAAATCATGTATATTGAAGCACTCTTTTTTTTCCTTATTGTTTTTTCCTAGAGATGATACTATGCACATGCAGTACTTGTTAGCAATTTCTCTTTCTTTTTTGACTGTGTGTGTCTACTGATAATCTACAAGCACCTGGACAGCTGTACAACAAAAGACATTACATGACATTATCTATTTTTTATATTGAGCAAGAGGAAAACAGGAGAATTGTTACAAAAGATCTGCTAACTTCTTTACAAAACAGTCTCAGAAAATGTCTGTCTTGTGCCCTGTTTATGAATCATCTCTTGACGCTGACAAAATTCCTTGCCACCCTCTGGCCTGACTTGAGAAAACATATTGACAAGTTTCCTGCCAAGCCACTCTGCTGCCAGAGGCTTTCGTGTTCAAGTTTAATTTCAGGATTTAGTCTCGAGTGGGAGCTATGCAGATCCCTTTGATTAATACTTTTTCCACCATGCTCTCTCTCTCACATACTCACACACCACATACCCCCAACTATGGATAAAACCACCCCCTTGATGTTTGTTTTCTGTGTCTCCCACAGCCTTTGCTGGCTATCAAGGTGTTGTGATGTTTTCCCCATATCCTCTGGAATCTTTTCCTCCTGACAGCACCCAGATTTGGTCACAGGGCAAGAAGGATTCTCTTACATAATATTCTGTAGGTTTCTATGGCACTTCCACTCAGTTTCCCACAGCAACCACATGGAGCAGGAGACATTTTAAGCCCTACCATCATCATCAGTTACTAATTCTTGTCACAAGGTTTAGATAACATTGGTTCTTCATATTGTCATGTCCAGCTAAGACAGATACGTCATTTGGTGTCAGTTTTCTGAAGTCCAAACAAGCAACTTGCTTTGTGGTTTGACATCTGGATCAAAGAATGTCATACAAGTTCACAGCCTGAGAACATTTGGGTTTGCAACATGTTAGCATAAACTAATCTCAGTATTTTTGGTACCTTCTTCAAACCCCTAAGGCAGTGCCCAGCTAACTCACTCAAGCAGACATTACGGGCAATTCAGTTCAGGAAGCAGTGTCTGCTGACTGTCAACAGTATTCACATTCACCTTACAGGTTAGGTTCTGAAGCTGAAGTCAGTGAAAGAAGGATTCCTACTGCCTTAACTGAAGCATATGTATCCTGCACAACTTCGTCCTTGGCAGTTAAATGTTGTTTGAGTTGTACTTCTTTGCTTTGACCCTATGTTCCATTAGCCTGAACCGATAGTGCAGCAAGTTATACCTACTTTCAGTGGAATTTCCTTGGGTTTTTAGATGTATAAAAATTCTCATTAAGGTGCTGTATTCATGCCCAAAATACTTCATTATGTGCTCTTCCCATGTTGCTTTTATTTTTTTTTTCACATTGCATGTTGACGTCTGGGCTTTCACTAAATATGTTTTTCACTTGAACATTTCTTCTATGAATTACAGCACAAAAAAGGACAGAAGGAAGGAAAGGAATGGTTCTTTCTTACTCACCTCTGTCAATGCAAATTGAAGATTAAGGTTTGGGGGGTTTGCTGTAATTTTTTCTAAGACTTTCAAAACCTAAAACCAAAATCTGAATTCTAGTTAACTGTATTACTTTTTTGTAAGGGCATGATGTCCATCTGTACACCATCAATGTGTCCCTGAGTCCTTTGGTCTTTGGCTTAGAATATAATTTCACAGAAGCCAAGAGTGATTGCTCAGTCTTTCCTTGCTCACTAGCGGATTTAACTCAGCAGATTTCTGAGACCCTGCCATGAGCCAGCCCCAGTTGCCCTTCCAAGCACTGCTTTCCACTTAGTGACTCAGCTGCTCTGGCCCTTTGGCTGGATCCCTGCATCTTTGGATGTTTCACTCATTCCAAAGGGAGTAGTCAGATTTTAGTAAACTTTCTACAAGTGGCAAATTGCAGAGGAAATTCAGTACCGTCTATGGAGGGTACCAATATAAGCGTTTAGATTGGGTTTTGCTCCATCATTTGCAGTTTCATTACTCATGCTACCTGAAGAGTAACTTCTCTCTTCTGAGCCTGGTGCTTTGACTTGTCATTTACATAGACAAGGCTTGCTGGGATTTGTACCTGTCAGAAAAAAAACTGAATGAAACCTCTTCTCTTTCTTCCTGGGCCTCTATTGTCATACACCACATCTTTATAGGGCTTCTCTTAAACTTTTTAGGTAAATACAAATGCATGGGTGGAGTAACGGCCAACACCACCGGCCAACAAATCATCAGCATCTCTCAGGTGTTTGCTAAATATTTTATCTGTCCAGCTATTTCAGGGATTTCAGTCTATCCCCACTGAAGAAACAATCAGATGAAATAACAGGAGATGAACTCACCCTGTGACAGGGAAAGGGGAACACCTACTGTGCATGCGTACATAAGAGATTAAGTCTGCATTACACAGATTTAACTTATTACCTAAAAGTGCCACTGGATACTCCTCTTTGCCTTGCCTATGCAGCAAGAATTCTCTGATTTTGTTAGAAATTTAGTCCTGCACTTAGAAAAGAAGCTGAAATAAAGTCAGAAGTTATAAACCTGTTGATATCAATCACAGACTATGCCTGTTTTCATCTGGTTTTGAAGATCTCTCCTGGAGAATGATGATCTTCTGGATGAGATACATTTTCCTTAGCAACAGAGGAAGGCTGTAGTGGCAGGATTCATCTGATTACATATAGACATTCGTAGTATAACTCTTATATTCCTTTTGCATTCAGTAGGGAGAAATGGACAATGCCTGACACATATTGTCCTGCAGTAATATCAGAATAGTTTGGATAGGTCATGTTCTGAAAGCGCCTGTTTCTCCACTGACTTCAAGGTAATGCAGATGTTTTTACTCCAGATATGTATATTTAAGTGGACACTGAGCTTGGAGGGATTTCTGCCTTTGAAAGATCCATTGAGGAATCTTGCTGGTGTTCCTGTACGTATTTGGAGAGTACAAGTACTACAGACAAAATTACTTTGACTCAGTCATACTGCCCTGCATAAAGATATTTCTTGATTACTTGCCTTGGCCATCTTTTATTTCTCCCAGTGAAGTATAAAAGTCTTGGAATAGCATTCTCCAGAAAAACAGTGAACAAAATCCCCCCTCAGTTTCAAGCTTATCATATTCCAATACAGCTTGTACATCTACACGGTTAATTTCATTGACTAATAATCAGTGATACTTAGTTTTCATTTTTATTCAAGCAGATGATTGTTTCTTCAGTATGTCTATAGTGGAACTATGTAGTGGAACTATTTTCCTCACTGCGTAGCTGTTCAACAACAGAAAATGTCTGTTTCATAAGGCACATACACACCCATTTAATTCAGACCAGGTTTTGCCTTTTGTATCTGCCCTGGGGGCTCTGATGATCTTGTAATCATCAGGGTAATTGATCAGATTTTTCCTGCTGAATCTCAGATACTCAAATCCTTTACCCTCTCCTAATCAATGGCATTGTATACCCCCAAGAAGCAAAGCCAGTTCTGAAATCCATGTCTAGGATCTAGCTATAAACTCGCCCACTCCTGTTTGATTAATTTACCTACTGTAATAATCCTTCCTTCTCATGCACAGCCTTGACCAGTGTTAAAAATCCCACAATCGTTGTGGTACAGCATTTTGTTATAGCATCCATAGTCAGGACGAGACACCTCGTGTGCACCATTCTTCTTCCCAGCACATGACTGTGGCTCATTAGAATTTTGTGCAGTCACATCAGCCAGGGATTCTCCTAGTATTTCGAAGCTAGGAATAACTTTCTATAGCCATGGTTCACACATGGCCAAAACTAGTTTATATCCTGGTTTTGCCCTTTAATGCTGATACAGGTTACTCACAGTTGGATGTACTCTCTCTTTCACTTTTGGCATCCCAAGTTGCTGGGCCAGTCTAGATCCTGCTGCAGCTATAGGGCTTCCACCAAGCGCAGGACAGAAACCTCTGGCTTTCCCACTACTGCTCATATAACAAGGTTTGAAGGCTAAGGTGCTCATGTTCAAAAACAGCAGTGATTTTTTCCATTGTATCTCTAAGGAAAAGGGTCTCATGTCTTATTTTGTGTTGCATATACCCACATTAACTCTTCTGGGGAGGCCCAGGAGGAGTCACTGAGATCCAGTTTAGTCTTCCTTGCCATTATTATTTATTATGCTTTGACTAGATATGTTTCATAGAATGGCTTCTGCAGAGTAGTACCTACAGTTGCTTGTTTGGTTGTTTTTTTACCTGAGAGGGAACAGACAGTTGAAGAGATTCCCAGGGCTTCACTCACGCACATATTCCTGTCATAAGAGTCTGTAGGACATATAGAATGCCTTGCTTTGCTGTTTGAACCAAGAGCAATATTTCTTGAAAGACAGATGGCCTGATGGTTAAAAGGTTAAAAGCTCTGTTAAACATGTGTGTGCATTTCCATTGATTGTGGATTTGATGGTATTTAAGTGTACTTTGAAAGGAAACCACTGATGTAGGGCCTTCTCCTTGTCATCCTTACTCAATCCCAGTGTGAAAGGGCCTAACAGATTGTCAATTTATTAATTGACCACAGAGTGCAGGCCAAACAACTGAAGTACATGGGTGGTAACTACTGTGGTTTGATAAATCAGAGCGCATGAAAGTTCATTTCGGCTTCAAGTGTAACTTTCAGTCTGGTGAGAGAGCTAACAAATATCTGGTGCTGAGTTTGCACAAGATGTATGGCATAGCTGAATGAAAAAAAAAATTTCATTACTACTTCAGGAGCTCATTTGACTTGGCAAGCCAAAATAAACTTAGCCACTTGTGCAAAAGAGGTGTCACCATTCTGAAAAGCAAGAAAGGAAATACTAAGAGTATAATCAGTAAAATGACAGGCAATACTTACAACAACATTGAGGTGATATGCAAATCACATAAGTGTTTAAAATCTTGTAGGATTGCCTGATGTTTGCTGTTCTCTTTTTGACTTGATGTTAAGAAAAGCTGTTTGCCTTGCTTCCTCAGTTGTATAAAAACTGTATTTAATTTTAAAGGCAAGAAATGTAAGAAGTAAATGTAAACAGTGGTAGCACAGATGATATATAAATGATTGTATAACAAAATGAGTTTGTGATTCAGTTATTGATAGATTATTGTTATGATAAATAGGTAAAAAAAATTTGCTTACCGTGAGATGTACTCATTAGATTATTCTTCCCAAGCATATAAACCTTTGTAGTCTAGGAAGCCTATATAATAGATTTATGACAGACAGAATTAGTATGGCAGTGCTATCCCAGAAGACAGTGGTCCTGCCAGCATTTTGTAAAAATTATCTAAGATTAACTCACGAAGCGTGTTATTTCTGTCAACCTAGAAATGCAGACCATAAGCACAAGAATAGAAACGCTTTACAGTTGACAAAACAGAAATCACACGCTTCTGCAAGCAAAGCAACATCCATGAAAATGTTTTTTGACTGTTCTTGCTTTTGAATTAAGTTCCTGTTCTTGAATATCCAGGATGATTCCTGAGACTTCACAGAGGAATATGAAGACCAATGTCTTGATTAAAAACACGTACAAAAGTGAAAAAAGCAGGCTGTCTCTCATTAAAATGGATATGATTTTTTCCACTTCCTAAGGTACAATGGTTTTGTGGCATCACCATGTGCATTAAGCCAATCATCTGCACATCCTGAGCATTATCCTTGCTGGTGACTCAGTTAAAGTGAGCAGGCTGTAAAACTGCCACTCGGGAAGACTTGGAAAATGTTGAACAGAGCATATGCTGGGGAAAGAAAAACAAGCAGAGGAAATGCCTCCTACTTGAGCCTAAATACAAGGAGACTACAAAAAAATCAAAAATATCCTTGAGGACTTACAAAGAGACCCAGAGAAGAACACAGGGCTGGTTGAAGTGCATTACTCGACAGCATTCAGCTCACAAGAGGAGGGAAGAGCAAAGAGACCGTTTGCCTCAGAGTGATAATTATTAGGCCATAGGATGGTCTCCCAAGGGGAAACTGTTGGAAGCACAATACTTGGCACATTCGAAATCATGTTAAATAAAGTACTAGAAACTCTACTGTAAGGAACAGACTTTCACTGGCATGCAAGTACTCTAATCTTGTACTCTAGTGGTGCACAAAATCATAATACCTGACGTCCTAATTTCCAAACCTGTGACCTAACACTTCTTTTTCAAGACATTTCCATGTTTACATAAATACAGAGCTGGGTCCTGGGTTGCTTGCCTTTTGCTAAATGAGAAGGTTTTGAAAAGAGGTGGAGTCTTTTAAGGTTTTGCATGCTTTTTGACTTCAGAGTATGACAACACTGAGAAATGCAAAGTAACAAGAAAATACAGCAGTGTTTTGGCCAATGATTAAAAGAAAAAAAGCAAATTATAAGAGTAGTATGCCAGCTGCAAACAGAAGAGTAACACTGGAGCATTTGTAATAGAAGCCTGGGGCACTGAAGTCAGGTTGTGCTGAGCCTGCAAAGATATCTCTATCGACAGTGTCAGTATCTCTTCGTCTGGCAATAATGGTGCTAAAAACTATGCTGTCACAACAGATGCAGTAAGATGAAGTGCCTGACTCAACAATGAATTACCCTAGTTTCGTGTCGTGGTATCTCCTCTAAAAACAAGCAGAGGCAATAAGATGTAGCTGGGGAAAAAGGGATGTTAATCTACCTCAGCTCAAGGCAAAGATTTCTGCTTGCCAGTTTTGTTTAGAAAAACCACCTTATTTTACTGAAATAGAACACCACCCAGTATTCCATAGAATATCTTTTATAAACTACATTATATTATAAATGTTATAGCAAACCACCAGAATGATATCAAGCCCATTTTAATGATGTTTTCACAGCAGTTGTCATCAGGGATCATAGAATCGTAGAATCATTGAAAAGTTAGGGTTGGAAAGGACCTTAAGATCATCTAGTTCCAGCCACCCTGCCAGGGGCAGGGATGCCTCACACTAAACCATGCTACCCAAGGCTCTGTCCAGCCCAGCCTTGAGCACCAGCAGCAATGAAGCATTCACAACTTCCCTGGGCAACCCATTCCAGGGCCTCACCACCCTCACAGTAAAGAATTTCTTCCTCATATCCAATCTAAACTTCCCCTGTTTAAGTTTGAACCCGTTACCCCTTGTCCTCTCACTACAGTCCCTCATGAAGAGTCCCTCCCCAGCATCCCTATAGGCCCCCTTCAGATGCTGGAAGGCTGCTAGGAGGTCTCCACACAGCCTTCTCTTCTCCAGACTGAACGGCCCCAACTTTCTCAGCCTATCTTCATAGGGGAGGTGCACCAGTCCCCTGATCATCCTCGTGGCCCTCCCCTGGACTTGTTCCAACAGTTCCATGTCCTTTTTATGTTGAGGACACCAGAACTGCGCACAATACTCCAAGTGAGGTCTCACAAGAGCAGGGTAGAGGGGCAGGATCACCTCCCTCGACCTGATGGCCACGCTCCTTTTGATGCAGCCCAGGATACAGTTGGCTTTCTGGGCTGTGAGCGCACACTGAAGCCAGCTCATGTTCATTTTCTCATCAACCAACACCCCGGTTCCTGCTGCGCAGGGCTGCTCAGAATCTCTTCTCTGCTCAACCTGTAGCTGTGCCTGCGATTGCTCCGACCCAGGTGTAGGACCTTGCACTTGGCATGGTTAAACTTCATCAGGTTGGCATCAGCCCGTCTCACAAGCCTGTCAAGGTCCCTCTGGATGTCATTCCTTCCCTCCAGCATATCAACCGAACCACACAGCTTGGTGTCATTGGCAAACTTGCTGAGGGTACACTCAATCCCACTGTCCACGTCACTGTCAAAGATGTTGAACAAGACTGGTCCCAACAGCGATCCCTGACGGACACCACTCCTTACTGGTCTCCAGCTGGATATTGAGACATTAACACTCTTTGTGTGTGGCCCTCCAGCCAGTTCTTTATCCACTGAGTGGTCCACCTATCAAGTTGATGTCTCTCCAACTTAGAGACAAGGATCTCGTGCGGGACAGTGCCAAACACTTAGCACAAGTCCAGGTAGATGACATCAACTGCTCTACCCCTGTCCATCAGTTCCATAGCCCCATCATAGAAGGCCACCAGATTGGTCAGGCAGGATTTCCCCTTAGTGAAGCCATGCTGGCTCTCACCAACCACTTTGTTGTTTTTCATGTGCCTCAGCATGCCTTCCAGGAGAATCTGCTCCAAGATTTTTCCAAGCACAGAGGTGAGGCTGACTGCTCTGTAGTTCCCCACCTCATCCATTTTCCCCTTCTTGAAAATGGGGGTTATATTTTCCTTTTTTTCAGGCATTGACAAATTCACCTGCCTGCCATGATTTTTCAGATATGATGGACGGTGACTTAGCAACTTCATTTGCCAGCTCCTTCAGGACCTGTGGATGGATTTCATCAGGTCCCGTGGCCTTGTATACATTCAGGTTCCTAAGATGGTCTCAAACCAAATCCTCTCCTATAGTGGGCCCAGGATTTTCATTCTCACTGTCCCTGTGTCTGCTTTCCAAGACTTGGGTGGTGTGGGCAGAGCATTTGCCGGTCAAGACTGAGGCAAAGAAGCCATTAAGAAACTCAGCCTTCTCCAAATCCAGGGTAGCCAGTCCTCCCGGTAGCTTCTGCAGAGGGCCCACATTGTCCCTTGTCTGTCTTTTATTTGCAATGTACCTATAGAATCCCTTCCTGTTATCCTTAACATCCCTAGCCAAGTTGAATTCTAAGCAGGCCTTAGTTTTCGTAACCTGGTCCCTAGCTTCCCGGACAACATCCCTGTATTCTTCCCAGGCCGCCTGTCCTTGCTTCCACCTTTTATAAGCCTCTTTTTTCCTTTGAATTTTCCTCAGCAGCTCCTTATCCATCCAAGGTCTCCTGGCCCTCCTGCCACACTTCCTTGTGGTCAGGAGGCAACACTCCTGAACTTGCAGCAGGTGATCCTCGAATATCAACCAACAGTCTTGGGCCCCTCTCCCTTCTAGGGCCATATCCCATGGAATGTTACTGAGCAGGTTCCTGAAAAAGCCAAAGTCTGTTCTCTTGGAGTCCAGGGCAGTGAGCTTGCTGCACGCTCTTCTCACTGTCCTGAGAATTTCAATTTCAACCATCTCATGATCGCTGCAACCAAGGCTGCCCTGGAGCGTCACATTTCCAACCAGCCCTTCCTTGTTGGTGAGGATGAGGTCAAGCATGGCATCTCTCCTTGTCAGCTCCTCTATTACTTGCAGAAGGAAGTCGTCTTCCACATCACCAACACAGTCTTCAAAATATTTTTCTTAGCATACAAGCAAAAACAGATAGGGTGTAATTTGAGGGAGATTCTGTATGAAAGCAAGTGATGTTGGCAGAAGAATTTTTACTTCTGTCATAAAATGGAGGCAATTTCTGAAGAAAAGTTATATGTGAAAATAGGAACAAGTATTGTTTCTGGATTGCTGAAAGAAGAGCTTGTCTAAATGTCATTTGAAGACCTGTAGGCAAGGATGAATACGAATACAAAATATATGTCCTGGAATAATCCTAGACTTTGTAAATCATTCATTTTTTTTTTACCTGAAAGGCCCAGGGTATGTATTATCTCATACCAGAGGGGAGTTCCGAGATAACAATCAGACACAGATCTTGGAAAAAATAGGCTAAAGTGTTCGCCATTTAATTATATTTTCTGTAAGGCTGAAGAAATACTGTAGGGATTATCATCCCCTGTGATTAAAGGCAATTACTTAAGGTGCTGAGCTCCAGTCACTCTGGAGGGTTCACTTGTATGACCTTTAGCTGTGATGCTGAATGGTGGGTGTTCAGAGCAAAACTGGTGGGGCCTATGGGATGGATCCTGCCAGAAAGAATTTCCAGAAAAAGCATTCCCTAGTGGAAAGCAGAGGCACAGAGGACCTAGTTCCCAAATTCAAAGTAATCATCAAGACACCCAAATGAAATGCAAAGTAACTTGCCAATAAAGAATAGCTGCCAATAAAGAATAGGCCAGGTAACAAACCCAGACCCGGCTGGGTTGCTGTACTCAGATGCATGAGCTTGTTTTTTGGTCACTTGTTGGATTGTTTGTTTAATTTTTACTCCCTTTTGCAAATAAACGTAATTTTTAAAAGCATCATTTTGTCCCATGAATGTAGCCTCTATATCCAAATAAAAACATTTATTCAAGTCCTCCCAGCAGACTAAAGAGAGGTGTGGTTTGCAGCATACGAAGCCGCAGAATCAATATCCCTCACATGCTTGAGGAAATTCTGACTGTTTTGAAACCAGTGAGGAAATTTTCACCAACTTTTGCAAGATCAGAATTGAACTTCCATCACAAAGCCAGTGAGATTCTCCTGCAAATTTCTATTTTTTCTATTTTTCTATTTCTAAATTTTTTTAGATTTTTTTACAGAGTGCACCTAAACTATGAGAAATGAACGCCATTTCCAAACACTTTGTTAAATTCGTCTTCGACCCCATACTCCATTCACCTTCGATACTTAGTTATAATTTGTGACAATTTCATGCTATTCATAAGAATGGGTTTTCTAATTACACACTCCCATGCGTTGTGTGCACAGCATTCTTATTTTCCTATGCAGACCAGTTCTTGTAACAGTAAGAAATGAAAGTTCCCATAAGTGTTGATCAGATTTCTATCTTGAGAGAGCAAACCCATGGAAATGTAAACAACTATATCAAATACTGCTTCCCTGTGCATGGTATGATTCTCATTCCTGGATCAGAAACGCAGAGGTTTGGCTCATAGGCTGTGAGCTGGCCTCCTGCATGAAGCTGACATCATAATTAATTGAAAGAAAGTCATTGTAATACTTGAGATGAGGCATTAGCATAGCACATTCTGGATAGCATCCACTCCTGCAAGAGGTATCACAAATTGCTTGGCACAGACACAAGCTCTCATCATTTAAGGGAAAGTGCAAGAATGCTATTGGGATTCCCAGTGTAGTATAAAAAACAAACAAAAATGCCCACAGTTGTTCAGCCTTCAAGGATGAAAAGCCTATGTTAGTGGGTACTTCGTGTCAAAATGTAAACTACATCCGATTGCACCTGACAAAGATGAGAGTTTGTAGATGCCACTAATGCCTCACCAGAAATATGAAGGCAGAAAGCCTTTAGTGTGTCCCCTAAAGTATTCTCACTCCTCTCATATCTCCAGTCTTCTGTAACACGATATGTTCATTCATTCGTTTTCCAGGATGAGGCTGAGTACAGTTTGCATATTCCTATTGATTCCTTTATTTTGCATTTCTAGGCATTTTGTTCAACAGTGATAGCAAATGGGTGAACAATATTTGCTATCTCTTCTCAGCTCAGTATTCACAGCCCAAGTTCAGTTACTTTTGCAGCTGTCTGGACTCCTGTTGGTTGATCATTCCCTGATCTCTGTCATTTCTTGGTCTAGATCAGGGCTTCCCGGTAGGGCTGTTGCCTATGACAAGCCTTGTTGACTCTCTTATTCCCAGAAGATACAGAGAATGAACACCCCAGTGACGGTGACTCATACTTGGAAGCTGCTGCTGGTCCCAGTTCAGAAGCTCTCCTCTTTTGGCTTGATTCATCAGCAGTGTAACACAATCCATGATCTCTGAACACTGCATCTAACAGCCAGACTGGAAAGAGGAAAGAAAAGAAAAGCAAGCTCACTTCCATTAATAAGTGTGCTTTCACTGCAAGTCAGAAGTATTATTTCTCTGCCATACTTGGTTTTTTGTTTGTTTGTTGTTTGGTTGGTTGGGGTTCTTTTTTAAAAAAAAAAAAAAAAATCATCCTATGTTCTGAGCTGGATATAAATTCTAATTTCTGAAGGGAATAAACCTATTTCATTAGTTGTTAGGGGGCAAACTTACTAAAGCAGCTCATTAAATGAGTTGTTTAATTTTCTTTGATCTACCTTGTGTTATACCTAACATGCAGAGAAAAATTTGATTGCCAAAACACAGAATATTTAGGTTTCGCACACCGTCTTTCCCTAGTCAATAATTTTGTTAACATGTAAGGTATAGCACAGCTTTGTAAGTGTAATCCTAAGAGTGGGTCATATGTGTATAGGAGCAGGTCAAAGATGGGTAAATTTGTAGCTTTTCTGCAGTGGGATAGTAAAGGATAAGTAGTACTACTGCATTACGTATTGGCTGATCAGGAACTTCTATGACTTACACATGCCCTTTGGTGCATCCCTTTACAGGAATAATTGACCCCTTGAGCCATCACTTTGAGGTCAAGAACTGGAGGCACACTTCCCAGTTCACTGGAGAGTGCCAGCCATGTCTTGTCCTGCCTTGTGGTTCTGGTGTCTATAAAGGAAACCCAAGGCAGTTCATCCCAGAAGGTCCCAAATCTGGGCAGTTTGATCCTCCAGATTCATCTATGAGATCTGGAGTGACAGAGAACATTTTCGCTCAAATCCTAATGGCACCTGAGAAGCAGTGCAGTCCTTCCAACCTGTGATGTTAGACCTCTCTGTATTTCCTGAGGTGCCCTGTAGCTCCTGTAGTTGTGTGAACCAGTTCAGGATGAGGAGAATGATCTGAAAAGGAAGGAAGGCACAATTAGACATTACCAACGTGATTGCATATTCTTAAAGCTCTTGAGTTCTACAGGTGCTCAAAAAGGGAAAACAGAAGTTCTGCAGCATTCTCTTGAAAACACCCAGAAAATTATATAAAATCACTACTACTTACTTGACAGAAACTCAGCAAAAGAAAGTTTCATAAACTAAAGTGTATACCTGACATGTACAATGTTTTACGAGATTTACATTTTCAAAGCAGACTTTGACTCTCTGGTTGACTTGAGTGTCAAAGTTACTTCTCTGCATGCCAGATTCCTTGCACCTGTGGAACTTGACAGATAAAGTTGAAGCAGAAAAAAAAAACCAACACACAGTACACAGTATAAAACAGCTGAAAGTCAAATTCACACTACCAGGTAACCTGCTTTCCACTTCTGCGTTGAGGTCACAGCCAGGTGATGAGTCATCAAAAATGCACAGAGATCTCAAACTGCTAATAATCCAACCAGAATTTCTTGACAGTTTTTAGTCCACTGGCTCATTACAGCTTTCTGCAAGACACAAGGGAAGAAAGACAGCATTTCAAACTATGGAGACAATTTTGCTTTTCTGCCTTCTACTTCCACTTTCCTTCACTAGTTTGTTGTGGGGTTTGTAGTTTTGGTTTGGATTTTTTTTGTTAAGCTTGGTTGATCAGTTGGCTGGTGGGTTCGGTTGTTTGTTGTTCAATTTTGGTTTGGGTTTTTTTTGGGGGGGGAGGGGGAGAGATTAACTACAGTTTAAATGAACTAATTTCCACCTTTCATTTTCCCAATGTCTTTTGCCTAGGTCAAAAGTTGGTCTCAGTATTTTGGAAGCCTCTAAAATGTCACTTAACTGGTGTTTAGAGTACTTTGAGAACAGCAGTCACAAAAATGCAAATCAGAAGCATCTGTGACTTCCAATAAAATATTTAAACCAAAGTGTGAAATGGTATTAGCTTGTTTTCATATCAGATCCAGATAATTCAGCAAAGTCCATGCTCTCTGTACTTTTTTATTCTTGTTGAATATTTTAAAGGCAAGCTTTTATTGTCTCAGCATTAACTATTGTTTTAGTCATTCTGTAAAAGAACTGGAGAGATGGTATTAAAAGTACATTAATAATAAACTAGATGCTTTAAAGAAAGCTTAATATCCAGGCAACCTCATTCTACTTTGCTTTCCTTGTAGCAGACCTGGCTGAGAATTTGTGTGATCCAGTCAAGCTTAAGAGTGGAGTTTTGGGTGGAAGTTTCTAACTTTTCCCTAAAAAATTAAGCTTGAGTATCCTGCTTATTTTTTTTTAAAGAAGCACATGTTGCTTTGGTCTTTGATTAACTCCTGAAATCAGTTATTAGGGTCATAATTTATTTCTAAGGAACATTGAGATGCAAGTATGAAATAGCCACCCATGGAGGATCAAACAATAGCATCTCTAAGCTGGGCAGAATGTTTTTGCTATCAGATAGTTGTGGCAGAGGAAAGAGAAGATGTGATTGTCAATCCTTGAGAGTTTTAGCAGCAAGAATGTTTCCAAAAGCGAGGCTTCATCTCTCCTAGTCCAGGATCTGAATACCAACGTGCAGTGGAGCCATCTTGGTGCAGCCCATCAAACAGTAGCATTCTCAGGCATAGCCACAGAACTGCATTGACTCCAGAATCAGTATATAGGTAAGATTTTTTAACAACAGCTTTAGAGACAGTAGTAATACTTAGGAACACCTCCTGTATGCCTCTTCTCACCAGCTTCCTTACATATAGCAGAGGTGCTCTAAGACATTCAAATTTCATGAAAATCCTATACTAGATTTGAACAGAATACAGTGACTATTTCCATATTTCCAGTGCCAGTACTAGCAATCCTGTGACATCCATCCTTGCCAATAGCACACATGAACATGTTACTTCCGGAATACATGTGAGGATGAATCATTAGCAACGGTATGACCACTCTAAAAAAAATTATCTGGCATTATTGATAGCCCTTCTTTTTGTATAGCTGAAACTGACACCTAGCTTTTAAAAATTATTAATTTAGCATACACAAAAGTTCATGATAGCTATCATTACATCTGCAGATGTCTGCGCTTTCTTCAGATTTTTACAGATCTTTTTGCTCTATTTGCTGTTGCCAGTAATATAGGTTTATCAAGCATAAGCACAGGACTTTTGTACTCAGATGCCTATAAAGATTATTACACACACTGAAATTTAAAATTATCCTTGGCAATTAGAGGAAATGAAGTCAAAATATCAATACTTCCCTTTCTAAAAAAGGCTGCATCTGTCTCAGTCACGGAGATCTAAGTTGCTTCTGAAGTTACAGAGGTTCCTACTTCTCAAGTTATATATATATATTATATATATATATAAAGTATATATATAAAAGTATATATTAAATAAGTAAATAAATAAGTATATATATATTAATTAAATAAGTATATATTAAATGAGCCTTCAGTTGAATGCTTTTCAGGTCTTCAGGTAACTCTTACAACCAAGATTTTTTTTCAGAGCTTCAGTGAAATTACTTACCATGTTTGTAGTAACACACTGCCTCAGGCCTATAAAAGTGTAACACACAGAAATACTGCCTTAATAAACATAGATTTATACCCTGCCTCCCTTGTAATAGCTTTAAAGAGCAATAGGAACTAAGCACATAGTCCTAAAACTATTGGACAGTCTCCAGCTGACCCAGGGCAGATCACGTTTTACAGTAAAAATACTCAGACTAGAAGCAGTCGTAAATTGGCTCCTCCTTTTCTTTCACATTTGATACCATGTTTACAGCAGAAGCATGAGCTGAAGAAAGATACAAAGCTCAGGCATGAACCAAGCACCCTCCTTGAAATACAGAAAAACTCTTCTGCCCCAAGTATGTTTAGGACCTCTTAATCTTTCCTAGATCAGAGAAAGACTTTATCTTCCGTGAACTTTCCATAACAACTTTATCTTCTGCTCCAGCGCAATCAGTCTAATTTGCACAGGCTAAACACTGCACAGAGCCAGGGAAGGAGAAATTGTTTTAAAAAACCTTCCTCTCACTTTATTTCAGATCGTCACAGCACTTTACACCAGCCCTGGGGTTAAGCAGGCATAGGACATAAGACTGGGCCTTAGTGGCCACCCCTGCCAGCTGTGCTGTCATGCCCCACTGCTGGCTCACCTGGCCATGCAGCACAGCCAGCCCTCACTGCTCTGGTGTCTGCTGCAGCATGGCCTCCACCTCAATATCGGCTCTCAGTACTGAGAGCCACATAAAAACACAGAGCTGGAAGGAAGGAAGGACTATCTTCAGGATCCTGCCATGTGATTAAAGACACAAAATGTCCTGTGACTTTGGTTCTCAGAGGCAGACTCAGATGCTTCTTTGGAGACTCATTCCTTGATGCTGTCTACAAGGAATGATGGATAAACCTTGCAGTGAGCCTGTGGGCTGTGTATTTGAAATAAAAAAGCTTTGGAAGTCTGAATGCTGAGCACCACAAGGACTCCAGTGTCTACCTTATCCACACTTAATAGTAGCTGTATTATTTATACCTTGTTTCACATTTGTATATTTTCAGAGGGCAACAATGAAAGTAATCCCGGGATCTTCAGATCAGTGAACAACAAGCTAGAAAACAGAAGCAGGGCCCTAGCAAATTCAGTTCATAAAAATAAAATGCTGATATGTGGATTTTGCAAATGGTTGCAGATCAAACCACACAGTAATCTGGGGTCATCTCTTTATCTACCTCCCCACTGAATGCTGTTAATTTCACCACCAGCTATCACTGGCGGCGAGGCATTGCAAGCAAGTTTTGATGGATGAAGTGACAGATACTTTGCCAAGTACCTGTTGTCCCAGGAATTGCTAAATGCTTAGACATACACCACATCTTACTATTCTAATTGCATAAATCATCTTACCTTAGGCTGTGGCCTGCAATCCTCAAATTACAGGATTTTAATTAGAAACGAAGCCAGAGACAAAAGCCTTGAAATGGAGTTTAAAACAGTGAAGAGGTTGCAACAATGTACCCTGAACTTCCTGGAAAGGGAACCTCAACTTTCTATTGGTTTCAAATGCAGAGTTTGTCTCCAGAGCATCTCTATCCTTTGCTTCTCCTTGGGATCATTTGGCTTTGCTCAGACTCCATGTGTTCTCAGATCCCTTGTTTTCCCTACCTCAGAAGGGAACATCGGGATCTTATCAATACACCATCTCTCCAGTGTATGTTTTAGCCCAGCTTGATTTACAGACTGATGACAATGAGTAGTGTCAGCCCTCTGAGTCAGTCCCAGGCATTTTAATGGGTCAGATAGAAGAACTCGTCTCTGGATCCGAGGACAAACAGAATTTCTGTTTAGAGACACAGAAATATTTGGGTATTCAGATAATTATGCAATCACACCTTGGAAAAAACAAGAGGTTCCATTCTTCATCCTTTGAACGAAACAGACATATGGTATAATACACAAGTACCATATCACAGAAAAAGTATGTTTTAAGTTGATGTGGTTAAGCACAGTTGATGTTTGTATTTTTAAATCCGTACTTTTGCTACTCCTGATAGCCAAGGAAATCTGAAAAATACAAGGTGGTGTTGAATGACACTCTTCATTTGGGTCATCTTTTCCTCCTACTTGGAATATCAGGTGCTTGAGGATTATGATGGGATAGGCGGAGACCTCTAAACAAATGTCTTATCTAAGCAAATATGCTCCCCTTGCTCCTGGTCTCCTGCGCACTACTTCTTTCATCCCATTGATGAGACTCTGAGACACTTTACATCAAGGGCCTTTTGTAGCTGAGATGGGGTTTGTTAGGCTTAAAGAGAGAAAGTCACTGTCTCGGGTATTATCGCAGCACTGCTGCCATTTAAATGTTAGAACTTCAAGACATAATGAAGATGTAAGTCACCTTTCAGGGGTCAGATTCTACATTTATGGAGGGAAAAGAGAGAAATGAGGCATTCACACAGAAATCTATCCTGGTAAAATGTGAAAAAAAAAAAAAAAAAAAAAGAGGCTGCTTTCTTTCTGGATTGCATTACATGGTGCTACTTATATGAGGATTGGAGAGTTTATCTGCAGCTTATGTCTGCAAGAATTTCCAGGAGAGTTTTTAGAACACAAGAACCAGATTGCAAAATGAAAAAAAATCAAAAAAGTTTATAATTGAAAAAGCTATGTTTAAACCTAACTGCTAAAATTGGAGGAGAGTGGAGCTTTTGGATTTGTGCATAAAATACTGAAAATGGCAGGGGGGAAATATTTGTAAGCATTTGATAGCAATACAATTACTGTTATATAACAAGCATGCCAGCTCAAGATAGGTTTGTATTTCCCTCAGCAGAGTAAATAGATGAGTGTGACCGAAACGCAGAGCACACTTGTATACAAGATTTATAAAGCATTAACTCAATGAAGAAGACAGCTTTCGAGGTTTCTAGATAACAGCTTTCATTTAGAATAATCTAAGAAAAAGTTAGCGAAAAAAAATAGAAAAAATGATAGTATTTCTTTATTAAGTATTGCTAAATATAAAACATTTAAAGATTATGTTAATAGAAAATTAATTAATAGGTATCTTATGTATGCATAAATATCCTGCAGAATTATTTTCTTCTCATTTGCTCTATTCTTGATTTTGCCTCTTGTGAGTACTGAAAGGCTGCAATAAGGTCTCCCTGGAGCCTTCTCCAGGCTAAACAGCTACATCTGTTGTAGTAGAAAAACAACTAGAAATTCTGTGATTGAATCAAAGAGTGACAGAAGCCTGAAGACATGCAAGACACTCCTGGAAGCCAGCTTCACTTGCACAAATCTTTTCTGGAAGTCAACGACGTTTCCAATGTCTAAATGCAGAATTTAGCTTTCTAATAGAGTGACCTTGCCCCTCTATATTTCTTTGTTCCTTCCCTCACCATCCCACACACATCTCAGTTACATCTGCCTCAGTTCCTTTAGATTACAGCTCTTCAGAGGTAGGACAATTTTATTGCTGTGACTCCACAGCTCAGCAAAGCTGGGTTCTGATTTAGACAAGGCTCTTTGGCTACCACAACAAAGGTAAGATCATTCTAGAAATATGCATTTTTTTTCCCCATATATGAAAGTTTAGATAATTTTGAGATACACAAGTGTAATTAATCTCTTCTTAAACTACTAAAGAACTTAACAGGGAACAAGCAAATAGGTTCTATTGATGAGTCTGTCAGGGCAAAATCCAGATTTCTTCAATGTGAACAAGAGTTTTGCCATTAATTCAGTAAGGCCAAGAGCTCGCAGATTACTAGGCCAGGCAGTCTGATGGCCATATAAATTAACAGTAGATTTAGAAAGTTCTTCTAGGCTCTTTCCTCTTCCCACAAGCACAGTTTAACTTCTGTTAACTTCTATTTTCCTTCTTTACTGCCCTTAATGAACTTGTTCTTACAAGATTTGAGAGAGGTTTTACTTTGAAATACAGCTGGTGTTTTTCATTTGGAATTAAAAGACAGAAGGGCTAAACACCCTTATACGCTCTGCTTGAAAAGGCCAGATGACAACTTTCAAATAATGCCCCTGCTGTTAGATTAAAGGGATTGAACAGAGTAGATAAACCAATGCTTACACAATTCTTCATACTAAATCTGCTAAATCTGCCAGCAGCTGTGCTGCTTTGATTGTTTTAGAGGCACAGAGAAATCAGCCAAGATGATCATGTCTTTTTCCATTAATGCCATTTAATAACAAATATTTTTGTCTGTAGAAACCTGGCTAGATCGAAATCAAGAGAGGTCCTGTAGCTTATTATAAATCCCCTAGTTACCTTAGCTAAACTAAATTCAAGAGAGGTCTTGTAGCTTGTTAAGCTTGTTATAAATCTCCTAGTTACCCACTGGTTCACATTTTAGTTTCCAAGCTTGATATCTGCATGACATTTCCTTTAGTCCATCACAACCATCATAAAGTGCTTTAGACCAATACTAAAGAAGTCATAAAATGATTTACACAATAGACAAATAGAGAACTGAAAATCAGCCATGAGTTGGACATGATAACACAGGTAACGAGTTACATACGTAGCTCTACAAGTAGTTCTGGGCTGACAAATGACATTTCTTTAAGTTTCAGATGAAAAAAATCTCTCAGCTTAGACATGAATTTTCTGTCGCAAAGAGTGCTTAAATAAATCACAGAGATCATTAGACGAAAGAAAAAATGAAGCAAACAAAGAAGTTAATTCAAAACTTGTTCCTCATCTTCCTGTTGCTTGGTACTGCTGCCAATTTATCATGCTTCTGCAACACACAGGCCAAGCCTAATAGTCGTTATGCTAATGTATCCCAATTCTCCTTAGAAGTATTAATATAAATACTTGTTTATGTATAACAAAACTTTTTTGCATTCCAAGTATTAATATCAGGGCAACTTCTGGATATTCTGCTAGCTGACCACGCTGTTTGTCGAGTATTATCAAAATCTGACTTCATGAGAAAAGCACACTGCTTGTCTTTTAACTTAGAAAACATTAAATCATGATTGACAAATGAAACATTTTAAAAAAAAAATAGTATTTTTAATTCTTAGATTCTGCTCAAACAGCCCCAGGTTTACAGGCTAGAGAAGTGGACAGTCCCTAGTGATGTACCTCAGTGGTCAGTACTGGTGCTAATACTGTTTAGCATCTTCATTAATGGTCTGGATAATGGGACAGAGTGCACCCCCTTGTGTTATGGACGAACTATATTAATCTATATACCACACACTGAAGATTGACAGCTTGAGTAATGGCTTTTCAGAAAGGACCTGAGGGTCCACAAGGTGAACATAAAGAAGCTTTTTCTCAACATAAAAAGCACATGGAACTGTTGGAACAAGTCCAGAGGAGGGCCACGAGGATGATCAGGGAACTGGTGCACCTCCCCT
This sequence comes from Myiopsitta monachus, assembly GCA_017639245.1. Lineage (NCBI taxonomy): Eukaryota > Metazoa > Chordata > Aves > Psittaciformes > Psittacidae > Myiopsitta > Myiopsitta monachus. The sequence goes on along the minus strand of CM029941.1, from coordinate 42,712,853 downwards.
ATGAAGATAGGCTTAGAAAGTTGGGGCTGTTCAGTCTGGAGAAGAGAAGGCTGCATGGAGACCTCATAGCAGCCTTCCAGTATCTGAAGGGGCCTATAGGGGTGCTGGGGAAGGACTCTTCATGAGGGACGGTAGTGATAGAACAAGGGGTAACGGGTTCAAACTTAAACAGGGGAAGTTTGGATTGGATATGAGGAAGAAATTTTTTACTGTAAGTGTGGTGAGGCACTGGAATGGGTTGCCCAGGGAAGTTGTGAATGCTCCATTGCTGCCGGTGTTCAAGGCCAGGTTGTACAGAGCCTTGGGTGGCATGGTTTAGTGTGAGGTGTCCCTGCCCCTGGCAGGGTGGTTGGAACTAGATGATCATAAGGTCCTTTCCAATCCTAACTGTTCTATGATTCTATGATTCTAAGCTATGATGTGCCCTTGTGAAGAGAAAGCAAACAGCCTTCTGCTTTAGGAGAAGCATCACCAGCAGGTCAAGGGAGATGATCCTTTCCCTCTACTCAGCACTGGCAAGAAACTTTGGAGTAATGTGTCCAGTTCTGGTCTCCATACAGGAAATGAATATATTGGAGCAGGTCTACCAAAAAGCCGTGAAGATGATTAAGAGACTGCAGTATGTTTCACAAGAGGAGAGGCTGAGAGAGTGGGGTCTGTTTAGCCTAGAGAAGAGATGTCTTGGAGGAATCCCATCAATATATGTAAATATATCATAGGTGTGAGTAAAGAAGATGGAGCCCACTTCTTGTCAGTCATACTCAGTGATAGTACAAGAGGAACCGAAGTAGAGGAAATTCCAAAAAAACCTTCTTTGCTGTGAGGGTACTCTTAACACCGAAACATATTTCCCATGAAAACTGTGGTCTCTATCTCTAAAAGTATTTGACACAAAAGTAGACATGACCCTGACCTGTCTGGTTTTGCTGACCTGGTTTTGAGCAAAATGCTCAGACTAGAAGAAACCCAGAGACAAGTTCTGAAGACTGACCTGTTCTTATCCCCTCACAGGGTTATCTCCTGCCTCCTTTATTTGGATACTACTGTCTTTTACATAATAGTTGAATAGAGAGATATACTACCCTGAATCTTAAAAATCTCAAGACTTTGACACACATAGACTGTGCAATTTGCATTATGTAGAACAGAAAAGTAGACAATTTGTGATAATCTTCTGAATTATTTCAACTATTTCCAAAGCCTGTTCCCATCTGACTAAGATTTACTTTTAATTAAAGTAAATCCTACTTTACAGTTCTGTGATGTTGGGGTTTAGTTGGTTTGGGTTTTTTTTCTTTCTCTGGAAATGTTACAGTGCTGAAACAACACACATGATACTGAATACAGACCAAATTAAAATATAAATGTAAGATTACGTTGAGTTGGATGAACAGGATACCTAAGAAACATCTGACAAGAAGACTAGAACTCTGAGTAGAAAGTTAAAAAGTTTGCTGTCAGTCTGGCAGATAGAACTACTGAACAGAAGAAAATGTCTGCTGAAAAATACTGACAGAAAATGCCTGCCAACTTAGGATCTGTGAGCCTGGGAACTAGGCCTCCGAATCAGAAACATCCTTGACTTGTGGATGTACAGCTGAAGTACCTAGAAAGCAGAGACATCCTGAGATACCATCAATAAGTGCAAAAACAAGGGACTGAGTAAGGTTAAAAAAGATTGTAATCTGAAAAGGTGGAAAACAGTCTGGAAAAATACAAGTTGTTCTGAAAGACCAGAAAACTTAATAATCTATTGGCTGTTATATGCAAAAACCAAAAACTACCAGCATCTACTGGCTGCTCAAAGCAATAATGTTCTATGCCCTCCTATCTCAATGATACAAAAGGAGCTTATTTTGTATCCAAAACGGGTCCCTGAGAACTTCCTTCACCATACATATTTCTTCATTTCTAAGCAGGTTGAATTATTCGCTTGAAAGCAACAGTGAAGAGACAGCTGAAAAGGAGGGTAACCACTGTAAACGATAGACAGATGGGAGAGAGAGGAAAGCTAAAAAGAAACCTGAAAAGGCTATTTATTTTTACCTTGCCTTTCCCACCTACAAATGCAGGTAGTGTTTTTTTCCTCTTTTGCAAAGTACTCACTTGTATTCAATAGATGATCTGAGTTGAGTGCACTTCAGCAAATGCAAGATACTTTTCAGACCCATCAGGATGTGAGCTGCTGATTGTAGGCAGCAATCCATGTGTAATCCTAATAATGCCGCTGACATTCTGATTTTATCTTTGTGCAGCTGAAGAAGTTAAACAGTGATTGTGATTGTCAGTAATACCTCAATCCACATGAGATTTACCATGTACAAGAAAAAGGGATAGGCAGAGCATGACAACTCTACTTCATAAAGATCAGAGGGATTTCACAGACCTTTCAACTAGGAAAGAAACATAAAAATTCTCCACATTAAGGAGTGTATCTGTAAAATAAAGTATTGAAGATCTTGAATAATTTCACTCCTTTGAAGCCTAAACACACGAGGTAGGGTTCATTTGATTTAAATCTAGGCATCTATTTTTGGCATCAAATGCAGTGTTACCAATCAGGTTCCCTTAACAGTCAATGACAAAAGACATGTACCCCCAGGGAAATTCATATAATCCATCTCAAAAACCAGCTGAGGGACTGGATTAATGACAATCTGAATTCTGAAGATGATGATTTTTTTGTAACTATCTTCCATACATAGAGCTTACAATGACTAACTCAAGCTTCACCTTTCCACTTCAGCTGCCATGTCAGGACTGATGAACTGTGCTTAAAAAAAAAAAAAACAAACAAAAACTCTACTTACCTCTGCTTAGGAGAATGATGATTTAGAACACTAGTTTATATGGAACACACGAATTCTGAGCAAAGTTTAAAACAATTCCACCACTAAGTGTGTCAGGGTATGAGGATTACAGCTGTACTGTATATCTGCCAGGAGGAAGAGAGACTGATGTGGTTTCTACTGAAGTACTAAGGCATATCATAGAGGAAATAAGGTCTTTCCAACTTCTCAGCAGTACAGTGAGTATACAGATTGGGGCAAAAATATGACAACTAAGATGCCACATGCTTCTTTTAAAATACACAAGGGCCACATTGTTTTATGAAATTAAAAGAACACAATGTAGGCTGGGCCAAGAGAGGAGGCAGCACACTTTTCATAGGCAAAGGTAGAAGGAAAGTGACTGCAGAAGACTTTATGATTTGCAGTTAAAAACCATGTTCAAGAGAGGAGAGTCTGGCTTTTAAGCAGATGTTATGCAGACAGCAGCAGGAATGACAGACTTTACATTATACTTTCCTAGATCTTACTATTTTGTGAGTTACTGTAAAATGAGTAAACCTATGCATTTATTTGCCTTTGCCCTTGTATTTCCTGAAGACCTTAACTGTTAATCAAGAATATTTCCCACATGGGATGTACAGAAAAGTCATGTTCACGGTGAGAATGGGTCAGATGTCATCTGCTCTGTTTCTGTCACTGGGTTATCTGAGTGATTTATCTAAGTAATCCCAGTCGTAGCCTCTGCCTTGGAATGCAAAACAAGCAGACTAAATCATCCAGCAAGTGTCCTGGAAATTCCATGACAAAAATTCAAACAGGTACACAATCAAAGGCAAGTTTAAGAAAAAATATCCAGCACAGTGAGACTTGGAACCAACAACCTCACAACTGAGCCAGGAAAACTCTTTAAGTGCACATTGCTTACATGGAAAGATGAAAAAAAAAAAACCAAAACAACCCAAACAAACAAACAAAAACCGCAAACCCCAAACATTTTTCTCCATTAATGTCAAAGCAGTTTGCACTGTCTCTCCAGAATATTTTACCTGAAATGTCAGCAAAAGCAGTGAAAAATAACATTTTTACAGATTATCAAACTCCTTGGCAAATGCTTCTGCTAGAACTTTCTTGTGAAGTTCTAACTGCAAAATATTACTTTCACAATACCTGTAAGCCAATTGTGCTGTAGGGCTAAAACTGGAAGCAGAATTTCACTTATTACTTTCACTGGAAATACTCCTCAGAGAGTCCCAATATTACAAGGTTGTTTTTTTTTTTTTCCCCTAAGGAATGATTAAAGCATTTTGGCTATTTTTGCATTCTGGTGTTTCACAGTGCTTCAGAGATGTTGAAAAGATTGCATCTTTTTCTGTTTTTATATGGCTGAAACTCAGTCAATATTCTCATGCCTTATTTTCAGTAATTCATCATGTGCAACTTTGCTGAATTAGCTACCTTTGAATTGACACAGAATTAATAAAAATGCCCAAAGGGTTGCCTGTCCATATTTACACTCACGGTGTCCTTTTCCTAGTAATCAATAAGTACTGTGACACAGTACCATTAAGAAATGCCATAAAGTTAAAGACCTGCCCCTCTTCGACCCCGCACAAAAAAATCAGAAGAATCTAGTCACCACAAAGGCAGTGCCACCCACCACTTTTCACAGTGTATGTTGGCTTTCCTTCTTGGTTTTCCCATTTTCCTATGAAGACAAGGGTTATACAGCTGTGTCCTGCTGATCTGACTACCAATGTAGTCAGCAATCTGTTAAGCTCTTTTCCATAAACTGTCACATTTGAACTTATTAGGTAAGTTTCAGCCAAACTGATGAAGGGATCACTGTTCTGGGAAGAAAAAATTACTCTGTAGTTAGACTCAGTGATTTTTTAACTCAGTTTGCAGAACTTGTTACTATCGTAAATGAGGAAAAGAGATTAACATAAATTCAAATGTTACTAGTGAAAGGAGAAGGCACAAAAGCACAAAATGTAATCGGTTCTAAGTAAGGTTAAATCTGATGGCTTTGTAATGGGGGTGCTTGAAGGTAGTTTTAGGTCCACAGGACCTTAGTACAAAAAGTGTAAGAAAAATAAAATAGAAAAACCGGACCTGGGGATGGGCACAGTTAAACTGGCTGATGGGTGGAGGGACAGGATGATTGCTATGTTAACGAACCCATTAAGTTGGTGGAAACATCTACTGGGGAGTATCCGGACTAGCAAATGTCCAGAATGGGAACAGTTAAGTCACCTGATAAGTAGAGGGACAGGATGATTGCCGTGTTTGTTGCGTTAATTAAGATGGTGCTTCCAAGACCACCAGGGGTGATGAAGATTGTTGGAAGAAGTAAATGACTCTCAAAGACCACCACCACATTTTGTGTGTATGCGGGAAACTTTCTGGGAAATGATGTAATTCATGTGTAGCCTCATGAACACGTTTGTATGCCCAAGTGACTATGTAAGCATGGCCTGTGTGGCAATACGGGGACGCACGTTAGGAGGAGCTATCCCCCGCGTCTCCCGGCGCCGCAATAAAGAATACCTCCTTGTCAACTTCAGACTTTGTTGGCGAGTTCCTGGAGTTTTCGCCGAATCACTAGACACCTGAGAATTGACATTACACATTCTATACCTTCAGAAAAAACAGCAGTCATGGCCTGCATCTTCCTAGAAAATAAAAGTCTATCAGACACAAGATGCAAACCCACAGGAATTCAGACTTATAAAGTGTTTGCTGTTGCTCGTGCATACACTTTTCTGGCTGAAATTTTCCAGGAGTTTTTTTTTGTTTGTTTTTTTTTTTTTTTTTTTGGCGGGGGGGGGAGGGTGTTCTGTAGGTGAGGTTTGGGTAAAAATTTCACCTGCTTTGGAACAGAAAGAGCGCTGGGGAAAAGAAAAATACATTCCGTGCATTAGGACCTATCATTAATTTATCTTTTAAAAATCTTTCCCAGCTGTGAACACAAGGAAGATAAAGTATGAATGTTCTTGTTCTGCCACTGCCTTGAGCATCAGACAGCTTCTCTGTGACTGTCAATCCCTTGTTTACTAAAAACAATTTTTGCTTAGGAAAAAATACACTTTTACACAGTTTTAAATCCAGCAGATAATTGGTGGCAAAAGTAAAAAACAAACAAGCAAACAAACAAAGAAAAACAGTAAAGCCAGAATTTAGACAATAAAAATATACTGAACTGGTTAATAGCAAATTGGTTAGCAGCTACTGAAATATTTCTAGCATTACTAGAGGAGGTTGTGAGTTCATTTGTACTTTAGACTGTAACTATACATGCTTCACTATCTCATAAAACGAAAATGTCACCTGCTAGCACTCTTGCAGTTGTTATGTCTCCATTACTACATTGCTATTAGCCAAGCAATCGCATAGGCATTTGAGCAAAATACTGCACCTTGAAAGTGAGCTCTTCACTCTGTCAAACCCTTTGCTCATTTCACTGAGCAATTTCATGAATTGCAGCGCAGCAAATCTCAATGAAGGAAGGAAATTCTACACACCAAAAAACCACAAAATTCAAACACACGCCATTTTCATTGTGACATAGATTTTTTAGGTTTGCCTTACAAGTTTGCCTCATAAACACAGATTTTCATGCTAGATAGGTTATTTCCATTTAGTATACAAGTCTTATGCTTCATTAGTGTTGATCTTTGTAAATTAGTCTGAATATCTCTTAAAGGTTAATTTTTTTCTCAGTTCTTTTCTTTTTGCCACTTAAAAAACATTATCCTTCACTGCTACTGACAGAAATGTAAGTCACCACCATTTTTTTTTAAACTATGAATGCGCATCTGAGAAAAAGTAATATTTTGGAGGTTGCTCCCAAGTGATACAATATCCCAAGTCAGCTCTGTGCTTCTGAACAAAAAAATTTATTAGCATAGGCTCATCAGATTGAAATATAGTTTCTGCTTTCTTATCACCTGTTGCTGCAGTCAATATTTAGAGGTTCCTATAACATGAAGAAAAAAGAATCATTTCCATCTGACAACAGCTGTTATTTTATCCTGCTACCTTTGCTTCTCTGTTGTCTTTGAAATCTTTCAGTCTCAGTATGAGAACATGTCTCAATAAATGCACATTATTCAATGTCATTCCCATTAGTCATGACACAGTCAGTCATCTGCAAAAAATCAAGAGATTTAGTAAACTGTAAAATTGCATAAACATAGATTCTGTTCCTGCCACCTACTTGGTTTTTACAAAATCTATTCTCCTTCACAGGAGTTATTTCACATAGCTTGCAATTACCTGGCATAACTGTATATATTTTAAATAGCTATGCTAGAGATTCAGGAGGAAAAGAGAAAAAAAAGTAGTTTTCAAGCAAGTCATATGCATTGGTTTATATCTAACTTTAGAAGACAAAAATAACACTCCAGCATTTGACAGAAAGATGGCTGAGAATTGAAAAACATTGCTTTATCCATTCAAGGAAGATGTTACCCATTCATCAGTTTGACACATTTCCTGAAGACCATCAGCAGTAGCAAAGTGATAAGATAATGGAATGCATTCATTGTAATTATCAGGAATATTTCCCCAGTGAAAGTTGAAAATAGTTTCAGTTAATTTAGTAATGAAGGGATAAAGAAACTAATCACTTTTTAGCTAGATATATTTGAATTAACAAATGTTACATAGTCATTAACAAAAAGATACGTATTTGCATAAATTCATTTAGGGTTTATTTGATTCACTGGTTGATTTGGTTTTTTGTTTTTAATGGAGACATCCATCTTAGAAATAAAAGCTTTTCAGTAACCTTGTGACTGTTGTATTTTCTTCCCCTACAATGAGCAACACTATTGTAGACTTCTCAAAGAGCTTTTCAATACATATCAGCATTTAATAACTTGAAGTAGTATTTATTTTTATTTGTATTGAAATGGTTTAATTCAACAAAGTGTTCTGATTTTAAGTGCAGAATCTATAGAGACTGTGGTATTCTGACTGCCACTACCTCTGCTTCACACACTGATGGGATCCCTTATAAAGCTTAAACAGGCAAAGTTTAGATTGGATATTAGGAAGAAATTCTTTACTGTAAGGGTGGTGAGGCATTGGAATGGGTTGCCCAGGGAAGTTGTGAATGCTCCATTGCTGGTGGTGTTCAAGACTGGACAGACCCTTGGGTGACATGGTTTAGTGTGAGGTGTCCCTGCCCATGGCAAGGGGGTTGGAACTAGATGATCTTAAGGTCCTTTCCAACCCTAACTATTCTATGATTCTCTGATTCTGTGATTACACTGCCAACTGAATAGTCACCTATAATTCAATATGCAGTTACCATAACCCTAAAGATTTAACATTTGTAGTTCATCTGAGTTTCTGAAAATACATATGAGCACAAATAAATCACAATTTAGGAAACATACTCCCACATAATGCCAATGATCAATGTATCACTGCCTGTTGAAAAATTACAGAGACAGGAAATCTGGAAATTTGTACTGAAAACATTTGATAAAAATAAATTTAAAATACGACTTTAAGTCATTGTACTTAAGAATATCAATGAAATAAAGAACATGAGTGCAACCTTGAGTATGTGTGGACCTAAGCTGAGTTAAGGAGGCTTTTAGCACTATGCGATTTTCACTGAACAAAGATTAGCGAGGTGGCTCTCCCTGACATATGTTTCCCAGTTATGACTGTACCTCAATGTTAGACCAGGAATAGCTAAATTTAATCACCATAATTAAGTAATTAAGTCATAAATCCAAGATGACTGAGAGCAGGTGACATATTTTATCAATTGGATGAAGGATTCTGTTCAGTTCAAGGCTCTCAGTGAAACTGAGCTCTCTGGCAATAGCAAATCTTTCCAGAGAGCTGTTAAACAGAGTGCACTATCCAATGCTTGCTGGCAACCTCAGTCTCCAGCCAGCCAAACTTGAACATAGGCAGAATGGGCGCAATCATGCACAGAAAAGCCAGAGATCCTTCTCAGAGAGACCATGTCAAAATAGCTACACTGAAGATCCTTACAGCAAACACATCTTCTCTCCCCGATAAAGCTGTCTTTGATCTTGCATAATTCTCAAAATCATCAAGGCAAAAATGGCTTAAAAGCACAGAGAACTACTTTCTCATGCAGAGTGAAATATGGTTATGTAAGTATGAGGATGATGAACTGGACATAACAATTGGGAGTGAACACATTTCATGTAATAGTAAGAAATTCCACCCACCACTCACCAGTCTTACTGTTTGTGGAATGGAAACTGAATTAAGAATAGAGATTTTTCCCGCATCCTTCTCCTGGACAAACTGGTGAGATACAGATCGGATAAATGGTCTGCGAGATGTGTGGGAACTTGACTCACAGGCTGCACTCAGAGGGCAGTGATCAGAGGTTTTCACTCAGGCTGTCATAAATCCCACGGGGATCAATGCTGGTCCCATGCTGTTCAGCATCTTCACAGACGTCCTGGATGAAGGGACTGAAAACACCCTCTGCAGGCTGGCTGATGATACCAAACTGGGTGGTGAGGTGAACATGTCAGAAGGAAGAGCATCTTACAGAGAGACCTGGATAGGCTGGAAGAGTGGGCTAGCAAGAATGGTGTGAAGCTCAACGGAGACACATACCAAGTCCTGCACCTGGAATAATACAACCAAAGAACCCAGCACAGGCTAGGACCTGTGTGTCTGCGGAGCCACCTTCCTGAAAAGGACCCAGGGTTCCTGGTGGACAACAAGCTGAACATGAGTCTACATAGCACCACTGCAGAAATGAAGGCAAACCGCACCCTTGGCTGCATCCTCAGGGGCATTACCAGCAGAGATAGAGACATGATTGATCACTGCACTCTGTTCAGTGCTCATCAGGCTGCATATGGAGTACTGTGTCCAGTTCTGCTCCCCACAGTTCAAGAAAGACTCAGACAGACACTAGGGGGTCCAAAGGAGGGCCACAAAAATGAAAAAAGTGCTGGAGAATCTGCCCTGTGCAGAAGCTAGATCTCTTCTTCCTGGAGAAGAAAAGGCTTAGCAGGGACCTCATTACATTATTCCAGTACTTTAAAGATGTCTACAAAGAATACAGAGTCTCTTTCTACACAAGGAGTCACATGGTGAACACAAGGGGCAAATGGTAAATGTTGCCCCAGAAGAGGTTTTATCTTGACTTGAGAAAGAATGTTTTTACAGTGAGACCAGTCATTCACTGAAACAACCTCACCGGGGACCAATGGAGTCCTCATCCCTGGAGACTTCCAAGATGTGATTGAAGAGAATGCTAGATAATCTCACCTAGGCTTCCTTTCCCAGGAAAATATAGACTAGATGATCTCTCAAGGTCTATTACATCTGGATTGTACTACGAGTCTATGATTTTATTTATTTATTTTTCCAGTTATAATGGCCAAGTGAGTTCTAACTTATCTTTCTCAAAATGGAAGGCTTGTCCTCAGGGCCTCTATACATATTTATGTTATGGACATCTACTCTAGCATATACTGGAATTTCTCCATGGAAACAGCAAGTACAAGGCATCTGAAATAATAATAAGAAAGAATTAAATGTAAGTATCAGCTGGGAAATGCTTCAAGCAATGATTATTCTTTTAGCATTAAGCTAATTACTCAAAATAACTGATTTATTAGAATATTACTGATTACATTAGAATATTACTTATTAAACTGATTGATTAAAATATTACTGATCACATTTAAAAGCAAACATGAATTTATCAGATATTTTCTAGAGAAAGCACAGAACAAATAGCACAGACTTGATTCTGATCTCGTTTATATCAGCTTTTTACATACACATGCAGTTGGATCTGGGTCTGATTACAGTTATCTTATAAAAATTTAAGGTACCTCTGTTGAACTGCAAAGACTTCCTTCAGATTATACACAATGAGTTTAGAATCTAGATCCTCCATTTTAGTGGGGTAACACCTAATTTAGAGCAGCATGAGATTAGAATCAGGCCTTGAATGTGAAGAAACAGTGGAGTTACAGTTTTAAGGTACAGAAGACTATAATATAATGAGAATAGCATGCCCAGTACACAGGGTGAAATATGAAAAATGAACCTGTATTTTCATGCTTACACCTGAAATGCAGATGTTTAGCTATATCCTTTCATTATATCAACTTCATATTCATCACAGTAACACATCATAATAGAACTGATGGAAAGCCTGTATTGCACAAGTGACTGCATGGGGTTCTCCATTAGTGTATCTAATTTAATTTGAAATTGGGAAGTTAGGTCTTCCTTTAGAGCAGGTCCAAAACACTTTTGATTGAGAAATCACTCACTGTGAAATATACTACTAATAATTCGTAAATCCCCAAAATTCTCAAATTGCAAGGCTTCTGTGAATTACAAACCTATCTATACAGGGTATTCATTTACATTTACATATTCATATGTATTTAAAATCACATGAATGTATATATTTGCCTTTCAGTTATTCATATTATGCCTAAGTTACAATTCTTTTGTTGCACTTTTGATGGAGTACAACATAGGTTTCTTACAGTAGGCCACACTGGATTGGGAACAGAAGAAAATGAACAGCTTTGAAATACATGAATGATTTATTCTGTGGCTAGTGTACAGCAGCCAGGGCTTCACTCAACTTTCTTTTCCCATTGTTCCACTCAAGAGAATCACTAGTGTCTTCATGTCTTAGGATACACACCTACATGCAGCTTAGAAAATATTAGTATGCCTCTTCTTCACAAGGGGGTACTCCATGTATTAAATAAGGCATTAAGAAACTGCAGAAATATATCTTTAAAGCCTTGAGACTACTTTGTGGTGTTCTTTTCATGTTCTTCAGGGCTTTGCAATCATTTCTAGTCTTAGCTTCCTAGTAAAATGAAAGATTGGCATTATTCTATGAGGTTCAGGTAATCTATGAATTTGTGATTTCCTACAGTGAGGTCATGCAAGAGCCTTCACTGACCAGAAAAGCATGTGATAAAGACAGGTACAGAAAAGTAGAGGTCCCAACACATGGTTCTGCAAAAGCACCACCTGGACCAAGGTAGTAATTTATTAAAGAAGGACAATATATGTACTTTTAGAACTGAATGATGCAAGTAGACAAAACAAAGGTCACAAAAAACAGTTAACACAAGGATGGACCATCAGAGAAAATCACAAAAGAAAGAACTTGTGTTAAATAACCTGAAAGGGTCTCGTGTCAGCAAAGACTGTGGCGTGGCACCAGCATCCACCCAAAGCATCATTTTCTGAGCACCTCTTTTTATCTTCAGCAGTTTTTTGATATATTATATTTTTAAAGGAAGTAAATTCAGAGCAATCTCTTACTGCACAGTTGTGCTCCCAGAGATCCAAAAGGCCTAGCCCCAGCATTAGATTACCAGATGCTCAGGGGTTCAGTAATCCATTAGCTGTTACATCTGCACTCCAGGGTTTTCATAAGAAATGCTACTGCTGTGAATCTCTAAAGACACTCATAAAGTGATGACTGACTTCAGAGATTATCACTCTGTTTTCCCTTAGAACAGGATCGAGTTTCCCCAGTGGCTTCATGCTGCTGGAAGTGATACTGGATAACCTCTGCCTGTTTAATCCCTGCAGACTTTGGGAGCACTGCAAGCATTGTGGTGGATGGGGGCAGAAGTTTTCCTATGGAATTCTGAGAATTCTTACCCTTCAGGTGCTCCCTCTTCTCTAGGAGTGTCAGTGATTTGCTGTCAAAATTTTCAGGAAACACTTGAAGAAAAACATTTTCTCTTAGGCTGAGATAAGCTCCATGTCTCAGAGGTGGATAAGCCCAAAAAAAGGCTGAAGGGAGAGGGGAAGCTGCATATAGACCTTTTAAAGAAAAAAGACAACTTCATTTGTTAAAGTTATTCTCAGGAATTGCTTACATTCTAAGAGCATGCCACGCACATAAATAGTGAGGAAGCAAGCTAAAGTTAAATTTGGAGTTAAAAATACCCTTTACACAATTTATGTCATAAATTTCAAGGCAATATATGCAAAAACCTATTAATTTGATTGCTGTTAATAATGAATTTTGATGTCTTGAAACCAGTACGCTAAGTTATATGTATGAAGCTCAGCAATGTAAACATTGCTAGTGAAGAAAATTACTGCAAGGAATACCTAAACTGCTGCAGGACATTTAAATCAGTTCTCCCTTCTTTCCCCATAATCCTTCCCCTTGACCTTAGAAAAGAGCTTGTAGAAGATTTTCAAGCTTTTCTGGGACCTTAAAATCATAGAACCAACTAGGTTGCAAAAGGCCTTTAAGATCATTGAGTTCAACCATTACTTAAGCACTGCCAAGACAGTTTGACACTGTCCCACACGAGATCCTTGTCTCTAAGTTGGAGAGATATCAACTTGATAGGTGGACCACTCAGTGGATAAAGAACTGGCTGGATGGCCACACACAAAGAGTTGTGCTCAATGTCTCAATGTCCACTTGGAGACCAGTAACGAGAGGTGTCCCTCAGGGATCGGTGTTGGGACCGGTCTTCTTCAACATCTTTGTCGGTGACATGGACAGTGGGATTGAGTGTACCCTCAACAAGTTTGCCAATGACACCAAGCTGTGTGGTTCGGTTGATATGCTGGAGGGAAGGAATGCCATCCAGAGGGACCTTGACACGCTTGTGAGACGGGCTGATGCCAACCTGATGAAGTTTAACCATGCCAAGTGTAAGGTCCTACACCTGGGTCGGAGCAATCGCAGGCACAGCTACAGGTTGGGCAGAGAAGAGATTCTGAGCAGCTCTGCGCAGAAGGAACCGGGGTGTTCGTCAATGACAAAATGAACATGAGCTGGCTTCAGTGTGCGCTCACAGCCCAGAAAGCCAACCGTATCCTGGGCTGCATCAAGAGGAGTGTGACCATCAGGTCAAGGGAGGTGATCCTGCCCCTCTACCCTGCTCTTGTGAGACCTCACTTGGAGTATTGTGCGCAGTTCTGGTGTCCTCAACATAAAAAGGACATGGAACTGTTGGAACAAGTCCAGGGGAGGGCCACGAGGATGATCAGGGAACTGGTGCACCTCCCCTATGAAGATAGGCTGAGAAAGTTGGGGCCGTTCAGTCTGGAGAAGAGAAGGCTGTGTGGAGACCTCATAGCAGCCTTCCAGTATCTGAAGGGGGCCTATAGGGATGCTGGGGAGGGACTCTTCATGAGGGACTGTAGTGAGAGGACAAGGGGTAACGGGTTCAAACTTAAATAGGGGAAGTTTAGATTGGATATGAGGAAGAAATTCTTTACTGTGAGGGTGGTGAGGCCCTGGAATGGGTTGCCCAGGGAAGTTGTGAATGCTCCATTGCTGCCGGTGCTCAAGGCCAGGCTGGACAGAGCCTTGGGTGGCATGGTTTAGTGGGAGGTGTCCCTGCCCATGTCAGGGTGGTTAGAACTAGATGATCTTAAGGTCCTTTCCAACCCTAACTTTTCTATGATTCTATGATTCTATGTCAGTCACTCTTCCTTTATCCACCAATGCCATGGCCACATCACAGAAGGCCACCAAATTTGTCAGGTATGATTTGTCCTTAGTGAAGCCATGTTGTCTGTCACCATTCACCCCCTTATTATCTATGTGCCTTAGCACATTTTTCGTAAGGATTCTGCTCCATGAACTTGCTGGGCACTGAGTAGAGACTGACGTGTATTTCCCCAGGTTTTCCTTTTTTTCCTTCTTGAAAGTGAGGTTTTTATTTCCCCTTTTCCAGTCAATGGAAACTTCACCAGACTGACACAATCACTTTAGCTTTGCTAACCTGGTCTTTGGATGCTCAAACAATTTCTCATTGCTGCCCATCCTTGCTTCCATCCTCTCTTCTACAGGTCTCTTTTTTATGCTGGAGTTTGTCCAGGAGCTTCTTGTTCATCCATGCATGCCTCCTCATATTTTTACCTGACTTCCTCTTTGTCAGGATGCTTGGTTTCTGAGCATGGAGGAGGTGATCCTGCAATATTCAACAGCTTCCTTTGGTGTCTCTTTCTTCCAGGGCTTTATCCCTTAGTAATGCAGAAGTTTTGGACTCAGGAGCTTTCACTTGTGCTTCTACCTTCATTTGGTATGAATGTATGTTGAAGAGAAAAAATTGGGACCTTCTCTGAAGGAATCTGGCCTGTTGTACTGCTGTCGTGGTTTAAGCCCAGTCAACCACGAAGTTTTCTCACTCACTCACTCACTCACTCACTCACTCACTCACCTCTCTTTCTTCCCCCAGTCCCAGGGAGATGGGGAGAAGAATCGAAAGAATGCAACTCCTACAGGTTAAGAACAGTTTAGTAACTAAGGTATAACACAAATCACTACTGCTACCACCAGTAATAATACAAGAGAAATACAAGGAAAGAGAATTCAGCTGCTCACCAAGCCCAACCCAGCCAGTGCGCCCCCGAGCAGCAAACCCCCCAATGCCAAAAGCCTGACCAGGCCGTGCATCCCCACCCTTCTGGGTCTCTGCCCCCCATTTTCACATCCTGGACATGATGTGCTGTGGTATGGAATAACCTCTTTGGTCAGTTTGGGTCAGGTGTCCTGTCTCTGCTTCCTCCCAGCTCCCCCTCCTCCCTGGCATAGCATGAGACTCAGAAAATCCTTGGCCAGACAAAAACATTACCAAGCAGTAACTGAAAACACTGGTGTTAACAGTGCAGTTCCCAGGCTCAAAATCAAAACCACAGTGCTGCACCAGCTACCAAGAAGGAGAAAAATGACTGCTACTGCTGAACACATGACAGCTGCTCCAGACAAAACATAACCTGTTACGGATACTCAAGTTCAGTTACAACTCACTTGACTGTTGGCCAAAGTATCAACGTGAATCTTTGCTTTATGTTTTGTCAGAAAAAAAGCGTTTAACTGTAGACATGTTCCCTATCTTTGCCTTTCCTTAGTGTCTGAAACAGAAGAGATCATAATTTTCAGAAAAAGAAAGAAACTATTTTTGCCTTCATTATCTCAAACTGTCTTTCACCCTAAGTGTAACAGGTAGTCCCATATGTCGACCTGACCAGACTCACAGGGAAGTCTGCTGCCTCTCAGGGGCAGGGGAAGTGAGCACTGGTGAGGCTGCACCTTGAATCCTGTGTTCAGTTCTGGGTCCCTCACTACAAGAGAGATACTCAGTTGCCGGAACAGGTCCAGAGAAGGGCAACGAAGCTGGTGAAGGGTCTGGAGCGTAAGTCTGATGAGGAGCAGCTGAGGGAACTGGGGCTGTTCAGTCTGGAAAAGAAAAGGCTCAGGGGGACCTTATCACTCTCTACAACTACCTGAAGGAAGATTGTAGTGAGGTCAATGTTGGTCTCTTCTCCCAAGTAACAAGCAATAGGACAAGAGGTAATGGCCTCGTGCTGCCCCTGGTGAGGTTCAGACTGAAAGATTTCTTCACAGAGGGTGCTCACGCATTGGAACACTCTATCAAGGAAAGTGGTGGAATCCCTGTCCCTGGAAGTATTCAGAAACTGTGTAGGTGAGGCCCTTAGTGACATAGTTTAGTGGTGGTCTTAGAATCATAGAATCATAGAAAAGTTAGGGTTGGAAAGGACCTTAAGATCATCTAGTTCTAACCACCCTGACATGGGCAGGGACACCTCCCACTAAACCATGCCACCCAAGGCTCTATCCAGCCTGGCCTTGAGCACCAGCAGCAATGGAGCATTCACAACTTCCCTGGGCAACCCATTCCAGTGCCTCACCACACTTACAGTAAAGAATTTCTTCCTCATATCCAATCTAAACTTCCCCTATTTAAGTCTGAACCCGTTACCCCTTGTCCTCTCACTACAGTCCCTCATGAAGAGTCCCTCCCCAGCATCCCTATAGGCCCCCTTCAGATATTGGAAGGCTGCTATGAGGTCTCCACACAGCCTTCTCTTCTCCAGACTGAACGGCCCCAACTTTCTCAGCCTATCTTCATAGGGGAGGTGCACCAGTTCCCTGATCATCCTCGTGGCCCTCCCCTGGACTTGTTCCAACAGTTCTATGTCCTTTTTATGTTGAGGACACCAGAACTGCGCACAATACTCCAAGTGAGGTCTCACAAGAGCAGGGTAGAGGGGCAGGATCACCTCCCTCGACCTGATGGTCACACTCCTCTTGATGCAGCCCAGGGTACGGTTGGCTTTCTGGGCTGTGAGCGCACACTGAAGCCAGCTCATGTTCATTTTGTCATTGACGAACACCCCGGTTCCTTCTGCGCAGAGCTGCTCTGAATCTCTTCTCTGCCCAACCTGTAGCTGTACCTGGGATTGCTCCGACCCAGGTGTAGGACCTTGCACTTGGCATGGTTAAACTTCATCAGGTTGGCATCAGCCCGTCTCACAAGCATGTCAAGGTCCCTCTGGATGGCATTCCTTCCCTGCAACATATCAACTGAACCACACAGCTTGGTGTCATCAGCAAACTTGCTGAGGGTACACTCAATCCCACTGTCCATGTCACCGACAAAGATGTTGAAGAAGACCGGTCCCAACACTGATCCCTGAGGGACACCTCTCGTTACTGGTTTCCAGCTGGACCTGGACTTATACAAGGCATTTGACACTGTCACACATGACATCCTTGTCTCTAAACTGGAGAGGCGTGTATTTGATGGATTGACCACTCAGTGGATAAGGAATTGGACAGATGATCGCACTCAGAGGGTTGTGGTCAATGGCTCGATGTCCAGCTGAATACTGGTAATGAGTAGTGTTCCTCAGGGGGTGTTTTTGGGACTGATCCTGTTCAACATCTTTGTTGGCAACATGGACAGTTGGATTGAGGCACCCTCAACAATTTCGCCAATGACACCAAGCTGTGTAGCTTGGCTGACAGGCTGGAAGGAAGGTATGGGATCCAGCAGGACCTGGACAGGCTCAAGAGGTGAGCCAGTGAAAACCCCATTAAGTTCAACAGGGCCAAGTGCAAGGGCCTGCACTTGGTTCTAGGCAATCCCAGGCACACCTAAAGGTTGGGCAGAGAACGGATTGAGAGCAGCCCTGAGGAGAAGGACTTGGGGATACTGGAGTGAAAAATATAAAATTAGCTGGCAGTGTGAACTTGCAGCCTAGAAAGCTGTCCTGGGCCGCATGAAAAGAAGCATAGCCAACAGGTACTAGTGAATGAAAAGCTGAATATGAGCAGTCAAATGTGTCCTCACAGCCCAGAAGTCGAACTTCACGCTGGGCTGCACCAAAGGATCATGACCAGCAGGTTGATGGAGGTGATTCTCCCTCTCTACTTTGCTCTCATGAGACCCCACCTGCAGTACTGCATTCAGCTCTGGGGCCCCAACATAAGAAGGACATGGACCTGCTTGAGAGAGTCCAGAGGAAGCCCATGAAGATAATCAGGGGGGTGGAGCACCTCTCCTATGAAGGCAGGCTGAGGGAGTTGGGCTTGGTCAGCCTGCAGAAGAGAAGGCTCCAGTGATTACCGTAGAGCCTAAAGGTGGCCTGTAAGAAAGCTGGAGCAGAACTTTTAGCAAAGGTATGTTGTGATATGACAAGATGGGAATGGCTTTAAACTGGAAGAGGGGAGATTTAGATTTGGCTTTAAAAGGACATTTTTACTGTGAGGGTGGTGAGGCACAGGAACAGTGTGCCCAGAGAAGTTGTGTCTGCCCCACCTCTGGAAGTGTTCATGGCCAGGCTGAGCAACCTGATCTGGTAGAAAGCGTCCCTGCCCATGGCAAGGAGGCTGGAACTAGATGATCTTTAAGGTCCTTTCCCACCCAAACCATGCTATGATTCTATGATTGTATGATTACAGCCCAGGGTAAAATCCATCTTGAAAATGAAGGTGAACAAATAAGGCAAAGGACTATAAAACCAATCACATATATCTCTTGAACCTGTACATGTGAGTAACTCACCTTATAAAATTGCTTTGAGTCTGGGACTTTCTGGATAATTGGCAAACCATATATTTAAGGTCCCCATGAAGATTAATCTTGAGAGTGTTGACACTGCTTTCTACTGTGGTTTTTCCTCTTGTCCCTTGTCAGGGAAGGAGGCAGAAGTACAGGACATGAGGGAGAGAATTAATTTTTAATTTGGGCATAATTGAAGTGTTTCTGGGCATCATAGCAAGTAATTGAGTGCCAAAACAGATACACTGAACAAAAACGCTAAGGTTGTTTGATGATTGTGTAACAAGTATGAAAAGAAATGCCCTCCCAAAGCAACATCATTGGTTTTAATGGTGAGCTCAGTAATTGAACATAATGTCTTATATGTCTAAGTATTTTGGACTGGGTTGTATCATTCTTAGTTATATTGAATAGCGAATCTTTTAGCATGTAACATATCACTGAATTCAACAGAACAACAAATGACAAAAGGTACCACTTCTGTGGTACCCACCCATAACGAATTTTCCAGCGGAATAGAAGGTACCACTTCTTTGTTCAGACTCAGCTGCCAAATATATTTGTTCATATTAGCTTATGTTATTTCTACAACATCTAAGACCTGTCTAGGAAGAATAAGGGATTTTCTTTTTCAAAGACCTGCATCTGTGTTGGATTTAGGGAGCTTGTGAAACTTAATGTCAAATAAAGCTGCATACTTTCAGTGCTGAAGGATGAAGAAGAATGACTTAGAGCAACATATATAAAGTTAGAGCAATTTATGTCAGTTTATTACCACATAAAATATTCAGGCTATTTCCTCTTGCTTAATTGACACACTAGATGAAAGAAGGACAAAGGGTGAACACATCAGCTGTGACCACAGAAAAAAATTTCATAAGAATACTAAAATATTAAATTAAAACTGATGTTTCAAAGTTTAAATATAAAAGATTCAAGTTTCAGGAGTAGGTGTATGAGCTATTTGCAGCTCCAAAATTAAATAGCTATCTACAATCTACATAGCCCAATCTTCAAAGCTATTAACTATCCAGATGGCCTCAGGGATTATGTCTAGGTAATTTGAAAGTTAATAAATTGTACTAGCTTCTAATATTTCTACCCACACTGCAGGAAGGGAGTCCCATCAGAAGCATTTTCAAAAGCCTGATTGGTACGAATGGGACAAGCATGTCATTTACTTGTTAATACCAATCCATATTAATTCTCTCAACACAGCCTGTTAATAGATGAATGCACTGTCCAGTTCAAGCAAGGTACCAGAAACTGTGTAGTGAACAAGTGTCCAAAGTGTAAATACCAAGAGGCCACATATATTGCAGTCATAGCTTTCCATCAGTCTGTTCTGTTGCTTCAGAGACTGTGGAATCAAATGAGATGTGGCAACAATGGAAGCAGACGTTTTTTCTGTGTCGAAACACCACTGTGGGGCAGAAAAGGAAAGAGCAAAATATACTTTAAGATCATATTGGGAAGAATGGAGTGGATGGGAACTTGGAGCATATACAACTTTATATAACCCACAGAGAAAGAGCATTTCACTATAGTTTCCCTCAATTAACAGCTATCGGAAGCTAACTGGACGTAAAATAAAGGGACTGAACTTACAGCAACAGGAAAAGTCAGCCCAGAGAGCAGTTTTTATTGCTTTCTAGTTCCAGCAATGCTTCTGGCGTGATTGTAGTGTTTATATTGTAAATCCTCACAGTTTACTTTTATTTTATGGTCTTTTTTAACTTTCCACTTTTGGATTGCTTTATTGCAGAGGGGTTTATGTCACATTTTACCAACTGTGGAGCTATAAACTAATAGCTGGGAATGTGTTTGTTTGAAATGTTCCTGTTTAATGCAAGGAAGCTGGTACATGTTTCAATATGCTTATCCTCACAAACGCTTAGTTGCCTTACCTTTCAACGTTGAACACCCTTATTTTCTGAAAATTTAGGGTTTATTCAGAAAAAAAAAAGCACTTTTGCTTATAGACTTGAACCCTCTACTCTTGTAGACTATGCTGCCTGATCTGATTCTCATTTACTTTATTTTTATAATGGTTTTATTTGTCTCAATGTAGATGTTAATGAGATTTAGACACGAAGGTTGTCACTCCACTATCTTTGTTCACATTGTCCACCTGTAAATCTTTCCTGCTTCCATGCCCGTATGAGTACATGTACGGTATTTCATACAACAAATGACATTCACTGACCAGATATAGGCTTTTGCTCTTTCTAGTCTTCCTCTTGCTCTCACACAACACCAGCCACTGCAGCAGGACAGTCCTGCATGGGACCACCATAGGCTGTGAGTGACTCAGATCACATTGGCTAATCCAGCACCAGATTATAGCTGTGGTGATGCCCACATGCACTACTGCCCTCTTCCTGTTCTTTGCCTAAAATCAAAAGAAGCAAGAGCAGCTTATGAACAGCTACACAAGACAGATCAGCTAATCGCTAGCAAAACAGGTTGCTATAACTGTCTGCAAAGCAGTGCAAGTCATATCAAAAGAAGTGGAAAAATTGTATAAATATGTTTGATAATTGCTGATATGCTGAGTTAGGGCATGTAGTTATTATGGAGAGGAAGGGGGTTCACTTAGATCAGTAATACAAAATTTTGTTCAGGAAACATTACATTAATTTTACCTGATCAGTTAAATCTGTCAGTTCAGGTTAAACACTGTAAATTAAGGTAAATTATATTAATTTAGAGCAACAGCTAGCACCAGAAACAATGCCTGGCATTATTTTTCCTGTACCTGTAACTTTTCTGTAGCAACAAACAAAATTACTGCTAATTAGCCACATATGTGTTCCCCAAAATTAATTCTATATATGAAAACCCCATAGATACAACAGGTCACAATGACTGAATTTTTTACCATTCTACCTAAAAGTAAAGCACAAAACTAGAGGCCAAGACAGAAAGAAAGGCAGCCGAATTCTTAAGGCATTTATAAGGCCTTAGAATTAGGGTTTAACTACAGTGTAAATGATTTGTGATGAGAACAAGGCAGATAATTGCTTTACCTTGCAGCAGCCTTTCTTTTTCACTTTGATAAAAAAGGTATCCCACAGACTAGGCCAGACCCCCACAGCAGTCTGTGAGATGGCTATTGCTGAATATCTTTCACCCTGATGGCTGTGATGGTGCCAGCATCCTCCATCGAAAAATTCCTTCTATGAGGAACAGCTCAGGGGCTTAAAGCAACATAATCCATTCTGGATTCCATCAGGTTTTGAAGTATGCAACTGATTTTGCAGTCACTAAGTCTATGCTTCAGCTGGTATTTTTACAATTACTCCACATCTTTGTGGTTCAAACAGAAACACAAACATTCTTACAGAGCCTAAAAAGTATTTGCCAAAAATTCTAATGGCAGGTGTTAAAACAGCTCTGAACAGATTAAATTGTTGGTCTCTCTACTCTCAGGCCACAGAAATGACCTTCATTCCTGACTTTTATCTTCCAGATTCAAAATTCAAAGTAGCAAGAAAAGCCAGATAAGGAACCGAAGGGATGATCTGGCATTTTCAGTACCAACTAAAAGAAAGCAAGCTTATTTGATATCCCAGCTGATCAAATTCTATGTAATTTCTGTAAGTACAGAACCTGCAGAATTTATCCATGTATAGCAAATCATGCAAAGTTCAGAAGATAAATGAAATATTTACCTGTGCTCATCATGACTTCATGAAAGATCATGAAATATTTTTCCGAAAGCAGTCTCAGTTGTAAACGAAAGTAAAAGCATGAATTCATGACAATTTAAATCAGTTCTTGCTAATGTAAATCTTCCAAAATTCTTAGGCTTCTCCAACTCTACAGCGTGCACTGGTGCTATTTAAGAACAGCATAGGGAAAAGGGAAATCTAGCTTTCACATATGTAATAATGCCAAGTACTTTTTAATAATCCCATAACTAGATTTGGCTGTATGCATTCAAATGGAGGAAATTAATTGCTTCACAGTGCAGAAGGATAAAAGTTATCTGTCATAAACTAAGAGGCTGATTGAGTATATGTCTGTAATCCTCTTCCATCTGCACAGACTGAGCTAGACCCTTGTGGTCAACAGTAGCAAGTTTCTTATTAAGACCTTATACTGAGCTTTTGTGATTGCTTTAGTAATTCTACTTGATACCAAAAGAATCACATCATAAAGTCTTCCCTAAATATAAACTGACAAACTTCCCCCCCCTCCCCCCGATTTAAGACTATTTTCAGAATTACATATGCTTTTACCTCAGAGTAGCACTCCTTGGCTGGCAGTCAAAAGACTAACAAGGCATCTGTACAGTTGGTGTGGTGTGTTGTAAACCAGCTATACTAACTTATCTGATTGCCTTCCATGAGTGATGTGGGGAAAAACAGCTGACATTAACTCACTATCTAGGATGTAGATAATCTAGTCTATCTAGGATGTAGATAATCAGTCTGGCATGTGATTATTCCATTAGAAATTAAAAAAAAAAAAGGTATTGGGAAAGGAAATATGCTTGTTTTCTGAATCCTCATCAGGATACACTGAATATAACTCTCTCATGTTGCACATGAGAGAGCATCACTGGTGGAAGGTTAGTGATGACAGCACAGTTGAATGGGAATTGAGTTATTCCCATGAATGGTGATATGCACCCTGAAGCTGAACAAGGAAAAGCTGAACAAAGCCACGGAAGCATACCAGGTAAAAAATATTTGTCTCTTACGTGGCATGTAATGAAAGTGAGTTCTGCCCATGGCAAATTACGCAAAGGTCTGGGTCTTGGCAAGCCTTGGTCCTAGCCAGGCTGGGCTGGAGGGGGGTTGAAAACATTGGCTACTGAAACATGACTTGGAAATTTGATTTGTTCTGGAACCCAGGAATATCCTTCTGTCCCTGCCACCACTGCTAGCTGACAGCAATTCAGTGGACATCCTGGCAAGAAATGGCTATGAAGGATTTTTGCTAATTTGTTTGTAGATAATGCGATGGGAACAAAGTCTCCAAGGCCATTTGATTATAACAGTGTTGCCAGGACAGTCAGCCTGATGCAGTTTAAGACTTATGCTTGGCAGTTAATAAAAAGAATTGACCATCTCTGACAGGAGATGTTTCCTTAAGGGTATAAACAATATTTTAGCCCTGATGGCTTTCCTGTACGTGAGAAAACCAGATGCGATAATAATAACATAGCAAATCTGTGACTTGGGATTCCACATTACAGAACTACATAGAGCAGAGATGTGAATTCCTGGATGTAAATTTAGGAAAAGGTCTGGGTGTTGTGTCTTTTAAATGCACTTAAACATAAAATCAGAAAGGTATCACTTTTGATACATTGTGAGGTTTTGGTATTTCTTGGCATAACTTCACAATCAAAGAGTTTTCAGGTAGTTATCATCTACTTACATGGATTTCCAGCTTAAGCAGATGACACCTAGCAAACAATTACCTCCACCTTTCCTATTAATGTCTCCATGAATTTTCAATGAAATAATTAGGTTTAGTGATGTTTCAAGAACTGCTTCTTTACACATTGAATCTCTTGCCAACACATTGATGCTACAGAATTCACTTGAATTCAAATCTCAATTAGCCTCAGGCTATTACTTTAAATAAAAACACAGCTAAAAAACCTTAACAAACTCGCTTGAGAGCAACTTAATGCCTGTGATTTCAATAATGAGGCACTTATTTTGATCAACTGAAAATAAAATTTGCTTCGTATTTCTGATCAGTGATTTTCAGTTTAAAGCCAAAACTATCTCTGTACTCTGGCTCCAAGAGAATTTGCTAGAGAAAGTACCTCTTTCAGTTTATGTTTGATAGACTGAAATATCTTTTTCTGTACTCTGTAGGTAATACTCAGTATCTTTTATTTTTTCTTTTTGACACATGAAATGTAGAGTCTTTTGATTAATAAACCCTAAAAGCCCCATAGGATCTCAGGATGATTTTTCAGGAAGACTTTAATGAGGTGTCTTCCTAGACTGTTGCCCAAATTAATTGCTACTTCCTATCAGTCAGGCATGAACGGGCTAGTGGAACTTATTCATGGATCCCAATCTTGACGCTTTCAGATAACATGGAATTGCAATTGTGGCTTTCTCAAGCCCTAGATCTTTGTTGTCAATGGTCTTTCATTACAAAAAGCTTTTGACAAATCCACCTTTTTAATGATTAGTAATGATTAGTACAAAAATTCATCAAAGCCCAGGAATTTTCATGGGTGTGTTTTTCTTACTTTTTTAAACACTAGAACTGCCAAGAACATGTCTCCGTTTATCCAAATGGTTTTGACA
Organism: Myiopsitta monachus; assembly: GCA_017639245.1. NCBI lineage: Eukaryota > Metazoa > Chordata > Aves > Psittaciformes > Psittacidae > Myiopsitta > Myiopsitta monachus. The sequence goes on along the minus strand of CM029941.1, from coordinate 42,687,929 downwards.
TCAGCAACATAAGCTCATAAAAAAAACCACCCAGTTTTTTGTTGATAACATCATAAACATGCTAAACCGCATTCCATTCGATTTCAGCATTTGTCAGTGGCATTTCAATTGCATGCATATGAGTGCTTCTAATCCATGTAAAATTCTTTGGAATGGAAACTTCCTCTGCAAACACAAAGCTTGAAGAACTAATGCCTGTGTGTTTCCCAGAATTTGAAACTGCTTCTAGACATAGAAGCAAGGTATTCTAATGGAGAAACATTTCTTTATTTATTATTTTTTCATATGTACTGATAACTCCTGCACTCTGAGGCAACAATAATTCAAAGGAAGACAGAAAAACACAAACATCAAAAAATTCGTTCCATGCAAACTGCCCACTTACTTATTAGGAGGCATAGCAAGAGCCATTGATTCTTTGGGGTAGTGAAAATGAGTGGAATTATTCATAAAACTTTTCAGTTCTGTTATACACAAACCCATGATATTATACATTACCTGCTTTTAAAATATTACTTTGTTGCTGTTGAGATAAATGGTATCATACTGAATTTGTAACATCAAACTCCTGTTTCTCCACATACATATTTTACTATTCCATGGCCAAACACAGATAAGTATTATGCTGAGTATATACTTGCTGAATGTGTTTGCATATATGGTATCCTCTGCTATGATATGTTGAACAGTGCTTTTGTCTTCTAGTTAATTTGTATACATTGAAATATATATGTTCTATGTGTTATTACCATATACAGTGATGATGTGTGAATAAATCTGTGAGTTTAAATCCCTGGGAAAGAATGCAGCTTTTGAAAGTATTGAGTAAGTAAAAGGCTTGTATTCAGGAATGCTAACTCATTTCTAAACATACACTGAACTCTTTTGAACCCTTGCTAAAGACAAAACTAAACCATTCTGACTGCTATTTTTAGAAACTCCAGAGGACAGAAACTCTACCACAGTTGCAAGCAGAACCAATCATAGTTTTTGGTATCCCCTTCAATCAGGTATTTGGGCAACTTGATATACTGGACCAGGTAGTTTCAAATCTCTCAATGAACTTAATGTTTTCAGAAGTTTCATCTCCTTCCTCTTCTACTCCTGTAGAAAGACACTTTCCAACTAGGATTTCTATTACCAAGCAAAAATTTGGATGTTTCAGTACTGACAAGCAATGTGACCTGGGAGATGTTTAGGACAATAAACAAATGCTGCCACAGCAAGCTGTATGGAGACATCCTGAGACACTGACTGGACCATACACAGGCATAGTCAACAAGGATCAGTGAGAAAACAGCTCTCATCCGTCCAGGAGTTCATAAGTCTGCTAAAGCTTTTGGTGTTCCCCAAATCAAAACCATTTTGTTTTCAACAAGAAAAGTTACAGAAATATTTAGCTATGAAATCATACCTCTTGAAGAAGACACATCATCTGCTTTGGGCAGATACACAGCTGCTGTGTAGATCCGATGGATTTGACTCTTGACTTTAGCGAATTGCAGCACAGAGAGAGAAATATGTTGAACAGAGGATGTACCTTCCTTAAAATATAATGTCAGGTACATGACTGAATTCACAATCTCAAAGAAATTGCTTTTCCCAAAACTGCCTTTAAGAGTGGAGAAGTTGCATACAAATTGCTTGACTGCAAGATTAAAGGGAAATTCCTCAATTGTATAAAAGCAGGAAAAACAAAGGATGGATGGGGTTTGGTTCAGTTTGGTATGTTTTGTTAGTGGGGTTTTGTAGGTAAGTCTCTGCAGTACTGGGCGGGTGTGCTTAATTGTAGCGGCTGCAGTAGTCGGCTGTGGCACTATTTTGGAGACCCCCAAGTTCATCTGATTTATAAGCTTCCATATCCTAAACAGAGCACAAAGTAGATTAAAAAGCCCTCCAGAAATGGCTCCATTTTTACTAAGCTCTTACTTTATAAACTTAAAATCACTTCCTATATTTTAGTACAGCTTTAGATAGTACATTTTCAAGTCTGTCTTCTTTCTGAGGTAAACTTATGGATTCATGTGCTTTATCATGAAGATCTGACATGTGGGTGTTTTTATCCACTCTCATAAGAAACTGATGGAGTTGAATACTGCCTCTTGTGTACTGAATTACAGCAGTGACAGTGTACAAAAATGGAGCAAAATTAGACATATCAATCATGCTTTGGTACTATGTAGGAAAATAAAAAATAACCAAAGCAAAAGATTCAGTAAGAGAAAGGCACCATTTTAAAGTTTTCACAGCATTTTCTTCATTGGACTATGCTCTTTTTGGTGTTACATAAAATAAAGCTAATCCTGGTGCAAAAGTATTGTTTGGAAAAGGAATAATGGCATGCTAGTGAATTCTGGGGTGGTTTGAATTGTGTAGTAGAATAACTATTGTGACTTCCAAATACTGGTGTTCAACAATTCAAACATTTTTTATCTCAGTAGAAAAGTGTTTAAGTAACAAATTCAGAACCAATTTAAGAAATCATATTACTCAGGACATTGAATCTAAGTTCCCTGCCTTAAAAAAAAAAATGTTTGCAAATAAAATTTAGGCAAAAGTAAAGCCTGAATTCAGTTTTTAAGTAACATGTCACTATCATTTCAATGGTGTTTACAGAGATTTTTGAATACTAATTAATGTGTTAACTGAAGTTACGTCTATGAAGATAAGCTGAGAAAGTTGGGGCCGTTCAGTCTGGGGAAGAGAAGGCTGTGTGGAGACCTCATAGCAGCCTTCCAGTATCTGAAGGGGGCCTATAGGGATGCTGGGGAGGGACTCTTCATGAGGTACTGTAGTGAGAGGACAAGGGGTAATGGGTTCAAACTTAAATAGGGGAAGTTTAGATTGGATATGAGGAAGAACTTCTTTACTGTAAGGATGGTGAGGCACTGGAATCGTTGCCCAGGGAAGTTGTGAATGCTCCATCACTGGCGGTGATCAAATCCAGGTTGTACAGAGCCTTGGGTGGCATGGTTTAATGCGAGGTGTCCCTGCCCATGTCAGGGTGGTTGGAACTAGATGATCTTAAGGTCCTTTCTAACACTAACTATTCTATGATTCTACTTCTGCAGTGACAACATTGCAACTTATTACTGATTCATGAAGTCTTCTTTTTATTTCACATCCAATTTTTATTAAAATCTCTCCCTGATGATTCCTTCAGGAGTGAGTATAGAGAACTTCGGTTTGTTGGGTTACCAACCTGGAAGAATCCAGAGCCTTGCCACGCTGTTGTCACCTCCTCAACTTCCCACACTGCAAACGTCCACACATATTTATGAATTGCATGCTTCCTAACAAATAAACACCCTGGTGGTTCATGCATATACATGCAACTTGGTCTGGTAAAACATTGGCATGTTATCACTCTGTTTTGGTGTTATTCTCTACTGAAGTACTGGAGTACTTTCTAAATTCACCAGTCTGTGCCCTCCTGGAACTTGCAGTTAAAACATGGGAATAAGGCACAAGAAACATTCTCTAATTCTTAGTTTAATTAATAACTATTAATTAATTCCTTGAAAAGAAGGACAAATATTTTAGCCAAATCACAGCTCCTTCATTCCCAAAGAAGGTTACTTGAGGTGTCCTTAGATACAGAGCTCAAATGTATCTCACATAAACAAATACACTTCATCCTGCAAAAAAGAAGGTGGGAATTATTGTAAAGGCTTCACATTCTCCTAAGCTTCCTTATCAGTTATAATTATTCATTTCCTATGTTGATCTTTTCAGAAAAATTCCTATAACCTCTTTTTGATAGATCAAGACCTGTTTATTTGCCTCAGGAATTTTCCTAGTTATTGTCCATTCAAAAGGAGAAGAGAAACAGTATACTGCAATTTAGGCAATGAATCACAGCAATCATTTTGCAGGGTGGGATGTTTCATGCAGAATAAAGTGCTTCTGATTATTAATGCCTTTGACTTTCAACTACAAAAGTATGTTTCAGGAGAAGACAAAATTTTACTAATGAGGAATGAGTTATGATAGACTGAGAGTAGCAGAGATTTAGTTCAGTTCAGACATTAAATGCGTATTCTGTAGTGCATCAAAGAAGGGGATCACAACATAATTTCTCAATTCAAAACAATAGCACCTTTTACATACTGTAGAAGATCCAGAAGAAACTGCAGCTATGCCAGTTACATGGAAAATGCTGACAAATTTGTGTCATGATTTAACTTTCTCCTCAAATATGAAGGGAAAAATCTTGAGCACTACACTTTTTGCCATTCGATTAGCAGAAGGATTTATGATTTGCTTACTACAACAAATTTATATCTGGACCTAAAGCATAATATCCAGCTTTCCGGCTACCTGGGTACATCCAAATAGATGTTTGCTTAGAATATCAAACAACATACTTGAAAATACATTTCCTATGCCATTGCTCATAACACCTAAGCTAAAGGTATATTTGTGGAGAGCCTGAGGACAAAGATGAGGAACCCATCTAACACTACAATATTCAGTGTAACAGCCTTCCTGCACTACACACGCTTGTACCGTCCTCAAGAACTTCTAACAATTTAATCCTGTTGTTACCTACACCTATTCTAGAGGGGGGATAACTCATGGGGGCAATTCCCTCCTAGTCTGGGGGAAAGGGGAGAGAGAATCTCTGAAGTATGACATTGCTTCAAGAGGCCTTTAAAGGCTTCAGTGTAGCATTTCTTATGAAAACTCTGGAATGTGGGTGTAATAGCAAGTGGATTAGTGAACCCCCGAGCATCTGGTAATTTAATGCTGGAGATAGGCTTTTATGGACTGCTGGGAGCACAACTGCATCACAGAGGTGCTCTGCATTTTCTCCTTCAAAAAGCCACAGCGTTTATCTCAACAAGGCAAATCACCCTGAGGGCTGATGTGCAAGTTTACTTAATTCTGTAAGGCCTTTTTTCTTGCTGGGTTGGGATGTTGGGATGCTTTGCACCATCTGTAACTTGCATAGGATCTTCAAGGTTAACTCCATGTGGAGGATATTAAAATAACCCCAGCAGGAAGCAGGTGCTCCAAGCTGGAGCATCAACTAAGAGCACTAATTTTGTTTTGCTGCTTCCTGTAAAATTGCAGGTTAGAGCTTTCGTCCTCATGGGCCAACCTCTTACTGCAGCTGGTCTGGAAGATGCACTTCTTCCAATGTGTAAAGCTGAAAGCTGATGAAGTTGATTGTTTTTTATCATTCAGGCGAGTGGTGAGGTGTGCCTGATCCATGCCCTGCTACTGACCTTCCAGCTGGCACAGTTGTGGAATCTGGTGAGGAACAGTAGTTTTAACAGCACTGTCATTACAAGCAGCATTTGCTGGCTGCTCCCTGGGGACTAGGGGCCACTGGGGCTCCCTGGCGTGACAGGGCCAGCAGCAGGAATGTCCCACCACCCCAGCCAGGAAGCGAGGAAGCCAGAGAGCAGGAAGGCATCCACAACCCAGGTACCAGCTTAAAAGCAGCTCTCAGAGGACAGGGGTGGGCTTGGGCCACCATGTCCCAGCAGGGCATCTGGAAGCCTCTTCCCACAGTGGAAAGGGAGCAGGGTCACCCTCTCAGTTGGTCCTGAGCCCCAGCAGCCAAAATTCCTGTGGAGGGATGATGTCTCCAGGCTCTGGTAGTAAGTACAGAAGGTATAAAGCCCACAGGGCCAAAGTTTGCAGTGAAAACCAGAAACACTAACGTCCCAATCATCAGTTCAGATACCTTCTAAAAATCCAGTTCTCTTTCAAAAATTATTTTGTGTGGTCATACGCAGATTTTAGGTATCACGACATTACAAACCAGACTCTAGACTTCTCGGAAGGGCTTTGTGGTTTTCAATATTAATAAGTATACATTTTGTGTTTGGCTATGATAAAAATTCAATAATGAAGTGCTTTTTTTCCCCATATTTCTAAGATCTTTTTAATTTTGAAAGCTCCAAGGAAAAAAAAAAAAGAATACTTTTAATCTCCAAGCTCCTTTGCTTTCTTTTGATCTTTCCTCAGAATGTAATAAACAGAAAAGGGAACAAATAATTCTTTCCTAAGGCTTTAAGCTTTCAGAAGCATAGCTTTTTTTACCATAACCTGTTGATTGCAAAGAGGTGGAAAAACATTTCCTCCCTTTGGTTTCAGTGCAGTTAAGCCAAGATTAAACCAGTGAAGACATGAGAGAATCAGGCCCATGTTCTCATAGCCGTGTTCAATCTCACACAAAGCCTGTTAGTAAGGAAGTGCAACAGCTGGACTACTGCCCAAAGAACATGCATACAGATCTTGAGTGCAGATCTGAATATTGAGTGTCCCCAAACCAAAGAGGATTTCCAATACTGTGCTGTATGTCACCAGGACTCTTATGATGAGACTTGAGCAGTTTGCTGTCCAGGAGCACCCATACTTACCAAAAGTTCATAGGTTATAATAAGAATTTTGGGACATAGCACACACCAACAGATACACCCAACCCTCCAGTGCCCTACTCAATACCTTCACAACAAAGGTAAGAAACGATATTAGAAGTAAAATTATGTTAGATGCAAGATTCAGCAACTATGTTAATATGTGAGTGACTCCTAACTACTTGTATAAATATGGGATTTCTGTAGATTGCATTGCAGAGCTGTAAACCTTGTTGCACTGTGACCAGAAAATGGTGTGCAGGCACCTTGATACTTTTCATCTGTTATGCATTTGAATTTCAAGCATCCCCAGGAAAATAAAAACGTCAGTTTTCATCTTGTGCACCATATGGTTCAGGCATTTTAGATCTGGCAGATCAGTCTCACAGATCTGGCCATTTAGTCTCACTGTCTTGTTTTTCATTTTTAAAACAAAACCCTCCCCTTTACTAGATAGCATAGTACTAAATGAAAACCTCCACGTAGTATCTAATATGGTCCCAATTATAAATGCTGGAACAGGGATAAATGCTGAAGAAAAGGACCTCTGGGTTCTTAGACAGAAGACAACCATAATTCATAGTGGGAAATCATATCATAAGGGATGCATTCAACACAGTGCTCTATCATTCTCCTCAGTCAACAGCATCCCCTCTTAATATGTAAACTCCCGGGAGCTCAGATGCCTTTGTATCATGCATTCAGACACAGCTTTGCACAACAGGAGCCTGATCTACGCTTGGCAGCATGAAGACAAAAATGTCTATGATTTTATATTTTTAGCTCTGATGGCTTCAGCATCTTTCCCTTAGATGTTACACACTCTGCTAAGGGAAAAAATGATATTTTGGATATTAGCTGATGTGTATAGAGAGCTGTGTATTCATCTGAGGCAGGTCCAGATGGGAATATGGTTAACATTTTCATTGTTTCTGAAGTCGTAAAGTACATAGACTAGCAAGGTGAAGATGTCTGCTTAGATGCACTTTTTTGTCTGCATATTGTTACACAGCTTTTCTCTGACTCATAGCAATAAAAAAGGCCAAAAGATATATATTCTAACTGTATCTTTTCATTGCAAGCCTAAATACAAATGCAAATGCGAAACTGCATTCATCTGCCACTTGTTAACTGATGCGAGAAACATAGTGCCTTTGTGGTATGAAAACTCTTCTGACTTGTTAATTGCTTTCTGCTTTCTATTACTCATACACATCAGAAATACAACATTCTGATTATGATAGCTGTATAAGAAGTTGCAACCCACCATACACTGGACAATATGATAAGGAGTTTGTTTACCATGTACTAACAACCTTCACTCGGAATTTGTTTGTAGTTTACAAAGTAGCAAATAAAATCATTTCTAAATCTGAAAATGCTGTAGGAAAATGTGGGAAGCTAAATTACTGCTGCAATATAATAGAACAGGGTATCTGCATGGGAGCTGAAAGTTGGATTATCAACTTAAAAAGTTGTTTTACAATGATATCTTCAGGCCCTCTAATTCATCTTTCCATTTCTGAATCTTACCACCATTGGGTGCTTCATAGGAACATATGAGAATGCTACAGTTATGAGAATAGAGTAAAAGTCCTTTACACCTGTATTCATCTAAGCCCTAATAGTTAAACTTCATCTTAAATTCTAGAGCCTCTGTTTAACAAATCTGTTCTTTGCTAAGTACCTACAGTCATGACAACTCTAAATTTTGAGATTGTAACCCTCTAGTCTCATTTTCAAACTTGCTAAACTATCATCCTTGATCACTTGCTGTAACACTGAATTTTATGGGCTGAATTTATTACACCTCTACAAAAATACGATCTCTATTGGTTAGGAATTTTATACTTTCTCATAAAAACAAATAGCTCTAGTTTTGCTAGAGAAATGATACAGCCTTAACCCCTGGTCTAACTTACTTCTCTGATCATTCTATAGACACACACATTAAACCAGCACCTTTTATTTATCTCCTTTCTATGGTAATATATCTTCTCCACATCCCTACAGGGAAAAAAAAGCAAAAACAAACAAACAAACAAACAAAAAAAAACACCAAAATGAAACAAAATAAACAAACAAAACCAACAACAACAAAAAACACACAAACCAAAACTGTGGTCAAAAATGATGAAACTGCTGTTGCATAGGTTTGTGCTATTGTGCTTTCCGTACTGATCCTCATGTCTTTTCCTCTGTATCTTGTTTTTTTCTTTGTATTTTGTTGATTTTTTGTCTTTTTCTGCTACAGCTCCATATTTAATTGTCCTTGTAGATCTCCTGCTCCACAACTAGAAAGAACTCAGTAAAATATGAAAGTTTAATGTTTTCCTTCAATGATAGATAGTACACTTCTTAACAGTGGGTGCTGTCTGCCACCTGCACACTATAGAGGGAAGGGAGCAGGCCTTCAACATGTGCATCTGATTTTTGTTTGAGAGTCTCAGTTCAAAGTTAGATCAGGGTTATACATAGCAAATAAGTGCAGGGAAGCAAAAGTGGTATCCTCTTCTGCTTGTTTATATGTTTACCACCTCAGAAAAAAGATAGCTAGTTTGCTTTCTGCTGATCTCCTATTTCATAAACTTTCATTGTCTTCCAAGCCATCTGCAGCCACCCCTACTTGGAAGGCTGGTGGTTCTGCCAGTGCTGTTAGTGGAAACACCTTTTCTCCTTTTTGCACAGTGTAGAGGAAGTGATCATGTTAGTACACTTCTGCAGTAACTTGGCTCTTATTCCTCTGCAAAACAGTAACATGTATTTACACTGCATTATAAAGAAGATGTTTAAGACAACTCCTGCAAAGTATCTATGCCTGCACTTAACTATTAATGTCTTTTTTGACTTTTTTGAATTAGGAACTCTACAAACCTTTTCAAATTGTTGTATGAAAAAAAAAAAAAGAACTCACAGAGCTGCGCAGCCCCTTAGTTTAAAAGGGTTGTCAATTTGTCATCTTGGGATTTCATGTCCATCAATCTTATCACTGACACGTTATGTTCAGAACAATCAATGAAGTGTCCTGTCTATAAGAGAGTAATAGCTTCTAGAAATCTGAGACTGCTATCATAGACAGTGGTTGCGATAAACTGAGAGAAAATAAATGGAAGGAGAAAGCGAATCCCAGGAGAATCCTCTTTTCAGGTAGAAGGTAGAAATTAGATAGAGAAAAAAGTCACAGTGGGTAACTGAAGGGTGACAGAAAAGCATACAACTGAAAGAAAACATGAAATATAGATAGCCAAAGGAACAGTATACAAACATCGTATAGGTGCTCATACTTTACTATTTAGTTTTCTCACTGGAAATTAATCAGTTTTACAACAAAATTACACAATAAATCATTTCCTCTCTCATCCTATTTCTCAGACAGCCCTCAGGGTGGTGAAATTAACAAAACACCTGAAAAGGGAGAAAATAATACTAGTCTGTGAAGGCTTTTGCTACTTCTTTAACATACTATTTTGACCAAAATTAACATTTTGCTAAATTTTGTGCATATGAGCTACAATGGGTTGATGGCACTGAAAACTAAAGTAATCTTTAACTACTAATAAGATGATGTGAGCTTTCCTCATATGAATGTATCTCAGACCTACTCTAAAAGCAGAACAGCCATGGGTAAGACAAGTCAGCGATGAAAAATAATGAGTTCTTACATTTTATGACTAATTGTTAAAGAAACACTTGATTAATACAAATTACAGATATCTAAACAGTCAGTAATTCCAAACAACTACTGCAAAGGACCACAGGCACTAATACTTTCAGTTTCCTCATTTAACAAGGCATGCCTCATTTAACAAGGCATGCTACCATTCAGTTTGCAAGGAGGTAAACACAGTATGGGACTTGTTTTTTATCAGCAAAATTAACCAGTAATCAAGCAAGAGAGGTCCTGTCCCCATCAATTGCCTACCTCTTCGGCAGTTACAGAAAAAAGATTCTTTCCAACATACATGGTATTTAGAAGCTAGTTGCTCTTCACCTTCATCAGGAATTAAGTTCCCAATGAACATTTGTGCCTCAGAAATTTAATTTCTATATCTAAGCATGATTGGCATCTTGAATCTCCTTTGGAGCCTGAAAAGAATGCTTTTACCCTTAGAACATTGTGTATAAACTGTAGAGGATTACACAATGATTTGTGTATTTTATCTCTTTTGCATTATCAATTGATCAAATCAAATGTTATTGCACACTCTGTTAGCTAGGACCCCTCACAACAAAAATGCTGTAATATGGGAATCCCCTTTGGCTTTCTTTAACTCAATATGAATCTGAAACTTGCAGATTCAGCTAGGTTGCCTGTGGTAATTTAACAGGCCTTGCAGGGCAAGAGCATTGATTTGTTTCACTTGGATAAAGACAGGAACGTCACAAGAGCAGGTTTTGGTTTTGGAGGTCACTGACATTCAGCCAAAGGCTAGCGTGTAAGGAGAAATTATTCCTGTCATGTCTGAAAAAAAAAAAAGACAGTTGACCAACATGCATGAAGAGATCTCTCTGACTGTTATGTGCTTAGAAGGAGATGCTACAGAGTCAGCAAAAGTATTCATGAATACTCTGAAAGAGTGTAATAGGCAGACTGTGCAAAAATCCACATAAATAGCAGTACGCCAAATAAAAATTAATTTCCAGCTGTAAAATCCTGGCAAGTGTTTTCAGCTGGTAAAGACAGCATCTTGATGCTTCCTGATATGAATATCAGGTGCAACTAGCTCTGTAGAAAAAAAAAAGAAAAAAAAAGCTTTTGTGCTTTAGAGAGTGATACTTGAGCATCATGATAACTATTGAACCTGGTTCATTGACCCTTTCTCTATTCTCTACGGAAGACAGAGCTGTGTACAGTCTTAGTTTGCATAATCCTTTGTTAAAGCAGTGGCTTCAATGTCTTTTTATCTAATACTGAATCAAAGACATGCACTGTATTTTTCCAGTGATGTGTGAAGCTGTCCTCAGGTTTCTGAGTGGAGGCAGAGAAAACTCTCCCTGCTCAGGTCAGCTTTACCAGCTTCACATTGTTTTTTGGCATATGCGTGTGAGTTTATGCATAGCATTTATGGTTATAGTAGCACAGACTCTACTCCTGAAGTGACAGAAGACAGTCTGGCCAAGGTCTTTTTTACTTCTCTGTCATAGAAGTACTAATCAGGTCTCTTACAGGGTTCAGTTAAAAGTCCACCCATTTACTTCTATGCTGATTACATTATCTTCTTGGGGCTCTGCCTATCAAGATGTTTTCCTTATCTTGATTAAGCAGCATATACATTCCTTTTGTCCTCCTGCTGCATGCATGTGACTGTGCCATGCAGCTGCTGAAATGGCAAAGGAATATTGTTACTGTAAAACACACATATTAGGACTTGTTTTTAATTATGCTGCTGGTTGTAGAACATGTTTGTAGGTACTGCTTGTAGAACCTGTTTATGTAACTTTGAAGGGTTGGTCTCCCCGAAGAAAAATATTTTTGAAACTTCTGAAAAGGCAGCCTGAGGATAATTGTCTGGTTTTTCATTTGTAAATGAGAAATTTCCAAAACTCAGAATCTGAGGATATTTTGTAAACCCAGGCTAGGCTGTGCATGCTTCTGCAAACCAGAAGCAAAGAAATAATAATAATCAAAACAATAGAGTCGGATAATAACAAAGGAAGAGGGTTTTGTTCTTCAGTGTATTCTGTAAAGAACAAGAATGAAACTGGCTTGCTTCAGCTGTTTGGGCATACCTATTTCCGTATGGTAAAAAAATGCATTGCAGAAATCTCATGATTTCTTCAAATGACTCATTTCTGCATTTACCCAAAAAAAGCAATTTCCTATTCAAATGGAAGAACTGTTGTACCACTGCTTTTACTGGTTGGGAACAGTAATGAGCCTTGTGCCTTAGTTTCCATATGAGGGAAAAAAGACATAAAATGAGAAAAAAAAAAAAAGTAGATTTTAATTTTTTTTGAGCGCTTTATCTACTCAGTGTGAAGAAATCATAGTTCTGTAATTTTCACACTAGCGCAGCAGAAGCCCCCATCCCCTTTCTGCCTAGATGAGGTTTAGAGGCTACTGTTACAGATTTTGAGAAAAACACAAAGGAGCTCTTCACTGAGAGCAATCATTTAATGTACACTCATGACAGTTATAAAGACAATATTCTAGGTAAGTATTAATTCTTCCTTGAGTTATATAAAAAAAGCTTTTATTTTCCAATTTCCAGATCTCAAGAGCTAGAAGAGGAGAATTAGAAGACACTAGGTACAAACAGTTCACTCCCTTTTCATTCACAATGGGGTAATGCAGCTTTATTGACTGACGGTCTCTCCTCACTTGCAATCTAACTCTCCCTCTTGTTACACAAGTGTGTAGCTTAGACTCCCAACTGGTGCAAACCACACTGATCTGATGGCTTAATTAAGAAGCACAAATCTGCACTCTTTAAGAGATGAACTATTCTATTTTCTATTATCTAAATGGTAAAATTGCAAGTCAGTAAAATCCATATTTGTTTTGCCATTGACCGCACTGGTGCTATGCTTCTCCCACACTCTAGAAACTGAGAGTTGGAGCTAAAGCCTATCCAATTCACAAATAATTTTATACCATGTGATATTAGATGCAAAAACAACCTCCATGTATCAGATGTTATTCTGATTTTTACAGCAGATTAATGACTCTGCAAGGAAATGAATGTCTGTTTTCAGTACTGTTCACGTTTTTTTTTCACTGGTAGCTAATTTCCTCTTGGTGCTGATGTGCTGAATATATGCAGATCACGTTATAAATTAAGGCTGTGCTAAAATAATTATTCACTTAAAATATTAGCTTTCTCTGTTCTCTTTAAAATGTTTTACTATCCTACCATTTTTCTTATTGATTCAAAGATAGTAAAAATTAAACAGAGTATTTCTTTTATTGGTATATGAGGTTCAGTTTCTAATGTGGTTATTAAGAAAATGCTTTTTTAAAGACCTTGCATTATTTATCTGAAAGAATAATGAAATCATAATTAATGTACACTTGCGGTACCAGATGAACTTCAAACTGAGAAATCCTCTTACTCCTCCCTGAGATACAGGGTATTTCAGGAGCAGTTAGCTAAGTGACCAGAGCTATTGTATTAGCAAGTTACCCTCCAATTAATGAAACTGGGTACCATATTGCACAAAATGTATCTGCAAAGCTTATTGCCTTTCACTGACCCCCATATTTTCAGCCATTCCAGTCTGAGCCTGTGAGTTCACATGCTCACATGTTCACATGTTCCCACCAGATGCAATTCCAGAAGATCCTGATACCTGAAGCCCACCTCTCTCAAGCCAGAGGCAATACAACATTAAGACTTAAGCTTAAAAAGTTCTGAAATCCAGTTATCAAATTTTTGTCAGAGAAGAGGGAATTAGATTATTTAGACTGAGAGCTATCCTTGGAGAATATTAGGGAGACTGGTGAGCTTCATTTCTCATTTGATCAAAATTTAGCTCCCCACCTGATCTGGAGCTTAGTTCTGTTTGAAATTAATCTTGCTGATGATGATTATGGCTAAATCTCTTCTGAATGGAAACAGCAAGGATGCCATAGATTAAAGTTGCCTTTTGAAGAGATATTCTGATGCTGGCAAAGGGTGAAGACATCAGAATCACTTTTTATTTAATTACTTTTCAGATTAGATCTCCCCCTTTCCACCTCCTTCCCTGTGATTTACAGTGCTATAGGATGGGAAGAGAGCTACAAGTCCAAGAAAGTCTAAGAAGCTTTAACATCTCAGTTTCATGAGCTGGAAAAGCCCATGCTGTGATATCCTCTGTCTTGTGAAAGTATAACAGGGATTTTCCCTTCTAAAAGTGAAACATTTAGGACATTTCAGCCCTGATTCTGTAAAGCCCTCATTAAAAATACCATCTATTTCAATGGCATAGTAGTTAAGATACTGAAAGTACCTCACAAAATTAAGGCTTCATTGAGATCCACATGCCAAATGTAGAAATTTGTTCTTTCTAAAAAACAGAAAGATTTTTACACAGATGTTCAATACAAAGCCAGTTTATAATGAAGGAAAATAATAACTGCTGGAAAATCTTGTGTAAACACAGCCTCTTCTCATCTTTTTCAAAAAATTTCTAGCTTTCTAGCCCTTCTCATCTTTTTTCATTTAATTCAGTTCTCATGATACATAGTGTAAAATGTAACCAAATTTCAACACTTTTGACATATATGAAATTATACAGTTCGACACATTTGCTCCAGGAATTCTAAGAAGACAGTTACACCTATCCATATTTCATATTAAACTCCTAAAGAGAGAGTGATTTGTCATACAAGATTTTGAAACCATTCTGTTAAGCTCTTGCTTTACAGATTATAGGCTATTCATATCCTGTTAACTTTCTTAGATCAGATTAAATTGATATTATTAAATGTAATGTGATATCTGCAAAAATACAAGTATAATTTATCTCACCTTGTGACAGCAGGCTTTGGATTTCTATGCAAACAGAGGCTTGGTACTCTTCTCACACAAGTTCTGCATTCTGGGGGAAAAGGGTCTTTGTTTTGGCACTTAGCCAAGTCCTACTAACCGTTACTAATGTAAACAAGCTCAGAACTGTACTTGCTTCTGCAAGACTTCAATAAATACCAATACTCCCATTAACTTCCATGGTATCACTATCACATTTATTAAATGAATTTTAGAATCAGAATTGTAAGTTTGATTAAGATTATTTTGGAGAAATTTTTTAGCCTCATGTAAGCACCCTATTTGTGACCACAGTTCAGAGCTGATGGTGTATATGACGAGCAAAAAGTAATGTGGCCTTAAAAAATAATCAGAACAGAAGTAGTCTTACATGGCATTAAAAATTTCGTGGATTTATCTGAGGCAGACGAAAGCCATGTAGATGTCTGAAGGAATGCAACATCATCAAACTTTTATCATAGCTGAGATATAATCCAGAGATTAAATGGTCAATTATGTACCTACAATTATCCACTAGGCAATTTTCCAGTCAGATACATATATGCCCACCACTGCTGAAGCTCAGTGGTATCCAAAATTTACAATGTGATCATAGAACATAAAACTATCATCTGCCCAGGACTGTCCATGTTTTTTTCTGCAGAGCCATATGTCATTTAAGTTATCCGAGCTTTTATCAATTTTATAATTTTCTTAATATAAAATTTATATAAACAGCTGTTTAAGGAATGTTAGTGAATGAGATGGGACCCCCTAGGAAACTGCCTTCATTTCCCTCATGTAAGAAATAGAGCAAGAAGGGCAGGAGACAGGCCTGGGTCAGTAAGGACCAAACTAAAATATAAGAAGGAAATGCACAAGCAGTGGAACCACGATCATGTGTCTTGGGGACAATATAGGGAGGGTGCATAGATATGTAGAGATAGGATCAGAAATATATATTTGGAGATGAATTTGGCAGTGGATGTGAAGAATATTAAGAAAGACTTCTACAGGTACATTGATCAGAAAATGAAGATTAAAGAAAATGTACCCTCCCTGACAAGTAACACAGGAAAGCTGGTGACAACTGACATGGAGAAGGTGTGCAGGGGGTGTTCTCCTCTGCCTCAGACACTGGGAGTTTGAAGGCTACCCACAAATGCTCTTCCCAGCATCCCTGTGAAAACCAATAACAAATAGTGTCCATCAAGGGTCCACACTGGGAGCAGTACTCTTTAATATCTTAATTGATAGCATGGACTGTGGGATTTAGTGCACCCTTGGCATGTTTGCAGTTGACACCAATCTGAGTGGTGCAGTTGGTTTGCTAGAGGGAAGGGATGCCATCCAGAGGAACCTTGAAAGGCTTGAAAAATGGACTCACATGATGCTCATGGAGTTCAACAAGGCCACATGCAAGGTCCTGCAGATGGGTCAGGGCAACCCCCAGTGTCAATACAGGCTGGGCAATGGAATAGATGCAGAATCTTTCAAAAAATTTCTTTTTGCATGGAATCTTTCAGCCATGCAGAAGAAGACTGGAGGATACTGGAGGATAAATATCTGACACTAGCTGGCAATGTGCACTTGCAGCCCAGAAAGCAAAACACATCCTGGGCTGCATCAAAAGAAGCATGGCCAGCATGATGACAGAGTAGATTTTCTCCCCTACTCTGCTCTTGTGAATTCTACCTAGAATACTGAATCCATTTCTGGGGTTCCCAGTACAAGAAAGACATAGATCTGTTACCGCAGGTCCAGAGAAGGGCCATGAAAAATGTCAGAGGGCTGAAATAGCACTCTCCTTTCCTATGAAGAAAGGCTGAATTGGGATTGTTCATCCTGGAGAAGAAGAAATGTTGTGACCTCAGTGTAGGATCTGGCACTTTGCCTTGTTAAACCTTGTGCCATTGTTCTTGGCCCATCCATCCAGCCCGTGCACATCCCTCTGCAGAGGCTTCCTACCTTCAAAGCAGATCAGCACTCCCATCAAATTTGGTGTCAGCTGCCAAGCTGACTGAGGGTGCTTTCGATCCCCTCACAGAGATCGTTGAGAAAGACATCAGAGAGAACTGGCCCCAGTACTGAGCCCTGGGGACACCACTTGTGAGCCACTGCCAACTGACATACCTCCATTCACCACCACTCTTTGAGCCTGACCCTCCACACAGTTTTTTACCCAGCAAACCGGACATCCATCCATGCCACGAGCAGCCAGTCTCTCCAGGAGAATGCTGTGGGAAATGGTGTCAAAGGCTTTACTGAAGCCATCCCCTTATCCAGTAAGCAGGTCACGCTGTTGTAGGAGATCAGGTTTGTTAAGCAGGACCTGCCTTCCATAAACCCACACTGACCAGGCCTGGTCCTCTGGTTGTCCTGTACATGCCATGTGATGGCATTCAGGATGATCCACTCCATGACCTTCCACAGCACAGAGGTCAGACTGACAGACTTGTGGTTCCCCAGATTCTCCTTCCGGCCCTTCCTGTAGATGTAGATTTGCTAACCTCTGGTTAACTGGAATGACCCTGTTTTGTCAGGACAGCTGGGAAATGATTGAAACTGGGTTGGTGAGCACTTCTGCCTGCTCCCTCAGTACCCTTGGGTGGACCTCATCCAGCTCCATTGATTTGTGTGTGTCTAAGTGGTAGAGCAGGTGGCTGACAATTTCCGCTTGGATTGAGGGGGTTCATTCTGCTCCCGTTCCCTGTCATCCAGCTCAGAGAGCTGGACAGCCAGAGAACAAATGGCCTTACTACTAAAGAAGCAAAAAAAGACAACAAGTACCTCAGCCTTTTCCTCATCCTTAGTCCTATGTTTCTCTCTGCATCCAATAAAGTATGGAGATTCTCCTTAACCCTCCTTTTGTTGCTAATGTATCTATAGAGACATATTTTATTGTCTTCTATGGCAGTAGCCAGATTGAGTTCTAGTTGGGCTCTGCTTCTGTTAATTTTCTCCCTGCATAATCTCACGACATCCTTGTAGACCTCCTGAGTTGCCCATCCCTTCCTCCAAGGGTCATAAACTCATTTTTTCCTGAGTTCCAGCCAAAGCTCTATGTTCAACCAAGCCAATCTTCTTCCTCACCAGCTTGTCTTTCAGCATATTGGGATGGCCTGTTCCTCTGCCTTTAAGATTTCTTTCTTCAAGAAAGTCCAGACTTCCAGGACTCCTTTGCCCTTCAGGACTGCTTCCCAAGAGACTCTGTTAATCAGACTCCTAAACATGACGAAGTCTGCCCTCTGGAAGTCTAAGTTCTGCTGACCTTACTTATCTAAGATTTGAAAAATCTGTAATTTTGTGATCATTGTGCCCAAGACGGACTCCTGCCATCATATCACCCACAAGTCTTTCTTTGTTCACAAACAACAGGTCCAGCAGGCACCTTCCCTAGTTGGCTTGCTCACCAGCTGTGTCAGGAAGTTATCTTCCACACAATCCAGGAACCTCCTAGACTGTTTCCTCTTCACTGTATTGTATTTCCAGCAGACATCTGGCAAGTTGAAGTCTCCCATGAGAACAAGGTCTAGTGACAGGGAAACTTGTCCCAGATACTTATATCTATTTCATTTGCTTCTTCATCCTGGTTGGGTGGTCTATCACAGAATCCCATCATGATATCTGCTTTGTTGGGCTTCCCCTTGTTTCTTACCCATAACCACTCAACCCTATTGTCACCATCATTAAGCGCTAGCCATTCAAAACATTCCCCAGCATACAGGGCTACCCCACCATCTCTCCTTCCTTGGTTATCTCTTCTGAAGTGTTACAGCCATCCACTGCAGCACTCCACCTCTGCAACTCATCCCACCTGTTTCTGTGATGACAAGCAACTACATCATAGTTTTCCTGCTGCACAATGGCTTCCAGCTCCTCCTATTTCCTCTCCATGTTGCATGCATTAGTGTAGTTGGACTATTGATCCCACCAGCTCTTTGTGGGGAGAAGCCCTAATTCCTGCATGATCATAAGGTGAAATCTGTCATCTTGATTCGACCCTTCTATTCAGCTATCAGTATACAGTAAAATAAAACCACAAGAAAAGGGAAAGTCAATTTAGGGTGATTTAGGATTTATTTTTCTCAAAGTCACTTTTCTATGTTTTCCTTTTTGGGGGGAAAACTTCTGAGACAGTCAGCATTCCCTCAGAGACCAGAGAGCCATGTGAATCCATAAACTCAGTCAGTTTCTCAGTTTGGTTAAAACAATGGTGCTGTGGTCTCTCAGCTTGCAAATGCTTTTACTTTGATATTTTATGTTTTGGTCTCTGAGCCTTCATAAATAAGACTCTAGAAGCCCATTTGCTTCATTTGAGACATTTGAACAGAATATTGAACAAAGCATTAGCTCCTTAAAGAGAACTACTACATAATATATTTATGGATTTTAAAACTGGTATAAGCTCAGATTGTATGGATTTATGTGCTTGAAGAAAGAAAGACTTAATGGATGTAAATTATAGTAAGCATGTGAGATTCATGCCCTTGTTTATTGATGGCAATAATCTATTAATAATTGAAGTACAGTTCCATCCCTATTATTTATACATACTCTACAACATTATTCATATTTATTCTGCGATGGTTCATCAGCATCATCTGCACATTTCTGCTAACTAAAATTTTACAATGATATATTTTTAGGGTTATACTTGATTTACTTCCCACTTTGAAATCCGTGGGCAATCATAAATTCAGGAAATTATGCAATTTGTCAGTTACTCTTAAGAAAGCAGAGCTGGGGTAGGTATGAAAAGCCTAACATACACAGGAGACAAGAGCCTGTTGAAGACAAGCACAAAGTTGAGGAGCATATTTTGAGGACCTGTACAATCCAAACAGTCTATGTTGAAGAGTCCATTAACAGCACTAAGGAAACTAACGTATTAAGACAGCCCCTATCAACCCCTCAGCCCCTCCGTAACGGGATAAGATATCATCACACCCTCTCTTCTAGGTATTTTCCATTGACTCGTTCAGGATACACACTTTCTGAAGCACTGCTCTGAAACACACACCATCCTTAAAGTCTATAAAAGAACAAAAAGGCCTTCAGCTCTAAGCTTTATATTCCAGTTCACCACCATATCTCTGACTTCCACGTGTCCATGCTTATTAGTTTGAATTCTCAATCTTAAGTGACATCAAATCAGCTGTTAAACACAGTCCCATAAAATATGCCAGAACACCACTGAAAAGCCCAATCTTTAAGAACAATCTGATCTGAACATCCATAATTACTACATCATTTCATACTGATTCAGTTTTCAGCTATTTTACGACTTTCCATGAATAAGCTGCTAAATCATTTGAAAACAAAAGCTGCAGAGAGACCCTTGCTCTTCACAGACATACTATTTCCTCTTTCTCTACTCCCCAGCTGTTAGCAACTGCTTGTGTGCTGGAGGTTGCCACCCTTGCAGAACAGTGTGTGAGTGATGCTTAATTCACAAATGGCAAACCAGCTGCATTAATTTAAACAGTTCATATAATGTTTTGAATTAACTTGGTTAATTTTGCCTGATCTGGATTAGGGGGTGCTCCAGGACCACTTTAGCCAGCCACAACTGTGGAAGATAGACATTTCAAACCAGACAAGAAAGACACCCAGAGGGAGCAGACAGTAGTGCCTTCAACTGATTCTGGTGCACTCAAAAGAGAACGTCTGTCCTTAAAATAAAAAGCTATTTCAGAGGGAGTAATAATGGAGCTTTTCACTACTAAATTTCCAGATATTGTGAATTTGATCTGAATCAGGTGTGAACACATAATCACATTTTTATCAAATTAGCTGTAGTAAGCAATCTCTGATCCATCAGAAAGTTAGGGAATTATGACAAATTATGTTTGATTCAAAGTAAAAATGGCCTGGAAAACCACAGACGAAATACATTAAAAACACTTTGGGCAAGAAAAATGAATTTGTAGTCCTTTGACAATTTGTACCACAGTAATGCAGGAGTTTTATGATCCATATACAAGTACCCTAAATCAAATTTGTCATCTGATGGAACCACTGCTTGACAGAAGCACATTATGGGATGTTTGGGGGGATTTTTGTTTGTTTTTAATGGTATATTATAAAAGAATTCATGCTTCCTATTATTTTGAAGGGTTCAGAGATCCCCTTCTATTAGGAACAAGGGCAACTTCATAGAACAAATTGGGGAGAAGCAGGCGCTGTTTGTTGATGAAGCTATGAACAGATTAAGGTCCTAATTGCAGGAAAATCTTTAACAGCCTTGTTTGTGTGAAATGTTGTCTTACTTCAAAAGTAAACCCATGATAATTAAACACATTGAGACCACTGAAACCACAATTGGAGTTAGAAGCATCTAGTAACAGGCAAAGGGACCACATTTGTACCTCAATGCAGCTATTGATTTACCTACTGTGGATATGTTTGCACATTGCTCTGATTTTTATATTCTTTTGAAATATTCTGACACACTACCCTCGAAGTTCCCAACACCAAAGTCCAAGCCAAGAGCAACTACTTCCATTGTTGATTTCTTTGTGAACTTCATTACCGATCATATGTGTAGGTATGTCAATGGATTGAGCACTGATTTAAGAACCTGTTTTTGAAATCACATCTTGAAGATCAAATGTTTCAAAATTTTTATTTTGCTTTAACCATTATCATTAGACTAGAATATCCAGCTGAAGAATGAGCCAAAACTGAAGTGACCAAGCCAAGAATTCTTGGAGTAGAATGGAATCCAAATCCAGGAATTAAAACCCTGGTCCAGTTTCAGATCAGAATTTTATCTGAACATTTGGACCAGACTCTCAACCACACTGTAGCTGCTTTAAATACCTAACAGTAAAGAAAATTTATAAAAATTACCCAGACTAATAAGGATTCCTTTAGAAAATAGAAGACTGCATATAGAGAAAAGCCCTTCCTTGTAAGTTATATGGTTGTGCTGAGTAGTAGCAGAGAGTTTTTGGAGTACACAACTCTTCTCTGATGATCCAAAACAGTTTTTAATTGACAGGTGAGATAAAAGTTTCTGCTCTGGCTGCTGGTATGAACCTCTCACTCTTTGCAAATTCTAAAGAGAAAAAGAAAAAAATTTGCTATTATAAATTCCACATTTGTTTTTGCGAAAAGCAGAAAAACAAAGAACTATTTCAGGACGGATATTTGCACTGCAAATAGTTAAGCCTCCACTCTTCTCAGCTGTTCGGGTTTTGTTTCGGATGGGCTTTTTTGTGGTTTTCCTTTTTTGGCTTGTTTTTTTTTTTTTGTTAGTTTTCTTTTTTGTTCTCTTGTTTGCTTGCCTGTGATGTTTTTTGTTTGTTGTTTTGTTTGGGTTTTTTAAAATTTATTTCTCTTATTATTTCTATATTCCCTAGAGTTGCTAAAGAGAATCTGGTTTTGAACAAAACAAATTATCCAAATATACAAGAAAACACTAACCCATCCCAGAAAGTGTTTGAAAACTTGCACCCGTTTTTTATGAATGAGTTTTGCACCTTTAGATTAAATTACTGTATCATGAGCATCTTTGAAAATCAACTCATGATCATCTTTGCACCTAATGAGCTAATAAGACACTCCCTCCAAGAAGTCTTTCATACTATAAAAAAGCAAAGGATTTTTCCGCTCCAGCAAAGAAGAAAATATTGTTACATACTCTGGAGCACCACCTGCTGGCACCTGACTAATTCTTTAGATACTATATTATATGATTATTTTTCTTCTCAATTTAATTGAGCATCTTAAATTTTCTGTGATTTAGAACTAGGGGGAAGAGTTGGGGGAGGAGTCGATATTTCAATAGAAAATGGAAAAGTTGACTAAATCAAGAAAATGTGCTGCATTTCACAAAAAGATTCATAGAATTTCCAGCCACTCTCAACATAAGCATTATGCAGCTATCTTTTTTTCCATACAGCTCACTCTTAGAGCGCAACTTTATCCCAGAATGCCTAGGATGAAACAGAAGTTGTAACAACCCAGCTTTACAGGCAGCCCAGGGCAACAGGGGCATGGTTACATAGACTCACTTGGGAGGACAGCAAGAAAAGATCAAATGAGATACCAGAGAATAGATGTGGAATGGTGTTTTAATAAACTTCGTAGGTTTGTCTCACAGTGGCCATTGTCATTATAGCTCCAGTACTAAGCAATAATCCGCTCCCCAGAAGGGGTGCCTGAGGAAACAACAGGGGCCACTGTTACTATGTTGTCCTTCCCATGCCTCCAGCATTTGACCTGCCTATTGAAATCAGTTTGTTGGGAGTTTCTGTTTGAAATGACATTTCATAAAACATTTTAAAATGCAGCCTGTGAAAACTGATTAGTGCATGACCACAGCCCGACAAAACAGGCAGTTTTCTGTTCTCCCTGGGCTCTTCCACCTAGCTCAGAGGACCGCCTAAGGCGCTGGAGCCACCATGAGCTGCAGTTCATTATCCTTATAGGTAGCTGGGGCTGGAGGGACCCTCAGCTTTAAGTTTCAGGACAGATAACCTTCTTCCTGGGAGAGCAATAACCAAGCTCAAAACTTGGATTCCCAAAGGAAATCATTTAAAAACCCACAACTGCACCCTAAATAACTTACTTTGCTCACTACTGAATAAAGTTCCTCAAATTCTTCATCCCACTATAAATGCTGGAAAATCAATTTACTTTTTCAAAGCACAGAGAAATTTCCGTGGAGGGGAATTTCTGTTTCCAAAGTGTTCTGCTGCTGAGCAAGATTGCTTAGTGCATTGCTGTTTTCCTAAGTCCTGCCATTGCTAGTCATTCCTTTGGGAAAGAAGAAGGGGCCAAAGCTCTTCTCTCTCCCTCCCCAAACACACACACACACATATCTTAATATCTCCTGGAGCCATAGTGATTTCAGCAAATGTTTTCAATGGGCCCTGCAACTTCTGAATTTTTATTAGTTCAACTCCCAGCTCCCAGCAGTATTGCTCCACTTAGCATAAATAATTAATTTATTACAGAGCATTTCAAGGGGACAGACGAATAATTCAGCTAGATAAAGACATCAGCTGCAACAAGAAGAGTGAACTGCCTGTGTAGTGAAAGGGGAAAGATGCCTCTTCACAGCTTTTCAAATGAAAAGAGGTGGAAAAGAGACTCAACTGGACATGAAAACTTCCCAACTTCATCCCTATATAAATTACTTGGTGGTTCAGATTCACAATTGGTAAAAACAAGCAATATTAAATCTACACTGCTTTACACCATCTGGGGACTGCTCTTAGCATTTGAAGGGGACCAAGTTTTCTTATGTGATTCTCTTTTACTTCCTGACGTAATTTTTAAGCAAAAATTCAGAGTTGTGAGCATCATGAGGAAAGCAATACTATAACATGATCTTATTGCACACCCGAACTTGTGAAAACCATCTCGTGAGACCAACAGATGCCTTTCTCTGAAACAAGCAGTAAAAGAAGCAGCAAAATCTAAGGGGGAAAGAGGGGGAGAGAGAATATATGACCCTTAAATATTTTTCTTGTCCTAATCCGCTGCAAAAAGCTGATTGCATTAAGGAAACAAAATATCTACACAAATAAATGTCTGGCATTACAAGTCCTACCAGAGCATGAGAATCATAGAATGTAGCTTTCACTATTTATACCAAGCATTTACACAATTCATATTTCATAATAGGGTAGGATTGAAAATATGTACAGCCTACAAGTTTCAGAACATAGAAGGGGTTAATTTAGATATTGGTATACATATGCCAAAGTGCTTCATGTATTCTTCTTGGCCACAATCCTTTTCTTGAGCCAGGGTACACTTGCCAATCCCCCAAAATGGCTTCTTGCCATCTTCATACTTCTGCCATTTGTTTGCAGCATTAGCAGAGGATTGCTTCAGTTATCTGTACAGGCAGCCTCAGATATCCATTTCCAAAGGCAGCACCAGGGCCAGGTCAGCCATAAGCTGTGCAGGAGGATTCCCTTTGCTGCACTCAGGGACTGCTCTCACCTAATCACCTGTTTAGCGGTATTTTGGAGCACCACCAAGTTGCTAAGTGCCACTACTGAGGAATCTGATGCATTGTAGCTCCTTGAAGACAATAACTATTGGAGGCTAACGCTGTCATACAATCCTATCTTCACTCTTAATCAATATAATCTAGATCAATGTTTCCAGCTGCACTGTGATAGATTTCAAATAAGTGTTCAAATAAACTTTTGTCGTGAGATTGAGCAGATAGGGTCAGTGAGAGCTCCTAAGGCAGAAAGTCAGCAATAACCAGGAAAATCATAGAATCATTTAGGTTGGAAAAGACATCAAAGATCATTGAATCCAATCGTAAAGCAAAATAGTGTCTGACAACTGCAGCAGTAAGGCTGAAAACAGTAAATTGTATCTGCTGTCCTTTCACTCCTCCTCCTCTTTGATTCTCTCTTTCCTTTTCCCCCCTACCCTGCCTCCCCAGGCAGCCAAAAGTGCACATAGCTCTCCGGAGGCTGCACTGGAAACGCCCGAGCAGATGAAGTGGCGCAAACACCTTACGTAAATACTGCCATCAAGTGCCCAACAGGCCCGTTTGCAGTGCAGACTCTGCCATTTGCAGCTGCGCACAAAGATGTGGATGTTAATGCACCACATACAACAGCCGTGAATTCTCCTAAACAAGTCCCTCTGGTACAGTGTCAAACAGTTAACAAATCTGAACATACAGGTAAATACAAACATCCTCCTGGAGACTGAAGAGTTGCATTAAGTTTCAAAAGTGTGGCCAGCATGGGAAATCATTTTCCCCACGGCCTGGCTTATGTGACTGTAAGGCTTATTCCATTTCCTGACATGCCCCAAAATTAAACTTAAACATTGTCTCTTGATTCAGAATCATCCCTCTTGATTCAGCACTAAGGTGTGCTGGCCAGGGCTTCAGGAGAAAGTGCGCTAAAGTGGCTGGGATTGTTGCCTGCACCCGGCAGGGCTGGCATAAACATGGGTATCTCAGTCGACCACAAAGCAACATGGCCCCACATGCCTGAGAAGAGCTCCCAGCCCACTGGAGACTCCCAGGGCACAGCTCACCCAAAAGCAGAGACCAGCTCCTGGGGCATATCTCTTCTTCCTGCCTGCTTACATGGGAGCTGGGACTGCTGGCCTGGCCCTCTGGCTGGCTCACTGGCATCAAACACCTTTCCCCCCCTTAACTTTTGAGTTTACAGGTCAATTTCAATTAAATCTAACTGAACATTGAACTAACTAAAAGTATCTGATATTTTTCAGAAATTGACAATTTTCAGTGAAAAAGAGAAACCCTATGCTGTGCTTTTTTTCTTATTATTCTTGTGAGCCTGCTGATCCATAAGAAGGGTCAGAATCAGATGTTTTCTTATTATCAATAGTTATGTTTGCATTTTTCCCAATGTGTACTTTTAAACAGCTAATGTACAAGGAGTGCTTTGCAGTCATCAAAAGCGTATCCTCTGGCCATGTTAATTGTAGCACAGTAATTGACTGTATCAGCAGTGTAAATCAAAGTTTTGAGGAAACTGACTGCAAACCACAACCACCAGTAAGAAAAGCAGGAGCAGGAAAGCTTTCTGGACAAACAGTGTTCAGAAAGACTTGAAGATACCTGCTTTTAAGCTTAGGAAGCACCAGGATATAAAAAGCTGAAAGAGAAAGAGAGAGCAAGGGTAAAATTAAAATATTAGCAAAACCAAAGGAATGTAGGAGGAAGTTACCACAAATAAGGTTGGATATTAAAGCAGAAACATGACTTCATGGGGCATTCAAGATAAAAACATAGCAGAGAAGAGATAGAATAAATAGCTTCAATGTTGTAGAAAGCTTAAAGGTGAAGAATAGAAGTCTTAATGTGGTTTAGGAAGATAAACAGATAATCAATGTGGTGTTTCTAAATGTGATCCAAGACAATGAACAAGGAGACGATTTTTTAGGCAGGAGTGGGTTAGATTATTCTATGTGTGTAAAATGTTTGTATTATGGTAATTGGTATAACTGGCTGTAGTTGACCTTAGGGATATATATATATTATACTGATAAAGAGAAAAAATCCTTACTCAGGAAGACTAAACGCAACAAGCTGAGAAATGCTGGAAAGATTACGGATAACCCAAGCAGAAAATACCAGGGCAAAACAGAAGGGTGAGTGTCGATGCCAATAGAGGAGGAAACAGGCAGGGATTTGGCGGCTGCTGTCAGGCCTGAGGGTCTAGGACTAAGGATGCCCTCACAGTTAGTAGGGGAAGCCAATGCAGTCTTTCAAGTCAGACTTTTACTCCTGGCAAGAAACCCGATTCAAACGTATGCTAAACAAAGCATCTGTCTGTATGTATGGACCAGATATTTTTGTTCTGTTATTTGGTCATGGAATGAGGGCATACATATGGATGATCATGTACAAGTAATAGGAAGAATAATGCTTATATCACTCTTCAGACCTCAAAGACAGCTGAGAAGACCAGTGCTTACTAACAGTGTCACTTTAGGATGAACATAGGCTTCCTGCTCTGAAAGTCTCTCATGCGTGGCCTGTCTGGAGAACACGACACACGTACTGAATTTGTGCTACCAACAAATGTTACTCCTCTGCTTAGAATAAGATAACTTACTGGATCTTGTTCCCCCTCCCAAGTAAGAAAGCGTCAGGGAGTGTGCCTGCCCTTTCATAGCTGTCCATATGAGTCACTGCTAGGGCTGTAATGTGACCCACACACTCTGTGGCTTGGTGCTTCCTAGCAATTAACCTCATGTACAGCCGGTGCAGAGCAGGTTTGCGAGGTAATTTGCTTCCAGTGGAATTTTTGAGTATGCTTTAAAGGACTTAAGTGTAAAGCTTTGTAAAATGAATAATCCATCACAAATCAGAGCTACCCACATTGGAGCTGGATAGTCAGTGAGAAACAGACACGTCATTTTTTACTTACTGGTTATGCATGGCAGGAAAGTCAGTTGCTCTCACAGAAGCTTCTACTTGAATAGCAGTTAGTAGCTCCGAAGAGTGTCAACAGAGTTTGTTCATGTGAGAAAAGGCCACAAAGGATGTCAAGAATGGAAAAGGGATTATCACATACTTTTACAGTGGTTATAGGGAGATGTGATATTCTAATTACTTTTGTTTGTTTTTCTTCTTTATTTTGTTTTTAATGTGGCTTCTCTATTCCATTGGCATTTGCTAGTTTTCAGGCACACAAGATCTTTTAACTCATGTTCTGTTCCATAATTAACTAGAACAACTTGCTCTGCTGCGTGGTAACAATTCCTTCCTTCTTTTAAACTAATTTTTCACTTTTTAGTCCAATGATAAATACTTCTTGTTTTCCTCCACTGTTTCTTTTAAGCTGGGTGTTACTCCTCATACTGAATACTCATAAAGAAATACTGATTACTAAATATGCCCCTGTCCCTATGACGTGTTTGGGTACTTTGTTCAGATTTGGAAATGGAGCTAGAAGGATTTGAGTTTGACTTTCTTTACAGTACTCTCCTTCTTCTCCTAATTCTTCAGAAGCTCTTATTTATTCCCTGGCAACCCTTGTGGAACCCACAGACCTATAGAGGCCAAAATATATGGAATTTAAATACATGGAGTCTGTAATATGCCAAAATTAGATGGAACTATATGAGTACAGGGGATCAGAAGATTAAGATGAACAGGAAAGTTCTCTATCTAGAAGTTTTGTGCAGTATCTATCAGGAAATTACAAGTGTTAGATCAGTGTTAGATCAACACACAGTAGCTAATTCTATGACAACATTGCTGAGTGTTATCGGTCCTTGGATCTAGGTGGCATAAATCAGTCAGCAGCAGCTCTGTTGTGGAAAAAGCTGAGAAAAAATTCACATTTGCAATATGGTGAGGTGGGATAGATGATGGCTTTGCCTGTTAGAAACATAATGAAAAACTGTCTTCAGGTTATGCTGTGTCAGGTTTATGATTAGGTTGCTTTGTCTAGCAATATAGTTAAGAAATCCAGAAAGTTCACTAGGCCAGCAAATATTTAGTTGAAAGGGCACTAATGAACCCCCAGTACATACACCCTGCAGTACAGAAACATAATAAATATGCAAGGTAGGAGCTTGGGATTTTTTGAAGAATAGTGAAACGAGATCTATCAATAACAGACTGCAAATATAACTTTTCCACCAACAGATTAATTGTGTGAACATGGCATCTGTTTGTTGAAAGAAGAATCCTTTGTGTGATTACGATACTGGTTGTCCAAATCCACTTCTATTCTGTTAAATCCTTTGCTTTGACAAACAAGCTGTAGTTTTGTGTCTCTTGGACCTTAAAGATCTGTGTCTTGAATTCCTGGGGGAGTGGTGAAGGGTGTTGCAGCTCTTTAAACTAAACTGTGCTCAGAACACACAGTTTTTAATATTAGCAGTAACTCCGGGCTGGGTATCTTGCAAGATGAGTTTAACCCTTTCCCAGACAAAGAAAACTTAGTTCTGCTGGGATGACACAGGGCACAAACACCTTCAGATTCCAACACAGAGCTCATTTCAGGTAGGATAACTGGTCTGGACAACACTGCTGTGATGCTGAGGCAACCTAGAACTGCCCCAGACTGTGCTGTAGGCAGAACCCTCCCTGAAAGCTATTATGGTGATGACAGCTTTAGGTGTGTTAACAGCAGTGTGTTAAGAGTGGTATTTAGGCACTGTTGACTTCATCTTCTCAGCTGTGACAAAGGCCTGAACTTCTAAATATCCATTAAAAATTCAAAATAGCATTTTAAATGATGCCTCTCCCTCCCTAGGCAGCAGCAGTTTAAAAAAAAAATGCCCTGGAGTTCAAGCTGAGTGCACATGTTGCCCTTGGTTGTAGTGCAATATTTCACAACCCAGGGAGTTATTTTCTCCTCTGAAGCATATTTTACTCCAACTTCTGCATCTGGCCAATAAATGCAAAATATGCAGATATAGAAAATATGAAAGGGTGCTTGATCATGTTTCAGTATTTCAAGAAATTGACTTCCCAGTAGTCAAAAGGGAGTGTTCGTTCTTTATTTTAAAAGGGTTCGATATTCCTGTTTCTTTAAGTTGCATTTGGCACTCAAGAGAGAGATGACCTTTACTAGAATCACACTGGGTGATCCCATTGCATCAAGCAGAGAGACGCTGTATCATCTCTAGTACACCTAGGGAAACAGCATGGGGGAGAGATTTATCCCACCCACTTTAAATTAATAGGTTATATTCAACCTCTTTTATCTGCATGACTTTACCTTCCATACTGGGCTTATTTTGAAGTTTTGTTCTTGCTGTAAACTCATGGAATATTTATTCAGTACCACTGCGCATGCTTGCCCTGTTTCACAGTTATTGATTTCACTGAACTTGAGATATGTAATTAAAGCAGGATTGTTTAATGAAGTTACACGAGTAGTGTATTTTATTATTATCAGTCAAGGGGAAAAAAAAACAACCAAACAAAAAAAAAAAAAAAAAAAAAACACAAAACCAAAGGAAAACATAAAACCAAGATAAAGGTAATGGGTAAGAAATTTTACCGTGAAGAGCTCATATTAGCATGGCCCTTTAGCCTGATTAAGTCCAAATTCTTTCTCTACTTCCTCTTTAAAGCACACAGACACAGTTCAAGTCCTTGAATAGGCCTTGTTGTCTGTACTAGACAAAAATGTCCCTAGTGCAGATGAAAGGTACTTAGGATAACACACACCCCAGTCCTCTTCCTCCTACCACATTTCTTGTGTTAGTGAGGAGGCTCTGAGGCCGAAGGAGTGGAAGCTCGGTGTTCTGGCCAGAGCAGTAAATTAGGACACAATCTTTAGCTTTGATATTTTGAAAATATAAGCCTGCTGAAATGACAGTGTGTACCAGGTGATGAATAAAAAAGGAAAGATAGGACCTTTTATTGGCAGTTCAGACTGCCTTACAGAGATTATAAGGTTAAATCTCTCACTAGTGGTGCTGTTTTTTAAATACAGGTAATTTGGACTTCAAGCAAATTTATACCTCTGTGTACAAATATTTAACTTCATTGTGATTGTGCCAGCCAAGGGACTACAGTCAGCAGAGCTCTGCAAGTAGCAGGTTGTGTTTTTTACAGCGGTGAAGCTTTGTTGCCTGTGTAATGAGTTTCTCCACAGGGAACCATACAGAGCATTGATATTCACATTGTTTCTAAATTACCTTGGATCCCAGTAATATCAATGAGTGATTTACCATGAAATGTAAGGAGTGCAAGCCCAGAGCAGTTTATGACATCCTCTTCATTCCCAGGAAGTGAGGATTCCCACTGGCTGTTTTAAGTTCCTGCTTGTCAACATCCTTATGCAATTCCAAGCTCCAGAAGCACTGTTAAGTGCTTCAAGGAACCAATAACCACACAGAAGAATAAGTATATTTTTGTGTGTATAACTTTTCCCTGTAGACAGGCATCTAAATACTTTCAGGACTTTCGGTCAGGTTCTTCAGATTTCTGATCCTTGACTGCCCTCTTTCCAGTCCTTCTGAAATATTTTATCATAAGAAAAACATTTATTTGTGCCGCTACAGCTCAAAGATCAATACCATACTTGAGCTTATATTGCATTGTCAGTTCAGAGCAGGACATCTCTGTTTACTTATGTGGAAGCACTTCAGGAAGTAGGCAATGTTTGGATCATAACAGGAACTAACAATGATATAATACACACTGAAATGTTCAAAACTTTTCAGACTCTGACCTCACTTTTAAACAAATAGAATGAATTTACATTTACAGCAGATTTTGCTTCAGAAGAAGGACTCCCTGAGCTGTACAGACATTGACAGAGTACTAGTTACAAAAATAATTCATTGTGATCTCTTGCATAGATAGGGTAATGCTTATATGGGCAACTGAATGTCTCAAACAGGGCTGTCAGTCACTGTGCAGATGCTGCAGGACTCCCATTGCAAATGTTGTAATGACATCTTCACTGAACCAGATGAGACTTCTCAAACTCTAGGTCCTTCTCAGTCCTATCGGCAGGACAACTACTCCAGCAAGCGCATGATCCATAGCTATGGGCTAGTTTTAAGGACCTACAAAACATATTCTATAAATCTTAGCTGTGCACAAAGGACTATCTTATCCTCCCTTACCACTACTATTCGATATGCAGGAACAGTTTTTATTTACATTTCAAATTCTCTCATCTTTGCGCATTTTAGTCAACTCCTTTCTCTTCAGTAGCAACTGCCCAGGGGAGCCCTCAGAATTACTCAGGGTGTTAGCTGACACATCTCAACATACTCATAGTGCCTACCTACTGGTCTCAGGCCCGAAGAGTAAGCCCTGGAGCAACTGAGAATCCAGCACACAGAAAGATCCAATACAATTTAGGTATCTGCTTTGAGACAAAACAAGCTAGGAATTTAATCAATAAATTTGTCATAAATTAGTCCAATCACTCATCTGTACAGAGATAAGGTGGGGAGTTAAGCACTCCAGGTATGTATGTAGGTACAACCTTTGTATACACAGCACTTGTGCATGCCAGCCACACCGCAACTGTAACTACACGAAGACTTCAATTTCCTTTTTATATCACAATTATAAACTAATTTCCATGGTTTTTGCCACACCTGCCTTCCCAGAAAGTACAACAAGTATGCATTACTTACCTTTAATTCACTTCCTGCCTCAGAGGTCTAATTTTCTCTAATGCAGTGATTGGCTACATTGTTGACTATCTTTTCATCCCATTGAACAGAAAGGCAAAATTTTTATACGTTAGAAGTCAGCTAATGAGCCTGCACGCATAACCAGACATGACCTGCATCCTGTGTGAAGTATATTGCAACAGTTGTCCCATCAAAATCAGTTGTGTTTACACTGTAGGTTTTATTCATGTGTCTGAGCTACGACTAGAAGATATGTTAGAAAGATTTCTAGCATATGAAAGGTATAATTTTACAAGCAGAATAAAAAAAAAAAGAAAAAAAAAAGGAAAAAGAAAACACCATCCAAAGGAAATATGTGATGCTAACAAGTCATCTTATTTTTTACAGGTGACAGGTTGATGCCAGTAATATTTCTATGCATAAAAGGTCAGAAAAAACAGTCAAAGTGACAGACAGTTAGTAGGTATATTTTCCTCAGTTAGATTAAGAGAATTGTATCCAAATACCATCTATTGATGAAGATCTTATCGATTAATAAGACAACTTTAGATTAATAAGATGTTAAAAGCCTCAAAAGCTTTGTAAGCTTAATTGCATTTGTCTTTGAGCTTAGGTTCACACAGAAGTTCCCACCTGCCGGTGGCAAAACCCTTTCTGAAATGTAGTCATTGAACCTAGGGAAGTTTTCTACCCTACTTAAGTAATTTCCTTATTTGAATTCTTTGAAAAAATACTTCATACTACCCTTAAATGCAAACCTTTCTTCTTTTATTTGGGCTCTGCTTGTTTGTTTTCATTTTGTATTCACATAAATGTGGAATGGAAGTATCTATGTAGTCTTATTTTCTTTTACTTAGCCTGTGTTGCGTGATTAAGGTATCACATAAAATCCTTTTTCTGCTTCTTGGAAAAGCTTTTCTCTTTGGGGTGGTCTTCTTTAAATTTTCCTGAAGTGGCAGCTAATGTCTGAGAATCAACAGCTGTAGGATTCCTGTTGTTCAGCCTTACATGGGTATTTCTCTAAAGGTAAACACAATAGCCCTTATCTTTCTTCCAGAAAGTCTTTCCTTCCCTAATTCATGGCATTTGTTAAACATGATGTTCTTTTACATTAACGTTTCCCTCCTGTCAAGAAGCAACTTTAGGATAACTGGAAAAAGTTAAAAAGTTTCATTTCTGCCACAGAAAACCAAGAAAGCGCATCATTTTCTCAGCAGTTACTTTGCTCAAATACTCGAACAGATTTCAAAAGTATCTCAGAGGGAGAGCTGGGAGCCAGAGTAGGAGCCAGTGGACAAGAGACCGTGACTGGTCTGATTGGGCGAAAACTCCAGGAACTCGCCAACAAAGTCTGAAGTTGACAAGGAGGTATTCTTTATTGCGGCACCGGGAGACGCGGGGGATAGCTCCTCCTAACGTGCGTCCCCGTATTGCCACACAGGCCATGCTTACATAGTCACTTGGGCATACAAACGTGTTCGTGAGGCTACGCATGAATTACATCATTTCCCAGAAAGTTTCCCGCATACACACAAAATGTGATGGTGGTCTTTGAGAGTCATTTACTTCTTCCAACAATCTTCATCACCCCTGGCGGTCTTGGAAGCACCATCTTAATTAACGCAACAAACACGGCAATCATCCTGTCCCTCTACTTATCAGGTGACTTAACTGTTCCCATTCTGGACATTTGCTAGTCCGGATACTCCCCAGTAGATGTTTCCACCAACTTAATGGGTTCGTTAACATAGCAATCATCCTGTCCCTCCACCCATCAGCCAGTTTAACTGTGCCCATCCCCAGGTCCGGTTTTTCTATTTTATTTTTCTTACACTTTTTGTACTAAGGTCCTGTGGACCTAAAACTACCTTCAAGCACCCCCATTACAAAGCCAGCAGATTTAACGTTACTTAGAACTGATTACATTTTGTGCTTTTGTGCCTCCTCCTTTCAGTGTGGACCGAAGACTGAACTCATAGCAGAACCTGGGAGAGAAGGAGACAACACCTGGTCAACCAGCCACCTGATGACTGTAGGAGCAGTATATTTTTCTAAGATCCACCTTGCAGGAAGTCAAAATTATTATGAAAATTATGACGTTTTTCCCCCCATCATTTATCTATGTAGCAAAAAAAATCTCCAACACACATTATGAAAGAATGCGATGTATTCCAAACTGGCTAGATATCATGTCTTGCATGTCGGGTGCTGTGGACTGTCCATCCTTTATATCCCCACCCCATTAGAGTACCTAATTTTCTGAAAAGTTTATTAATTTTTCTTTTCTCTTAACAAAAGGCTGCAAATGAAGGAACAGCAAGAGTTTGCTCAACACCAGTGTTTTATGAGATGTGGAAAATACACATTTGTACAAAGTGTACAAAAAGACACAATGCTTCTTTAATAGCATTTATTGTCACTTTGTACAGATGTAAAAGATCTTTTAAAATGAAGGTTCAAGGTTTGGAGTCCACCTTTCATTAAACTTGACACCATTCTGATTCTTTCAAGACTTTTACTTTGGTAAGAACTTTATACTTTCTGTTTTCCCCTAGTTATGCAGGATCTGTAGCTGGGAATATTTTTTTCTTTTTTTTTTTTGGGGGGGGGTGGGTGGGAGGTGATGGGGCAGAAAAAGTTCACCTTTGGTAAAAGTTAGTCTCAAAGTTCGATTTTTCCAAGAAAACTCTGTGTTGAGGGATGATTTTTACACTCACAAAATTGTATTTCTTTCCCAGAAGACAGTTAATTTCTTCCCTTCATCCTTTATTCTCATGATACTGATTTAGAGTTTGTCTTTTCATTGGTAACCTAATGAATATGTTTCTAAGAACTGAATAGGCCATAGTGTAAACATCTGCAGCTTAGAGATTGTAGATATTAACAAAGAATGTCCTTTTGGTCCAAGTTTCTTCAAATATGGAAAGGACCTTTTTTACTTGAAGAAGACAGAAGGATAAGGAAGACTGGCTTATAGTTAAGCTTTCTGCTTCCTTAATAAATTTCAGATGAATAACTGAGAGCACTTCTCATGTGGAAAGGATCCAATAAAATAACCGTTACACACAAAACTTTTTTTAAAACATCTTTTTTCCCCAAATTTATTCATTTTCTAGGCTTCAGTCATATTTGTGATAAAATAACAGTGGTTCATTGTGCCAGCTGCCTGCAAAACTAGAAAGATACACAATACATTGAAATGAAACTTTCCTTAGTCCATATCAAAAAAGCAGTTTTGCATACTTATTGTGCTATCGATCTTCTTTCCCAGATTACTGCTTCATATAATAAAATGCTTTCCTTTCCTAGTTTCTGTTAAACAAAACAATATTCTTTCAACTAATTCATAATCTTCTAGCATTAAAAAAGAAAGTGAGAAGCACCCAGAAAAAGTTTATTTACGTCTTCAAATAAGAAAAACTTTCTTCGTGTATTATTCACACTGGAGAAAAAAGTTATATGTGAAAGTCAGTGAAAGAATTAGGCTTTTTGACTGGTTTTCCTCTAACTAAGAAAGAAAGTCTAGAGTTACTGCAGAAAAACTGGTACAGAATATAAAGTTTCTTACTGCTTTTCCTAGGAAGCAGTTCTGATTACTGTAAATTTTTCTCTCAATTACTGGTAGAATTTTGTTAACACATAAGGGATGAGCCCAGCACTATTGGTCTATGTTGTAAAAAACATGCTAAAATTTAGAGTGTGGATCTTTAATGCCTTCTTGTAGCTGGAGGAATCACATAAGAAGAAAACAGTTGTCCAGGCTTCTTATCAGCTGAAATGGCAGGATGTGATATCCTTCAGAGACATAATATTTGTTGAGAGTTTATGTGTTCATGTCAGTATTTAATCTAACCTGAAATGGAAAGGGGTTTGCTGAAAATCAAACAAGTAGGCTATTGGCTGGTCCCTACAAAAAATTATCAGGAAGTAAACGTTTTGTTTAACTACATGATCCTTTGTCCACAAGGAAATGGCATATTTAATGCATTCTACAGTAGGTTCAGGATTTGTCTTGAATCTGTAGGTGGCTTTGCTTTCAGTATCTTCTGAGTTTTCTAACATAAAATATAATTCAGAGAAAGAAACTTTGCACAAAAAAATGATTGAGTCGGTGTTATTCTGGTATTTTTTCAATGAGAAAACCAGTTTTTAAAATGATCTAATAAGTTGTCAGAAGAGTAGGAACAGTTGCAGAAAATACTTGTGTCTTGGCACAGTTAGCAGGGGTAGAACTTTCTCCCATCCATGCAAATGCAGGCTACAGATTTTAACATTGCATGGGCTGATTTGAAAATTATTCACTGTCTTGTTCCCTCTGCCTTCTTCACTCTGATAGTAAAAAAGCATGTCCAAAACTGGCAAGAGGAGAAAAGGAAGAAAGAAAGAGAAAAACAGCTGAGGTATGCAGTAATCAGCAGACAATTATATCAAACTTGCTAAAGAGATTTGCAGCTATTTTTGCTGGTGATTAATGTGCAGGGAGAAGCAATTAGTCACAGAAATTGCTCTACTCACTGGGCAAATACAAATAGCAACAAACATGCTTTCAAAACCTGAGGCAACAAAAAAGATTCTGACACTGAAAACCAGAATGTATCATTTAAAGTCATGCACTCTTTACTTCAAAAAAATAAATAATAAAAAAAAACCAAACACAAACAAACAAAAACCCACACACACAAAAAAGCCCCTAGTCTCCCTTTTGAGCAAGAGTTATGAAATTCAGAGATCATGTATTGCAACTGTATGATTTATAATTAAGCATAGTTGGGAGCATGCATCTTCTTAATTTTCATGTAAGTATTCTTTATTTCCAAGAATATATTCAGTCATGCTAGTCCATTCCGTCTGTATTCCAAAAACAGGGTATAATTTTTTGCCTTTTATCACAGGAGGAGGCAAAACTCATGACATTTACAACCCCCATGCAGGAAGTTACAAATTTAGGCACATAATGCGTACAGAACTATATGTTGCTATATTTCAGAAAAATAAAACGTTCCCTAATTTTTGTTGTCCTTGAAGGCAAAATTTATATTCTTTCAAATTCTGACATTAATGTCTGTAATAGTGCTACTATTTCCAGTGAACTTACACAGAGCAAGCTGTAAAGACAAGAGTCCAAAAGCAATCAAAACTGTGGGTAGGAGACCCAACTGACAGTTCTAAGAACATAATTTTGCCATTCTACAAATAGCAAGCCTGAAAGTATTAGAAATCTGTTCTTTAAAAGTGAGTAATCTGAGGACAGACATCCAAATGACCCTGTGCCACCAGATTTGACATGCCAACTGAAAATGCATGACCTGTGTTTGTGATGGAGGTTTGTGAGTTGTTAATTTTCCATTGTTTTCTCTGGATAGTTGAAGTCTCTAACCACCAAGAAAATAGAGCCATGATAACATCACAGAAACTGTAACTTGAGAATAGCTGTAAAAAAAAAAAAAAAAAAAAAAAAGGACAAAAACTGTGCTGATCTCCCAAAGATCTGGGTGTGGAAGATCTTCCCCCAAGCAAGTGTCGAAAGCCAAGTGTGTGTCATGTAAGTACACACATTTGCCTTTGGGATCACCCAGGGATATACCGGCCTCTTAGGGCCCGCAGGAGTACTCCCTTCTTGCCGGAGGAAACACTGAATGCAGTTTCCCACGCTGGCCAAAAGGGGCTGTGCTGGGGGAGTGAGAAGGTGGAGCCCTGAATGAGCAAGAGCAGCCTGAGAGCGCCTCCGGCTAACTAGACCTCAAGTGACAATCGCCAACCAACGGATGAACTAACCAGGTGCTGGCTGCCGTTGCCCTGTGCTGCAAGTATCTTTCAACATTTACCCAAACCTCTCCTGCCCATGCTGTACACATGGAGCTGAAGGAGACCACCCGTGATCACGCAGGAGTGCACAATTTGGCCTTCCAGGTAAGCGTGGTTTCTTTTGCTTTGTGGGAAGTTGAAGGACTTACAAACAATGAACAACGTTTATTTCAGTCCCTGAAAAAAAAGATGTAGCAATTTCTGCTTCTGCCTGCAGATGTTTTACAACATCCAACATGCTTTGCACTGATACCCTGCCAAAGTACAAGGCTGGAGCACAACCAGCACATTCAAATAGACTTCTCTTACTGTTCATCTGCTGCCTGGTATACCAGTGTCTTTGAAAAGCCTCCTAACTCAGTAATATTTCATAGGCTGATGTATCTCAGTACTAGCTCATCCACCTCTCCCATCTGCTGTATCAGTTGCTGCTTTTTCTTGGTAATTCACAGTTCTGTTGAAAACGACGTCATCATTATGAAGCAGACATACACCTCATCAAATCAATATTAATAATATGGGAAAAATATTAATGTAGTCACATGTGACATACCTTCTTTCTTCCATACATAAAATAAGTGCAATGGTCTCCTACTTCCAAGAAGAGCACAGAGAGGAAGTAACGGGCTAACCCAGAAGGTTCTGCATATTATGCATATAAAGTAGTGTTAACAACCATTTTTAAAAAAGAAGGTTTCAAAAATGGAAGTATCAAAAACTGTTGAGAAGTTAGTTATGTTTCTCAGTGCCCAGCATCACTGCACTTTTAATAGGAATGAAGGCAGGGAACCCACATCTAGGCTGGTTCACTGTACTTGTTGCTGAAAGTCGAACGGGTCAGAAAGAGACAGTGTCTCTAAAGAGCACTGCGTTAGCAAACGACCCCTTGCTCTCCTCTGCAGTTTCAGATCCCTATGCTGCCCCTTAGCTCAGCTACAAGGAAAAGTAGCACATACTGGGTGCGAATATCAGCCAGACGCTATTCAAATAACACAGAAAGGTCTTTGTGGATGCTAAGCACGTGGAATATTGTGTAACACCAGTGACATCCAACCACTCCGTATATTTATTCATTGGGCTATAGAGACAGACAAGCAACAGATTGATTTGATAATCTGCCGATCAGGGAATATTTGTGGAATATAAGGGAGTTAGGGTCAAGACCCTACTCCAGTCAACAGTTAATAATTCATGCTAAGTAGGGCAGCTTCAAGAGTAGACAGAGAACTCTCTTAA
This sequence comes from Myiopsitta monachus, assembly GCA_017639245.1. Classification (NCBI taxonomy): domain Eukaryota; kingdom Metazoa; phylum Chordata; class Aves; order Psittaciformes; family Psittacidae; genus Myiopsitta; species Myiopsitta monachus. The sequence goes on along the minus strand of CM029941.1, from coordinate 42,648,481 downwards.
AATATGATAGCCAAGTGGTTAGGGCATTCTCCTGGGTAATCAAAGTGCCCTCAAATGCATCTGTGCTTCAGAGCTGATAGCCAAAAGCATTTCAACTTGGGTCTCCCTCAGTTCAAGTGAATGGGATAGAAGAGGACTTCATCCTTGCTGCCTTTTCCCACAAAATTTGTGCCTAAGATAGTGAAGTCAGCTTCGGAAGTCTGTGCCTTCAAACCCCTGAAGGAAAGAAGTTCCTCCCTAGCCACAGAAACTCAGTACCTAAGCCAAAAATCACCTCTTTCTTCAGCAGTCTGTGGAGCACAGTGCAGTGATTCGAGTTAATACACTGCCTTACACAGCTAGCTCACCTGAGGAATATGCAGGAAACCCAGGTGCTTCCTTTCCTTCCCACTGCAGAAGTTGGCAAGAGCCCAAGTATCCTCTATTTAAAGAATTCAAATGTCAAATCAGGAATACTGTGCAGCAATGAAACCTGGGGCCTGAATCAGGTTTTCTGGTTATTTTTTTTCCCTGGAACACCATAAAATTCTTCGCATTTACCCTTACAGTGTCTTTCTCTGACTCAACATACAAGTTGCTCCCTAGAGAAAATAAGACACAAAAGGAAATACTTCTACATATAGAAAAATATATCACAGTAGAAGCCACAGAGAAGACAACAGTCTCATAATTTTTTTTTCTATTTGAACTTTTCTTGCAGAAAGATTAAATGCTTTTCTTCCTCCAAAATACAGTGTCTTCTAGAATCAAGAGATGAGTATCTTCCCATAACCACAAAATACAGAAGTGTTCTGGATTTAAGCCATTTGTGGTATCAATGTGGGATTGCACTCCTTGGGTACCTTGAGATGTACTTGAGCCATTTAATGATTAGCACACAAAGAGATAGAAAAAATAAGATGGACAAAGTAAACCCGGGGTGGGTAGTTTATTTCATAAAGTAAATAAGGAAACAGCTTTCAGCTTAAAAAAGCAGCTCAAGTCTAACAAATGATGGATGAAGGATCATATTGGATATTTATTATGTCAAGAATGGGAGGCATTGTGCCTTTTGTTGTGGGGCACTCTAAAGGGGATGTAGAGGTTGAATACAGAGTAATTTGCCTTTGACTAGCGATGCAAATGGTCAGAGGGGGTTAATTATTTGAGCACTTCTCAGTTTCACATTGCCTATTGATATTTAAACAAACATCCACACAGAAGGATTTTCTAGTGAAACTGGTTTTTAACTGCATCACGGAGGCTAGAGTCAACAGATTGCCACACTGTTTATATAGACACTGAGGAGTTTAACAGTTTTTTATTCCCTTAAATTATGTCACGTAATGTAAGGAACCTAAAATTTTATCTTCAGACTCATCACTATTCCAAAGATTGTCTATGTTTAGTGTCTACATGCTAATGTAATACATTCTGTATCTATAATAATGTCATATGCAATGTATAGAAACACTATTGTGTTTCTTGCATTCAATATGGTTCAGTTAACTTCTCCCTTATGGCACCAGCTGGAGGATTACTACTGTTGCCCACAGAATTTCCTGCTCAGAATCCCTGCAGCAGTTAACAGGAACCCTAAAACTGAGACTGGATTTACCTAGCTTTGTATAAGCATCATTTAAGAGGCAAAGATTTTAACTAATCAGTTCTGATGATTCAGATCTCTGCTAATGATGACATTAAACAACAACTCACACTTACTCCTCAAGGAATGATAAGAGCTGGCTCATAAAAATGATGGTAGGTGGAATGAAAAAAATCCCTGATTTTTAAAAGGAACTCAGACATAAACATAAGATAAATACAATGCAAAGGGAAGGTAACAGCTAATAAATATTTATTGTTCGATGGCCCCCTGTTGTCAATGTTAGGATGCATTAAACAGTCAGTACTCCTTTCTGTAGAAGAGTACACCATGCTCTTAAGAAACTGACCTGAGGAAGGATGCCTTTTAAAATTGTGCCTTTTACACATGCTACATAAGGACATTGGTACTGCCATAACATACGCGGCTTTTGTACTCCATCTCATTCAAACAAGCTTATAGCATCATAAAAAATGCCATATATTCCTGTGCTTATCTCCATTCTCCAGAACTTTCTAGATATTTTTGTCTGGTCGGTTAATTAAAGACTACAGGCACTATTAAGAATTTACATTTCATTTCCATAATTGCTCTAATTTCTCTTGGAAATTAGGAAGGCATTGCACTGCGCAGCTCCATCAGATACACACAGGAAGGTATGCAGTCCTTTTTCACATTTTTGAAATTTGCTTTCTAAAGCCAATTTTTTTGAGTTTTAGGTTTTGGTTTGGTTTGTTTTTGTAATAATTTAACTGTGACATACTACCCCTTCTCTTACAGGAAGCAGTGAATATCAGTCGTGCCTTTAAGCTCTTTTGTTCTCAGGTTAAGTAAACATTCCTTGTAAAAAACATTTTTAGGACTCTTGTCTTTCTCATCCTCATTATGTTCCTGCTTGCTACCAATAGATATTTTGAATGCCATTAACTGCGTGGCTCATGCGCACCTTTTTGTCTTCTCAGGAATGTGCAAATCTTTTTTCCTTTTTAATATTTTCTGGCTTTTGCTTTCTGCCTCTCATGCATTTTACTCACTCTGAGAGCAAATGGATTTCCTATTTCTTTTTTTATGGCCTGCTTTTGTTTATCCTGCATTTCAGGATACTATCCAACTATCCCACTCAAGACTGACAACTTAAGCTTTTAAAGAAAATACTAGTGTACTCAGGTGGGTGAGGCTAATTTACAACCCATTTCAAAACACCTCATGAAGATTTATCCAGCTGAATTTAAATCTGGCAGTACATGTCTTTTATCTGCTTCCTCAACAGCTCATTTACTGTAGTTTAACGCATGGGTAATGAGCACTCCTCCTTTCAGCCCTTACACTGAATTTTGTCATTTGACAGGAATTTAAGAATGCTGTGATTATTGATCAAAATTTTTTCTTAATCCATATTTAAAGTGCATTTTTACTGCTTCAGAATTTTGACACTGGTTAACAAAAGGTAGTACATGGGGGAAAACTTAGATGAATGGTCTTCGATTACACTGAATATTAAAAGAATAGCAAAGTTTTGAACAGTGAACCATATGGCTTCATTTCAGTTGACTGGATGCAATCTGAAATCCAATGAAATCTAGCCTGGTAGCTTAAAACATTTGCTTTGAAGCACGTGTTTTCCACAGAGCTCCTTAAGTACCCTGATTCTCATCTCCAAATTTAATGTAATGACCCACTCTTAAACCATAAACAGTTTAAGGAGCTGTCTGGATGCTCTAATAGCCAATCTGTTTTCATCACTAGCTGGCAGAGGTGGAAAACCATCTACTCTAAAAGCATATGCTGTTAGAAGCACAACTCATGGAAGTTACAGGCTTTTAGCAAAACCAATCCCTCCTTCAAAAGGCAGGGAGGCCACAGGAGGGAAGGTCAAAGAATGTAGTGGTGCAAAAAGACTTGGCAAATGAACTGCTCATCTAGAGGGAACTAAACAAACATTGTAAGAGCACTTCACTTTCAAGTACCCATGCCTTTGCCATGTAATCAAATATTTTAGAAGCAGGAAATTTCAATCAGTAAAAGTGCAGCAGAGTGTGAAATCAGAAGCACAACTGTGTAGCACTTTTCATATTGTTAGCATTCAAAACAGATGGATCAATTCTGTAATACTTCAAGTGTGGCCTAACAGGAAGAGAATTTTCCCCTCCAATCTCCTCTTATTTGGTTTTAACTTCCTGCTTCCTTATGACACTACAGACTGAGTAGGTTCAGAAATGACATAGCATATTGCTGGATCTGGCGTGTACCCATATAAGGGCCATGCTAGCTGCAGTCCTTAAGACTTGAACTCCCATTTTCTGTTATGGTGTTTTGTTCTACAGACATTTCCAGGAAGGTGGAAAAGGATAATGAAGTAGAAGCTTTCTGGCTGGGTGCTTTGGTAGCAATCTGCAACAGCAGGTGATAAAAACAGGCAGATTGACATTTTGGTGTGATGTTCCTTCAGCAAACTCAGACTCTAAGGAAACATTAAAAGGGAGTAGGTGGTTTTATTTGCTACTTAAATATTGCTATTCTTATAAGAAATTAATTTTTTTTCTTTTTTTTTTTTTCCCTCAAGGGGTAAGGTTAAATAACATGCATTTTCATCAAACAAACCAAAAAAAAATGTATAAAGGGGAAGATGAAGACATTGTACTTGAAGAATCAGCTATGAGATATAAGAAAATTACTCTGCTTCATGGCATTTAATGGCTGCTTTAGTCAACAGAAGTAGTCTCTTGCTGAAGTAAACTTGTTATCAATAATAATTAGCCAGTTTCTACTGATTCTGGAATATGCCAGAAATGTGGTATAATCAGCTGAAATCAGTAGGGTTTATGCTTGCAGAAAATAACACAAATCTATCATTCTGAAGTGTGGGCTATTTAGAGTCCCATCAATCACATCATGCTCTTGCTAGATGTCTGCTGCGTTGCTCATACATTCATATATTTTAATTTTTCTAGAAGTTATGTAATTATTGCAGTTGAGCAGTGGGTTGGACAAAGTGACTTCTAGAGCTTTCTTCTGATTTCTGTACTTCCACTGTATGTAGACAGCAGTTGTTTCGTAGATGCTTACTGGGTTTCACGTTTGCTGAAAAAGTCCTAAGACATCTGTGGTTTTTTTTGCTCAGTCTTCAAAGAGGCTATCCTGGGGCGTGCGTGTGCCAATTACAGAACTAAACCACTTCATCTTCACTATGCTCTCTTTTTAATATATCTCAATGCTACAGTTAAACACTGCTTCTTGTGATGAATGTTTTTTTGCACTTTTTGGAGAGTTCAGTAGAGGATTTCACTGTTGACTGCAGGGACAGCTATGACAGACTCCTAACACAGCATTGGTTTGATGGCAAAGAGTAACAGAGATGCTTTTTGATAAAGAAATACATTCCTCTGAGAGGAATGCAAAGGCCTTCTTCTCTTAGAAGGAGGGGAACTTATATGTCAGCATCTAGTTTATCAGGGCCACAGCAGGTGAATAAACAGCTTCTTGCAACTCTTTCCTCTTCCACCAGATACGCAAGATTGCAGGAACATTTTTACTGAAACCAAGTTTTTGTGAAGTTTAGAGGCAGAACATCTTTAAGGAGCATAAGTTACTGGGAAGTGCCCTGGTTGCTTCTACGGTCATGTTTCCGTTAAGAGGCAAAATTTAATTTATGTCTAGTAGTACTGCCAATTCCTGCCTTTATAATAATTTACTATGATTAAGCTTATTTTTATATTGTTCATTTGGAAATGATCATTTTCTTAGAAGGCTAAGTGTAGATACTCATTTACTGGTTTTATTACCATGTAAGTAATGAGATCCTTCATGCAATAAAACACAGTGAAATGTCTGTACCATAACTGCTGCCGTAAGAAACTACTGCAATATGAAACATTTATATCAATTGCGGGTATAAATTATTTAACATTTAGTTTAAGAAGCTTTCTTACAAAACCAAAATAAGAAGCAGCCTTTCAAGGATCATTATAAAGAAATAATGTACTCTTCAAAACATTAAGAAAAAGAAAACTAATAATAATAATTAAAAATTATAATACTAGTAGTAGGAATAGTGGAGTTGATTATGGCTGTCTTCAACTCTGTAGATATACCACCTACAACTAATACAATAAAGCTAACCACTCTCTTTAAAGATACTCCAAGAGCAGTAAAAGTGCATCTTTTTTCATTACTGCATATGCATAAGGAGCATATATACTGGAATAAAGTTACTAACAAGCTGGGGAAGGCTCAGGTAGGCCTTTCTACCCTAGGTGGAGAGAAGGGCTAGATCTTTGCAAACTTGTTGAACCAGTGCTGAGGCAAAGCACTGCACTGGGGACAGATGTGAGTTTGGGTCAAGAAAACAACAGATTCACAGTCGCTAAGCAACACCCCTGGCAGATGCAGGTTTGTGTAATAGCACGAGGACTTGAACACCTGAGCTCTGTACACTGAGTTGCAGGGTCCCTGTATTAGTTAATTAAAACACAGAAGCACAGGCATCAGAGTATAAATCAGTTCTTACTGCATATGAGAAAGGCTTTTGTTTTTTTATTTGAACCAATATAATTTCTGGTCTTGTCACACCCCAGAGCGACAGCGAAGGTGTGGATGTTAAAAATATGAAAGGTCCTGGAGACAATTCACAGAGAATGAAGAATTCAGAAAATAAGAAAACTATACATATTAACCAGGTATGGTTTAGGTTTGGGGTTTTTTGGTTTGGGTTTGTTTTTTTTTTAAATAATCTTATGCAATTTTATGAACCTCGCATTCAATTTCAGCAATTGGCTATGATGATACTTCCAAGATATATATTTTTAGAAAGCCTGAATTTGATTTAAAATTCATAAACTGATGGAGAAGCGAGGTCTGTTCTCAGAAATTAGGAAAAAACACAGAAAATTGACAGGATGTGGAGGATCCAGAAAAATGTTTTCTAATGTCATAACTGCTTCATACAAGATAAAAAGAGGCATCAGATATAGTGATCAGGGAGCATACCATGGATGACAAGTTGATACAGAGCATTTTTTCCTGAGAAGCTGGAGAAAGAGAAGCTGGAAACTTTGGATTTCAAGACACAATCTTTCAGTCAGACAAAGCATACATTTTATTAAATACCTGTTCTTTCAAAATCAGGAAATTTTTTTGACAAACACTAACTGGAGGCAACAGCTCTGGTTTACAACTGACCAGACAAAAAGGAGGAGAACACAATACAGATTAATTCACAAGAAGCACATCCATTTTGCCTTCTTCTGACTGTACATTCGTTTAAGCCACCATAGTGAGTAGCTCACTATGAAGACATAAAAGTCAGGTTTAAAATCCCCACAGATATTTTACTAGTGTCATGTATTAATATTTTCAAATCCACACTCAATTTTCAACTTTATACCATAAAAGCTCCATTAAAAACTTCTAGAATTTACCCTGTTGTAACATGAAGCATGAAAACATCTACTTGCCAAGTTTGGTGATGGTCCTTGAAGCAGCACATGAGAAATAGAGTTTTCCTGATGCTGTGGATATTCTTTTGTATCTTCCAGTGGAGTTTTTTGGTACAACCAAAGGCAGAAAAGGCATGCTGCTAAAGAAATGCCTCTGTTCTCAAAGCTGAAGTGATTCCAGACTTACAGTGGTGGAAAGGACCACTTGGACTGTTCTGATATGCGCTCCTGTGAACTAGACCAGGATCTGAGATCCTCAGAGAGGATGGTGATAGGCAGTACCTATACCTTCCTTTTCAAAAGACAACAAAAAGGAAAATGTCAAAACAAAAAGAATAAAAGGAACGTATTTAAACTTTAGAAACAGAGAAAAGTAGTTGCAGTCGATGAAAGCTTCATTTTAGTCAAAGAAACCTATTTTCCATTTAAAAGGTTCAGGTGAAAGTGTTCAGTCACTGCTTTGTCCGAGTGTAGTAGAGATACATATACCCACACTGACCCTTTCCCAGGCACACTGTGACTAAGGCAGAAGCCTGCCCGCATGAAAGCATGGCTCTTCAACCCAGAGGGCTGGACTTTCCTAACTTATAATGTAGGTTCAAAAATCTGTGATAAGCACCTGCAGGCAATATACCCCAAATTTAAGCCCAGGAATAAATGATATTTCAATACTATCAGCACCCAATGTCCCTCAGGTAAAAAACCCACCTCCTACAGCCACTGAGAAGAATGCTCCCAGTTGGCAGCATCTGTATTTCTCAGGTTTCTTTTATTTCACAGTCAAGACCAAAAAGAGATAGACATTGAGGTTAGTGAAAATGCAGCCATAAGTTACAGTGCAGTTCCGCAGAGTTACACAACTTCCACCCCCTTTCCTCCTCCAAAAACTGCAGGCAAGCGGTCTCGAGACTTCTGTCTGTGTCATGCTGAGCTTTCTCCTAGGGGAATGAGTAGCAGCTTCTATGTACATATTCCTCTGCAACATTTTTATTACTCATTTTATGTTAACTTTGCCTTTGATCTGGTTCAAGTCTCTCACTAGGAACTAACTTAGGGCTTTCCGGGATTTTCGGTGGCATCTACAGCAGGAAAGCCAGATGGAAGCAAGAGGCCAAGGCAAGGTTCATGGTGGGCCTTGCTTTGCACAGCAGTTTGGGGGAATGCTGTTAGCACAAATGATAGTGACAGAAAAAGAAAAGGCAAGCTCACCTGCAGCCTGCCACCACTCCAGCTGGTTGGGTACCAGGAGGCCAGCTCCCCTCCAGAGTGCAGGACAAGACCACTAGTTCACAGAAATACTGCCTGCCATCACCATGGTGCTGGTGGGACACCCAAGGGCAGGCCTGGCACAGCATTAAAATGAGGAGACCATTAAAACGAGGAGACGGAACCATGGCTCAAGGGCGATGTGTGGTTATGCTGCTTCCTTTGAATCCAACAGTTGCGTGCCCTGTGTTGCCAGGCCCTCTGTGGGCCCTGCCACAAGCATGGAGGTATGTACTCATGGGATAGGCACTTTGCCCTTCAGGACTGGGACAGGAGAAGTAATGCAAGGTAGGCATGGCATGTGCCATGGGGGACTTCAGCGGCTGAGCTGCTCCTAGCTGCCCCAAGGACAGTCCTCTGTCATGGTGGAGGTCAGGCTGTGGTTGTTCAACAGCCTTAATGCAGCCAGGCTTATGTGGATTCAGGTAGTATAAAGGTGTGTTCTGATGAAAATGTCAAGTTTCTGCTACAAAGCTAGCAAATGGATTCTAGCTCTCTTTAAAGGATTGTTACCTGTAACCTTTTCTCAGCAGCTTTTCTTAATAATAGATTTATTGGCTTAGTTAAATTTTTAAAACACTAAGTTCCTTTCCCCCCTCAATTTAAGCATCCTTCATACATAAAATTTCCAGCATTTTAAAATTCTGCAAAGAGAGGAGCAACAAAAAGTGGGAGTCATCAACAGGAGGTGCTGGGCAGGCTGGGTAATTGGCAGCTCTACCACCCCTATCTGCAGCTCTCACTTTCAGCGTGTATGCAGTGGCAGTATGTATGGTGCCCTTTTTAGCTCTCAGTAACTGATACTTCCCTCCTGCCTTTATTTTCCCTTTCAAAATGGTGTGGATGGCTTGGGAAAGTTCACAGCCACAGTCTAACCACTGGGCTTGCCTAACACTGATCACAGTGCTGGTGGCAGACAGGAGAGCTGGAGATGAGTGCTCAGTGCAGATGAGAAAGCCTTCATACTGGTTCAGCCACCTGCCAGCGAGAATCTGGGGTTTTTGTGCCTTACTCACCAACCATGCACCCCTCTCACAGCCTTGGCACTGATCTGTTTTCCAGGAGGATGAATACATCAATATTGAGAGTGATCTGCATGAAAACAAACGTGACTCAGTAGATGATGAGCAACCACGCTTGAAAGGGTAATGTCTTTTGGATATGTTTTCCACTCACTTCACCTTGGCCTAAGGAATAAGCTGCCAGTGTTTCTGCTTCTGGAGTGACAGCTGCCATATTTCACTGCCGTACCCCTGTTCTAAACACACCTTTGTACTGCCTAACAATTGCATAATACAGAAACATATTTAAAATTATTACACCTTTCAATTGACGTGTATGATGGTAGAACGATTCTTCTAAAGCCTTTCAAATTAAAGGAGCAAGATTTTTTTCTCCTTTTCTACATTAATTACTCTCCCAATGTTTCTATAAAAAAAGCCTTTTTCAAGGAGAGGTCTTAAACTTCCTGTCAGCAATTTAAAGATTCACTATTGGCCTTTAGTTTGCATATCTATTTATCCCAGTGCCAAAAACAAAAAGAGATGAGGGAATGGGAGAAGGAGAGGGAGTAGAAGAAGAGGAGAGGGGAGGAGAGGACTGTAAAATGTTTTAATGGAGCAGAATTTTTACACCATTAATTCTGGTGTCAGGTGACCTCATGTGAGAGCACACGTCTGTATTTTACCTGAGGATTAGTTTATTGGTGAAAACAACAAACCACAAATAAGACATTAAAAAATTAAGAAAAAATATTTAAAATCCTATTTTAATGTCTTAGTATTTTCTGTCATATTGAATCTTCATATAAGCCTTCATAGAATACTGTACTTTTCATATTCATTCATATGACAGCACATCATTTCAGTTTTGAACCTGTCTTTCTATGAGCAGCTCATGTATTGGATATCTCAAATAGCAGTTTGTCTTACTCAAATAGGACTACCTGGAAAAATGTCATGCCTGTACGCACTTACATACAGAAGTAGCTGTGAAGATTTTAGTTATGATTTCGATGAGTACATGCAGAACTTGGACTTGTTAGTGTGATCAGTTTTACTGATCTCATTATATAATGTCATGAAATACCGTTCCAAAAATCTAGCAGAAGTATTTAGAAGTAACTTAAATATTCTTTCATTTTGCCTCTCTGTTCTTTGGAGGCTTGTCATTTCTTTAGCAGTTCATGAAACACTTTCTTATTTAAAACATTTAGAGTCTTGTCCAGCAAAAAAAAAGAAGCTGAGATTTGATAGATCAGACATCCAAGTTTGATGAGACTCTCCAATGGCATGTATCTAGCTTTACCCCACAAGTATATTAACTGCACATGCAAGTATTGGTGCACAATTGGCTATACAAAGCTAGTGGGGCCTCTCCCCTTCAAACAGGGGCCCACAGGTGTCACTCTGCAGGAGGCACTTGTGCACAGAGATGGGTTGAGTTGGCTTAGAGCTGAAACCTGTATGGTTTTTATTCATTCTTGTTTATTTGTACTCCCATGGAGAACAGAAGGATAAATAAAGTCTAATTCACAGAGCTTACTGTTCCCAAGGTCCTCTTGTTCTTCCATCAGCAGCAGGTACCATTCCTTCTGGCAGTGAAAGCTCCTCCTGGGCTGCAAGCTGAAGAGCACTTGCTGTATTCTGATTACAATCAGGCTACTGCTTGTTCTGTGCTCTCCGGTTTCTAGTTGGTTTTCTGCTTTGTCTGGGCTTATTTTTATTTTGAGCACCTGACAACTCAACAACTCTACTAAGTTATTTTTTTTGTAAATTAGCTTCCAAAAGCAGGCTCTAATGTGACCTAATGTCTTCCTTGTATCTCTCAAAAGGGATATTCACAAAGGGTGCTTCCAGTTTGACTGTCAATTTCTTCCAACAGATGGTACTGAATAGCCTGTGATCCGAGACACAGCCCGTTTGAAAGATCAGTCTGTTGATAACAAGCATTCACTGCGTGCTAGGTGTTGACATTCACTTACAGAGTACCTGCAGATCAGAAAAACTTTTGAGTTGAAAAATACAAGCAAGAATAATTTTGGTTTATACAAATATTCACATTGAAGTTCTACTTTAAATGTTCTTGAGAGATACAATGTTTCTGCAACGTGCTTCATTTTAAGCCTATAGGGTTGGCTTTTAGGAAGTAATCTTTCAGAACAGAGCTGCATATTTGTGGCATATACATGCCTCAACATTCAAAATATCCTGACACCACCTAGATTACTAAATAACGAGGGAGAAATAGATGTTAGAGCAAAGAAGGGATTATAATGAGTTGTAATACAAAAATAACAATTTTAAATCCCAAAGCACTTATAAGTAGCATTAATAGATAGTAGATAATATTTTTTCCTTTTTTCTGCTTGATGGATGAACTTTAAATTTGATAAAGTAACTCTGGTTTATTCAAGCATCTGTCTCTCATTTCTCCTTTTCTTTTCCTATTATAACTAATCTCTGCTGAGATTGGGTAGATAACCTCATGTCCTTACCACTAAAACAAAAAAATAAGAAGCTATGATCTGTGAGGCAACAGGAATTTCCAGAACTAAAACTGAAATACCAGAAGAAATTAAGACTTGCCAGAGACCCTTTTACTCTTTGCACTGGTGAAGGGATATGTTCCTGCCTTGATGTTCTGAGTGCTGATACGAATTAAGTTAATACTCCTTGTTTACCTCCAATTTCTTTTAAATCAGTTTATATAACATTGCCTTTATAGACTGTAGGGTGTGAGCCACCACCTCAGAAAAGCTGAGCTATAGCTGTGATTTCTTTTTCAGCTTGTACAGCACGAGGGTGTTTACCTAGCTACAGCTTTTGTAACTGACAGAAGTGCATATATCACCAGCATGCTTAACATTGGAAATCTGTGTTGAATTAAATCCTTTAACTGTTATTTCCCAAAATTTCCCAAAACATCCTTCATAAAATCACTCTGTGTTGCCCTTAGCAAGATGAGAAAAGAAAAAATTGAAGTATGTAGTAAGTGGAAAAACAGATAATGGATAGGACATTCAAATTAAGAAATCAGCTTAGCTTCCATAAAATGAGGAGTCATATGTGAAAAGTTAATTTAATTAACAACCAATTTTTCAAATATACAGAAAAATCTATGTACACTATAATGAGGTTTAAGATGGATATTTGTTATTTTACATACACAAATGCAGCTTTAGGCCTTTACAACTACTACTGCTCCACATTGGAGTGCTGGGCTGGCTGTATTAACAATCTTTGTAGATCTAGTAATTAGCATTGAATCTTTAAGTACCAGTTTGCACTAACCCTATTAACAGACCTCTGAATAGAAGAGTTGTACTTCAGAAGTGAGCAGAACTGGCCTTCTAACTTTGACCAGTTAGATTGTCATATTTTCTTTTTCACTTGTGTCCTAGTTTTGGCTGGGGTACTTAACTGATTTTCTTCCTTGTAGCTGGTGCTGTGCTGTGTTTTGGTTGAGAAAAATTTTAGGACACCAGTATTTTAGTTGTTGCTAAGCAGCACGTACCCTGACCAAGGACTTTTCAGTCTCATGCTCTGCCAGCGAGGGGGGGCAGGAGAAGCTGGGAAGAAGCAGAGACAGGACACCTGACCCGAACTAGCTAAAGGTGTATTCCATCCCACAGCACGTCATGCTCGATATGGAAACTAGGCACAGTTGGCAGGAAAGGGCCAACTTGGGCTCCAAGTTGCTGCTCAGGGATGGGCTGGGTATCAGTCAGTGGGTGGTGGGCTTTATCTTTCTCTCTCTCACTTTATTGCTACAGCTACTACCACCACCACCACTACTACTGATTATTATTGTTTTCATTATTATTATTATCATCATCATCTTATACAAATTGTGAAATTGTTCTTATCTCAACCTGTGTGTTTTACTTTTTCCAATTCTCTCCATTCCACTGGAGGTTAGGAGGGAGTGATGGAGCTGCTGTGTGCTACTTAGCTGCTGGCTGGGGTTAAACAGTGACAACATGTCCCACATTAAATCAAAGGAGTCCCCCCAAAAAGTCCTGCAGATGTCAGCATTATTTTCTTTGGCACTTTGGGGTACGATTTTAAGTCTTAACAGGTGCAGCATACTCCAGCAGAGAATCTTGATAAATTTAACCCGATCTTCCTGTGCAAATTACACCTTTTTTTTTTAATTTATTTTTTATTTACATCTTAAGTTTCTGTTCTGTTTGTTTTTTTTTTTTTATTTTTGGTTTTGTTTTTTTTTCATTTTGCTAGGCATTTAGAAAAGAAATATGATAAAGCCTGTGAATTTTGCAAGAAACATAAGACAAGAATTCACTATGCGATCTATGGAATTTTAATAACAGGTATGGTATATTACATCTAAGGTTGCTGAAGTTTTATTTATTTACCTTTATGAGATTATAGATTGTGTCTGTCTTCTATCTTACACAAAAACTCTTGTCGGAGATAAGAATGTATTTAGACCCAGAGAAAGTTCCAGATCACAAAACCTCCACTCATTCCCAAACTTAACAAAAGCACAGATCTTGCTAACACTGCTCCTGCATCATGCTTCAACTCTGACTAGCAATTACATTTGGGATGAAAGGGTAGTTCTGTTTGCGTCTGCTTCATTACCGGCCCACTCCAGGAGGCTTGTTAAATTACAGTTCCAGGAACTTGCCCAAAACCATGCACAGATCACATTAAAAAGTCAGGCATCAACTTGGACTGAACTTAAGTCAGCAGACTAGAAATGGAAATTTTCTGTTTTGACCCATATCACTTGATATCCACAGCAAATGTTTGCTAGAGGAAATATGTTTTTTGTCAGTATGCACTGCAAAGTCATTCAGATATTCTTCTTTGTCCCTTTCCTGATTAACCAGTAGGTTGGTTTGGTTTGTTTCCTTCCAATTCACCAAGCTTCTTTTTGAGATCCTCCTACCTGAACAATAGGGACATAAAGATGTAAAGTATGTCTGTGTGATACGTATCAGCATACCATAACTGGTTAGAAAAGGGTCAGTTGTATGCTGAATATCCTGCCCTCCTAGCAGAAGCTCATCTTGCTTTGTCATAGTACAGATATATCTTGGCTCAAAAAAAGTGAGTTCTACAGATATGTCAGGGTTAAATCCATAAAAAACAACTTGCCTTACAAAAATCAGTAGTTCTTCTCCCTTATTTGCCATAGACAAAATCAGATTATTATTTACAAGAACTGAGTATTTCACTGGCCTGCGTGTATTTGCAAAGAACCCGCCAAATGACAAATCAATTCACAGCTACTTTATGAAGTAAACTACTTCTAAGCTTCCCAATTACTCCAAAGGGCCATCAAATCAGGCAACTGATGAATGTTTTTAAGTGTTTCTTGTACTGCATCTTCTTGTGAAAGAAGGAACAAGACCCATTGTTCACCTGTTTTACACAGGAAAAAGCAGTTTTGTAGACATGTTTGATTTTCCAAAGTGATTAAAATGTTTGATATGAATTTGTCTTGGCCAAAGCATATAACCTCCTTCGACAGGATGAAAGCCACCTTTCATATCAATGAGCATATCGTAAGTAAAAACACTATGTATGAAAACAATTTTTCAATATTTAGGCCAAGGGTCAAAAAAGCACTCAAGAGATAAAGACAGGCCTAACTTTAACCACATCCTTTACATTTGAGATTTGATTCTGTTTTTAAAAAGGCCAGCCTCACCAACATATTCTCGTTTCTGTGACAGCATATTTGGCGGTAGTCGTTGCAGCCTGCAGCTTGAATTTTCAGAGAGCCTTCCCACTCTTTATCATCACTGTCTTAGCCATCTCCTTCATCTGCTGGGATTTTTTAATAGCTAAGTATGGAGACAGAATTGCTGCGCGCTTTTCTGCTGGAGTACAATATCTGGAGAAACAGTGGTTTTGGCTGAAATGGTAAATATTAATTACTTCCTATTTATGCAGAAAGACAAAGCATTAGTCAATTTACCCCTACAGTTTTATTTCACCTCAGACACCCATAAGCACAGGGTTACGGATCAATCATACAAATTGCAATAAGATCAAAGAATACATACAGAATAATCTAATATTTCCAGTTTATAGATGTCAGGTATGCCTTTAAAATTGTAATGTAATACCTAGGTATCAAAAATCTTGTCAGAAAGTGTAAAAAAAAAAAATTCTTCACATTCAGATAGGACAAGTTTTGGGTTTGAAAAGAGCATGTTTGTAGTTCAGGTGTATTGTAGCCTGCCTCCATTAGGCAAGCCAGAAAGTGTCATATTGTCACTTGCTCAGAGTGACAATTTTATGAAATACATAAAAAATCTAATTCTAACATATGCAGACTACTAAAGACCAATGTGTGTTATATAAACACTACTTGTTCACATCTCCACATAACAATTTTTAATTGACCTTTAGGAATGAAAACAAGCCAGCCATATTTAGTGTCATAATAAGATCATACAGCCTTATTTGGGATGATAGACATTCATCTGGTAGACAAATGGTAAAAACTTAGAAGTGGTAGATACTTATTCCAAGAATTCCTGATCAGTTAAAGGGAATATTTAAGTTATTCCTGGGAAAATGGGAAGCTAAAGGAGGCTCACAGACCAGAGTAAACACCAAATGAATTCTCATTAAGAAGGAAGGGAAATTGGGCAGCTACCTTCTGTCTCAGCTAGGTCACCTTCTATCAGAGAGAAAGAGCTCTAAGGAGGGGTCTTTTTCTATTCAGGGAAATGTCCCAATTTTCTCATAAGATTCCAAAATTTTTGCTACAGGAGCAGAAATTAGTAAGAAAGATGCTGGAAAGACTGTGGTCCTGCTCAGGAACCACATTAGAGACTAGTCACACACAGACATCTACATTAGGCAATCTGACAGCCTCTCTGGGGGAAGGAGCAAACAGAACAGGAGAGCCCTGATGAGCGGATGGAAGAAGCCAGGGGCAGTAATAATACCTGGGCTGAAATCCTTAAATTGTACATATCACTGGTTAAGTGCTTAACTAGGTTATGGATTCCTCCAAGAGGCAGAAAGTGTCTCAGATGCAGAAAGTGTTATTCAGCCGTGCAATGACTAACCATTTTGGGTAAAAATAGCTATCTATGTACTGCTGAAATCAGTGGAAGCTAAACAACTGGTGGACACAAACAACATTAGAGAACTGTGACTAAGCTTAGTTTTTGTCTGTGTAAACGGATGGTGTATTCCTTGACTCTCAGGCTTCAATATGCAAGCTGAACACAGCTCTGTAATATTGGAGACCATGGAAACACTGAACACAGGTGCACACTTGGCTCTTGTCACTGTTTCTGAGATAACTGAAATGTTGTGATAAGTTATTTTTCTAAACAGACTACAGCCAGTTACAAAGAAGTAAATAGTTCATAACCTTCACTCTGCAGTTTGGATCCACCACTTAAACAGCAGAGTGCAATTCATAAAAAAAACACTGCCTGCCTTGCCCAGAGCTAACATTCAATAAAGAGCACAGGGAAGGTAAAGGAGGATGGAGGAGAAAGGAGGGTATCTTCTCACACTTCATTTAACAAAGATAACTCCCAGACAAGAGTAACTTGTGCTATATTGAATTTCCCCCACACTCTGACTTTGGAGACATGGTTGGAGGACTTTTCTTCTGGATGCCACCAATGAACGTTGCGTTAGCCAAGGGAGGTTCCTGCTTGTGTAGAGTCACATATTTCAGAGTTAATTCACAGACTAAGATATAACTGTTATGGGGAGGGGAAGGAATATCTGTTCTACTTCAGCATGCCATGCCTGTCCCTTCTTTTTCCTAGGGTTTTTTGTGCAGCTCTTGTTATAGCTATCGTGTGCTGGCTCATCTTTGACACAGCAAAACAGGGATCCCACCAGCTGATCTCCTTTGGTGGGCTTGTGATGTATGTTCTCTTGATGTTTATCTTTTCCAAACATCCAACCAGAGTGAGTATTTAATGGTTCTTTTGGGGTTTTTTTTTTGGGTTTTTTTTTTTTTGTTTTTTTTTCTGGTTCAGTGTCTCAAAAGCTATTTCTCTATGCTAGTACCAAGTTCTGCAAGAGTAATGGAAAACCCATAAACATCAAAATTTAGGCTTACCAAAGCCCAGTGATGTATTTAATTTCTGAGGAAATTTATTTTGATCTGGTGTCTTGGGGAGCAGGTGTGGGGCTGTACCAGCATCTGGGTCTCACTATTCTGGGAGTCTGCTGCCTGTCCTTTGTTCCAGCCCTGATGAAAATGATTGGAACACATTTCCTCCTTAAGTATCAGTGCAAGATGAGGCTGGCCTGCTCCATGCTTTCCACTTGCAGGAGGTTCACAGCAGTTTTCAGGACATAAGCGTTTATTTGGGGACACTGTCATCACATCAACACAAAACACTTGGAACTGAAGACATTTCCCTCATTTATGGTGCTCTTAATCTCTCACAAGTTTAATTTCCACCTCAAATGCACCAGCTGAGGCCAAGCTGAGGTATTCAATTTTTGCTAACCCACTCCCATAGGCTTGTCAATGCCATTTATTTTAATATTCCAGATGACGTCCTTTCTGTACTGCTTTGATATTACAAAGGGGTTACTTTAGCCACCACAACTCCCACTTCAGATTTTACCCTTCTGTGCATGCCTAGCATACAGTGCATACTTTTACCAGTCATAAATTAATGACTAATCCATTGCCCAGGTCACCAAATTTCGCTAACACTTTTTCAACACTCCTGAATCAGTGCTAGGGCTTTTTTTAACAGAAAAAAAGTACCCTCAGCAGAGACTCAGTCTCCAACTGAGGTAAACTGATGTACTTCAAGTGCTTTGTGCTCTCCCATAGGTACTTATTAAACCTAATTGGCTTCTCTTATTCAAATAACATCTGAATAAATTGAAGAGTACCATCTCAGGTGTTTGCCTTGTAAATAATAACATTCAGTTTTCACAAAACAAAGATATTTTCTGAGGCAGCAAAGAAGAAATCTACAGTATAGTGAAGAGGCACTAATCATAGGCAGGCACAGTTTTTCTAGCTGCCTTTATGTCTTATGAATTGCAATATCTTACTGTGAATAGTTTGCAAGTATCAAAGATCTTTAAAGTTGAGGAACAGAAGCAGAGTTGAAATTACCCAAGCACACACAAAAAACTGTAGCAAAATCTCCTTATTCCCACACCATATATGTGAAGAATCTACATGCTGTTACTTTTTTTTTTCTATGATTCCATTCCAGTTTAAAGAAAAAAATAATGTCTACTGCCTTGATGTATGTCTATTTAATCTATAAACTCTAGCATAGGAAGAACTATCTCTCCTTTTCCTACTATTCGGTTACTTGCAGTCTGTGATGCTGAAATGGGCATGTCCACACTTAACTTAGCCAGGCTTTGATCAGCTAGCTTAGATGGAGATATCCACTTCATAGAGCTCTCAAATTAAGAGAGCTGATTCATGCTTCAAGTCTCCTACAACCTGTTGTGGCAGCTGCTCCTATCCTGCAATATAGTCAAATACCCCCTTACATTATTTTAACTAACATCTAAAATGAATTATTATATATTTATATGACAAGGAGTTTCTTTTGATTATTTTTTTTTCTGTCCATCTAGGTTTCTTGGAGACCAGTTTTTTCAGGAATAGGAATACAATTTATTCTTGGGCTGCTTATCCTGAGGACCAAAGTGGGGTTTGATGTATTTAACTGGCTAGGCATTCAGACCCAGGTAAGCTACAGGGCAAACAACCCCCACATTTATATAATTTTCTGTCTTGACAATCTGACATAACAGCCAGGCAGTTCGAGGGTCCATTTGCCCCTGGATGTTTTCCCCTCTCGAGAAAATCTGGGTTCTCAAAATGTTCAGGACTCCCTGAATTCAACCTTTTAGTGTCTTTTTTGTCCAGTTAACACAAAATCATGTAGGACTGGCTCATAAATAATAGTCAAGGTGACCCTATCTCTTAATGGCCTTACCATCCTTGGGCTTATAACTAATTATAACTTGCACCCTTCGAACAAAAACCACTATTGTGCTGGGGCAGCCAACAGAAACTCTTGGACCTGGCCCAGCTCCAAAGCATCCTTGCAGTAAACCTGGTATGCTGGGATTTGGCAAGGCAGAAGCACCATTGTCTTCAGAGAAGCCACACGTCTTGCCCCAGGAGCATTTCATAGTTCTTACGGCATATAAGAAAATTAATTCAATTACAGGTGGCAAAATCCACAGCTGCAAGCAGCAAAAGGATTTACAGAGAGGGGACAGGAACTGTGTAGGTGCCCCAGCAGGCAGTGTGCAGGCACAAAGGTTTTTAAAAAAGCTCATTACTGTAAAGTAATAAGTAAGAGAAATCCAAAATGTAGGTCAGAGAGTACCCACTGAAGGGCATTCAGATTTCTCACTCCAGGGATACCATTCTCACAGCTGTTCTTCACAGTGCAGATAATTAACAGCATTCAAAATAAGATAGTGCAGAATGTACTGTCTGCGCGGGAGCGAAGGTACAAGTCTGACGTCTGTCTGATTCTTAATCTGCAAGAGTGGGAGTCATCTGGGTTTTGTCACCCGGTTCTTAATCTCCGCTTTTGTCTCCGAGTGAAGCTGGTCTGGCGCCCCCTTTCGTTAGCTCCATAGGGTTTATGGTCACTTCTGTCATAGCCCGTTACACCAGGTATTACACCTCCATTTTTACTTGCATCATTAACTACAAACGTTGGCTTCAGGAGCTTGAAAATCCATCATCAGATCAGAATGAATAAGTCGAAGGGTTTTTTTAGACTAGCTTTTGGCTGCTCCTGTCAGGACTTCAGCCACTACATCTCCATTTTAAACTGTATTGTTTGCTTCACTTTTTTGTACGAGAGGGAGTGTAGAAATGCACCACAGTATCAGGATTAAAAAGTAAAATCTTCTTCTAGTACAGTTTATGGCCTTTATTGTGATGGGTACTGCAGGAAAATACGCCCTTGCTGCTTTATCTAAATACTCTGAAGCAGCCTGTGCTCTTGGCAAAACAGAACAGATATTCTCAGTTTAGCCAGCCACAGTCAGTAAAGCTCAGATCCATACAGAGCAGAGCACAAGCTTCTTGGACCCCACCAGAATCTCTGCAAGACAGCCAGCAATATTTGCTTAGGTTTTGGCAGGCACCTGGAGCTTATGGCTAACCTTCTCTGTTTTCTGTCCATAGACTTTTCTGGAGTACTCTGACACAGGTGCTAAGTTTGTGTTTGGTGAGAAGTATATGGATCATTTCTTTGCTTTTAAGGTAAGTCCGGTTTTATATATACTGTGTGTGGCAGATAACAGAAAAAGGAACAGTATGGCTGGCAAATAAATTAATTTTATGTCTTGCGATACTACTGCAGTCACCAAAGAAATCAGCTAAGAGATAAACTCTTCTTTAATGTTTGACATTCTGAATGTAAAGTTTGGGAACCCCACATAAAGCCCTTTTATTTACAGTCATACACTGAATTAGGTTACACTTAGTCTAATTGTGACAACATGTATTGCAAGTGGACAGAACTTTGGTATATGTTTCTACAAGGATTAGGTTAAAAGGCTCCCACCTGGTGATGAAAAGCCAGCCTATCTTTCCCACCTCTCCATGAGAAGAAGTGCTATACCATGCTATGCTGTGCTATCCTGAAGTGCTGCGCAGATAACTACCTCACAGATATTGCCCCTGTAGAAGTGGAAAGTGTACTTACACCAGGTAGAAGAGGTAGAAACTGCCATATATAAGCAGGAAGAATTACATTCCATTATTATTATATTAATAACATCCCAGGGAGATTTCCCGACTCTCCCTTAGGAGACTGTTGAAAAACTGCCTGAAAACAGCTTATGTGCTCTGTGCTCTCTAACCTGCACCAGCAGCCTGTCTGCTTTTTTGCTCCCACATGTAGCCAATGGCATAATGCCTGCTTAGGCTGGAATCAAGAACATATTCAAACAAACAAACAAACAAACAAAAAACCCCAAACAAAAAAATACACACACAAAAATCAACACAACCACCAAAACAGGCAAGCAAAAACCAAACCAGAGAACCACACCCAACTATGAGAAATGTATAGGGACTTTATCAGAGACCTGTCTGGTATTAATCTGTCTGGTATTGCAGGCACACAGCCTTGGGCTTACACTCCTTTTATCTTCATTTTTCTGGAGGTGATATTTCACACTTAGCTCTTCCAGTACTTCAGAAAGAAAGTGCTACCTGCAGAATATGCTACTACTAAGAATAGACAGAACATCTTAATGGGGAAAAAAACAAGCATTTCAGCAAGAAATATGAATTATATTTTAGTTGCAGCATTTTTGTAACTTTTGTTTCACTTTCCAGTCTCCTCTCACCTTTACTCTATTGAGCATTCAAATGACAACTTTCATTCATAATTACATATTTTGGGGATAAAAATGTTTACTTCACATCCCCAGTGATATTCATGTAGCTTTCCTCAATGCCTTATGAATATGATTTTTTTCCAAGATTATTTTTTAATGCCTTTGGTGATGCAAAGGACTTTGCTGACTAAAGCCATAACTAGGAACCAGACAGTCAAAAGTTTGCTTCTGTGTGTGCACACATCCATCAGTCTTTTTTTATGGGATAAGCCAGCAAAAGACATGTGGAATGTCTAGAACCGGCTAACAGGGACAAGTAGATTATTTTCACACTGAAAAACAAGAAAGCGAACACAAGTTGATTTTCAGAGCTGAACCTCTGCATGTAAAAATATATATGGTAAATAGAGTGGCAGATAAGTGCACAGCTCCACCAAAATGTGCTTCATCTTCTTGTCCTGTGGAAAGAGACTTATTGCTTTCAGTGTCTGTGAGTGACAGCCAGCCTATTCTCTCCTGAAACACTTGTCATTTATTTCGAGATTTAGATGGTCAAAAGTGCTTTTTTTGTGTCTTCCAGATATTTTGTGAGGTTTGCATGTAGCACTGAGCTGTACAAATCTTGCTCATTTTAAAGTACCCCATAGAAGAGAAGAATCTCATCAGTCTCAGCTTAGCTGTTGATGAAGAGTAGGCAAGTGATAGGCTATGTCTTCACAGAAAACTGTCAGAGCCCAGGTGTATCCATACTGCATCCTTAGCAGTATGCAGGGAGAACCTCAGTTTTCTGCCGAGATGGACACAGTTACCAGAGCATACCCATCTCTTGCATGCACCCACTGGGCATTCTGACCACACCACAGACTACAGGCCCACTACAGACTTTGAGCATATAGTCTTGGAAGCACTAATTAGTCATAAGTACATGCATTTGTATGCTTAAACTGGGTTAGTTTAAATGCAGATTTCTGTATATGCAGATGCAGGGTTGCAGAATTCTGAAAAAAGAACACTTGTCCATATAAACAAGTGCGCCCAAGTATTTAAGTAGACAGAAAAAGCCTCTTAGAACTAAGTCATCTATCCTGTTGATTGGAAAAGGCAAAGTCTGCTTCCGGCAAGCAGGAAATTAGACTTCTGTTATATCAGTATCTTTCTATGCCAGGAAGATTATGACTCCCTGAGAAAGGCTTTGTTTTGAAGGTCAGGCTGCAGGAGTGTCTGAAACTAGGATGTTCCTTAACCATCAATAGCAACTTCTTTAAAGGAGCATAAGGAAAAAGCTGAACATCAAGACACAAATGGGAGAGGAGTTCTGAGCAGCCAACAGTTTCAACTCCCTCCCTGCATGTAACATATGCAGTAACCATGAAAGTAGCTCCTTAGTAAGGTCAAACCATATTGCAGTATAGATAAGAAGTATGAAATAAGCCAGTTTATTAAAAAATAGCAATTAAGGAATTTATTTTCTTAGAGATTGCTTTGTGGGAAGCATGAGCTGCATCATTGGTAGGCCACATAAGTATAATTCTAAAGAGCACTTTGATACGAGTTCTCCATTGAAATGTGGGATTTTTCAGGGTGCTCATTATATTATTCATCAGTTAAAGCTAAAACTTGACTACTTAAATTTATGTAGTAGGTATCAGGAGCTATACATATTGGAGGCTAAACTTCCACACAAGCTTGTCCACAAAGGGAGTTCTAGTGGTTTAATCATGCAGGTATAATTGCAGTGTGGGACGCACCCATTCTGTATGGAAATTCCGTAACCCTTTGTGAGGAGTAGGCTTTTGCTACAGCTGAGGTTCATCTGATTTCCCTCTCATATTTCTTTTTGTGGCTCTCTCCCCACTTTTCTCTAAGTTCACAACTGTCATTACAGCCTGTAATGGTGTGTGTATATCCAAATAAAACTGATGAATCTTTTAACTGCAGAAGCAAGTTGGAGACAATCTCTTTGTCATCCTTGCTCAGAGTAACTGCGTCTTTGTGGCAGACTTTTGCACTCAGAGAAAAGAGCACTCCAGCAGAAAGAAGGAACTGGGAGTCCCTGAGACAGAAGAATGAGTCTTAAGAGCTTCTCTTAACGTAAAGCAATTTCTTGCAATCAGTGCATGCTTTTGGAAAAGAAAAACCAAAGGGGACTTTTGACATGTTATTTACAAGTATATCTCACATTTAGCCAACAAAAGAAACACTGCCAATTAAGGCTGATGTTGCACCATGCCTTCCCCCTGCTGTACACAATGTGCTTGACAGCCCTGAAGTTACAGAAAAAAGCTGTTCTCAAGACTTCCAACAGCCCTTCCCCCATGTACCTCACACAATTCCCTAGCCCTCCAGAATCCTCCTCAGATAGAAAAGTTTGCATGGTCTATTCATTTCCTCAACAATCTGTATCTTGTACCTGGAGTTCTGGTAAGGCTGGGCTCCTTTCATCCTCCCCAGGCCTGCTGCTAGGCTTCCATCCCTTCGCCCTTTGGATGCTTCACCAGGTGCCAGAACCTGGAGCGCCACCAGAGCTTTCCTCTTCCTCTCCCATGTCCCTTCACAGCTCTTAACCATAGAGGTGTTGCCTGGAAATGCATGCCCTGCTACTCAAGCCCTAACACCCTCAGAGGGAGCCCTCTGTTACTGACCCTGTGCCACCTAGTCCCCTGGTTCTGGCGTGGCAAAGAAGGGGAAGGAGTGGAGAAGATGCTCCTGCATCAGTTTTACCACTCTTGTCTCACCCACAGAATGCAGCCCCACTTAGACCACCAGAAAGGTGAAAGTCTTCTTGGGGCTGGTGGAGAGAAGATGGCCACTCCATATAGACAGGGGACAGAAGGAGTTTTCTTGAGGCTGTTTTCTCCTCTCTCCCAAGATTCAAAACCACTGACTTAACACTTCAGTATATTAACACCATGTGAAGCCTTTGTATGAAAGTGAGGTTGTTTGAATAAAGTAGTTTTTACTTAAAAAAAAAAAAGTTTTCTAAGAAGTGGTGTGTTGTTTTTTTTTTTTTTTTTCCTCAGGTGAACTAGTTTCACATTAAGTGCTTTTCATTATGTTTATCTCTGCAGACCACACAATTGAAAACTGGCTGCAATGTGACATCTTGCAAGTCGTTTTTATGTTCTGCTTATTTTAGGGTAATAATTTGGCAGTGGTTTTGTTACACCTTTCATAAAAGCTAGCCTGGACATGACAACTCATTACCATTACTTACCTCTTAAATGGTTTCTACGCCTTTCTGATGAAGGCATGACATAACATTAAGTCACTAGGGATTTAGGTAGGAGTGCTTAGTTATAAAATAGTCCCCAACTTCTTTATGCAATCAAGGCACAAAAGATCACAACTGAAAAGCAAATTCCCTGTTTTGTAAAGACTAATACTTCATTCAGAAATGTCTGCAACTGCAAAATGGAAAAACACATTTTAAAGTTATCAAAAGTATTTTCACGTCTAAAAATATTTAGGAACAGGAGGGGGAATCGTAGGAGAGAAAAGGCAGGAGAGAAGGTGAACTGAACTAAACTACAGCTTTCTGAACTGAACTTTCTGCTGCCACTGCATGGCAAACTACCCCTAGAGGATCACTGAAAGGATCACAAAATCAAATTAGAGAAATACTAACTTTTTGCTGTTATTAGCTAGATATAACTTGTTGAAGAGCACAACAATATCTGTGAATTGCATTTTCTCCTTTCAGTGAAAGGTTCTGGTCATCTGTGTTTCCAAATGTTTAGCAAAATTGCTGATAGTAATAACTCTCCTCTGGAACGGCATAACTTCTATTTACCAAAAAGGTCTAAACTAACAAAGTGGGTTTTTTTTTTTCATTCTGTTCCTTGCTTTTATTTATAATGAATTATCCCTCAGCTGAACACGCATAAAAGCTTCCTAGGGTTAGCGGTACTGTTTTAACTGCAACAAGTCTGTCTGCCTTATTGTGGGCCTTTTGGAGAGATTTTTTTTGTGTGAGTGTATGTAACTCTCAGTACGTAACTGCTGAGATCCTGTGTATTTAACATACTTGAGACTCAAGTGATGTTAGTTTTCTTCAGTATGAAAAAACACCACATCTAATAATCCACCAGACAATGAGTTAGCCATTCATGCAATTCTTTTAAATTACATGTTTAAGAAAAAGATTTTTTTTGTCTCCCCTGAAAAAGACATATTCAGTTCTTATACTTAATAGATATACACCTGTGAATTTGTTTTTAAGCAGATTCTGTGTCTGTGTACAGTTAAAGAGCTCTTGAATAGTCCTCATTGGCATTATAATCAATGTCATAAATAGAGTAGAATAAAAGGGGATTTTTCTATAGTGTACTATTAAAAGGCAGCTACACGGTATGGGCTTTCTAAGGAAACTGCCCTCAATTTTGTGAAACTAAGTCAGCTACAATCCCGAACAAAAACTCTTCGACTTCTGTTTATGTAGGAGTCTAAACTATTTTTTAAACACAGACACAGAGAAGCTGAGCTCTGAATTCTACAGCACAGTCCCATTGTATATATTTCTGCTGCTGGTTTTCAGAGTCTACAGATGTACATACCCATGTCCTCACAGACGCCATTGCCCAGTAGATGTTTGAGCTGTCTTAAACATGGCTTCAAATCGATGTATAGCATGCTTAACCAGTTTCAAAATTATTGCAGTCCTGTTAGAAAACTATGTAGATACATGAAAAAATAGTTAATTCTGGCACAAACATAAACAATGAGCTAGAACGTTAAAAGATTTACAGTATAAGTGTAAACTTAGTGATGAGTTTTCAACTCCTTTAAGTGTATCTTCAAAAACATGACCCCTTTTTCTTTCCAAAACTTAAATGGCCTAGAGAATCAAGGAAAACCTCTCTAGAAGGTTAATGATTTTGTGTCTCCAAATCAGGTCCTGCCTATTGTGGTTTTCTTCAGCACAGTGATGTCTATGCTTTACCACATTGGATTCATGCAGTGGCTTGTTGCAAAGGTATGAATTTTTGCCAGTAGTACTCATTTGACTAGTATAGAACACTTTTTGCATGTTTTATATGCAAAAACATGCAGACAAACTAGCAGCACCAAGCTGCTCAGGGGTGACATATGAAAAGTAGTTGTTTATTTTTAACCCAGAAATAGTTCTAAATATTATCACTGCAAGTTCCTAATTGGCATCACATAGCACACTTTCCTGCGCCATCCTGGTTGTATTGCTTACGTCACAGTAATTGTTAGATTTGTCTGGCTAGCTTTAGCATTTCTCAGACATCATACTTGCTTAAATCTGCCTTTCTGCCTACCCTTTTCACAGGTCCCAAAATACAAGATGGAGGTTACATCACAGACATTAGATTTCTGCTTTCTACTAAGCATTGAAATAGCAATTGCATATACCTTCCTATCACAGATCCTCAGGCTATGATCAGAGGCCAGTTCCTCACCCCAAGATCAGAGAGTTTGTTTCTGTCAGGTCTTCTGTCCACCATCAGTGTCCACTAAGATAAGTTCACAGAAAGTCCACTTCCTGCCCTGTCCACCCAATAAACATACTATATGAGGGAAAAGATCTTCCTGCATGGTGGTAGTTAAACCTTATTTGAAGATACTCCTTAAGAGTCCTTTGTCATCCTCATTCCCAAGTTTGTTATAAACACCACAAATCTTTCTGAAATAGTGTGCTAAAATTTCTATAAGGCATTTTTAGCTTTTTTTTTCTCATTTTAGCTTTAATCTAAATTTCACATTCTTTCCCTCTTATGATCCAAGTCCCTTTGGACAGGTGCATAAGTAATAAAGACACATCAAAATATCTGCTTTGATTGATTTAGTTTAACTATTTAGTGTCCAGGAGAAGCCTGAGGTACTCTCAATTCTGTTCAATTATTCTTGGCTTATTTCCAAATGCTACTATTAAATTAATGCGCCACATCTTGAAGCTGAAATTATTAACTCATGAAATATTGTAAGGTGTCTCAGAATGCTTACATTAAATAATTCAAGAACTGCATGGTATAGGCAGACCAATGTGGTTTGTTTCTTTTTTTATTTTTTAATCATTTTAGGTTGGTTGGATAATGCAGATTTTCATGGGAACAACTCCTGTTGAGTCTCTGGTAGCTGCGGGTAACATATTTGTGGGACAGGTGAGTTGAGGCATAGAAAAATGTGCTAGCACGGGGTAACTAAAAACTGTAGAATACTGCTGCTCCACATGCATCTGTGTATAAAAAAATCATAATTTCATATTAACTCAGGACTCCAGTACAGCAGGACTGGTGGCTGATTTCCAGAATTCGAGAATATTTATGTGTCATCAGCAATGCACAGCTGGGTAGGTTTCAGGAACCATGTTTTCCCAACAGAAATTCAAGCATAAATGTAGGTCACAAAGCATGTGACAGAATCTAGCAGTCCATTTTAATAGGAAATCCTTTAAACCTGCACTACAGCAGTGTCTGTCCCAGGCTTCAAAGCAATGTGGAAAGATCAATATGTATCATCCAAGCCCAACAGGAGCATTAACATATCAGTTGTTTAGCAGTGGTGCATCACTGTAGCTGCTTCAAGATTTAAACTAGTACCTCTTCATGACACTGCCTCCAGGATGTGCTCATACACATGGCAGAGAGGCTGGGAGCTTCAAGCTGCCTGTAGTGGATGGTACATCTGTTTCACCTGATGCACAGCCTTGCCTCTGGCTGTCCCTAATTCACACAGAATTAATTGGATTAGGATTTCTTGCCAATTTCATTGGGCCCTCAGGGGAGACAGCAAACGACAAAGAATTTTCTTCAGACAAGATGGATATTGATAGAATTTTCTATCTTGGTGTAAAAAACAAAATCAAACCCCACCTATTAGAGCACTCGTTAACACTAAGATTAATTAGTCAAAGACACCTAAGATGCCCTGTTAATGAAACAACCTCTGAGGTTTTACAAGGAGGTTCTTAATTTGGTAGTTGTTTTTCCTTCCAGACAGAGTCTCCTCTCCTGGTACGGCCCTATTTACCATACATCACCAAATCTGAACTCCATGCAGTCATGACAGCAGGATTCTCAACTATTGCTGGAAGTGTCTTAGGAGCATATATTTCTTTTGGGGTAAGATGGAGAAACAGAACTGGAAAATATGCTGTTTATCTGAAATCATGTAAGTATGGAAGTCCAGCTAAAATGCTTTGCAAGTACACCTGAGTCATTCCCATATCTCTTTTTTTTTTTTTTTTTTTAATGAAGGAATGAACCAGAGAAATCCCATGTCTTTTGACAGTAAAATGGACACCAAGATCTGATGCTGAAGATACTAAGTAGCACAAACATCTACTTGGCAAGGAAATGACTGATTTCCATATTTTCCTATAGTCCACATGAAGTAACATGTGGAATATACTTACTAACTGAACAACTCTCCCACTTCTGTTTCAGTGATACAGACAAAGTCCTACAGGAACTATTGCTAGTCTTATGAGCGTAAAGGGTTAACTTGTGACAGGTTCTAATGAAGCTTTACAAACAAAAGTAGTAAATGGATTGTCTGCTAAGTGGCTGGCAACAGGAAGCCAGAAGAACAGGGTTAAAGGTGTGATTTCTGATCAGAGTCACTGGGTTGATAAATATATGTTTTATATCTGAATAACATAGAATGGAGAGGCAGAGGCAGGATGTGAGTACTGGCCAAAAAGGCCAATAAGAGTAAGAGAAGAAAAGGAGAGATAGTAATACTGCAGAAGTTAGCAAAGAAGTTGTTTTGTGTAGAAATTTGTGGAATAAGGAGTGAAAGGAGTATAGAATTTATGTTAAGAGCATGTAAATTTTTTTTTAAACACAACTTCAAAGGACAAAATCAATTTTGTCCCACTGCATATCATACAGGGGGCCTTAAAGAAGGCTGACTCTTTCTCACCTGCTCTGTTATTGCTACACCAAACAGCGCAACGGACCCGGCTTTTTTTTGTTTTGCCTTCAGGCTCACCACTAGTCAGAAGTGAAGTAGTTCGCCTCTTGGAAAATTAGTCTATACTTTTCACTAGCTAGATTTTTCCTGAGTCAAGTTGGTTTTCTCCTGTATTGCTCATTCTCTTCCTTCTGAGCAATGTGAACTTTTTAATGATCCCCTGTAGAAAAATCATCCAAGCGTCTAAAAATTTCAATCTCTTTCTTCCATGTTGTGCATGTTCTGTCAACTGGAATTGTAGGTTTCTGCCTCCCACCTACTGACTGCTTCTGTCATGTCAGCACCGGCATCATTAGCCACTTCCAAATTATTCTGGCCTGAAACTGAAAACCCTACAGTAACTCTGAGTGGGCTGCGAGGGGCAAAAGGGTAAGCTGATCTAAGCTCTAGTTAATAGTAATACTCACGCACAAATGAGATTTGGAAAAATAACTCCTTGCACATATGTTTTAGAGGTAGCACACAGTAGATGTGCAAGCAATAAATCAATGGCACACCAATATACCCCAAATTAGTAGTTTGTGAATTCAGGTGCAGCATTGTCCCAGTACAACGTATGGAGGTTATCACTACTCACTGGGACAGGCACAGAGGTGCCAAGGACCTGAGCGAGACAGTAAACTCTCCAAAAAAAGAGGGAAATGCATACCTGAGGTGAGCCACCAAGAGGTTTTCTCATATGCCTTGTTGCTGTCTTTCCTTTGTAACAAATCTGTAAATGCAAACATACAAAAGCAAGAGTGGAGTAATCATTTCAACAATGACAGCAGTGAACTTGTTGCCCATCTGTAGGGAGACTCACTTGTGTTGAGAACAGGCAAAGCAAAAAAGCTTGTAAGGAGCTGTTCCTGAACAGCCCAGGCATCTGTGCAAAGGTTGCCTGGAAGAAGAGCAGTGCCCACTCCCTTGTCCCAGTGTTGAATAGGCAATCACAGTACTGTGACCTGATCCAGATCTTGCCCAACCCCAAATTCATCCTCAGGGCACCAAGGACATACACCCTCAGTGGCTCTTGAAAGGATCAAGAGCAAGAACTTACTTCACGTCATCACTATTTCTCTTGTGAGTGAACAGACTGCTTCAGTAGTAGATTTCAAATTAGGTCAATGTAACTTTTCAATCTATGATTTGTTTTTGAATTAAAAACTGTTCACATTCGTCTTTTTTTTTTTTTTTTTCATTAATACAGTGAATCAAAGAATCTACTGGAAGCAGCCAGTCAAGGTGCTTCTGCCTCCATTCTGCTGGTAGCAAACATTGCCGTGAATCTGATCTCCTTCCTTGCCCTGCTAGCTTTCCTTGACTCAGCCCTGTCTTGGGTGGGCAGTCTGTTTGACTATCCACAGCTGAACTTTGAGGTACAATGATCTGGTCTTTCAAGTCCTTCATGCAGCTTATATATATGTATAATCTACTTTTCTCAAATTAAGTGCCTGTATGGTTAGTTGGGTGGTTTTTTTTGTTTGGTTAGTTGTTTGGTTGTTGGGGTTTTTGTTGTTGTGTTTTAATATGGTCTAAGCCCATATATTTTTGTGTGCATGTTTCTGAAAAAATGTTTTACAGCCAAAAGAAAATTGTTGCCATGTAAATATTTCTATAGCCATTAGTCCATGCAGAGTTTCTGTCTGTGGTTCTTGCTAACTAGGAGAGTATGTTTACAGATCATTGTATGCTAATACCTACCTCCTCTGACTTGGCAGTGCAGCAGACGCCAAGTCAGTTACGCAATTCCTGGACTGTTAACATTCAGCTAAACTTTAGAGTGGCTTTAGCTTCAGAGCCCCATCAAGCCTTTCATGTTCACTAGCTTCAGTTAGATAAGGACACTGGGACAAGGAAGGACTTGTCTGAACCCATGCTTAATACCACTTATTTCTCAACACAACTATATTGTAAAACTGCACCCAGATAACTCAGCTGAGCAAACAGGCTTTAAACAGGACTTCTTTTGTTAACCTAGGTCCACATGTAATTTTTGATCCAATACAACGATCTTGGTTCAACAGTTAGGGACTTCTTGTTCTGCAAGCTTCTAATAACAGTCCTTTGTGAAACATGGATATAACATTGCAGGAAAAGTGCTGTAGAAGTGAATAGATACCCAGAGCAGTTGTGGCTTCAGCAATATGAAGATGTTACCATGCACAGCTTCCACAGATTATTCCACTGCAGAGGGGGTATGCATGCGTCAAGTATACATACCTCAGCCACACTCATGCAAGGGCTGGTGTTTTAATAACTGCTGATGGAGTAAGATTTGGACAGATAGATAAACCATAAGGACCTGAGACCCATAGACATGCTGCATTCAGCCATCCATTCCTTTTGAGAGACACTAACGTGTGGTCTTTTGTGGACAGAGAAACCAGGAATAGTAACTGCTTAAACATCTCAGTTACGTTCACTAAGGACAATGTGACTAAACCCTTTCACAGATAGAGTTGTTTTCTCTCATGTAAAAATAAACCATATTGCATTAAACTTTTAACACTAGAAAAAAAAGTACAGCTTTAACTGTGTCAGCTTTTATGCAGAGACAACTCTTGTTTACACCAGTTGGAGTCCAGTAACCTGGTAATTAGGCGTGTTCATTAACACACTTGATTTAATCAGCAGAAGAACTAGACTTCTGGATCTCTTATCAGTTCTTTTAACTTGACCTCCCTTCTTTGCTTCAAACACTACACTCTTATCTAAAGCTACTGTTGGGGAAAAAGGTACTGAAACTTTTGGTTTGCTTTAGGTGTAAAATTAGAGACATATCAAATTACTTTCTAGATTTTGGGTTAGTCTTTTAGAAATTACTCAAGCATACCTCACTATTTACAGCCTTTGGTCTCCCAGATGTATTGGCAGGAAGAATTCAAGGCCAAGTTTCCTCTGCTGAAAGAAAATCATTTTTATTTTAGGTTTAGGGAACTTATCACGTACCTGTGTTCTTTGAAATTTTGGCCTGCTTTCTTTTATATATTTTGCAGAACATTTGTGCCTATGTCTTCATGCCATTGTCTTTCATGATGGGAGTAGACTGGGAAGACAGTTTTATTGTCGGTGGACTACTAGGTTACAAAACTTTCTTCAATGAATTTGTGGCTTATGAGCGCCTCTCACAACTGATTCACAACCGAGAAAAGGGTGGGAGCATGTACATTAATGGTGTGAAACAGTACATGACTGTAAGTAATATTTTTTATTGTACAGATTTATGGAATCTAATAGTTTTTTGCTGGAACTCAACTTATTTTTTAATGTGGGCATGAAGGGATAATGTTTGCATATTACTCTAAAATGTGTCTTTCAGTAACATAGTTCAGTTGTGAAAATACAGCGTTGCTTTGTGAGGCTTTCGTGACTGTCAGCACACTAGCTATTTCAAACAAATATAGCAGAGGAAAAGCATAGTTTTGAGGAACATGTAATGTCCCAGAAGACACAGTGCTTAAGATGAAGTCTGTCTTCAAGGTGAGTGTATTTTTACTGCACTTTTAGCTAGCATTTCCCTATAAGATACTCTCCCAAGAAAACCCTGGGCAAACTGGAGGATCCTCCTGCCTGCAGAGGTTAAGTCAGGAATTAAACTTCAAGCCAAAGAGAAATCCAGCAAGCTTTAGGTGATAGCCTTGAAGATATTACTGGCATACCTCTGCTAGATGTTACTATCCCCTGTGCATGGCTCAGAGATTAAAGAGATGTATTACATGGCATACACCTCCCTTGCCACACTGAATGCAACCAATTTGTTTCAACTGCCAAATGAAAGTCAGTTTGCATGTGGATTTCCACCTAAAGCCTGGGCCCGCTCTCATTCACACATTGTCATGGTTTAAGCCCAGCTGGTAACTCAGAAACATGCAGCTACTCACTCACTTCCCCCCCTTCCTTCCCGCACTTCCGAAGGGGGAGAATTGAAAGAATGTAACTCCCACGGGTTGAGATAAGAACAGACCAGGAACTAAGGCATAACACAAATCACTACTGCTACCACTAATAATAATAATGATAAGGGAAGTAACAAGGGAAGAGAATACAACCACTCACCACCCACCGACCAATACCCAGCCCAACCGAGCAGTGATCTAGCCCTTCCAGGTAACTTCCACCAGTTTATACAGTGGGCATGACGTGCTGTGGTATGGGATATCTCTTTGGTCAGTTTGGGTCAGATGTCCTGTCTCTGCTTCGTCCTGGCTTTCCCTCCTCCCTGGCAGAGCATGAGACTCAGAAAGTCCTTGGTCAGAGTAAATATTACTGAGCAGCAGCTAAAACCATCGGTGTTATCAGTGCTGTTCCCAGGCAGAAAGTCAAAACCACAGCACTGCACCAGCTACTGAGAAGGAGAAAAATGACTGCTACTGCTGAACTCAGGACACACATCCACCCAGATCCATTCAAAAGTATGTATAATCCCTGAAGAAGTAGCCTGGAGAATGGCAACAAAAAGGGCATCCTAGGTGTGTGCACAGAGGCAAAGAGCATGCAGTAATCAAGGCTGACTTTTGTCGCCATAACTGTTCTTCTATCCGGCATCAACCGGTGCTGAATTTTTGTACATTCCAAGCAGAGGCAATGAAAAACCTGATACCCGTATTTTTGCAGCTGCACCGGCTTTTCTTCCTCAAATCAAGACAAATTGCCATTGTAAAGGACCCCTGATTAGGAAGCATCCTTTTGTACAGCTTTTAATTGTCAGTTAAACTGGCGTGATGCTGTGGATACCTGCCTTCTACACAAAACCAAAAACATGTTTTTGACCACGTTTGCCTGAGCATCCATTACCCTTCCTGGAAATCCAGAGATAGGGTCCTGGGCTAGATAGAGTTTTGATCTACCCTGCTGTAGTCATGCTATGTTCTACAAGTGGAATATGGGTCTGAACTCCTGATGAGTGAATAGGGGTGTTTTTTTAATCTGGAAGTCTGCCTTAAAATGCAAATCCCATCAACTGTATTTCATCTTCTTTTTTTCTTTTTTTTTTTTTTCTTATACAACTTCTACATTCACTTCTAATAACTATGAAGAGCTGTATTAAATTCTGTGATAAAAAAACTGTTGAGATATAAAAATAACTTTGATTCA
Source organism: Myiopsitta monachus (assembly GCA_017639245.1). Classification (NCBI taxonomy): domain Eukaryota; kingdom Metazoa; phylum Chordata; class Aves; order Psittaciformes; family Psittacidae; genus Myiopsitta; species Myiopsitta monachus. The sequence continues at coordinate 42,613,862 of CM029941.1, read as the reverse complement.
TAACATAAGGAAAAATTGCCCAGTAACCATTTTAATTTCTGCACAATTCAGAGGACATTATGCTTGATTTCCTTTTTTAATTTGTCTTCTTCAGAACTCTCTAATACATCCAGGCACTTTCAGAGTCAGAAAACAAGTGGCCTTCAGACCTCACTCACCTGAGTCACTAATAATAAGGCTTCCTGTTTTCAGACCTAGGAAAGTTCAAGTAAAAGCCGGAAAATCACAGCACATAAAGGCTTTTCTAGGAAAAGTGGATAGAGTGGGCACTTGAAAAGCATTTTCCTGCATATGTGCAGACTGATTGAAAATATCTACAAATTGGTCTTCCGTAAAACAGGAATGGAAACAAAAGCTTCTAACAAACAAGAAACCTGTTAGAACACTCACTCAGGCATCTTCAGCTTGTGTCTAAATCACAGTAATTAGGAGCTGAAAGCTGTCAAGGGGGGATAAAAATCCATTTGCTGAGATACATTTTCTCCTTTCCCAAAATTTTAGAACCACATTCTTCTGAAGGTTTTCAAGATTTTCAGCCTGATTTCACTAAAAGTGATTTTGTGTCCCAAGAAGGGTCCCTCCATGGGAGGAAATACCAAACCAGCCTTGCTCTGGCCTGAGGTCCAGACTGAGCCGGTGTTGCCCAAGGGGAGGAAAGTGTCTGAAGTGATGGAGGAAATAAGCTGCTAATGGGGATTCCAAAATCATAATGACCCTCTGCTGTTATCACATCCCTCTTCTGTGCACAGGGTGGAGCACACACAGAGCAGCTTTGCACAGGGAGCCCTCTGCTTGTTCAGGGACAAAGAAGTCAGGGATAAATGCCAAAAGTTGAGGTTTCAGCAGTGCTATAGAGGCAGTCCAGCTATAGACAATAAGCTGAGTTAAAGTTTTCTTACTCATGCCTTCAGAAAACAGCAGATAAATTGCCATTAGTAAGAAGAATTATTTTTTTTGTCTTTACTAGTACTGAATTCAACAAGGCACAGCAAATTACATGAAAAATAAAACAATCACATGATTTAAGAATCCTCGCAAAGGCAGCGGGTACTTCTCAGTGAGAGTATGAGCCTAGCCTGTTGAAAGTCACATGCTGAGGCAACAACCCAGCAAAACAGGGTGATTTCAGTACTCAAAGCCCAGAGCCACAATGCCATGTTTTCTGACCTCTAAATCACCATGAGCTGCCTCAAACCACTCAACAAAGTGTGTCTTTGTTTTCCAGGTTCGCTCTGAAGTCATTGCCACCTATGCTCTTTGTGGGTTTGCCAACTTCGGCTCTCTGGGACTGGTAATAGGAGGCCTGAGTAAGAATACATCTTGCAGACAATTTATTTAGCAAGCAGCTCCTAAAGAAAATAACCAAAGGAACAGGCTGTAATTAAAGCTTAGCAGCATTAAGGGCTGAGCAGATGCTTTGCTGAGACTCAACACCCAATGGTGCATGGAAGGGCTCCCACAGGATTGCAGGCTTTGGTATGGATGTACTGCGAGAGAAGGGCTGAGGGCAAGGGAAGGGGACTAAGCCCTGCAGACAGGCCTCCTTGTCCAGCCCTCAAACCATGAGCCTGAGCTACTACAGCTTTTGGGCTTCAAGAGAATCAAGCCATCTTTGCAGCTTGCTGGTTTGAAAGAAGTTGACTCTTTTCTGCAAAAGTGTCACATATATGCAGTAGTCTTACAGGGAAAGAAGGAAAAACCAAAAAAAAACAAACAAAAAAAAAACAAAAAAAAAAAAAAAAAAAAAAAAAAAAAAACAAACAAAAAAAAAAAAAAAAAAAAAAAAAAAAACACCCAAAACCTTTCAGATCTTGAGGGAAAAAGAAAAGTTGAAGGAACTTGTGTTCTCCTCACCAGGCAGACAGAGTCTCCAGCAGGCACCTTTACCTGGGAGCCTAGTGGGCTCTGCCATGCCAGTAGTGGGCCAGCACATTGAAGCAGGACCCAGCACGGCACCAGACCCCAGTGTGCTGATTCTGAACGCCACCATTAGCCAGCAAAAACATGCAAAATGCAGAAGCAAACTGCAGTTGCATTTTATTCTTAACAGAAAGAGCCAGCATTGGCACTAGGCCTTCAAATAGCCAGCTAAAACTGTCTTGTTTCCCCTTCTTGTTTCCCCTGGTTCAAGCTGCAGGGTGGGGATTTCCTCTTGTGGTGGAAAAGACAGCAAGTTCCTCTTCTTTATATCTGCATGTACTTATGTTTGTCACACACTTTCATTTTCTTTCAAGCAAGCATTGCTCCCTCCAAAAAAAAGGAAATCGCTGGTGGTGCTTTCAGAGCCATGATTGCGGGAACTGTGGCCTGTTTCATGACAGCCTGCGTTGCAGGTACCGTACCCAGGTTTGGTGTCTCTTACGGTCGGTGACCACCGGGTGGCAGTGCGTAGCACGAGAAACAGCTCCTGACGCTCAATCGCTAGTGTTTGCGAGTTTGGCGGGATTACAAGTCAGTGTGAGATGGAGGGTTCAGGAGTTATTTCATTTCTTCCGTTGTATCTCATCTATATTTTTTTTTCTTTTTTGTTAGTCTGTGTGTAACACATGCGTCGTGGGCAAAGCAAGTTACAGATGAGTTACACATTGCTGGCTACAGAAATGCAGAAGTAATTATGGAGCAGAGATGGAAAAGTGGAATGAACGGAGGGTGTAAGAGAGGAGAGTGAGGAGGAAGCTGAGAGGACTTTTGCGTTAATGTTAGATTGATATTTTGGGCTGGTATTATTCCAACAGAGCACTTAAATTAATGAAATTGCCCTAAGGTGGGACTCAGCAACAGATCCTTATTTTCAAAGTCTCACCTTCAAGCTGAATAAAGAGTCACAATGCAACAGTCATTTTAGGGAGGAAATTAGAAAAAATATTATTTTAATGATTTGAAAGATTAAATAATTGACCAGATATTATCCAGCAGGTAAAATTTACCTCCGTATTTAACTGCACCTTTCCCAGGTTTCTTTTCTGAGCATGTGATATGCAGAATTATATAATGAAGGTTAAAGCACTCATATTCCTAGAGCAATGAAAAGTGTTGGTGCTTTAAGTTGCTGAAAACAGCATGTCTGCTTCTACCATGGATTCCCTATCCCTTTGTGTTTATTGCATCTACAGAAACATACACATTTTAAGTATAAGCACACACTATTTTCTGCAGGTTATAGAACTAGTACGCTTGAAATGTCATTAGTTTCATAGTCCTACATAATAGTTTAGTACATGAATCTATGCTGTATACCTGAGGAATCAGGAAGTCTTACTAAAATGTGTCATTTCACAATCTTTGTCTTAAGAACAGAATTATTAGCAGCCACTAGAAAATCTTTCTAAACCAATAAAATCTGCTTTAGAAAGAAAATTGTGTTCCACCAACTCCTGCCAATCCTAATGCTTTTCCTTATGCCCACAAGAAGATAAAATAGCCAAGCGATTTCTACTGCCAGGTTAAGACAAGAACATATTAAAAATGTGTCCACATTCCACAACACTATGTGAAGAAGGAGCTATCCCTTTCATATTTGTTACTGCAATGAATGCAAATATTACTATTTATAGGAAATTTTGAAAGACATCTAGCAAAACAAAGATAAGTAATCCATAACTATAACACATCTTAAAAAAAAGAAAAGGTCTTGAATTTACTTGCATTGCTACAAATGTAGCATCGCTCCACTTTAGTTGCTGAAAGCACTCTGGCCCAGCAGTGGGAAAGCCGTTAGCGTTCTCTGGCTTAATGACCAGGTACTAGCATCCTTCATGGAAGGAGTGGGATTAGGATGTGCTTAAGGTTTTCTTCTTCAAAATACAGTTACATTTTAGACTACTATGTTTTTCTGCTGACTTTAAGGCTACTGAAAAGGTTTGGTAATGGTTTTCTCACTGCTGGGCCAGAGTGCTTTCAGTAACTGAAGTAGAGCTATGCTGCATTTGTAGCAATGCAAATGATCACTCTTTAATCCAGTCCTGAAAAACATACAGATTTTAAAAAAAAAAAAAAAAACACCACATTTTGAGGGTTTTAATCTTGCACCTACACAAAACTATCTCAGAGGGTGATTTGAAATCAGCCAGAATGTTTCATCTGACCATCCCCCAGTGCCTGATATCCCCAAGTTATACCTTACTCTTCATTACTCATTCAGAAAATTGTTACTTACTTCACAGGAATGCTGATTGTCCCTGGTCTGGAAGTTCCTTGCCCCATCTTATTAGGAAGTGCCTTCAATTCCACAGATTTCCCTCCCAACAGCACAGAGCTAGTCGAATGCTGCCAGCAACTCTTCACCAGGTATTGAAGAAGTCTTTTATCTTTCTGTCACCATAATTTAAGAGCTCACATACTCGCTAGAAGCTTGCTTTTATTTTTTGTATCAGGCTTTTTTCTTAGGCCCCTGCTTTCCATGAACTTGCATCTTTTAATGCTGCTGAATAGTTTCCTTTTCCTGAGCATTTCTCTGTTATGTGCCAAACATATATGGAACCAACAGAGAGCTCAAAACATCTTTGTCCAAACCTGAGCTTCCTGAAGTGGTAGAGATAGATTACCATGTAAAGATTTAGTGGTTTAGCTCAGACTCATCTCAAATACTAACAAAAAAAGTAAATCAAATATTTGAAGAAATCCACCGGGGGGGGGGGGGGGGGGAAGGGCAGGAGCTTTTCTTTCTACTGCCTGTGAATTTGGCCGAGGATATTATTAATTGTGTCTGTTTACACAGGATTTAAACTAGAAAGATACTCTGAGGTAAATTGTATTTGATATTTCCCTGTCTTGGATAGAGAAGAAAGAAATGATGATACTAAATAAGAAATAAATTCAGACATACTTAACACTATCTCACAAAAAGCAAAGACATTTTGTATTTTAGTTATGCCAACAACCTTTTAAATTTCTTGTAATGTGATGCTTTTTTTTCTATTTTCATAATTAATTGCTTTAGGAGTAAATACTCTATTTCAACTTTTTTTCCATGCTATTGAAAATAGAAATTTATCTTCCCTTTCACATTTCTTTTAGCAAAGATTGTGCTCTAAGATTGAGCATTTCTCTACGACTAAACATGCAGTATAAATGTAACAGTGATGTTGCTGTAATCTAACCTGCAAGAATCCTCTTGACAAAATCCTCAGATGGGGAATTTTCTTCAGTATTGATTGCACTGGATCTGCCTTCATAACCCCTCACTTAACTGAACAGGGATTTTTTGTGCATAGTAGAGAGATATCTTGTTATGTCTTCTTAACATCAAGACTTGTGGCAACTTAACATTTCCGTGCCATTTAACTCCTCATGTTGGGGATCAAAATTCCGATTTTAACCAGGTGATTTTTTTTCCAGTATTCTTTTAATACATGTATTACTTCTCTCCGTGCCTTGTCTTAAAAAGTAGCTTTGAATATGAGCATATTTACTATGTATGGTGCCCTTCTTTTTATAGTAACATCTTTAGATTTCAGATATCCACAAAAATGTAATTTAAAAAAAATCATTCATATTGGTATCAAGATTACCAGCTTCTGCCTGCACATCAGCACTCGCATATTACTGCAAGGAATTTCTGTTTTTGCAGCTAAATTGTTCCAAATAATATTGTTTTAACATTGAACCAGTGTAAAAAACTTTTTTGCATAGTAAAAATCATCTGTGATATAGGTACATTCTTTCATATTTCTTCATCACTCTAACTTTTCTGCATCACACTAAATTTAACTCTACCAGGTTGCTACAAAGACAAGAGTTTGCTTTGTTTTGACTAGAATCAATGTTGAGCAAATGCTCAAAAACCTTGAATAGTGAATTGAAAACCTCAATTGTTTCAGTTATCTAGGAAGATGTAGTCGAGGACTTTATACAGAAAACCAGACATCACAGATAAAAAGGGAGAACATTTAGTCATGGGACGTGACTCGTGTTTAAAAAGTCTTATCTTTGTTTCATTTCTCATGAAAATTTTAACACTTTTGAAGCTGCTTTGGAGAAAGCATGCATGTGTGTGCGTGTGCATATATCTGTATTATGTAAATACATGCATACAGAGAGAGAGAGAAAGATTCCCATAAGAGAAAAGGAGTATATCTGATTTTTACTCCCATCTTCTTCCCCAGTGTAAATCAATCTCAGGAGATCTTCCATGGAGGAAACTATAGCATTAGTTCCTGGAAAGGATGTTGCCAGATACTGGATCAACCTGCTCTTCATTGCACTTGGATTAAGCCTTAATTTTTTGGGGGCAGGTGGATCGTAAATAAAAGCTGTGTTCCTTGGTAGAAAGGTAATAAAAAATTCCCTTTTCCACAAGTGTGAATCCAACACCCAACATTTATTTCCCATCTCTTACCAGCCCAATTCTTTTTACTTGCTTTGAATTACTCATAAATGAAGCTGAAGTAACCGCAAGGCACCTTTTGCCACAAATCTCTTTTCTCGTTACAGAACAAAAGAAAAAAACATTTTTGAGCCTGAGTCTCTTGATTTCATTTTACCCTGAAACCAACGAATCTGTAGAATTAAACTGCTGTAGGCAAGAAGAAAAACTGACCCAGAACTTACAACAGCCACTTAGAGAAAGTTATGAACTAGAAATATTTATAATTGCCATCCATTCTTAGTAGTATTTCTGCTCTTTTTGATACTAAAGAAGTGCTTTTACTGCACAAAGGTTAATGATCCTGTTCTCAGAAACCTTTGCATATTTCCTCTGGTAACTGTGGCTACATGTGAACTGAACTGTTAATGTGGTGCACCTCACCGCTTGGTCACCAAAGCATCTGTGCAAAGCATCAGTCACCCTCCTTCTGCCCACAGAGATATCCAGGCCATGTCTTGGTCCAGGAAATTGGTCCTTGCTCAGAGGTAACTCACATGAATGGAAATGTCCAAACTCAAAGGAAAGTTTCCTGTATAGATTCTTCTCAAACTTTGCTGTTAACAACTGTGAAAATTGATCCTGGAGTCAGCAACCAGGAACTCGGAGCACTGTTCTTATCAGAAACAAGAAGAGGTGTGCTGCAAATCAAATGTGGGTAAAGTGAAGTCACAATCTGGCTGCTCCCTCTGAAAGCAGTATTAATGGATCTTCAGGACCTCTGCAAGATCCTCTTGAAATGGAAAGGCGGTATATTTTTTAGCTTCAGACTTTTCATGAACTTTAAAACTGAAAAGTTCTTTGCAGATGATTTTGCAAAAGGTATATGTGTGTGTGTATATATATATATTCCTATCTTGATGCCAAAGACTTGGAAAAAAAAAACCTAGGAGCTGAAGCACAGGAATATCAGGAAGTACTGACATACTCTTGAAACCAAACTTGTGAAGATGTGAAATTGTGATAAAACAATAGCTAACTTTTTATCTTCCATGAATTATTGCAGAATCTGTTCAGGGAAATGCAGATTAATTAATTTAGGTGCCAGTACTATTTTCGGGAGGCTTTTTTTTGACTTAATCATAAAAAAGATGCTCATTTCCTGTAAAACTCAGTTTATTAACTTAATCCTCTGAAAATTTTTAAATGCCAGTATTGCTACTACTTGTGACTTTCATTACAGGTTAGATATTAGATGTTTTTCTTTGGCTTCATCCACCTAGATTTAAGAGACTGCATGTCAAACTCGATTTTCACTCTTCTTAAAGAATGATGCTAATCCTGAAAATGGCAGCTATATATGCTCAAACATTTTATGCAAACATCTCCTAAAGAAATTACATGGGTTTTGTCCACAATTTTTAGCCAGCATCCTGGTTATAGCAAGGTTTAGCTAAACAAATAACCTTAGAGTCTGAAATAGAGGAAAGCATTCTTTCAAAGGAAATTAATCAGAAACATTAACTCTCACTGTCAAGCAGAACACATCCCACATCTTCCATTTATAAGTCATCACCGGCACTAGTATGCTGCTCCCTAGCATACTGTAGTTAATATTAGCCTTTTGAAGTGGCTGCTCTTCCCATCCCCACAATTATAAGCTCATCAAAAGGGCTACTTCGGCTAGCAAAGACAACTATGCATGAACTTCTGAAACAATCTCTTTTAGCTTGAGGCAGCAGCTTTCCTCCCACAAAAGAGATGTCATGTGTTTCTTTTCTTTTTTAGGATTGCTTTATAGCATGATTGGACGGCAGTTTTAGCAGAGGATATGTGACGTTGTTCTACCTTCACCTTTTCAAAGTGATTGCCCACCTGACTTGCCAATGGCTTAATCGAAAGATGATATATATATGATATTGCATCCTAAATGTAGCAAAAAAAGCAGTGAATGCAGGAAGGGGTTGCAAACATGTGCCACCATGCTTTCAAGTGACTATTTCCCCTCTATGCTTGTGATGGTGCTAGGAGTTCAGCATAGAGGTCTTTGTGTTTCTCTCGATACAAGAAGGGAACCATGAATTTCACCTGCTCAGGGTTAGCCTCACAGCTTGGACCCCGAACATCCAAGAACACACTTCCAACAGCATGATGGCTACTGACAGAATACCTGCAACACGGGGAAAAAACATTTGATTTAATCAAATAATTGCTAGCACTTGTGGTGGGTTGACCCTGGCTGGATGCCAGGTGCCCCCCAAAGCTGCTGTGTCACTCCTCAACAGGACAGGGGAAAGATAATATTATGAAAGACCTGTGGATCTAGGTAAGGACAAGGAGAGATCACTCACCAATTATCATCATGGGCAAAACAGACTCAACTTGGGAAAAATTAGTTCAATTTATTACCAATCAAATCAGAGTTGAATAATGAGAACTACAACCCAAATCTTAAAACACCTTCTTCCCACCCCTCTTTTCTTCCTGGGCTTAACTTTACACCTGACTTTTCTGTCTCCTCCCCTCCAGTGGTGCAAGGGAACAGGGAATAGGGGTTATGGTCAGTCCACCATGTGGTGTCTCTGCTGCCCCCTCCTCCTCAGGAGAGGATTTCTCGAACCCTTCGCCTGCTTCAGCTTAGGATCCCTCCCACGGGAGACAGTCTTCAACAGACGTGTATATATATATATATGGCTATAGGCTGCAACTCATGAACTGCTCCAGCATGGGTCATTTCAGGAGAACAGTGCTCCACTTTGGGTCCCCTGCCACAAGCCTGCTCCAGCACAGGTTTCATTCAGTTTCACAGCTTCTTTCAGGCATCCCCCTGCTCTGGCATGGAGTCCTCCATGGGTTGCAGGGGCACAGCCTGCCTCACCATGGTCTGCCCCACAGGCTGCAGGGGAATCTCTGCTCCCGTGCATGGAACACCTCCTGCCCTCTTTCTGCACTGACCCAGATGTCTGCAGGGCAACTTCGCTTACATATTTTCACTCCTCTCTCTGGCCGCAATTGCACAGTTTGCACACACATACACCCCACACACTCCCCTTGCTTAAGTATGTTATCCCAGAGGCACTATCACCATTGCTGATGGGATCGGCTTCGGTCAGTGGTAGGTCCATCTCAGAGCCAGCTGGCATTGGCTCTGTTGGACACAGGGGCAGCTTCTGGCATTTTCTCACAGAAGCTACCCTTGTAGGCCCCTGCTACCAAAACTTTCTGTACAAACCCAATACACAGTCTATACTCTTACAGATTCAAAGACCTATGTGAACATTTTGGAAATACTGGATTAATTAGGCACTGGAATGGGTTGCCCAGGGAAGCTGTGAAAGCTCCATCCCCAACAGTGTTCAAATCCAGGTTGGACACAGCCTTGGGTGACATGGTTTAGTGTGAGGTGTCCCTGCCCATGGCAGGGGGGGTTGGAACTAGATGATCTTAAGGTCCTTTCCAGCCCTAACTATTCTATGATTCTATGATTAAATAATGGATGAAGCCTACATAGAAGTATCCCCCTTTCAAAGGTCTTGCATAAAAAGAGGGAGCTTAACCTGGTTTTTGGTTACTGGCATGGCAGTGCACAGCAGGTTTTAACCAATACAGATTACACGTTAATGAAGCACAGGTGGTGTGACTCAATCTGTTGCCCTCAGAAACTAAGCAATGAATGTCAGCACATATCTAACAGCTTTGTGGGGCTTTCTACTGTAGCATTCACATGGTGTTAGTTAGTTGCTAAAGATCACTGGTAAAAAATCCAGGAAATGTTTTAAACAATTCACTGTACAGCAGTTCCAGGAAACATACTGAGTAGAATTTATCATTCTCAGAGCATATACAATCAAAAAAAAAAAAAAATAAACCCTTATCCTTAATGTAAAACACATTTTCCTTGTCCCCAAGCTAGAAATGCACTAAAATTTGTTAAAGAGGCAAGGCTGATGGGTAGAAGGAATATTTCAATATTAATTGTCTCAGAGTAGCTGGAAAAAGCAAACACACTTTTTGAAACTTTTTTCCTATAACTTTTCTCAAATTCTTTTTCCAATTCTCACACCACAGCAACATTTGCAACCCACATACTTTTGTGAACAGTTGAGTAATTGACTATGTGTTGTGTTTTAACCTGTCAGGCCATTAAACACCGTACATCCACTTGCTCACTCCTGGCCCTGCGGTGGGATGACAGAGAGAATCAGAAGGAAAAAAAAAAAAAGTAAAAATTACAGGTTGAAATACAGACAGTTTAATAGGATTGAAACGGAAAACACAACAACAATATTAACAATAATATTAATAATAACATCAATAATAATAATAGGAGAATAAGAATATACAAACAATTGTTGCACAATGCAGTTGTTTACCACCCACTGATGAATGCCAAATCATTTCCTGGGCAGCAGCAATCATCCAGGTTTACACCTACTTTCTATACTGAGCACAACATCACATGGTATGGAATATCCCTTTGGCCAGCTGTCCCGGTTGTGTCTTCATCCAGCATCCTGTGCCCCCAGCCTACTCACTGGTGGGGCGGTGTAAGGAGATGAGAGGGCCTTGACTTAGGATAAGCACGACTTAGCAACAACTAAACATCAGTGTGTTACCAACATTACTCTCATCCTAAATCCACATCACTGTAATAGCTACTAGGAAGAAAATTATCCCAACTGAAAACGGGATGGCACTGTGTCAAAGAGGCAAGTCATATACAGCAAGTTATACAGTCAAGAAAGTGTTCTCCAAACCAGGTATCACCTCTTTATCACCAAAGACATGAGCAGAGAGAGGCTAAAGATGCAAAATACAAATACCAATTCTCTTCCTTTGCAGACTGAAACAGTTTCTACTACACAGTGATCAGACTGCTTCCCACTATACTGTGCCACAAATCCATGGTTCCCAGTTCTTTTGAGTCTGTGGATCATTAGCAGGCCTCCAAGAGGACTGTAGCTTTACTTTAGTAACTTAAGCATGTTGTTCAGCAATGGCATGTTTCTGGGAAGGTGACTCCCAGCCTCAGCCTCACCAGCTAAGAGGTGAAGAAGAATTTGTGTGTAGGGCATTGGTGCAGGACAAGGGAAGAAGCTCTCTGCCCAGGGTTCGCAGATCTCTGCTTGTCAGCTGGTGGCACAGGCTGACATGCCCTGGGGGCAGCTGGTGTAAGGCCCTAAGCTTCAAGTCTGTGAACACAGTTCACTCACATAGTACCATCCCTCTCTGAAAGCAGGCCCATGGAATAAGTAGGCCTGCTGCTATCCTAAACTGTTATCTGTTATCAAACACAAAAACAAGTGGCAGGCTACAAAACTTCCACATTTGAGAGGCTGAACCAAATTCTCCTCTTATCTACACCAATCTAAACTTTGGGGATCTTCACTGAAGCTGGAGTTACCATACACTTACACCAGTGTAAATCAGATGAGATTTTGTTTCATTGTGTTTGATTGTAATTTCAAGATGGTTTTAAAGTCTTATCAGTCCATAGGAGCCGAAGGAAGTACTTCAATTGATACAATACTGTAAAATGATCAGTGCAACTGTACACATGCTTCTGTTTTGCCCCAATGGAGCTCCAAATCCGAAACCTGCGAATATTGAAAACAACAAACTGGTACAAACCAGTTTGGTCTTTAGCCCAAAACTATTTCATGATGGTTCTTATAAAGAAAAAAAAAAAAGTCAAATATTCTTGTTGCTATGGCATTCTGCAGCATAGGATTTACTATGGCAACCAGTGCATTGCCTCAAAAGGCATTGATCAAAATGCATGGGTTGCCATGGTTGCCACAGTGAAAACAGATTTTCTTTTTGCTATATTGATATCAGGTGGCTAGAAATATCCGAGAAATGGGGGACACCCTACGCCACATTGCTTCACGTTCCATGGTGACAAGTATAGATGGCTGTTCAGGGCCACATTTTTCTACATGAAATATGAAAACCTTGAGTTTTTACATGCAGAATGTTTCATGTTCCCAGGATTAAATATGTGTAACAATATTATACTTGGGTCTTTTTGCTTACCTGTTTTCCATATGCTGGGGAAGTGTTCCTACCTCAGCAGCAGTCGCATTGCAACATTTGGAGTCCCCATGGTGGGGAGAATAGCCCCGTGTGTAGGACAATAAACCTGGATTTGTGTCCAGTTGTGAGTTTTGCCACAGGCCCCATGTGTACCTGGGAAGTGTCTTAGCTCTGTGATGTCTCTCTTCCAGTCTATAACATGAAGGGGTGTTGTTAGCAGTTGCAGTACAGCAAAAGTTGTTAGCAGAAATGAGAGAGCAGGACTTTCACAGTTGTGGGATTATACACCTAGGAGCTTCCTCCAGATGATTCTATGCTGAAAAGTAATGAGGAATTACGCACTACATGCCTAGTTTCTGCCAGAGGGTTTTACAGATGGAATGAAACAGATACAGTTCTACCAATCTGGCAGTTTTCCTGAACAGCTCTGGTTTGAAGAAAGGAAAAAGACTGAATAGGTTCATACCACCAGTGTTACTTCCTGATGCTAAAGAAACAGCATTGCACTGTTGTAGCATGTGAGCTCAAATAACAGCAGGGACACAAAAAATTGGTGCCCATGCCAGATAACTGCTGTTACATTGCACCCTCCCAGGTACCTTCTGTACCTGATTTATTATCATTATGACCCCAAATATTCCAAATACCCTTAAGTGCTGACTGACCTTCTCCTACAAAACTGTCATTTGACTCTAGTTGGCTATTTGGCCGTATTACACCAATTATTACACACAGAAAGACTCCAAAATCTGTTTATCATGAATCATTTAGGAGTTGTAGGGACATCCACAAGAAGCCTCTGAAAAAAAAGCATTTATTGATTTTCAGTTCACACATACCATGCAAAAGACATCCAGCATTCACAGTTTTTCTAATAATCATGCCCTGGCATTTAAATAAAGAAATTTGTCCTTGCAGTTACACACTATTCTTGTAAACAGCTCAGACAAAGTCAACTGGGGTACCCTCTGTGCCACACATTTACCTTGTGTAAGTGATTTCAGTATGTGGATTGACCTGAAACCAGACAGTAAAACTTGCAGAGCTCCCTCAGTGCTATCAGTTCTCTCCCTATGCTACCTTGACCCCCATAATAAAATCACAGCAGAACCCAGGCTGAGATTTCAGGTCAGGGTCCGCTTACCAGGTAAATGTTTTACTGTCATGCCTCTTGCTTCCCTCTTTTCATCTCTTCTTCTGACCACTGCATGACTTTACAGTAGTACAGTTCACATCTTGCTTTCTGTATTGCTGCTTTTACTCTTGATCACCTTTGTTTCGATTTCACACGTCACCACAGGTCTGGAATCTTTTCTTTCTCGGATCACTAGGTGGCAGAACACAATCAGTAGTTCTTCCCAAGGAAGCACACAGGGATGCAAGTATGGAGCCTTTTTTATTTGTATGTATATCCCCTGCTTGGGGTTTTTGTTGCTCAGGATTTCAGGTGAAATACTTTTACACATTTTCGAGCAATATAAAAGTATGATATGCTTTGGCCAAGGTGGTTTGCCTTCAAAGGGCCACTATGGGCACTTTGAATAGCTCTGCTTTTGGGACTGTTACGCAGACACCCCCAAAAATCATGTTTTCCTAAAATGCTGTCTGCTGATCCCCCGAGATTTCTTATTATCTTTGTAGACTGTGATGATAGGTGTTACTGCCCATCTGTGGTAACTTTAGTGAAAGTAGTAGAATGAATTATGGAATAAATAAAGGCTTAGATACTGCAAAAACTTGCAACAGATGGTGGTATGCACTCTGCTATTATATCTCAATTCTATTTAGGTGCAGGTAATATGGGCCTAAGGGTTTCTGAAACTCATTCATAGCCCAGAATAGCAATACCAGTAACAGTATCAAGGTCCATTTTTCTGAAATCTCCATCACTGGCTAAGCATGTTCTCTGCCTTAGGGCTTGTTGAACATAATAAGTCTTTTCACATGCAGATATAGTTTTTCTTAATTGCCTTATAGAGGTAAGGGGGAGTGAGAAGAATCAGCTCGCTACGGTAACGAGGGTAAAAAGAAAATAAGTATTAAGGGTGACATGAATGATTTGTAGCAGCCCTAGGAAACAGTACCCTTGGAAAGGAGACAGAAATGTATTGTGGAGAAAGCAATGACAAGACATCCTTGTGAGCTGTGACTTAAGGAAGTGGCTTGTTTCTGGAGTATCAGTTGTTGCAGTCTTTCAGACACATTATTGCCAGGGGAAAAGGAAGCATGAAGAGCCTCTTTTGCCTACTGTAGATACTAGAAGAACTACTCAAGAGCTTACATACTGCTAAATATGGCAAAATAATCCTCTTCAGTAACCTGCTTAGAGTGAGTTGGAAGAGCTTGTACAGAACTTTAAAAGCTTTTTCAAAGCAACTGGATTGATACAGTGTTCTCAAAACCTAAGCAAGGAGAGTCTGTCCATTACCTTCATTCCAACTAAGAAGTATTTCATCAAGTGCAGTGAGACAGTAGAGCACTTGCTATCTATTCTGGGCTGTTCATCTCTCTGATCTCTGCCTGTATTAATGGGAACATTCGAGAAAGGCGCACACAAAGGCAAGCAGCTGCCAGCATCCATACTTCAGAAACCTGAACTGCAGCCATCCACAGTACACTCCAGAAAAACACTCCTGAAGGGCTCAAAGCCACAGGCAGTGTGCAGTTGAGACGGGCTCAGGTAAATTTGGTTTTCTTACATCAGATTTCCGTCATATTTCCTAATGTCAATCTGCGAAGGCTGTTGTGTATGCTTATTGCTGGAGTTAACTAAAGCTCTTGTGGGAGGTAGGGAGGTGAGGGGTGGTGTTGCTCTTACCAGCTTTGATAAGGCTCTCTTTTCTAGAACATTGCTCATGAAAGCAATGATCTAGAAAAATTTTCAGTTGGACACAAAAGGGAGAATATTCTCCAAAGACACTTTAAGCTAGTTCCAAAAGGTACATTTCTGCCCTGCAGACTTTAACTTGACTGTTTATAATGAAGAATTTGCCAAATAATGGCCAAAAGGAAAAGATTAAAGTGCTGGTCTAGTTCACTGTAGCGTTTTCTCTATATTCTTTTTCTGTCCAGGGAAATGCATGACTTTAAATAATGGTAACTTTCCATTCCATGAAGCTTGTTGCCTAAAGTTTTGTCAAAATATTAGTGTCAACTGGAAGGACTTGCTTCTCCATGTATGAGTGTATTTCAATAACAACTCATATTCCATGTATGAATATATTTCAATAACTAGAAAAAATAGTAATTCCTTTTCTAATCATTGCTCTTCCAGTCTGTAGATATGGTGTCCTTTGCAGTCCTTTGAGGATGCAGCAGTGCCTAAAATGATATAGAAATTGTTCCTGTGTTAGAAGTCACCCTCACCCTCTTCCTGCTGTTGAAACAGTCCCTAAAATAGGAATGGGAAGATGCTTTCCGCTGCAGCTAGATTTATTTCTCCTCTGACACAAGACCTTTGGTCTGTGCAAAAATCTACCAACATCCCATAGCATAGACATCAGGCAAAGGTGGCTTCTGTGCTGTATGCAGGTTCTCTTGCATATGCTTAGTTATGTGGTAAAAAATACATCTTGTATTTGACTCCCAGGAAAACTGTATGGGCTGGTGGCCGACAGTGAGCTGCACTCCTTTCATGCTTTATACTTTCTCAGGTAGAGCTGTGGTAGTTACTTCTGCAGAAGTCCAGCCACATAATCACTCATTAGCCATCAAAGAGAGAAGTATCCTGACTTCTGAGAACATTTGACTGAGAGTGTTTGATTTTGCAGCACTAGCAGTCAAGAAAAAAGTTTTCTGACACACCTGAATCCAATTAAGAAAGTTCCAGTTGAACCAGACATGGTAGTGCTGGCCTAAGCAGAGGAGAATGATCAGTCTTCCCCTTTTGATTTATTTTGAGAAGGGTCGTTAAGGAAACTAGTTTTCAAACAATGAAAAATCTTCCATTTTCAGATGATCTTTGCAAATGCAGGCATTTCAGAGAGACAAGGCTGAATCATGAGGTCTTGGTACAAACAACTCAGGAACTATTCTAGTGGCATTGTGAACTATTACTGTTCTTTCTATAAAAATTATCTCATTTGAGATTCTTGGAAGAGGCTTTCATACTCATATGCCCCAGGATAAACTGTTGCAAGATGTATTTTTCCTGACTGTGGCAAAATAAGACTATGTTGATGATGGCTGTATTGTTTGATGGAACCATTTCTAGAAAAACATATTCTAAAATGCAGTAGGTGTCATTCTGAGTGTATTACTTCCACAGGCACTTATCTCCACTTTTGGAGATTGCATTGTACAAACGGATAGAGCAGGCATCAGAAAGCTTTTGATCCAATTTGTGTGGAATAAACAGCAAAAGCATGTGTAGAGATCAAGGTAACAACAGAGACAGGTGCATAGAATAGTAATCACAGTAGTGCTATCAAAGATAAATTAAATGCAGTACAAATTAAGCAGCTATTAATGATACAATATGGAGCACAATAAGGAGCACAATACAAAGATAGCCAGACCTCTTCTCTGAAGCAAGAACATGAATGTATTGCACTTTTATTCTATGTGTGTAGTGTAGTCCTCAACTGCTGATAAAACAATACACTGCAATAAGATAATCTCTTCCTTTCACTGCTGTGCCCTACATTTAATGGTCCATGGCTAGGTCTGTGTTGGTCAGCTCCATTGCTGGCCATGGATAAGAGCCAAAGTTCTCATTTATCACATGAGTTTGTGCAGCTTTGTTTCCACCACAGACAAACAACTGCCTCTCAATGTGTTGGTACTTGAGTTTTATATACATTTATTTTCTAAAGAGACCATGTGTTGCTCTAGCATCAGTGAGATTATTTGGGGAGAGGTTTTTTTCTTTTCACCAGTTTTAGGACCAGCCTCTTCATCATAAGTCTAGACAGATCAGGACTGAAAATGTATGTGTCTGTATCTGCTGCTGGTAGCACCTGTAGTGCTGAAAAGGGGCAACAAAGACTTCTCATGTAAAGGATTTGTGAAGGGAGAGAGCATGTTTGGTTTTTTTTTTTTGCTTAGTTTGTGAATAGTCAGCTTGGTAACATTCAAATGTGAAAGAACATATTGATTTTGCAATATCTTATTCAGCTTTCTGCTCTACATTGGGTCTAAGGACTGGCCCATGAGGTCTAGGTGGCTCTGCTGGGTGAGTGATGGGTCTGTGCTCAATCTCCACCATAAACAAATGTAGTGATGTCTTTAGAGCTCTTCTGACATCAGTGGCAGAAGTTATAGAGTGGCCATTGGCTGGAACAGTCCTGCACACAAGCACATAGGATGAGGTCTATTATGATGAAGTGTCGTGTTGGGTTTATATGGAAAGGTTTTGGTAGAAGGGGGCGACAGGGTTGTCCCCTGTGAAGACACAAGGACTGACCCCATGTCAGACATATCTGGTTCCAGCCAGCTCCAAAACAGCAGACCTATTGCAGGGCACAGCTGAGTGCATCCACAATGCTGGTGGCACCTCTGTGGTAACACATTTAAGAAAGGGTAAGAAACAAGGCGTGTCAGTTGTGAGAATGAGGAATGAGAAAAACATGAAAGAAACAGCCCTGCAGACACTGAGACTGGCGGAGAAAGGGGAGGAGGAGGTGGTTTAGATGCCAGACCAGAGGTTCCCCTGGAGCCTGTGGGGAAGACTGTGGTAGACCTGTTTTTTTCCACTGCAGTCCATGAAGGACCACACCATAATAGCTATACAACCTGCAGCTGTGCTGCAACAAGTGGACATGCCTTGAAGGCAGCTGCAGCCCATGGAGAGTCCGTGCAGGAGCAGGATTCTGGAAGGATCTGCAACCTGTGGAGGACCCGCAGTGGAGCAATCTGTCGCTGATGTGCTGTGCCCTAAAAAGGACCCACACTGGAGCAGTTCTTGAAGGGTTGCAGAGCAATCTTAAAGCTGCAGCTGTAATCTTCTCTGGAGGCAAAGTCAGCACAACATCACACCCCAGGCTGCTAAAGGAGCAATATGAGCTGAAAAGGAAACTTTTTACATCTCTTTGTTGTAGAAAACCCTCACTTGCATCTGCCTTTACTTTATAACAAGCAACCTGCTTTACTGCTTAAACATAAAGAGGGCATGGCTCCCTACCTTGTTAAAGTACAAAACATAGGTCTTGTACTATAGCTGCCTTAACATAACCATATATGAAGCTCTCATATTACATATATGAAGTATTTCCATAGGTTGTGAGTGTGCAGCTGATGGGAAAGGTTCAGGCAACGAAAATGATCTGAATGCTCCAGCAGATTGGACATGAAAAAGAAAACGGTCAACAAATTTCAAGTGCTGTCTATTAAAAGAGTCATGAACACCATAAATGACACTAATGGAAATATTATTGGCCTATCACCTTATGCTAACCCTCTGTCTAGTTAGAAATACAAAATAACCCTATTGTTCAACAAAAAATGAGCTACATGAACCAGTCTGAACCTTCTAGTTAATGTAATCAGTCTGTTATTTTTCTCATTCTTCTTATACAAATCATTAGATCAACAATTTTCATTATTTTTCAGTTCAGCTACTTCAGTTACAATGTGTTCTAGAGTAGGTAAAATCTCTTGTGAAATTCTGGAGAAGGAAGAGAATACCTGCAGATGCAGGCTTTGTTTCCATTCCTGTACCTATTTCTACAGAGCTCATCAGCATCAGCACCTGGACTGCTCTGTGCTTCCACCTTCATGAGGGTTGGGCGCACCAACAGTAGAGGTGACCAAGCCTGGAGCTGCCATGCTGCTATGGAAAGTGCCAGATGAGCTGGGTTTTGGGGACAGTTTTTCAAGCATGTCACACTTAGAATTTTCACATGCACAGTTTTCACAGCAAACTCTTTGCATCCTGGCACATGTGGCCAAGATGGTCAGAGAGGTCAGACTCCAGAGTCTTGTACGTCTTAAGAATTTGCTTCTGTGATGTGGAACTGGGATCTGAGACCCTTCAAAACTGACTATGTACGGACTATGTCCTGTGGGAAGCTTTTCAGAACATCCTCTCCATAGTGCTTAGGCTGTGAGTTGTGATGGGCTGTGCTGTCAGTCAAGGGTTTTTTTCAAATGAGGAATATCCCCCAGGGTGAAAAATCCATGTGACTATTTTCTGCCTCTCATCCATCAGCAGTACAGGATCTCCAAAGCAGCACTGCCTGTTCCTCTGGATTTCAGCCCTAGGAGAGGACAAGGTAGGAAATCAACAAATTTCTCATGGGAATTGTCCTGGGTCAGCAGTAGCAGTCATTTTTCTCCTTCTTAGTAGCTGGTGCTGTGCTGTGTTTTTGAATTTCAGCCTGGGAACAACACTGATAACACCGATGTTTTCAGTTGCTGCTCAGTAATGTTTACTCTTACCAAAGACTTTCTGAGTCTCATGCTGTCATGGTTTAAGCCTCACCCAGGCTAATAACTCACGAAGTTTTACTCACTCACTCACTCCCCTCTTTTTCTTCCCCCAGTCCTGGAGGGATGGGGAAGAGAATCGAAAAAAAAAATGCAACTCGCACAGGTTGAGATAAGAACAGTTTAGTAACTAAAGTATAACACAAATCACTGCTGCTACCACCAATAATAATGCAAGAGAAATACAAGGAAAGAGAATACAACTGCTCACCAAGCCCAGCCCAGCCAGTGCACCCCCCAGCAGCGAACCCCCCAGTGCTCCACCACACCCTTCCAGGTCTCTGCTGTCCGGTTTCACATCGTGGGCATGACATGCTGTGGTATGGAATACCTCTTTGGTCAGTTTGTGTCAGGTGTCCTGTCTCTGCTTTCTCCTGGCTCCCCCTCCTCCCTGGCATAGCATAGGACTCAGAAAGTCCTCGGCCAGACAAAACACCACCAAGCAGTAACTGAAAACACTGGTGTTATCAGCACTGCTCCCAGGCCCAAAATCAAAACCACAGCGCTGCACCAGCTACCAAGAAGGAGAAAAAATGACTGCTGCTGCTGAACCCGTGACACATGCTCTTCCAGGGAGGAGGGAAAGCCAGGAGCAAGCAGAGACAGGACACCTGACTCAAACTGACCAAAGAGGTATTCCATGCCAGAGCATGTCATGCACACTATATAAACTGGAGGGAGTTACCCTGAAGGGTTAGAACACTGCTCAGGTCAGGCGGGGTGTTGGTCAGCGGGTGGTGAGCGGTTGTATTCTTTTCCCTTGTTCTTTTCCTTATCATTATTATTACTGGTGGTAGCAGCAGTGATTTGTGTTATACCTTAGTTACTGGACTGCTCTTATCTCAACCTGTGGGAGTTGCATTCTTTTGATTCTCCTCCCCATCCCTCCAGGAGCTGGGGGGATGAAAGGGAGAGAGTGAGAGAGAGGCTACGTGGCTGAGTGAGCTTAAACCACGACAGGAATGTAGAGCTTCCCTGTGTTACAGAATTTATTATTATTAGATACTCTCTCTAGAGACAACTGCTGTAAGTTAGAAAAAGGTGTGAAATTTCCAGACTGAAAGATCCTAATCGCTGACACCTCATATGTATGCTTTTAAGCTGTTTCTAATCATTTACTACAGAGACCTGAAAAGTCTCCCCCATGTGTTTGCACTGTGGCATCGTAATGATCCATATAGCATCGGTGACATCCTGACATATGTTGTAGCATATGTTGTGAAAATGTAGGAGCCACACTAAGCCCCTAATGAGTAAGAGGTAGGAAAAATGTGGGAGAATGTGCATCTCCAGGCATGATGGATGCCTTCTCCTACTTGAGTGTTCTACATTTCTGGCAGATGTTTCCTAAATCTGTGCCATCTTTTTGAGATTTTCAAAGTTCTTTTCTGCCTTTCCCTTGCTCTGAACCTTTTGTGAAGGAACTTGCTAAGGGGGTTACCGTGGCTCCCCACAGCATGGGTTGGTGGGCTTGTTCCTCTTGCCAGCACTGGAGCGTGATGATTCCTCTCTTGCACCCTCTGATACTTTCCTGTTCCCTTCACTGTGCTTTTCTGTATCTCCCTGTCCCTCTTTTTTGAGGCTGGAGTGTGTTGCTCTCTCCCAGGCAGTTGCTTTCCCTTTCGTGGACAGAAAGGGGTGATAGGGAGGAGTGCAGCAAGGAGGGAGGTAGTGTAGGCTAAGGAGGAGTGGTGTGCATGGTGGGATGGAGTGAGGGCTTTGTCCACATACTTGGAGTGCCAAAATTCAAAGCTGTCTTAGCAAAACATTTCCCACAAGCTTAGGGCTGTCATACCGCAAAAAGGATTTTCAGTACTGTGTCTTCTGGGTGAATGCAGAGGTACCTACAATTTCTTACCAGCCCATAGGTAAAAGTTGAAAACACTTCAGAAAGCCCAGAAAGTGGAGCTGAAATACAAAATAAAAACCCGTAGGAAATGAAAACTTTTGTGTGCTGCCAGCACAATTTCTGTGTGGCTATTATTTCTTGAAACAGGTTTTTCAGACACACTTTGTTTTTCTGTGTGGGCTGAGACTGAATTCTCTTTTTTATTGGTGTTTTGTGTTTCGATTTCCTAACATTAAGAAAGAAACGTATGTCACGCATCTAACATAAAAGAAGTCCACTGTTCGTTGACAAATTCAGTTTAAAGATATATTTTTTCATGAGGCAAAAAGAAACAAAATTTGCATTTTAGAATTAGCTTTTAGGCAATATTTTAACAATAGACAAGTCCAGAAAATGTATAATTCACATCAATGTTGAAAAATTGACTGCTCCATCTGTCATTGTGAATTATATCATTAATTAATTTTGTTGCCTGATGTTTTCCCCAGCCCTTGTGCTGTCTGTATTCCAAAACATTTTGTTTTACATGAAAAACAGAGAGATGACTAGGAAAGTTTTTCGGACATAGAGTTCATTTTTCCTCTGTCAGCTTTTTATGCTTATTTTCTTTTGTCTTCCACAACATCTTTTCATGCAGCTAAATATCATCTTTGAAAAATTTGTGACAAGTTTGCATCCAGAGGCCAGTCGTTCCGGGAGTGACCTCACTCTGTACTTCCTGTTATTTCATTGTCAGCTTCCTGTGCTTGGGTTTTCAAAGCGTCAGAGAATTAATGGACACAACCTTTGAGAAAAGATGGTGGAATATTAAGTGCAGTCACCTTAAATCAAGTAGGTTTCCTGTAGTAATCATTTTTGAACCAAAAGAGACCTATTACTGAACACACCTATCACTAGAAATCCCTCAGCTTCGATGTAACAACTGCATACTCATTCCAACTTTGCCTACACTTTCAGAGACACGCTTGCTCTATTGTCACCTGCTCTCCAGCTGATTGAAAACTCATCTGCATGCTCTTCACACTCAGAGACTAATGGGAACTTTGTCTACTTTAGAAACTCCTTCCACATTCTCAAACTCTATTTTTTTCCTATTGCCTCTTTGCCCCTCTTGGTTTCAAGCTGGTTTTGTTCCACTCGTGTCCTACTGGCTCAGCTCTGTGATATTTCTATGGTTCCCTGATTTTAAAATAACTTTTCTAAGCCCATCAGCTACACTGCTTTCTGTTTTCTAGTCCCTTCTCACAAAACTATTTGACCATTCAGCTTTTGGGACTAACCAGCCACATTTATCCCTTGGTTCTGGGCTTTCGTCAGCTGACCGCTATTTTCTAGTCTTAAACCCGGAACACCTTTGAATAGAAAGCACCTGTAAACATATAATAAATGCCCATAAATCTAGTGATTTTTCTGCCCGTCTGCTGAGAAAGGGGGGCTCAGACCATTGCGAGCATTAGGGAGTTTTCTAGTCAGTGATTCACAGTAATGTAGAGCCTGTTTCAAGGCAAGCAAGGTCAGAGGAAGTCACGCTGATTTTGGAGAGCTTTTGGGTTAGATGGTATGTGAGCTGTGATGTGTTGTTATAAGATGATGAAGATGATCTGTATACGTAAAACATTTATTAAGTTACCTGTCATTTTGTAACTCTGCAAGCACATGCATGGGAAAAGTGTAAAGTACACAGTTTCTCAAGATGTCATTATCAGGCAAAACTGGAAAGAACAGGTAGAGGTGTAGCAGATAGAGTGTAGGCTTAGACATTTGACATAGTCTTTCCAAAGTAATTCTGAAGAGAGATTTAAAATACCAGCAGAAAATACACTTTTATATGGGACTGAACAGCTAATGTATTCTGTTGATCGCTTTACGTCTAAATTAAATTATAAAAACTTTGGTTTTCCAATTTTTCCCTGGAGAAACTTGGAGAATGACATCAATACCTGAAGCACAAATGTTTCCAGGCTTAAGTAAAGAGCCCGCTCTTGTAGGTTTTTTAAATGTAATTTTGCAGGGGCTGATTGAATTTCATTGAAAGAGAAAACTCAGTACTTGGAACTGTAGCAGTTCCAAGTAAAGTTCCAACTGTAGCAAAAGCATATTGAGGAGTTGATGACATGGTAACCACAAGAGTGACTCTCAAGTGGCTTGGCACACTATGAAATCCTGACAGACTGTATGCATGTTGCTAGCCTTGTTGGCAGTGCAGTTTATGGAGTGGCAGCTTTTGTCATGCTTTAAGAAGAAATACTTGCCCCTCTTTCCTCTAATCTGAGCTGTAGGTATAATTCCCACAAGCCAATTTAGTTGTGTTACTGTAGTTTGCATTTGTCATTTCTGCTTTTATTTTTAATTCTGTTTGCCAAGGAGCCTGGCCTATCTGCTCTCATTTAGGCAAGGATCAGAAAACTATTGTAATATCCATGGTGCTTTTCACTGTATTAAAAACCTATGAACTGAATATTCCTTCTGGAACTATTGGTAAAAAGAAAATTAATAATATTGATACAAAGAATTTCCTTCAGGCATCAGAGCTCTGAAATGCAGCAGTGTCCATTTCTCATCTGCCAGTACAGGTTGACCTCATTGCAATGGCCACATTTAGTAGGTATTTGCAAGGCTTTCTTTCAGAATCACAAGTATTATAAGAGTCTTCTGCAAGCTCTGGGTTAACATGCTACCTATCAGATAGTCTCAAATATTTAGAAAAATAGCAAACAGCTATGGGTAATATTCAAATAAAAACAGTATGAGAAGTTTGTGAAACATACAAATTCTTGCCACTTGGACAGTTTAATTTTGCTCCTCTTGTGATAACTGATGGGAGAGGTTGGGGGGGAACTGACAACAACTGGGATGAGTGCTATTCAGCTTTATATCTTACCAAGAGAGAAGAATATGAGAGGGTGCAGGGAGAAGGGAAACCCATGTGAGCTGCAGCATAAGGAAGGGAGTAAAGTTAGAGGATAGGGAAAGAAATACAAAGAGAAGACAGAGGTGGGGGGTCAAGAAAGAGTGAACAGTAAGAGTGAGAAACAGAGAGGATTAAAGAAATTAAAGGGAAGGAAAGTAAGCAGGGAGGGGGAATGAAGAAAGAAAGAGGTAATTGGAAGAAACAAAGTGGTTGGAGTGACAAAATGGTTGAGGAATGAGTAATTAAGGGTGAAGAATGAACATTAAGTTGATAGGACCAGGATGATGAAGTGGCAATAATAATCAGAGAATAAACTATAAAATAATTAAATGCCAGGAAAAGAAATGCAAACTCCAATTGCAAATTTTTCTTTTTATTTTTCCTATGCATTAATCCCCCTGCTGTGGTCACAGTTCCCTGTGAGGGAAAAAAATGACAAAAGCATCAGACCAGATGGTCCACATTTGGAAAACCTTGGGTCAGTTCTGGCTTACAGAAAGTGGGAGGAAAATCTTCCATCTCTTGCTATGAGCAACTCGTGGATCCAGTTCTCCGTCCTTGTGAGAAGGCCAGAAAGAGATGCTTCTCTCAGGGTGCTGGAGGGATCTTTCTAAATGGGTAATTAGGAAATACAGTGAAAGGATTCAGTCTGGATACCCTACCCTTCAGTCAGGGGTGAATTTGGTTCAGATCAGTTAAAGCATTTCTTTGGCATACTTCAACAACCTGCTAAAACTGCTCCTGTAACCGTCTTGTATTTTGTACACTAGTGAAAAAATGGATCTTGCATTTTGAACAGGCTATTTTGATAATTCTGAAAATTTTCAAAACATTTTTTAAGCTCTGGATTTCCTTGAAATGAATGCTTTCCTAGCAACAATTTTTGTTTTGAGAAATTAGCATTTTATGGAAGAAAAAGGGTGCTTTGACTAATTCCTGACTCTCTGTGCTGAAGGAACAATATTTCCTTTAAAAATCTGATGTTATTTCCAATGTGATTTGTTGATATAGATGTAGAAGCCTATTATCACTGTTTAAAAGCTAAGGCATTGTAATTAAATTATTTTTGTACTTCATGTGTAACGAACCTTCCTACTTTCTATGATTAATACAAGAAAGCCATAAATAAGTTTATTAATAATAAAATAATCTCCATTAGCAAAGATTACCCAATTGTGATTTTCAGTAATGGGAAATTTAAGATTTAGGCTCTTTGGAAATGCCTTCACAGATAGATGAATGATGCTGGATATGTGCAGTCTCAACCAGAATTGCTCCAAACATCTTGGCTCATCACCTCTTCAAAGACCATGCTGAATGTTGCATAGAAAATGGACCTCCAAGGTTCTATAAAGACTTTATAGAATTTATATGGGAAACCATCCAAGCCAGATGTTTTTCCATTATTTAGTGAATTACTGGTATCCTCAAGTAATGCTTTTTCTAAGATATCCCTTTGTGTAAGTAGGCATGTGGAGCATTTGGAGGCTGTTAAGGAGTCCATTAATTTCCTTTATGTACATCAGAGTAGTCATTTTCTGAGAATATATCATCACAGACCTGCTTACAGGCTTTATCTTTTTGTTTGCTTGAAGTTATTCCCCTTTATCTTGAATGTAAATGGAACTTAGTTGATTATCACCACTTCATTTTCTAAGTGTATATTCCAGATATTTTTCTATGCCTATTCTGCGTTTTCCAGTGTTGTTCGCTTAAATGCTAATGTACAACTTGCTGTGCATTGGGACTGGAGGTCGTTTTTGTCTGTAGAAGCTGTAAAATGAAAAATTCACAATAATGTGCCCTGAAGTTTGATTTTTGACAGATCAGAATTTGAGCTGGGTCAATAACAGTTGACACTTTTATAACAACTTGTATTTCAGGAACTAAAAGCACTTGTAAAAATTACTAGAGCCTGAAAAAGCCTTGTAAGGTTTAAGTAATCCTCTGGTGTGCTATTTTTCCCACTTGCAGGGCTACACAAACACAATACTTTGGCACAGAAAGTACCACTGACAGCTCCTCTGACTTTGGCTGCAGTACCAATGGGAGCAGAAGATGCTGAAATGATTGTCCATAGTCCCTGCACAGCACATAAGAAGGAAACTGAAGAGGTTCATTGGTGGGACTTACAGGGAGAAGAGATTGCCAGGATCAGATGCAGGAGTTCAGGGTTTCATATCAGCAGGGTAAGGGAAAGCAGTTGTAGGAAAAATCCTGCCATTTGTTAGAATGACATTATTACTACAAAATCCTTTAATTAAACCTTCCTCATTATGTCTGCAGTGTACCAGCACAATATCTATGCTGTTTTCTGATGCCCAGCTTCTTTCACTTGTTTTCTTTAGTTGAAAATTCAAGTTATTTGATAATGTGTGGCAAATGAAAGGAAGGAAATGGCCTTGTGAACGGGAGTGATTATGTCTTGAAACAGGTCTACTGGTGACAGCTTAGTTCCTTTGCTTTTGAGCATTTGTGTTTGCTAAGCTGAAGTGGTGATTAGGTTCAGGAAATTCACACTTTTGCACTCAAAATTTTTGGTTGACCCTTGCACATACCATCCATTAACTTCTGTAGCAGAAGTTTCTTGGGCAGTAATTTCTGCACCCCTTATGCTGCACTCATTTTTTCCTGGTGAGCTTTTTGCTTTCGGCACTCACCTGCTCCTGCAGAGAAACTGCAGAATGCCCATAAAAGAGATCAAAGAGTATATCTCCCAGTGTTTCCTGAGGGCACATTTTTTAGGTGCTCATTCACTTTCTGCTCTTTCACATACTACTCTAAACAGCCTACAGTACCAATACAGACATTGTTCATGCTGCGTTATGAGAACTGTAAGACTGACAGCTTATCCTTTGTGTATGTGTTCATTTGTCAAACAAGGGGAGCATTCTGGCTGATGCATAAACATTTTTAAGCAATCATGTTTCGGGGGCAGTTCTATATGATAAACTAGCAAACTGAGGTGGGAATGAGAAATACTGGGGTTATTAAACAAACACATTCCCCCTCCAAAGAGCAAGTTGCCCTTTTAAAGTATTCCACTGCTCAGGAAAATACCAGCTTTTGATCAGTTTTGTCCAGTGAAATCCATCTAAAGACAAGTTGAGCAAGCCTCTCTGAATTTTGTGGTTGTCTTTTCCAAATGGCCAACTGCCAGGAGTTTTGCTGAGAGTGGGAGCCATCTGATATTCCAGCATAGAGAAAGACAGTGAAAGCAGGACACAGGGAATCAGAGAACCAAATGGCATTCAGAGCACAGCCTGTGTTTTATGTGCAGTTTGAGAGACAGCACGAGTTCTACTAAAACGTGATTTGGTTGGTAACCAGCTGTTGTTCCATAGGCTCTTTTTAAGCTCTAAACATGTAAAAGATGTGCTTATTATTTACAACTTGTTAAATACAGGCTTGAACAGCTCCAATGTGAGTCAAACATTCCTTCAATATAGGACTAAAAGAGAAAGACCTTACAGATCTTTCTGATGCAGGACTACAGCATCCTGGAATAATTTGTGCTATGTGTTAGCCCTGTGTTTGCACTTTTCCCAGTGTCAGACTTAAATGCAATGTACTAAGAATGCTTTGCATTTATTGACCTAGATGCACTTTCCAAGTTGACTTCTCTTTGCCTGAATAGTAGCTAAACTTCTCATTAGATGGTATCCCTGCACGTACATTTACTATAATGTGTAACTGGGCATTTACTAGACAATTGACATAAATCTTCTTCCTATTCACCAGCTTAAAGCTTGCCCAGACTAAAGCTGTGACTGGTTTGTTATCTAGGCTAGGTGCTAAACCCTGAACCAGGTTTTGGCCTCACCTTCTTGAGCTATCCATTCTGTGGTGAGGGTGCAGCTGATGTCAGCCAGCTTTAGGTATGTAGGTCTCCAGTGCCTCCAATTTCATATCCAAGGAAGAAACATGTTATTTTATGAATCAGCATGGAAGAATCAGATCCTCAGGGTTTATTAAGGCATCAGGACACATCTGCCTCTACTTCTGTGTAACAAACACCAGCTACCAATGTGCCAGCAAGGGCACATTGGTAGGCTGACCCGCATAGAAAAACTGAAGTAGAAAAAAATCTGGCTTGTCTTTGCAGTGAGGACACT
Organism: Myiopsitta monachus; assembly: GCA_017639245.1. Taxonomy (NCBI): domain Eukaryota; kingdom Metazoa; phylum Chordata; class Aves; order Psittaciformes; family Psittacidae; genus Myiopsitta; species Myiopsitta monachus. Next base: position 42,585,222 of record CM029941.1, on the reverse strand, counting down.
CTGCTCAAGATTAAAGTCTAGAGTTCCCAAGCCTGTTGTCAGGTTAAGACCCGCACACACACACATCTCTGTGTAACAGCAGAGAGCTCTCAGTCCTTCCCATTGCCAGAGAAAGCAACCTGAGTCAAGTAGCTTGACTTCCCTGCAGTCAGAACTTGAAAATTGTTTCAATTAAAATCATTAAAGTCTTTGAAAACAATATGACATGCTTGTGCAGTCGTATCACAAGTATTTATGAACAAAACTTGACAATTTCTGGATAAGTACAGAAAAAAGCAGGATTTAAATATACTCAATGCGAGTAGCATCAGTTTAAAGTTTATATTTCTTATAACTTATGCTGTTAGTAGCGCACACAGCTCAGTAATAATAGAGGAATTTCAGCCCTTTAATATTATATATTAATGTATTTCAATGAATAATATAATGTGGGTTAACCCAGGCAGGCAGCTCATTTGCCTTCCCCTTTCACCCCCGGTGGGACAGGAGAAGAGCAAAGAAAGAGTAAAAGCAAAAAACCTTGTGGTTCAAGATAAAAATTGTTCAGTATGTGAAAGACAAGTGGAAGAAGAAAGAAAGAAAATGAAGCAAAACAAGTGATGCAAAAGCTATCACTCACCACCTCCTATGGGTAGACTGATGCCCAGCCAGTTCCCAGACAAAGCATGGCAAACCTTCCTAAGCTCCCTTCTGTTTTGTTGCTGAGTATGATGTTATATGATGAGGAATATTTCTTTGGTTAGTTTGTCTCATCTGTCTGGTTTTGTTCCCTCACCAATCAGTTGCCTACCCCCAGCCTCCACCCTGGGATGCTAGAGTTAAAAACAGAGGTTTGGTGTTGTGCAAGCACTGTTCAGCAGTAGCTAAAATGATGGTGTGCTGTCAGCATTGTTTTGGCTACATATTTGAAACACAGCACCCCACGAACTGCTATAAGAAAATTAACTCCATCCCAACCGAACTCAGTATTGTTGGTTTTGCTGATGGTCTCCAGCATGCATTTCCCTGACTGGGTTTCCATAGCTGGAGCCACAGCCTGTATTTGAAAGGCAGATATCACCACCCTTGCCATGACTAGGGGAACAGGTAGCAGTATAATCCTGGTACAAGATCTACTTCAGTAGCTACAAGACCAAGCCCTTGCGTAGTAAAATGCATGCCCTGCTTGCTTAGAGTTGCTAATAGTACCACAGAGGGTGAGGGGTAAGAATGCACTGTATGAAACTCAGCCAGTCCTTCTCAGCTCAAAAAATGTGAAATGTGCTTTCTGCTGATAAAGGGTTCCTCCAGATTCAGAAAGCACCATGTCATTCCTTGGAGGAGGTAGACTCTGACTTAAGGCAGGCTTTCCCTAAGAATCCCTAAATAAACTCTGGGCTGTAAATACATATACTTTCTTTTTAACCTAGTGTCTTTTTTGAGATGGTCCTGAGCTGCCAATATCAGCACAGTTTATCAGTGTCACCTCTATGGCTGTTTTCCAAGCAAGACAAAAAAAGACAGAGAAAAACACAGTTGCTGATTGAAGGCTGTGCACAGCTGTCAATGGAAGTCCATGCTGAAATGGGGTAATGCTCTCCTATAGGGACCAAGTAGGTGAATATGGTATCAAGAAGGGGCCATGCTGACAAGGATTCTTGAGGTGCTATGTAAAGGCATTCAAGAATTAAAAATGTATGTGTCAAGGCACTAACCTGCATTGTCACTGTAAAGTGTATCTAATTTTGCTTTCTTTTATTTTATTTTTATAGAAATCTTTTGTGGTGGGGAAAAAATCTGGGGAGGTTTTGAAATAAAGTCTAAAATCACAGATAATGAAATGGCACTAATAATAAAACCTGTCCAGAAAAGCTCTAGAAAAGGGTTCTGCAGTAATGAATAATTATAGTAATAATAATTCCAGTTCAAGAGCTTTTGACTATATACATCTTAAACAATAATCTGGTTTTGTGTCTTTGTGGGTTACCAGGACATAAATCTTTAAGAGGCTAGCATAATTTTCTATTTGAATTATTTTATGTAGGTATGCTGTGCTGAAAGAGGTAGAAGTCAACCAAGGGAAAAAAAAACCATGACCCAGCTTAAATGTGGGGTTTAGATTCACTTAAGTAACTCCTGGGCTTCAATTATTTTATTTGACTGCCAGGCAGGTCCTCATAGGTACTTCCGGGTTTGGTCTCTCTTCTTAATAAGTGCACAAACATGTTAAAGGTAGAAAGGAGAGGATAATTTCAATGTTTCTGTTAATTTAAAATTTAACTATGGATGACAGGGGAAAAAAGGAAGTTTGATTTCCCCAGTACATACGAATGAACACACATCACTCAAGGTCAGGCTATTAAATGCCATATAAAGTGCCCATACTTCATATTTATGAGCATCATTGGTTGTTAGTATGATACAAAGCATGTTTTCTGAAAGCTAATATTAGGATAATAAGGATGTTAAATTTTGCAAAACAAATTACTAACATTAAGCATGTTAAATGTACAAGTGGTTTCAGGTGTAGGAAATTACAATGGGGTCTGGGGTTTTAAAATGGTAGAGGGACTTAGCCACAAAACTTCCATTAATTTCAAAGATACCAACTGGCTAGGTGCCTTGGTTAGCTTTGAGAAAATGTTGTCTTTTTAAAATCAAAGCATAATACTAACGAATATTTGGACTTGCGTTAGTTTTTCTTGCAGATATTTCAAGTCAAGAAGAAGAGTCATTAGTGCCTAACATTCTGTTCAACTATTTTGCTTCTCCCCAGTTTCCTTTTCCTATTTATGCTAATAAGCATAATACTCATAATAGCTTTTTAAGCATTATTATGTTCCTAAGAATCAAAGCAAGGCCTGTGTGAGTTTAGTTAGCAAGACCCCCTTTTTATCTGAGAACACATGTACATGCTGCTTAATTGTGAAACACAACTACTGAAAAAAAGATGCAGCAAACAAACAAATAATGGTATGAAATGGTCTATAAACACTGCTTAGTTTGAATTAGCAACAATAGTGTGTTGTGGTTTTGTCTTCAATTTCATATATTAACAGCTACACATGCAAAACAAATTCCCTTTGTGGAGGCTGAATTATGCAAATGTAATTTATAGCATTAATTTGAACTTGTAAATTAAATCCATTCAAACATAAAAAGGTTTTCGTGCACTGAATATTTTTAGGGTGGTTTAATATGCTTAAAATAAATATTGAACAGCTGACAGAAAAACATGCCCTCCATATCACAAAAGCTGTTTTATAACAATATTTTAAGTGCCTAATTAATATTTACTACCCAGGGACTAAAGTTCTAAGTAAATTTTCTTTCTAAAACATTCGTTGTGCAATCTATAGAGGTGGCAGGTATTGATGTGAATAGATTGCAAACAGGCAAGGCAAAGGCACATTGTAAATACTGCTCTAATGAAAAATACTAGCTATGTAGTAATAACAGTTGATACAAGAGAGATATCAAGTTTCAGGTCTTTGGGCATATGAAGCGCATTTTCTACCATCTCCCAAGTTTCCTGAAAGTAAAGATAGTATAACTTCCAAAAAACCATTTTGTTTGAAATTATTTATGTTGGTAATACACCATCCAATGATTGTTCACTGAAAGTGAAATGCTGAGAGGCTCAGCCCCAAAGACAACAGTGAAGCTGCTGCATTGTAGATGCTGGGCTATCCTGTACTTGTCTCTTTCTTCAACCGTTAGCTATTTCAGCTTTTGAGCTGATCAGTATCTCAGAACATGTTAAGTTTTACCTGAAGAAACTATCTGATCTTTCTTTTTTGTTCTAAAATTCAAAAACGATGTTTGACTTTGTGAAATTAGGTACATCTCCAAAATGAAAATGTTTGCAATTTTTCTCTCAGTATACAAGGGAGAGAAAAGAAAGAAATAAAAATGTCTCTGTGAGTTTTCTGTGCTTTCTCTCTCTGAAGTGCATGTGTCTGTCTCAAGGAGTATAACATGCTCTTTTACAATCAGTTGTCTTGCCTTGCTTCAGCAAAATCCTTCTTGTCCTCAGTAATGGATTAGTTTCCATTTAGACTACAAACAAAACCTTGTGTTGTTTTTCTGAGTGCTATCTATATTAAAAACTGTGGTTTACAACTTCATCTTCATGCAAAGCTACTAACTAAATAACATGGAACCTTACTGTGTGTCCAGCTAACTGGAAGCAAGTCTGAGGAAATCAAACATTCTACCCATGAGATCCAGGCTTGATGGAATTCAACAAAGCTGCTGGTGGGAGAACTGTTGAAACCTGATGAGAGTTTTTTTAAGATTGAACATGGTGGGTCTGCTCATAAAGGCAATTAATTGATATTAAATAAGGTTCTGCCATGACCACTGAAAAAAAGAAAAATGCTAAGAAAGATGGTGTTGGGGTGCTGTAGAGCTAGAAGGTCTGTTAGGTGTTTGACGACTGGGCATTAGTGTATACTGATGGCATGGCTTGAAGAGGATGAAGCGATGCTTTGGAAACTACTCCTGACTCAAAGGACCAGTGCCCTGGGACAGTGGTAGCAGCATCAGTTTGTCTGTATTTACTTACATGTTAGATATTTTAAACCAGACTATATGAAAGGAGTGTGGCCTACATTGCCAAACAACAGGATTGTTCCCACACTTTCAGGATATTGATTAGCAGCCTTCCAGTCAATCACTATTAAGTGGAGAAATCTGATGAAGGCAATCAGTGATTTTTATATAAATATAAATATCTAACATATATTTATCTATGTATCTATTATACATTATTATATATTTTACTTTTTATAGAATATTATATATTATCTATATTATATATATATCTAATATATATATTTATATAAATATGTAAGTAGTTACCTGTATACAGTATATTCAGCCAAATGTGAATTAATTTATATTTCACATACAAACAAAGGCAGGTGCACTTGACGAGTTAATATGAAGGTACAATCATTCATAGACTCTTAATTTCTCTTCTTTACAAAGAATGACAACAATTACCTGCAGGTGAACACTGTGCGCTAGTAGCACATTAACATAATTTGCATGTACTTATGCCAGGAGGCACAAAGTTGCTTTTTCTGTATTACGAAGTTTAAAGATAGAATAATAGAATCGTAGAATACCGGGTTGGAAGGGACCTGAAGGATCATCTGGACCAGTCTTTCTTGGCAAAAGCATGGTCTAGCATGACGGCACAGCACCCTGTCCCTGTCCAAATCTTAAAGATGTCCAACGCTGGGGAATCCACTACTTCCCTGGGGATATTATTCCAGTGTCTGATTGTTCTCTACTGTGAAAAATTTTCCTCTTTGTGTTCAGTCAGAATCTCCCCAGGAGTAACTTGTACCTATTACACCTCATCTTTTCCATGTGACTCCTTGTAAAAAGGGAGTCTTCATTTTCTTTGTAGCTACCCTCTGGTGGAACATGGTGATAAAGTCTCCCCTGAATATTCTTTTCTTAAGACTGAACAAGCCCAGCTCTCTCAGTCTTTCCTCATAGGGCAGGCTTCCCAGTCCTCAACATTAGGCCCAATATCAATACCAACCCCTGGGAAACCCCACATTATTCACTTTTCTGTAGGCATTTAAGTTAAATAAGTTATCTGTAATGACGAACTGCCTTTCTGCTGTTTAGCTTCTAATACACACAAATCCAACCCTGGAAGTTTTGTAATTTGTGAGGGAAATAAAAAAGAATATATTCCTCATGGTTCACTGCAATTTTTAAGGCCTACTAAATTACTCTTACGCTAAAATTCAAGCAAAATCTTATGATTTCCCAAATAATATTGAGAGTTTGTACAAGAGTTATAACAGTTTTTGAAAGAGTCTTTAAGTGCTCCAGCAGCTAATTAATTCAGAAATAATTTTTGAATTATTACCTGTACTATGCTCCTCAATTTTTTTCTGAATCATTGTTGGCCATCTTTGAAGTGGGATTCATACAACTTTCTTGTATACTTACTTAATATTTAGGAAAGTTTTGATTATTCTAACAAAGAGCATTTTCAAAAAATTAAAAAAAAAGATTAATATTTCTAAAGATTTTTTTTAACCACTGCTATATTATGATGGTTGTATGCTACCTCTGTGCAGTCTGTAGCAAGAATGTAGCATGAGAAAAATGAGGGAAATTAATTCTAGCAAAATAGTTTTTTAGAGTATGCAGCACATATTATTTCAAAAAGGAATGGTCATGGTACAGTGGCAACCAAGTGCATTGACACACAACATGTCAAATGTCGCCAGCTGGCTCTTGTAAATGTTTCTGGAATATACATTTCCCCACATCTTTCTCTGCTGTGACTTCTAAGCCATTTTTTCACTAACAAGGGTGTATGGGATAGCTCAGCAACATTTGACAGTCCCTTTCCTCTCCAAAGAGCCTATGAAGACTTTCAGCTGGTAATCGAGAAGACTGATTTCTCCTTGTGACTTTTTCAAACAAACATGGGAACAACAAAGTGACCTTAAAGATGCTTGGGACCTGTCTTTTTAAGACAATTAGTAGACATGAAGAGATGTGATTCTGCTATGAAAATGATCCAGGGTAACTTAACAGCCACCACAGAAGGCATCACATGGAGAGAAAGCTGGAGCACTAGCTGTTCTTAGGAACATGAACCTGTTGGAACATTTCTTTTGGTGTGAGACATGGGAGGTCAGACATCACACAAGTCTGTGGCAAGCAGAAATCATCATCATCAGGAGCTCCTGGTGGCACGAGAACAAGATGCAGTGGTGGATATTGAAGAGCAGGAGCTTGCCTCCTAGCTGCAGACTGTCATGGGAGAAGGGACAGCTGGGGGTAGGACTGAGGATGAAAACCAGCTCAAGTACAGGGACTAACTGGTGACTGGGAGACTTGTAAAGTCTGAGTTCCCACACTATGTCCTTGAGAGAGGGGCATGCTCACAGAAGTCTATGAAGGGAGAAAGAAGGGGTTGTCATTACATTTATATTATAAAACATAACAATTTTGTTCAGGAAAGAAACATTCTTCACAGAATGTGAGTCCTAAGAATTAAAAGGTGTACTCCAGAAAAACTCTGACACAGCAGTTCTGCCACAGACCTCATATTTCTTGGCAAAAGCCTGCCAGGAAATCCACTATTATCCCAGTGAACAATCCTAATCCACTCCTCTGTGGAATGAGTGACCTAATAAATATGCTGTGCCTGGCAGTGAGTGGCATAATGCCACTTTAATGTGTATGCTACTGTGAGGCTGCTGAAAAATGAGCCCATGCAGCACCTTCCCAGACCAGCTCTGTGTAACTCATTTTTCCTCTCTTCCCTCCTCTCCAAAAGGATCCTTAAGCCTCGTTAGCTATAGCAATCAGCTGGCATCCATGCCTATCTTCATTTGCAGGATATGCCTAGAATTTCTCTGGGAATCATGTTATACATAGGGACTGTTTGGTCTGTCTGTACAATGCAGTAAGGATATAGGTCATCTTCTAAAAACCAAGAAAACCAACCAAACCTTCAGAAACCCAAAGTTGCAACGCTGTATCGCAGCACTGTATTATAGCAGACAATTTTGACATTGACTATTCCAGATTATTTTTTTATATAACAGATTGCTTTGGAAGGTGAATATTACATTCACTTTTTTCCATAATTAAGACCTTTAAATGTAGGGATTGTAATTTAATTACAACATTCTCACTTTATTACCACTAGTGTGTCTGCCAGAATAAAGCTTGCTTTCACCTCGTATGTAAATTGTTCCTAGAACATAATAAGCATCCCATTTCACTCTTATGAATTCAAGAGCAAGATCCCCAACTAGATCAGTCGTCATTCATTGAGTTAGCAAAAATATGTTACTTCTAAGAGAGGTGAACATCTGAAAGTCAACCCAGCAGTCTTCCAGCATGAACAATAATTAGAAAAAAAGAGTTCTATCTGAAATAAAAAAGCCTTATGCTTATTGCTGGAAATATTTAGCAGCTTTATCTTTGTTAACTGCAATAGCAACACAACCCTTTTCTCTGCTCATTATGTGTCTTTGTGTCTCAGTGTCAAACAGTGTTGTGGTATAGCTTTGGACTCAAATATTAAGAATGGTTCTGTCATATCAATAATTATTTGCACATTAGGGAAGGCTTGATGACATCAGGAAAGTCAGGATCCACAATGCAGCTAATTTTATTATTACTCCATAACTTTAAAGTTGTATTGAAATGCAGATCCACTAACTCCGTCAATTATCTTAATCTGTTACCAGATAAATTATTCACATCCTGAATAAGTGTGCCTTAAAGATCTTCTTTAAGAAACAAGTAGAATCAAAGGCAAATCATCTAAATCCTCCCTCATCCCAAAACTTAAAACAGCTATTTTTTGTCTAACATTCTGAGTTCTGAGGGAGAAGATCTGCCTGGGGAGACAAAATATGCAACTGCTTTTCTGTATCATTATCAGAAGACCTTTCACAGAGTAAACTATTTTATTTGCAGTAGATGCAGAGTTCTTGAAACATGCCAAGCTGACAGATTTCAGGGCCACACAGGACGCAGAAAACCAGCCTGTAATATGCACATTACAAAGCAAGTGCGTCTTTGCAGGGGAGAGTTTATGCTTGTGCTGCTACGTCTGCTGCCTCTTGCATTGCTCCTGACCAGACAGAAGTTTGTTGCACGGGAGTCAGTTGATCCACAGCACATCTAACCTGAGTGGGCACTGCATGCCAGCATATCCCTGAGGCTGTGCCGTGTCATGCTCCACATCTCCCTCAGACATGGTACGGACCCAGCCCTTACACAGTGCCAGAGGAGCCTGTCTGCAGCTCCCACTTGGCACCAAGGCTGTGCAGCCTTGTACTTACCTGAAAATAAGACAAGGAGTCTTTTAAATATCCTTCAAAACCAGAGTTGTTTTATTGAAAGGAATGTAGACATGACCTTGGGTAACTGAAATGGAGAGTTTCTGCCTGTGAATATGATCTGCTCTGTGCAGCATGACTTTGGAAAACCAGTTTCGGGCTCTGTTCAATGCTGCTAGGGTAACCAGCATCTGAGGGAACATAAGATGTTACTCGCTGCCTATATTGCTCTTCTTATTCTGTCATATTTAAGCAGTTATCTTATTCGGTCATTTGCTGTTGGGTCTTTCTCACTGAGATTCAGAGAGATCCCTGCGCCAGGGGTGCTCTCACCCCACCTCCTACCTCGGTAACTTAGCTTAGTCAACAATCACTCTGGAGATGGTGGCTAGTTACTTCTAAAAGGGGTACTTGTTTCTGGAAATGGAAATAAAACTGCCTCAGTCTTTCCCACTAGACAGCCACCTACAGCTTGTGCTAGACAGAATTTTGCACATTGACGTGGAGGTGAACCATTCTGCATCCCATCACTAAGCGCTAATTTATCCACCTTTTCCACACATAAACATTTGTGAGTGTAACACACTTCCTTGCTCACAGAGTTCCCAGATGTGCCTTATCATCACTGTATCTAGCAAAAGGGAAGAAAAATGGCCCAGACACGAATGTTTGATTTTTCTGCAGGCCTTGGTATTTGGGTGCATCTTTAACTCAGTAAACCTGTACCCTTTTAAATGTATGCAGCAACAGATCTTCATGCTTAGTAGCATGCTTAAATGCTGAATACTGTTACTATTAAAGAGAGCACAGGCTCAGAACAAAAGGACCTGAAACCTCTTACAATTGACTACAGACTTTTTGTTGCAGCATCATTTGTACACACATGAAGGGGCGGGAATGGATAGTAGTCAAAAGGCTGTACTAGGCTCTCCAGTCTTGTGGTGGTGTCCCTAATTCAGGTCCCAGGGATCCAGCAAAGTTCTCTGAAAAGGTATGCAGTCTGCTCACAGATGCTACTGTTGCACGCAGGGGTGAATCACCAATGACAATAACTCACTGTTGCTTCTTCTCAGCACTGGCCTTAGTGCAGGTTTTGTTGCAAGGGGTATACAGCTTTAAAGAATCACAGAATCTTGCTATAGCTGAGGCTGACAGGCACTTGTGGGACTGTCCAGACCAACCCCCTGCTCAAAGTGTCCCCTACAGCAGGTTGCTCAAGTCTTCTGCCCAGTTAGGCTTTGAATGCTCCCCAGGATGCAAATGCTACCACCTTTCTCAGCAACCTGTTCCAGTGTTGACCACCCTTGTAGTAAAAGAAGGCATCTTATTTTGCTTAAATGGAATTCTCTGTGTTTAAGTTAGTGCACACTGTCCTGTTGGGGCACTACTGAGAAGACTACAGCTTCATCTTCTTTGCTGCCTCCCCCCAGCAATGAATTAGTCATTTTTATTTAGAAGGCTATCAGGTTAGTCAGGCATGGTTTCCCCTTCACAAATCCATACTGACAACTCCCAATCTCCCTCTTGTCCTTCATGCACATTGAAATTATTTCCAGGGTTAGTTTCTCCCGCACCTTTCCAAGGATTAAGGTGAGGCTGACTGTCCTGTAGTCCCCTGGGTCCTCCTTGCCCTTGCTGAAGACAAGAGTGCTCTCTTCCAGTCCTCAGGAACCTGTCCGACTTACCACAGCCTTTCAAAGATAATCAGGAGAGGCCTTACAGTGACATCTGCCAGCTCCTACCACACTCATGGGTGCAACCCATCAGACTTCACAGACTTGCATGTGTCTGGTTTGTTTAAAAACTCCCTAACCTGATCGCTCTCCACCAAGGATAAGCCTTCCTGGCTGCAAACTTTCTCACAGGGCCCAGAGGCCTGGACTTCTGAAGATTAGTGCTACAAGTAAAGACTGAGGCAAAGCAGCAGCCGGCTCACGTGTTCCCTGGTCTTCCTTGTGCTGGCAATATACCCATAGAAATCCTTGCTGCCCTTCAGATCCCACTCCAGATTCAACTCCAGGTGGGTTTTGGCTTTCTTAACCCCACTCTAGAACATTCAGGCAGTGTCTCTTTGTTCTTCCTGAGTTACCCGCAGTTGCTTTCACCTCTTCAATGCTTCCTTTATGTGTCCAACTTTTGATGCAAACTCTTTTTTTCATCTGTGTTGGCCTCCTGCCACCTGTGCTTTAATTCCTGCATGGTTTTGAGATTGTACGGATTCAAGGTCAACCATCTTTAGTTTTAGTTATATCTCGCAGACTGTTAGTCTTCATTATAGATGTTAGGATTTGGTGTTTTTTTAATAATGAGCACAAAAGAAAGTAGGCATGATATTGGAACACCAGCACAGTTACTGTCCATATCTTCATTAAAATAATAATGGCTTCAGATTGTAGTTAGGAGATGTATTACAAAGGGAGAATCCTTCATTTTTCTGTAAGTGTCAGGAGAAAAACTTTGCAGTGAAGGAAAAGAATGACATGGGCATTTTGTGCACAAAACTGATTAAAAACGATGAGAGGAAAGGTGGATGCCTCCCCAGGACAGTGGAAGGAAAATGACTTGTCTGTGGGCTGAGCTATGGAGCCAGATTTTCAGAAGAATCGGGCAAGATTTTCAGAAGTACTAAGGACACTGAGAACCTCCTTCATCCGTTGCTGCCGCTGTACATTGGCAATCCATAAATGTATCTCTCCCTGTTCCAAATCTTTGTATCATCTAGCCTACCCTAGAGTTGTGCTGGCAAGGAATCCTATTTGGTACACATGGAAAAGTGTCTGTTAGCAGTCATTTGCAGAACTGGGGCTCAGGAATGCTGCAGTCTTGATGGTTCTTAGCTTAACATCTTACACTTTAAAAATTAGATTGAGAGATTAAATTTTAAAAGTTTATGGATTATTCTGACATTTGTAAAGTCACCATTTACTAGTAAAATACATCCATAAATAAATACATAAATAGCATTTTTCCTTCCTGATGCAGTATCACATAAAAGGACAAGAAATTGAAAGGTAGGTGAACTCTTATATCACTCTTAAGATAACTGAATTTAGATGTTAGCCAGGACGTTGTGACATTGAAAAAATAGAATCAAGGGAAAATAATATGCAGAGGTTTCAATTTAAACCAATATTTACTGATATAACTCCTTTTTTCATATGGTTTTAAGTATCAATTTACATTTTAATATAGAGGCCCTAAGTACAAGCTGTCACTTTGAATTGATATTATTGCCTTTGGAAGTGTTATCCTTGACTACCTGAAGAACAACAATTTCTTAAAGAGGAGACTACATTTCACATTAAAAAGCTCATTATTTAGCAGTTAAATAGTTAAATAGCATCAGACCTTGCTAACCTCTGCAATTCCATGAACACAGAAATACCATGGCAAAATCTGCTGTTGTATGAGTTGTTACTCATCATGACCACCTACTTTCAAGATTCTTTCCCACATCTCTTCATGGTCAGTTTTTATCCCTGAAATAAGAGTTATGAAACATCACTTCTTTAAATGGTTTTCATAGCAAAGGTGGGGAAAAGATTGTTTGACACTTCATATCTTGATTTTCTCATACCTGGGACTTCTTAAACCCAGGCCATCTTTTCTCAATTCCTTAAAAAAAAAAAAAAAAAAAGAAAGGAGAGAGAGATTGAAGTACTCTCCAGTCATACACGTTTGAAGTCATTGACCATACTAAGCAGATTATTTTAATAGCAGGACTGAAAATCCATCAACTTAGAATTTTGCAGCACTCACAAAAATTATCTAAAACTGTTTCATGTCATAATGGAAATACCTTTCCCAGATGATTTATTTGTAGTATTTGATCCTATTGCCAGGGAGGAACATAGCTATGTTTCCTTTCTCAGCAAGGTATAGCTCTAAAAAACTTTGGAAAATAAATAAATGTGTATTTACTCATTTGTTACTAACCTCTGCATTTACCACTGCAAAATAAATCTTTGGAAAACAAAACAAAACAAAAACCAACTTTGGAAAAGGGAATAATGCCTACCTATTTATTTTTTATTTACCCCTGTATATATCACAGCCGGATAGATCCGTTTATAGTGCGCGTATATTACCTTATATTAACTGCTATCTACAAGGTTTCTGCTCCTACAGTGAGGACACAAAGATGATGACAGAGCTACAATCCCTCAAATTTGTAAATGTGTTATTCTGCTCAGCAAAAGAAACTTCAGTGCTACAAGTTTCTCTTCTCATTGAAGTCAGTATTATTTTCTCACGAACTGCAGTGACAGCAGTATTTTTCCCAGCAAATAAAAATGCTGCAAATCAAGGAAGAAATCTAATCATGGAAGAGAACCAAAGAGGCAATGCACTATGATTAAATCTTCAATTATTTAATCTGCTATACAATATAATCATATAGGACTTTCCCTGTCCTTTCCAGTAAGGTACTTTAATAAATAGCCTCCCCTAAACAAATACAGCTAAAATGTACTCCAAGACTAACTGGATTAATTAATGAAAGAGAACGTAGTATAACATGAGGCAATGCTCTTTGCATCTTAACAGTGATCTGAAATTGCCTGGTTCACCTGGACATGTGTATTTCTAAAAGTCATTGGCAAAAGAAGATGGATTAAATGTAATGCTGTAATAAACAGAAGGCTGCTGTGGATGGGTCTATAGTATAACAACAGATGGCACAGGTTAAATCTACTTATTAGCAGCCACTTGGCAGGGAGACTGAGAAAAAGAAAGAAAAGCGATAAACAGATGCCAGGTTTAACATGGCACTTGATATAATAGTTCCCCAGCTTAAAACTAAAATGAATCTAATTTTCCTGTCTCACTCTCAAATTTCCCTTATCCTTCTCCAGAAAATTTAAAAATCCGCAGTTTCTGACTGGGAATTTTAAAAAATCTGCATGTCACTGTAGGATATTGCAGGACAGCTGATTTTCCACTGCTGAAAAATAAGAACTTTATTATTATTACAGTGTAAAATCAAGGATCAGAGGTAATGTAAAGTCATCAAACAGTGATGGAGAGCTAGTTTGTCATGGAAAAGATGTGTAGCTTAACTGCATCAAGTGCTTTCACACTGAACTTCTTAACCTTTTTGTTTATTGCACTACTGCACTGTAGTTCTTTAAGAATTAGGATGCCAGTTTTCACAGACATTACTTTTGTTTTCTTTGTGAAATTTATGAAGGGATTAAAAAATATTCTAAGTGTTTTAACTTTGCTTTCAGCCTCAAAAACCTAGTGGGCTATACAGTCATCTGTGTGTTCGGAAGATACTTACCCTATTATTGTTCTCTTAGAGCACATTAAAATGGCAATGCATTTTTTTTAAGAAGACAAGGCTGCTGACTTTGCTGCTAATAATACGGCCATCATCTCTTCTTTTTTCCCCCTCTTCTTTCAAAGGTTTGGATTTCATGGGAAACAGGCTAGCTTGGTCACCATTAAATCAATCTCACCTCATATCCTTTCGTAAGTGTGAAATTAATTCTGAGTGACACTGATTATAGAGACTTTATCTTGGCCTTGGTCAAACCTAATTACTATTTCATGTGGTGTCACCCTCTATTATTGTTTCCAGGTAATGTGGCCTTCTTTTTGCTTAGTAGCCTTTACAATCAGCTCCTTGTTAGTGAATAGTAAGAGATGAAAAAACCTACAAAGAGTCTCAAATGACCTCTATTGCATTGTAAAAAGATACGTGGATTGATAAGTACATTAGGATGTGTTATTATCCATTATTCAGTTCTACAATTAGTGAACACCTGGCATGGAGACTGTAAAGGGGCTGTTTGCCTGCCTTCAATATTAATGTTAATTTCCAACATGCATCAGAAAGCATGCCAATTTCACCTTTTAGAGGAGATAAAAATGTGAAGCAAAAATAATTTTGCCTAATATTAAGAGATAAAGATTTAAACGTTAACTTTAAGGGTTATGGATTACATGTCATTTCTTATAGTATGTATCTGAGGCTTCCTTATGGAGTTGAAATGAGACTAACAAGGATGGTGAAAGGTCAGCCTATTTCAAGTCTACAGAATAGCAAGGAGGTCAGTCAAGCTAGTCTGACAGTGCAGTTGGGATTAGCCAGACCAAGAACATTTTGTTTTGTCTAGCTGATATTATCCAGTAGAGCTGAATAGGGTTTATTTTCAAATATTGTTTAAAAAAGGCCCTCCACTGAAAATCACAGATATGGGGTTGGTAATTTTTTCTTTGACCTTTGTTGGTTGTTCATTGTTTGTGTCTTTGGACTTCAGATTTAAAATTTTCCATTTTAATGTGTAAGGTGCAGACTTCAAGAAACATATGAATACATCAGGCTTGCCAATCAGTGGTGTCTACAGAAAAGAAATGTTGAATAAAATTAATAGGAATAGAATATTCCTTTAAAACAGACTTTTGAACTTCCAGATATTCACAGCTGAGACTGCAAGTAAAAAAAATGGTGCAGGTGAAAATATTTATTTTAACTTTACTGTCTTCATGCAATAAAGGATGATTTATGCACAAAGTTGTGTATTATTTTTCTTTAATGTGTGCAGAGGTGTGTTTTTCTCCAAGCTGATTTAATTTCTTTATGTTTTATACTAAAACCAATGGGACCTTCAGATACCAAGTGGTATATTTATCAAAAGCATTCATCTTTTGAACAATATATATGTAAAGTAACCCAGAATGTTTTTCCAGTGGGAATAGGCAGAGAATGAAATAAAAAAGAAGGGCTTATTAAAGACTTATGAGGAAGAAAAAAGAAAGACATGCTAAGGAATATGTTATAAACACAGGAGAAAACTCACTCATTCATAGTGCCAGTCCACATAAAGCCCAAACTGTCGGATGTATTAGTCAATGTGGAATAGTCAACCTGAAAACACCAAGCCGCAAAATGTTTTCTGTAATGAAATTCTGGACCTCAGGACCTGCAGATGCATCCTGTCAGGTCCCATGGACTTGTGCAACTTCAGGCTCCTTAGATGCTCTCAAACCTAATCATTCTCACGATCCCTGTCCTTGCTTTCTACAACCTGGGCAGAACGACTGGAGTTCTTGCTGGTGAAGAATGAGGAAAAAAAGTCATTGAGTACCTAAACTGTCTCTGTAATCAGGTATTCCATTTCCTTTTGGAGAGGGCCAGCATTTTCCCTTTTCTTCTGTTTACCAGCATACCCACAGAATCTTTTCTTGTTGGCATTGAGGTCCCTCACCAGATTCAATTCTATCAAGGCTGCTCCTTGCCTGATCCCTGGCTGCTCAGGCAATTTCTCTATATTCTTCCCAGGCTACCCATCCTTGATCCCACCCTCTGTAGGCTTCTTTATCATGTTTGAGTTTGTCCAAGAGATCTTTGTTCATCCACGCAGGCCTCCTGGTATTTTTCTCTGGCTTCCTCTTTGTTGGGGTGCATTGCTCTTGAGCTTGGCAAAGGTGATGCTTGCATACTAACCGTCTCACTAGAGCTGCTGTAAAAATTACACTAATGTAGTACATTGAAGAACATTACATTTTTTTTCTGTTTGAGAGCAATAAGAAATATGATAGTACATTTTGTTAAAAGCAGTTACAGAATTCACTTTGACATACTAGTCACTGTTAGAAACCTGTTAACCTTACCTTGACTACTACTTCATTAAGTATATGCATTCCTTGCTTGCTAAACACCATGCTGATGTTTGACAAAGAGCTTTTAATCTTCCAGTGTCATTTAATTGGGTAGAAGTTCTGTGTTAAGATAACATCACATTCCATAACTTAAAAAAAAATTTGTTCAGCTAATAAGGCTTTAGATGTTCTCTGGTTAATTATATTTGTCATTAATTTGAGGGCAGTTTTCTACTTCCCTTTTAATGCTGAATGTAGGGAACCTCAAGAGATAGGAACTGGAGAAAAATGTAGTAACTTCCCTTTGAGTTAGTGAAAAGCCATCAGTGTTGGAGGCTAAGCATCGGCCTTTAAATCAGTGTAGGTGCATGTAGAGTCAACTGAGAGTTTAGTGAGGTATATAGATTGCTTAAGAAGACAAGAACAGGACTAAAACAGACTAGCCTAGGCTAGGGTATTTCTGTTGAAAAGCGCTTACAACAATCACCTAGTTCAACTGCATAACAAGGCTGAATCTGCCAACAAGAAGGGAACAGCAAGCTACACACTATCAGGTTTATTTAAAAAAATGCTGAGAAGAGGGTGAGTTAGTCATGTACCAGTAGATAACCAGAAATCATAAATTACTCGACTTCTGCAAAATACAGTCCCCAGAGTTTACTGAATGTTTTTATGTGGGAGATTCAGGCCAGGCAAATAGGAGTTGAATTCTTACTGGTTCTACTGACAGTAGTCTGGTCAATGGCAAATTTAACAGGTCCTAGGAAAAGATGTTTCTTAGCAATAAATTTTACAGATTGGCTGGCTATTCTTCTAAGGGGAGGGAGCAAGTATAGGAGGGAAAGTCAACCAAGTATCTGGCACCACATGGTCCCAAGTCTTCTGGGTAGTAAGCATTGCCTACTTCCACTGAAGCAAGTTAAGGATACTCCACTCATTTAAGGTGATTAGAACTCTAACTTATATGCAGTTGATACTACTATTAATCTGTTCTCTAACAGACAGACTAGATTCATAAAACTGGTATAACTACATGATAGCACATCTGTCTGGCAGAGTTCATGGCCTTAATAACAAAGTACAAGTTTAGTTGTATGGAGATTACAGTGCAACAAATAAGGCATGTTTGGCTTTCAGTGATGTCTTTTTGACCTGATATTAACATGGACAGAAGAATAACATTTTATAGCTATGCTAGAGAAAGGCCCAAAGCTTAGACAAGGGAACTGAAAAGTAGAGTGTCATCAAATCAGTTACAAAACTGGAAACAGAATAGAGGCCATTCCTTTCCCAATCTCAACCCTTATGCACTTACTCAGGCCACAAGACTGAAACAAAAAGTATTTGTTGTCTATAGGAGCATCCTTGACTTGCCTATATTAGTTGGTCAAAACCCAGAGATAAATGGAGCTTAACTACCTCTACTTTGAGCAACAAAAGTTGTCAAATGCTACTTACAACCTAACGATGATGTGGGAATCACTAAGACAGTTACTTGACATACTTTGATGCATGCTAAACATGTATGCTAAAGGTGCTTTAGCAGTAGAAAATACATACATACAGTTTTGAAAGGCCCTGGGATTTCCAAACCATTGTCATAAGTCCCACTGGTGCCTTTTAGTACCAAAGAAATATTTTAGTCATGGTAAAAAATTCTAGCCAGTGATATAGGGAGAGATTAGACAGCATAGACCAACTGCTGTGGAAGATAACACAGTACATCTTGGTAAATGATGAGATTATCCTTAGCAAGTATTTTGCTAAAACAGTGTACAGGGAAGCAAAATTCCTTCTTCTACTTCCTTACTTTAAATATCATACCATGAAACAATTATGAAATGCCTCATTAAAATGTTTGCTGTAATTTAAAGCCAGATCAACTTAGAAAATCTTTGTCTTGCATATAATGTTATGATTCATCTGTTTGCCATTCCTTCTTGTTTGTTTCAGTGTTTCTGTAGCAATTCTTGTGTTTCAAGTACTGAATAAGTTGTATAAAAGTACATCTTTTCTTGATTGTGTAAACAGCATGCTCCTATAGAAGGAAATACTTTATTATTATGCTCATTAACATTTCATCTGTTACAACTACACTCTCCCTTTTCAATAGAAGTATACCATTACAGTCTTATTTTTAAATTCTTCTCTTTCATGACTTCAAAAGACTGTCTCTTCACAATAGCTTTCAAAACATTTGCTCCTCAGAAAGTGCATAGTGATCAAACTATAAATGTTAATATCTTTCCTTTTTCGTAACACTTTTCCAGGATCCTTGTGCAAGCCAAGCACTTAACAACAAAAGATGCATATGCCAGAATCCCAGCTTAGTATCTCTCTGTAAACTGAATTACTTTCAGGCATCTGAGCAACCTCTAAAACAAAAAGAAATGCCTTAGAAGATGTAAATCTTGCAAATAGTTTGGCATTTTCTTGCATATAACAGTGATGTCAGAACTGCAAATAAATATAAAGTGAAAAAGAGAATGGATATGGCACAAAGTGATGTCACTTGTTCTTTTGGAATTTGGGTTTGTGGGTTGCCAGTGTTTTGGATTTTCAAGATCAAAGGATAACTGAGGTTAGACGGGACCAAGGTCTAACCTCCTGCTCAAAGCAGGGTTGGCTTTGACATCACATAAGACTGCTCAGGACTGTGTCCAGGGTAACCTTCAAGGCTAGAGATAGCTCAGTCCTTTCAGGCCCTTGCTCCACTGCTTGGCTCTCCTCACATGGAAAATATTTCTCCTAATATCCAGCCCAAACCTCCATTGTTTCAATTTCTGCTGGTTGATTTTGTCCCTTAACTTCCTGCCATAGACCACTGTGAAGTGCCTGGCTCTGTCTTCTCAGTGAGCTCCCCATAGATACTGGAGAACTGCTGCTAGGTGCCCCCACAACCATTCTTCTTTCCGGCTGAACTAATATCAGCCCTGCAACCTTTTGTCAAAGGCAATCAGGTTGATCAAGCATGATATATCATGGAATCATGGAATGGTTTGAGGTGGAAGGGACCTTAAAATCATCTAGTTCCAATTCCCTGCCATGGGGATTATATATCCTTTCAACATGCATGCCAACTGTTGTCTGCTTCCTCCTTTCCCTTCATCTGCTCAGAAATAGGCTGTTAGAAACATCTGTGACTTTTCCATGGGCCAGACTGAGTCCAATCACCTTGCAGTTCCCTGAACTGACTTTTGACTGTTTTTGAATAGGGGCATATGTTTTGTGGCATTTAGGTTTTTTCCTTTGTCAGAAACCTTTCCCTGTCTCTGTGAGCTTCAAAGGTGATAGCAGCTTTTCAAGGAATTTGGATAACTCTCTCAGCCCCCTTCGTGCAGTTCATTGCGTCCCACGGACTTCTGTGGGTTGTTGTCTTGCAAGCAATTCCTGACTCAACCCTCACTCTCAGCTGGTAGCCCTTCTCCTGCTTGTGTCCTGTCACTAAGCACAGAGGTCTGGCAAACCTTCCTGGCGAGACAAAGAAGGCCACAGGTGCTTCAGCCTTACCTGTTTTCATTGTCACTAAATCATGCCCACACAATCTGTCAGCAGCAGTATCATATTCTCTTTGCTCATTGTTTTACTGCCAATGTCGTGGTAGAAGCTCTTCCTAGTGCCTTTGACATCCCTTGTAAGTCTCAGCTGTAGGTGAAATTCTGCTTTTCTGATAATATTCCACCTGCACAAACAACATTTCTTAAATTCTTCCTTTGTATCCTTGCACTCCTTCTCTCTTGTCGTGGTTTAAGCCTCTCAGCCACGAAGTTTTCTCTCTCACTCACTCACTCTCCCGTCTTTCTTCCCCCAGTCCCGGGGGGATGGGGAGGAGAATCGAAAAAATGCAACAACCACAGGTTGATGAAGTGTTTTGATATAGTTGATACAGTGCATTGAGTTCAGTAACTAAAGTATAACACAAACCACTACTGCTACCACCAATAATAATAATGACAAGAGAAATACAAGGGAAAACAATACAATTGCTCACCACCTACAGTCAGCTCGATCAAGCAGTGCACCCCCACCCTTCCGGGGTTTTGCCCTCCATTTTCACATCCTGGACATGACGTGCTGTGGTATGGAATAACCTCTTTGGTCAGTTTGGGTCAGGTGTCCTGTCTCTGCTTCCTCCCGGCTTCCCCTTCTCCCTGGCAGAGCATGAGGCTCAGAAAGACCTTGGTCAAACCAAAACATTACCAAGCAGTAACTGAAAACACTGGTGCTATCAGCACTGTTCCCAGGCCCAAAATCAAAAACACAGCGCTGCACCAGCTACCAAGAAGGAGAAAAATGACTGCTGCTGCTGAACCCATGACATCTCTTCTGCATGCTGCATTTCTGAAACAAGCTGTTCCATGAGCTCCCCATTCATGCAAGCTGATCTCCCAAGACATTTATTCGATATCCTGAGTTTAGGGATGGTCTGATTTTGTGCTTCTGAATAAGCCAAATTCTATTTTCATTAACTCCAGGATCTGCGCTCTACTGCTCTCCTTTGTCACTCCTCTTGGGATCCTGAAAACTGCTATTTCATGTTCACTGTAGCTGAAACTGCCATCATTTACCAAGTACCCAACCAGTGCCTCCTTGTTAGTGAACAGCAGATCCAGCCATACATTGCACCTGCTTTGCCCACCTAGTACCTGTATCAGGAAGTTACCACTGATACTCACCAGTAGTACTGCTTGTGTCCTGTAAACCTTCCTTCTGAGATGTCTCATGGGTCTGTGACACAGAGACCTCCTCAAACAGTTTAAAGAAGGTTTCACCCATGTTGTCACCCAGATTGGCTGGTCTGTAGCTCAGTCGCACTTTACCAGCTGGTCCTTTCTCAACCCGGGCCCACAAGGTCTCCGCCACCTGCCACCTGTCCCATACATCTGACTGCTTTGCACAGAGACCATCCCCTCCTCCCTTCCATGTGTGCACCTCCTGAAGGGCCTGTGTCTGTCCAGCACAGCACTGCAGCCATGTGAGCTGTCCCACTTACTCCTCATGATTCCACCAATGTCCCACATGGGGCACTAGTCCCTCCGAGTTGTCCCTCAGGCTGTGTGCCTATGTGCTTACACACTTGAGATGCCTGTCCCTTAGCTCCACTTTACCACTGTGAGGTTCCTCTTGTTCTTTGTCCAATATTTCCTCACTCAGCTGTCAATCATCACCTCCTTTTGCCATCATTCCTTGTTTAAAATTCTCCTCAACAGTTTGGCCAGTGTGTTGATAAAGATGCTCTTACCCTGTTTTGCTAAGTGGATCCCACCTCTTCCTAGCATACCTCAACCCACAAAGTGGGTCTTGTAGAGATAAAAGCCAAATTCCTTTTCATGACACCTGCTATGCAATGATGCGCTGATTGGTGTTGATCTACAGAATTCATCAGCTCTCCTTCAAGCCCTTCTTCTGAAACTTTCCAAGCCCTTCCTCAGATTTGAAGTATATAACTACATCTTTCGAGACTCGTGCTAAATAAGGATGTAGATTTAGTTTAGCTGCCACCACAGTTACCAGCAAGAAAGTGTGGGTTTCTGTACATGCAACCATGAAGTTATATAGGCATGTACATCTTTATATAAATACAGATGTGCACATTTTTCCATCTGTTCCAGCAAAACCAGGAGAGTTCTGGAATTGAATTGTTCTATTGATACTTCAAAGCAGAGCAATGTGAGTGCTCTGAGTTACCGCCTGGGCTTAAACTATGACACAAGGAATTTCTGCTGGGCACAGATTGGTAAAGAAAAGCATAGTGAGATGTTGAAGGATGAATAACTTTAATCAGAATCTGAATTCTTTGTCACAGACCTGCCAGAAAGCTCGGCTGCCTGACCACCAGCTGAGTTAATTATCTTCTCTTGCGCACAGAACTAGCTCACTAGATTCACCGGTATACTTCCCCTCTTCTCTGCATGACAGAGAGACTGGAAAATATGATCCTTTCCGGTTCCAAATTTTTCAGGGACTCCTAGGAAGATGTGGATCTCACAAGAACTCCTACACTTCTGCCTTTGAGACCAGTGCAGAATACTGGAAGAGAATGGCTGCTGTTAAACTGCCAGCCCCCACAAACTTGAGTCTCCAGCTAAGCCCTAATTAATTTTGAGGTTTGGGAAGCAGATAAAGAATCACAGACACAGATTCTTTGTCTGCAGTCATTTCTGAGCGGAAGCTATGTGAGATGTAGCTTGGTATCAGGCACTGTACATTGAAGTGCATGGTAAAGAGCTGTTGATTTTCTTTAAGGTGATATTAACCTAGGGCTGTGACTGAGGACCCTAAGAAGCAAAATGTTACCCTTCACAGAGGTTGATAGTCACATGTCAACAAACAGGTAAATAATTCCATTCCTTAAATATCCTGGGTTTTTTTCTGGAACAGATGGAAAAATGTGCACATCTGTATTTATATAAAGATGTACACACCTATGTAGCTTCATGGTTTTATGTACAGAAACCCACACTTTCATGCTGATTAATGTGGCAGCTAAGCTAAATCTACATCCCTATTTAGCATGAGTCTCAAAAGATGCAGTAATGCCATTCAAAGCTCCCATAATTGCTGGTTCTAAGTCCTGTTTTCTTCGACCTACGTGCTTGCTTCTTTGAGCTAGCTTATAATAAGCAGGTCAAATCTAATGTAGACCTGCAGTCTTTCACTCTGGTGCAAATAATGCTAATGTCACTCTATCCTTTACACTCCAAATTTTGTTTCAGCACCAGCCACCCCCTTATCTGCACGCTTAAACACCAAACTTTTCAAAACATTTCTGAAAAATCCCTTCCCACCATCATAAGCAATACAGCATCCTGCCTGGAGCAGCAGGGGCTCTCATCAGAGAACAACAAACAGTATTTCTCACCTGATGTTTGAGACTCAAATTTGGAGGCTGTGCGATACAACGAGCAAGCACCATCAGAATTTTTTTGTAACATGATTGACTGCTCAGCCTGCATCCCTTTTCCCAGTGATCTGGAGAACCAGACAGACACATTCTCTGCCCACAGCCAATCTTTGGGATTCCTGTAGAACAATAATAGTACCTTCTATCACAGATTAGAATATGGGGTTTTGTTCCCAACCCAGCTTTCACTGGCTGTGAAGATAAATTTGGAAACATATAGAAGTCCCTGCTGTTGTTCTGGGACACCTTCACCTAGAAAGACCAACTCATCATAAAGTCCCATTCCAATCAGAAATCTGACCTATAAAAATTCCAGCATGAATTTTCTTTTTGATTGGGTCCAAGAGACATCCAGTCTATATTTGTAAGGCTTAAAAGTCCAACCTGGAAGTTATGATTTGGATTATTTTTACCCTTTACTTGCATGCTGTTGGCCAAGCAAACCCTCTAATTGAAATGTGAATGCTCATTGCCCATATCCATGCACAAATTAGGACAGAACTACTAATCTACTCACTGCTCAGTTCTCCAGTACCAGGAGCAATAACCTACTGCAGGCATTAAGGTCCACACAAGCAATTTTCACATGTGCTGTACAGAATGATTACACTTATTTACTTCTTAAACAATTAAGACATCCACCTTTCTTAATGGACTTTCAACTTCCAAATATTATTATTGCATACCAGGAGAAACACTATGACATTCTGAATATGATTTATTGGTGGTGCCATTGTTTTCAGCATAATTAAAAATGAATAAGAAAGTCACAGTTGAATAACCTTAGATGACAACTTCTTTGGGAACACGTACAGGTATATCACAAATAGGATATAATTCATCAGTAAATATTTAAATCAGTAAATCTAGTTGCAACATCTTTGTAACATATTATTGTGAAAATATCCTGGTTGTCCGAGCTGAAGCGTATAAAAGACACTAATTTAGCTCTATGAAGCTTTTGTTGGGAAGGTCTTATAGCATCCTAGATCAGACAATTATTTCAGATGAGAGGGTGAAATTGAAAATCTGAATATTTTGCAGAGAAATTTATCATTTCAGAGCAATTTTACTTGGGAAAATGCTTTAAAAGTTTGGGGTTTACTCCTGTGCAGAACAGAATGCCCAGTTGTTATAAAGAAATTGAATTCTTATCATTCATCTAATCTAATAATTTTATTATTGTCCAGAGGATTACAAAATTTGACTCAAAATATCCTTTCAGACAACACTTTTTAAAGCCTCTTTCACAAGAGGATCTCAAGTGTAATTAATAAAGCCTCACAATACTCCAGCCATGAACATCATGTCTATGTACTACAGAAAATACATCAGAGATTACATAATTTCCTGCTGTCAGACTAGTAGTCTGCTGGGGAAACCATATCTCCTGACTTCCAGTCCTTTCACCTGAACACAATGATTCTGTCAAGTTATGGGAACTAATGACTACCGTTAAACCAATCCAAAATATTACTGACCACAAAAACAGAAGTCACACTGTAGGTCTCAGAGGAGACAGAAGCTAAAAAAGCCCCTGTAATTAGTAAGTGACTTGCTATCTGTCAACAGGGAAAGTTCAAAAGAATGTATTTTATTTTTCGAAAAAACAAGCTACTTCAACATTATTGTCATCAAGTGATGACTCATTTATTTATTAAATAAGAGACCACTATTACATCTGAAATATGGACTAATTATTCTAAAAGCATTAATCAATTTGTTAAGAACTCTTCAGTTATAATGTAGTCTCTTTGTTGCTACCATGGTAAGATTTACCTAATATATCCATAATCTGCTTACTGATACAAATACCATCTCCTTTGAGTTAATTTCAGGAAAACATTTTAGGCATGCTCTAGGCTGAAAAGAATGACAAATAATTTTTAGACTGAAAGTTGAAGTGGATTGATTAGGAGCAATTTTGAATGTTTTACACAATAAAAACATGAGCTACATGGTTCACGGAGCCAATTTGCAGAGCAACCTCTTCTCTCTAATTGCTGCTAGACTAATGTAGAAGCACACTCCTAGAAAGTAGAGAAATCCATTTACCCAATCATATCATTTGAGTAGTGAACACAAGTAGTGGATTTTTCCATTACTTTGCT
This sequence comes from Myiopsitta monachus, assembly GCA_017639245.1. Classification (NCBI taxonomy): domain Eukaryota; kingdom Metazoa; phylum Chordata; class Aves; order Psittaciformes; family Psittacidae; genus Myiopsitta; species Myiopsitta monachus. Next base: position 42,559,783 of record CM029941.1, on the reverse strand, counting down.
ACATTCCACCTGTGACCCTCGTTTTAAGAGTGCAATGCTCTTTTATACAATTTTGTAACCATAATAAAGGTCCACTTCAAAATTTTTCAAAGTAGACTAAGGACATTTAAAAAAAAATGTAATTAGAGACATAACCAATCTCACTAATTCCTGGTAATGTATTATAAAGCCAAATTATTTGCTAAAAGGTCTAAAAAAATCTCATCTTCAGGATTAGAAAAAACATTTCCTTTTCTCTTTTGGCATAAGAGTCTAGTGGCTATTCTCTTCTGTCTACTTACTCTGTGGCTGTCCCAGATACTGCAGAATTTATTTCAAGAATTGCTTGTTGTTTTTGGTTTTGTTTCTTTTTTTTTTTTTTTAAAGAAATTGACAGCATCGTATTTTAATCAAGACAGGACGTTTATTTTTAATACTGCTCATACAAAAATAGATAATATATTGTTACTGGAAAGAAAAAGGCATATTATTTGCTCCACTCATTATAGCAAGTTTAGTACACAGAATAATTATGTTCCAGGTGCCTCCTCTCAGGAACATTTCTATTAATTGCTGGAACTACATTAAAAATAATCGTCTTAGTAAAACCAATCCTGGGAGCAGAAGTTGGTTCTGTGCAAGCTTCTAAGTTTCTTTATTGAATTAAGACCATATTTTAAAAGCTATTATCATAAATCCCTAGAAAAAAAAAATACAAAAATATTTTCAGAAAGTATTCTTCATTGTTTAAAAATAAAACAAATGATGCTATTGATGTTGCAAGGTTGTAGAGAGTTTCCTGATGGACTGAAATATTCTTATACTGTGATCTTTGGATGAAATGTATTAATAAGTGAGAGGTGTTGTGACACTGTTACCACAAAATATTTTCTATGATTTAACAAGATATTTAAAGGAATAACTCAAGAATAACTGTTCTAATTGCACATTATACACAGAGAGGCACCCAAATCTGAAAAACTGTTACAGCTTTTGCTTCATGGTGGAACAGCCCTGTACAAAGAACATAGAAGAACTGGACATGGCAGTTAATTATTTTTTTTAATGACAGCAGTGCTACTTGTGACACATTAATACAGCTAACAACATTCTCATTGCTTAATGCTCTGGTTTACAATATAATTAGAGAAACTTGCCATTTCCTGAAATCTACTAACTGCAGTAACTCAAAGCATATGCTAAATATCTGCTACTTGTCTAAATACTGATTTGAATGTGTTAGAGATACCATAACAGCAAGGCTAGCATGGACACATTTGTGTTATAATGTATTTCAGTACACTATACCTGGGGTTTTAGAACAGGCCTCACAATGACCTGGCTGGGACATCTGGGAAAAAGAAAGGAGTTAGTAAATACATTTTTTTCAAAGGCATATATTGACAAACACATTGCACTGATATAGACAGGACATAATGCTTTTAAAATAATTAACATCTTGAAAAAGGGTCAGCAGTCATAGTCCACCTATTTGCATACACTGGTAATCCCACTACAGATGAGGGATTCAGTGAAGATTTAGGTAAAATGAGCTTAGTAACTCAATCTTCAAAAGAATATGATTCATCCGAACCATACATAGCTTATGACCTATTCCAGGAAAACCAAGGAACAAATGAAAAATGGGCTATGATGTCCTATTTGAACAGCAGGAACTGGATTACCAAAAGCTGCTATAGGCAACATCTATAAGTTACCTGTCAGCGCACTTGCAAATTCAGCTCCACCATGTTATAGCAAAGCGGCATCTGGACAAGATGGCCATAATTTCCTGCCTGTGAATTCCTCCTAAAAGCTCTTCTCTTTTGCTGTTTTCTGAGGCCCTCCCTAGAAAACATTTGACATTGAGTAGGGAAAGTTGTGTCCTAAAATACCTCCTTTTTTTTTTTTTTTAAACACTGTTGTGGCAGCGTAATTTCACTGTCTTTGTTAGACTTAAAACTGCTTTGCATCAGTAAAACTGGGTAGGGAAGCAAGGAAGCATATTATATTTCTTGCTGTCCTGAACTTGAAACTACCAAGAACCCCAGTTTATGTCAGAGATGCCAGCTATATGTGAAGCAGTATGATTGCTCAGCAATGGGAATTGTGCCAGCAGAAGTGCCTAGCATAGCTAGGACTCCATTGGCAAAACTGCATCGATGATTCTAAGTGGTAGATGCAGAAAGCATACAGCTGTGGATGAGCAAAGATGTCAAATTTGTACTTGACAGTCCATATCTGTTAGGAGAAAACCAAGCCTTTCAGGTAAACCCACTTTTCTGGGTATAATTGCATCTACCCCGAGACAGATTTAGGAATATCTCAAGTGTTGGTACTTTTCAAACAGAAAAACAGTCTGTATTTTAGTCCTAAAAAATTTCACAGATACTTCTAATTTTGCAGTCATAGGAAAGTAGCAATATACCTCTATTATGGAATCACAGAATAGTTACGGTTTGAAAGGATCTTAAGATCATCTAGTTCCAACCCCCCTGACATGGGCAGGGACACCTCACACTAAACCATGCCACCCAAGGCTATGTCCAACCCGGCCTTGAACACTGGCAGGAATGGAGCATTCATAGCTTCCTTGGGCAACCCATCCCAGGGCCTCACCACCCTCACAGTAGCTCCAAACCACATAACCATGTTGAAGGCTTTCCCAGCTGATCTGCTCTAATCTGTTCCTAAAGGCCTGTGGCCATGGAGTCCACCACAAAGAGAGGTTCATAATGGATTTATTTGAGATCTCTGCAGGTAGTACCTTTAAGAATATTTCCCCCCTTGTCTAAGCTAAAGCTTTATTGCAGTAATTTAAGCCTGTTACTTCTTGTCCTACTGCAGGCAGGGAGAGCAGATTAATTTATTATGGTGTGTACTAATCTTATGTAAAAATCTTACATGTATTTAAAGACCAATATGTTTCCTCATTCTTTCCTCAAATCTTATTTCAGTAAACAACCTAATTTCTTTCAACCTGTCCTCACCACAAATGTTTTCTCTGCTGATGATAATTCTTGCTGTTTCTCTTGACTTTTCCTTTTTGGCTCACCTCTTTCTCAAACTGCAGCTCTGCATGACTTAGCAGTGCTGATCAGAGAATTACTTCATGTGTCATACTTGTTTTGGCTTGGATGCAGTTAATTTTCTTCATAACTCACTCCTCACATGGTGCTATGTTTTGGATTTGTGACCAAACCAGTGTAGATAACACAAGCATCTTTTAGTTATTGCTGAGCAGTCACTGAGCAGCACCATTCTTCTCTGTTTCTCGTACTGCCACACCAGTTTGCAGGCTGGGGTGCACAGGAGTTTTTGGAGGGGATACAGCTGGGACAGCTGACCCCAGCTGACCAAGGGGATATCCACGCCACAAGGTATAGTGCTCAGCAAATGTTGGGGGAAAGAGAGAGGAAAGGGGGACATATGGTGTTATAACATCTGTCTTCCCAAGTAACCATCACACATGCTGGAGCGTTGCTGTCCTGGATATGGCTGAACACCTGTCAGCCAACTGGAACCAGTGAATGAATTCTTTATTTTGCCCTGCTTACACACAGTCTTTGCTTTAGCTATAAAGATGTTATCTCAGCTGCAGCTTTTCCCTTCTACCCTTCAGTTCTCTCCCTCATCCCACTGGTGGGAAAAGAGCCAGTGGCTGTGTGGGGCTCAGCTGCCCATCAGAGTTAGCCTAATACATAAGCATACTACATCTGTCATTTTCACGGTCACGAGAGGCTGAGGCTTACCCACTTTGCGTTCCACCATACCCCCTAACTTCCTTCCTGAAGACCTGCTGACCAACCACTTACTGCCTATACTTGATTTGAACAGTCTATTGCTCCTTCTTAAGTGCAATACCTTGTTCTCATTCTGACTGAATTTCGTTGTTGGTTGTTTTTTTGCCAACGTCGTTTTGAACCACATTTAAAATATTCAAGTGTCATTCTACAGTGCTGTCGTAGGCTAAACTCAGAAAATTTTAGCAGAAATAGTTAAGTAATTTATGAGAATGACAAAAGAAACTGCTATTTGGCAGTGACTCAAAGGATATTTAAGAAATACTAGCGCGTATGATCCCATCTCTCTTACCTCTATGCTTAGAGGCACTATATAGCCAACGTGGCTGCCTGTCCCTTTCTGCCACACCATTAAGATGATTTTTTTTTTTCCAGCTCTGGAAGTTTCCGAACTCTCAGCTTCTGCCCATCCACTATCATCTTGCAGTTCATGCTCATACCCTTTCCCATATCTATTCAAGTTTCTCATTTTAGCTGTCCTGCCCTTTGGCCTCTACATGCAACCGCATACCAAATTTCTTTTTTCTCTATCTGACCCTTGCCTCCCTGACGTGTATCTCCAAGTGTTCACTTCCTGTCCTCCTGACCAGCTACTCAGAAACTCAGGACTGTCCTCTGTCCCTGTACAACCCTTTGCAAAAACATAATTTGCTGCATTCTTCATGGTTTTGCTTCCTCTATCCTCTGCCTTTTTCTTAATGTCTTCTGAAAACTCAGTCCTCTCTGCTGCATTTGCCCCTTTGTCTCTCACAGACTTTGATGTCTTCAGGGCAGGAAACACTCCTCTCCTCTTAGCTGGTATGCTAAAGTGTCAGAGTGCCACTGGCAGCCAACTATTGCAATTATTGGGACAGACCTCGTCTGTCCTTTCAGATCTGAGAGGCAGCAGTCAATGTGCAGGACAGTTAGAACAGAAAGCCTCTACAGGGAGGGGTGTGTGAAATGGGTATCATCAGACACCCTACTTTTAACAGAGTATCTACAAAATTAGGGGATATGCTAGACTGAGATGGCAGTGCCATGTCCAGCCCAGCTGTTGTGTCATTAACTGAAATTGTATAAAAACTAGAGACCTACGTTTTGAACAAAAATGAGTGTGGAGAAAAGTTCAAAAATATGCATCCCCAGGTTCAAATATCAGGAATTAAACAAAAAAAACTTCATAATTTTGAGATGCAAAATAAAAAAAATTTGTTATGCCAGTCTCATGCTTCCTGGAGTAGAAATCTACTCCCACTATTGTTTACTGATTGTCTTCTTATCACTCAAAAGCCTGGAACAAGGAGGGAACATGATGGAAAAGTGCTGCATTCTGATAATCCCCATCCTGTGAAATCAGCAGCCCCAGTTTTCTTCAGGATTGTAAACAAAAAAAAACGACAAACCCCCAGCTTTTTTGACCAAATAATCTATTTTATTTGATTTCCTGTATCTGAAAGGTCAGACTTTGGAGGCAGCAATAAGTTACCTGGGGCACTCGGACCCCTGAGCTGGAAGAAAGAGATGGGAAGCAGAATGAAGCTCCCATAATCCAAGCAGAAATTGTCAGCCACCTGCTCTACCACTTAGACACACACAAATCAATGGAGCTGGATGAGGTCCACCCAAGAGTACTGAGGGAGCAGGCAGAAGTGCTCACCAACCCAGTTTCCACCATTTCTCAGCTGTCCTGGCTTAACAGGGATGTTCCAGTTAACCAGAGGTTAGCAAATCTACATCTACAGGAAGGGCCGGAAGGAGAATCTGGGGAACCACAAGTCTGTCAGTCTGACCTCTGTGCTGGGGAAGGTCATGGAGTGGATCATCCTGAATGCCATCACATGGCATGTACAGGACAACCAGAGGACCAGGCCTGGTCAGTGTGGGTTTATGGAAGGCAGGTCCTGCTTAACAAACCTGATCTACAACAGGGTGACCTGCTTACTGGATAATGGGATGGCTTCAGTAAAGCCTTTGACAACATTTCCCACAGCATTCTCCTGGAGAGTCTGGCTGCTCGTGGCATGGATGGATGTCCGGTTTGCTGGGTGAAAACTGTGTGGAGGGTCAGGCTCAAAGAGTGGTGGTGAATGGAGGTATGTCAGTTGGCAGCGGCTCACAAGTGCTGTTCTCCAGTGGGCTCAGTACTGGGGCCAGTTCTCTCTGATGTCTTTCTCAATGATCTCCGTGAGGGGATCGAAAGCACCCTCAGTCAGCTTGGCAGCTGACACCAAGTTTGATGGGAGTGCTGATCTGCTTTGAAGGTAGGAAGCCTCTGCAGAGGGATGTGCATGGGCTGGATGGATGGGCCAAGAACAATTGCACTCAACAAGGCAAAATGCCAGGCCTTGCACTTGGGTCACAACAACCCCATATAAATGCTGCAGGCTGGAAGAAGAGTGGCTGGAAAACTTCTTGGTGGAAAAGGACCTGGGGTGCTGATCAATGGCCCCTGAACATAAGCCAGCTTGTGTCCAGGCAGCCAGGAAGGCAAACAGTATCCCGGCCTGTATGAGCAATAGTGTGGCAGCAGAACCAGGACAGTGATCATCCCTCTGTACTTGGCACTGGTGAGGCCACACCTCAAATCCTGTGTTCAGTTCTGGGCACCTCACTTCAAGAGAGACATTGAGGCGCTGGAGCAGGTCCAGAGAAGGGCAACTAAGCTGGTGATGGGTCAAGTGTGACAAGGAATGGCTGAGGGAACTGGGGCTGTTTGGTCTGGAGAAGTGAAGGCTCACAGGGGGGACCTTACCACTCTCTATAACTACCTGAAAGGAGGTTGTAGTGAGGTGGGGGTTGGTCTCTTCTGCCAGTTAACAAGCGACAGGACAAGAGGAAATGTCTTCAAGTTACACCAGGAGAGGTTTAGGTTGGATATTAGGAAAAATATATTCACCAGAAGAGCTGTCAATTGTTGGAACAGGCTGCCCAGGAACATGCTTGGGTCATCATCCCTGTAGGTATTTAAAAGGTGTGTAGATGTGGTGCTTAGGGACATGGTTTAGTGGTGGATTTGGCAGTGTTAGGTTAGCGGTTGGACCCAACCTTAAGGGTCTTTTCCAACCTAAATGATTCTGTGATTCTAAGGAAAATGTTGGTTTATGTTTTGTATTATGATGTACTTAGAATGCTCAAACGAGAGCAGGACCAATATCAGCCACTGTCGTTAATACGTAATTAAAAAAAAAATAGTACAAATCCTAATGAACTTATAGTTCAAGAAAACGAAATATAGAAAACAAAAAAGTATGATCAGTATACACAACAGGAAAGTGAGAAACTGAAAGACAGGATGAAATTATTGGTAAGGCTTCTGTGTGATTGAGTTACTTGTTCTTAGCAATATAACTAGTTTTGTGTATTTATTTCTCTAACCTAATAAAGATTTTCCTTAGAATGGCTTTATCTATCTCACTGAAGTTAACAGTTCTCAAAAAGATCTTTCAGAAGAATACAATTGCTACAAATTCCAAACAATTATTAACTCACATTATGATGATTAATCTAATGCTACTTATAAATGGTCAATTAGTGTTTTAATTTAGTTGGGGCTTATGCTTAACTGATTAACTTGAGGCTTCTGGTGGCTGTTGTGGTTCCTGGAGGTTGTTTTTGCAGTTTGGGAAATACTACTGATATGGGAATTATAGCATTAACTGTACCTCCATTAGTGACTGTAAGCATATCAGATTTTTTAAAACAGGTTATCCTAAGTAAAGCCGGTGTTGCAACAGAAGGAGACAGCAATGGCAGTAAAGTAGGAATACATCTTATATTGGGAAAATATTTGTTCTTTGAATATAACTTTTGCAGTCCCTGAATCAGGGATGGTATACAAGAATCGTACTTTTTGCCAACATTTTATATTCACCAAATCTTATGGTATAAGTCTACTCCAATTATTGCATTTTCTTGATTGCCACCAAGGACTACTAAGTGCAAATGTACAACCTCTGTCTGAGGGAGTTCATGAGCCTGAGGCTGCTGAAAGAATCAGGGAGGTAGCACTATATGCTTGCCATGCTACCCTCAACACACAGTACTAGACATTTTCAGGGATGAAACAGTTAATCACATAGGTTGCTGATGTCAATTTTTACAAGTTTCTTGCATTTTTTCATTATAGAAAAAAATCCATTAAAAAATTTATGTAGTTGACACAGTTTTCCAATACAAGTTAAAATCTGAATTCTTGTGTACAATTTTTTTTTGTTTACAAATGCTTTTCTACACAGTGGAGGTGTGGAAAATCACATTCTTTGTTTATCATATCACATATATTTTTAGTAATGTATTCTGAGAACTCATTAGGACAAACGGGTGGAAAATTCTTATTTAAAGTAGAATAGTTGTTAAGCAACTTTAAAATGTAATTAGAACTCGTTGCTGCATTTCATTATGAGGTTATTTCATAATTACTTAGCAGGTCCTAGGTATTTACTAATGCAGAAGTGACAGTACATGATACTGCTGAATTATAACCGAACAGCTGGAGAAGGCAGAGAAATAGAGAACAGATAAATGCATCATTTAAAAAACATCAGGGGAAATCTCAGCACTGAGCATCTCCCTCTGCCCCTGCCCTTCACAGCTGTAAATGATACTACAAAATTCAGCATGGTTTCTGTCTTCTGACGACTTAAGGAGCTGACCAAATAGAACCAGTTGGTTCTTCACCTATGGAACTTACAGGAATTGGGATAGTAGTACCTAGAAGAAAGCTACGGACAAACTGCTGCAATTGGCCCTGTTGTCACTGCATTGAATTCAGTGCAATGACTCAACAGGATGGGGTAGAATTGGGTTCAAAACAAATTGAGGCACACTGACACACTACTTTTCTGGTTGTTTTTTTTTTTTTCTCCTCCCTGAGAGCAAAACGTGGAACAATTAAACCTACAATGCCTTTTGCTTCAGTAACATCTGCATGGCATACTCTCCCAAATTCTGCTGTGAAAATGAAGTTTCCGTCATCATTCAAGACTGTTTAAATAATATGGTAAAATGTTACTACCTTTCTTATGCAGATATTTGTGTGTACTCATTCACAAAAGTATGTATTTTAACACTTCTTGACGAAAGAAATTAACATTCAATGGAATGCTTATGAGAAAATACTGATTTGCTGTGCTTTCCTTTCTCTTTTGACTGTGAAAATTCCAGCAGGAAATACAGCGTAGATACTAAAGCACCTCAGATTAAGCTATTTCTCGCAATTATTTTTTATATCTTCCCTGGTATCTTTAATCAGTATAAATATTTATGACTTTCATTTTTAGCTTCTGAAGTTGAGTTAGGTTTTCTGCAATTGCTTACTCTTTTTCAACCTTATGGACAGCTTTAGACTTCCTTTTTTTCTCCCTCCTCCCATGTTTATTATTTTTTACTTCTAACAAAGCCATTGTTTGATTCATGGAAGAAAACAGAGGATACAGTAAGCTTTTTCTCACCATAATATTTAGAGCTCAACCTCTTTGCTTCCTTCCATTCTGTTCTTTCCTTGGCCTTTTCCTATATTTCTATCTTATATTCCTCCTGTTTCTGAAGGATGCCTGTTGCTACCCATGAGCAGAACAGTGTCTATGGCTTCACAGGCTTTAAATTATCACACGCAACTCTCAATAACCCTCCCCCTGCCTCTTTCCACCCCTGTATTATTTCCTCCTTTGTACCTCAGGGAACTAATCCAAGCTAAAATTCAATCCAGCAACTAAAAATAATATTTTAACCCATCAGCATTTTGGTTTTCTTTTTTTAACTCAGCAGAAAGAAGGTGGTATGCAAGCATAAAAATGGGCAGAAAAAGTCTAATAGCTTCTTTTAGTGGCCAAAATAATTCATACAGACCTAAAGCAAATGCAGAACTACCATATTAAATCACCAGGTGTTCATTTTTTTCCAGTCAGTCAAATTCTACCTAAATCTTAAGGTACAATACAGACACAATTTCATTAACTGAGGTTATTACACAGCTTCTGCAAATCAGCACTAGTTATACCTGCTTAAGCATCTTTATACCAATAACTCAATGCCCAATGACTGTCAGTCTGTGTCAACTGTATCACAAGTAATGTAGTTGCACTGAACCTGTCTCCCATGAAACCCACACAAATTCACTTTCTGTGCCTGAGAGGCATCAGGTCACTGCAGACACCCAAATGACTTGCAGGCTTTTCTAGAACAAACATGTAAGGTTTTGCTTCCAACAGCATGCTAGATGAGACAGTACTGTCAAAAAAAACCCAACCCAAAACATGCAAACAAAACCAAACCAACAAAAAAACCCCAACCCCACAGCAGCCGATGTTCTGACACAGAAGATTTCTAAGTACTATGGTAAACATTAAGTAGTACCTCTTGTAGATGAGTTCTGCTATGAAAGGGCCAATAAAAATTTTGCTAGTGATTGCTCTGTGCACACCACTGCACAACATCAAACACACCATATGTGCAAAGAACATTGCCTAGAACAGCAACCTTAGTTTAAATATACTGTTCTATAGAAACTAAATTAAACCCAGCATATTATGCTTGTGGTTTTTTAATGTTGTTTTATTTAATATTTTGCCATTTTTTCTCTACTTCAGTAAGGAAACGCCTTGCTAAAATACACTTCCTTTAAGAAACCTGACTTTCTCATCAACTACCCCTTCCTTTTCCACTAACAAATTCTCCCTCTCTAACAATCCCTTACACTCCTAAAATAAAGTCAGAAATGCAGAGACACAATTTCCCAATATCAGACTATACTTACTTCCATCACAGAATATCTCTTCTAAAGTTTCAAATCCTTGGTACAATACTGTAGGAACAAACAGAATGTGTTTCTTCAGAAGATCGGAAGTGGTAAATTACACTGAAGACGTAACATCGGATTTTTAGATTCAAAACTATTCATTTCTCAAAATAAGGAGCCTTCATAAGTAATGTTTAACTGTGGATTCAAAGCACATGAAAACATTAATATTTTTTATTATCAGACATTTTCATATATCTGCAGCTGAAAAGTTTTTTTAAAGAAAGCTTCCCTTTACAAGGAGGTAGCAATATAGGCTGTATTTAATTCCTATCTATAAGATAGTGGGTTTGTAGGAGCTCCATCAATATCTACTACACTGTTGAAGCATATCATATTCTGGGTTACAAGAATAAGTTACTATTAGAAGAATATATTAAAAATGGATAAATAGCCATGCTGCATTTTGCACATTTGCTTCTGTCCACCCAGATTGATTGCTTATCAGTGGATAAGTAGTACTTAGCTGTTAAGTATGCACAAGTATTTCACTTTTTTAATATTTGCAGATGGACCCAGGGCCTAATTTACTGGTTAATAGAAAGGCCGCTACAAAGATATCATTAGATCAAACTAATTGCCTGTTCTGATTTTTGAATAGCAGAAATGGAAGAATGATCACTAAATCAGGACTTTTAAATGCAACTGGGAAAAGAACAGTCACCTAACTGGTATTACCCGACAAAAGAAAACCAGGCTTTTTTTCTTTTTTTGTCCCATGATTAGTTACCTACCACAGAATACTTACGGTTGAAAAGGATCATAACAGCATCCAGTTCCAACCCCCCATCACGGGCAGGAATGCCTCACACTAAATCATGTCACCCAAGGCTCTGTCCAATCTGGCCCTGAACACTGCCAGGGATGGAACATTTACCACTTCCCTGGGCAACCTGTTTCAGTGCCTCACCACCCTCACAGTAAAGAACTTCTTCCTTATATCTAACCTGAACTTCCCCTGATTAAGTCTGAACCCATTCCCCCTTGTTCTATCACTACAGTCCCTGATGAAGAGTCCCTCTCCAGCGTCCTTATAGGCCCCCTTCAGACACAGGAAGGCTGCCATGAGGTCTCCATGCAGCCTTTTCTTCTCCAGGATGAACACCCCTTGTCACCAATACTAGAGATTAGATCGATATTTTGCTGTAGAAAGAGAATTATGTCGCACCCTTCTCTCTCATTTTACATTAAAAACATATAATCTGCGTTTTACAACATCAGTGTTAGAAAATAAGAAGGTCATAAATAAAAGCTAATCTAATTATTAAAAACATCATGCAGTATCAACCTCATGTCCTTTCACTAACAGCAACACAGTCTATAGAATCATAGAATAGTCAGGGTTGGAAAAGACCTTAAGATCATCTAGTTCCAACCCCCTGTCAGACATCTGCTTTTCTCCTATTTTGGCTTTGCCTGACTGTCAAATGTTATGACATTATAGTATTTAACAGCTGATGCCTGTCAGCTTTGTATATGACCATTGTGGGAAAAAAAAAAAAAAAAAGGTGCAACTTGTTCCAGTGTTCTTGCATACCTTAACGTATATTTTAAAGTGGTATAACATTTTTTTTATATAGGCCCTTGCTGCACATACGCTTGGCAGCATAGTCTCTTGGCAGCTCAAGGCTATTTTTCATCAATATTTGCGTATGAACAACTAATCCACAAGTAAAAAGTTCCAGGCAATACAAGTGTGTTTTCACAAAAATGTATCTATTGAATTATTATTTGAATGTTTAATATTACAAGTAGATCCTCATTTATACTTTCTACTTAATGGCATTTTCTAGTTCAGAGAAACTGTAAGAGGGCAATTACACTAATAGCTGGTATTGGGGAGTAAATTACCTAGCATATGCTTAGGTAGCCAGCAGTGCTGGGGCTGCTAAATCCAGTTTTCTTTACAGTAAATGCTAGACTGCAATAATGTTTTCCTGTATTTTATATATAGTATGCATTTGTTAAGATATGATTGTATTGCAATTGTAAATACTAAAAGAAATTGTCTTAAACACAGAAAAGTCACTTATGAATACTTAGCTTGTAATTACATTTATTTCCTAAATGCTGTTAGAGGACTAAAGTATTCCTCCTCATTATTGTAAACCACACTCTTTTCCATCACAGGTTCTTTGAACATATGCATATTTTCACCTTATCATTATATTTTCTTTTTTAATCCAAAAGAACGCTTTGTGAAGGTTGTGATTCTGCCAGTACTGTGAGATCAAACCATCATCTGCTGCAGCTAATGCTACCATTTCTCATATTTGTCCTATAATCATCAATATCATTAAATAAAGCTTTTGACCCTTTATGCAGAAATAATAACCTGCCCTTTTTCTTTTCTCCCTTACAGCAAAGGCTCTTTTCATCCAAGCACAAAATTTAAACTACCAAGGCTGCAAACACAAAGAAGTTAACTTGTCAGGGTGGTCTGTACCAGCCAAGTTAAGAGTACATGCTGTCCATGCACTCTGTGCAAGGAGCTAAGTGTTTCTAAAAAAGCTAAATTGCTGGGGAGGAGAACACTCATTTAGCTAGTAATAGGCAATAACTACTGTATGACTCCCAGCTTCCACCTTCATCTGCAGATTAAGCATCTACAGAGATAAAAATTAGATGCCACTTGGATTGAAATTCTTTCTGCTCTGAGTAGCCATAAAACTGAGGCAAATTTCTTTTTTGCTTCAATGACCTGGTGAGAGCTGCCTCAGGAAACAGGGAAATACCCTTGACCTGAAAGGCCTTTAACCTGTAACTCTTACAAACGTCTCAGTTCATCCAACTAAGTTCACATCTCTCATTCATAAGGTATTGCCAATACAGGATGCCTACATTTTCCCTTTTTCATATTAACAGAACTTAGCTGAAATCAATGACATTTTTGTCCTTAACAATAGTGTAAAAGATTTTTTTTATATTCATCTGCCACAAAACAATAGGCTGTATATTTCCAATGCTTTTTAAGTAGTATTGTCCAGTCAAACAAGTTATCCTCTTCCACCATCACAGTGCCAACATAGTAAAAGGCATTGAATAATTTTAAAGACAGCTTTAACTGTGACTTGTTTTACAATATGAAACCTAGGATACAGTCCTTCCTAAATAACTTGCAGCTCACACAGGCAATACATATACCAAGAGAAGCAGGTGACCCATGACAACAGGAAAATCTCTGCGGGAGCTGCCCCTCATAAATAAAAAAGACTTAAAGACGGAAATGTTGAGGGCAGTCCTAACTGCAGCAGTCTTGACATTGTGCTGCGTCAAAGGCTTAGAGAAGTGAGCAAGTTATTTCTAAGCTTTATATCTGGCTGCAGCTTATGTAGGGATCTGCTTGGACCCAATAGGAGACCATCAATATAGGCAGAAAGGCCTGGGGCAGTGGGCTGCTTTTCAGGATAACCTCTTTGAAGCACAGAAACACCAGACAGTGCAGAAGACCAAGCTGCTGCAGCAGGATGCCAGTATGGATGGGCACACAACTCCTGACTGTATTCAGATGTGAAAATGAAAGCACACAGAGGTAATTTCAGGAAAAATACAGGGACACTGGTCAAGCACATAGGGGTGAGATGGCAACAAAGAGGGCTTCTGAAAGTGCAACAGAAGCAGAAGGAAGACTGAGGAAAGTGAGACCTATTGGTTAATTAGAGAAGGGGCCTACTGACAAAGGACATGGGAGAGACTGAATCATGCAAATGCCTTTTTTTCACATTTTCACTGATTAATGACAGCATTGTGGCCTCCCATTTCCCTGAGCCTACTAACAGGATCTGCAGAAAAGTAATACAACCCACAGCAAGGGAGAGAACTGGAAGCACAGCAACCACAAGACTAGACCATTACACACCAATGGGTCAGTGACACAAACAACACAGCTAAGCAAAGCAGGTGCAAGCCTGTGCAGTGCACACCAAGCCTGGCCTTCAGGTTGCGTCAAGCTGCACTAATGCCTGGGCATCAAGACATCCTCAGGCACTGCATGGTACCAGAGAAGCCAGTGGACAGCTTCTGTTTGATACCAGAAATTATGCCACCTGCATGGTCTTGCCTTTATTCAGAAATGATAGCTCTAATAACTACCATTTTACACAGTACTTACAGAATCCAAGTGTCTTAGGTTATATTTACTGGAGTATTTTACCCTGCAGATACATACAACTCTCCATGATAGCAGACAGGGTGTTGTTGGGGGCCCATGCTCATGTCACTCCAAGGCAGAATACTGCAGAAGTCACAGAAGTCAGGAGGTTCCTGATGACTGGAAAAAGGCAAATGTCACACCCGTCCTTAGGGAGGAGGATCCTGAGGGACCTTAGCCAAGGTTAAAATAGATCTTCGGCAAATCCCTATGTAGGCACACAAAGGAGACGGTGGCTGGAAAGAGCCAGCATGGGTCTACCAATGGTAAGTCATGTCTGTTCAACCTGATTCCCTCTAGGAAGAGGTTTCTGATTGAGCAGATAAGGGGCAAGTAGGGGGAGAAGCAACCAGACATGGCAGGAAGGGGCAGGAGGAAGAACAGAAAGAAACTATTCAGAGAACCAGTACTGCATGAGCTGAACACATAGACTGACAACCTCCTTATGTTCCACAAAAGCAAATGCAAAGTCCTTCATCTTAGCAGAAATAACCCCATATGACAGAAGGGGCTGGGAACAAACCGATTAGAGAGCTTTACAGAGCAAGAGCTGTATGACCTGGTGGGTAGACTGAACCTAAGTCAGCAGCTTAACCTTGCAGTGGCAATGACCAGCCACACGCCAGGCTCTATCAGAGCACCAAGCAGGCCCAAGAAAAGGAGCTGCCTTCTGCTTTCAGCACTTGTGAGACTGCATGTGGAGTACTGTGTCCTATTTAGACTTCCTCAGCATACAAAAGCCACTAACAGTGAAGCAGCTTACCAGTAGATGGCTGCCAAGGTGGTCAGGGAGCTGGAGCATGTGCCAAGCCCTAGAAAGACTGAGAGAATTGGGCTTGTTCAGCCTTAAGAGAAAGCCAAGAATTAAGAAGCAGAACAAATTCTGACAGGAAGATACTGTAATTTACCCTGTTAGAAAACCCAGTATAAATAATAAAAAGAATCCTTAGGGAAAAAAGAATTAAAAAGTGACATACTCATACAAAAGTATGCTACACATACATTAAGTGTCCTGGGTTCAGCTGTAACAGCTATTCGCCTCCTTCCTAGTAGCTGGTACAGTGCTTTTTCAGATTTAGCCTGAGAACAATGCTGATAACACACCAACATTTTAGGTGTTGCTCAGTAATGCCTACTACAAACAAAGGCTTTTCAGTCTCTCATGTTCTGCCAGTGAGGAGGGGCGCAAGAAGCCAGGAAGAAGCAGAGACAGGCCACTTGACCAAAACTAACTGTCCTGGGTTCAGCAGTAGCAGTAATTTTTCTTCTTCTTAGTAGCTGGTGCAGTGCTCTGTCTTTGACTTCCGGCCTGGCAACAGCGCTGATAACACTGAGGGTTTTAGCTGCTGCTCAGTAAAGTTTACTATGACCAAGGACTTTCTGAGTCTCATGCTCTGCCAGGGAGGAGGGGAAGTCAGGAGGAAGCAGAGACAGAACACCTGACCCAAACTGACCAAAGAGGCATTCCATACCATAGCATGTCATGCCCAGTATATAAACTGGGGGTAGTTACCCAGAAGGGCTAGATCACTGCTCGGATCGGGCTGGGTATCAGTCAGCGGGTGGTGAGTGGTTGTATTCTCTTCCCTTGTTATTTCCCTAGTCATTATTATTATTGGTGGTAGCAGTAGTGATTTGTTATGCCTTAGTTACTGGACTGTTCTTATCTCAACCCATGGGAGTTCCATTCTTTTAATTCTCCTCCCCATCCCTCTGGGAGTTGGGGAGGAGAAAAGGGGGATGTGAGAGAGAGGCTGTGTGGTTTTCTGAGTTACAGCTGGGCTTAAACCACGCCACTAGCTAAAAGGGTATTCCATACCCCAGCATGTCATGCCCAGTATATAAACTGGGGGGAGTCACCCAGAAGGGACTGATCATTGGTCAGGTTGGGCTGGGCATCAGTCAGTGGGTGGTGAGCAAGTGTTTTGTGCATCACTTGTGTTTATTGGTTTTTTTTTTCTCCTTCTCTTTTTAGTTTTGTATTTTCTCCCTTTGTTATTTACCTTATTACTATTATTACTACTAGTAGTTGTTTTATACTATACTTTAGTTGTTGGACTGTTCTTATCTCAACCTGTGGGGTTTACATTCTTTCAATTCTTCCCATCCCAGCCAGAGGAGGGAGGTAAAAGGCTTGAACCACGACTGAGATGAGAAGCTGATTTGTAGCATCTCATCTACCTCTTCTGTTGAATTAAAAAGAATCGCAATGTCAGGCTGCTCATTTGCTGTCATTAGTGTTGACGTTGTTCCTTCTAGGACCAAAATGCAGAGAACTGGAATTGAAATGAGAAAGACTAATTATACTTGAAAGTCCCTTTGCTCCTTCCTCCCAAGAATATTTACATTTGTTTGCCACCAGATAACCCGGAACTATTGTACTATATTCTGTAAATCATTCTTCCCTCCCTATAACAAAAGGTTAATACCTTTACATTACAGCAAGACATTAAGAAATAGGCTTTGTATTTAGAACCAAATGTTATGTTTACTGTTCTAATCATGTTCCATACTCACCTGTGAAAATTTCTCCTACCCATATGACCTGAAATATGTAATTCTTTCAGTGTGAAATCACAGTACTGGAGCATGCCCTTTAAGAAATCCCTGAACACTCCTGATACTTAAAATGACATCATCTCAACTAGCTGTTGCTTCCTTAGGACACTGCCTTCATTCAACAAGGAAGCTGCTTGGTTATAATGACATGCTTTGTTGTGGCCAGCCTAGTATGCAGTAGGATTAGGCTAGTCCTCAAGCTGCTCTTGCCAGCTTAGTTTATTTGGAAACCTGCCGCATTCTTCATTCTAGCCACTGCCTTGTTCTACAATTTGAGTGTGAATACCTTTAGAAGTAGGGTGCAGTGAAGTTTCTGAGAACTTTCTCTTTTCTACTACCTCACCTTAGTGACAAAGCTTTTAACTGGGATATTCTGATAGCTACCTGGCAGTGCCATAGCAAATTTATTGCTTTCATTTTCTTTAATAACTCTAAGAAAGGCAGGAAGAGCAAACTTTCATCATTAATATAACATCCAAGTCATTGTGTGAGAACATTGTAGGTTTCATACATTCAAATTAGTTGGAAGTTCCCACTGTGATGAGGATGAGGAAAAAACAAAACAAAAGCAAACCAAAACCAGTTTTTCTCATTAATATAAAAATATTCCTTAAGAATAAATTCTGAAACTGCACAGGGACAGATACCCAGCAGGCGCAAAAGTCTACTTAGCAGCTGAAACAATGTTATTAAAAGTGAATTTGTAGAATAGCACAGATGACACAATGACCAGGAACTGCTTTATGCTAGGTTACATGTAACTCATGAGACCAGCTGCCAGGAAAACTCCCCGCAGGAGCTGGTACAGGAACTCTGTGGCAGTCCCCAGCAGAAGCCTGCCGGTACCTCTGC
This sequence comes from Myiopsitta monachus, assembly GCA_017639245.1. Lineage (NCBI taxonomy): Eukaryota > Metazoa > Chordata > Aves > Psittaciformes > Psittacidae > Myiopsitta > Myiopsitta monachus. The sequence goes on along the minus strand of CM029941.1, from coordinate 42,541,662 downwards.
TCCAGATTATCACAATGGTCAGGTGGGGTTACAATCTGCTCTCTGAATTCAGCCTGTAAGAACGCTGGTTAGTTGAAAGGCTATGACATACACTGCTACTTGGCATGTTGAGGCAGTACACACACACAATACATACAGCACAAAAGTGTTAAGACTGGTAACAGGGAAGTTGATTCCAAGCGCGATAGCGGAAAAGGCATCAACCAGTGACTGGTACACAAAGCCACCTATGCTATTTTCTGTTTGACATACTGGTCTCAACTAAACATCCTTTCTCAAAGTCACTTTATTTCATTCCTTTTCTTGTCTGAAAAAAAACATGCCATGCTTTTCAGTAATTCTAAAAGCTTAAACACAGATTTAGAATCATTACACATCAGAAAATTGCACTGAAATAAATGCAGAGCAGTCAAGTTCTAAATAGCTAGCAGCAATGAAATTTACCTTCTTGCCACACTGGAGTATAGGTACAGGAGTAGCCAGCCTGCCAGGAAGAACATCCTGGTGATGAAGACAAGGGCAACAGGCAGAGGGGGACAGAACGAAAAGACAGATAAATAACAGTGCCTTTAAGATGCTAGAAGCGAAAAGAATGGAAGACACATTAACATTTTAGCAGAGATGACTAAGCCTTAACATATATGCAGAAAAAGAGAGGCAGGTGTAACTTGATCAGCTGAAGCAAATACAACACTTAATATTTGATTTTGTGCTTTGAATGACATTCCTCTTGTTTTGCCCAAATAGAAATAAAATCTGTGGGTTATTCATTTGCTTGGACTTTAAGGACTCCTACCCTTTTACATGGAAAGGCCAAAACTTCAAAGGAAGTTTCCTTAACTCATCATAAATGTTTCCATAAAACTCCAATAAGGTTTACAGTCAGCAGTATTAACATTTACAGGGATTATGAGATGAAGCTTCATCAGTTTCCTATTAACAAGCAATTCTTTCTGAAACTATAACTAAAGTTCCAGCAATATAGGTTCCACACAGGGAAAACCTTTTGCTCTTACAGTTCTAAATGATGCAGCTCCCAACAGACTCGGAGGATAAACCCAGAAATAACTTACAGGGTTATGGTTTGCTCAGGTTCTCTGCAGAGTGCGGAAGGCAAGGATAGGACAGGGAGGAAAGAGACACAGGAATTTATGCATTTCTAAACTGTATAAAATAAATCTTAAAAAACTTAAGCCTTGAGTTGATAAAGCTCAAGGTTCCCCCTTCTCCACCTTCTTCCATTTTTCCCTTACTTAGCAAATTATCTCTAGTAACTCCCTAGGTCACTTGCAGTCTCAAAGGATGCTTCTCAACTGAGGACAGGGCAGCAGGGCAATTCTCACAGCAATTCCCAATGGCCTAACAGACATTGCTCAGAGAGAGAAAAGGCTCTGAAAAAAAAGATAGTGATTGTCCAATACAAAAATCCCTTTCCTGACTACCAATTTTAGAGTCTTTGCAAATACTGCACACTTCTATCTACGGTCTCCTGCCTCTGCAGAATTTTAATTCTTCTCATTCTAAAGGGGAAAACAAAAATCCAAACAAACAAGTAAGCAAAACAACAAACTAGAGAAGGGAAAAGGATAGGAGGAAGGAAAAGGAACAACAAAGAAACAAACAAGCAATCAAACCATTTCTGATACTTTACACACTCAACAAGGTTTATGCTTTTCTTTTACAGCAACTAAGAAGTTTCCACCAAAGTTTAAATGAAAACTGCAATGTATTTATTTTTTCACATTCTAAAAGTAGAAATAAATATCAAAATTAAGACCAACATTAAACATACATATACAACAGGTTTGTAGCACAAGTGCTTGGCAACTCTATAAAAGGTTAGAATATTAATGAATAAAGTGGCCTATGGGTTCAAAACTGTTAGCAATGATAGACATTAACACGCCAAAAAAAAACTCCGTACATTATAATCATACTTTTTTAAAATAAAAAATTTAAAAATATTTGTATTTTTATTTGATTTTCTAAAATACACATTAATCTCATTAATATATAGGGCTGAGTTTTCTTTTTCCGGCTCATCTGAGCTTTCAGAAAAAAAATCTACTTCTCTACACTTCAGGTTCTTGCACATTGAATATGTATGAGAGTCTTCCACTCAAATTCTGCTACTACAGATCACCAGTCAATGACACAGAGAATTCTGCATAATGAAAATTATACACTTGTACTTTAAATGAAAACACGAATATTTGAAAGCTTATTTCATTACCACCATAAGAAACAAACTGCTCAGTTTTGCTCAAACAAGTCATCTCTTCTTCTCACTTTCCATTATTTTTCCTGGTAAGAGAAGAGACATACGACTGAATTTTAAATTTTAACTTTCAACAGTCCTTCAGGGGAAATCTGACTTAAATGTATCCCAGTATAGACCTGCAAGTTTGCATGTTATTTATTCAAACGTTTCTTCAATTGTTCTAGATGCCTTGCATCAACATCCTGAAGAATCAACACAGTGGCTTTAGACTGAAGTGGATTAAACTCTACAGTCATCAAACAACAGAGATCTATCAGTTGTTTTTGACATTTCTCTAAACCATCCTTAAGCTTTAGATGTAAAGCTGGATCCTTTCTCAAATTAGTCATTTCAGACACTGAAAAGCCAATCAAACTTGTTAGAATATCATTAGCAAAATCTACTTCAAGATAAGCTGAACCATCAGAAATTTTTGCCTTTATACCCCAGGACCCATTGGTGCTTGTGAGGTTTCCAGTGAGAGTAACAATAAAACATTTAACTTTCAGCACTGTAATAGTTTCTGGTCTTTTTGTAAGGAGAAGAGAAATATATGTGAAAGGTAGAGAATGTAAATCTAAATGAGCCTCTACTGCTCTGCAAGGAACTGTCTGTGAATCATGCTTCTGCTGATCTGCTTCTGGATTAATTTTTGAGAAAAATACATGATCATCATTTACCAGCCTACTGTCAGAAGCGTGCTGGGATTTACATCTGCTGTCATTTAGGTCTGTATTATTCTGCCTTTCTCCAGGAGGGTTTTCCAAATTAAAATCTGCAGAACTGCAGGTCTGATACATGCTTTTGCACTGCAAAAAGCTGCTCATATTATTTCCATCACCATCAAATACTGTTCTTCCAAAAGTCTTTTGTTTGCTGAGAGCTTCTACTGGCTTATCTCTTTCATTCACATCACCTTTTTTGCAAGTGCCATTCGAAGATGAATTGCAGGAGATTCTAGATGTATGTGGAAGTGTCTCAGTAATCAAACTCATGTTTCTGTTTATGACCACTGGTGGCATTTCTTCCAGCTCTCTTTGCATCTCTTCTTCCAGAATAAAGTCATCTTCTGAAGGAAAGTCATTTGAAAAGCCATCAGCATATTCTACGGGAGGTGAAACTTGATCATCTGAATCAGGCAAAGGACTTCCAGATTCCTGTGGCAATACATTCCCATTGGGTGCAGTCAGTGAACCAGGGGCTGTACTAAAATTGTTGCTTCTACTGTAGCATCTGCTTTCTGAAGACGTTTCATTGTTTAAAGCAAATTCATTATTTTCATCAAGACTAGCTAAAAGCTCTTCATCTGAAGGACCTAGACTTTGTTCTAAGTCATTCACAGGCCTTGGAACAATGTGGTCATGGCCAGCTTGTTGGACAGAATAAGGGTTTTCAGTTTCTCCAATTAATCTAGCTAGGACTCTTTCCTGAGAATACTCATCCAGAAGAGCATCCACTTCACCTCCCAACAGTTTCACATTTTCTGGCTTAAGCAGAAGGACTCCAAGACGATATGCAATATTACCCTGTACAGTGATTTTTGTTCCAGGAGGAAGATTACTGTGGAGGACGGGCACTGGCTGATACTCCATGCCCTGAATTTGATGTATCCCATCAGTTAGTTGTAGCATTAGCATTCGAGTCGGCTTTGCTTCCCAGGGCTTCTGGAATGCTTGAGTACTGGCTGTTACTTCTTCATTTTCAGTATTTTTCCCTCTTAGCTTCTGCAATTGGGAATATGCTGGCTGACCAACATCAACCAGTGAATCAATCTGTATGGAGTAGAAGCCTGACAACTCTCCTTTGGGAGCATCTAAGATGCAGTCAGGCAAAATGGGATATTCCAAGTCTCTTAGATCAGTAAGAAGCCACTGCTCAAATACCTGACTGTTAATCTGAGCTTGATTTAAGTTATCACTACTATTTTCTTCCTGGATCCAAGCAATACATGCTTCCAGCCATGTCAAAGGAACTTTAACATGCCATTTGGATGAAAGCCAACTTTCCACTCTTGCTGCAATGTTAGGTGCAGACATTTTCTTTTAAGAATGTGAATTCCCTAAAACAGAACCCAAAAAAGACATATTTACAGCTTAAGTTATAACAAGTCTCTTGCTCATATTATAAAGAAATTTGCTCTCAAAGTTCTGCTATTCAAGTGTGACAACAAAGAAGCAATTTAGATTAACAACACTTATACAGACACTAAAAATAAGCATGCATTTCTCATATTTAAAACATAAGAAGTATGTGTGTGCAGTTCCCACATCATGGGATATTAAGTATGGAGACTTCTATGATCAACCCTGCTTGGCAACTTCTTGTTTTCTGTTGATTTAATTAGAAATATAGCACTGAAATCCTTTTGTTATAGACAGAAAGCAAATTAACAACAACAACAAAAAAAACCCATAAAAAACCCTCCAAACCACAAAAAAAAACCCTTCAAGCAGTAGTTAGTTACATATATGTCCTCTATTTTTTCATTTCTGTAGGTTCTGCTGTTAACACTGAAGTTTACTTCAGAAATTGACCTGAGGAGTTAATTCTGTCATATCACTGCACTGTTATAAACAGAAGAAACCCCATCTACCACAGAAGCAAGCTGGCATCTGTGAGCACTGTATCCCAGAGGTGACTTTTCAGCTGTAACTGCATAAAAGCTTTGTACCCAACAACAGAAAGCTAGCTTCAAACATCACTAATTACCTAGAGAACCAGTCCAGGGTTTAGATACAATAGCATCAACCCTTGGTAGTCATCATCTCAGGAATATCAGTGGCTAACAAGCTTTACCTTCTTACTACATTGGGAAGAAGCAATGCACATATAGAATAGACTGTTTCAGTTGGAAGGGCTCTACAATGATCATCTAGTCCAACTGCCTGACCACTACAGAGCTGACCAAGAGTAATAAAAAAAAAAAAAAAATCAACAAAAAAATCAACAAAGCTATTTTATTAAGGGCATTGGTTAAATGCCTTTTAAGCACTGAGAGGCTCGAAGCATCAACCACCTTTCTAGGAAGCCCATTCCAGTGTTTGACCACTCTCTCAGTAAAGAAATGCTTCCTAATGTTCCATCTGAACCTTAACTGCCGCAACTTTCAACCATTGCCTCATGTCCTTTCACTGGATCCCAGGGAGAAGAGACCAGCAGCTTCCTCTCCACATCCCCTCCTCAGGACGCTGCAGAGAGCTATGAGGTCACTGCTCAGCCCCCTTCTCTCCAACCTAGCCAAACCCAGCACCCTCAGCTGCTCCTCACAGAACAAGGTTTCCAGCCCTGTCACCGGCTTTGTTGCCGTCTCTAGACACAGTCAAGGACTCTCACATCCTTCTTAAACTGTGTGGTCCAGCACTGCACATAGTGCCCGAGGTGAGGTTGCACCAATGCTGAGTATAGCAGATAATCACCTCTTTTGACTGGCTGACGACACAGTGTTTGATGCACCCCAGGATGGGTTTGCCCTCCTGGCTGCCAGGGCACACAGCTGACTCACATTGCAGGCCCTGCTGTCAGCCAGCACCCCAAGGTCCCTTTCTGCAAGGCAGCTCTACAGACACTCCTCTCTGTCTATACTTGTGGCCAGCGTTATTCCACCCCAGGTGCAGAATCTAACAGTTGAACATTTTAAATTTCATGGCACTGACGATTGCCTAGGGCTCCAATCTATCTATGTCTCTCTGCAAGGCCTCTTGTCCCTTGAAAGACTCAGTAACAGTTCCCGGTTTGGTATCATCAGCAAACTTGCTAATGGTGCATTAACCTCATGCATCCAGATCACTGATACAAACATTGAAAAGGTATTAGGCTGCCTAACCGCGTTTGGATTACGCTTAACCCCTTGAAACGAGCCGAAGAACTCAACCTCCCCACAGAGGGTGACAAAAACAAAAGTTAGCCTAAGAATAACTAGGAAACGCTAGGTTTAGAAGGGATTTTTTGCACTCTAGCCTACAGCAAATTAAAACCACTGTGGCTCTAAGTTTCCCCTAAAGCTCCACCACTCAGAGGACACCGTATCTAGACAAAGTAAAGCGCCGGCGTGACACTCGAGTGGGGCTTCACGGGTTTGGCCCTGCCGGGGCTGAGGGAAGGAGGGAGAGAGATTAGGCCGGGGGGAAGGGAGGCGGGTGTAGCGTCCGGCAGCCCCTAAGGGGGCCGAGCCCCTTTCCCCGCCCACAGCTGAGCCGCCCGCACTTACCGGGGTGAGCGGGCAGTACTGGGGGGAGGGGGAGGCAGCGGAGGCTCCCGTTACCGTCCGGGGCTGGGGGGCGGGAAGGGGGAGCGAAGGGCGCAACCGCCCTCCCCGCGCAGCTTCCCAAAAAAGCCGCTCTACCCAGCAGCCAATGGGAGACATCCGCCGCGCGCGCTTTCAATCATCGCGAGAGGTTTTTACGCCATCGTTTCCCCCCTCCCCCCGCCCTTTCCTTCCTCCCTCCACCGCCGGCGCCGGGTAGCGAGCACAAGGCGGGGTTTTCTCAGGCGCCATTTTCTCTTCTCGCGACCGAGGTCGCTCTCGCTTTCCTTTGCCGCCCCCCTGCACCGTTTCCATCGCGGCTCCCACTGAGGGTAGGTAAAACGACCAACCGCCACCAGCGCACCGGCTACTGTCCTCTTGCCGGTAGCTGAGCCTGTCTGATCCTAACCCTCACGGAGGGCAGGGCGCAGCGGGGGTAGCCGCCTCCCGCTCCCTGATGGGCAGCGGCTTTACCCAGTGGGACTGCGCTGGTTCCGCGCAGGGGGGAAGCGGCGGGGCCAATCGCGTGCTGGGACAGTCGGAGGTGCGCGTCGGAGGTGGGGGCAGCTCCGCTTTCTCTGCTTTGCGCGGTGGGTCTCGGCGGCTGGCGCAGGTATATGCACCCACGGAGAGGTGTAGTTGGCGCCAGTGGGGGTGGGGGGGGGCCGCTGCGCGCGCTCAGGGTGACGGGGTGCGGACATAGGCCTGGCCGAGCCTTGGTGGGGCCGCAGAGCCGGCGCTGCGTGAGGCCCGTGCCTCCCCGGTTCTGGAGCCCTGTGGGCTCCCACTGGGACGGCGGCTTAGCGGGGTGAGAGCTGTATGGAGAAAGAGGACAGTGTGGAGTCGCTTGGGGGTGTCTCGTGAGGAGGCTGAGAGCAGTCGGTGGGCCGCCCCGCCCTGCGTGAAAGGCGAGAATGGTGGCCGATGTTGTACGAGCGGCCCTGGGCCTTGCGACCCAGTCAGTGTGGCTCCCAAGGAGGGGCGGTGTGGTGGAGGCCGGCAGCGGTAGCGGGTTCTTTCTAAGGGCGGGGGAGCGGCTGCCGCCGCCTTCCTGCGCTCGCCCTTGGTAACTGTGCCTGGGGCGAGTTGTACGAAATTATGGCGGGCGGAGAGGAGGGCGCTCAAGGCCGCGGCCTGGGCGGGGGCGGCCGTGGGAGGCCGACTGGGCTTCGCCCCGCGTCTCGGCCCGTCACTTTCGGGGACCGTGGCGGTGGGGCTGTCTCCCGAGGCCACTTGGCGCCGAGGCCGCCGGGCGCCTCCTTTGTGTCGTCTTTGGGCAGAGAGGGATAAATCTCTCTGCGACCGCGTGGTGGAGGCGGCTTTTCCGCTCCCGGCTCCGCCTAGCAGCCGGCAGCCGCCATTACAGCGGCCGCCATTTCTGCTGGTCCGCGCTTGCCGGAGCGGCGGGGGTTACGTAACGCTGGCATTTTCTCCGCCTGCCGCTGGCCGGATCGCCGTAAGTGGGGAGCGAGCCGAGCCGGCGGCTTTGCCCAGCTCCGTGTGTTATGTCTGTGGTAGCTGGTGTTGCCTCCCGCCTTCCATTGCCGCTTTACCCTTTAGCTGTTTTTTAAATAGCATTAATCAAGGTGATCTCGCGCGGTAGCGGAGAGCACTATCTAGAGGCGGCCAGGGGAGGTTCTGCATGGCGAGTAAATACGCGCGAATAGGGGAGACTAAGCCCTGAACAGTACATTACAGTTCACTTCCTGCAGCTTTAAAGTTCTTGGGAATGGTTCGAAATAAAACAACCGGGGTCCTAAAGGGCTATTTAAACTGTCTAAAAATCTGCCCAGCTTCTCCCTGTTCTCACCCCACAAAAGAGCGTTTTGGCAAACGTCCGCCTGAGCATTTGCCTTCAGTAAATCTGAGAGTGTCTGATGGCTCACTTCAGGTGCCTGGAAATACTAGCGTGTCCTGGGAAGGCAGTGCCTGCTGTTAGCCTGCACATGAGGGCAACAGTTATAAACGAACAGTTGCCTGAGAGCATGTTTTAAAAGTTAGAAGCACCTCTTTCTTTTTCCTTTTTTTTTTTTTTCTTTCTTTATTCATGGTTGCCGTCAGAATGAGTGTTGGTAATTTGCTGGGGCAAAAAATTTGATAAAATACTAAAGGGAAATGTATGATTGCAAAAGTATTTCTTTTGCCTAGACTTCTTTTTAATGTGACTTCCTAGTGTTGCAAGATAAACTTAACAAAAAGCAGGTTGAAAATAAGATGTTTATTTTGGAAAGTCATAGTGAAATTCACCTGCTTTTTTAGGATCTAGGGCCCAATTGTTACATAGTGTCCTTTAAAAGGTAAGCTCAGTGCATGTGTCTGAGGTGTTGAAAAGAGGAGCTGGATGCATGTTCACTTTAAATATATGAAAACAATTTTTAGTAAATGCAGTTAGCATGTGCCCCAAAACTATAATTCAGACATTGATTGTTTCCTTGTAAGCTTGCATACTTGTTTTCTGTCTCCTTACAGTTGTGTGTTTTTCCAGGGTGTGCTTTCTCTTTCATAGAGAAAAGCTTTGCAGGAAAAACTCGAGTTAGACCTCTGGTTTTGGCTGTAGCGAGAATTGGAGCTATAAGTGGGCAGAGTCACAACTGATAGTGTACTGTTTTCATAGGCTCTTGAAGCAAGTCTGTTAGATTTTGATCCCTCCCAGAACACTTGGGTTTTTGTCAGCAAGGATATATAACAGCGGTAAGTTCTGAAACCAGGCATTTCCTTATGCCTTTTCCTTTTAGAACAATGTACAGTTTGCCTTTTCATGGAAGAGATGATCTTGCTTTTCTGCTCTTCAACAGATTTTGCTTGCCAACATAAGAAAGAAAGGCAATGGAAACTGAGCAACAGGAAGAGACCTTTACCAACACAGAGACAAATGGTAAATTTTTTAAAGGGCTGTTTTTTCTTAGAACCTCTAAGTTTCAGTGTTTCTAAACATTTAGTAATGCATTAACTGTATCAGATGTTTGTATCAGCAGTAGCTTTGCCTTCTGTATTAAATCTTTTTTAATTAGACAATATTTTAATACATGCTTCTGAAGCATGAACACAGTCTTTCTTATTTATCCCCTGTTTTAGGCATTGGATAAATAACTGCAAGTTATGACTGTCCTAGGTTCAGCTATAGCAGTCATTTTTCTTCTTAGCTGGTGCAGTGCTGTGGTTTTGACTTTCAGCCTGGGAGCAGCTCTGATAACACCAATGGTTTTAGTTGTTGCTAACTAATATTTACTCCAACGAAGGACTTTCTTAGTCTCATGCTCTGCTGGGAGGAAGCAGAGGGAGGAGGGGAGGCTGGGAGAAAGCAGAGACAGGATGCCTGACCCAAACTAGCCAAAGGGGTATTCCATACCACAGCACGTTATAGCCAGTATATAAACTGAGGAGTTACCCGAAAGGTGCAGATCACTGCTCGGGTCAGACTGGGTATTGATCAGCAGGTAGTGAGCTGTTGTATTCTCTCCCCTTGTTATTTCCCTTATTGTTATTATTATTGGTGGTAGCAGCAGTGGTTTGTGTTATACCTTAGTTACTGGACTGTTCTTATCTCAACCTGTGGGAGTTCCATTCTTTTGATTCTCCCCATATCCCTCTGGGAGCAGGGGGTGGGGGGGTGAGTGAGCAGCTTCATGGTTCTGAGTTACCAGCTGGGCTTAAACCATGATGATGACTAAGGATGTGAAAATATTTCATAGCTAAATATTCAGTACCAGTGTGGCAAGTACAAATGTAAGAATACCGTCAGGCATATCCATTAATTGTATTTTTTTATTGCAGTTTTTACATGCAGGAGTATAAATAGGTGAAATACCTCTAAAGAGCTTTGTGGAAAGCTTGCCGGGCATAATTAGGGAGGAAGCTAGGGTCTCAGTGTCATTGATTCACGCCAGTTTTTTTCCGAACAGTATTTGAAGTGCCACTTTACTATTGTTCCACCAGTATTTCAGTGTTGGGCAAACTGAGCTTTTTGCCTGAAATGTTTTTCCCAATTGTAAACTGTAAATAGATACTAAATGGGTGATGCTGCATGACATGCTTTAAACAGCGTGTCATAAATTTCTCTCTTGCTGCATGCAACATTCTCATTTAAAACATAGTTCATAGATTTTAAATGGATTTTTAATAGTTAATCATATGTAAGCCAATGAAGGCCTGTTTTTGTCCTGTGGCTGCTCAGAGGCCTCAGTAATTAGTGTTGGGCTAATAGGAAATAATGTGTTAAGAATACAGAGCACAAATTTGGCATGTGTTCTACTTCATATGACTTAGAAAGTTAAATAAATGTTTGTGTTTCCCCCCTATGGATCTCTCTATAGGCAAACGTCCTGCAGAAGATATGGAGGAAGAGCAGGCCTTCAAGAGATCTCGGAACACAGATGAGATGGTTGAATTGCGCATCTTGCTTCAGAGCAAAGTATGCTTTTTTGATTTTACTGATTTTTGTTCATAGCACTTCTCAAGATGGTGACAGTGTATGTTGGGATATATGTTTATTATTGATGTATTTTTTTTTAATATACGATAACTTGCCATGAATATCTTCAAATGTGCATGAATAATGGTAAAAATAGTATTGCAATGGAATTATCTTCAGAGGTTCTTCCAAAGGGTAAGATCCTAAGGGTTAGTACTGTTATTTTTAACAGATGTACTTGTTGGGGTGGAGGGAGGAATAGTGCAATAGAGAAAGTGTTATTGTATTTGAGAGGAAGATTGTTATGTTGAAGGGAATGACTGTATATTAATCTTTGGAAAGGAAGGATCTTAGAATACGATCAGCTAGTGATTGTAATTTAAATGCAAGAAGTATAATGAGAACTTTCTTATTAGTAACTCTTCCAAGCAGATCTGCTAAACTTGTTCATTTATATCGACAGGAGTAAAGATGGGAGTAATACTTAGGGCATTCCAATTTGTCTGTTGATGACAGTAGGTAGTTACAGTGAAGTTGATACGTATGACTTTCCTTAGGTGTTTCTAGTTACTACAGATGTCTTGTACTTCCTTAAGTATTTCAAGTCTTTTGCATTGGCATGGAGAAATGTTACCTTAACCCTGTGTTACATTTCTGTCTGACAGTCGAGTTACCTGGCGTATTGCAAAATGTTTTGTATGCTGTTAACATAATGTGTGATCCGTGTAATAAAGGCAGTGTTTTTGCCTGTAATCTTTGAAATAAGGTGATAAAAATAAGCTTTGCAGTTACTTTTCTTTGCTATCTGCCAGTTTATTCCTGTTGATGTTAGAAACTTAGAAGTTAGTGGCTTTAACTTTTTTCAGAATATACTGTTCCAAGAAGTCAGTTAAGTTACAGAGGTATAAACCAAAATTAGCACTTAAAATTATCAAGAAATGCTTGGAATGCAGTAGAATTTGCAAATGCATTCCTTTAAAAATTAAAAAAAGCCAAACTGGGGGAAAAACTGATCAAATGAGTTAGGGAAATTGTTGACTGTTACATTTCTACAGTATCTTTTTGAGAGCTGTAGTGTATGAGATTTGGGAAGAATTGCCTAGAAACTTCTGTCTGGAATTGAATCAGTTGCAAAACTGAATATTCTTCCCTTTCCTTAGTTCAGTGGTAAGAGTTGTTGGCCCATTTTTTTCCATGGACAAGCTGTATCAGTTTGTTTCAGCTTGATTTGAAACTTTCTAAAACAGTGCCTGCCTGCCCCCAGTCCCCAAGCCAACAGGGGCTAAGATAGATTTAGCGTTTTTAGTCTTGAGTTAAAAAATATATTCTGTGGTGTGTTGGCGTAACTTAACTTCTGAAAACTATTTTCCAGAATGCTGGAGCAGTGATTGGAAAAGGTGGCAAAAATATTAAGGCACTTCGTACAGACGTGAGTATCTATGAGTTTAAACTAATTTAACACCAATTCTTTCAGAGCACTACATCAAAAGATTTTCTAGAAGTGGGAGCAACTCAACTCTAGGCATCAATAGCCTAGTTACAAGCCATTTGTATTGATTGCTAGAGTAGATAACTTAATTCCCCAGTTCCTGTTGTAATAAAAACCTAGCTCAACTCACGCAGCAGAAGAGGTTTATATTAAATCTCTTCACTTTTGAATAGGATTCTGCCAAATTTCACACTTCAAGTGCACTAACATCCTAATTAGAAGTATTGACAAAGCTTAAACCCTTAATTGTACCATTTCTCATATGTGCGAATCAATTACAGTACTACTGAAACCATTGCAGGTGGTTGGCTTAACCCAGTGATAGAGAAACTCTTTTAACTTCCCTTAGAAAAGCAAAGAGACAGAATTGTCCATCTGTTCTTTAAGAGCTTGCACGTGAAGCATCAAAGAATTAAAGTTGCTTAATTTAAATGTGGGTATAGGACAGTGAAGGAACATTCTGGTGTTACTTGGAAGCACTTTTACATGGTCATGACTTACTTGCCTGTTCACATTTTAGAGTGGGTTGACTCTTGTGATTAGACACATGCTCGGCATTGATGTTGTGTATTATTTATAAAACTTGGCAGCGCTTCTGAAATTCCATTTGTTTACACTCCTGTACTTAACATCAGCTACAGTTTCAGCAGTTTTCCTGATCAAGACTCTGTTCAACACAAGATTTGTGAATATATATGAATGCAAATCAGTTCCAACTACGTTGATAAACTACTGCAAACAGATTTAAGTTGAAATGGTCAGGAACTGTACATATGCTCACTAACTTTGGCAGCTAGTTGATTTTTTGGTTTTTAGGGTCCTTCTTTTTCCGTGGGTTGTTTCTTTTTTTTTTTTCTTTTTTTTTTTTTTGTTTGGTTTTTTTTTTTTTTTTTGGAATCAATACATCACCTAAGTCCAGATAATCTAGATTGGTCTGGAAAACTACCTTTCCCAATTTGCCCAAGGTTCTAGTAATACGGATCTCAACAGGTTTTGTGTCTACCCTCATGAGCCAGCCTGCTACTGAAACATCATATATTTGAAGTAGTTTAGTCAGTTCAAGTGACTCATTTTTAAGGTCCATACTGTTAAGCCGCAGTCGGTGTAGCAATCCATTATGGTGTTAGTCTTCAGAACAACTTAAGCTTGTTTCATTAATTGAGAGTAATGAGTATAGTTTGTATTAAATTAAAATTCATTGCTTTTCCCCCTCTTCCCTCTCCTTGTTTTTTTGGCCATATATCTCCGTTGCCCATGTACTGGATCGACTTGCCCCTGCGTTGCCCACCATGACGTTGGCCCATCCGCCCCTGAACGCCCATGTGAAACCCTGGTTGGCTATGCCCAAAAATGTGCTCGTTGCCAAACGGGTACCATACTTGACAACTTCTGATTGAATGCCCATGCCCAATGCCAACATCCACGAACGCCAATGACCAATGCAGTACAATGCCAGTGTTTCAGTCCCAGACAGCAGTGGCCCCGAGCGGTATGTCCCAACAGTTTATGCCTCACTGCCTGATTAGAAAGAGAGAAATGTATATATTACCTGCCTTTGATATAATTAAATAGTATCCCCTTATAGACGGTGTACTGTTTTTTTTCAAGTTTTCTGTCTTATTTTCCCCATTAAGTCTTTTTGTCACTGAACTTTTACGTGAGTTGCCCACCCAAACAATCCACTAATTTTATTTCAATGGAAGGAGCACAGCTTCAAGTGTTGCATATTTGCTGCATTGTAAATCAAATTGTTCCAAAATAGTCTCTCGCTCTGTCTTTGTGGCCCACCTTGCTCCCTTCAACATTGCCTGTTCATAATTATTTCTGATGAAATGCTAACTGCGGTTCACTTTTCTTCGCTTCTCATTTGTTATGTCTTTTTTTTGTCTTGCATTTGTATTTGTTTTTCTTGGAGAGCCCATTAGTAATCTGATTTCTAACTGGTTTCATAACCTTACTCCAGATACAATGTTCACCACTCGCATATCCCACTTTTTACATGAGAAGGTGTGCCAGTTTTACCAATGTAATAGCGAGGGTATCCTAAATTAGTGGTGGCGGGGAACATGAATGTTCGCTTCACCTTTCAGTTCTGCGTCAATTTCTTGCCCACTTAATCTGAGCCCTTCCAAAAGCCCATTCTGTCTTTCTTTCTCTCTGCAAGAGCTACCTAATCTTAAATTTATCATGCATATATACTGGGCATAAACAAAGGTGCATGTGTTGTAAATTGAGCAAACAGGTTTACTTTAAATGGGGACTATTAATTGTGAACTCTTCTGTGTAGTAAATCTTCTTAGAATTTTGTATATGGTGATGAAAAGGATTTACTTTTTCTTTTCCATCTTCTCCATTTTTGCTGGCGTTATGCTCTCCAACAACAGCATCTTGAGTATCAGTGCAGATATAGAGACAATTGGAGAAATCTTGAAGAAGATTATCCCTACTTTGGAAGAGGTATGTCACAATGTTTGTTTCTTTTTAGAGGTAAAAGACGAGCATATGAAACAAGATGGTTCTAGATTTGCCACTCCTTAAATACAGAAAGTTAGAAAGCAAAGAAAAGCCTTTTAAAGAAGGGTTATAGCTTTCAAAGTACTTGTTGGCATTTTTTGATAGAGGACAATCACTATTTAATAATATTTCAAGCAGCCTCTCCCCTTTCAAAATACGTGCTTTCTGAACTGTTTTGTCCCGACTTTGAAGTAGTTATGCTGTAATTTGTATCCTGTGTCGGTTTTGTAAATGGGTGTTGCACTGTTTGATACCTTCTTAAACCTTTCTACAAGTTGTACAATGTAATAAGAAAAAGAGGTTCAACATCAGCTTATGTTCAGGTGAGACACTTAAATAGTTGTGGTCCTATCAAAGGAAGTACATGATTACAATTTGGCAATAATCAAGTCATAGCATTTGGAAAAAAACAAAATACTTTAAGTTTTTATGTGACTAACATTTTATTATTTTCTTTGTATACATTTTTCTTACAGTATCAACACTACAAAGGCAGCGACTTTGACTGCGAATTGAGACTTCTCATTCACCAGAGTTTGGCAGGAGGAATTATTGGTGTCAAGGGGGCTAAAATTAAAGAACTCAGAGAGGTACTTCTTGGCTGTTCTTCTGAGGTTTGGGTTTTGTTCAGTAAACAACTTAGTATTTTGTGTGCATAAGGCACAGGTGTATCTTTTATGCAGTAATTTGCTCAGAACATACTGCATACATGATTTTGTTACTCCCGAGATGGATCTGAGAATTGCAGGTTCCTTACAAACCCTGAGAAATAAAATTGTTGGGGATAGAGCTTTGGGCTTCTTGTCAGGCTTCTAAGCAATATTTGTACTAATGTTTTTAAAGAAAGTTTAGGGTTTGGTGTTTTTTTTTTTGTTTGAGGGTTTTTTTCTTAAAATGGTATTCATAACTCCTAAAATGAACTGCATAGACTGTGTATGTATTCATGTGGTTGGACATGCAAAATGATTTAAAGTGAATGCATATCTACAAAGTCTGACAATGGTAATTCAGTAGGTGCCTGAATATTACTGTAAAAAGGCTTTATTTTTATAATTAAAAATTTCTACCTCCTGGAAGGCCATCATTTTCTTCTAATATAGGAATGACATCCAAAAAACCTAACGGTTTCTATGAACTTAACTAACTGCTTTTTGTCCTTCCTTGGCATTGTGTCAGAGGCAGTTTGAGGTCAGTTCAGGTATAAGCTGGTACCTGTTTGCATGGGCTGAGAAAAGCAATATAGACATAATGCCAGCATTATGCCAACAAAAAAATTATGCCAACAACAAAAGACATAATGCCAGCAACATCACTGTCTTGCATCCAAAGTATGTTTTCTTGACATGTGAAGGTTAATGCAACCTGTAAGCTATTACTGGATATGTGGTTATTCTGCTGTATTTAATTAAACGGTGGTATAGATGAGCCATAATTGAAAGAGGAAAAAGTTTTCAGTTTTATATAAAACTGTCAGTACAGATCTCTTAAAAAAAAAAAAAAAGTAAAAATTTGTTGTGAGAATTCAGAAACAGGCATGCAGGCTGGGAATTTAATCATCTTTTGGATCCTTTCTTTAAAAATGTTTTGGTGGGTTTATAAATCTGTTTAAATACTTAGGTTAGACAATCTTGGATTTTATTTTTTTTTTCTTCAACAGAACACTCAGACCACCATTAAGCTCTTCCAAGAGTGTTGTCCTCATTCTACTGACAGGGTGGTGCTTATTGGTGGAAAACCTGATAGAGTGGTTGAATGTATCAAGATTATCTTGGATCTTATCTCTGAGGTAATGTTTAATAAATTTATTCTTTCTTTGTCATTCATAGAATCATAGAATAGTTAGGGTTGGAAAGGACCTTAAGATATGTAGTTCCAACCCCCCTGCCATGGGCAGGTTCATGAGTGTCAGAGACTTAAGAAAATGGTATCTTTGTTTATATTTTGAATTCAATACCTCCTAATTTCCCAGTAACAAAGTGGTTGACTGCTGCCGCCTTTTGAAACTATTTATGTTTTCTAGAATTGGGGTGCACCTTATGGGGGAGGGAAGCGATTTTTGGTACTAGTGGGCTATTATTCGTACTTTACATATCATTAAGATGCAAAAATTGAAGAGACAAATTTTATTTGCCACTGATCAGTAACAGCAGCTTCTCTGTCACAGCAGCTTCTCTGTCACAGTTAAGTTCACAGGAAATGCATCACCATCTCCTCCTTTCTCACCAGCATTGTGAAATATAAATAAATTCATATTTATTCATTTAGTATATATATGTAATTAAATGTGCAATTATAATGGTCCTATTTGGGCTGGTGGGGGCTTTTTTTGTTTGTTTTAGTCTCCAATTAAAGGACGGGCCCAGCCTTATGATCCCAATTTCTATGATGAGACATATGACTACGGTGGCTTCACAATGATGTTTGATGATAGAAGGGGACGTCCAGTAGGGTTTCCAATGCGTGGAAGAGGAGGTTTTGATCGAATGCCCCCTGGTCGTGGTGGACGACCTATGCCTCCATCAAGAAGAGATTATGATGACATGAGCCCTCGCAGAGGACCTCCACCACCTCCACCAGGTCGTGGTGGTAGAGGTGGCAGCAGAGCTCGTAACCTTCCTCTTCCTCCTCCACCCCCTCCTCGTGGCGGGTGAGTTGTTGCATAAATGCATTATACAAAGTTCACATATGCAGTCACCTAAAATATGTTCATTTTTCCAGTGTTTTTCCCATGCTTCCATGTTGGTAGTGATTATGCAAGGATTACACATGTACTAGACCAGGGAGTATTTTGAAAAGCACTGGAATATTATTATTTGCTGCACAGTAGTAGTCTGCCAGGACTATAGATCAGAAGCTTTTGTGTCATTCAGTACTTGGCTAGAGTGGTTTGAAATGAAGTTGTTCATGAGCCACGAATGTGAAAATTTAAATTTGAACAAACAAATTAGTTTATAAGCAAAATAATTTCATTGTAATGTTGCTTCCCTTTCATTTTAGAGATCTTATGTCCTACGACCGACGGGGCAGACCGGGAGACCGTTACGATGGCATGGTATGAGTTTAAAATTTACCTTTTTCTGTTTTCATAAGCACAGTTAGAATACTGACTGTCTGAAGATACTGTTGCTGAATGCATGCCCTTAAATATGGGACATGCATGATTTTGATGATAAAACTAAAATGTTTTGTCCATACAAATGGTCCCTTCTCTGGAGGAATGTCTAGGGTGTAAGTGGTATTTGAGACATGATCTGTTTTCTTCCTTTCTGTATCATTTTTGATGGCAGGGAGAAAAGTTTGACTGTGCTTCATCCTGCAGGTTTTCTTGCACTGACCATTTGTTAGTATTTTTTAATGAGGGTGACAGAAATGGGACTTGTTAGGTTTTTCAGATTAAGAAAACATATCGGAACAATGCTTTCCTGAAATTTTTTGAATCATACAAGCATCTTAACACTGATGTTGCAAACACGAGTTATACACGATGTAATACAGACTATAGAATAGTGTCTAATTAAGAGCTCTAGTTAATCTGGAAGGTGATTGCTCTTGAATCAGTTCTTGTCTATTTGCTGGTTTATCTGTCTGCAAAAAAAAAAAAACAACACTGTAATTCCAGATGTTTCAGAGCTAGGACCACTGCTAAGTTGAATCCTAAATTAAATTTGGTACATTCAACCATATTAATGCTAATACTTGCAGAGCTAAAAAATCTCTTATAGTATATGGGATCTTAAAAAAGGCTTAAATATATTCTTCCATGTTGTATTCTGAAATGTGACTTCCCAGCTGTCATCTGCTGTTGTTCTAGATTCCTCTTTCCTGGGAAGAGAAATCATATGTCTGGGAGGTAAATCTCTATAGTAACAATCTTCTTTTCTCCTCTGGCTTTGTTTGGCACCTGCTTTAAGATGACGGGTGAGACAAGATTTTTTCTTTTAAATGAATGGAAGAGCTATGAAATGGGCTACCTAAATGGGCTTTACATATTTCCTCCTTGGGAGTAGGATTTACTGGAAGTACGTAAGAATGTCACATGCTTATTTTAAATATGCAAAGGAAAAATTTGCGCAGTATTACAAAAAAAGTGTTACCCATGCTACTTTACATGTTAAGAAACTGGAAGAATTGAGAAGTATACCTCCAAGATTCCTTATTCATATTTACATGTTCTCAAAACTCAGTTTTTGTGTTCTTATACTTGCAGTTAATAAAGCCAGTGCTAGAGCATATAAAACTGAGCATATAAGCCTGCCCGTCTTTGGATATCTGGTTGAACACAGTCTTTCTTGGCTTGACTCTTGGGCAGTAGTGTGTTCTATTTTTGTTCCATTCCAGCTGGAATACAAAATCTGTTCAGCCTGACTTTTGTCAGGTTGACCTTTGCTTTTTTGACATGAGTTCCTACAAGTAAGTGTAGTCATCTCTGTTCATTTTTTTTGTTTCAAAGAGCAATTTTATCTCCTCTTCACAGAGAGGCTGCTTATGGCTTTGGGTCTTTATGACCAAGTATCATAGCCTGGTTAAAGTGAGGTCTGCTTCCCAATAAAAACTGCATTTAGATTCCAGTTTTAGTTAACCATCATCCTAGTATCCTAAATTGTGTAAGCAGATAGGAAGTCTTCACGTAGATTGTGAGGCTGAAGCTGGAGGTGTCATGCCATAAATGTAAGATCTTCCTATGCCACCCTTCATTTCCTATGGAAACCATTCTCTAGCAAAATTTAAACCAGAGTAACTAAAAGTGAACTAAGCAATGCATGGGAAACGTAGCTCTCAGAGAGCAGAAGTGCACTTTCACGTAGATTCTATTTTAGAATAAAATGAAATAGTGAAAAAAAATAGAATAAAATACTAAACCAGAATAAATTCTATTACAAGAAGTAGTCTTTTACATAGATGCAGTAAAGGGCAAGAACAGCTGCTTTTCTCAGACAAACATTTCAAAAATCATGGAAATGTTGAATTTGTTGAATGTACAGATTCTGTTTGGGGTTGGTTTTGGTGTTAGGTTTGGGTTTTTTTTCCTGGGTGGTTTTTTTTTTTGAGGGTTTTGTTTGGGTTTTGGTTTTTTTTGGTTGGTTGTTCTTTTTTCTTTCTTTTTTTTTTTTTTTTTTCCCTGTTCTTTTCTTCACTAAAGGCAGAAAGATTGAGTAGTCCAGGTCGTTTAAAACTGGATGTTGAACTGTGAATTTTCTGGAATTCCAGAGATACAGAAGTACTGACAGCCTTGTAAATGCTGAGATGAGAAAAACACATTTTGATTTTAAAAGACAGGTTGATTCCTCTTGCCCATGACGAGTCACCCACCAAAGAAGATATTTGTTTGTTAGCCCATTCAATTATTCACTGCTGTTTAAAGAGTTCATTTGGCTTATAATCCTTTTTGGAGTTTTTTCCTGAAAGACAGGCTTTTTTTTGTTTCTCTGTTAACAGAGCTATATATTTCTTCGTGTAACTACTCCAAATCAAATGCCTATGGACTGTAAGGGCTATTCTGACACATTAAAAAAACCTGAATGTATTTCCAGTATTTCTTTTTTAACACACTCATCCTCAGGGGTCTTTCAGATGCATAAATGCATGCAGATACCAGAGGAAAAGAGTGGAAAATAAAGCAAACAAGCATATAAAGTAATTTTATCCCCTTGCCTCTTTTTTTTAATTAACTGATCAAGTACTAAAATCTAAAGTACTAAAACTTTTTAAATCTGAGTTAATAGTTAAATCGGAATATCTCCTATTGGGTGGACAGTCTCTTCAGACTTCTGTGGTTTTAGACTTCTAATGTACTTTTGTTCCTTCATATGCTTCCCAGTTCTTGGGCCTTTTTTTAACTTAAATGTATGTGTACATACACGTGTCCTGATGTACAAACATTTGAATAAAGGCACATACCTTTTAAAAAAGTGCACAAAATGTTATTAATGTTTGAGATGTAACATTAACAAGCACATAAAAGCTCAGTAAAAGAAGAGTGTATGACAGCTCTTCTATTTATCCATGCGGATGTTGGATGAAAGAAACAAAATTTCGCTCTCCTAGGTCACTGTGGGGAAAACAACAACAACAACAAAAAACAACAACAACAAAAAAAAACCAAACAAACAACCCCCAAAAAAACACCGCCAAAAAAAACCCTAGAAAATTATGACAAAAGGATTTTACATCAGTTAGGACCGAATGCATTTCCTTTCATTAGATGTAAAAGTTAAGCTGCCCAGCCAGTGTGTCATGGCTTCTATTGTAGTAATAGTAGTCAGTAGCGCAAATTTGTAGAGTAGAATATTGTTAGGTGTGTTGAGAGCCTGTTAAGCTGGTTTTAGGGTGCACAAATGAGCATTAATTGCTGAAATAGTAGAAGTCCGAAAGAAAGAAGTGCTATATATCACATTTTAAGAACATAATTATATTTCTGTTATAATCAGGCAGCAGTAGATGTAGTCAAGTTATTTGTTATTTGAGGTGTGTGGAAGTGAATTGGTAGAACAGAAGCAGCAGTGTCCTTCCTGCTTGACCTGCTGTTGGCATGAAGAATCACTGACAGTTACTAGTTTCAGTATTACTAAATCTTCATTGTCTAATGCATGGCAGAAATAAAAGCTTCTTCTAACAATGGCAGAAATATAATAGCTTTATATAGAATAGCAATTGAAACTGTTTAAAAGGAAAAAAACCAGGCCTGTTCAAGCTTTGCTCTGCCATTAGCTGTCTGTCCTTCTTTGTTAGAGGGAAAAATCTCTACACCGCAGAAAGGAAAAAAAACATGAGTGTGACCGCTTACATTCCCCTCGCAAATTAAAAGGGAGCGAGTCTTGGAAGTGGTCTAAGTCGTTGTTGTAGCATAAATGTTTCTCTGTACCAGTACATACTGTATTAGCTTGCCAAGTTACATACAATTCTAGATGACACGAACTTAATTCAGATTTCATTCCTTTTTTCCTCCTATTGTGTTGTGGCTGGAAGATGATGCAGTGTCATGTGGATGCCTGTGATGACATGCAGCCACCAGAGTTGGTGAGTGTGCGCAACTTTTTTTGAAAATGGCTTTATTGAACAGGTTAAGTGATAATGGGGTTTTCTTGATCATGAGTGTAGTCAGTGGCAGCTTGTATCTGGTGAAAATCATAAACCTGTCCTTCTGACTCAGAATTTATTGGTAGTTTGTCTTAACAGTGTGTCCTGGGCAGGCAAGTAATATTAATAGAAATGTGGAAGTGTGCAGCAGCACAGTCAAATCATAGGAGCTTTTCTGTACCTCTTTTTTGCCTCTTTCACACCCCATTTTTGTGCTGTAAATAGCAGCTTTCTCAATAACAGATCCACTGTAGATGCGTGCATTTAGGATAGCTATTTTATATTAACTTCAGAATGTTTGTATTTTCTCATATTTCTGACAGTAAATATTAGAAATATTTACTTCGTTACACTTGTAGATGAACTATAATGCTTTAATTATCAGTGTATTTGAAAACAAACCATTTGATTGGGTAGATTTTGGGAAAGGAAGTTAATGGGGATTGTCAAGTGTTCACACTGTCAGAAGATGGCAAAATGCTGCCAAGTGTGAAACATCAATTCTTAGCTTACATAAACACAGCCAGCTGTAACTGTTTAACTCATCTGCTGTCAAGTTCATATGCTGCCCTATACTCTGCAGAGGCAGAAAAGATCAAGGAAACGATTGTTCTGTAAAACAGCTTTGCCCAAAAAGGGATCCTGTGGCAAATATCAAGAATATGCCTGTGTATATGCAGATATGCTGCTCTGATCAGCCTCTGAGTTAAGTCTTAAGTAGAGTCCTTGATTCTTTTTTATTTTGGACTCCACTACAAGCTCCATTATGTATTAAAATCTCTAGAGGTAAGTGTTGTCTGCTGTGGTTAAACCACAGCTTAAGTACCATGCAGCTGCTTGCTTACCCCTCCTCCTGGTGGGTTGGAGAAGAAGGTAAAAACTTGCTGGTTGAGATAAGAACAGTTTAGAAATTGAAAGAAAGTAAAATTAGTAATAAGAACAAAGAGAGGGAGGGGAAGAGAGAGCAATAACTCCCACAACAAAAGAAAAAACAAATAACAACCACCAACCAAAAAAAAAAAACCAAACAAAAAAGAAAACCAAACCACAACCCTACAAACACAAAACCTCCTCTCCTCCAAGCAGAAAACCCCAAACAAACAAACCAGTGATGCACAATAGAATTGCTCATCACCCGCTGACCAATACCCAGCCTGACCCCAACAGAGATCTAACCCTTCTGGGTAACTCTTCCCAGTTTATATACTGGGCATGATGTGTTGTGGTATGGAATACCTCTTTGGCTAGTTTGGGTCAGGTGTCCTGTCCCTTGCTCCCTCCCAGCTTCTTGTGCCCCTCCTCTCTGGCAGAGCATGAGAGACTGAAAAGTCCTTGGTCTTCGGGGTAAGTGGTACAGAACACACCAATGTTTTAACCGTTGCTGTCAGCATTCTTCTCAGACTTAATGCCAAAACACAGCACCATACCTGCTACTGTACCAGGAAGTGAATTAACTGTGTCCTGGCCAAAACCAGGACAACAGATAACATGATTGTGTGATAAGTTGCTTAGAGATAGGATAAGCTCAGATCTTTGGTCTGAGCAACTTCCACTTTGGTCTTCTAAAAGGGTGTAGCAGGTAAATAGTGTTTTGGAAAAGTTGGTTTACAACTTCTGGGAATGAGTAATTGTGATCAGTTGAACTTGTCTGGCTGCTAGGTGCCCACCCAGCTACTCTTTCTCCATCTTCAGCAGCATGAGGAGAGAAAGTAAGATGGAAAAGCTTGTGGCTCAAGATCAAGAGAGATCACTTTTTAACTGCTGTCATGGGCAAAACAGAGTCAACTTGGGGAAGATTAGTTTACTGCCACTTAAAAATACACGTAGCATGGACAGAAACAAGAGATTCTGAAACAGAGAAACTGAAAATGCCTTTCCCTCACCATTCACTTCTTCCCAGGCTCAATTTGACTCCTTCATTCCCTACTCTTTTAACTCCTCTGCCATGAGTGGTACAGGGGCATGGAAGATGGCAGGCTGCAGTTAGTTCATCATACTTTGTATCTCTTCCATCCTCCTCACATTGTTACCCTCCTCCAGTGTGAGGTCCCTCCCATGAGATGCAGTCATTCACGAACTGCTCAAATGGGGTGTTTACAGTGCACTGCAGTTCTTGAACTTCTCCAGTGTGGGTCCTCTTCATGGGGTACTGTCCCTCAGGAGCAGACTGCTCCAGTGTTGGTCCCCCACTAGGCAACAGGTCCTGCCAGGCATGTGCACCTGTATATGGTCTCCATGGGCTGCAGCTTCCTTCAGGGCATGCCCACCTGATCCTAGCATAGCATCCTTAATGGGCTGCACTATGGCTATCTGCTTCAGTGTGATTCTCTCCAGGGGCTGCAAGGGAATCTCCATTCCAGTGCCTGGAGCACTGTTTTCTGCTCCTTCACTGCTGTCTGCAGGGCTGTTTATGTCACTGTTTCCCCCTTTGCTCATCTCTCCCTGGTGCACACTGGGTTTTTTTTACCCTTTCTTAAATGTTATCACTGGGGTTCCACCAACTTTGCTGACGGTCTCAGCTTTAGGCAGCAGTGGTCCATTTTGGTTTTGGGTAGAGTTGACTGGCTTTGGCTGCAAAGGGGCTAGCCCCTGCCCTCTTTTTTGCCTTTGATGGCACAGCACTTGTATTTATAGTGAAGTTGGGGGTTGAGATTTTTTTGTGTAAAATAGGCTTAGAGTTAACCAGATGATACTTGAGATGAAAATGTTAATGAAGCATGGCTATTCACTTTTTTTCTCTTTCTCTTCCAGTTTGAGGGTGGCTCTGGATATGGTAAGTGTTTATATAGAACCTCCACATGTACTTCATTGTGTAGTTATTGAAGGGCTTGATGCATACGTTTAAATCAGATTATTCTTACGCAGGGGGACGCGGTTCATATGGAGACCTTGGTGGACCCATCATCACAACACAAGTAACAATTCCCAAAGATGTAAGTAAAGTTGACAAGCTTTCAGCTTGTGTTTATTAAGCCAACAACAAACCAAAACAAACCCACAACCAAACACCTGCCAAAAAAAAACCAAAAAAACAAAGTAACAAAAAAAAAAAAAGGAACCTTTTTTCAGACTATTTAAGTAAATCAGAAGTGTGTAGGGTGTTTGATAAGTACTTCCAATATAAAACAAGTATTTCTAAATCGGCAAAAATCTGTGCATTGAATGGTTTGTGTCTTCACTTTAGAGACACACTAGACAGTTCTGATAACTGGTAATAGTAATAGACATGGTCTGTATAAGTTGTTTTTTGCAAATTAGAACTGGTTCTCCCACTTTCATCCCACCTATGCTTATACAATTAATATTGCAGCGGATGTTCTGAGAATGCAGAGAAGTAAGATTGCATTGCAGCTCTTTAAGCTTACAAAGCTATGTAAACATGGCTGTGTTTTTTTAAGTGTTTTTAGAAAGTTGTACTGGGAAATGAATACTTTGCTTTTTTCCCCTAGTTGGCAGGATCTATTATTGGAAAGGGAGGCCAGAGAATCAAACAAATACGTCATGAGTCGGGAGCTTCGATCAAAATTGATGAACCATTAGAAGGCTCAGAAGATCGGATAATAACTATTACAGGAACACAGGACCAGATACAAAATGCACAGTATTTACTGCAGAACAGGCAAGTTAAAGTTTAATGTCATCCCTACTGTCAACTTCTAAACTGACTGACGTGTACATTCTAAAGCTACTCTTCTCTGCAATAGAGTTTTAGAAGGCAGGTTTTAAGTAACTGTTTGAACCTAACATCGCCAGTGGTAGTTCTGCCTTGATTTATCTTCAGTTCTCCATTCTAATTAAAATGAAGACACCCTCAAAACTAATCTTGCTGGAAGACGCCTTAACCAAGCAGTCCTCTCATTCTGTGGTGAAAACTGCTGCAAAAAAACTACTTGTAATAAATTACGTAGAGCCTGTAGAAAATGTAGAAGATTACAGTGGATGTTGGCCTAGTTCTGTGTGGAAGACTAGTGATTTTGTTGTTTTTAGATAACTAAATTGACAACAAATCACAGTCTGCCATATGGCACAGACCATGCCTCTACAGGACAAGTTGAAATCGATTTGGTGCTGTTATGCAGCATTTCATATCTTGTTGACATTACTTTGTCTTTTCCACCAAATACTAACAGCTTCAGATTTAATTTGGTTAGTTTTGCTTTATTAATATGTTGGCTGTCATAGCAGATTTTACTGTTTTAAATGTTTGGCTTCAGAGTACTAAGTTTTAAATGTGCCTAAAACATACTAATATACCTATAATAGCCATTCATCTTTTGGAATTATATACTTTTAAATGTATTAGGAATTTGTAATGTAATCTGCTCTAAGAATGTAATTGTGAATGTTGATGCAAGATGTATGGTTCATCATTCTAATACGTGCTTTTTTCTTTTTCTTTTATAGTGTGAAGCAGTATGCAGATGTTGAAGGATTCTAATGCAAGATTATTTTTTCTTTTTTATAGTGTGAAGCAGTATTCTGGAAAGTTTTTCTAAGACTAGTGAAGAACTGAAGGAGTCCTGCACCCCTTTTTTTTTTGTTTGTTTTTTTTTAATCTGCTTCTGTTTAAAAAGCCAACATTCCTCTGCTTCATAGGTGTTCTGCATTTGAGGTGTAGTGGAATCTTTGCTGTCCACCAGATGTAATGTTTTAATTCCTTACACATGGGGGGAGGGAAAGGGCACACAAGACTAACATTGAAATTTTGAAGCAGCAGCAGAGAGAGTGACTTTTATTTTTGTTCATTGTTGCTGGTAGATTGTAATGTTTTCGTTGTAATTGTTGTGAACGCTCTGCTTTATGTACACTCTATCTTTTCTTTGGAAGTGGGGAGAACACTGCTAGTCCATGTGTCCCTGGCATCCTTTGAGAACAGTGTGCACAATGTAATGCTCTTTTTTAAGAAAAACTTTATGATTTCTTAATAAATTAGTGAACATATTCTTGGTAGTGGCTTTTCTTCTGATACATGTAAGATAATGTCTAAAATAGATAAACCGTTCTGTTGGGTTTTTTCCTCCCACATGAGAAAAAATTGTAGTTAAGCTTGCTGTTCTTTTATACAGATGGAGTTGGGGGGGGGGGGTTGACACATTAAAGAAACTGTGTGAAAAGAATGACTCTGCTGTTTGGGGAAAAAATGCAGGAATATTCATGCAGATGTTGTGTAAAATTGACATTTCTCAAGTGTGTGGCCCTCTTTGCAGTACATATTTGTATTGGTAACAGTATATAAATAAAATATTTTAAAACTTTGTGATGTCACTGAGTAAGCAGTGGTAAAGTACACCTGGTTATAGACAGCTTGCTTAATGCAGATAACACTGTTAGAAATGGCAGTTGCTGTACCATTACTGATTTAATTATAGTTATTTTGTGAGCTTTCATTTATATGAGGTTAGAAATCCGTATAAATTGGCAAATTGACAGTATCTAACTCTGTAACTTGGTTTTCATTGTATGCAAAACTTGTTTGGTTTCCCTGTTGTATGTTGAATTCCTTAGGAATTATTTGTGAGAAATTAAAAAATATAAAGCCTCTGGATATCTCATGTAATAACTTGGCATTTGTATTTATAGTTTAAAAATGTTAATTTTACTTCCTGAATAAAAACCTTAAAAACTTGAGTGTGGCATATTCTGAGATGAGTCCAGACTGAGCATGGATTCTTGGTTTGGGGCTTTTTCCCCACACTGGCTTGTAGAACATTTCACATCAGCAGCTGGTTGAAATTTAATGGAGAAGGCAAAGAGCTATGAGGTTGTGCATAAGGCTGACCTCACCAATCACCACCTTGATTTTTGGCTGCAGAAGGCAGATGGAGTGGGTCTGTGCTAGCATACCTCTGGCACTGCCATTCACGTAGGGAAAGCTGAAGGTAAATTTGAGGGAGAAACCTGCAATCCAGGCAGCACTTCGGGGCAAAAGGTAAGTGAACTGTATGACAGGCTGCATCAGAACTGACCAGCAGGTCAAAGGACCTTCCCCTCTGCTCTTGTGAGACCCCCACTGGGAGCAGTGTGTGCAGTTTTGCTGTCCTTAACGTAAGGAGGACATGGAGTTGTTGGAGCAAGTCCAGAGGAGGGCCTCGGGGATGATCAAGGGGCTGTGGCACCTCCTGAGAAAGTTGGGGCTGTTCAGCCTGGAGAAGAGAAGGCTGCGTGGAGACCTCAGAGCAGCCTTCCAGTATCTGAAGGGGGCCTACAAGGGTGACAGAGGGGTGACAGAGTTCATCAGGGACTAATAGTGATAGGACAAGGGGTAACGGGTTTAAACTCAAACAAGGGAAGTCAGGTTAGATACAAAGAGGTTCTTTACTGTGAGGATGGTGCACTGGAACAGGCTGCCCAAGAAAGTTTCGAATGCTCCAACCCCGACAGTGTTCAAGGCCAGGTTGGACGGAGTATTAGCCAGCATGGTAGTGTGTGAAGTGTCCCCGCCCATAGCAGGAGCATTGGAACTAGATGATCTTAAGGCTCTTTTCAACCCAAACCATTTATGTGATTTTAAGTGAAATGCAGGTGCCCAGTTTTAATGCATGCCTCCAACTTGTGCGCTTGCAGAAGGATGCAGTGGTGGTTTTTGGTTTTGTTTGGGTTTTGTTTTAAAGCAGGAGGAAAGCTCCACCAAGTGTCCACGTGTAAATGTTTTCTGTTCGCATCCACCCCCCCCGCTTCCCCCTTTTCTTCTTTTCAGTGATGCAGATCTTTTGGAGAATTCCCTTACCAAGTCGAGTATGAGCACTGCCCCAGCTGGGAAGAATCTTGGGGGGGTGGATTCTTTTAATAACCATCCATG
The DNA here is from genome assembly GCA_017639245.1 of Myiopsitta monachus. Lineage (NCBI taxonomy): Eukaryota > Metazoa > Chordata > Aves > Psittaciformes > Psittacidae > Myiopsitta > Myiopsitta monachus. Next base: position 42,512,869 of record CM029941.1, on the reverse strand, counting down.
ATTTCGGATTCACGGTGGGCCTCCCTCCGGATGACCGTGGAGTCAGTGCGCGTCCTGCCGCGAGTCCTGCTCTCCCCAGGGGCAGCCCCGCACCGCCGGGTACGGGCAGCGAGCCCGGCCTTACAGCGCCCGCCGCTGAAGAGCAGCTCTGCCTTGCGGAGCTCCTGTAAAGGCCGCCACCTCGGGAGGGGGTCCCGGCCTAGCTCCGCGGGGCGACAGCGCCAGCTCGGCAGAAGTAATAACCGCGCCCGCCTCGGCCCGCCCCTAATGCCCTTGGGCGCCTGCGCACTGTGCGGTGGAAGCGGCGCGGGCGGCTCTAGCGCTATCGGCGGTGAGTGGATCCCTGTGCCGGAGGCGAGTGCGGGAGGGTCGGTGGGGTATAGGCGGTCGGGGGAGCCGTTGCCGAGTTTCTTCCCGCCGGTGTGGTGTGCCGCGGGCTGCGTGAGGCTGGGATGGGAGTCGAGGGGCCGGCCTTGAAAACCGTGCGTGTTTCCTATCCGCACAGAGGCGGTCGAGCATGGAGGCGTTCCTGCCCCCGCTGGAGTCCGCCAAGTTTATAGCTGACAACAGCAAAGACGTCTCCGTGGACGAGGAGGGGGCGCGGCGAGTGGCGGAGAGTTTGTTCGACAAAGTCTCGACGGCGGAGTTCGGGCTGGAGGGGTGGAAGAGCCTCCACGAGCTGAATCCACAGTCCGCCAGCGAGGAGGCGGTGGCATGGGTGTTCCTGGTGGACACCCTCAACTTCTCCTTCTGGTCCGAGCGGGAGGAGCAGAAGTACCTCGTGAAGTACAAGGGCAAAATGTACAGCGGGTACTGGTCCCTCTGCGCCGCCGTCAACAGAGCCCTTGACGACGGTCAGTGAGCGCCGGGGAGCGGGGCTGCCCCTCACATCATCCCCCACACCCTGGTGCTGGTGCCCGGCCTCGCCTCGCTCCTCGGAGGAGGTGGCCGCGGGAGCCCCTGAGCAGTCGAGCGGGGGGCGCTGGAAGCGGGGCTATAAGAGCGAAATAGAGAGTGATGAGGCAGTGGCCCGGGCTGCCCAGAGAAGCTGTGCCTGCCCCATCCCTGGCAGTGTTGAAGGCCAGGTTGGACGGGGCTTTGAGCAACCTGTTCTGGTGGGTGGTGTCCCTGCCCGTGGCGCGGACTTGGAACCAGATGAGCTGTAAGGTTCTTTCCAACCGAAAGCATTCCGTGAAATAGGAGCCACTTCTGCAAACTACAGCTTACCGTTTTGATAATTCTGTATGTGCAGGCCAACCTGTGGGGTTTGGGGGAGGTAGCTGGAAGTGCTTTAATAACACCTTGTGCTGAAACTAAATAGCTGGTGGCTCTAGTTGCGTTACTGCTTATCTGTTAAGAAGACTGTAAGGAATGCCCGTAGTAAACTGTGACTTCTGTTATTTCACGTGTTATTAAGAAAACTGCATGTTTCCATGACAAATAAGAAAATGAGTCTTCAGCTGAGCATCCTTCCTACTAATTTAGTACCAAAGCAGCTCCAGTGACTCTAAAAACCTGCATGTCTCAAACCCAGTATTTAATACTAAGTCTTGTTGCTGACATAAGAAAAAAACCCTAGAACATTAGTAGGTATAGTTGGAAGTTTCAGTTCATCAGGGACCATCGTAATGGGAGAAGGGGTAATGGGCTTTAACTAAAACAAGGGAAGTTCAGGTTAGATGTAAGGAAGTTCTTTACTGTGAGGGTGGTGAGGCACTGGAATGGGTTGCCCAGGAAAGCTGTGAGTGTGGCAGTGTTCAAGGCCAGGTTGGACAGAGTCTTAGCAACCTGGTCTATTGTGCAATATCCCTGCCCATGGCGGGGGGGTTGGAACTAGATGATCTTAAGGTCCTTTCCAACCCTAACTATTCTGTTATATTTTCTTGTAAATTATGGGAATATTTGGTTAAGATACTTTTTATAAATAAGTAATGGGATTAGGAAGCTAAGAAAAAACAGTCCCATGCTGACTAAACTATCTGTATACGAACTATGTTTGCCAGTGTGCTGTGTAAACACCCCACTGAAAGATGAAGACTAAGCAGTTGTGGAAAATTACATATAGAAAGTAATAAGAGTTCCATGGTTACATGTTGGAAACTGTTATTTGTAGAAGGAAGGACTGCGTGCAAACACAAATTTGGTTTTAGGCAGCCAAGTGAGTGTGGTTATCACTGAACATTCAGGTAATTGTTTTTAAGAGTTGATAGGCTCTTATATCTTACCATGTAAATGCTTTTGTTTGTGGCAGGCCTCTGCATTAGGTCTTGGGATGTGTTATGGTAGCCTAAACATCTTGTTTTTCTTTTTGTAAAGGAATACCTATTACTAGTGCATCATATTTTGCCGCTGTGACACTTGACCAAGTTAAACATATATTTCGCTCTGACACGGAAGTGCCCATACCTTTGATTGAAGAAAGACATCGGGTGCTGAATGAAAGTGGAACAATTCTGCTGGAGAAGTTTGGAGGCTCTTTCCTCACCTGTGTTAAAATGAGTAAGGGAAGTGCTCAGAAACTACTACATCTAATACTGGAAAACTTTCCTTCTTACAGAGATGAAGCTGTATATGAGGTAAGCTGGTTCTAACACTAAGTTTCTTATGATAAGAATTTATTCCTCCTTGATTGTGTGACCTTAAAAGATAGCTCTTAGGTTGTCTGTATAAATTTTTCTGAGAAGTTACCTCAGAATTGATCTAATATTTGTGAATTGGGGGGGTAGTCCAGGAAATGAAAGGTAAATAGAAACATTTCTGTGGAATCTGTGAAATTCAAGGGAAATAAGAGAAGTTATTCATAATATTATTGCCTAAAATCGTAAAGATATTGTCTTGCATAATGAAAGGAAAATCAGACTGTGAAGCAGCTGATCTTAATTATGTCAGTTACTATGAGTTACACAGATAGGAGAAAAAGGTTTTTTAAATACTACTCTTGGTCCACAGTATGCTTCTTGATAAGCTGGGGTAAGATAATGAGATTTCATTTCTTTTTCGGTCTAAACTTCTGAAAACAGAATCACACCGTTTATTAACAGTAACAGAATTTTGATTGTCTTAAGCCCTTACCTAGTTGGGGATGTATTTCTAAAAGCAAGAGTCACTTTTTTTACCTCCCAGAGGAGAGCTTTTTTTTTTCATTTGCTGCCTCTGTCTTCATTGCTTTGTTGTGATTTATTTTGATAATACTCTATTTTCCAGGTGGATTATGACTCCTTTGTACTCCTTACAAATGCATGATATTTGAGATGATTACTGCCTGGAAAAATCACAATTTTATTATTCCCCCACTTTGCTTCAGTTGCTACTGACAGTCCCTATCCCCCATCTTTTTCTTCTGCCATGAAGATCTTTGCAGCTAAAGAAGGAAATGAAACTGGTAAAATTGCAAAAAGGTAGAACTATTGGGAATCCACACTATAACTTCTGTTGATTCGACAGGCATTGCACAAATGACTGCAAGCCAAAAGTAACTGATAACTGTTGTCAGGATTGACAGTATAGTGAAGGTTTTTGGAGCTGTTTTCCTGACAGAAACTGATGGGAAGTAGACCGACACTACCTGATGTTTTCCATGTCTCTGATTTTGCCTATATAGGCAACATCTTCATTTAGCATCAGCGACATATGTGGGCACTCCTGTGCTTGGTCCCATCTGCAATAGCATTCAGCTGTTAAATCGTTATGTCTTAAAAGACTATGCTACTGACATCATGGCATATACCAATAGTCTGTGAAGTCCTTTCAAGGTAACTCTGTGGAACACCAGTCACTGCAGCTTTGAACCTATTGCATTTATCACTTAAATCTGCTCTTTAGTAGATGGCATGACTAGAATTTTACCACATTAACATTACAGATAAACAGATTTAGTTAAATATTTCAGTTGTCTAATCCAGTACATGTTTTTTCTCCCTGAAATAAAAGGTTGGATGAGAATTTCACATGATACTTGTTTATGGTTTGATATTGTTTAGATTTTACGCCATTAAAGAGTGTTACGTTTTTATTGCTTGCTTAACCACAAACATGATAGTTTGTTTTACAGAATGTAACTCTTACATGTCTCTCTCTGTACATGCCATTTGCTGTATCTGTTGATGTTTCAAGTACTTTAATAATTAATACATTTCTTTCCTCAGAAAAAAAGGGTATCTTTCTACAAACGGGCACAAATACTTGTGGCTGATACATGGAGTGTATTAGAAGGCAAAGGAGATGGCTCTTTTGAAGACATTTCTAGTCTGACTATATTTGCTGACTACCGAATTCCCCAAGTTCTTGTTCACCTAAAAGCAATGAAGTATTCCGAGGAACTAATGAAGAAACTACGTGAAGGTTTGTTCCTCCCTTACTAGTATCAAGTAATCTTACCACTTGACACTGTAGACTAAAGCTGCTTTTACAGTATAATGTTTTGTCCGTGTAAGGGTTATGTGTAATTTTATTTTTCTCCACTGAACAAGGACTACTTATGTAGTGATAAGGTAACACGAAGGAACTTTAACAGTAATCTTGAATGACATCTTAAGGTTATGCTTTTATAAAGGTCTAACAGTTCCTTGGCTTAAACATTGGTAAGGGAAGGATTAAAGAAACTCTAAGACCTAAATTTCTGAAGGGCTGCTTTTGCCAAAACCATGCTTCAGCATAAGTATAGTTATGATTTTTGAAGTTTAGATAAAAGAAGCAACTATTTCGTCATTAGTTGAAAGATCATGTAAATGGGGATTGCTCATTATCTGTACTGAACTGCTGGTGACTAGGTATTATTAAGCATCCATTAAAAAAGAATTGCTTGAAGTTAACTTCATCATACTCCAGTTTTCTTTCTAAGCATGGTTCCATCTTCTGGTACCATGAGCATCAGTGAATAAAAACATAAACCAACCCTTTATCCACTGTAAAATGACTCTGTCTAGAGGTAGGACTGATGTTATGCAATTTTAGAATTAAACAGTAAGATAAACAGATTAATACAATTATCCATGGATCGTAATAGGATGGTCACACATATATATGCCAGTATATGTGTGTATTAAATAGATCATGTAGACAATTTATCTTTTCCATGAAACCTAGGTAAGGACATTCCTGTTGAAGTCATTCAAACAAATGAGTCCTTTTACGTTTTTTTATATATATAGGTAACTTTCTTGATGGTTTTAGTTTTGTTTTGGATTTTTTTTTGGGGGGGGGGAAGAAGGGAATTTTTTTTTTTGTTTCAGTTTGTTTTGGTTTTTTTATTTATTTTTAATCTTGAATGGAATTATTCTGGCAGAAAATACATGGTACTGAAATTACATTTTACTATCCTTTTTGTATCCACAAGCGAAGAAATAGTCATATAATGCGCAGTATAAGCCAAACACCTGTTCTTTTCTTAAACAGCTTTCTTAAAATACAAGATGCTGTTTCAATTGAATGGGGTGTGAACTTATATGTGCGTATGTGTCCTGGGTTCAGCAGTAGCAGTCATTTTTCTCCTTCTTGGTAGCTGGTGCAGCGCTGTGTCTTTGATTTTGGGCCTGGGAGCAGCGCTGATAACACCAGTGTTTTCAGTTACTGCTTGGTAACGTTTTGGTCTGACCAAGGACTTTCTGAGTCCCATGTAAGTAGTTATTAAGTAAGTAAGTCCCATAAAAGTAGTTATTAGAAAATGCATAGCAACACTGTTAGAAGTTGCAGGTGTATTAGCCATGAAAACTGCAGTCCTCGTTTAGGATAAATGTGAAGGGGGGGGGGTAAGGCAAATTCAGGCCATCCTGGGTCTTCTGTCTCTTACATATAAATGGATTGCTGTCTCTTTGTGTCCTGCAGGAACAGTTTTCCAGTCTGGAGATAAAGAGGAGGTAGAGATCCGTGGATGTTCCATTTGGTGTTGTGCTTTGATTTGTAAGCACCTGCTGGAACTCTATGAGAAGAAGGGTCAGGACATGCGTGACAAAATCAATGCGGTTTTACTCGACTACTATCTTTGGGACTATGCCCGGGAACACCGAGAGGAGATGAAAGACATCCCCTTCCACCAAGTGCGGTCTATCTATTACTAAGTCCAGCCCGATGGCTGTTGTGTTGATGCATTATTGGTTGAATTACGGTTACTTGTTTTGCGGGGTGGTTTGTCACATACTAATTTGGAACGGGCTAAATGAAATGCGCATTTCCTGATGATGAATTAACAACTTGCCTTTTATTTTACTCCTTGAATCTCTCTTGCTGTGACTGGAATTCGTTGTGTAATCCTCACTGGGCCTGTCACTGCAGGGCTTATCACTCCTGTTTCCAGTTCTGTGTTTGTGTACGTTCCGGTGAAGGTACCGTTTTGCTTCTTGAATAAACCCTGCAGCCATATAAATCGCGTGGAGACCTCCGTTTCCTGCGGCGGGTGCAGACCGTCGGCAAACGCTGCGGCGCGTTCCACGCGGGGCGGGGGAGGCTCTTCCTTGCCGCTGGGGGGCGTTGTGGGTGCCGGGCGGCGCTGCCGTTGCCTAGCGAGGCGCCGTAAACAACGGGGAGACAGTGGCGGCAGCCGCCCCGGCGGGCCCCGGCGCAGCCCGTGCTGCCGCGCCCCTCCTTCCGGGACCCTCCGCCGCGGCCTGCGGCGTGGAAGTCGGGGGATGGCCTGGTGGGGGGACTACGGAACGGTCCGCGGCCCGGGTGGCTCCCGAGACCCAGGCGTGATCCCGTTCCTGGCTCCTCTCAGGTTTGGGGTGAAAGATGCGCTTTGAGACACGGCAAACGTGGAAAGAGCACAGGCCCCCTCGCAAAATACCGCTGCCAGCAAAAGGAGCCTGCCGGCACATCTGCTCCTGCTTCTGGCAGCAAGGAGCGTGCGGTGGCGTTCTGGGGCTATTTAGTACTCCACATGCTTTTATACAATAGTGAATAGGTTTACTTCTCTCCTTACCCTTTATCTCCCCCATCTCTCCCCCCCCCCCCCCCCCCCCCCCCCCCCCCCCGTGACTTGGTTTAATTTGTTGTTTTATTTTGGGGTGTTTTAACATAATTTTAAAAGAGGAAAGAGTGTTAGCATCTTGCAGCAGAGCTTGCTAGGGGATAAAGATAATGCACCTGGATAAATAAAACCAGAAATCGATCAAAGTGGGGTTTGAATCAGTACTAAGTATATAAGGCTGTTTCTGAGCATCCATCCTTTATGAGACGAGCCTGATTTCAGTCTCATGCTTTGCTTGTTTTTCTTCTGCTCTGACAATAAAATGGGTCTTCCTCCAACTTCAGATAGTTCCTCAGCTCTGGATGGTAAAGCCCTTGAACTAAATGGAATAAAATAAAACGCAGAAACTCTTCTTGCTGCAGCTACAAGACAGCAACGGTTCAAAGCTGTTTGTTTTCAACCAACTTGAATGTGGGGTCTTAGCTGATGAGTTCTGCCAGTTTGGTAGTAACAGCTTTCTTAAGGGCAGCCAGTGTGTGGGAGTTCAGCAATCAGGAGTTCAGTAAACGTGTCCTTGCACTGCAGGGATGCTTAGAATTACAGAAAGAAAATGTGCTGGGATCCAGCAGTGCCCATGAGGGGTTTTGAATGTTCATGCAAGGGAGCTGTAAAGAAAGGCTGTTCCTTGATATTTACAGTTATGCTGCCCTACAGTGCTTATGTTGTGAGAATGAATGTGCAGGGAGCAGCATAAGGAACCATGGTTGCTAAAATCTATCATTAATAAAAAATAATGGAATATGTTTTGAGATGCAGATTAAACTCAGAGAAATGCTTTAAATGTAATAATTAGATACTTTCAAAATCACACCTCCTGTGTAGGCAACACAGCTCCTTTGTCTGTGCTTGACAGTTAAAAATGCTTGGCATTTCGTATGTAGAAGAGGTTTTTAAAGCATGCTTTTATATCAGGTGCTTTTCAAGAGTGTAACGGTGCTTATATATTTTTTAGGAAATGATGACTTAATGCTTTGGCAGGAAACTTACTTAGTATAGAACATGGAAAAGCTTTTCTTCTATGTTGCAGACAGCCGTGAATGACATGAACACAGGAGTGGTAACAGATTTCCTGATGAGTGTATGAATATACCACGTGGGGAGCACAGGGATGGAGTCTGGCATGGAGGAGATCCCAGTTAAAGTTGCAGTTCGAATCAGACCTCTGCTTTCCAAAGAAGTACTTCATAACCATCAAGTGTGTGTGAGATTAGTCCCAAATACACAACAGATTATCATTGGGAAGGACCGTGTCTTCACTTTTGATTTTGTATTTGGCAAAAACTCAACCCAAAAAGAAGTTTACACTGTTTGCATTAAGCCTCTTGTAGTGTCATTGACTGAAGGATACAATGCTACAGTGTTCGCATATGGACAGACAGGCTCTGGGAAGACTTATACCATTGGAGGTGGCCATATTGGTAGGTTGTAGAAAGTTTTCCTTTTCACTGATGAACAGTGTAGTTGTGCAACGTAAATATTACATATATAGCAGATGATGCTGAAAAATTTTAAGATATAATAAAAAAAAGTTAGAGTAAAACAAAAAGTTTCCAATGTTCATGTCATAATTAAACTTCTAAAAAACAAATTCTCCATAAATTAGGCTTATCTAGGAAAAAAAATATTTATAAAGTGCTTTGGCTCGTTGCCCATTTTTAGCATGCAGCTTAAACTAGAATTTCTTCCTGAAATGCAGTGTTTTGGAGATTCTTGCTACATTTATCTTACCTTGAAAATGTCTGCTTTAGGCAAGCAATTGTTTACTTCCTTAATCTGGTTTTGTTTTTTTTTTTCTTTAAGAAATTTCTATGACAACATATAAATATATGATTTAAGTCTTTCAAATGGATATAAATAGATAATACTAAAATCTTGGTAGTTATTAAAATCTTTATTTTATTTAGAATCATGGAATTATTTAGTTTGGGAAAGACCCTTAAGGTTATCAAGTTCAACTATTAGCATAGCATTACCAAGCTTACCACTAAACCATGGCCCAAAGCACTACATTTACACATCTTTTAAATACCTCCAGGGATGGTGACCAGTCACTTCTCTGGGCTGCCTGTTCCAATGCCCAGTCATCGTTTTGGTGAAGACATCTTCCCTAATATCCAGTCTAAACCTCTTCTGGTGCAGCTTGAGGCCATTTCCTCTTGTCCTGTCACTTGTTACTTGGGAAAAGAGACTGACCCCCACCTCACTGCAACCTCCTTTCAGGTAGTTGTAGAGAGTGATAAGGTCTCCCTGAGCCTTCTCTTTTCCAGACTAAACAACCCCAGTTCCCTCAAGCAATCATAATGAGTATGAATCAAGAAGAAGTCTATACCCATAGTAGATTTAAAGTAGACTCCATATTTCTCATAACTTGAATGACTATAACATAATGCAGTTTGAGACTTAACTATGAATCCTGTTGGTGGATGCAAACAAATATTCTGGACCTCATAAAACCAAATGTTTACAAAAACCCTTAGGAACACTGAGCATTTCAGGTTCCTCAGTATGTTGAGTGGCAAATGTTACAGACTCCTCTTAGATTTCAGTCTTTTGTGATTTATGTGGCAAAATGACTGCAAGCTCCTGTGACATCTTTGCTTATATTTTAGCATCAATTGCAGAGGATGAAGAGGGCATAATCCCACGGGCTATTCAGGAATTATTTCAGCATATTTCTGAAAACCGTAACATTGACTTCCATGTGAAAGTGTCTTATATAGAGGTTTACAAGGAAGAACTTCGAGATTTACTGGATTTGGAGAGCTCTGTAAAAGAACTACATATCCGAGAAGATGAAAAGGGAAATACAGGTAGGATTTCAGCTCCGAAAATCGGTGTGTTGGGCTTCAGACATGTGCCCAAGTTATTCTTGCCTTCTCTTGAAAGAGCTTATTCATTACTAATACTAGAAAAAGACTATTTTCAATGTATAAACTCAGTTTAGCTGATTTGGAGCAATGTCGGGGTTTTGATGCCTGTGAACAATATATATGTTCCATCAGAAATGGCAACAAATTATGAAATAGAAATGCGGTATTGCTTCTGCAGATTCTGTCTGTAAACACAATAGTGTGTGGTTATTTGCTTGAGTAAGTATTTTACGGTTAAAACTTTGCTTCTCACTTCAAAATTATAATTGTTAAGCTGCTTATACCCTACATATCAGCCCTCCTTTTCACTATGAAATGAGTGGAAGACAGCAATTCATTGAGAGTAGCATCCGGTATTTTCTGGAAGTTTTGAAATGAACACTTATCCTGTAGTTATTCTGTCAGAGAGATTTTATTCTGAACTGTATAATGTTTTTTGCCGGTTTCCGCATGTCATTACACACACACACATTTATTCTTTATATTCTAATTGTTCTGTTTGCTGTATTAATATTAATATATTGTTGTATTGAGCTGGCATGGTTTACTTATCTGTGGCTGGAAGAAGGAACTGATCTAATATAAATCTGGTGGACAATATCATTGCTTCATAAGAATCCCAAAGTATATAATATATTTTCAGTTGTTTCTCTTCCTCAGTACAGTTGGTGTCAGCTTCAGTAGTTTTTCCATCCTTCATTAAAACAAAGGACAAAAAATATACTTGGTCGAGTACTTGGTAGAAGTACACTTCCAGATTATTGGATTGCTAATAGATAACTGTCCAAAAGGCCCAGCTATACAAGCTACATAGAAATTCTGTTCTTACCATAGTCTAGGAATAATTTCTACTACATACTTGTTTATTTTTAGTCTTGATTTTGTTTTGTTTTGTTTTTAAACTGAGAAAATATCCTTTGAGCTGATTTTGCTCATGCTTTTCCTAGATAGCACTAGACTGCAAATTGCATGTGGATATGGAAGTGTGTGAGCAAAGCTGTGTACTCTGTTTAAGATACTGTTTTAAATGCTATGACACAATATGTCCATACATTAAATATCTGCAGGTTTCAGATGTGTTGTACTTTATGCTTTTCACAGGTTGTCTTATTTTTCAATACCTATATGCTGTAACATAATAATACAGGCTTGTAGGTTTCTCTAATATGTGCATATAGTTTGACCTTTCCTAACTGCTGTAAAATATTGCTGAGGAGTTTTAAATTAATCATATTATTCTAACTTACTTTGGTTTGGTGTTTGAAGTGATTGTTGGTGCCAAGGAATTCCAAGTAAAATGTGCAGATGAAGTTATGAGCTTGTTGGAAAATGGCAATGCAGCTCGTCACACAGGAACAACACAAATAAATGAGCACTCTAGTCGATCTCACGCCATTTTTACCATCAGTATTTGTCAGAAATGGTCTGCAGAGTCTCAGAGAAGTACTGATGTTGCACAGAATTCATCTTGCAAATCAGCTGACATGATTGCTTCAAAGTTTCATTTTGTGGATTTGGCAGGATCAGGGAGGGTGACAAAGACTGGAAATACTGGTGAACGCTTCAAAGAATCAATTCAGATAAATAGTGGTCTGTTAGCTTTGGAAAATGTCATCAGCGCCCTTGGAGACCCAAAAAGGAAAAGTGTACATGTTCCATACAGGGATGCTAAAATAACTCGTATTTTGAAAGACTCACTTGGAGGAAATGCCAGGACTGTCATGATAACATGTGTAAGTCCATCCTCATCAGACTTTGATGAATCTTTAAATTCTCTCAAATATGCCAACAGAGCCAAAAACATTAGAAATAAACCAGTTGCAAATTACAACCCTGATCAAGACCGGGTTGGTGAAATGAAACTTGAAATCGGATTGCTTCAAGAAGCTTTGCAGAACCAGCAAGTTTATAATAAGTGTTTGCATGACTTAAATCAAGAAAAAAATCATATCAATTCACTTGAGGAGCAGTTCGCTCGGCTTCAGGTTCAATATTTCAATTACAGAACTTGTGCAGATGAAGCCTTTCTATTTCTGGTTGATTTGAATGATAATATTAGTTTAAAAAGAAGTCAGCGGGACAGGTTGCAGAGCTGGATCACTATGGTACAGGAAGTGAGGAAGGAAGATTGCATGATGCAGGAAGCTGACACAGGAACTGAGACCAGCCGAATGTCACATCATACGACAGTTCTTCAGCTAAAGCAGGAACTAAAGAAATGCCAGGTATTTAATTAAAAGTTGATCATTTAATGCAATGGGTTTAAACTTAAAGAGGGGAAGTTCAGGTTAGATATAAGGAATAAGTTCTTTACTGTGAGGGTGGTAAGGCACTGGAACAGGTTGCCCAAGGAAGTGGTGAATGCTCCATCCCTGGCAGCGTTCAAGGCTGGGTTGGACAGAGCCTTGGACGACAGGGTCTAGTGTGAAGCTCCATGCCTATGGCAGGGGGTTGGAACTGGATAATCCTAAGGTCTTTTCCAACTCTAGCCATTTTAAGTTTTAGCAGACTGCTAAAAGGATTTAAATAACTGTGTGAAAGAGCAGTCTGCTAAAACCTGAATTCAGTTTTTAAAGATGTAAACTGTTACACTTGTACTTAATTTGACAATTTACATTTGATTCACAATCTTATATGATTTTGTTTATCGAATCCCTGCAAAATAGCTTTATCTTAATGGGTGATTGAATGGAAAATCATTTAATCATTATAGAAATAAGTAAAGTAACATATTCTGGCTAGTCAGTTTTAGGATTGATTCGGAGAAAACTCCAGGAACTTGCCAACAACATTTTAAGTTGACAAGCAGGTATTCTTTATTGCAGAGCTGGGAGACACGGGGGATAGCTCCTCCAAGCATGTCTCTCTCAAGCATCAACCAAGCTGTGATTATATTGTTATTGAACATACATATTCATTAGATTACATACATTACATTATAGTTTTAGAGAATGCCTCCTGTATGCACACTAAAATGTGGTAGTAGGCTTTCGGACCCCTGGTGGTTATTTCTTCATCACTTTGTTTTAGGATCATTGTCATATCAGTAACCCCCAGGTGATTCTGACAAAGCTTATCTTAGTAATTTCCGTTTCTCTATAGTTGCTAACAAAGCCTAACATCCTTGAGGTTACTCATTTACAACCCTATTCTTCAATCAGCCCCATTCTTCAGGATGATTCTGAGGCTGAGCTGTTTCATCTACTAGATTTTTGTATTTAGGTCTGGCTGGGATGGAGTTAATTTTCTTCATAGCAGGTTGTTGTGTGCTGTGTTTTGGGTTTGTGACCAATACAATGCTCACTGAACAGTGTTTGTACAGTGTCAAGGCTCTCTGCTCTCTGCTTCTCCCTTTGCCACTCCAGTGAATAGATTGGGGGTGCAGAAAAGGTTGGAGCGCACATGTCTAAAGCAAATGCCTCAAACTAACTGAAGAGATATTTCATGCCATACAATATAATGCTCAGCAATTAGAAGAGGAGGTTTAGGGAGGTTTGCCGTGTTTCGTCTGGGAACTGGCTGGGCATCAGTTACACTTGGGAGGTGGTGGGTGATTGTCTTTGCATCAGTTGGTTTGGTTTATTTTCTTTCCCTCTTCTTCCACTTCACCTTTACTTACTGAACAATTTCTATCTCAACCCACAGTTTTTTTGTGCTCTTCCTTTGCTCTTCCCATGTCCCACTGAGGTTGCGGGTGGAGGGGGATTGGGCGAGCAGCTGTATGTGCCGAGCTGCCTGCTAGGGTTAGCCTCCAACCTTTTGGTGCCTGATATGTGGCTCAAGACCTTCAAAATAATGACAAATTTAATTAGATTGTACTAGATTAAATTTCCAGCTATTACACCTGATTAGTTAAGTTGTTATTTGAGTGACTGCTGCATATCACAATGCTGGCATATTTACTTTAGGTAAATATGCTGACTTACTGTATTCCAGTTTTGCCGTTTAGTGTGTTATCACTTTGTTTTCGTTTGCTTAGGAGAGCTATGATAAAATCACCAGCCTTCAATCTAATCTGGTATTTGGGTCTTACATAGCTATGATAAAACCACCAGCCTTCAATCTAATCTGGTATTTGGGTCTTACATAGTTATGATAAAACCACCAGCCTTCAATCTAATCTGGTATTTGGGTCTTACATAGCTATGATAAAACCACCAGCCTTCAATCTAATCTGTTATTTGGGTCTTACATAGCTATGATAAAACCACCAGCCTTCAATCTAATCTGGTATTTGGGTTTTAGCTTGTGTCCCAGTATTCCGAGAACCATCTTGTAGACAAAACCAACAACTATAACGTTCCCTACTTTTTTTTTCTTTTTTCAGAAAGACATTGTGTGGCAGGAGGAAAGAATGGCACCTATCTATTCCCCTCTCCAGGATAGGCTTTTATAGCCTTGATATGATGGCTTCTCAGTTCCTTCAATATTCTTATGTAATCAAACTGTTCACACTGGTGCGTGTTTTGTCATCCCGATTTTGATTATTGTTCATAAGCTTAAACAGCTAATTGTGGGTGCCAGAGAGGAATATGCTCTACAGTGATTAATCCCTGGGGTGACAGGATGTATGGGAGAAGTTAGGCAGGTGCGTAGGGCTGTTACTGACTTTGACACCTTGGGGTTTCAAGTTGAACAGGCTTGTAAACTCATCAAACTAATACACCATTTGAAGGAGAGCAAGTGAAACACAAAAACTTCCAAAGCTGTACTGGGACCTGGCCTTTGCCTGTCAAGAAGAAACAGTGAAGCAGGAGTCAACTCAGTAAGAGAAGACCCAGTGCCTCCTGAGAGAGGGAGAATCAGAAAAGGCAGTCTATTCTGCAGCAGGACAGGGGAGAAAAGAGATACAAATCATAAGAGGTGGAAACTAGCTAGTTCCTATCCATGACCAAGCTGCAAGACAGGTGGAAAGATTTTGTCTGTGAGCAAGATGAACAAATTGCTACCTGGTTTTTCCAGTGCTGGGATGGTGGGCCTAACAGCATGGAACTAGAAAGTAGGAAGGCATAGCAGCTGGGCTCCATGGCTAGAGACTGTGGGATTGATAGAGTGATCGGAAAAGGGGCAGCCACCCACAGCCTCCAGAATTGTCTCTTATTAATACCAGGTTCCCTCTTAAGGAAGACATTGTAATCCAGTAAGGCTAGTGGACTACCACAGAGGAAGGTATCCAGTGTCTGGGGGAATTAGCAGTGGTGAAGGTAGTCTACAGTGACATGGACATTAATCAGGTGCCCTGGAATGGCATACAGTGAACACAGACTGTGCAGCAGAAGTATGTATGGACTGCATTGATGTCGTGCGTCAGCAACCTAGCCAAGATGGTTTGGGCTCACATTGAGATGCCAACTTTGTACAGACTCGTCTGCAGATCCAGCGATTTAAAGAGAATTTCTAGTCCCCCTCTCTGCTCTTGGTCTGCATCTCAACTGCACAAAGACTGTTCAACAAGGTCCAGCAACTCTTAAGAGAATGTGGATAGTCTCCCCCTTTGCCCCTGCAGGCCAGCATTTCAGCTACCACAGCTTGGCCTTTCTCTGCTTAAAGGAAAGGGAACCGTAGACACTCACCACATGTCATCCTGTGGTTCTCTCTGTGTGACTGTGGGGAGGATATGAGGAAGTAGGATGGAGCACCTACCTTGGTTCTGAAAGTCTGTGTACAGGAACTGTGGGGGTACTTAGCATGCAGATATCCCATGAGGATCCTGTCATGCTGGTAGCTCCAATGAGCTAGTGCTAGACAACAACCTAGGGGGAGAAGAGCTCTCAGCTTTCTCAAGCATAATTTCTCCTCACAGAACTGACACACCCAATACAACTGAACAAACATATTCTGATTTTAGTTAGGTATGTTTAATGCAATATGGACAATATGCTACTTAGTCTTCTATCTCTTCATCTTGTCCCACTCTGTCACTGTGCTAACATATGCGCTAGCTTCTTTTTTTCTATAGTTGGCTCAACTCTGCATAATGATACAGCACGTGTAGGGAACAGGGTACACTTGTCAACTATGCTTAGTAGAAACATTTGCATAGGTACATAGACTTTGGAAAGAGTTCTGTTATCTAAAGATATCAGGTTCTTGAGTGCATTCTTAAAAGCTGTTCAGAGTTGTCTTTTTTTGAAGGAAAGATGTAGGTAAGCTAGTGCACAGAAGTATCCAGTTTTAGAATAAGGAGACATGATGTTTCCATATTTCATATGGCTCCTACAGGCTTTCTGGAAGATTAGTGTTTGAAAGTCTCCTTTGATTAGTATTGGATTATTTATGCACAAGAACACCTGAAGAAGTACTCTTAAGGTTTCTTTAATCTTTAGTCTGTTATCCAAGTTGCAGATTGAGGGCAGTTGTCCTTATTTTTTTCATCTGAGAAGCATATTAATCTAATGGTTGATGCTGAGATCTTGTGGCTACATGTCACAGCACCCTAAAGAGAATAATTGGATTTAGGTATTCAGTAAAGTAGCCTTGGTTATGGGTACGTTATTCTCAAGAAAGAAACTCAGATCACGTTTTATTTGAACATTTTGTTGATTTCCCATTTTATTTCTCCATAAACATATGTATAAACTAAGCACATGCTGGTAGGTATGCCATCATCTTCCCACTAGAAGCCTGCGTAAACTAATGTAATTTATCTTGGATGGATCTTTCTGGACAAAACCGTGTCTAATACTTATCAAAGTTGAGGGGTGTGTGTTAGATTATTTCACAATATCACAGAATAGCTAGGGCTGGAAAGGAGCTTAAGATCATCAAGCTCATGATGATTAATGAGCTTAAGATCATTAAGATCATCATTAAGATCATGTCCCCTGCCATGGGCAGGGACACCTCACACTAAACCATGCCACCCAAGGCTCCATCCGATCCTGCCTTAGACACTGCCAGGTATGGAGCATTACACAGACTAAAAAATTCTTCCTAAAATATCTAACCTGAACTCCCCGTTTAAGTTTTGCAACATGCACATAAAGGCTTATGTTTAAAGCAGAAATTATGACTTTCTAAAAGAATTCAGTGTGTATTCAATATGAACATTTCTATGCGGGCAATAAGTTATTTATAAAAGTCCCAGGGAAGGCCAATAGACATTTGCATGCATCAGGTAACCGTGCTTCAGAAGACCTGGCTTGGTATCCTCAGTAACAGCTGCAGATGTAATGGTAACAATACTGTAAAATAAGACTTTACATATCAAAATAGCAACTTTTTTTTTTTTTAACAGCCCCTGATCTCTTATCATGCCCTATTTAGTAGCAGCCACCAGTGTAAACCTCCAGTGTGACCTATATGTAGAATCAGAAGATGTTTTTAAGAGCTGCATTTTGGACAAATAAAAAAATAAATAGGGAAACCCCCCAGCCAAGACCCCCTAGCCTTGAACACATAGGGTCCACAGAATCTTACTTTCCTAAATGTCATCTGTAACTCAGTGATTGGCTAGATGTTGTCCACCAGAATATAGAGGTAGCATTGAATAAAATTGTCCACATACTCAGTGTGGAGCCTGCTGGTATGAAGCATGAAATGCATATGCCTAATGCTTGCAAGTTGGTGCTTGTAGTAAAGCATCTATTAAGATTAGAGTTCGAAACAACAATCAATCTATTTCCATTATGTCAAAATGTCAATTTTTGTTGAACTGCAAAGTTTTGTTGAACTGGGCCCTCTATAACATCCAAACACTACTTTGGAAGAATTTCAGCCTGGGAGCATTCTGCAGTTTAGCTTAAGAAAAAAAAAAAAAAAAAGGATTGCTTCTATCATTTCTGTCTATCAGGAAGGAGCCTCATAGCCTCATTACCCAAGCAAGCTTGCAATATGTCGTTATGCCAGTCGTATTTTGTTACCATTGATTTATCTGTTCTTCCACATAAATAAATCAGAGCAGCCTTACAGTATATTCTATGGAAAGTGAGAGACACAATAATCCCAGAGACAATCAGAACTTAATGGATTTGTATTTTTTGAGTTTCCACTGGAGTTCTCCATATGTACTCAGGGGTCAAATCTTTTTATTCCCTACACAAATCTTTTTATTCCCTTTTTATACATCATAAACTACAGTTCTTGGTAGCAGGGGGATGGCCCAAAACTGTTTACAGTAGGGGTAAAACACTGACACAATGCTGGCAGGCAGGCAGATGTTCTGTGAAATTAGGCGTGTGAAAATACAAAAGTTATTTTTATTTCAGAAAAATGAAAAAAGAGTAATACAGAAGAAAGTTTTTATTAGCAAGACCATGTACTGCCACTTGGACACCTAAATAGGAGAGCTATGGGTGCAGTCAAGCTCTTCAAAGGCTTGTTGTAGGAATGTGGTACAGGGAGAAAAAGAAACCCTGTGTTCAGCATACAGACCACAGAGATAGATAAAGCATTAGCTGGTCATTTTATCCAAGTAATTTTAAGACATGAAAAAATATCTTAAATAGCTTTATCCTTTGTTTCTGGATAAAGGGAGACTTTTTCTCATTTTCCTAACATGACTTTATTTAGGCCTGAAGATTTATGAAACTCTGAATATTAAATTGGCTAAACCAGCCATTTTGGAGCTCAGTAATATTTGAAGAAAATGAATCATTGAGGAAAGAGTGAAATATTTCTCTATTAAATTTTCTGAAATACTGAAAAACAAGTGGCAGTTTTTCAAAAGACATTAAGTTTCTGAAGCAAGAAATAACAGAAAGCACATCAAGCACATTGTTCTGTAATTTCATCTAAAGACCATCAAAACCTCATGCAGTACAGGTGTTGACATATATGTACACACATTCCATCTAAGGCCAACATCAGCCCTACATTTATAAACTAGTTAACCACAGAAATAGTGGAATATGTTTGTACCACTGTACTTGGTATGGGGACATCAAAGTAAAGCTGTGCTCAGAAAAAAGCATTGCATGTTCAAAACCCTTTCTTTACATAAAACCTTGTTTTTATTGGACATCAGTGAGTCAAAGGCAGATGGCTGATCTAATTTTAGTTAGGGATAGATACAACCCACCAGTGGCCATGGTAATCAAGGGTAGCCAAGGTTATGAGCCCCAAGCAACAGATTTATTTTACCTCATATTCAGATTCTAATGTCACAATGTTCAGCTTTAATTTTTCTTTCAAAGCTGGATTTAAGTTTGAACCCGTTACCGCTTCCTCTATCACTACAGCCCCTACTGAAGAGTCCGTTCCCAGCATCCCTATAGGCCCCCTTCATATATTGAAGGCTGCTATGAGGTCTCCACACAGCCTTCTCTTCTCCAGGCTGAGCAGCCCCAACTTTCTCAGCCTACCTTCATACGGGAGGTGCTCCAGTTCCCTGATCATCCTCATGGCCCTCCTCATATATTACACTAGATAATGAGTTGCTAACAGTGCCTTCCTTCACATTTGGAACAAGTGCTCTAAGCTTTTGCAAAACTTTTTGTTACAAAGGTATACAGAGGTATCTTAAAAAACCTCTGTAATTTTGCTTACAAGCTAAAGCGATGACAGGCTTTTAAATTGAGGTTTTTGTTTTGTTTTGTTTTTAATATCAGTAAAGAATTCATAAACTGTTGCACGTGTTTTTACCCATAACTTTTTTGTGTGTGGTTTTGACAGGTGTATACAACCCCTCCAGCCTTCTCCCTCACCCAGGTAATGGCAAAATTTCGTGCTCGCAGCCAGATGATGCTGAGCCACATGGAAGATCAGGATAAAGTCCTTCACTGCCACCTCTCTGACCAAAGTGATGAAGAGGATGAAAATACAGGCAGCAAAAAGAAAACCTCACTTAAGTAATTTTTTTTATATTCTTTAATTTTTGTTACAGACAAATGTATAACAAAAGTAGTATTACTCTCTAATCCTGCCATAATATAAGCTCATTTGTGATGTTTTTTTGGTAAATTTAGGGGACCAACTGGGCATATTTAAACTATTTTTTAAACTAAAATAAGTTTAATAAACATCAGGTTTTGTGATTTAATGAAGATTGCATAATCCTGGTTTTGGGGCTAGAATTTACTGTGGAGATCAGGGCAGATGAGGAAGTGGAGAGTAGATGGAATAGAAGGTACAAATGCTTATGTGAGTTTGGGATTCTTCTCTGTTACAATCACATACCTGGAAGCTTAAAGAAAAAAAAAATCCCTGCATGTTTGGAATATAGCATAGTTTTCATTCTTCCCTAGGCATTCCATAAACCGAACATGGACACGAAAAAAGGCTTCTTTGTGTTTTCTTCCTGATCTAAGTGACATGAAGTGTCAGGTAGACAAGTCTTGTTTATCCAACAAATCTGCACTACAGAGTGACACAACCACAGGTAAAATGGAAGTAATGAGAGCAAATCTTACAGTGTCAGAATACACAAGAATGTCTTCAGCACACGTAATTGTTTTTCCCAGCAAAATATGTGTATTTGATACAAGTATTTTTTTGTTATAGATCAGTCTGGGCTTTGAGATTCTCTGCTTCTTCCTCCCCTTTCTGAAACTGATATTGATGTCCTTAATGTTTAAGTAATACCTATTAGCTAGAAAACACGCATCAAAAGCTGTTTAGGTACAAATCTTTAGCACTGCTTCAATAAAAGAAAATAGATGCTATTATCTTATCAGAGTTGGACTGAAATGGTTTTAGGAATATCTTTCCTCCCACTTAGGGTCTTGAAACGCTAGTGCATACCATTCCTTCTTTTACTGTTTACATGGCAGGGAAAAGATTCCTTGTGCTATTCTCTCTTTTTGGTTCTTTTACTTCATGTGGCCGAATTCCACACACACAATGATGCAGAGCACTATCTTTTGGATACAGAGCATATTACAGATTTTTTATTGCTATATTGCTTTGTTTTCTTCCAAGGTGAAGAGATTGACAGCCTCCAAAAACGTCATATTTTTAACATGCAGAAGTTAAAGAATTCAGAGTTGAGATTCACTGAGGCCAAGCAAAAAATAAGAGAACTTGCACTTAATATCAAAATGAAAAAGGAACTTATTAAGGAATTAGCAAGAACAGGTAAGTGGCTACTGTAGGAAAAATTAGAATGAAGAAGTTCAGAAAAAAAAGAGAAGTCACAAAACTTTTGAAGTCCTGTTTAGTTTTTATGTAATTATCTTATGCAAGAATACTTCTAATAAATTAAAGATACATAACTTTCATTATTTGCAATGACTGCACTGAAGGCTGTAAATTTTGATTGCAGTCCACTCTGCTATGATACACAAATGTGTTTGTTATATTTTTTTGTGCTTTGCTGATTTTTGCTTTTATCCACTAATAGTCTAATTTTTTATGTGTGCTTAGTGCTACCGATCTGTTTGTGGACATGTATTTGTCACATGGTGTCTGGGATAGGGGAGGAGATACATCATTGTGCTGCGAATGTAAACATTCCCAGCACTGCGGTAGAGAAGCAGGAGTCAGAAGTGGGTGAGGGAAAAGGTCAGCGTCCCTGTTTGCCTACACCCTCACACATCTGTCCCGGTATATATACATGCGTGCCAAAAACTAGCCTTATTATGACTGTAAGGATCTCTTTGCTCAGCCCCTTCAATCACACTCTTCTCCTGTGCATACCTTCTCTTGAAGTTGTCTTTTGGCACTGAGAAAGATTGTGTGCCCCCCAAAATAGTACTTTGGAAAGATAACACAAACAGGGCACGTAAGTGAGCAGAAACACAATCCAAAGCTGTTTACTAATTATTAAGATGATAGTTGAGTAATAAATAAACAGCATATTCTTCTGGAAAAAGCAAAATTTATGAAACACATGAGAGCCATTTTCACAAAAAACACAGCAGGAAGAAGAATTTAACTTTATTTGGCACTAAGGTGGCACTTTATTTGGTGACAAATGGTGACTCATAAAGAACTCAGTTTTAAGACTCTTCATTTCAGGTTATAAAGGAACTGTAGGTTCCTTTAAGTTTGGAAAATATCTCAGAAATTATTAATTTAGCCAGAATGAAGTAAGTAACACAACTACAGAATCAAGTATTACATTTCAACTGATTATCCTCATGTTTTTAAACCATCTCGATACGATGTTTTTAAGGTAAGGATGCTCAGTTTGTAAGCAGGCAATGTTCTTTGAAGATAACTAAACTGGAACAAGAATCTGAGCAGGCCAAACTGGAACTGGCTGAAATGCAAAAGCAGCTTCAGGAGCTGGAGAGTAATAAGGAGCTGAGAGACATTCCTGAGAAAACAAAGTTACAAAAGGAATTCCAGAAGAAGATGGATGCAGCTAAGTTGAAAGTGCAGGTATGTCTGATCCGACCATTAAGGTTTGCAAATCTCTGTCTTGCTATTGCTTTCAAACCTTAACACTCTGCTTGTAAAACTCTCACCAGTTTTACACGCTGGAAGCTGATTGAAGTAGATAATGAGAAACTTAATACTATTATACACAGAATGCTATTTATGTTATCCATATATGTGGTTA
This sequence comes from Myiopsitta monachus, assembly GCA_017639245.1. Taxonomy (NCBI): domain Eukaryota; kingdom Metazoa; phylum Chordata; class Aves; order Psittaciformes; family Psittacidae; genus Myiopsitta; species Myiopsitta monachus. The sequence continues at coordinate 42,490,596 of CM029941.1, read as the reverse complement.
GATACAGTATTTTCTTGATAGATAACAAACCAAAAAAGAAGTGGGTAATATGAGATGCTCATACACCATTGTGTGTAGTACCATAAAAGAACCTGCACATGGAGACTATCACAAGGTTGTTACCTGCCATAAATAAAGTCAATGTTTTATGAAAGTACCATATAAATTCTGTCTCTAAGCAAATCACTGTGATGGTTTGCAAGACCAGGCCTAATAAAGTCATCTTATATGGCACCGACCTTCTACTTTTAAGTTTTGCTATACCTAAGTTTAATTCCTGTGTAGGGCCAGCCTAGGTATTCTGTGCTTCTTGGTCCTAGAATGGTGGGTTAGACAAACCCCATAAAGAAAGAAGTAGTTGGCTTATTGACTGGAGCTCAAGACCAGTATTCTGGCACCATTATGTTTCTGCACATTTCCCATATCTGTGAGTTCTATTAGATTTTACTACTTTCATAGCATTGCCAGGCATGAACTGTATCTTTACTTTACCTTCTCATGTTGCTTGAGGTTAATTCTGGCTGTGCCATCTTTATCAGATAGCTCAGAAACCAGACAAATAATGAATGATTGTTTGCACAGAGGTAAGTAAGTCTTGCTGACTCATAAAAATTCAGTGAAATAAAGAATGAAGTTGTGAGTAATATTTTAGTTTTTCTGCTGTTAAGCTGAAATTTGTCATGAACATTCAGGCCTTACAGAAGAAGCAGCAAGACACTAAGAATTTGGCTTCATTATCTAACCAAAGTGAGAGACAAGCAGCAGAACTTGAGCAGAACGTGGCTCAGATGAAGCGTCAGCAGACCCAGCTACAGAAGAGATTGTGTGAGGAGAGCGAAAAAAAGAAGCAACTAGAAACAGAGATTCTGCGGGACCAGCAACAAATTAAAGTAAGATTCTTCCTGGTTCTTTGTGACAAAGAATGAGATGTACCAGTTTTGACATTGCTTCCACAAAGTCAATAAACTATACTGCTAGGCTTTCCAGTTTTAAGTAGTTACTTTCTTGACACATACACTTAAGAAATTGCTATAAACACTTTAATGGAAATCTTCATTTTGGCTCTCTTTTCACCTTTTAATATTTATTACGTGATACCTAGCTCTAAATTGCAATTTTACTTGTAAATTTAGGGTCAGTATTTCAGATTATATACTTGTGTGGACTCTGACATTAAACACACTTTAAAAACAGACTAAGGCAGGAATAATGGGGCTCTTTTTTTTTTCTTTATAGGAACTTCAGCTAAAGATGGAGCAACAACAGAAAATCCTTCAACTTAAGGATAAAGAGATTGCTGCATTCAAAAAGAAGAAAAATGACTCAGTGGAAACTTCACAGAATCTACAGGTAGCTAATCTATTCTAAATCTGTGCTTTTTTGCATACGCTGCCTGCAGTGTGTACAGCCACATACTGAAGATTCATAATAACATCTGGAAACAAAAATGAAATGTATTAAGACATGGTTTGTCTTTGTGATCTTGGGTAAAACTTGTGAGATTTTGTGAACAAGCTGTCTATGGGATACAAGTTAATCTTTCCAGAATCAGGAAAACACTGTTGTTTCAATTTAAATTCTGCACAGAATATTAAAAAAATCCACTAGTCCATGTAATCAGAATGTACAGAGCTCATTCATGAAGTGTGAACTCATAGCAGTAGGCAAATTTGTATTTCACAAGTTTGCGGCTTGTAGAAACCATTGCTTTTGTATGCTTTAATTTATTAAGCAGAAGGGTAAAAACCATTATTAAAATGGTTTAATAAATCAAAATGAGTGTATTTCTTTCTTAGGTTGTTGGCCTATGTGAGTCTGAACGAAAATTACAACTGCAGATTGAAGAACAGGAAATGAAAGTCATAGACCAGGAAAACTTAATACGTGAGTTAGAATCTGCACTTGACCACGTGAAGTTGCAGTGTGACAGGCAGCTGACCCTACAACACAAAGAACATGAAAAAAAACTACATTTGATACTGCATCATTTCAAAGGTATTTGTTTCCTGGGGGGTATTGCTTAGTAAGTATTATCTTCAGTCACTACTGACAGATACTATATTCCAGCTGAAGAGAAAAAAAAAGTGTTCAGGGGTATATTTTGGCTGTCACTAATTCTGGTGTCGTGGAGGTTGCTGAGGAACAGGCACATAGTGTCTGTATGTATGTAAAACAGAGCATTTTCTTAAAGTGGTAATCAGACCTGTGGTTTTATATTGAATTAGGAATATTGGAAAGTTTAAAGATACTGGTCCTGCTGATCTTGATCTCCTAAATATTCCTGTTAAAAGTGACAAGTGGGATTGGCATGGCCTTTTTGGTCCTGTGTTGTACTAGTTAAAATGTACACATTGCAAGCAAAGTGTCAGCAAGATCACAGAATCATAGAATACTTAGGGTTGGAAAGGACCTTAAGATCATCTAGTTCCAACCCCCCTGCCATGGGCAGGGACACCTCCTACTAAACCAGGTCACCCAAAACTCTGTCCAACCCAGCCTTGAACATTGCAGGGATGGAGCATTTACCACTTCTTGGGCAACCTGTTCCAGTGCCTCACCACCCTTACGGTATAGAACTTCTTTATATCTAACCTAAACTTTCCCTGTTTAAGTTAGAACCCATTCCCCCTTGTCCTATTACTACAGTCCCTGATGAAGAGAAGATGCAAGACATATTCTGTCTAGTTGGGCATCTTGATTTTTTGGCACAGAGGTATTTGGTTCTTAAATTGGTTTTACTTGTCCTAGATCAAGATAGTAAAGGTATTTCAGAAACCTTGAAAGCATATGAAGTAAAAGTCCAGCAACTGGAAAAAGACTTATTCTTCTATAAGAAAACAAGCAGAGAACTGAAGAAGAAATTGAAGGGCCTAACTGGAGAGTCATCCCATCAATTATGGGCAGCCACTAAGTGTAAGTATATTATGTTAAAATACTTATGCAGTTGTCAATAGACCATTTGATGGGTGACGAGCACACAGAAGTATATCAGATAGACATAAAGGTCGTATTCGTACTGATCTAACTCCAGGAATATATTATACCTCTCCCCTAGTTTCAAAGGAGAGACAACATTGGTTTATAGCTGTAACAGTGGTTTAATTTATCCTGTTTTCTATGGATTATAACATAATTTCAGGATCTACAACCTCAGACTGTTGTGGTTAAGAAAAAGGAATTTTACTATCTGAAATAGTCTGAATGATGTTGTAACTAACAGCTTTGTCATATGCCATGCTTTTAGACATGTTCCTACCAGCATATGATTTCATAAAAGTTATTTAATGGAAAACTGAAGAACTCCACACTTTCAGTTACTAACCTACTTTTTTTTTTGTTACAAAGGCTAAAACAGAGGATTTACACACTTGTAGGAAAAAAAAAGAGCTTTCTAATGCGATTCTGTGCTTTGACATAAAAATCCCTAATAAACAGAAAAAAGAAATGGACACACAAAAAAAGACCCAAACAAAACACCAACAACGAGCTGCTACTATAAGTTTTTAATTGTTTCATGTCCTACTTGCCAGAATTCAAACCTTCAATAGAGCTAATCGGTTGGAGGTAAAAAGAAGGTTCTATGTCTGTCACTATTTTAGTTGCCTCACACCTTGCAATGCCACTATCAATATCTAACATGCACAATACAGCCTTCTTGGCCCTGTGTTTCTTCTTAAGCCTCAGCGTGACTGGTTCTTCCTCCTAGCAGATGCTTCCATTTATTTCCACCTGGGCAGTGTCATGCCTTCCTAACACACAGATACTGATCATATACCTGCTGCTCCCACAGCAAATAAAGGCTCAGCCCTTGCCCTCTGAGCAGGACAATGAGCCAACACCTTCATTACTGTCATGGTTTAAACCCAGCCAGCAACTCAGAACAGCACAGCTGTTCACTCACTCACCCCACCCCCTTTTTCCTCCCTCTCCAGAAGGGATGAGGAGTAGAATTGAAAGAATGTAAACCCCACGGATTGAAATAAGAACTGTCCAGTAACTAAGGTATAACGCAAACCACTACTGCTACCACCAATAATAATAATGATGAGGGGAGTAACACAGTCAAAATATGAATGTGAATATTCTAGAGGTTGATTATAAATTGGCCTTTGAAAGACTACTGTGAGTCTCGTATACAAAGTAACATGTACTTCAGGACATACACCTGTGTGCAGAAATACCCATCCTAGCAAAACTGTAGCAAGGAGAAGATCCTTCTGAATTTCCAGCTTTTCACGTATGGATGTTTATAAGTTTTACAAGAAAACCTCCATGGTTAATTATTTTGCTTTAGAATACATCCTGAGGCATGCTGCAATACAATGAAATAAAAGCACTTCAGAATTTGTTGCTGTGCTTTAGAAAAAGCCTTGTGTGTACATTACAGTCAAATTTGCAGAATGTTTTGCATGTTGTGCTAATGTAATTGCTGACTGTTTTTCAATAAAATAATTTCATATTTGAATGTCATGGTTCAGTTGTTTAAAGACTGCCTATTAGGATACATAACAAGTTAGAATAGTGAGGCTTTTATTACCAGTACCCTGTCAGAGGAGAGTTACTGGCTAATACCTCTGATGCCTTTATAGATCACAAACTTTTTAATAGAAATGACAAAATGTCCTTTTTTTACCATGTTCACACTACAAGTTTTTGATGCTGTAAAACTGTATTGACTAATATTTCCTGCTGGTAGGAGCCCAGAAGAGTTATAGGTTCTACCTATTTACCTCCTGATAAATTTAATTTTAGGTAACAGTGCTGATGACAAAGCATCTGGCCAAGATGAAGCAGAAGTTGCTTCTGAAGAATTCAAGTCAACACTTAACCCTGAAACCAACAGTCAACCAGGGAAAATAAAAGCAACAGACAGAATAAGTATTTTAAGAGCGCAGCAGAATTTACACAACCTTGGAGAAGATGTTGCAGAATTTGGGTGCAACAAAGAATGCTTGTCAAGCACTAGTGATGACAAAACAGAAACAGGTGAAGCTCAGCCTTCAAAATCATATCCTCACCCATCTTCTGCCACCCAGAGAAAAGAGACTATGACACAGTTTCAAGGACTAACTCCAGTAAAGCTATCTCACCAAGAGCTATGTCATATTCCTCCCTCTAAATTACTTTTGAGACGCTCAAGCCTTGGAGTTGGTGTCAGTTTTATTGCTGCACATTCCACAGAAATGGACAAAAAGTCCAGTGTTTCTGAGTAGATTGCAAAATATTTCATTCTAAACCACTTAACATGTGAAATGATCGTTTCTTTCATAATTATACCTAGTTATTACTTATTGTTTAGGTGAGCTATGAAATAAAGATGGGGATCTTGTTTTATTGTTTTTGGATTGGGCTTGATAATTTTTACTGTTATGGAAGACTTAACTAGTGTTAATACTAAGTGTATGTCTTAATTGCTTTCTTTCTACTGAAAAGTCAATAAATAGAAACAAACAGTTTGAGATGTGTACATAAGGAGATGTGTACATTTCCTTATGAAGTGAAGGAATTGCTGAAGGCATTTCTTCTCAAGTTAATACCATGCATTACCATGTGCCTTATGCCACTACCTAAAGGTTAATTCCTCTTCTTTTGAAGTTTACACAAGTGAAAAACCTGTTCTTTATAAATGCAAGATAAGCAACGAAAATGCAGGAAAGTACAACTCAGTCACTGGTAGATGCCGGCTGGTGCTCTGGAGGTGCCTGTAGCTGTCACACTGTGGGTGAAGCAGTTATTCAAACACTAGATTCAAATACCATACCCATTTCAAGACATAACTACAGTGTCACCTGATCTAGTTAACAGATAGACAAAGAATCTAGATACTAGGTAGATAAATTGATCAGATACATTTGTGGAAGAAGTAGAACCACTGGCCATGAGAGGGACCTAATATAGGCAAAGCAATGAGAGAGGCTGGCCAGGCAGTCACACAGGGAAAAGTAAAGGTTTAAGCTTTTAAATATTTTAAAAATGAGATTTCTGTTCTCGTGTATGCACCTCTAATAGACCTAACAAATTAAATGGTTTTACGTCTTTCAGACAGTATGTAGCTCCTCTTATTACTGCTAACTAAAAGCAAGAATTCATCTGACAGGCTGTTATTATTGCTGTCTTTGTTTTACTTCAGTGATGTTATTCACTGTCCTTCACTGACGTTTAGCTGATGTGCGATATGGGGGTGAAAACAATATGGAACTAATCTGTAGTAATCTATCATGCCATTATTTCATTTATTAACAGCTGTTTCTCCTGCCACGTCCTGATAAAACTACAAAAAAAGCCACACGTATAATCTGTCATCTAGCTGGTTACTGTGATTATAAACCTACTTTATGGATGATGTGAATTCGCTATTGTGACTACTTCAACACTGTGATGGCAGCATATCTAGAACAGACTATTGCCCTTTCCATTACTGGCTCTCTTCTTAGCAGTCTACCTGAAATGGCAGTTACCCCATGCATGTAGTTTGCAGAACCTCCCTTATTTGTCTAAATACTAATAACACCACCTTTGTGAAAAAATCTGGCTCGTAGTTAACTTAGTGGCAGATTTAGTTATCCCGAAATAAAGTTTCATTCTTAGTAACCTAATCATAGAATCATAGAACAGTTAGGGTTGGAAAGGACCTTAAGAACATCTAGTACCAACCCCACTGCCAGGGGCAGGGACACCTCACACTAAACCATGCCACCCAAGGCTATGTCCTACCCGGCCATGAACACTGCCAGGGATGGAGCATTCACAGCTTCCCTGGGCAACCCATCCCAGGGCCTCACCACCCTCACAGTAAAGAACTTCCTCCTTATATCCAATCTAAACTTTCCCTGTTTAAGTTTGAACCTGTTACTCCCTCTCCTCTCACTACTGTCCCCGATGAAGAGTCCCTCCCCAGCATCCCTATAGACCCCCTTCAGATACTGGAGGGCTGCTATGAGGTCTCCATGCAGCCTTCTCCTCTCCAGGCTGAACAGCCCCAACTTTCTCAGCCTTTCTTCATACAGGAGGTGCTCCAGTCCCCTGATTATCCTCGTGGCCCTCCCCTGGACTTGTTCCAACAACAGTTCCATGTGCTTTTTATGTTGATGACACCAGAACCGCACACAATACTCCAAGTGAGGTATCGCAAGAGCAGAGTAGAGGGGCAGGATCACCTCCCTCAACCTGCTGGTCATGCTTCTTTTGATGCAGCACAGGGTATGGTTGGCTTTCTGGGCTGCAAGCTCACACTGCCGGCTCATGTTCATTTTCTCACTGACCAACACCCCCAAGTCCTTCTCCGCAGGGCTGCTCAGAATGTCTTCTCTGCCCAACCTGTAGCTGTGCCTGGGATTGCTCTGAGCCCGCTGTAGGACCTTGCACTTGGCATGGTTAAACTTCATCAGGTTGGTATCAGCCCGTCTCACAAGCATGTCAAGGTCCCTCTGGATGCCATTCCTTCCCTCCAATGTATCAACCGAACCACACAGCTTGGTGTCATTGGCAAACTTGCTGAGGGCGCACTCAATCCCACTGTCCATGTCACCGACAAAGATGTTGAACAAGACGGGTCCCAACACCGATCCCTGAGGGACACCACTCATTACTGGTCTCCAGCTGGACATTGAGCCATTGAGCACAACTCTTTGTGTGCGGCCATCCAGCCAGTTCTTTTTCCACTGAGTGGTCCATCTACCAAATTGATGTCTCTCCAATTTAGAGACAAGGATGTCATGTGAGACAGTGTCAAACGCTTTGCACAAGTCCACGTAGATGACGTCAACTGCTCTACTCCTGTCCATCAGTTCTGTGGCCCCATCATAGAAGGCCACCAGATTTGTCAGGCAGGATTTCCCCTTAGTGAAGCCATGCTGGCTGTCACCAAGCACCTTGTTGTTTTTCATGTGCCTCAGCATGCCTTCCAGGAGAATCTGCTCCAAGATTTTTCCAGGCGCAGAGGTAAGACTGACTGCTCTGTAGCTCCCTCAGCCATCCATTTTCCCCTTCTTGAAAATGGGGGTCATATTTCCCTTTTTCCAGTTGTTGGGAACTTCACCTGACTGCCATGATTTGTCAAATATGATGGACAGTGGCTTAGCAACTTCCTTTGCTCTACCCCTGTCCATCAATTCTGTAGCTCCATCACAGAAGGCCACTGTGATATAACAGACTATGATTAGTATTAGAGAAGTGATAGTTTGTTATAAAATACGGTGAGGAAAGTTATGAAATGAGAAACCATTAATATGGGGCAAAAATTAACTGTACGAAAAATTGAGTTATGATATCCACATGTCTAAGGCAATGTTAATGAAAGTTGCCATCTGTAACATCATTGAATATAAGCAAGTATTTAGAAACATGGGATTAAAATACTTCTAGTTTAACTTGGAGAACAATGTAAGTCTATGAAGTGGTAACAGCCCCTTTACAATGTTGCAAATCTATGATAATAGCCCTTTTACAATGTTTGTGTTGTAAGTCTGTGATGTGATGAGATTTAGTAGTTCCCCTAAAAACAGTGTCTCCCATAAATCTGCTAGCTTTGGGTACTCCTCAGCCACGCATCTGGTGTTGCTTATGGCTTGTACGATGACCACACTGATCTAAATCTTAACTGTCAGAAACTTGCAAACATGGCTGATCTTTAATTGTGATGACTGAGGCATTTGGCCTGCTAAAGGTGAGAAGTGCAGCCTGAGGAAGACCACTTACTTCATCCTGAAGACCCGTGCCCACAGGAGGAAGACTTCTTACTTCATCTTGAAGACCCTGGCCCCCAGTTATTAGAGGGCAGTGCGTAAGCACCAAAAAGGAGGGGGCTTATGATAATGAGTATCTCAACTAATTGTAATATCCCCACTTACTTCTGTCTCTGAAACCTACGGAATATGCATGTTTGTGTGCAATAAATACCTGCTCGCTTAACACCCCTGGTGTGTGACCTGGGAGGAGTCAGGACTCTCCCCCCCCCCCCCCCCCCCAACGCTGCTTGCTTATCTCTCAACTAGCACAATAAATGAATTGGCTACAAATGTTGGTGCTGGTGGTGGGTTTTTTTAATTTTTTTTTTTTTTTTTGTGGCCAAATTGGCTTTTATAACACCACCAGATTGGTCAGGCAGGATTTCCCCTTAGTGAAGCCATGCTGGCTCTCACCAACCACCTTCTTGTTTTTCATGTGCCTCAGAATGCCTTCCAGGAGAATCTGCTCCAAGATGTTGCCAGGCACAGAGGTGAGACTGACTGCTCTGTAGTTCCCCGGCTCATCCATTTTCCCCTTCTTGAAAATGGGGGTTATATTTCCTTTTTTCCAGTTGTCGGGAACTTCACCTGACTGCCATGTTTTGTCAATCACCGTGAGGTGTAACAGGTATTGAAACCCCAGCTCTGTCTGTGGGTTGAGTGATCTTCTGCCCTGGCACAGCCATTTTCAACCTGACTGCTCTGAAGGTTTCAGTTTGAAAGCACTTTTATTGCACAGCCAATAGAGAGTATGTCAGCTCTGATCTTCAGAACCAGCACACTTATTAAGCAGCATGCTCATTTTATGTAGTGCTTCCAGAGAACCCGGAAATATTTTTGTAGGAAAAGCTTTTTTCAGGACATCACTGCAAGAAACGCGCATCTTACGCATTTCTAGAGTTAAGACAGGTTTTGCTTAGCAGCAAACACTAAACGCAAAGCAGCAAACTTGTTGCCCTGCAGGCAGCAAGCTCGGTAACCGGGGTTGTTCAGGCCGTGTTCTACAACCACACCGCACATCCACAGCGCGCTGGTCGGAAGACACAACACAAACGATCGAAAAGGCCGGAGAACCGCTGGCCATGGAGCGCGGCGCACCCACCGCAGCGGCCTTAGAGGAGACGCGGCACGGCCTCGGAGAGCTCCAAGGCCCGTCCCAGCTCGCCGGTGCACGACGGCCAGCGCCGGCGGCCGCCCCGACCGGGCTCTGCCTGAGGCGATCTGGGCGAGCCGCTCCACCCCAACCCACCCCCGCGCCCCGCGGTTGTTTTGACCCCGGCGGCAGTCCGTACCGGCCGCGCCCGCAGCGCCGCGGTGACGCAGCGCGCGCCCCTGCGCCCCGCCAACCAGCAGGCGAGGGGCAGCGGCCAACCCTCCGGCCAGCGGCGCGCGGCACGGCGGCGCCCGCCCCGCCCCGCCCCGCCCTCCCGGCCCCGCCCGCAAGCCCGTTTTAACGGCCCGCCCGTCGCGTCCTCTTTGCGTCTCTTCGCCGCTCCCTTCCACCGCCACCGGAGTGAGTGTCCTGCGGGGTGCCCGCCCCCACTCCCGGTCCCACCTGCCGCCCCTTCCGCGGGGCGGGGGCTCTGCCCTGCTCTGCCCGGCCCCGCCCCGCCCCGTCCCGCCCGCGGGGGGTAGTGGGCGGCAGTGGCCCTGTGGCGGTGGGGAAGGAAGGGTCCGCACGGGGCTGGGGGCCGTGTTTGCTTGTGGCCGCTTCCGCGGGGAGCGGCGCCGCCGGCCAGTGAGCGGTTGGGGCGGCAGGTGTCGGCCGCGGGGCGGTTGGCCGGGAGCGGCCGGGCGGGTTTAACCCGCTTACTGCTGCTCTCGCTGAGCTGTCCCCTTTTTATTCGTCTCGTCCGCTGCCTTGGGCGTCTGCGCGGAGCCGCCGCTCAACCTCCCGTACGCGGCTAACGTGCCGGACTGGGTGGGACGGGAGCTCCTGAAGGAGCGAGTCCACCGGGCTTCTGTGTGAGCAGGGCCCGCTCATCCCGTTGTGCGCTCTGAAGAGGGCGCGTTAATTAAGAATGCGTCAGCTACAAGCAAAACATACTGCTTGTAATTAGAAGCCAGAATGCCTTTGGCAAGCATAGTATTTACTGATCACCGTTTATTTGGTTCTTTAAGGCTGCTAATATGTATTGGTACTTAAGAATGTTAGTACTTCTTGTTGGGTTAGTTGCATATAGTGAATGGTAGAATGGTTTGGGTTGGAAGGGATCTTGAAGATTGTCTAATTCCAATCCGCTGCCACGGGCAGGGACACCTCCCACCAGACCAGGTTGCTCAAAGCCCCGTCTGGCCTGGCCTTGAACACTTCCCGGCATGGGGCAGCTACAGCTTCTTTGGGCAACCTGTGTCAGTGCCTCACCACCCTCGCAGGGAAGAATTTCTTCCTAGTATCTAATCACCCCTCTTTAAAGTAATTCCCCCCTTGTCGTGTCCCTACAGGCCCTTGTAAAAAATCCCTTTCCAGCTTTCCTGTAAGCTCCTTTTAGGACTGGAAGCTGCACTAAGGTCTTCAAAGTGAATGTGAAGTTTCAAAGTTTGTTAGGAAAAGGTTGTTCGATAAAGCTTTTATAAAAAGCTTTTTATAATAAAGCTAATTTAACTCTTTTTTTGGCGGGGTGTGGGAATAAGAGGAGGAAAAGCAAGGGGTTGTTGCATTAGTTTGAGCATAGGATGTTGACTCACAAAGTCAAATCTACCTTTACCCATTTTAAAATTTATATTTTAAAATTTGTATTTTAATCCTTTAAAACTGTCTTTAAAAAAAATCCTATTAATGACTTCAGAAAAAAAAGTTTTAAAACCTGTTCTTTCTCAAAAAACACTGATTTTTGCAAAGCACAGCAGTAAATTCATCATATTGCCCTTTCAAGCTGTGCAAGAGCTCTTATTTGCCATGGGTTTATTGCTGCTGTTTATGCCCTTGCTGCAATTCTCAAGTAGATTTCTAAAGCAGTATTTAGGGGTTGTATTTGTTTGTTTGTTTTTTTTGCTTTGGTTTTGGCAGTAAAGTTACTTACGAAACTTACTGATGAGTTGATGACTTGAACTGATGAGTTGACTTCAAGTAAATGTAAGGATTTAGAGCAATTTAATGCATTTTTGTAGTTTTCAGTCAGAAGCATAAACCAAAAGCAATTTAAATGGGCAGAGGTCCACCAACTGGGGGGACCTCCTGTGCAAAACTTCTGTAAATTCACCTTTTCCTTGTTGGAAAAGTAGGTAGCTTGCGGTGGTAAGTGTGTAAACTGGCAAAGATCAATATATACTCTGCAGAAAGTGCAAAAAAAAAATACACTGGATGAGTGTATTTTTATTACTGCAGTCTTCATTACATCATGTCTAAAATGAGACTGAAGTTCTCCAGGGCATTGATGGATCTTATATTTCTGAATATACTCAGTACAATTCAGGGAACTGAAGTTAAAAAGATGCCTTTTTGGTCATGTCACAGTTTAGCTTTCTAAATATGTCTCCTTGTTTACCAGGAACTTAAGGTAGGGTCAGTACCTTGTGCTTACAGATTGCTGCATTGGACATGCTAAAGTAATATATTACCTGTTTCATAAGTGGGGCAACTTGGGATAAGATGTTGATTTAGTATCACATTCCAAAATAATCTGTTTATGTAGGCTGCCATGACTTATAGAAGAGTATAACCTAGGAAGCAGTAGAGCACCAAAAAAATGGCTACTTACTGGTCATAAGAAATGCCTTTACACTGACTTGAAATTCTGTGGTGCATCAAGCTTATCTTACATTGTTGATATAATAGTGTGAATAATATGTCATAGAATCATAGAATAGTTAGGGTTGGAAAGGACCTTAAGATCATCTAGTTCCAGCCACCCTGCCAGGGGCAGGGACACCTCACACTAAACCATGCCACCCAAGGCTATGTCCTACCCGGCCATGAACACTGCCAGGGATGAAGCATTCACAACTTCCCTGGGAAACCCATCCCAGGGCCTCACCACCCTTACAGGAAAGAATTTCTTCCTTATATCCAATCTAAACTTTCCCTGTTTAAGTTTGAACCTGTTACTCCCTGTCCTCTCACTACTGTCCCCGATGAAGAGTCCCTCCCCAGCATCCCTATAAACCCCCTTCAGATACTGGAGGGCTGCTATGAGGTCTCCACGCAGCCTTCTCCTCTCCAGGCTGAACAGCCCCAACTTTCTCAGCCTATCTTCATACAGGACGTGCTCCAGTCCCCTGATCATCCTCGTGGCCCTCCCCTGGACTTGTTCCAACAACAGTTCCATGTGCTTTTTATGTTGATGACACCAGAACCGCACACAATACTCCAAGTGAGGTATCGCAAGAGCAGAGTAGAGGGGCAGGATCACCTCCCTCGACCTGCTGGTCATGCTTCTTTTGATGCAGCCCAGGATACGGTTGGCTTTCTGGGCTGTGAGTGCACACTTAAGCCAGCTCATGTTCATTTTCTCACTGACCAACACCCCCAAGTCCTTCTCCGCAGGGCTGCTCAGAATGTCTTCTCTGCCCCACCTCTAGCTATGTCATTTTGGTTTAGGAGCTCTTCTCATAAACTTTATAGTTTCAAAGAGATTGCAGAGACAGTTGAACTAGTTTGCTAGTGATTTTCAAAGCAGAAAGTTTTAAAATTGGTTTATTTATTGATGTCGTCTGTATATCAATGCCGTAGCAATGTTGCAACTTTGAAATCCATTATCAGTGATCTTTTCATTAACATAAAAATGGGTTAATAATGGAAAGTTTCTTGGTACAGAAGTGTAGGACTAGCACTAATGCAAGACACATGGAAACAACTCCAAATACTGATGCTCATCTGCTGTGCTTTTTTTTTTAACTTCCAGTCTCACTTGAGCTATTAGCAAGCTGTGTATATGCCACAAGCACACTTTGTTTCCTTGTACTCCTCTTGGAGATTCATGCTGTACTCCATATGTAAGGAAAGGAATTGTCTCACATTTAGATAGGCTTTGGCCACCAGGATATTATGAATGCATAACATGTCTCAGACTGTCAAACTTTTAAAATGTCTGTAAAAGTTCAAATGATTTTTCAGATGCTAGATTGATCTGTGGGATTACAAAATACTGTGGTGTTTTAATGCTTTTTTTTTGTGCTTGTATTTGATCAAAAAACCTCTTTGAGCACAGCATCAGGCTCAAGAATGTCAATATTTGTGTTTTGTAAGACTGTTCATAATAATAAAGAGCAACACAAAATATAATTCTCTGTTAAGGGGAAAAATTTTGTATAAAGGTATCTATAAATTCCTTTATACAAACATTTTTAGATGCCTTTATAGAAAACTTTTTGTATAAAGGCATTTGTACATCTGTGGTTAGCTGCAAGCATCTATGGTTCATTGAAAGCTTTTGAGATCAGTCCACTGGTTTTATATGGGGCAGGGACTAAAATCTGGGAACTGGTAAAATTAGGATGTCAGAATTGTAGGTATGGTATTAAATTGTGAAACATGGCATGGTGGTAAGCTTCAGTGAATCGCTGCATCTGTCTTCAAGTGTTGCAGAAGTGGGATGATTACATCCTGCTGCTGTATCTATAGCTGCACTGAAATGTTAGCAAGATTAACAGTTTTTCCATGCTTAGCTGAAAAAAAAAATTACGATCGCATGCATTTGCTGTTTTCCTCGACAAGCTCATTGCTATCCGTTTTACCTGTTCTGTGGAAACAAATGTAAATCAGGAGTGAACTTCTAAAACTTGATACCGTGTTACTGAGGTATTTCAGTGAACTGTAACAGCATAATTCCATGGGTAGTAATTGCTTAATATGCTTGTTATCTGGGCACTTCATTGCATACCAGCTACAGTCAGACAGCAAAAATTTACCTATTGCATTTTTGTTCTACTTGTTGAAAAGGGAGGGAGGAATTTGCAGGCATCTATTTCAAAGTGATGTACAGCTTCAGCTACTGTAGCTGAATGCAGCCTCTTTTCATCTTTCCTTATCACATGTTCTGTAACTGCAGCTTGAAAACATGAAATGCTTTCAAATTGTGGGCAAAAGCAGTATTTGGCACTATTAGCAGCTGACAACTTAATATGTTGTTCTGAAGCTCCAAATATATTACAGTAAGCTTGAGACTAGAAGTGCAGTCTTTTGACTAGCATAATCCTGTAGTGCAATTCTTTTTTTTTTTAAATAGGCTTTACAAACTTGCAGTGTTATGACTGTTGTAGTCTGGTGTAGTGCCAAGAGCATCATCCAGTGTTGTAAAATCATGTTATAGCGCGACTGGACACTTATCTTTGGTGCCATTTTTTCTGCGAAGATATATCTTTAGTCTTTTTGCTGAGCTTCAGATTTCAACTTAGCATATATTCAAGTAATAAGAACACAGTATCTCTCTGCTGTAAGTAATCTTGCTCCTATGCAGGGTAACTGTAGTTATTTAAGTAATCTTAGCTCCTATGCAGGATAACTGTAGTTACTGAGTGTTAAAATGCATTTAAAAACATACACACAAGCCCAGGAAAATCTAAACATACCATCTTACTTAATAATTTAAAGAGTAACAAGTACTAATTACTTGTGGTGTCTGACACATGACTAATGGGGGGGGGGGTTTAGATCTTTGGTTGTCTTCAGGTAGATTCAAAATCTGATGTCAAGTTTGTTTTATTCTTAAGATGCAACCATCTTCATATGATCAGCTTAATTTTCATATTTTTGAGGGAAATGAAGTAGGGTTACTTTGTATGAGAAGAAAGCTGTTCAGTAAACTTGAATAAGGACAGTGTTAGCTTACTTGCTCTTTCACCTTGGAGAAAGAAAATGTGATACTTAATGCACCTATACTATACAGGTTTGTCCTTAAGAAAGTTATAAAAACAATTTCTTGATGTTTATGTAGATTTTGTTCTGTAATAGCAGTTAGCAAGCAGCACATTTGTAGACCATCTAAGCAGATATTCAACTTATGTTCACAGTTGCCAAACTGTAAGGATTCCTTTCAAATGGTGATTTCAAAAAGCATGTATTGTTTCTCTACATCTGTCTATTGTAGTATGCCAACACAGCTAGATGCTTTCTGTGAAATTTAGAATCATTGATTAAATAACATCACTTTCAGTCTTCTAATTCATTAAACTTTGCCTGGAAAAATTGCAATTAGCCAAATATTCTTAAGACATCCTTTCCCCCTTCTCTCCGCCCTGCCCACCCTCCCCTTAGACTTTTACACTAGGTAAATGATTTATACTTTGGAATGGTGTCATAGGGATCTACAGATTGGCTATAACTACAGGGGGCAACAGAAGGCGTAAATGTTTCCCACTTCCTGCAACAGATTCTGTGTTGTGCAGTAAGAACAGGTGTTTGAGAACAGGATCAGCCACAGTGCTGGGCTCACCTTCCTATTGGAGAAAATTGTTTCTTGAATCTCTAGTGACTTGGGAACAAAATGATGCTACCTGTGTAATAGGAGATATGGCTGTTCACCCAAAACTGGAGCCTGCATATGCATATCTACTGGCCTTACTTCTCAAACCTTATGTTTGTCAGCTCCAGGGATGGCATCTGGACTAGTTTGGGAGCATGACACTATTTCTGGTTGGTTTGGTGATTGTTTTGGAGGGTTTTTGTGGTTCTTGTTTGGTCTTGGTTTGTTTGTTTCCTTGTGGTGTGGTTTTGTTTTGTTGTTGGGTTTTTTTCCCCCTCTTTTGCCTCTCCAAATCATGAAGGCCAGCTTCTTTCAGGGCCTTATAGTACTTTTTTCTATTAGTCATTATCTCTGAGGAGCAAATGTATTTGCTATAAATAACTATAAATAGATTATTCTTTTATAGTTCTTTTATAAATTCTTAATACAATTTAGCAAAAATAAAAAGAAATAATACTGAGTTTGGGTAGCGTTTTTTAATGGATTTTTGGGGGGGGGGTTATGGGTTTTGGGTTTTGTTTTAGGGTTTTTTTTTTTATTTGTTTTGTTTTTTAAATAGTAAACCTGCAGCCAACAGATAAAAATTACCAGTTGTTTGGTCAGACACTGTTTTCATTCTTATTTTTGTGCTACTGTTCTAGGAAACCTAATAACTCAGAAGCCAGCTCAATAGGATATCAGATGTGGCAATGGCATCAACTGTAATCAGTTCAGTTCCTACCACTGCATCTCGTTTTGCTTTACTACAAGTGCTAAGTGATACTGACTCGGAACCAGGGAAAGGAAAAAGTGGCCGAGGTGCCAGTAAATCTCAGGCTTCAGTGGGAAGACAATCTGCAAATGAGAAAAAAAGAAATAAAAGAAGAAAGAAGAAAGAACAACAGCAGAGTGAGGCCAATGAGGTAAAGGGGTTATATTTTTAAGTAGTGGCTGAGGTTGTTATCTGAGAAGTAACTTTTGCTGTCTCCCAGCAGTCATGGGTTTCTTGTAGGTTTTTTTTTTTTTTTTTGGTATTTTTTGTTTTGTTTTGTTGGGTTGGTTTTTTTGGGGTTTGTTTTTTTTTTGTGTGTGTGTGGGGGTGCTTTTGTTTTGCTTTGTTTTGTTTAATGGAACAAATGATACTTAGTCAAAGAGAGCATTATTTTTTTCTTTGCTTTATTAAGAATTGTATAGTATGGAGGATACTACTTATAAAGTTGAAAAATTCTGATGAGCTAAATTGTTCAGGTGTTTTGAGCAATTATCAAATTCAATATGTAAAACAACCAAAACCCACCAAATCCGTATTTTTTCTTTTTAATATCTGTTAAGCTTAAAATCTTTAAAATTTTCGTAGTTGCAGTTGAGCTAAGCAAAGTGATTTTTTTTTTTGAGATTTGATGTTATTTTTACATTAAGTTTTTGATAAGCATACCCTAACGTTTCTTTATGCCTGCCTTAACATGATCAAAACTTTTTAACTCTGTCAGAATAACTGTGTGTATGCATATACGTTGTATGTATCTACAGAGGTTCATTTGTATGGAAATAATACTTATTCTTGTGATAGCTGAGAGGCAAGGAAGGGCTGAGTTTTTTGTTCACCTTAGCATGTACTGTCTATAGCTATATTCCACTGAAATTGTAAATCAGAATGGTCTGCACCAGTGTTTTTGCCAGCACTTCCATATGAAGAAGCAAGCAGGGGTTATAGTGCTGGTGCAGGCAGCAAAAGAGGCAATAGTTAAGCACAAAAGGCAGTATGGCAAGGGTCTGTTTAGAGGGGAAGGAAAACAATACTGAAATATCTGCATTATTGCCTGATTTTGAATAACTTTAAGCTAAGGTGATCTGCCATTTTAAGAAGGAGACACTCAGTAAACACACGTTAAGGAGAACACTTGTGTTGTACTTCATTTTTCTTTGTTTCATCAGTCATCTGATAATAGCTTCTTTTTCCCTTCCAGGAGCCTTTTTGTTAAGGGAATCCTGTCTCTAAATTGATAGTATGTTGTATTGCTGCTTTTACTTTCACTCCAAGTAAGGACCAGAATGTGGTTAATGTTCAGGCTGGAGCAGTCAGTGTCCTTGAGCTGTCAAATTTGCAGGTTGTTTGTTCACTGTGAAATTTTATAATTTTTTAAGGTATCTTTAAGATGGCACTGTGGCATACTTTTGGTGCAGCAGTTAAAAACAATGCTTACTGCAAGTTCTTAAAATCTGACAAATGACTGAGAATTAAGGACTGTTTCTATCATTCTCTTTTCTACCTGAACCTCTGGTTCCTCTATTTGCTGATGCGAGATTTATGTATACTTCCTTTCCTTTGGCATTATACTAACTTCAGTCAGGTGTGAGCACACCATGATTCCTGATCCAGTATGAAATCTGTCAGACAGTTATCTCTTTAGATTTGTTGAAAGGACTTTCAGATAGCAAAATGTATTTACTTTTTCATTGGTTTATGTTATGTCTGTGGTGCTTCTGATCCACATTTTCCCATGATTTGACGTTATGGGTGCCTACCATAAATGATTACACAAAAATGTACCTCAAATACAGGTAAAGCACACACATTAATGTCTGAATGCCTTTGTTGGTCCATTAAGACTGTTTCTGCGTACTAATGTTAAAAATAACTGGTTTTCAGCTCAGAAACCTTGCTTTTAAAAAGATTCCTCAGAAATCCTCACATGGAGGCTGTTTATCTCAGCATGAACAAAAACTGAGCACTGCAGTGCAGAAGAGCACTCGGGAAGAAAACTGGCAAGAGTGGAGACAAAGAGATGAGCAGGTACACCTTGCTGTGTTTAGCTGTCTTTGGCTTTCCTGAAATATGTTACTTCATGAAGTTAAGTTTCATGGAGAAAGAGAGATGGCTGGAGAGGAAGCAGCAAGATACTGCCACATAGAAGGAAAGATTTGAGTGGAAATTCAGGCCACATCTTCTGTCAGATAGTTTGGAGCCAGCATGTGCTGCTGTTTGCATACCTCATAGCTGGACTGTGAATACTAGTATATGGTAAAAGGAATTTACTCATTTGGACAGCAAGTAGAAATACTACCAAGGAAGGATGGTGAAATGCTGTGGTGGGAGCAAAACTGGGGAAGTTGTGGTGGAGCCATATATGGATATACAGTACAGATCCATAGTAAAGTAGGCTTGGTAAGTTTTGTTAGGCATGAAATAACTAGCTCCTTTCTAGGTAACAAAGAACTGAGTCCTGGCTGGCCTTCAGCGTGCTAGAGTACACCTATCAGTGCAAGAACCTCTGTTTTTTTATGTTAGAGCATTGTAATTGCAAATAATATTGTAAGTAGAGTTCATTAATACTTGAAGAATACTGTAGAGATAAAGCAAAGTCTGACTGTGTCTGTATGAAGGCAAATAAAATGCTTTTACTGTGTTTCTTTTCCCCAAACTACCACAAACAAATTACACTTGAAATGAACTTAATCTGAAACAGTAATCAAGTCCTTACCTTGAACAATTACAATAATTTATACTTCTGATGTCAGTTAGGAAGAGTACTTGCACTTAAAACTAGATTTTTTAGTTCTTGACTTGAATTCAACATTATAATACCCCTTTTTGATACTGAAGAACATACAGTGATTTTTTTTGTCTTTTAAATGATGAGAATGTTCCGAATTGTTCATGGCACTCGACTATTTTAGGCCAAAATAGCATAGCTGGACAAAGAAAGAATTTGTTCTAGTGCATTTTTTTCAGATAGTGCTTAAAAAAATGTTGTGGTAAATTTTTTTCTAAATTCCTCTTAAGTTACTGTCTGGTCTGCAGTTATTTACTGTGGATAGTAGTTTGGGCTCTTTTGTTACGCTTGAAGATGCCCTTTGGAGTATGCAACTTTGCACAAACTTTTTGAAGGCAAATTGCTAGGAAGTGTCACCAACTGGAGTTAAAAAGTGCTTTATGAAGCAGTTGAACTTCTGTCCTGGCATGTACTAGGATGTTATTTTCTTTTACAGAGAAACTTTAAACTTGTCTCACAAAAACGATGGTATTGAGCTACTTCTTGTTCTAATTAACATGATACAGAAAGCCAAATTGATGAAAGACCAACATTTGGATACTGTCCTTGGTTTGGTTTGTTGTTGGGGGTTTTTTTGGGAGGGTGGGTGTGTTTGGGGTTTTTGTTGGTGGTTTTTTTGTTTTCTTTTTTTCTTTTTTGTGGGTCTTGCTAATGCTTTGGTATAGGTGTCTCCTTAGAAAGTGGAGCAATGACCTAATAATCCCCTTGAAAATTTTCCAAGCTAATTAACTTCAGAACTACTTTTTAAGGTATGGATTTGCTTAGTTCAATAGTTGCAAAGTTTTTTTTATTCTGTGTAGCATGAAGCAATTAATTTGGGAAAAGAATTCTGTATTCTTAATTGCTGGGTGGTGAAATGGTCAGGCAAAGTTACAAACGTCTATTATAACTAATTGCAATCTCAGCTATAGCTCAGTTATAAACATTTATTCCTGCTAATAGCAATCTTACTGAATTATATCCTGTCAAGTTACCATAAGGTTCTTTTATTTTAAAAATAATTTTAGAGCAATTATTGTAATTCTGACAAATGATATTTATCATTCTAAAACATCTATGAGTTAATGAAAGCATCTCTTCTCTGAGTTGGAGAAACTGAGTGGCAGGAAGGTTCAAATTGCAACTGGCACATGCTTATCTGAGAAGAGGGACGTGAGTTTGAATTCTTCAAGTTCAGAAGGCACGAAGTCCTAGCCTCTTAGTTCCTTGTCCTGCAATACACTGTTGATAACTATGAGGTGAATTTTAAATGGTATACTGCCGGGGTAGTTATATTCAATAAGGGGTTATAAGCAGTGTCTCCTTATTTCTGCAGAGGTCAGCTCCACAAAGAGCACCTCCCAGTTAATGAAGAGTTCCTCATTACATATTTACTTTCAAAATTATCATACTGTCTAGCACTTTAATTTTAAAGGGTAGTTAATATTTGTCTTTAGCTATAGAGCTAGGATGTATGTAGCATTGTCTTTCTTCAGCAAAGCTTTTAAGAGAGTCACTGTAAGGGATTTGTGCATGGATCTCAATTTCTTACAACTGTTAGATGTGCTCCCAGTACCTAAATGAAAGGAACCTGTGGTTTCTAGGTTTTTTGATGGGCTGAAGTGGTTGTGATCCTCTAGCTATCTGTTCTGAGTCAGGCCATGCAGAGAAGCAGGACTAAATGTGCTTGGGAAACTAAGAGACTTTGCGAGTATTTAGGCCTAAAGCTCTAAACTCCAGTTATGTGTTGTACTGACCTTTGTTTGGCCAGCTTCAGTCAGCTTTGCCCAGAATTGTACTGCTAGGTAGACAACTTAGGGTAGAGTTACTGTTGCACTGGAGATCACATAATGCAATTTTTGTGCAATTGTTTAATAGTTACAACAATGCTGTGATAGTACTAATTCATTAATTATTTAGAAGCTTACATGCAAAATTAGCACTTTCAGAGGTAAAAATCCTGATCCCATCTTTTTTGTGTTTAGCTTATTAATTGTTCTCTTTTTGATAGTCTCTTTTTTTAATCTCCAGTCTCTCATTTTTCATTATCTTCCTGTTGAGTTTTCTAGTGTAGTAGACTAAAAGGCCTAATTTTTGGTAGATAGCTGTCATTGTCAGGTTGGATTCAACAGTTGCAGGCAAAAATAATTCATTGTTTCTTGGGGAATTTCAGTCAATTTAGCTTACTGTCAGTTATCAAACATCTAATTACTGATTCTGATATTGAAAGAAAACAAAGACTTGAGAAAAAATTCCACCCTGGCAGCTGCAAACCCCCTCCACTTTGTTGTCTGGTCCCCTTGCTGCAGGCAGCACAGGTTGTGCAGGCGGTGCTGTGATGAAGGTCATCCCTGCCAGCCTCCACTCCTGGCTTGCTGCCTGTGAGTTCAGCCCACTGGGTTTCTGAGGCATCTGCAGCCTGGCTGCCACTGTGTGTCCTTGGTTCTCCCACACCTCCCCTGCCAGGAAAACCTTGAGTGTGAGGCCCTGTGCAATCAGTTTATGGTAAGCTTAAACCACAAGCCAAATGCAAAGCTAGGAATGATAGGACCCCAAAGTCAATGTAAAACATAGCAATTTATGCTGATAGCTCTATTGTACCGTGCTTCAAATAACCACTCAAAAAGGGCTGGTTTACTGTGGTAGAAACAAGAAGCTACTCTGGTTTTCTCTTAAGTGAGACCGATCATATGCATTGTTGAACAATTAGGAAGAGTGCGTGTGCTTTTACATCATACAATAAAACACTTTCAAAAAAAGCATATGAGAATTCTGAGGGTTTTTTTCAGAATGTGGTTCCTGTAGACAAAAAAGGTAATGTATGTCACGCCCCCAAGTTTGAGCAAAATACATTAACGCCACTAAAGTGTTTATTCATTATAATAGCTATTGTAGTTTATGTTGAGATGGATGAAAGGACCTCCATTTGAAATTCAAAGAGCAAGAAAATGATGGTTACAATAATTATTTTTACTAATTAATATTTCATTTAAGGGCAAGAAAAAGGGGATAGCTGTGCTGCCAAATGGAAACCTTATTCTTCTTCATATCATACAGTGGGTTGTAGTGATTCTTTCAGAGAACAGACCTCAAAGGAGCCAGAGTATTGCATCCAACAAGTTAATCTTGGTTAACTTTGCCTGAAACAATAACATAAGCTATTAGCTGTTTATACCTTTATGTTATTTATTTTGGCTCCATTGAACTGATGGAACTGGTCTCAGGAGCAGAGCTTTCCTGTGATTGCCTATTTCTTGCAACACAAGATATCCTTAATTCCTGTTGTGTTCCTTAATTTCTAGTTCTTAACAGCTCACACCAAAAAGCTTTGAATTTTCTTTGCATCTCCCTCCCCGTCCCCAGAAAAAGGCATGCTTAACCTAATTTTTTTGCTGTAATGGATGAGTGCTTAGACTTCACAGTAGGCTACAATGACATTTGTGTCCTTTGACATCTTCTGGTTTTCATGTTTCAAACTAAAAAACTGTATTAAAGAAATCCCATGGAAATAAATCATCAGGATGGGAGCCATTACATAAAGGTGTGCACAACTTACTGTATGCTTCCATCCATCACAAAGTTTCCTGAAGCAGGATGATTTATTACTTATGATACATAAGTATATTGCTAGTTAATAAGACCGTATGTCACATCAGTGATAATTGGCTTTTTGGCAATTGTGGTGGTATGTGTATGGATACTGAAACTTTAGTGTGGTCTTGATCATTTTGTCTGCCCTTTTTTCTTTTTTTTTACAACCTAATTACATGAAATGTGTTAATGTTATTTCTTCAGCTGACATCTGACATGTTTGAAGCTGATCTTGAAAAAGCATTGCTGCTGAGCAAACTGGAATACGAAGAACACAAAAAGGTATTTGTGGGATCATCCCAATGTAAAAGCAGTACAAGTTTGAGGTTTGAATTAAAAAAAAAAAAGGAAGGGGTGTTGCAAAAAACCTAAAAGTACCCTTTTCTTCTAAATTGTTTGCTATCACTGTTCAAATGCTTAGGAGTTCAGAGAAATAGTAGATTTGAAAGAACCCATATATTATAGTGTTGGGTGGTTTGGTTTGCTCTTAATTAGCTTGTAAAGGTGGAAAAGTAGTTCTACTTTTCAGTTTTCTGGCACATGAATATGCTGGAATTTAGGAGTACACAAGGGATCTTTACCTTCCCCAGAAAACATCCAGCACACTTGAAGAGTAGGAGAATCAAAGCACAGACTTCTCATCAAGCCTTAAAGTGTTATTTATGTTTGAATCATTTGAATTTTTGCTAACATCTTCTGAGTGTAAATATTTTTGTCCTAATAAGTGTTACACTTTTTATTTGCTGTTTTTTCGGTGATTCTTATGGAACACTGAAGAACTGTACTGAAGTATGCTTAGATGAAATTTTTCTTTCTATCAGGAAGTTGCTCATTTGAAATAAATCAGGAGCCAATAAAATGTTATTAAAATATCTAAATTTAAATATATAATTTCATCATAAAAAAATGCACATCTCTGCAAATAGCTCTGTACAATATTTCTTTTTTGAGGTGGGAGTATCACAGGTTTTGAAAATCAAGGATAAACTTTTAACTTCTATACTGAAAGTTAATTTTTAAAGTGAAGACAATCTTCAGGCATAGTAGCATAGCCTTGTTTGTAGATTCTTGAGAATTACATCCCCATAATTTAAAATGTATATATTAAAAATATAGAGTACATGAGTACACTGAACAATTCTCATTTCTATGGAAACAAAACAATTAATTTCTATGTTTGCTTATATATATCTTCTTTTATTAATGTTATTTACATTTAATATT
Source organism: Myiopsitta monachus (assembly GCA_017639245.1). NCBI lineage: Eukaryota > Metazoa > Chordata > Aves > Psittaciformes > Psittacidae > Myiopsitta > Myiopsitta monachus. The sequence goes on along the minus strand of CM029941.1, from coordinate 42,466,140 downwards.
ATTTTTAATGAAAATATTTCGTTAGTATTTAAGATTAATAACTGGGAGGTTGATAATTTGCTAAGATTGTTAATGTGGCTGTGTGGGGATGGGGAGCTCTGGTTCAAATGGCTGTCATGTGCCAGGCTGTCTGATTTCAATAGCAGTAAGGTAAGTTGGTAGAGCATTGCTGCACACTAATGGCTCTCTGAACTCATATTTTGAGAATAAAAGAAGATACAATAAACCAGTGCTGTGGGGGCTTTGTGTGGGTGTGTTTAAGAAAGTACTACCCTGCCTTGTGTAGCACACATCCTTCCTACATTTAACTACCACGTATTTTCAGTTTATAAGTTTCTGGATAAAATCTGGGGTAGAAGGTTCAAGTATTAGGCTGATGGTTCATTTGCTGTTTAGTGAAGAGCAATGCTGTACTTCAGAGACAGAATCTATGCTTTACTGCTGATATGTTTTGCATTTTTAAATGCATCTGAAGCCTGCAAATTACTGTTCAGGTTAAAATCTCCTTTAGTACATTATCAGTAATTTTTTTCCTTCCTGAAGAGTCAGAAAACATACTTGGGTATTGAAGAAAATTATACCAGTGGGACTTTATTCTTCTAGGCATATGAAAACGTTGAAAGTACTTCACCTCAGTCAAAGTCTGTGAATAAGAAAGAGAAAAAGAACCAGCAAGGAAAAGACAAACCTCTCACTGTGTCTCTGAAAGACTTTCAGTCAGACAGTAATATAGGTATGCCTTACCATGCCGTATGAGCTGTTCTACTTGGAATTTTCAGTGTGTGTGCTAACAGGAAAGTGCCTTTCTGTCTCTCTTCATTAACACTGTGGTTAAACAAACACTAAATGAGTTGCAGTCAGTGTGTCCTGCAGTCTAAAAGCTAAGTGTTCATTATATAATAATGAAAATAAGAGTTTAAGGAAAACATAATTTCATATAGTACCCCTGGCATGGACTCAAACACTCTTAATTTGACTTTTAAAAATCTACCTTTTTTTTTGTTTTTTTTTTCTCTTTTGTTTTACTAAGTTTGCATTTCTCAGGCAACTGAGTTTGTCATTGTTTACCTTTCTTTGTGATACTGGCTTTTATTAAGATGGGTAAATACTGAAATAACTTCTACTCATTTTATACATGATATGTTTGAAATTCCTTCATCTGTGTCTGTAGAGCAGAGATTCTGAGCTTTAATGAAGAAATCAAGGTAGATGCTAGAAAAAGAAGAAAGTAATTTGTTTTCTGAGGTCTTTATTTTAGGAATGTTTTTATCTAAACCTACAATACTAAGTACATAATTGCCAAATTATCTGAACAGAGGAAAAATACTGAAAGCACAGCAAACTTAAAGGCATGGAAGGCATTCAGGTATGCAGTGAGATAAGTGCTGTAAAAGCCTAAATAGATGTAGAAAGAGACAAATCAACAAATTCCTTAAGTATCTGTACCAAAGACATTGCCTTCCACTTTAACTGAAGCAAACAAGTATGGGATGCTGCTTTTGATTAAGTAGTCTGAAAGGTCTGGGAGAAGATACAAACACAGGGATTGCTATAATACAAAGTTTATAGTCTTGGCCTCAGATGCTTTAGTAATGACTTTTATAATTGTGACATTTGAGATGAGAGTTAATTTTGAAGAACTCAAATAGGTGGTGTTTTTCTCCACTTTTCAAAATGTCTTGTTTCAGTAGCCGTCTGTGCAAGATTTGAGTAACTTACTGATGTCATTTTTTTCTGTTCTTTTCAGATAACCCTGCTAAAAAACATGAGGTAAGTCTTATTCAAACTAGTTTAATTAAAAAAAACCCAAAACCCAACCAAGCAACCAAAAAAACCCAACCAAACAGAAAAAAAACCACAAAAAAGCCAAAAAACCCCAAACCAACCACAACTACAATTCTTAGGTTTAGAAAGTAATTGTTTTGGTGCTTTCTGTAGTGACAATCAGCTACACATTCTAAAACTGACTGATGTAAATTTGGAAAAATCTTCAGATATAGATTCAATAGAAATGTATATCCCCAGTTCTTGCATCTTGAGAAATTAGTATTGGCTTTCTTAGAACTACTCAATGCTTCTTCAGTTTTCACATAGTCTTTGATGCAACATGCAGATTTAAAAGCATGTTAAAAAATACAAATTGTAGCCAAAAAGAGAAGCAAATCAGGTAAGAAAAGACCTGTGTTGTGGTGCAGTCCACAATATTAAAATTCTTAGAGGGATTTTTTTTTTAACAGTTGAATAAAAGATAAATTACTAAATTCCAACTTCATTCTTTTGTGTAATTTCTTCATCAGCCAAATGTTGACTGTTAATTAATTTCTAGGCTTTTCAATTGGTATCATATTCTTTCAATGGAAGTCACAGTATTCTTGGGAATACACAACTTAAATAATTATCTAAATATAATGCTTTTCCATGACATGCTATTTTTTAAACATGTTGATTTCTAGCTCAGTATTAACTTACATTTAAAGGAAGGTATGTTATTGTACTTATTTTTGACAGGAAGTGAACGCTTCTTCATTGCATGATGGAAAATTTTTCAACAGGCTGGAAGACGATGTTAACAGAATACTTCAAAAAGAGAAAAGGAGAGTCCATCTCAGTGATTACAGTGAAACAGATAACTGCACATCTCATGAAGACAACCAGGCATGTAAAACATTCTGAAGTGAAGAAATTTGCTTAATGAAGCTTATTCAGTGATCAGAAAGGAACACCTGAGTAGGAAGCACACATCAATAGCATGATAATTTTAAAGAATTAATAAACTTACAACACTGTACTATTTTTATCTATATGAAGAGATATGTAAATTACTTAATTTTTTTAACATAAAACACTTGTGCTTGAAATATTTTTTGCTCCACAGAACATGCCAATATTTATTACTGTGTTTAATTTCTTTTTGGTACCTATTCAAATACCTCTTTAGCTTTGATCAGAAATTCTCTTCCCTAACAAATAAGTTGCTTTCCCAAGAATCAAATTCACATGACTAGATTATTAAGAAACAATGCTTTCTTGTTTGTAGGAGAGTGTTTTGAAAGACGGAAAAACAGAGCAACTAAAGCTTGAGCTTGAAAAGAAAGATGCAGAAATTGAGCAACTGAAAAACAGAATAACTCAGTGGGAGGTACGTAGCTGATAATACCTTCAAATAGTAGACAATTTAAAATTATTGTTCATTTGAAACAAAGTATTTATTAAAATGTGACTAATTTATAGAGATGGTTTAGACTGGCTGCAGGTTACATTTTTACAGTGCAGGTATTTCCTTCAGTACCAGATGAAGTGGTCTTTCTTGATAAGTAAGTTAAGCTTCTAAAAAAAAATCAAGAGAATCAAGACAAAGTATCTAGAAATAAACTTGATATCCAGCATATCAGTCACTGCTTGTTTTATGGGATTGCTATGTTCATGGTCAAAAAAATAAAGTTGTAATTTAAGAGTAGGCAAGATCTTCAGCAGTCTGACCTGCCTTGGAAGTTAGCTTTCCTTTGAGCAGGAAGTTGGATTTTCTTGGGTCTATCCCAGTCTATTAATTCAACTTAGCTTTTCTTGCATTTAAGAGCTGCATATCATTGGGACTTTTTCTAGATTCAGTCCAATATTTGGTTAAAATCAGTGAAAATTTTGTCAGCTTTGAGAGAAGTTCCTTTAAAGCTACAGTGCTACAAGAATGGAGTCCTGTATTTTGTTGTATCTTTTCCTGTTACATACAAGTGAAATTGGAAATCTGATTCACCATATGCTAAAACATAGCAGGAAAAAAAAAGATTTGCTCATTAATCATAGAACAGTTAGGGTTGGAAAGCACCATAGGATGATCTATTCTCAGCACCCCTGCCATGGGCAGGGACACCTCACACTAAACCATGTCACCCAAGGCTCTGTCCAACCTGTCCTTGAACAATGCCAGGGATGGAGCATTCACAGCTTCCCTGGGCAACCCATTCCAGTGCCTCACCACCCTCACAGTAAAGAATTTCTTCCTTATAGCCAATCTAAACTTCCCCTGATTAAGTTTGAACCTGTTACTCCCTGTCCTCTCACTACAGTCCCCAATGAAAAGTCCCTCCACAGCATCCCTATAGGCCCCCTTCAGATACTGGAAGGCTGCTCTGAGGTCTCCACTCAGCCTTCTCCTCTCCAGGCTGAACAGCCCCAACTTTCTCAGCCTGTCTTCATACGGGAGGTGCTCCAGTCCCCTGATTATCCTCGTGGCCCTCCTCTGGACTTGTTCCAACAACAGTTCCATGTCCTTTTGATGTTGAGGACACCAGAACTGCGCACAATTCTCAAGTGAGGCCTCACAAGAGCAGAGTAGAGGGGCAGGATCACCTCCCTCGACCTGCTGGTCACGCTTCTTTTGATGCAGCCCAGGATATGGTTGGCTTTCTGGGCTGCGAGCACAAACTGCCAGCTAGTGTTTATTTTGTCATCGACCAACACCTGCAAGTCCTCCTCAGGGCTGCTCAGAATCTCTTCTCTACCCAACCTGTAGCTGTGCCTGGGATTGCTCTGACCCAGGTGCAGGACTGTGCACTTGGCATGGTTAAACTTCATCAGGTTGGCATCAGCCCACCTCACAAGTGTGTCAAGGTCCCTCTGGATGGCATTACTTCCCTCCAACATATCAACCGAACCACACAGCTTGGTGTCATTGGCAAACTTGCTGAGAGTGCACTCAACACGTCACCAACAAAGATATTGAACAAGACTGGTCCCAACAGCGATCCCTGCGGGGTACCACTCATTATTGGTCTCCATCTGGACATTGAGGCATTGAGCACAGCTCTTTGCCTGCGGCCATCCAGCCAGTTCTTTATCCACCAAGTGGTCCACCTATCAAATTGATGTCTCTCCAACTTAGAGACAGGGATGTTGTGTGGGACAGTGTCAAACACTGCACAAGTCCAGGTAGATGACATCAGGTGTTCTGTCCCTATCCATCAGTTCCGTAGCCCCATCATAGAAGGCCACCAGATTGGTCAGGCAGGATTTGCCCTTAGTGAAGCCATGCTGGCTGTCACCAAGCACCTTGTTGTTTTTCATGTGCCTTAGCATGGCTTCCAGGAGAATCTGCTCCAAGATTTTTCCAGGCGCAGAGGTGAGGCTGACTGCTCTGTAGTTCCCTCAGCCATCCATTTTCCCCTTCTTGAAAATGGGGGTTATATTTCCCTTTTTCCAGTTACTGGGAACCTCACCTGACTGCTGTGATTTGTCGAATATGATGGACAGTGGCTTACAAACTTTATTTCCCAGCTCCTTCAGGACTCGCGGATGGATTTCATCAGATCTCATGGACTTGTGTACTTTCTGGTTCTTAAGATGGTTTCAAACCAGATCCTCTCCTACTGTGGGTCTAAGGTCTTAATTATTCTCACAGTCCCTGCATCTGCCTTCCAAGACTTGGGTGGTGTGGTCAGAGCATTTGCTGGTGAAGACTGAGGCAAAGAAGTCATTAAGAACCTCAGCCTTCTCCAAATCCAGGGTAGCCAGTTCTCCCGAAAGCTTCTGGAGAGGGCCCACGTTGTCCCTAGTCTGTCTTTTATTCGCAAATAATAAATGTAATATATACATGTAATTTAAATGTAGTAAATCCATGTATAATTGCACTAGATTGGAGTAGCTAAGGAAAATGCCTCCCTGTTTTCAGTACATGTTAGCATTGTTTGGATAGTATCTAGAGCATAAAGGGCAAAATTTCCACAGGGAACTGGCATTGTAACAAAGTACAGTAAAGCATCTAGAATTATTTTCAAAGTATATTATAAGTAATTTTTTTTATTGTTTAAAATAGACTGATGTGGCTGACAGATTGGGAATTTTCTGATGTGTCCAATAAGTACTTTTAGTAATAAAAGCATAAACTTTGTTCACAGCTGTTTACAGGCTGTGTACTAAGGTTGGAATCCCCAGGTGAAATTTGAAAGCGTAAACCCATTCATATTTGCTTCTATCAGCACTTGTTCACATTTGTCTGAATAAACATGATGCATAAGGATACTGGTGAGGTGATGGACAATGTTTAATTTCATAAACTTGTCCAGAGACATGAATACAGTTTTAGGTAGCTGTGAATGGTCTGGCTTAAATGTAAGTTGATTATCCTCAAGAACTGGTGTGATACTCTAAGTGAAAGATAGTAGCTTCTTTATTAGAAAAAAAGTATGTCTGAAATTATTTTTTTTTTTTAAGGAAACTTTAAAAGAAGACTTGTGACAGGAAAAATAACTTTACAGCTAACATACATAGCTAGAACTGACACTGGTGGCCAATTAAGGAAATGACTCACTTTTGAAGAAAATATGGTGATGTCAAATTGGAAAAGCCAGTAAAAAATAGGTTCTTGAGCAGAAAAGTGTAAAGAATTGAAAAGGAAGGAAACTCTGATGTAGTAACAATAACTACAGAAAAAAAACCCAACCCAATCTGTAGAGCAGTGGGGTCTTTTCCTACTTGTCAAGTGATGTGGCAAACTATATTATTACCTTGGTATCTAGAAAGTACATTTTTAATTGTTACAATTTATCAGGGGAGAAACCAGAAAGCCCTTGATGCAACCAGCCTGTACACTTGAGGCAGACCTGAATGGTTATTTCTTCACTATCAATGCATCGACATAACTTTATTATTTTAACTTGCTGTAAGCCTTGTGCTTGCCTTTTTTCTCAGCTCTTAGTTTTAAATCGACGACTTCTGTTGTGTATTCCTTACACTGGATATGATTTAATTAAGACACGGATGATCTTAAAGGTCATTCCCAACCTAGATGTTTCTATGATTTTGTGATCCTCTGATTAGATTTTCTGCAGAAATTGTCATTTTAAACTGTAAATCTGACTCCAAATCATGCTTAGCTTATACAATACTTCTTTTCTCCTTTTTTGTAGAGTATACTTGTAATAATTCAGTCTCTTTAATACAGGCAAAGTATAAAGAAGTGAAAGGAAGAAATGCACGGCTTCTGAAGATGATGCAAGAAGGTGAAAGTAAGTAAGTTTTTTCTGGAAATGTTAAATGTCCTTTTGAAAACATGGAAGGAATTTACAAAGCCAGTTTTTAAGAAAAGCTTGACTCAGTGACAGTTATAAAGAACTAAGAAGTTATTAATTTGCAACTACTCCAGTGAACTACAGAATTCGGTGGACCACACACTACTGTATTTCTGTTGTTATATGATAAAATAATCAGCTGTATGTTGAGATCATTTTTTGAAATATAAGCTGTCCAGTTACGGTTTATGTACAATGATTCAAGTTAGCTGTCACTAGCAAACAAACCCAAAAACTTACCTGTTCTGTACTGATTTCATCACAGTATCTGTTTAGACAGACTTAAGGAAACTGTTCTATTTTTAATATCTATGCAAGATGTGCTTTCAACTGTTGGAAACACCCTTCTGCACCTAAGCCACACAATTAACAGTGATAGCTAAACCACAGGGTTATATATGTCACTGTGATAATTTGCTTCTGTTACAACACTATTCAGAGTTTGTTGCCAAAATTTCAGGAAAGATATGTCTGTGTGTATATATATATATATATATAGAGAGAGAGACTCATGTACTCATAAATACCCATGTATCTTTATACTTGTTATGCATAGTTATACTTCAGTATTCCTAATTTTGCTTGATGAAGTTGCTTGAGTCTGTGATGCTATCCAGATTAATTTTGTTGCAAAATTAGTTTTTTTAATTTCTTAAATAAGCTCTTGAATGTTCTTCTCCAGGCTAAATTTTTAGGGCTCAAGTTTTTCCTTCAGAGTACCCTTACAAAAACTAGGTCTTGGCTAGTTCAGATGTTCATAATGTGATGATTCATTCTACAAGTTTTAACTAGGAACCGTGTTACTTCAGGTCAGTGTCTCAGCCAAGATGAAACATTTTCATCTTGCAAGGAAAGAGGTGAAGTTCTCAAGTTTTTATCTTTCTTTGTAGAATAGCAGCATACTATAAAATGAGAAATTTTGTGGTTTTCTGAAGACTGGAGTATATTGTATTTTGGAGAGAAGGAAGTTCATGACAGAATTGAGCCTTGAAAAAACTTGATTTCTTCACATTGAGAATTTTAAGTTGTCCACAGATGTTTTATAGACACTACCAAAATAGCTTAAACATCGCTGTATTTGAGTAGACAGAAGTTTCCATAGCTATGATTGAGTTCCTATGTAAAACTCAGGATGGCAAAATCTCGATCCATTGTCAATACTTGGTTTTCTGATTATCTTAATTCACAATGGGTATCTCTAAAATTCAGGCTGCTTACAGGGTTAATTGTGGGGTAAGTAGTGCAAGGTTGGGGGTTAATCTCCAGAACTTTTCAAGCTGCTACTAATGGCACTGGTAGCAAATAGTTTGGTTGGTTTGTGTTACAACACCAACTATTCTTCTAGTAAAGGCAGCATTATTTAGAGGTAACCAAAGTGAAATAAAGTGATGCCACAGTGCTATTGCACATGAAGACCTATAACTTTGGAAAGATCCTCATGTTGTATCTTTCTCTCTCTGCAGTGAAAGACAAAGCAGAGATACTCATGCAGGTTGATGAATCTCAAATTATAAAAAATGAATTGACTGTACAGGTAAGCAAAGATTTCTAAAGTAAAAATTTCATGGGTATTTCAAAGATGGTATTTATTTAAGGCAGTGATAGAGGTGGGGAGGGAGGAAACAAAACTGAAACAGAAACTTGTTTGAAACAAAATATGTTACATTTCATCCCTAGCCCTACACTATGTGTGTCAGTCTCCAGTATGTAAATCTCCAGTATGTAAATCTCCAGTATGACTCACTTAGAACTGCTTCTTGAAAGACAGCAGACCTTAACATGCCTAAAATGATTTTGCCTTGAATAGCACCTTAGGAATATCATTCCTGGAAACCTATGCTAGGAAGCTCAGAAATGTGCTTCAGAAGACGCTTCTTTCCTGATTGTGGGTTTGTTTGGTTTTTGTTTGTATTTTTTTTAATTTCTAGTCTTAAGTTTACAGACACGAAGAAGCAACAAATTACTTAAGATGTCAGTTGGCAAGTCACTGTAGTAGAGAGCATGCAAGACTATAATGCTTCGTTTTTGGTCCAGAGCAACTATTAATTCTAAGCCAAATGTCTTGCATATAACACAGTACTGGATTTGAGGGTGATGTGATAAGCTTATTTTGTTGCATAATACGATATCTGTTAAGTTTTATGGAATGAACTATTGCAGAGTCCAAAAGTCGAAGAGTTTCGAACTTCATAGCTTTTCTATATCATTATGCAATAAAATGTACTGGTGTATCATTGCACCAGTAAATATTGCTTGGGAAGTGGGAGTCATTAATGAATATTTTACTTGTACTTTCATTTCATGCACAATGATAGTGGTAGTCACTCTGTATTACCTGTTTGCACAACATAATATTAAAGGAAAACAGCACTGACTTGATAAACTAATAAACATTAAGGATATTTTATAAATTCATAATTTTTTTGTGTTTTTAGGTAACTATACTTCATGCAGCATTAGAGCAAGAAAGATCCAAAGTGAAACTACTGCAGGCAGAATTAGCAAAATACCAGGTAGGTAGTTTCTGTATTTGTAAGTTTACCTGTTCTTGATGTAGCTGGGACTACCACGAGGTAACAAAGCTCTGAACTCACTTGTTATATCGAACTTTTCCAGTTCAAACAAACAAACAAACAAAAACCCCACAAAACAAAAAACCAACCAACCAAACAAAAAAACAAAAACAAAAGAGGCAGTTCATATTGTAGGGGAAAAAAGCCCCAAACAGCAAGTCTAAAGCACAGTTTTGGCAAGTTGAAGTCCACCACCTGTTTTGTACTTTAAAACATCTTGAAGTATACTAGTAAATAAACATACTTAAGCAACAAGCTGATATCACTGTTGAAGTCTAACTGTGTGTAACTGGGCTAACTGTAGACTTCATGGCTTTTTTGCCACATTCTTTGGTTCTGTATCTTAGTTCTGTATCTTAGTTCTGTTTGTAGGCAAATCTTTGCAGGAGATTCACACCAAATTCTGTGGAAACATAAGTGATGAGATCAGTGGCTTCCTCACGGTGCATGCTGTTTTGTCTTGCTGACTGCTAATGCAACTTGTGTTTGTAAATTTCAGTTAACTTTTGCATAAATGGCATGCTGCTTAACATTCTGGCAGGTTTTTTTGAAGGGTGACAGTATTTGCAAATAAGGATTTGTACTTGTGCATGAATTGACACATTTTGGGGCTTTTGGTTTATTGGTTTTTTTTGTTTGTTTTGACTCTGACCTTTTGCACAGGTTCCAACGAGAGCCTGTTGGAAACTTCTATATATATGTATTTTATATATATGTATTTATATATACATAAATATATATGTATTTATATATTTTATATATATATGGAAACTTCATATATATATATGGAAACTTCTAAGGTAGCTGTGTAGTCTTTGGCAAGCTATGCTATTTCAAATTGCAACATATTGTGTTGGAATACTACAGTTTTGTGAAAACTGGCTTATTAAGCAGCAATTACTCTTTCTGAAGCAACAGATCTTTTCTGATTACATCAAATTATTTGGCTAGCATTACATGGGGTTCCATACATAATCTTCTTTTTCTGTTGTCCTTTTCCCCTTGTCACTTTATCACAAGTGAGCAAGTTCCTTCTCAAAATTTTATTGCAGCTGTTGACTACATATGCTTGTTCAGTCCCTTGACAGACAAGCTGAGTGTTCATACCCCTAATTGAAAATATAGTAAATTCTCTTGTCAAATTCAGTCATTAACGTCACTGTTCTGACTTACAACTTCAGTCTGTTTTCCCCTGCTATCCATGCCTCTGCTAATTTTAAGTATTTGTCTCTGTAAATAGAAATTTTTGAATAAGGTAAATTCATCTGGTGTTCAGTTGCAATAGAGGATTAAAAAAATAACAGTAAAAAATTTACAAAAGACCATTACAAAAAATGGTCTTTGTTATATGCTTAAGAATTACTGCAAAAATCACCTATTATGTTGTTCTTTTTCCCCTGCCCCTGACTCTCCCACACAGTCCAATATGCTTTTATTTTTTTCACATCTTGCTGTGTTTCTTGCTTTATTTATCATGCTGGGGTTTTCTGTTTGTCTGGTTGGGTTTATACATTTTTAACTGGGGGCAGGGTGTGTGTGTGGTTTGTTTTAGGACAATACTCCTGTGCCTTGCAGGCATTGCCAGCTTCTGCTTTTATTATTCTTCCCTGTTGTCCTGGGTTCAGCAGTAGCAGTCATTTTTTCTCCTTCTTAGTAGCTGGTGCAGTGCTGTGGTTTTGACTTTTGGCCTGGGAACAGCACTGACAACACCTATGTTTTCAGTTGCTGCTCAGTAATATTTACTCTGACCAAGGACTTTCTGAGTCTCATGCCCACGATATAAACTGGGGGCAGTTACCTGGAAGGACTAGATCACTGCTTGGGTTGGGCTGGGTATTGGTTGGTGGGTGGTGAGCAGTTGTATTCTCTTCCCTTGTTACTTAGAATCATAGAATTACAGAATAGTTAGGGTTGGAAAGGACCTTAAGATCATCTAGCTCCAACACCCCTGCTGTGGGCAGGGACACCTCACACTAAACCATGCCAACCAAGGCTCTGTCCCACCTGACCTTGAACACTGCCAGTGATGGAGCATTCACAGCTTCCTTGGGCAACCCATTCCAGTGCCTCGCCACCCTCACAGTAAAGAATTTCTTCCTCATATCCAATCTAAACTTGCCCTGTTTAAGTTGAACCCGTTACCTCTTGTCCTCTCACTACAGTCCCTAATGAAGCATCCCTCCACAGTATCCCTATAGCTCCCCTTCAGATACTGGAAGGCTGCTATGAGGTCTCCACGCAGCCTTCTCTTCTCCAGGCTGAACAGCCCCAACTTTCTCGGCCTGTCTTCATACAGGAGGCGCTCCAGTCCCCTGATCATCCTTATGGCCCTCCTCTGGACTTGTTCCAACAGTTCCATGTCCTTTTTATGTTGAGGACACCAGAACTGCGCACAATTCTCAAGTGAGGCCTCACAAGAGCGGAGTAGAGGGTCAAGATCACCTCCTTTGACCTGGTAGCAGCAGTGGTTTGTGTTATACCTTAGTTACTGGACTGTTCTTATCTCAACCCATGGGAGTTACGTTCTTTCAATTCTCCTCCCCATCCCTCCAGGAGCAGGGGGAAAAAAGGGGGAAGAGTGAGAGAGTGGCTGCGTGGTTCTGAGTTACGTCTGGGCTTAAACCATGATACCTGTAATCTTGCAAGCTGACCAGGAGAACCTTTCTTATATTGCTACTCTTTGTGGCATTGTCTTGGATAACATGAGGCACACTTTTTATAGAGTACTGCTTTAAAACATAAGGATGCCTTTCAAAGAACAGTAACCAAAATTTGTGGATTAAGACCAAAGAAACAACAACAAACAAAAACCAAATCAGTGTATTTTTATCCTTAGATGCCAACATCTAAGAAGGTATTCTGTAAATGGCTTCACTGTTGTAATTTATATAACAATATTTCACATTCAGATGAGTATGCATCCCATGATAACTTGCATACTTTGGTAAATTATACAACTCCAGAAGTTTTTTTTTTCTTGTTAATTTATACTACTTTAAGCATAACTGCAGGTGAAAGTGTCATGTCTAGTGTATTACCTAACCATTTGTTTTACTTTTTTTCTTGCAGACTGGAAAAAAAGGGAAAAAGCACTCAGAATCTGATCAGTGCAGATGATCCTCTGCCAACAGGTTCAAAGCACAAAAACATCAAATCTTTCTTCAGGGTTTTGCAGAAATTTATATATTTGTTGCACAACTGCCAAACTATGCAGTTTTTGAAGAGAAATAAACAATTGCTAGTTTGTTTAACAATATAAATAATCAATTTGTTGCACTTTCTGCTACAGGAAATTTGAAAACTAGTATTCCAGCAGAGATAAAACTAGCTGTAATGCCATTAGTTTTTAATCATTCAATAAAATTTACTCTTGCATCTCTGAATTCTTGCTTTCACAAAATTTCTCAAGACTTCATTTAATGACTGTCAAGATCCAAATGCATTAGTAGGCAAATGATGAAAGTTTCACCAAGTCTAAACTGAAATTGAGACAGCTCATAAAAAAGCATGTTGCTGAATCCAGATGTGTTTTTTTTTTGTTTGGGTTTTTTTCAAAGTCAACAGTTACTATCTTCTCCCCTGTATTGGGCATCATGAGGTTCAGCAAGGCCAAGTACAAGGTCCTGCATCTGTGTCAGGGCAACCCCCAGTATTCAATACAGGCTGGGGGATGAAGAGATTGAGAGCAGCCCTGAGAAGAACTTGCAAGTGTTGGTGGATGAAAAGCTGGACATGACCTGGCAGTGTGCACTTGCAGCCTAGAAAGCCAGCCACATGCTGGGCTGCATCAAAACGAGTGTGTCAGCAGGTTGAGGGAGGTGATTCTCCCCCTCTACTCCACTCTTACGAGACACCACCTGCAGAACTGCTTTCAGCTCCTTCTGTTCAGGCTCCCAACAGAAGAGGGATGTGGATCTGCTCGAATAAGTCCAGAGGAGGCCCATGAAAATGATGGGAAGGCTGGAGCCTCTCTCTCATGAAGACAGGCTGAGAGAGTTGAGCTTGTTCAGCCTGGAGAAGGCTCTGGGAAACCTTATTATGGCCTTTCAGTATTTAAAGGCATTTATAAGAAAGACTTTTTACAAGGGCCTATAGTGACAAGCCAAGGGGCAGAAGTCTTTTAAACTGAAAGAGGGCAGGTTTAGATTAGATATTATGAAGAAATTATTTCCTATGAGGATGGCGAGGAACTGGCACAGGTTACCCAGAAAAGTTGTGGCTGTGCCATCCCTGGCAGTGTTCAAGGCCAGGCTGGATGGGGCTTTGAGCAACCTGGTCTAGTGAAAGGTGTCCCTGCCCATGGCAGGGAGGTTGGAACTAGATGAGTTTTGAAACCTGAAGCATTTTGTGACTCTGTGATTCTGTATCCTTTTCATACTTACATAGGTTTCAGCTGCAAAATATGAAGCTGACATGCAACTACCATGTAAAAAGAGCTTTCCTACCTGTTAGCTTTGAAAAGTGCCCTGTGTCATTCTTCAGAACTTGCCTAGAAATAAGCAATTCCTCTTGTGCTCAGAAACAAAGCTCAAACCTGTTTTTTGGTGCCGTGTCAACTGTCAGTGAATGCAATATGGCTCTAAAAATGCAGAACTGTTTGTGTGGAACTGAATGTAGTACTAAATCCTGGGATCTTACTTTCTTTGGGATAGCTGTTGAACATTACAGAAGTATGAGTGGGAGCTGGCTGACTAGACACAGATTAGAAAATTCCTATCAGTTACTTTGGAAATCAGTAGGAAACACTGAAGTTCGAGAGAAAGAGCCAGAGACTAAGGAAACAGACAAAGCAAAATACCTGTAGACCTAAATAGATAACTTTCAACTGAGTCTGGTTCTGAACACACTGTAGCATTAACCAATTTCCAAAGCAAAGTATGTGCAAAACCCCTCACTTTGCTCAGAGGCACTTTGCTCTTTGTCAGTAAAGGTACTATGAATCTGTAAAGCTGTTGCAGTTAGCAGTGACTTCTGAAAACTAAGACCATGGAGGATCCTAACAGTGGAAGAAGGCTTTCTTAAGAAATTAAACATTGTAGCTAACAGCCCATAATTATTAAAATTTCACAATACTGGAAGTCATTGTAGCTTCACTGATTTGTTTGTCCTACCTTTGTTTGTTTTTAATCTGGCCCACCTGAAAATAATTTCTGAATCCCACATCTTCAGAATGGGACTGATACTGCTTTTTCAGATCTCTGAAGCTTGTGAGCACATGTAACTGCAGTATCTTCCCTAACAGAAAAAACACTACTGTCTGCAACAAAGTAATTTGTCTTGTTACTACTCTGATTCAAATTAGAATCCCATTATTTGGGGAGGCAGTATGTTTTTTTCATTACCTACTGCCCCAATTCTTATCAAATCAGTGGGGCCTATAACTTTAAGATGTGACTTGTTTTCCAACACATTTGTGTTTGTGAGTGAGTTTGAATTAGGAAATCCAGAATATATCTATTTCCAAAAATCTAATCAGTCTGTTTCAAGCTGTCATTAAATTGCTAAATTATAGTTAGACTAATTCATAGTTCTGTTGCTTCAGCTGTGTAGGAGCCAAAATACAGAAGACTGACTACTTGCTATCCTATAAATCTTTCTCTAAGTTTTAACTATCTATCTCTGATTCACATAGACATGTTTTGTTTTGTTTTCTTTCAGGACTGTCAGTAAAAGCTTCTCTACCTGTGTAGTTTCTTGTGCTACTGAGTTTGACATAAAATTAGTTTATATAATGCTTGCTGATTAACAACAGAAGGAATTTATTAAAATAAAACCAGACATTGTATTCTAAAGGTGTGTTCATTTCCCAATGAAAAGCCTATTTTATTAAGTACTAAAGAAACAGATACACGTTTCTGATTTATGCAGTGCTGAATACAGTTCTCATTATTCAACACATCTTTCCCTGTTCACTGCTTGGTATATTCATCCATCCAGCATAAGACACACAGAAATTCTTCTGTCAGTTGATTCTTCTTCAGTATGTTGCTGTTACTCCTAAATTTTCTTGAGACTCTTAAAAAAAAATGAAACTCTATTCTTTTGTATCTAGTCTCCTTTACATTTGTAATAACTGAATGTTCATGAACACAAAGCTTTTTTTATTTACTGTTGCAGCCTGTTTAAGGGGGGATACTCCCAGTATGCTTTCTTCTGAAAAGTCAGCAACTGTCTTGCTATTACTTTCCCCAATGAGTCAGTTTAGACCATGAGTGTATGTAATATAGCAATAGCCAGCTTGATCATTCCTCTCATTTCCTATACAAATCTTCAACAGTATTTTGTATCTGAGCTGCTTTGAAATAAGCTGTGCACTGCAGATGTGGCAACATCATAAACCCTTAGTTTAAAAAAAAAAAAAAAAGTTTATTAAAAAAAATAAAATCATTAGAATCTTATAATCAACAGTGACGAGAAAGAATAAAGAGAAAGAAGAGGAAAAGGCTATTTACTGAACATGAGGAAGAATTTGCAATGCATAGGTTTTGCACTATCTTCAAAGTAGGCAGTTAAAGCAATACTACAGATACAAGTTTTCCATGCTCAAATGAGAAATACTAAGGAATTTTGGGGAAAAAATTCTGAAAGGGGGGAACTGAGGTGTCTTTGCTCAAAGAAATGAAAAGTCTGTGGAGTTTATATTATTCTGATTCTCATCCCACCTGGAGAGAAGGGTGGCAGCGACCAAGAAGCTGCATGGTGCTGAGTTACAACACTTTCCTAGTGGGATGGGGGAAAATGAAAAACGTAGCTTGAGATGTGAACAGTTTAATAATTGAAATAAAAATGCAGTAACAATAATAATAGGAAATATAATCTAAAAAATGGCTGTGCACGCTCCCAGCGTCTTGAGCCTCTCCTCACTGGCAGAGCATAAGAGACTGAAAAGTCCTTGATCAGGGTAAGTGCTGCTTAGCAACAACTAAAACATCGGTGTGCTATTAGCCTTGTTCTCAGAATAAAGCCAAAACATAGAACTGCAACAGCTACGAGGAAAAAAACTAACTCTATCCAGCCAGAACTAGGACACAAATATACATCACTTTATAACACTATTGATTATTCCTCTAAGCTGTAAATCTCTGCTCTCCATAAACAGGTAGCAGTTGCGCTACTCCAGTTTAAACTCTATTCAAGTAACGACAGTCAGCATAGAATCACAGAATCATAGAAGAGTTAGGGTTGGAAAGGACCTTAAGATCATAAGGTTCCAACCCCCCTGCCATGGGCAGGGACACCTCACACTAAACCATGCCACCCAAGGCTCTGTACAACCTGGCCTTGAACACTGCCAGCGGTGGAGCATTCACAACTTCCCTGGGCAACCCATTCCAGTGCCTCACCACCCTTACAGTAAAGAATTTCTTCCTCATATCCAATCTAAATTTGCCCTGTTTAAGCTTGAAGCCGTTACCTCTTGTCCTATCACCACAGTCCCTAATGAAGAGTCCCTCCACAGTATCCCTATAGCTCCCCTTCAGATACTGGAAGGCTGCTATGAGGTCTCCACACAGCCTTCTCTTGTCTGAGCTGCATGTATAAACCAGGAACAGCCTGGGATGAGGCCCACCTCCTTGCACTTTGATCTGATTGATTTCTGCTTGAAATCACTGGTTAATACAGTGCAAAGTGTTTCTTCATGCAGTCTCTCACTCTGCCGGAGAGGACAATGTAGCACTGGCATGTGTCAAAGTGCTCTGCTGCAGCAGAATTAAATGCTTTGTAGGGTCATGACTAACATGGAAAAGGCACAAGTGTGACCAAGGCACGGCTGAGTGGTTAAATACGCCTGAAGTTCTTTTTGAATGCCAGGGACAGGCAAAACCTGGAATTGCCTTCAGCCAGTCTTTGGTACTCCCGTTTTGAAACCTCTTAGCAGGTCTTATATCCCTTAAGTGAAAAATGATGTTAAGGTCCTTTTAAACCCTAGCTATTAAACGATTCTATGATTATGCCAACAGCACACCAAGTCAGCCCAGGCTACTGTGGGAAACGCTAGTTCTTATTTAAGGGCAAGGAAGGAAGGCAAGAAGGACATTTGAACCTACAATTCGCATACAAACGCCCCCCTCATACCAGAGCGGCGGGGGGGGGGGGCGGGGGGGGGGGGGGGCACCGCGACCCCTCCCTACGCCGGCACGGCGCGCAAGCGCGGCAGAGAGGGCGCGCCCACGCCCGGGCACACAGACACCGCCCCTTTCTAGTAACTTCCCTGACGCCTGACGTCATCAACGCGCGTCGCGGCCGGGCCGGGCGTTTTCAGCGCGCGGCTGTGGAGCCGGTGCTGCGAGTGGCGCGGAACACAGGGCTCGGTCGCCGCCATCCTCACCGCCTGCAGCCACTCGCAGCCAGGCTCCCAGCCTTAGCCAGGCCTGCCTTCAGCTCCCTCCCGCCATGTCAGAGAGTGCGGACGGCCCCGCGGGAGGTCGCAGCTCCCCGGACTCCCCAAGCCAGAACTCCGAAGAGCCGCGCATCATCAAAGTGACTGTGAAAACTCCCAAAGAGAAGGAGGAGTTCGCCGTGTCTGAAACCAGCAGCATCCGGCAGGTGAGGGGCAGCGGGGCTGGCTGGGGTTCCGGGACGGGCAGCGGGGGCCTGACGGGTACCCCGGCCGGGGTTAGGGCTGGGCACGGGTGGAGCGCGGCCCGGGGGAAGAGCTCAGGCCCGCGGTTCCGGCCTCCGGCGTCGTAGGGCGACGGCCCTTCGCGGTGACAAAGCAGCTCCTGCCCGCCCCGGCTGCTCGGGACGCTGCTGGGGGAGCGCAAGGGCTGATCCCGGCTCGGGAGAGGACTGTTCCCATCTGTGGCTAGTGGGGGTAGAGAAGAAACCTCTTGCTTCATCTCCTTCTCCCCAGCTTCTCCCTGTTGCAGTGCTGATACCCGGTTCGGGAGGTGACTGTAGGTCGCTTTTTAGCTGAATTGACTGTCGAACTGATTCAGTCTGCCAGGAGGAGGCTGTCTGGCTAGCGTAACTACAGAAAACATATGCAATCACCTGTGTCACAGTGCTGTGTTGCCCATGCTTTCCTTCCTCTAAATTGACTTTAAAACAATGGACAGGTTATTTAGAAAGCTCTTTGTTTTAGAGAAGTTGTGTCTTCGAACGGTTAAATTTGCAGTGCAAATAAAGTGCACCTTTGGCTGTAATTAAATATGCTAGTTATTGATATGGTACTTGCCATGGGGGTACTGGAGGGCAGCTGAATTAATGGGGCTTTTTTTGTCTTCCTGTGAAAGTCTGTGCCCCATGGTGCTTATGGCTGAACAGAAGCAGTGACACCTACTGAATCATCCACTGTATTTCCTGCAACTCTTCTGTTTTTCTTGGGGGGTTTCCAAGCAAGTATTGACTAGAATTGCATTTATTTGGATTAGAAAAATACAAATCATTAAAAAAAAGGGTGCTCAAAGTGTAAGTAGAGGCTCCATAAAGCTGGTCTCCTCCTTGTGAAGGATGTAGAAATTACTATGCTAAAATACTCCAGAAATTGAAGTTTGATGGAGATTCAGAGCTTACTTAACTTTTCTTTAAATTTCTCTGAAATATCTCTGAATGTAGCAACTCAGTTTAACTTAGCTTTATTTGATATGGCTGTTAACTGCAAACCTCACCAAAACATGTTACGTGTGTGATAGTGCCACAGGTATTTATGTGGAGAGCTTGCAGTCATTCTTTTATGGATGAGCTGAAAGACACTTTTAGTGGCTTCAGCCCAGCCAGCAGCTAAGTACCACTCAGCTGCGTGCTTATTCTCCTTCGCTCCCCAGGGGGATGGGGAGTAAAACTGGGAAAAACGTTAAAACCTGTGTGTTGAGATAAGAACAGTTTAATAATTGAAATAAAAGTAAAATATAATAGGAAATGGGGGGGGGGGGAAGTATGGATAAACCCTATTGTCTGTCTGTCATCCCCCTGTCCCTTCCTATCCTTTCTCTCCCCATGGAAGCTGAAAAGTCCTTGATTTAGAACAAGCGCTAATTTGCAACAACTGAAACACAGATGCGTTATCAGTACTGTTCTCAGACTAAAGCCAAAACACAGCACTCTACCGTTGACTGAGAAGAAAAATAACTCTTTGCCAGACAAAAACATGATAGCATTATGTGGTTATCAGAGGAAGGTAAGATGAAGAAAATATTCCCAAGTGTATCTAGTCAAGATGTAGTGCCAGCATCTTGGCTAGAACATCATACTCTTGCTCCACCTAGTTGCTATGAGAAGAAAAAACACTGATATTTCTTTCAAGTTTTTACTCTGGGGTCTGTTTCAGATTCAGGGTTTTATATGTCAGCGTTTGGCTTAAGTTTTCCAGACATAAGTTTTGTTGTGGTTTTCTCTCCATCTCAAAAGGGTGAGCCTACTCTCTTGTCTTCGATGGTATTTAGCAGTTGGAGTATTGTATACTATCAGCTACTCTCTCTGCAAGCTTAATAGAGGCATTTCTCCCAAAGGTAAAATGACTGTGTGTGCTTTTTAATGTTGTCCACTGCTTTCCTAGCTATTTCAGCTTGAAAGGGGTATTTTTCACATCTCTATTCTCCATAGATTTGTGAGCCGTGTCAGTGCAGTTTTTAAAAAAGTTTTTGAAGGTTTTGGGGTTTTTGTTTCGGTTTTTTTTTTTTTTTTTGGAAGAGGTTTATATGCTGAACCTAACCTGCAGATCACGACATTTGTCCTGGAAAGCAGTCTGCCTTTGGTTTGAGTCCTTCAGGAATTATGAACAGGTTTATTTAAGATGTGAATTTTTAGAAATATTTTGCTTTCACAAGATTGTTTCAAATATGAATGCCAGTGGGGCTGCCAGGTTTTCAAATAAGCAGTTGTCTTAAATTGAAATAGGTATTCCATCTGTGAAGGGCATGAAAATCTTTGTTGACTTAGGACAATTGCAATCCTGATTTACATTAAAGGAACAACATAAAATATGCTTTATGCAGCCCTAAATTTGACCCCGATGACACAGAATATTTACCTAAAAATGATTTTTTTTCTCCCACCCCCCCTGATGTTGGGAGATTACAGCAGCATAGGGTTTGTTGTTGCTGATCCTGTGTTGTACAGCTGGGACATCAAGTAGGCAGGTTGGAATGGAAAATAACCTTCAAGTACAAAGCCACTCTGGGAGGTCAGTTCTTTGCAAGTAACCCCCCCACATCTGTCGTCTTTTTTGTGGAACCTGTTTGATTGTGCTCAGCCAAGTTTGGCTTAGTATTAGGTCAAAGACTGAATATTTGCTTTCTTGACTGGGTATGATACTGGTCTTTTGGTCTGTGCAAAGACTTCATGAACACATATGTACACATGGTTTATAAATATGAATACCTATAAGCCTGCTGGCTTGAGCTGGCACTGATATTGCTGACACTTTTGCTCAGGTAAAACTGTTTGTGTTTGTTTGTTACTTCTTCCCACTTTCGGTTTATTTGGTGTGCTTTTGGTGCCAAGGGTGACATTTGCAGTGTTCAAGACTTTATTGTAACTGACTCAGAGTTATTGTTCACCAGTGTTTGTGCAGACTGAAATATACCAAGTTGCACATTCTATGAACATTGCAGTTCTGAAACAGAGTAACATGCCTTGCTATATGTTTTGAAAGTTAAGACAATGAAGAGTGGATGTAGTAAATCTGCACAAGTAGTTTTAGAAGCTTGTAGTTCTTGTAGATAATTATTGTCAATCCTGTGATTATCTGAATATTTCAGAGTGACATCCATCTGGAAAAGTTAATAAAATTGAGTTTAGCTCCACAGGAAGCAGATTTGGTTCTTGTGCAGGTTTGGTTTCTTCCCTCCCCCCATTTTTATTTAACATTAACCTTTTAATGGAATTCCTCTTCAGTGTTCATCTGTTTTCAGTAATGGCCTATGTAACACCTCATACTATATTTTTTAAACAAAGTGAACATGTATAGTAGAGAAAGCACAATATTTACAACTATAAATAAAAATCCTGACCTGTTGAATTAGATGTGTAAGTATATACATTGTTGAGACTTGCTTTTTATCAAGTGGAGATCTCATAAACATGTATTTTCTGATTGCAGTTAAAAGTATAATTTATGATTGAAACTTTAAATCCATAACTCCAGGTTTTTGGTGTTGTGCCTGGTTTTCCTG
This sequence comes from Myiopsitta monachus, assembly GCA_017639245.1. Classification (NCBI taxonomy): domain Eukaryota; kingdom Metazoa; phylum Chordata; class Aves; order Psittaciformes; family Psittacidae; genus Myiopsitta; species Myiopsitta monachus. Next base: position 42,444,387 of record CM029941.1, on the reverse strand, counting down.
ATCTCAGATTGGTAATGTTCTCCTTACAAGGAACACACAGGTGTAGATTTTAAGGGGATTATTGGGTGACTTGGTGGTGAAGCAACTTGCCTGACATGCATATGCTTTTAATATTTTATGTAATGTTTTCCTTCATAAAAACAGTTTAATTTCAATTCATTTAATCCAATTCTGCCTTGGGTTTTTGCGTAGTCAAGGGATTACTGAATAGTACAGCTAAAAGAGATTGAAACTAGGTACTGGAGTCTAGTTTGTTGTTCTTTTCCAGGATTATGAGTCAGCTTTCTGTTGATACTAAGGCTCTTGAGTACATTAATTATTTAGGATTAGGTTATTCTGTCATCTTATTTATCAGTGCGTTGAAGCATGTTTGTGTGACTCTAAAGTTTGCCTTGCAGTGTACTCCAATTATTTATGACACGTAACATTTTTTTCCCTCCTCAATTTGCAAACTTGATTAAAATTGTTTTAGCGCAATATTGGATGATTATTTGTCAGAATAACAATCTTCAAAAGAAGGTATATTGACTTTTCTAACAGTTCAGAATTGCCAACAGCAGAGAAAACCCTAATGGATGAACAGCTGAGGTGTCGGTGTCGTGGTAAGGTACTTACTTTAGAGCCCAGTCAGTATCTCAGTTTAGTGATTATAAGCCTTGGCTATGTAAGGAGGGTCACTCTCTGGAAATAATATTAGGTCAAAATCTTAAGAATTGGGAATACATGGTGAAAAATGCTTTTGGTTAGACTTCTTGTAGGTGGGGTTAATTGTTCCCTAGCACTGTCAGACTAAAAAGAATGTTGGCCATTATATCTGTAGTCCATTTGTTATACTCTGTATTACCTTAAATTTAAACCTTGCTAAAGTTGAGCTATTTAAAGATTCTTACCTGGAAGATCAGATGAGAAGGAATTATTCTGTCAGTAGTAACTTACGTCTCAGTATTTCCTCAGGACAAATGGATGTTGCCCAAGCTCCTTCCAGTTAAATTGAAGGCTAAAACATGCTGTCAGGAAAAGGAAGTACAGGTTAGATTCTCAAAAATGAGTTCTACTGCAACAGTCTCATTTTAAACATTATACTTTTATGTGCTTTTCCAGTCTCTCTGATTTGTAAGGAAACAGACTAGTTCTATTGCAAGTACAACACTTTTCACTGGTAGATTGCAAAGTCCTGTTATGTGGAAGGGAAGTATTCATAACCATTTCTCCAGAGTCAAAGCATGGAGGACTGAAGTGGCTTGCTGAAGAATGTGTAGAACAGATAAAACTGGCTAGAACACAAGTCCTGAGCCCTTTCCACTAAGTTGCACTGCTGCAGTTTTCCTTTATGGGCTACTAGGCTTGTAAGCTCATAAAGAATGTGAATTTGTTTCTTGATGAGTTTTTTGAGTTCGCTTGCAGAAATTTTGGGGAAGTAATTGGATCTTGAAGCTAGCATGGCTCACTGGCAAGGAAGATAGGAACTCCACTGAGTCATGAAAGACATCATATGGTTATAAAGAAGCCTAACTTTTTGTGCACTGTCTAGCTGCACTTTACCTGCATCAAACCGTGGCTTTAGGCCAAAAGTGCTTTTGTGCTTGAAACCAAGAATTCTAGTCCCCTTTCCTGTACAGCGCCCAAGAATTGTGCAGTGAAACCCTGTTTTAACTGGCCTTAATTAAACCCTGTTTAATTCACTGTTATAAGATTACCAGGTATGATTCATCTGTAAAGGAGATTGCAGATGTCAGTGGTTGTGTAGCCATGAGTGTGTTTGATTCCTTACTACTTGGGTCAAGAAGACCTGTAGCCATTGATTTATTGTATAAAAGAAAGCTGGACCTCATCAAAATCAGCTTCTGTTGAAACTGCTGGGTGTGGGTTTAAGACTAGAATCCAGCTAATACACTTTAAACTATATGTGCTAATGGGAAAGGCAGTTGAAGCAGCCTTGGTGAACAAAGTAATGTGATTTGAAAACCTTTCTTTGTAATAGAACTGTTTGAGTGACCGCTGGGAGCATAAACTGCAGTTCATCCCTCTTCGGGTGCGGATTACATGGAACCTTTGCTTCCATGTCATCCATGACTGTGGATCAATCAAAAAAATCAGCAGATTTTTTTTTTTAATTGTTACCTGGGCAAAATTGTAGCTTAGTATTTTCAAAGCAATTGCAGTTTTTTTCCTGTTACTTTTCAGTGGGAATTGAATGCTAATTCCCTGAGGCCTCTTTCAGACTGTTACTGTAATTTGTAAATGTCTTACTAAGCCAAGGTTGAGAAGATTCGGAAATATATTTGTTTTCCTCTTTTTATTACTTTTTCACACCCCTTTGTAAAGTGAAGGGATAGTATAGTGTTATTACAGTTGCAGGTTTTGATAATAGAATGAGTCAGCAAAGGCTTTTGAATCATAATATGGTGGTAAACTTGTGAAAAGACAGTTTGCATGTTAAGATTTTTGCTTTGCCTGGAATAGCTTTACCAAGCCCTTCCTAGGCTAACTTGTCAGATGTTAATTGGTTTATGTTTAAAGTATGGATCTGCAGTGCAAAGTGACAAGGCAGAACAGTGTCTTAGCCGTTCTACTTCATATGTATTCAGGCATTTGCTCTGTTAAGTGACAAAATGTTTACTTTAACTAGCTCAGGTACAAGTATCCATTTGTTCACCACTGGGCATGGACACTGTAGTGTCAGTGCATACCTTACTAAAACCTTCAGAGACAATCAAGATAAGGAGTTATAATAAGTCTTGACTTGCTTTGTAGAACCTTTCTTGGGTTAACATGGAGCAAAAAAAGCCAAGTTTTGCTAGCAGAGTATTGGGCTGAATTTTTTAAAGCTGTCTGAAGGTGAGGATATTTGGTGTGGAAATTAAGAATGTGAACAAGAAGGGCTGGTGTGCTGTTAACAAACCTATGCATGTTCCAGTGTGAAAAATTACATTGTTCCTGTCCTTTAAAAAGCTTGGTAGCAACATTTTAACTGAAAGTGAAATGGTAATGTGGGCGAGGGGCTTCAACAAGACTAGCTTTAGATTTTCTCTAATTCATGCCAAAAAAATCTACAAGTTGCCTTGCTTTTGAGGAGGCTATGACCTCAAATTAATTCACTCCAGTAAGACTGCTTTCTCCTTTTCTCCACAGGGAGACTGTTCCTCTGTCTAGCTGTCAGTCTTGTGTTTCAATTCCCATTGTGTTTCTCTCCACCGGTTTGTCTAAAAATCTCTAAAATTATCATAATTTTACGTTATTTTTCTTTCAGTTACTAGAGGAGTACAATGAACTGATTTCTGTGAATATGCTAGGCATTAGGCATGGTGAAACATTATTTTTACAATTTCAAGTCCTTTTCTATGCTTGGCTATAACTGAACATCTTTGTAATATCACAGTGCTTAGTATTACAATGAAGTGAAACTTGCTTTTTAGAGCAGTAAAGCAAGTCAGTTCAAACCATTTCTTGGAGGGTTACATGATCTTAAAAAAGAAGAGCCAGTGCAGTTGGAGAATTGGGCAGAGATGCTTATCACTTCTAGCCAGTGACACTTTGAACTCCTTCTGTTTGGTATTCCCAGGTGACAAAATATTTTAACTGTAATTTACTGATATTGTCATTTAGTTTGGTTGTTCAAACTGAAGATTTAAACAATACCACCGTTATTTTTCTTACAGGTGGCTATTTATATATAAATTCCCATCATCAGAATCTCATTTCCTATTTTGTTTTGCTGCTGATTATGTAGCTCCTCAAACGCACACTAGATGGATGTTTACTGTTCTGTTTAAGGAAAAATAACAGTTGTCTTCATCGTTAATGCTGCCTTTTGTTAGCATGGTGCCGTAGCATCTTATTGCCCAATTTTTTAATAATCAGTATCAGTGGTGGGGAGTCCTATAAACACTACACAGAAAAGGTCTGTGGGAGTAAGAATGCAGTTGCTAGTAATTTCTTTTGTCCTTTCACTGTCTGAATTTAAAGAAGCTTCTGGATTTTCCCTTTTACTGTGGGGAAATGACCTTGCAGTGCGTTCACCATTAATGGTGAGAAACTGAAAATATTGGATAGGTATTTGCCCCCAAAGGGTGGTAAAAAGCCTTCTCTTCCATTCTCCTCGACTTTATTTCACAGTGTGAACAGTAGTGACTTGTTCCAAACTCCAGCCTAAGGTTAAGCATCTTCCAGTATTGGCAGAGGTCAGGTGATGCTGGAGAATAACTTACTTATATTTTGAGTTTTAAATTAAAAAAACAAACTCACATGTATTGAAAACGTTCTGGGGATTCTGTTTTACAAATGTATAGATGATTCACTTTCCTCTGCCTCAGCAGAAAAATGTGTGTGGACTAATCTGTTATTGACTGCTTTGTCTGTTGACACTCAGATTAATTTGCAAAATATGTTTGCGCGATAACCTAGGTTTTATGTGTTAGTGTTTGAATGAAGTGTCAGAGGGCTTTGTCCCGCTTATTGCTCGTCATTTCAGAAGTTCCAAGGTGGTGCTGAATGCAAGTGAAGCTGATGGACAGACCTGACTTTTTTTTTTGTTTGTTTGCGTCTCAGGCTTTTTATGTAAATATGCCTCTGACAAAATTGGCTTAGTATTGTAGACAGCTGTACTATTGTGACTGGAAAGAGATCTATTGCATATTTGGATCATGCACATATTTTGCTGTAGAGGTTGTTTTGGGGGTTCTACTACACTGTTGCATGTTAATGGCTGTTGCATTCATGTCTTACTGTAGTGCTGCTTTTGCAGATCATCTAAATAGCAGCACATACAAATTGGGAAAGGGTACAGCCTTCAATCCTTATATACTACTAACATTAGGTAGTGTTTGACCTTACGGGTAATTACGAGCTTCAAGGAATGTGTGACAGGCCTTGGCTTAGAAGAGAAGAGAGGGCTGAGGGGTGACCTCATGGCAGCCTATAACTTCTTCAAGGGGTGCAGTGGAGAGGGAGGTGCTCATCCTCTCTCTCTGGCGACCAGCAGTAGGACACAAGGTAATGGAATGAAGCTGCATCAGGGGAAGTTCAGATTGATCTTTAGGAAAAGGTCTTCACTGAGACAGTGGTTGGTCACTGAAGCAGGCTCCCCAAGGAAGTGCTCACAGCACCAAGCTGGTCAGAGTTCAAGGAGTGTCTGAATGATGCTCCGAGTTATGTTTTAGTTTTAGGTAATCCTGTAAGGAGTGGGCAGTTGGGTCCGTTCCAACTTGAGATATTCTGTGAATATTGTTTACAGCATCAGCTGTAATATGATGAGAATTAAGCTGTGAATCTCACTGTCACAGCATACTGTGGAAAATAGGATAATAAATGAGTTTGGGTAAATGACATTACTGTTGGGTTTGTGACAGTATAGTAGTCCTTTGTTCTTATGCATTATCTTTGTACCAAATTGTGAGGTTTTATGCTGGTTTTATGTTACTTTGGAACACATTTTAAGAATAATTAACTAGAAGAATGCAGAACAGGAAGCAACTGCCAGAACAGTTGCGCTGCAGACTAGGATCTAGAGTTCGTAACTGTGAAGTCAACATTATTACATGACTGTTTTCCTACATGGATTTCTCACTTTTTCTTTTTAATAGGAATATAGCTTGCAGCACATGGGGTTTATCCTGTTGCTCCACCAAGTATTGGTATGAACTGGTTTGGAATATTTTGGCCAGTTTTGAGCCCCACACTTAGAAAACAAGGTTATTGGTTTTGAAAATTTAAGGAGTGGTGGAAATGACTGGATTAGAAAACTTTCCTTAATTAGGCTAATCAAGGAAAGATTAGCCTTACTGCAACCGTGTGTTCTAAGGAGAACAACAGTCTGTTTGTATTGTCCGTTGTGGGCAGGACAATGATGAAACAAGGTAGTGAAACACTGGAATAGGTTTCTTGGAAGAAAGTCACTGGGGACCTCAGGAAACAGACTAAATAATCATGTCAGGAATAGTTCAGGTAAGTAATCCACTTTGGGAAGGAATGGACTGAGTGACTTTTTGGAGTACTTGCAGGTCTAAATATTGCCAGTATAAAGGCTGACTTAAAAGTTGTTTTGCCAGGAACTGTAACTCTGAGTAGACTTTTAACTAACCTAGGGCAGCCTCCTACCCAAACACAGGCTTTTAACCTCTTTTCTCTCAGACTTTCTCTCTTAAAAAATGTTCTTTTTCTCTTCCAGTACCATCAGACCTTCCAGTTAGAGGGGCATCTTCAAAGCATAATACAGTAGGATTTTCCTTTATTTAGTACTGCCTATTATAAAATGTAGTTAAGTAATTGAAAAATTAAGATTATCCTACAGAATTCATTCCATATAGGAAACTTTTTTTTTTTTTTAGTATGGTCAGCTGCAACTGCATTTCATGTAGCTATGTGATATGTTGAATAAGAAAGCAGGGCCACCCAAGAGGTGATTTTTGTCTGTGTTGAAAGGAATGCTGGTTTTGACACATGGAAGGCAGTAGAAAGTGCGTCTAAAAAGGCAGATACTTTGCTTTTCAGTTCCAGTAAAGCTATAGGCAGTTTTATTATACTTGTGACATTGTATCCTCAGTCTTTCAGCAGTGGATGGCTTGTAATGTGTATGTGTATATACGTGTTAGTGTATACTTACTGGTGTGTTATTTGCATACTTTGTAGTATATATATATGAGTGGCACTTATATAAAGAGTAATCTAGATGTAAAACTTCTGATTGTATTAAAAAATATTTTCCTTCCTGTGGACAAAAAAAAAAAGGTTGGCAAAAGTGTTTGTGTAAAACAATGTACAGTTCAAGTGGAGTAATACATTAAATATGAACAAAATAGCTTGTCCTTAAATAATTAAAACAAATACAGCTTAATATTCAATTACATAAATGTGTAATGTCAAACTTTTTTGTTTAGTTCAAAGAAGAAATCTCTAAGCGTTTCAAGTCCCACATTGATCAGCTGGTGTTGATATTTGCTGGAAAAATTTTGAAAGATCAAGATACGTTGACTCAGCATGGAATTCACGATGGACTCACTGTTCACCTGGTTATCAAAACACAAAACAGGTAACCTTACTGATAAGTGATCTTTTATTTACCTCTGAGAAGTAAAAATACAATGAATTCTTCACTGTCTTCTGTGGGGCAAACCTAACTTCAATCAGTTCCTTAGTCACAGTTGGTGCAGAGTAACAGTCTGAAAAATACAATGCTCTTTGGTTTATCTTGTATTTTAATTGGATTCATGTTTTTAAATACAAGTCTCTTGCTTTTTGTTATTTAACTTCTTTGTGTTAGTGCTGAATGCTGGCTGTTCTGACTCTGTAGTTCTTGGATATCAGCTTTACAGAATATGTAGCGTTGTATGGTTTTTCATCTGTGAAAACTTGGAGTGAATCCTGGCTGTTTCGGTAAAACAAGGAAAGAAGATCTTTGAGAGAACTGCTTTGGTGGAGCTAATTTATCTGTTTGAACATAAAGACTTGGATTTTAAGGTGTTTTATTTTGTTTGTTTGTTTTGGGTTTTTTTGTGGCTCTTTTTTGTGTTTTTGTGGGGTTTTGCCTTTTTTTTTTTTTTTTTCTGGTGAGGTAAGTTTAAAATGATGATGAAGTTGTGGCAGTTGAGCAATGTCATTTGTGCCTTACTTCTGTGAAGTGCCCAGAAGGAAAAGGCTTAACCAAAAAAATCCATTTAGCAGGTAGGATAATATATCCCTCAACTGAATGTATCTTCCCTCAACTGAATGTATCTTAACTAGTCAATAACAGTTTCCTAGACTAAAAGTGTTCTTGTTCCTGTTCTAATTAAGTTTTTCATGTTTCTGGTGAGGATCTCATGCAGTGACAAAGTGTCAGATGGTGAAGGAAAGGTCATGGAGCTTGGGAGGAAAAAGAAATGTGTTTTCCCTTCTAGGCCTTACCAATCACAAAGGCCTGTCAGTAACATTAGTATTAAATTTAAGTACCTGTTGAAATTAGTAGCATTAGCATTAAATATGTCTGTTAAAACTGATGTCTTTAATTCCATGCTTACATCCTGGCAGGACTATATTGTCTGTCCTGGAGTCCCACTTTCTTTGAGTATTTTTAGAAGAGTGTATTACCATTATCTTCAATATCTTCTAATCATGTTTCTGACAAGGAAGTACAGACAGAAAACTACAGACCCTTGGTGTATATCTGTCCTGTCTTTAAATGAGGCAGTAATATTTTCAGCTACTAACTTTCACAGAATGGTTTGGGTTGGAAGGGACACCCCCCCCCCCCCCCCGGAGATAAGTCTACTTCCAACCCCTGCCACAACGCAGGGACACAATATCCTACTAATATGCTTAGTCCCTGTTCATAAAGTGCCTAAAGTCTTCCAGATCTGCCTGTTTATGCTGGAACCCTCCAGATTTTCCCTGAGATGCCACAAAACATCAAAACAACAATTTTGGGCTCAGTAAAACTGGCAGTGGATGCTGTCTAAAATGCATTTATGCAACCAACAAATTAAGAAAGAACTGCAGGACTGAATCGGTGTTTAGCCAGAAAAGCAAAGGTAGACAGTGGGATGTGCCTGGGTCTCCCATGTGGGCTGCCCCATTGCCACAAGCCATGTCAAGGGGTGCCAAGTTTTTTTCATATAAAAAAACTAATACACTCCTAAGACCTGTTAGAGATAGTTGTCAACGAAAACCACCTTTTGAGAAATTATAACATTGCCCTGAACTATTTTAATGTTAATAAAGTATCCAAATTTTATGCTAGAATCAAAAGTCAAGGTATTAGGTGTGGTTGGGCAAGTGCTGTTTTTGGCTGTGAATATTGAGGTTGATTGCTCCCAGCTATTTTACACTTAGCCATTTACTTTTCTGTTGACTGTTGCTGCTACTGTATGTGAATAAACAAAAGTTATTTTCCAAAACTAGATCTGAAGACTGTCTTGTCCCTTCTAAACAATATTAAATGTGTAGCTTTCAAATAGGAATCCTCATATATCCCAATCAATCCTTGTTTAAAAAATTAAAACTTTATTATTGCTGCATTTTTCAGAGTGATAAAGGCTTCAAGTGTAATCTTCTAACCTGATATATACTGTGCAGAGTAGTGGTGAATGATTAGCAAGGGGTAGTGAATATTTCTGAATACAGAGTTCCAAGACTACACCTATATTGTGTTCAGTAGTAACAGGAGGAAACAAAATAACAAAGTACGTAGAAAATATGATGTGCACTTCACAGGAATTTCACTCAAAAACCTGAGGCTGTTAGACTTGACACTCAAACCATTATTTTGAGGGTAGATACCCCCAATTTCCATAGCACCACTATGAACTGCAAGTTTTCAGTCTTGTTTACTTTTTCTGTCCTACTTTAAGAACCTTTCTTGTCTCTTACATGAAGAGCTATAGTTGCCTCAGAATAGTTTCTCAGTTGAAGAGCCAAATAGGGTATTATACTTATTTTACTTTACAGGGGAAAGGTGTGTTTTCTATACTAAAGAAAACTAAATGGCTCTAGCAGAAGATTGACAGTCGGTATGCAGTCTGTAATGTTTCTCACTGAAAATACAGCTTGTCTAATGGTAGTCATCGTGTGTTTGAAGTTCACAGTTGCTGTTACTATTAGAGTATTAATGCTTGTTGTTCTCAGGAGTCCAGAGTTTCCCCCTATACTTTATGTCATGGCATCTTATGTCAAAGCCAAGTATGCAGGTATTCCCTTTCCTCGATTGTTAGCATCTGCCTGGAAGGTTTCCTCTGGAATGGGATTTGGTTCGATGGAATCTGTGTGTGTTTTGATGGACCTGAAAGTGAACAAGAAAGGAATACAAATAAAAATATGCAAAACTGAATTCATAGGAATCACTATGGATTTAAGTTTTCCAAGAACAGTCAAATCTTGTGGACTTATTAATTTCTCCTGCTTCACACCCAGAACATCAATAAGAATTTGAATTGGGTAATTTGGTACCATGGCATCCTATACCTCATCATTTCCATGCCTGTTTACAAGAATGCTAGTCAAATCAGCAGGGTATACTAGCACATGGGCTACTTCTAAGCTAGTATTGATGATTTGGTGAACGAACTTCTGAAGTGTGTGAAGTACTTAATTGTTCATTTGGTTTCTTTCTATTGTTTTATTTAGTCTGGAGTCAGAGAACGTGTTTTTCGGGTTGGCGTGGGTTTTTTTTTTTTTTCTGTGGTTTTGGTTTTGTTTGTTCTGGTTTTTTTACTTTCTCCTCTCCTTTTTGCTATAGTGAAACTAGCACAGGACCTTACAGTAGCAGAAATGTACTCTGAGGTGTAAAATGTAGTGTGCTGTCAAATCCTCAGGTTGTGTGAGGTCTGAATTTGTAGTTTCTACATCTTATTTTATGCTGTAGTTCTGCAAATCCAGGCATTTGAGGTTGATTGTTGAACCAGATTGGAGAATTTATTTGGGTTTCAAACCAGCCTTTTCTCTTGGGTAAAACTAACCCGGCCTCTCTTCAAAAGCTCAGTTACTTGAACTCTTTTACTACATGGCAGCACCCATGTTTATGCCTATGTAGTAGGAAGGTTTGGTAAATATATGACTTGGGCAGACTTTAGTGCCTGTACTGAATTACGCTGGCTTTAACTTTCTGTAGCTACATTTTTACAATGTTGTTGAAGTCTTCAAGGTTTTTTGAGATTGTGGTATTTGTCTTCTAATGAAATGTTAACTGAATTTCATGTCCAGTAAGGCATCTTATTAAAGATGTAGCATAAACTAAGCCCAACATTACATCTTGTTAGGCTTTATTTCTTTAAGGCTCAGCCATGTTATCAATAGTATTTGAATATAGCAGATTAAGGCAAAGATCTTTAAAGCAAGGTAAGGACAGAGGAAACTCCATTTGGTGGGCATCCCAGGGAAAGGATGAGAAGGTGGTAATGGCTTCAGTGGTGCCTATCCATTTTCTTAATGTTTCAAACTACTGTTCTGAATAATTGCTGACATTACATATGTCTGAGAAAGATTTGTTACAGGAAGCCATCTAGAGATAAGTGTGCTTTAGCATGATTTTTTTTTGAGAAGAATCAAAATGTAAATTAAGATTCTCAAGTATGATACTATTCCTGTATTTAATTGCATTATTTAAATTAACTTGTTAAACTTGGAACTTTTAAACTTGCGTTTTTAGATCACAAGACCGCCCAGCTCCACAAGCAAATTCCAGTGGGAGTACTGCTACCACATCAACATCAAGCAGTGGTACCTCAGCACCATCTTCAACAAATAGTAACCCTTTTGGCTTGGGTAAGAATATTTGTTAAGTAGCATGGTGGGTATCTCCTCTTGGATTCAGGTAATTGTCTCTGAAGTTGTATTCTAATGTAGACAAACTTAAAAACAAACCAGACCCAAACGGAACACCCAAAAAACTGATTATAGATATTCCTAGTTTTGACTGTACAAGGTTTGCGATCAGTAAGTTATCAGAGGAAAGTTGTTCCTGTAATTTTCTATAGAATCGTAGAATGGTTTGGGTTGGAAGGGACCTTCAAAGGTCATCTAATCCAGCTCCCCTGCAGTGAGCAGGGGCATCTTCAACTAGATCAGGTTACTTAGAGCGCAGTCCAGCCTGACCATGAATGTTTCCAGGGGTGGGGGGGGTATGTCATCCCTCTGGGCAGCCTGTTCTGTGTTTCATCACAAACTTTAGACTTGTGCTGTTTCATCTTTAGCAGTAAGGTGCCACTGATGTTATGTTCTGGCACTACGGGTAAGGTAACTCTTTCCGTTGTCCTCGTGCTCCTTAAAAGGGCATCCAAGTTGCTGTGAAGAGAGTATTGACGAAACTGGACCTGTAACATGAAGTCAAGATATGGTACAGAAGTAACAAAATTAATGCTAATCGTACAGTTCAGTATTTCTTGGGTTCCAAGTCTGACAGCATGATCAGTTTTCTCTTTTATGAATAAAGAGACTGCAGTCTTATTGACTTAAATACTATCTATTTTCATAATAATGAGGTTTTGGTTCATTCTTTTTCATCTTATTTGCTTTCAGTGGGTGAGGAAGAGAGAATTGAAAAAGCTAACTATAGTAAGCGGTTGCTTTCTAAGGTGTAGACAGTTCTTCACATTGACTAGTACCTTTTGAAGTGTTTTGTTTGGACTTGGCAAAGGAGAGGAATTCAAAGCAAAATTAGTTCTGTATGCATTAATAAGAAAAGGTGCTGTACTTGTAACTAAATTAGGGAATGAGTCATTTTGGATGATCTGTCTTGGTTATAATCTAAACAAAAGGTGACAGATAAATTATTATTATACATGCATTGTAAAGTGTTACTGGGGAGAGGTTGAAGGGGGGGGGATGATGATGGGATGACAACACCTAAGGTCCCCAGACTTAAACATCCCTAGCATCTTAGCTGTGCAAAATGAGAAGAAAAGATGTTAGAATTGTAACAAGTTATATTTCAGATGCTGTTTGGATTTTTTTTTTAATGTGTATTGTTATTTAAAGAATCAAGGTCTTAGTGGGTAACACCTTAACAGCCCTGCAAAGATGGACTTTTAATTCATTCTCATTATTTTGAAGTGTGTGGGACATGTTCAAGTATTGTATATTTAGGAAGAACCTGGATGTGATTCAAAGTATAATAGAAGCTGAAAGTTCAATTGTATTTTTTTTCATCCTCTTAAAGGTGGCCTTGGAGGTTTGGCAGGTCTGAGTAGCCTGGGTTTAAACACATCAAACTTTTCAGAGTTGCAAAGTCAGATGCAGCAGCAACTTATGTCCAACCCAGAAATGATGGTTCAAATAATGGAAAATCCATTTGTTCAGAGCATGCTTTCAAATCCTGACCTGATGAGGCAGTTAATTATGGCTAACCCTCAAATGCAGCAACTGATACAGAGAAATCCAGAAATCAGTCACATGCTGAATAATCCAGATATAATGAGACAGGTATGTAGAAGGATCTCTGTAACTTCATGACCTTTGATTTTACTGTAACTGTGAACAACAGAGCAGGAATTGGACGTGCTTAGTTGAATGCTTAAACATTCTTTAAGTATTTAGGCTTGTTAGAAAATCCATAAAAGATTGCTGTTGGCAACTGGTGTTTGTATTTCTAACTGCTAATGTCTGAAATAGTGTTAATGCAGAAAGTCTGCAGTGTTGTCTTGAAAGGCTGTATAATCATTTCTTCTGACGTTAGAGCTGGATGTCCCTATGTGCACTTGAAACCTTCTGTTTTCTAGCCAAAAAATGAGCTTACCCAAAGTAGGAATTCTCCAAAATACTATATGTTTTCGTGTTATCAAACTGTGGGTACTTGAGTGCTTTTAAAGTTAGAAGGTATGTATATGTGGCAGATTACAAGATATGCTGTGTAGCGGAAGGTAGTAGGAAACAGATGCTTTTGAAAATGTAGGTATTTATTTTAAAGTTCATATTACAGGCTGCTTGCTGTAATGATGTTAGAAATGGTAGGAGTATGTTGTGTTAAAAAGATGAGGTGAGGAAAGAAAATTTCAGTCAAGGTTTTTCTTCTGTTTAACAGAGTGCTTCCTGACCCAGTCAGCATAGTGACAGTTGTAGTTGTATGCTGGCTAAATATCAAACTCAGTTGGCTCCTACTAAGCTGACATCTTAATTTGGCTTTAATCATGATTTCAGACTGGGTTAGGCAGTGGTAACTGAGATATTGCCAAATACTAACATTATTAATACAGAATAAATATTATATTTCCCTAGACACTAGAACTTGCTAGAAACCCTGCAATGATGCAGGAAATGATGCGAAACCAAGACCGAGCCTTGAGCAACCTTGAAAGTATACCGGGTGGATACAATGCATTGAGACGTATGTACACAGATATCCAGGAGCCAATGTTGAATGCAGCACAGGAACAGGTGAGAAAAGATTACACTGAAATTTACTGAAAGTAAATATTTCTTAAAAACAAAAGCATGGAACTAACATAAATTTTCAAATGTGTACTTGACAAAACATTTATTGAAGCTTGAAGTCACTATGTGGCTTCTTAGTCTTGAGAAGAAGGATCTAAAAAAATTCTGTCTTCTAAGCTTAAATAAATACGCATACAGCTTTGTGTGTTTGAGGAGCTATTTTAAGGTTAGTGAATTCCCATATTACTTAAATTTTAATACCTTTAAATTTTTGCCTTAAAATTACGAGGTCCAGGAATAAATATAATTTTTTCAGGGTGCTAGTATCACTCAATGTTGGTGTCTCTTTCAAAATATTTACAATTAATTACTGTAGAATTGTGAGTATAACCGGTCAAGATCTATCAACGTTGATCTTCATGTGCAATTTTGAAAAGGTAACCTGCTGTCTGTAGTAGATATAAAAATGGTTGGCTTTAGTAGATAATACATGTTTGCTTTCCTTCCTCTGTAGTTTGGAGGTAACCCATTTGCTTCTTTAGTAAGCAATGCACCAGCAGGAGGTGACACTCAGCCATCTCGTACAGAAAATAGAGATCCTCTACCAAATCCTTGGGCTCCTCAGTCCAGCTCTCAGACTTCTACAAGCACCAGCACCACTGGTGAGAGTGGTGGCAGTAATAGTGCTGGAAGTAGCACCTCTGGCAGCACGGGACGGAGCTCAACTGTTCCAAATCTGGGACTAGGAGGTGTGTTTATCATTGCAGTTGTATGTATTTGCACAGGCTTGGGAGTTTGCTAAAATGATTCTCTCTTTAGAAAGAAGTTTTGAGTGAGGGTTTTTATTACTGTTTACTTTTGTAAAACATTTGACTAGTTTCAAAGTCCTCTGTAGAAAAACACATGAAAGGTACACTGTTATAACAGTACTTGTGTTTTGCCTTAAAATAACAAAGGTAAGGAATCTGTAAATGAATGCTAGTATTTTCTTGTTTGGAGGCAAATGTAAAAGCAGCTAATAATGTGGATACTTAGTATGACTGCTTTTTGGATACAGCCTCTGTCTAAACTTCTGGAGCAGATATATCTGTGTAAGCAGAACCACACTGAGGTGCATTTCAGGGACTAAAACTCTTAGAAACAAAAACTCCTGGAAGCAAAGCCTGATTTTTCTGATAAGGTGTTTACTGAAGTGGTCTTTGACTTTTTTTTTTTTTCTTTAAGCTGGTATGTTCAACACACCAGGAATGCAGAGCTTATTACAGCAGATAACTGAAAACCCGCAACTTATGCAGAATATGTTGTCTGCACCCTATATGAGAAGCATGATGCAGTCATTAAGCCAGAATCCTGATCTTGCAGTGCAGGTAAATGCATTTGGTGTACTAATATATTGTATGTATTGAAATTAAAAAAAAAAAAAGAAAAAGGGAGAGAGTGAAGGGGAGTTGACTCTGATACAGTAAATACTCACTTATGCTAATATCTCAACAATTGTCTGTAATGAATAACCCAGTTTTTAATATTGATTCCTAACTCACTGAAGTTATTACCCATGTAAATTTAACAATTTTTTGCGGTGAAATTGTCAGCTTGTAGGTGGACATCATGCCAGACATGCTTCTAAAATAGCTTGTAAGTTTATGTATGTTTTGTGCAGCCCTAAATTTATGACACAGCACAAGAACCATTTTGACAAAACAAATGCTTTGGTTGTAGATTAAGGCAGATCTACCAGTAAATATACACCCCCACTAACTGGGGAGAAGTGAAGTGAGGGTAGTTGGTGTTGCATCTAGGTGTCATTCCAGTTTTAACTTCTCTTTTATGACCTGTGCTCACTGTAGAAGTGTGGATGGTGTTTTATGAATGATACCATAGATGTGCTTTCAGATTTTTTCAAATTAAAGCTGTAATATCCAAGGTAAAATCATGAGAAGAGATTAAAAAAGTTAGCTGTTCCGTATTACCCGTTTGGAAAATATGCTTGACTTCAGGTGATATTTACAGGGATATTATTACTTAAATCTGTAGTTGAGGCTGAGCAGAAAAGTATTTTCTTGTAATACAAGTGAGGTGGTCTTGGCAAATATCTGGCAATTCATTCACTTAAAACCCAACCAACCAAAACAACAACAAAACAAACAAGTGACCCCACCAAAAAAAAAATAAAATCAACCAACCAACCAAACAAAAACCACAGCAAAAAAAACACTGCAGTGTGTTCAGGCTAGTGGTTTGTAACAAGTTTTGGGCAAAGGAGTACATGATGTTTGTTCAGTGAGGTTATATTTGTAGACTATTATCATGTAAGTAGTTGTCTTAATGACCCTGCAATGGTTGTTACTGTTTGATCTTTGAAGTTATGACAGTTTTCTCAAAATAAAATGTTTGTCTTGTTTTGTCCATAGATAATGTTGAATAATCCTTTGTTTGCTGGAAATCCTCACCTTCAGGAGCAAATGAGACAACAACTTCCAACTTTCCTTCAGCAAGTAAGATGAGATACTAACTGTTAATAAATATCTGCAAGTCAATAAGCAATATTTTCAATAAATTAGTATCTGTATTTGATTTGGCTAAAAGTTAGATTTTGTAATATATTCTCATTAGCTTTAAACATGAAGTAAGATTGTCTCTTTATAATGAATTCTTTCTTACTGTTTCCATCCCTTTCAAAACCTGTACCTGATTTCTAGTGGATATTTTTGTTTGTTGCTAGCACAACCACTTAAATTTGCTTTTGCTTCTTTGCTTAGAAGTAATTGTTCCTATTGCACACCAGCCAGCAAACATGACTTGTTTTGTGAATTAAAAAGATTAGTACTTTTACCACTGTTAGAATAAAGCTTTTCTATGCTTTTCTCATTCCTCTTCGAACCTGCCTTAAGTATCTGTGAAAGAGACCTTGCAGCATACCTTGGAAGACCCAAGTCATTAGCTAATTCAAAATTAGGTTATGAAGTTTTTTGCTTGTGAAGACTGCCTTATCGCTGTCTTCCCTTCTTAGCAACACTGTACTTGTAGCTCAAGTATCTGCCACAGTGTGTAGTACTTAATCCAGTGCATGAGTTTCATCATTAGGCAGTCCTTGCAAATAGGAGTTAAGATGTGTTGCCAAAATCTGATTGCATACCAGCACTTCTGTGAGTAAAACTACTAATGCACACATGAATTACAGTAACAAGTTCAGAAGCTCAATGTTCAGAAGGAAGTGTTTAAATTATTTCAACCACATGAATGGCTGTAGTGTTTTGTAGTACCAGTGCTTTGTGATGGTTCAGTAGTATCTGAGAAGCTAGAACCATGTGTATGTTTTGAAAGCTGTGAATAAATGCTAATTAGTGGAGATACAGTAGGAATCATGTCTTTTTCCTATGGATGTCTTCTGTCAATATTACCATGGGGTTAATCTGCACATTCAATTATCTGCTGTATTCACTGTTAGATCAGATGATTAGCAGTATTAGCAGGTGAAGTAATGCCTGGGTTTTTTCAGAATGTTGACAGTATTGCAGCTCGTACTTCTTTGCTTATCTACTGGCACTTATATATTATGGGGTTGCGTGACAGAAACTATGGGATGTTCCTCTGCATAATGGAAGGCATCTTTTTTAATAAAAGGCAATTGCCCATCAGAACTAGGAAGGAATTGCTGCTACCTAACAGCTGGAATTAATAATATTGATAAAGACTCAGGACACTTAGGTGCTCTGAGAATTGTTGGGCCAC
Organism: Myiopsitta monachus; assembly: GCA_017639245.1. Taxonomy (NCBI): domain Eukaryota; kingdom Metazoa; phylum Chordata; class Aves; order Psittaciformes; family Psittacidae; genus Myiopsitta; species Myiopsitta monachus. The sequence goes on along the minus strand of CM029941.1, from coordinate 42,426,819 downwards.
TGTTTCTGTAAAACAGCTCCAAATATTAGACAGCAAGTTGTGATTTAAATATTTTCTTAAAATAGTTGCAGCAGCTTTCTTTGAAGAAGCCAGTATGTTTTCCTGTTTAAAATTTGAGTAAATTTTGCCAGCAATGCATTTAGTTATTACCTGACTTCAAGCTATCAGGAAGATAAATATTAACAACTTTCAACATCTGAATATTAATGTTCCTCTCCTTTTCTTAGATGCAGAATCCTGACACGTTATCAGCTATGTCAAACCCAAGAGCAATGCAGGCCCTGCTACAGATTCAGCAGGGCTTGCAGACACTTGCAACAGAAGCACCAGGGCTTATACCAGGGTAAGAATCAGTCTTCTGATTTTAGAACTTGGTTTTTAATAAAGACTACCTCTCCTGCCTTTTATAGTTTAACTAAACTTGCTTTAGAATGTGTCCAATTCTTACTTGTCATGCACTTCTAAACAATGATGAATCTGGTCCTTGTCTCAGTACTTTAAATTGTTGTCCTCTTTTTTGCAGGATTTTTACTCAGTGTTTAAATGAGAAGAGACAAGCTAGTGCTTGTATTTATAATTCAAGAGGTGTATTTCCTTTTTTTGTCATTTATGCAGATTTAATCCTGGTCTAGGGGGATTGGGGAGCACTGGAGCGCCTACAGGGTCCACTGTACCTAGTTCTGTTCCCAGTGAAAATGCGAGTCCAGCTTCGGGAACTGCTGAACCTGGTCACCAGCAATTTGTCCAGCAAATGTTGCAGGCTCTTGCTGGTGCAAATGCTCAGGTAATGTATGTCAGTAATCTAGGGGTTTGGCTTTTTTTTTTCTTATGTTATTATTGGAAACCACTAGAAAGGAGGCTGATAGTTGAGAGGAGGGGTCCACGGATGCATCTGATCAAAGGAGAGCAGAGGAGGCTGAGAAATGTTGATGCAGCTGTGCAAGTAAATGCTGGGGAAAAAATGAAAAACATGTCCTTTGAAGGAGCTGGTTTTTATACACTCATCTTCATACCCTTGAATTTCTGAAATGCTTGTGAAGTTGGAGGCAGATTGAGGTGATGAGGTTCACACGGGCAAAGCGTGGGCTCAGGCAGGAGAAAAGCTGAAGCATATTGAACACAATTTCCTCTGTGCTTTGTCTTTCTTGCTGGCTGTTACTCTCTAGGTGTAACCAAGCCTCTGGCCCACACTTTGTAATAGCCACACTGATTATTTGGAGCCTTAATTTGTTGTGTGGCTTCACTGACATCTTGCATGTCCAGGCTGCAGTGCATTTTGTTAACATCCTGTGTGGGATTAAGGGTCTCCAGGGAGCTACAGAATGCCAGTAGTTATAGGGAGGTGAGCAAGACTGGCTTTAGAGGAGACATGCTGTTAATTCTCAAGAGTGCTGTGTGAAACAAGAGTCCTTACACTGTGGTACATACCCAGTGTAATGGCAGGCTGCTGTTGGAAGGGGCAGTCCTGCTTTTTTCTCCTCTGTTGCCACAGGATGGGTGAGTTCTGCTTGCTGATCTGACAGATTTTATTTTTTTTTTGTGTTACCAAACCACAAGAAAGTGTTGGTAGATGTGAGTGTAGGAAACTATATTCTTATACGCTTTCATTTATGCTGTCAAATCTATTGAGTCAGTGTTCTTATTTAGTTTTGCTTAGGTGAAGTGTGTGGGGGGACAGTTCTTATATTTCAGGTTATATCTTTTCAGTGTATTGGTTTGGAATTGTATGCATATTTAAAATACTCGTAGTATCTTTGTGAATCAAACTACTGAAATAGAGCAAAAGGAGAATTAGTGGTAGCTGCATAAGTTTTGTGTTAGTATCTAAACCAATGCATTAATTTTTAAAAAGTTACTTCTCAGTATTACTCTAGCATATTACTTTCATACAATGTTCAAATTCAAAAAGGTCTCTGACATAAAGATCAGACTACTGAAATCATGCAGAATTTTGCCATGAGTTTCTGTGAGTAGTATTATCCCATAAAACACAGCTGTCAGTTTGCCTTAGGCTGAAGCTTCGTAACAGTTAGAATTTTGGTAATTCTAGTCAACAAATATGTGGAGCATTAAGAAAGAGGTGATTTTTATGTCAACAAAAAGAAAAAGCCTGTGATGTTCACCATTGCTGATAATGACATCATCATAATCCTTGCCCTTCCACACTACGAGGCTGAACTTTGTTTCATTTTTAACAAATACCTGTTAATATCTTTAAGAAAACTATTAATGGGACATAAATTTTCCCGATTTAATTTAAATCCTTTTTTATCAAACAAGCAGCTTTTCCTGCAGTTCAAGCATGTCATGTAAGTGTAGGTACTCTTAAAATTTAAGACTAGTTGAAAAATTATTCAATTGTGGATTGAATTTATGTTATGGGATAATAAATTTATGTTTTGGGATCTTGAAAAAGCTGTAGTCAGAAATCAGTTAAGACAGTGGTGCAGAGCCAGCTATGTTTAAATCCTGTACCTTGCTAAACATGTTATGTTCATTTCTTGAAATTTTGTTCACAGCAGTTACAAAATCCTGAAGTTCGATTTCAGCAACAACTGGAGCAGCTGAGTGCAATGGGCTTTCTGAACCATGAAGCAAACCTACAGGCGCTAATAGCAACAGGAGGAGATATCAATGCAGCCATTGAAAGGCTGCTTGGCTCCCAGCCTTCCTAGCAGTGTTTCTTTAACTTGAAAAAATGTAATTTATTTTTGATAACAGCTCTTAAATCTTTAAAGTATTTGCTTTATTTCATTCTGACTGCTGGGATTGTCTTGTACTAAAATCAGTCTGACACATTTTAAGATGGAGTGCAGTAGTTTTCTTCAAACAGTGAGAATCAATGCATTTTTCACTCTTGCATGCATAACACTTCTATTTTGCATTACTTGTGATTTAATTTTTTTTCTAACAATACCAGCTTTCATGGTTTAGTGAGCAAGTTTTGTCTGACCTACAACTGTCCAATTTATTTACTACTTAAACATTAGCCTTCAGTAGTGAATATGTAGAATACAAGTTAAAAAAGAAACAAAATAATTGAAGCTGCAGTTTGTGGGTACCGATACTGCTTATTGTGATCTTGGCATGTATTTTTTTGCTAGCAAAATGCTGAAAGATTTGTACCACTTGAATAATCTACCATCTTTTTTGCTTTAATTTGTATAAATACAATATATACAGCAGAAACAGCTGATTTCTAGAGATTTACGCATTGCCATAGAATGAGATTATAAGTAATGCATAAATCCAGGGGATATTTTAGCACTTCTTTTTGGTGTAGAATCTTCAGGTAACCATCTCAGCAAAAATGCTTCAGCAAGTTCAGTTAGTATGTACTAGAATTACTCTTCTGGTTATTTCTTTACATCTAACTGTACAGAAACTTGCATTGTAACATTGTCATGATATTCACAAACATTAACTGTGAATTACCTTTGTCATTGTGCAAATTAAAAGGGGCACTGCCCTGTGCTCTGGAATGCTTCTAAGACATTTTAGCCTGTTCCCATTGAGATTTACCATATGTTGGTTTGTAATTGGAAACATTACTTTTCTTCACAGTCATGAAATATCATGAAATATTCTAATCACTTTTAAGCACCATGTGAAAAAAAAAATGTATGTCTTTTGGGGGTCTGTTGGTAGTTACTTCTCTTGTGCCCAGATAATGAATTAAAATGTTTAAGCATCTTTTGTGTTTGCAGTTGATGATTACCTAGAATTCAAGATGGCTGACCATCCTATGCATTGGCATTTGAATGTAAACTCTGGGAATACACTGGAAAAGTTTACCAGGTCGGGGCTAAGATTAGTAACCAATTCAGTGTGAGGTGGAGGGAAGTGTTGGGAAACCCCAGCTGAAAACTAACACCATGCAGCCACTTGGTCACTCCCTGCCCTGCTTCCCAGTGGGATGAGGAGGAGACCTGGAAAAAGGTAAAAAAAAATCTCAGATTGAGATAAGAATAGTTTAATAATTGAAATAAAAGTAGACTACAATAATAACAGGAAAAAGAGAGGGGAAGGAATAAACCACCTTCTCTGGGGGGAGAGGAAGGGAGAACAAAAAAAAAAACCACAACCAAAACCAAAAAAACAACAAACCAAAACAAACAGAAACCCACCATACCCAAAACCTCAAAACCTCCAACAAAACAAAACAAAAAAAACACAAAACAAAACCACAAACAGTAACAGCAGTGATGCACAACACAGTGTTAAGTAAATGGAAATAAATTAAAATAGAACCTGTTGGTAAGATGGATATGATATAATCAAACCCTTTTAAAATAACTACACTTTGGTTACAAAATTCTTAATATTTCTATTACATAGCCAGTGACTAGACCCATTATCATGCTGTCACAGTGACTCTTATTGGGAGCATAGTTTTCATAGCACCAAGTATGAGGCTGTGATGGGGAAGTGACAGCAAGTAGTTTCTGTAATCGCTACCTTTTTATAGTTATAATCACAATGATTGAAGATCCTAAAAAATTTGACTTGATGTTACAGTGTTTTACAGTATAGTTGACTTTACAGCGTACCTTGCTTTAAAAAGTTAAAACCTCTCCTCGTTCAGAAGGCAAGTCCTTTTGAGAGTACAATCCATAACATGCAAAAAGGCTGTTGTCAGATGAAAGGGTGGGGTGGGGAAGGTAATAATTTTTACCATCCTTTACTGAGACACTGAAGCAATCTAGCATGAACACTTCCTCGAGACAACACTCAGTTCAGCTGTGTATTTTAATTACACATTACAAACCAAGCCACACTGTGTTTTAAGTCAGATTTGCAATTCAGTAAGAGGTGAATTTTGACCTAAATTGCACAATGAGCCTTAAGGTAGATTTTCTTTTTGAAGTCAGTTGGTATTTATCAGTAACTGTTGTCAATTAGCAACAACAGCTACTGACTTTCTTGTAAGTAGTGGTATCTTTTGCATAGGAAGAATTTTAGTATGTCAGGAAACACAAGTCTATAGGTGGGATAGACTTTTTATTATGTCTTTATTATGTTACTAGATTATTTCTTTACTATTCATGTCTATGAACCATGCAGCTGCTTGCGCACTCCCCCCCCCCCCTTCTTCCTCTCCTCTGCTGCTGAAGGGATGGGGAGAAGGATAGAAAGAATGTAATCCCCACAGGCTGAGATGAGAACAGTCCAGTAACTAAGGCATAACACAAACCACTGCTGCTACCACCAATAATGATAAGGGAAATAACAAGGGAAGAGAAATATAAAACTAAAAGAGGAAAAGAAACCAAGAAAGAGAAGTATTCCTGTCATGGGAGCAGAGTGAGGAATATCCCAAACAAATTTAAGCAGCATGAACTGCCTGTGAGTAAGAACATATTATTCTGATCATACAGACTTCCAAATATCCAAGGTGCTTACATAGGCTTTCCTAAGAGAGAATGTTTCAAGTGTCAAGTACAATTTTGTGTTGATGCCACCTGCTTTGTGAGTGTGCTATAAACGCTGAACAGCATATCTGAAAATCAGTCTAGCCTTCCTGGAAGTTACACTTGAAAATGTGTCCCTTATCAAAAACAGTAAACTTATTTGAAGGTCTGATAATGTCTGTCTGTGACAGGATAAAGCTGCTTTCCAATCCCTGTACAGTGTCCTCATCTAGTCTACTGTGGCTAAAAAGAGGATAAATCCGTATTTAATAATGGGCACATTAGTAAAGCTCCTTGTTTGTAAAATAGTGTACTGTGAAAATATGAAGACTTCACTAAAACAGAGGCACCACAAGAGGGTGCCATTACTGTGGTTTTCATTGCTGTCACACCGTCGATAGTTACGAGGAGCCACTTGGTCTGAAGAGATGCTTAGCCTCTGAAATTGAAGGGTGTTAATCAGCCAGATATGCCAGTCTCTTGCACTTAGCTTTGCTTCTGAGTCTTCAGTTTGCACCTTGGCTCCCAAAATGAACAGGCTCAGAACTAAGAACAAGTATTTTTTTTAATGCTGCTGTATGTACAGCAGTGGACTGAAACTGTAACTGCCTGGTATTCTCTCTCCAGGTCACAACCAACCAGGAAAAGACCATTTCTGTGTGTGTGTGTTAATGTCTGTGTGTCACAAATCTGTATCTAAAAATGTCCACTTTCTGTCAGAGCATGCCTGTTTATTGCACTGATCTAGGGACTGTAGTTTGTCTGGTAAACCACAAAGCCCTTACTACTCATACATAATGAGAACCAAGGCGTTTTTCAACTAGTTATTCAGGTAAAAATTACACCAAAGATGCTCTGAAACATAAACTTTGCTTTGAAAGGAGTTCATCCATCATCATAGAAATGACAAATAAATCGTATGACACACTAAAAATAATCCATCTGCAGCAGCACATAAGGGTGACTCCAGATGTGACTTGAATCTTTCTTACTGAAACCCTCTGCAGCTTTCATTAAGTTACGCTAAAAAGACATCTCCAGTGCAATGGGGTATAAAAAACTTGTTAAAAATACATTGGCAATAAAAAGAAGGATTTTAATCTTGTATTTTGTGAGTCATGTAGCTGGTTGGATATATGGAATCTTCTGATCACAAAAAAAGATGAGAACCATGTCTATTAGAAATAGTTTAATCTTAAGCTTTAAAGCAGTTGTATGAACACCTGTCTGTAAGTATACATTCAACCGGACATGGGCTGAGGTGGAAAACTACACCAGAAAAAAGCACACCAGAAAAGGGAAATGAAGGAGAAGGTCCAATACTGGAAGACTAAGTTAGCTTTTCTAAAAGAAGGAAATATCTATCAGTCTTGTATTCAGTATCTTAGATCACTGGCTGACTGACTACTGCACTTCATCAATGGGTATGTTTTGTACATGAAAGATGCAACTTCAGATCCAGTATGATGTCCCTTATTGTCCTTTATATTGTCCTTTATTTCTAAAGCTTCCCATACAATTATATTTCAGGTATCACCTCACCACCACTGTCTTTTCCACATGTTTGTTCAGCTTGATGTTAAATGCATACAGTAAGAGTTCTCAAAAACTCTGATGAAGTCACTGGTGCCCTGGTGAGTTTAGCAAGGACACACAGAGAACAGCTACCTCTTGTCAAGAATCTGGCAGTAAGACAAAGGTAGTGTCAGGCACAGAACTTCATCATGCATGTTCCTGTCTCTTGTAGAAAAACAAACACGTTGTTTCTAACAAAACTGTAAATTATTTCCTCCCTTAATAGCAGATGTGCCCATCTCCCTGTTAGACAGAGTAAAAGTCAAAATGAAGAAAACAAATCATAGTGTGCAACCCTGGGCAAGACTTTCAAAAGCAGGCTCTTCCTTAAACGGGGGTTTTAACTTCACATGGTGAAGGGCTTAGAGCTGAGGTTTTGAAAATTTCATCTTACATGTCTTCTATGGAGCTGTGATGAACAGCAGTAAACCAGCTTTTGATACCGCAATCCATGCAGGTATCAGGAAAGATTTGTTGTTTTGGTTTAATAATCAATTTAATAATAAAAATTCTGTTTCATCCCTTAGGGGAATTTCTGCATGTGTAATTCAGAAAACTACTTCAGAAAAGCTTCACCCTGAAAAAATGGCATGCTCAATCTCCAGCACCACTTCAGGGAGAGATTTTTCTAGACTGACAGTGATACAGTTTTCTGGGGCGCGAGGGGGCTCCAGAGTATCAAACTGAGACTTGAGAAGTTCAGGTGGCATAAAATGTCCTCTCCTTTTCTCCAGGCGGCCAGCAATGGTGTCTACAGACCCATCTAAATGAACAAAGAGGATCTGCAGTGCTGGGTTTTCTCTTGGTTGCTCTGGGTGGTTGCTTTCAATTGCAGATGCTCCACTAATCAATACATGCCTATACATCCTCTTCAGCGCAGAACAGGCCAGAACTGCATCTTGTCTAGATAAGTGTTCTCTATCAAAAAAGAAAAAAAAGATAAATACATCCACAATGTGGTATAACAAAAAAGCTCATTAGTTCTGCTGACAGAGGGAGACAAGCCCTGCAGCCTGACCGCCTTGGGACTAGTAGCATGTTTTTGATGTAACTATATCAGGATATTGAAACTAAATTTCCAATGTAGATAGAGACCTGATTTGAAAGTGAGGTCAGGCCCCCCAGCTCCCTGGTAGAGTCTCAGTCTTGGGGACCTTCTTTATTAAGAGCAGCAACTGAATATCAATGCAAACTCCCATCCATTTTCTGTAAAATTACTATTACAATCTGCCTAGAGAGTAAATGTCTGCTAAACAATACAGAGCTTTGCTCTTACATACATATGGAGGGATACTTCCAATACCTATCTTCAGATTTAACTTGTTCTCAGATTTAACTGTTATATGTTTTCTGTAACCATACTCATTGACAGCACTGCATATATGCCCACTTCTTAATGCCTTGCATATGTACTTTTTGCAGGCAAAGATTCCTAAAAGCAAGCACTAAACCATGGGTGTGTCTGTTCCACTGAGAAGCAAATCCAGAATTAGTTGTCTCTATGAAGAGTGACTGAAATGCCTACCTAAGAAAACACATTCTGTAATCAAGTTAAAATTTGGTATAAACCTGTATAAATATCATGTTATGTTCATTGTATTTTGGTTCACAGGGAAATAAGAATTTATAATACCTACTATTACCACCTAGGTGAGCCAATGCCAGCCTCAGCTACTTAGAAGTACCTGTAATTAAACACTGGCATTAGGTTCTTTTAAAGTATATTTGATTTTGCAAATTTCTGAAGCTGAGCAGTGGCCTTGGGCTAGCAGGTGTCTTGGGTTCAGCCAAGTATGACAGCACGTAACATACAACAATGGATCCAGCATAACAACCCAAATTTCTCAGTGAGTTAACCCACGCTCCAATGCAGTACACCCACCTGATGTGCACAGGCAACAGCCACTGTGTAAAGCTGGGCTGAACAGTATCTGCTCACCCAGCCTTTCCTCATCCAGGAGATGCTTCAGCCTCTTCCTGATCTACATGGCCCTTTGTTGGATGCACTCCAGTATGCCTGTATCTCTACTATAATGGGGAGCCCAGAAACAGACACAGCACTCCAGGAGTGGCCTCACCATTGCTGAGAAGAGGGGAAGCTTCACCTCTCTTGACCTGCTGGCAATACTTTGTATAATGCAGCCCAGGACAGCACTGCCCTGCCTTGCCAAAAGAGCACACTGCTGGCTCATGTTCAACTTGAATGGTCACAGTCACGCCCCAGGTCCTTTTCTGCAAAGTGGCTTTCCAGCTGGGGGCCCTCCAATGTCTGTACTGGTGCCCAGGGGCAGGAATTTGCACTTCTTAAACTGCACGAGGTTCCAGACTACAGCCTGTCAAAGGTCACTCTGGATCAGTCACTCCTCCCAGTTTGGAGTCATCTGCAGACTTGCTGAGCAAATGCTCTGTCCCATCACCGCAGTCATTAATGAAGATGTTAAACAAGATTGGACCCCTGGGGTACATTGCAAGTGTCTGGCCTCCAGCTAGACTTTGTGCCACTGATCACCACCCTATGGTCCTGACTGTTCAGTTTTCAATCCACCTCACAGCCTGCTCATCCAGTCCTTATTTCCGTCAGCCTCTCTATGAAGATCCTATGACAGATGGTGTCAAGCAAATCTGACACTGTATCTTATTTGAAATAACAATAGCTTACAAGATTTTATCCGACCAGCATTGTTGGTGTATTCTGACCTTATGTCCTTTGCAAGTATCTAATGTCAGGTTTATTACTGAACTGGATACTTGAAATTATTTTTTTCACACACAGTGGAAAAAACCCACTATCACTGGCAACAATTTTTCCAACACCATTATTCAGGGATTATCCCACCCTCAGAAACTACTATGACATTTTAAGATTACTGAAAACAGAACAGCCTTACTACCTGTAGAATGTGTTTACAGTACCACACACATTTCTGCTTTGGAATGCAATGCGGAAAAATACTTGTGGTACTTTTTTTGTGTGTAGCCCAACATCCTTGAAGCTAGATGTTCTCTTACCTTCTTAGTATATCATGCAATGCACAAAGCCAGGGAATCCTGTCCTAGAAAGAAAACAAACTGGTTCAAAGTTATTTAGGAAATTGATTTGTAACAATTGCTTCTCACACCTATAGCACCTAACTGGAGACAAAGATTAAGCCTAAAACTGTATGGCAAGTTAAGTTTTGTTTCTCTTTTCTTCCTAATGTAGATTTGCTACCACTGCCTAAAGACCAACAAGAACTGCTAAGGCATATTATCAATAAGGTATTTTTAGTGGGATAGTACTTCTTATATTACAGATACCTACAAGTATCTGAAGGAAGTAATATGTATTTATGTATAGCATGCACCTTGTGAGCCTTTGAAGGACAGTCAACTTCTTTCCTGCCTCTATTACACAATTCAAATGTACAGTCTAAATTGTTCTTTTTCCTTATAATGCTTTGGATCAAAGTTCAGGTTTTCAGGAACAGAGAGATCTAAATTTACTTACCTGCAAACACTTATCATTTTTATGTCAACAGCAATGACAAATAAATGTAATCATAGCCACAATTACGCAACGCTTTTGCTCAGTAGTTATGCAAACACAATGCAAGTGATTGATCAGCTTCTCATTATAATCTTGCTTTAAATTTTAAGCTCCCCCAAACTTTTGTGATACCTACTGAGCGCTAAACAACTGCTCCCGTTTCATCTTTCAATGCTGCTACTGCTGGGTGAGCACAAGTGGTAACACGGACAGATAAATGCAACCATTTTTTGTTAGTACAGAATAATCCTCCACTGGCATTCAAGGCGGCCCTCTCAGTTTTGCTTCTCTGGTGTTTCAGAAGAGATGTTTCCCTCTTGCTGGGCACCATACACCCATGGGTTAGTCATTCAACTGTGCAATGCTGCTTTAGACAAGATAGAGGCTCATATGTACTTCCAAGCACTAGTGAAAGATTTGATTTTTTAACAAGAATCAAGAGTGGTTTTTCCAGCCTATAGAGAGTGTTCTAAAGAACTTCCTAATTCAGCTTTGTTTCCTGAGATTTCCCAAGAAAAGTTCAAGAGGCATCACCTCGTAACTTTTCAAATTTATGCAAGTCTCTGAATTTCTAAGTATTGAAAAATAAAACCTGATAATTTTTCACCTCTTCAGGATGAACAACAGGCCGAAGGGAAGGAAACACATGTCAAGTAGCAGCTTGTAAAACAGAAGGCTGCTGTGTAATCACTGCAGTAAGTGAAATTGATGACATGTACTTCAGCAGAGACATTTGTCTGTCTTCATCTATTTAACTCAAGGAAGCAGCATGTAACCTAAAGCTGCAATTCTGCATATTGACGTAGAGGGAGAGATTTTTGACACATACAGAATCAGCAGCTCGGCCCTTGCCAGCTACCAAGTGCACCTTGACAAGTTACTTTTTGATGCAGAATACTTTGTAACTCAAGAAGCCTCCCCCGCTTACCAACTGCAGACGTACGAACTCTGCTTGTGTTTACAGCCAGCCTAGCCTACATGAAGCACAACCTGATTTAACATGATGCCTGAGGTTGCAAAGGTAAACATGCCGATGACGGTTCTTTCAAGGTTTGTACATAGTACCTCATCATTTAGTGCTATCCCTTCTGCCATCTTCTTTTTATTCTCTGGAGAATGATAATCGTCTGCATCGTAGAACTTCCACCCCAGCTACGAGAACATAAACAGAAATAGGGCTCATTCAGCCAAGCCAGGTGAGCTAACAAGGACTCAGGAGTTACAAAGATAACACCTAAGCGGTTACAGGCCTGTTACAGCACGGCATGAATCACCATTCATGTCACGGTGCTCAGCAAAAGCGACTACTTCAGCCACGCAGCACCACCACCTGCGGGCGCACCCAGCCCGGCCTGCGGTCCAGTCCCACAGCCGGGCCGAGCCGGGCCGGGCCGGGCCGTGCAGGGGATAAGGACAGGGTGGGTGCGTGCGATTCCCTCCGAGCGACGCCGACAGAGACGCACACCGCTTGGCGCGGCCGTACCTTCGCTGCCAGCCGCGACCCAACCGTGGTCCTGCAGGGAAGCACAAACACCCGGTCAGAGCCTCCCCGGGGCCAGGCGCAGAACCTCGGCACGGACTGGCTCCAGCACCCTCCGGCAAGGCCAGGCCGCAGCCCCGGCACCGCCCTCCCCGCGCCGCCTGCCCGGTACCTACTTCCCCGCGCCGCTCACGCCCATCACTACCACCAGCACCATGGCGAGCCCGACCCCCCCACCCCGCGTTGCACCGCCCCGGCTCTCTCCTCTCCCGCGGGAGGCGGGAGCAGCAGGGAGGCCTGGAGCGGGGCACCTCCTCCCGCCGCGGCGGCGTCCCCGCGTGTGGCTTGCGTAGCTTCTGCTTCCCTTCTCCGGGAGGTGGCTGTAGGTGTGTGTCCGCCTCTTGTATCCCGTGGTCGGTCCCTGTGCTGAGGTTCCCCGGTCTTCCCCTGCTCCCCCCGGTCACTCTGCAGCTTTTCTGCCCGGCCCGGCGCTTCTTTTCCAGTGCTCCCCGGAGCCAATGCTCAGTTTGCAGCCTCGGCAACACACACCCTATAACATGGATAACAACCTCTGCCGTGCGTGTTGAACAGTGCCTTCGACACTATTTTACTCTCTGCTCAAAAAAGTCTGCCTTTAAAACGTGATTGACCCGTCAGCCATGCCACGGCTAACTCTGTTTCAGTACTTTTTGAGGATAAATCAGGTCCTATTTCTGAATTGTGGAAATGTTATTAGACACCGAGTGTTCTCGCTGTCAGCACGCAAATGTACCTGAACCAGCACCGTGCCACGATGTGGAATGATGGGACACGGCAGTCCCCGCGAAAGCGAGTCAGGGTTTAGAGTGCCCAAGGGAGCTTCTCCTCCCGGTGGCCTCAGCGAAGCACAGTGTGGGCCCTGCCTTCTTCTCAGGCAAACAAAAAGCCTCTGGTCTTCACAGACGTTTGTTTGGAAAGACAGACAATAAAATCTTGTCGTGTGTTTTTTGTTTGGTTTCAGCCTCCTCTCTTAAAACACATCTTTGCAGGACCTCATAGTATCCCACGTTGGAGAAAGCGGCTACAGCTGCTGCTGCAAAGAGGACTGCAGCATGGTAGCAGCTGTGAATAATGGGAATCCCTGCACATTACAAAAGACTCGGGTGACAACCTCTTCATGGGAAAGGTCACAGTCTAAATAGAGAATATGGATGACAAGAAAGTGCAAGTGGAACAATGTGGGGTTGTTTTTTTTTTTTTGGTTTTTCTTTTTCCAAGTGTCATAGTAGGTCTGTAGGAGGAAACAACACTTGAGAAAGGCAGGGAATTAGGCACATCTGATGAGTGTGTGATGTCCCAGACCTGCAGCTCACATTCCTGACTGACGGCCTGTGTGTGCACAGTGGGTTATATCATAGAATCATAGAACAGTTAGGGTTGGAAAGGACCTTAGGATGATCTATTCTCAGCACCCCGGCAATGGGCAGGGACACCTCCCACTAAACCATGTCACCCAAGGCTATGTCCAACCTGGCCTTGAACAATGCCAGGGATGCAGCATTCACAGCTTCCCTGGGCAACCCATTCCAGTGCCTCACCACCCTCACAGTAAACAATTTCTTCCTTATAGCCAATCTAAACTTCCCCTGATTAAGTTTGAACCTGTTACCCCTTGTCCTCTCACTACAGTCCCCAATGAAGAGTCCCTCCACAGCATCCGTAGAGACACCCTTCAGATACTGGAAGGCTGCTCTGAGGTCTCCACACAGCCTTCTCCTCTCCAGGATGAACAGCCCCAGCTTTCTCAGCCTGTCTTCATACGGGAGGTGCTCCAGTCCCCTCATCATCCTCGTGGCCCTCCTCTGGACTTGTTCCAACAACAGTTCCATGTCCTTTTGATGTTGAGGACACCAGAACTGCACACAATACTCCAAGTGAGGTCTCAGAAGAGCAGAGTAGAGGGGCAGGATCACCTCCCTCAACCTGCTGGTCATGCTCCTTTTGATGCAGCCCAGGATACGGTTGGCTTTGTGGGCTGTGAGCGCACACTTAAGCCAGCTCATGTTTGTTTTCTCACTGACCAACACCCCCAAGTCCTTCTCTGCAGGGCTGCTCTGAATCTCTTCCCTGCCCACCCTGTAGCTGTGCCTGCGATTGCTCCAACCCAGGTGGAGGACCTTGCACTTGGCATGGTTAAACTTCATCAGGTTGGTATCAGCCCACCTCACAAGCGTGTCAAGGTCCCTCTGGATGGCATTCCTTCCCTCCAGCATATCAACCGAACCACGCAGCTTGGTGTCATTGGCAAACTTGCTGAGGGCACACTCAATCCCACTGTCCATGTCACCGACAAAGATGTTGAACAAGACCGGTCCCATCCCAACACCCATCCGTGAGTTGCACCTCTTGTTGCTACTGGTCTCCATCTGGACATTGAGCCATTGACCACAACTCTTTGCCTGCGGCCATCCAGCCAGTTCTTTTTCCACCGAGTGGTCCACCTATCAAATTGATGTCTCTCCAATTTAGAGACAAGGATGTCATGCGAGACATGAATGCTTTGCACAAGTCCAGGTAGATGACATCAGCTGCTTTGCCCCTGTTCATCAGTTCCGTAGTCCCATCATAGAAGGCCACCAAATTGGTCAGGCAAGCTTTGCCCTTAGTGAAGCCATGCTGGCTCTCACCACGCACCTTGTTGTTTTTCATGTGCCTCAGCATGGCTTCCAGGAGAATCTGCTCCAAGATTTTTCCAGGCACAGAGGTGAGACTGACTGCTCTGTAGTTCCCCAGCTCATCCATTTTGCCCTTCTTGAAAATGGGGGTTATGTTTCCCTTTTTCCAGTTGTTGGGAACTTCACCTGACTGCCATGATTTTTCAAATATGATGGACGGTGGCTTAGCAACTTCCTTTGCCAGCTCCTTCAGGACCCGCGGATGGATTTCATCGGGTCTCATGGACTTCTGCACGTTCAGGTTCCTAAGAAAGTCTCGAACCAGATCGTCTCCTACAGTGGGCCCAGGGTCTTCATTCTCACAGTCCCTGCATCTGCCTTCCAAGACTTGGGTGGTGTGGTCAGAGCATTTCCTGGTGAAGACTGAGGTAAAGAAGTCATAAAGAACCTCAGCCTTCTCCAAATCCAGGGTAGCCAGTTCTCCTGATAGCTTCTGGAGGTGGACCCATGTTGTCCCTAGTCTGTCTTTTATTTGCTATGTACCTATAGAATCCCTTCCTGTTATCCTTAACATCCCTAGCCAAGTTCAATTCTGAGTGGGCCTTAGTTTTCCTAACCTGGTCCCTATCTTCCCAGACAACATCTCTGTATTCTTCCCAGGCCGCCTGTCCTTGCTTCCACCTTTTATATAAGCCTCTTTTTTTCCTTTGAATTTTCCTCAGCAGTTCCTTATCTATCTATGAATGTCTCCTGACCCTTCTGCAGCACTTCCTTCTAGTAGGGATGTATTGCTCCTGAGCTTGCAGCAGATGATCCTTGAATATCCTGTTGACACTGTTTGCTTCTCTTGCACAGACCATGTATGCCATACATGAGTGCTCTGCCCATGCCTGGTGGGCATGGCAGGGACTTAATGGACTTTGGTAGATTGGTCTTAACTTACCCTTCAGCTAAACACCTCAATGTCTGGAAATTCTGCTCCAAGGTCCCTATATCCTACTTTACACACCGTTTGCAGGTGCAAAAAGAGGTAACAGTCAATTGAGCTCAGACATTTCGTAACCTACCAGAGAGAAGGGCTTAGCAGGTACCCCGAGTAGGTGGCCTGACACTAGAGTGTTGGGAAGAGAAGAGTGTCTGTGAAAAACTGTCGGCGCTGGTTGGACATCAAGGATGATTATGTCATACTGCATCTTTCACTGTAGCTGAGGAAGTCAGCTCCTAATGTCTTAGAGACTGCAGTTTATCAATGTGGAGTAGCACACAGTAAGTATGTTCTTTAGGTTACAGGTACTGAGTTGTTCCAGAAACCACAGTAGTGCTAATTCTAAATATATTGATGTAATGTTTCTTGTACAGACATGATTATTTGACATAATATGATAGATTTTTTCCACATTTAAAAAAAACCCCTAGTTTTTAAAAATAATAATGTTTTTATAGTATCTTCCCAAATATGTTGTCGTATGGATTTTGAAATGATGAACCTTGCTTACTTACCCCTGCTTCATGCTTCTGCATGAAAATCTGTGGTTTGAAATCATAAAAGAGGTCTGAAGTGACGATGTTATTAATGATACTGATCAATCCAGTTAGTTATAAATCTTTCCTTCTACAATCCACCTTCTGGATTCTCTGCTAGCATAGAGCTAGATAGAAGAGTGATTTTCTTTCTTTAATTAAAAAAAATCCACCAGTTTAATAGGCAGTGCCATAGCAAAAAGCAGGTATTGAAATGTGAATATTTTATTTTATGGGAAAATATCTCCCTGTTTTCATTATATACATTGGATTTCCTCTTTCTGCTTTCCTGTATGGAAAGCCTATTTGGTGATTGCAAAATAAATAAGTTCATTAAACTGTAGAGAAAAAAAAACAAACCAACAAACCAGACAAAAACCAATGCCAAAAATTTATTTAAGAGATCTGACTATGGTAGTGATTCTTAATGAAATGAATTAAACTTGTTTCTTATTTACTTGTATTTTAAGTTAACTCCTCTCTTGAAGGCATAAACTTTCTAAATGTGCATCAGTTAAGTATATTATATCACTAGTTTCTCAAATGGAAAACCATCTCCAAATGATGATTGAATCAATCCCAGTTTCTGAAGCTAAATGGGATAATGTGACCTTATGTGAATCAGCTTTGGAAGAAATTCTCAAGAAGTACATGAAGTCTCCCACTCTGCATAAAATTTTATTTCCTTTGTAGGGCACTTCAAATAATGCTATGAATGATGGTTGTCTTGCATTTCTTCTTACTGTTATCTGTCTTTGACCATTTAATTGAGGTTGGAACTGCCTGTATTTCACATACTGTCGTGGTTTAAGCCCCTCAATAACTCACACAGTCGCTCTCTCACTCACTCCCCCCTCTTTCTTCCCCTAGTCCTGGCGGGATGGGGAGGGGAATCAAAAGAATGCAACTCCCACAGGTTGAGATAAGAACAGTTCTGTAACTAATGTATAACAAAAACCACTGCTGCTACCACCAATAATAATAATGGCAAGAGAAATACAAAGAAAGAGAATACAACTGCTCACCCAGCCCTACCCAGCCAGTGCACCCCCCAGCAGCGAACCCCCCAATGCACCACCACACCTTTCCGGGTCTCTGCTCTCCGTTTTCACATCCTGGGCATGATGTGCTGTGGTATGGAATAACCTCTTTGGTCAGTTTGGGTCAGGTGTCCTGTCTCTGCTTCCTCCCGGCTTCCCCTCTTCCCTGGCATAGCATGAGACTCAGAAAGTCCTTGGTCAGACCAAAACGCTACCAAGCAGTAACTGAAAACACTGGTGTTATCAGCGCTGTTCCCAGGCCCAAGATCAAAACCACAGCACTGCACCAGCTACCAAGAAGGAGAAAAATGACTGCTGCTGCTGAGCCCATGACATATACCTATGAAGAGTTTCTTAACAAAGAGCAGAACCTTTAAAGTTCAAAACAGCCCAGTCCTCAAATTACTAACAGACCACAATGATATCTCTAAGGCGCCCCATGGCTGAATACAAATTACGCTGTAATAGCAGTGTTATTGTGCTGAAATAATTGAATTTGCCTGCATCTTTTCAATTTCTTGGCTGATTAATTGTGAGGTGGGGGGAATGTTTCATTTGGGTGAGAGTTCTTGGGAGATCCAAATGAACAAACCCCAAAATACCTGTGGTCACTTTGACCCTGGAAGTGTTCTCACAATT
This sequence comes from Myiopsitta monachus, assembly GCA_017639245.1. Taxonomy (NCBI): domain Eukaryota; kingdom Metazoa; phylum Chordata; class Aves; order Psittaciformes; family Psittacidae; genus Myiopsitta; species Myiopsitta monachus. Next base: position 42,408,973 of record CM029941.1, on the reverse strand, counting down.
GCTTTTCCTATTCCCAGAATTAAAACCTCAATTGCACTGTCACAATCATCCTTGAGATTTTGTTAACATCAAGAGAAACTGAATATTGCACCTGCAGTGCACACCAAATGGCCTATGTAAACAGATTATTTGAACTGTATTCATCTTGATTACTCGGAAGCAGAGTAAACATCTTTTTCTCCACTTGACAGCTTTTTTTCATAACACATAACTTCGCATTTTATAAAAACCTCCATGCTGAGCTGCTCTGATGTCATTTTAAAAATCATTTATATCAGTGTATTTGCAGGAATTCCTGCCAGGAGTTCTCTTTCACCCAAGCCCACGCCAACAAACCATGAGCATGCATTGACAGAACTGTACAGGCACCAGTGCACTCTGCTGGTGAAAATGAAGGAGAGAAACTAATCAAATTGCACAAACATAGGAGCCTACAGGCCATGCGAAGAAGACAATTATATTCAGACTTCCTGCTGGTGTGGTTCATTCAATTTGTGCAGGTCTAATTCATGTTAGTAGTCAACTGGAGAGATGTCTGGACAAAACTCAGCCAAATTGTTGACTTAACAGGATAACATTGCCTATGCTTCAGTATCCACTTAAGATGTGTTTAACTAAGTTGTAGCTCCGGTAAAATATGTGTATTATTTTGGTTTGAATGGAATGAGGATTTCTTTTCCAGTCTATCCTAGTCAAAGACAAAATAAATATTTTCCTATCTATTTTTTCTTTAATAACATGGCAGAGCTTCATATTAGCCTTTGTCATTTAATAATACATGTACATCTTAGGAAATGTGTTCTGATGCTGTTGTTTCACTGAAACTATTTGCCACAATTGGCATGAGTGCCTTCTCTCTGGCATTTAAAGTTATTGCTATTTCCAAAGCTGGCAGAATATGTAACTTGATTCTGAAGCTCTGATATAAGTGCATAAAAAAGCTGTATGGTTTCATTAATTCCAGGCTACAATCACGTAGCTGAAGTAGGAGACAATGGAATGTAAATGTCCTCTGATTTTTTATTTATTGTATTCAATAACAGGTGAAATTAAAATATAATGGTGAAGGATGATCAGTCAGGAATTAAAAGGTAAAAAAGCCCTCAAGAATACTTGCCAGAAAACTCATCATGCACTTCTAGCCCCTAAAGAATTTTCCAGATACTGTGTTTTTAAATACTTTTAAAAATAGTATTTAGGCTATTTTATAACTTTTTTCAATATTGCCAGTGTCTTTCTAGGCCTCTTTGGTTTGACTAATTGTCTGATACTGAATTTATGGAATTCAATAAAGCTTTATCATCTACTTAAATTAGCTGCCTAATTTTAGAGGAGGGTAACATGAAATATGAATGAAAGAATTTGAATTTCCTGTGCTTTCTTATGTGCCTTTACTGTATCTGCCTCCTTCCCAAAGACACTAGGAAAGGGCTGTTGTACTCAGAATATTGCCAAATCCAAGTAGAAAAGCCCCATTCCCACCCTAATTCCTAATTGAAGCTTATCACAGCATAATGGTGAACTACTATAAAAGTGAGCAGACCTCTTAAAGCTTGCAGCAACACCCAGCATCATGGATATCTGTTTCTTGTAAAAGAGGGCTTAGATACATTGGGTAATCTCAATTTCCTGAATCCTAGGGGGAGAAAGACTGTCTTTCAAGCAACCAAAGCCCAAATTTATGTAGACTTTTAGGAGTTTGAATTAAATCCTGGATATGTATTGTCTGTAAATAAAAGTTAGAGTGTTAATAAGATGTGCTCACTGTGAGGAGAGTTGCTGAAGTAGCTTATACTGCAGTGTTCTGTTACAGATAGTGTTCATTATGAAGTGAATCAGCTTGAAATTATGGCTGTGATAATTAAAACTGTACCAACAATTTTCAGAATTTGTTCCATTCAATGTTGTCCTGGGTTCAGTTGGTGTAGATTTAGTTTCTTCCCAATAGCTGGTACAGTTATGGCTTTAGTCTGAGAACAAGGCTGATAACACACTGATGTTTTAGTTGTCGCTAAGTAATGCTTACCGTGATCAAGGGATTTTCAGTCTCATGGTCTGACACGAGCACAAGAAGCTGGAAGGAAGCACAGACAGGACACCTGACCCAAATTAGCCATAGGGGTATTCCATACCACTGCATGTCATGTTTAGTATACAGGCTGAAGGGAGCTGGCCAGGAGTCAAGGGTCACTGCCTAGTAGTTGTGATGTACAATACAGTTGCGTGGTGAGCAGCTGTATTGTGCATCACTTTTCTTTGTTGGGTCTTATTCCTCTCTCTCTGTTTTCTCCCTTTTAATTACTATAATTTATTTATTTATTTTTACTTTATTTCAATTATTAAATGTTCTTATCTCAGCTGACTGGTTTTACCTTGTGATTATTTTCCTCCTCATCCCACGAATTGGGGGGTGGGGTGTAAATGAGTAACTGCACAGTACTTAGTTGTGGGCTGGGCTTAAACCACAGCACATGCAAAGTCAGTTAATGCACTATCTGAAATCCTTTTCTTTTGGTTGTACAGTAGCTCTTTCGGGATTGAGGAGAATGTAGTACAAATTGACTCTCTTCTACATAACAAGATTTCCCAGTACTGGGAAAAAAAAATTATCAGATTGATGAATTTGTGAAGCTTTCAGACATTTGGGATCAGTAAATCAAACTAAAGCTGTTACAGGCTTAAAAAGTCCATTAAATATTTGCACATGCCACCTCCTCACATTTTTTTTCATACTGAAGTGCAGAGATTTTGGCCAGGATGTTCATGAAATAAAAAATGAGAGTTGTATGTAACTTTCCTTATTTTTTTGGTTTGCAGGTAAGAGCAAATGAGAGCAACTTTGTTGTCTGAAAGTGACATAAGTATGTTCTCACCTTGATTCTGAAGTTGAAGGATGCAATTAACTGCAAAGGTGAAAAGAATGCGATACTTCATCCCGTATTATACCCTGTACATATCCTAGCTCACTAATTTCTGAATAGAGGAGCCTAAGAAAACATTGATCTAAAAGTTAAATACACATAATTCTAAAGGTGCAGAAGCTATTGTTAATTAATTTTTATTTTTCAGCAACAACTAAGGAAATATCATAATATGCTTATGCAGTGGCTAGTTGACTCACTTTCAAGAAAATTAATGTAGAAGAGCAGTGGAAGATTAGTTATCTTTTCCACATGGTTGTTCTTTAGGTTTTGGAAACATCATCACTTTCTGGGCTATACTTTATCAGTGTAATCTAGAGTAAATCTTTTGATACTAATTCCAGGTTTATTCAAGAATCTTATCAAATTTCATTGTGTATAAAAAATCAAAGTCTGGTTTTGCATGTAAAAAATTCTCTGTGATGAGACCAAAATCTGTGCATTAACATAAAGGCTTCTGAGAAATGCTTAACAAATCAAAATATGTCTGAAACCTTGAAGTCATGAAATAATATTTTATTTTTCTGCCATGTTGAGAGTGTAGGAAAATGGTAAAATTACAGTGGTTTCAGTCCAGAGTAACACCTAGAATAGCAGCAGTGTGATTCAAAATTGATTGTGAAAGTCAGAGTTGTATCTGATGTTCAGACCAGAGTCAGGAAAATACATGGATCTTTCTGCCGGACTGTGGAAGGCTGCCAGCATACATAGCACTCACAGTGAGTGTACAGCTACTGCTCACAGGCCACAGTCATGTAACATCTGGGGTAATTTCAGTATTACTGCTGGAGCACACTGTAAATAAAGATAACCACAGAGTTCTGGGAAAATAGTTTTCTTTTCTTTAGTCCCTTCAAAAAGAAGCTGAGCATAGCTAAAGAAGATATCAGAAGAGCTATACAATTTCTATTCCAGTCTCAGTGAGGCTACAGGTAGCTTCTCCAGGATTATTTTTGTCACTTTGAAAGCTTCTGTCCTCCACTGGAAGTACAGGTTTTGCAACAGATTTATTATTTTACCTTCTCATCTTCTATTCACCTTCCAATACCCAGGGTGTAAAAGTTCTCTGTATTTCAACATTACTTCCAATAGCAGCAGTATGCAGTGACGTAGAACCACTGATTTTGGTCTTGTTCAACATCTTTGTCAGGCAACATAGACAGTGGGATTGAGTGCGCCTTCAGCAAGTTTGCCAATGACACCAAGCTGTGTGGTTCGGTTGATATGCTGGAGGGAAGGAATGCCATCCAGAGGGACCTTGACACGCTTGTGAGGTGGGCTGATACCAACCTGATGAAGTTTAACCATGCCAAGTGCAAGGTCCTCCACCTGGGTTGGAGCAATCGCAGGCACAGCTACAGGGTGGGCAGGGAAGAGATTCAGAGCAGCCCTGTGGAGAAGGACTTGGGGGTGTTGGTCGGTAAGAAAACGAACATGAGCTGGCTTAAGCGTGCGCTTGCAGCCCAGAGAACCAACTGTATCCTGGGCTGCATCAAAAGGAGCGGGACCATCAGGTCGAAGGAGGTGATCCTGCCCCTCTACTCTGCTCTTCTGAGACCTCACTTGGAATACTGTGTGCAGTTCTGGTGTCCTCAACATCAAAAGGACATGGAACTGTTGTTGGAACAAGTCCAGGGGAGGGCCACGAGGATGATCAGGGGACTGGAGCACCTCCCTTATGAAGATAGGCTGAGAAAGCTGGGGCTGTTCAGCCTGCAGAGGAGAAGGCTGCATGGAAACCTCATAGCAGCCCTCCAGTATCTGAAGGGGGCCTATAGGGATGCTTTGGAGGGACTCTTCATTGGGGACTGTAGTGAGAGGACAAGGGGTAACGGGTTCAAACTTAAACAGGGGAAGTTTAGATTGGATATGAGGAAGAAATTCTTTACTGTGAGGGTGGTGAGGCACTGGAATGGGTTTCCTAGGGAAGTTGTTAATGCTGCATCGCTGGGGATGTTCAAGGCCAGGTTGGACATAGCCTTGGGTGACATGGTTTAGTGTGAGGTGTCCCTGCCCATGGCAGGGGTGTTGGAGCTAGATGATCTTAAGGTCCTTTCCAACCCTGACTATTCTACGATTCTATGATTTTGAAAGTACTCAAAGCATTAGTATGATATAGCCACCTGCTAGCTTTAGGAAGTGGCAAGGAGGAAATATATGTATCTTGAAATACTGCTCCTGCAAATAAGTCATAAGATTACTGTTAAAGAGCAGTTACTAAAGAATGGTATTGAAGTGTGCTTTCTTTGAGCCTCTGATTGTATTTTCCTAGTCCACATCTCTTCCCTGGATAGCCAAGTTTTCAGTCTTCAATCACAAGCATAGTTAGCTCTTACTCCACAGAGCCTGTCACGTGCAAGGAAGTTCGGCAACAAAGGTAATTGCAATTTTAAATCCTGTCCTTATTAGTTTCTGCATAATTAAAAGAGCCAGATCAATAAAAAACAATAGTCCTTGCAGCAATTTGGAAAGAAATTAATGACAAATAGCAGAAGCTATAAAGAGACCTGTGTCAGAAACTGAATATTGTTGTATATCATTATTTTAAAATCCTGGTGCTAATTATTTTAATAACAGACTCTGGATAGAGATTAGATGCTGGCAAGATTAACAATCTTGAAATATCTGTTATATGTGATACACGTTTTTCCTGTACTATTTGATTTGTTCACAAAATATACTAGGAACCTGACTTACCTCATGTGCAAAGCAGAAGTTTTACTTGCTGGACTTCATCTTGATTTATGCAAACTAGACGTGTTGCAAAATCTAATTCCTCATACAGACCACAACTTTGAGGATCGTTCTTGGTTGGAAAACTACTTTAAAGACATCTGAAGTCAGACAATTACCAGCACACATAAAGGATTTGAATTTTTATGATGGGAATATAAGAAAATCAGAATAACCCCAAAAGAAGTAAAGGACCTATAAAGACAGAAAAACTGGTCTATTCACTGTCAACTGTTTCAAAGTGCGTGTGCTGCAGCCATGGAAACAGGATGCTACTGCAAGCAATTTCTGCCCATCAGTGTCCAAATTCTACCCAGTAACAAAAACAGCATGAAAGAACACACCAGATAGGTGTGTGCTAGGAATTATTTCTCGTGCACTCAGTAAGCAAAGCTTTTGGGATGGTAAGAACTCTTGAAAGCCTGGCTCTGCAGTTTGCCATGATGGCCACCTGGTAACTGATGCTAATGCATTTTGTGTATATTTTATGACTGGTGTTAGTGTTACAGTAATGATGAACTTTTGCACTTGTTTTTATCCTCCCTGCAATGATAAGGTTGAAAAAATGTGACTATTTGGTATAACATTAGACTGTATTTTGAGATGGAGACCAGATAAATGTTCATTTAGGCAAAAACTACTAAAAAGGGGAGCTGTTCAAGCTATAGGTAAGTAATAACTCTTTTCTTCACCTGCTAGCGCTGTCTGCAAATATACTTCTACCTACTTAAAAAATGAACCTTTTCATGGGCAGATGTATCTCTGTACAAATACAGCCAGGAAAGCAAAGTTCTGGTTTTCAGCTTGATCAGCAGATGAAGAGTACCTGTATTCAGATTACTAAATCACAGGTGTGGGAATACTTTTTCAATTCATCATAGACCGGGGAGATACACAGATAAGGCAGCCACCCTGCAGTCAGCGATAGACAGTCAGCTTCCTGTAGGTACTGAATTAACTGTAGACATCTGAAACCATCAGTTGTGTCACATGTAAAACCTGTTAGTGGTGTGAGCTGCAGGGTTTCTTTGGAGTGTTAACAAGCCCAGAAGCTTGCTGCATGGGTTGTGTGAAAGCAATTGGAGGGAACCAGTAGCGAAAGAAATCTTTGAGAACAAACATGGTCCTCAGGGGAGAGAGATTTGTCAGAGAGACAGCTGAGATTGTACACAGCCTGCTGTAATTTTACTGGCAACAGTATTAGAAAGACAGGACTGCCTAAATGTTCCCTGAAAAGACAACACTGTACTGAAGAAATGTTTCAATCCCTACTGGTAAAAACAACTTGGCCATTTCCAGTACGCAGTGAACCATGATAAACATCTCACTGACTTTGTGCGCTCTGAACCAAAAGCTGGGAGCTGACATTTCCGTTCATGGTAGTTGTCTTGTGTGACTTAAAATCAGTGTATAATTTGCTCCAGCAAGCACCTGTCAAGTGTGGTATTGTGCAATACAGTTTAACTCACAAATGATGATGGATATTCAAGCTTCCAGGTGACATCTGCAGCACGTTTGCTTACAAGTTTGTACAGTAAATTCCACCCATCATTCTGTGGTAGAAGGGAGTATTGTAATGCCCTTCCCATACTTGTGAACCTTTTCAGAGATTGATAAAATTCAGCAATGGAAGAAAATGCTTCTGACTCACCCCTACTCCCCCTGTGTGCCATGGTTGTGTCTGCCATTGCAACTATGCACAAGGAATTTGAATGCCAGCAGGACCAGTGCCATGCAAACTGTGATACATCCCTATGGATTTCAATAGGTCTTTAGGTCTTTTGCTGGGGTAATTGTGGCCAAAGATATAACTGATAGTTCTGCCTTTTTTTTAGTGGGTTTGGAGTGAGAATATGTTTGGTTTACAGTATAAATTTCTTTTGAAGTGCAAACATAAAAATCACAAGTACTTTGGTACTGCTATCAAACAATGTAATATTTTACAGATTGTGTTGCCTTCTCATCCATGTAATAAATATGTGATGTTTTGTGATGTTTTTGCAGTGCAAAAGAAAGTATAAACCCTATGTGAATTAAAATTTCAGCTTCTGACTCAACTCTGCCCTCATTGCAATCAGTGTAACTTTTTCTCTTCAAATATTTTGTCTTTGTAATTTATGTATCTTTAAATACTCTCAGGGTTTGTAAGTACAGTGAGAAGCATTATGGAAATATGTATTAATGTTTTATATACAGTTTTGAAATTACAGGTGTAATACTGTGGTGTGAGAAACCTTTTGTTTCAAGACGCAACTCCCCCTTTTTCTTTATAATTGTTTTTTGCTATAAAATTATAATGATTTTTCTGCCTTCCAAATGCTTACTGAAGATTGAAACATTGTGTAGGTGTGGTTTCTCCCTGTGTATATGATATCTGAAGAGCTTGTTTGTTTTCATATTTTGGATGCTGCCCAGAATGATTAGCTCTATTCAACTAGCTCATTGCTAATTTTGGCTTGGCTTCTGCATATATTTGATACAAATACAGTTGAACGTCTTAAAGGCAATTCCATTGAAGATAACAAATAACAAAATCGCACAAAAAATTGGGGCCTCGTTATGAAAAAGTTGTTTGCCTGGTGTACTGGATCCTTCAGAAGCCATCTAAACCTTCTTCTGTGTAGCAGGACCTTTAGGACACTTAGGAGGCTAGCTTTCCAGTGTAGCATGTGACTTTGAGAACAAAACTCAGATTTTGCTGGCTATAGTAAAACTTTCCCTGAAATACCAGTTCATTGCTAGCTCAACCCCCATTCTCCACTCTCTAGGATACGTTCTGGAGGAACCTAATGTCCATCCTGCAGCTGAAATATTTTAGATTTGAGATCCTAATCCTGTTGCAGAAGGGAACTGAGTCAAATCTAAACTGTCCTGTGCTTCATTAATATTAATACAGTTACTGTTGTTTCCTTATGGCACTGTGATCTCTGAGCCGCAGCTAATTGCTGTACATGCTCTATGGCCTGGCTGTGAGAACCCAAGGGGCCAAAGGCAGTGGATAGGTGTGGGCCTATGGGAAGGAGATTAGTGAGTTGTGGGGGCAGCCCTGTGAGGACAGTGAATTTTGTATATGCTCTACCCATGCTGGAGCCCAAAATCTGACCCAAGGCAGGTGTGTTTGCAGCTGCAGCAGTTATATTCATGGATTAATGTTTGAGTGTTTGGAAAAATGTTTGTGTGTACCTGTTTAAATTATAAACATTAAGAACTAAAGTTGCTGTGATGATTAGTCACTGAAGGAAAAACCCTTGACTCTTATACTGTGCGATTTGGTTTCATTCTGTAATTTGGCTTCCAGAAATCAAAGCACTACTCAAGCTCATTAGTGCTCCCTGCTATTCCTGAATCTAACTTCATATCTGATGGCAATTCCTGGGTAAATAGAAAGTACAGGCTGCTGGTCTTACTCCATCCAGATATACTCAGCCCAAAGAAACCAGTTAGAAAAACAAAGAGTGGTAATGCACCTATTGCACTGGCTGGTGACAGTCCTGAGAGTGATGAACCTCGAGTGCATTTCAAACATGTGCCTGACCACCAGCATTTGTTATTGCAACCATAATCACCTGGTATTGAGATCTCCCATCAGAACCCCTGAACTCTGCAGTGTGAAGCAGATGAGTGGTTGAGTAGAGCTCTACAACATGCTGTGGTCTTGGCAGCAACAGTGGTAGCCAACAACCTTCCAGTGAGTCAGAAGTGGATAGGTGTACAAGCAGTGGGTTTTTTTATTATTCTACTTTATACTTCATTGGCTCAGCATTTACTAGCAACTGAATTGAACTTATCTATGTATTGCTTTGTGTTTCCTATATTTGCCATACTATTTAATGCCAGTTCCTGACTTTTTCGGTGGCATTTCCAAATGCTGGCTGCGTAAGGACTGTTTGGCCTCCAAGATATGGCAAAAAGGGGTGCACTCTGTCAAGCATGGCAGTTGAAATATGTTTGTGACTTTTTCGATACAATTTGTAATAATTTGAGACATTCATGAGCCTCCTTCTTGTAGGTTAAAAAAAAAAAAGGCCTATAATGATTTTTGACTAAGAAAGGGATGGCAGTTCTAATATGTGATGGAAGATCCATCTGATGGATTTACATTCTGCAGTTCCAACTGGGCAGAGCATTTGTTTTCACTGCTTTTTTTTTTTGTCCTGTGGCGCGGAATATTAATTTTTGATCGCTCATGGGTTTGGTGACATCCTTCTAGACAGCTGCCATATTCTGTGCTAGTATTTCTGTGGTCTGAAACATAGGAATCTGTTACTTGTCTCACAGAGCTCTCAGGCACCTCAGGTCGAAATGGTGTGGTGTATCACAGAAGCAAATAAAGTGTCAGTAAGACATGAGTGACCTGTGTTTAAAGCGGGCAAGTAAAATTCTGCTATGCTCTGTGCTCCTGCTGCTATGCTGCTGCTGGTACACACCAGCTCACACTTGCTGTGCAACTGTCAGTTTGGAGATGGGAATTTCATGCTGCAATCACTGTGTCTGTAATTCTGAGAACTTCTGGGCAGCTCATTCCTCTACTCACCATCCTAACAGATAAGCAAACCCCTCCTCTGACAGTGGTAGGCTTCGACCTGGTCCCTAAAGCTTAATCTGGCTCAGCTCCCTCTTCTAGTTCCCCTTTTGAATGGTGAAAGGTGTGCTGCAGAGACAGAAGGGAAATGTAACATATCCGGTTTAGAAGGAAAAGATTAATTCGCCACTGTAAGCAGGAAAACCTGTGTTGTGGGAGAGACAATCCACATGTGGGCCGAAATCCTGCCCCTACTGAGTTCCCTTGCTGAAGGACTGTAGAACAAACAATGTTATTTTATTAGTGATGAGTATGTGTCTACAGCAGGTGTCATGGCTGATAGGGAGTTTCTTCTAAACTTTGAGGCTGACTGTGGCGATTGAGGTGAATAATCTGTTTTAAGTGCTCACTGGTTTGCTTCACTCTTCATTATGCAATTGGAAGCATTTATCATTTACAAGAAACATATACCTACATTCTTTCTTTCATGTTGCATATTAAAGGACTTTGCATATTTATTAGCTGATGCTAGTGAGCATTATATATTTCTCATTTGTTTGTGGTTGTATTTCCTGCTGTTAGCAGCTCATCAGAAAGGCAAAGGACGAGATTACAGGAGTAGCGGTGTTTAGGCTTTTCCACTGGATTTTCAAAGAACATTGCATTCACACAAAACTACTTTCAAAATGTGGACGCTTACGGGTGACCATGGACAGCAAGTTGAAATAACTGAAATACGCCTTGTGTGTGGCTGTAATCACTATTTTTCTCTTTTTAGACTTTTATCCACATCCTGTTGTGCGCTGGCTGTGTTTCATTTCAGACTTAAAAAGGAAGTGTTTCTTTTCCAGCACAGTGCTAATCCCTGTTTCAAGGCTTAGACGAGAAACAGGGTGAGACTGCTTCTCCTCAATGGACCGTTCTTTTTCCCTGAGGAAACAGGTTTCCAAGACTTGCACTCTTACATGAAGTTGCATGTTTTCTTCTGTTTCCTTACAGCTTACCCATCTCCTGTGCTAACTTCTGTAGTATATAGAACAAAACGTCTATATATACATGCATACTTCACAGGTCCCTCTTCCTTAGAAGAGCAGTGTTGGGGTATCCGGCGACCAAGGGGGTACCACTGGCTCAGGTGCACGCACAGCCAGACGCGGCTCGCCCGTGGCGGAGAAGGCAAACAGACGCGTTGAACCACTGCCCCTCGGGGCTGCTTTTTCCCTCCATCCCTACGGTGCGGAGCCCAGCAGGGAGCCGAGCCGGGGTCGGCGGGGCGGGAGAGTAGCGGAGGGGAGCAGGTGAGGGCGGAGAGGCGCCGTGCCGGGGGCGGGCGCGGGAGGATGCCGAGGCCGGCCAGCGGAGCGCAGCCTGACGCAGAGACGGCCCCGGCCGCGGCGGGCGGGAGGATGGCGGGCGGTGGCTTGGCGCCGCGGGGCTGAGGGGCGGCGCCGCCGCTGTGCCGCGCCGTTCTGTGCCGCGCCGTTCTGTGCCGTGCCGCGCCGTGCCGCGGTCGGCCAGACGCAGCTGCAGGCTGGCCCCCTGCGGCTGTCTGAGGGGCGGCGGCAGGCGGGCTGCCGGGATGATCCGGTTCCGGAGCTCCAGCATCAGGTCGCTTAGCGCGGAGATGAAATGCACCGTGCGGCTGCTGGATGACTCCGAGATTTCCTGCCACATCCAGGTGCCGGCGGGGAGAGAGGGGCGGCGGCAGCGGGGTGTCTCGGCGGGCAGCGGCACCCCAGCACGGGAGAGCAGAGCCGGGCCGGAACTCGGGTGGCTGCCCTCCGGCGCAGAGCAAGTCGCAGGGCCCGGGCAGCTGCTTGGCGCGGTCGCGGCGAGAGCATTCCTCACTCCCCGTTTCCCTGCATGGGGTCCGCGCACCTGCGGCGCGGGCAGCTGCGCCTTTCTCGCCGCTTCCCGCCGCGGCGCTACGCCGCGGTATTGCACGGCGCGGCGCGGAGCCCGTCCGGCCGCTGCTGGAGCCGCGGGGTCCGCCGTGAGCCGCACCCCCGGCACGGCATTACCGCGGACAGTAGGAGCCCACTGGGCTGCGGCGACCTCCGGGAGAGGCGGTCCCCGGCGAGGAGGGAGACCTCGGTGGCTCCCGCCCCGTCCCGCAGCGCGGTAACGGAGCGCCCGGTGGGCGCATCTTGCGGCGGAGGTGGTGTGCGAGAGAACCTGCTCTGCGGAGCCGGGAAAGCCCTGCACGGGGAGCCTTAAGGCCCGCGGCGCGCAGACAGAGGGAAACGCTGATACCGAGGTGGTAGGAAGAGTTGAAAATGAAGTGCTGCTCCCCTTTCCTCTTCGTTCAAGGCAAAAGATAACTTATGGAAGGATTTTCAGTGATAGTAGTTGTGCTTTTGGAAAGAAAGTCCAACTGCTGTAATCCTGTTTTCTAATTACTTAGTTCCTTTTTATTCCTTTAAGTAATAACGATAAGAGGGCGAAGAGTAAGGAGCATGGATTTCTGGTGTAGCAGCAAGGTTTGTAGTGTGTGAAAGCAGAGGTAATTCAGGTGTCCTAACAAGATCCAAACTCTGATGCGTTATGGCAGTCTTACAGATTCTTAAACTGCAAGTGTTAGAAACCAGGTTACGCTGTTGTAAATGTCCATGGCATTCATAAAATCACTGAGATGAACTTGGCATCCAGATTAGAAGATGTAAGTAGCTTTTTAGAAAGTTGTTTGCAACTCATAGTAGGTATTTCTGTCTCTCTGGTGGTATAAAATATCCACAGCTTTAAGTCAAGTTGGCAGTCTTATGCAGAAACCTGCTGTGGTTGAAAAAAAATCAAGTGCCATGAGATGCAAGCAACGTTTTTTTCTTGGACCAAAAGAAAGAATAGACGAGAATAATTCTAAGGAACCTACAATTATTATCTCATCCAACTGCTTGATTAATTAAGTGCTGATCAAAAGTTGAAGAATGTTATGAAGAGCATTGTCCAAATGCCTCTTTTTAAGAGGCTTGGGGCATCAACCACCTCTCTAGAAAGACTGTTTCAGTGTTTGACCAACCTCTTAGTAAAAACAAAAGCTTCCTAATGTTCCATCTTAACCTCCCCTCATGCAGCTTTGAGCCATTGCCTCACGTCCTGTCACTGGATCCCAGGGAGAAGAAATCAGGAGCTCTCTCTCCATGTCCCTGCCTTAGGAAGCTGCAGAGAGCCATGAGATCACTGCTCAGACTCCTGCTCAGCCTAGACAAACTCAGAGCCCTCAGCCGCTCCTCACGGGACACGGCTTCCAGTCCTGTCACCAGTTTTGTTGTCCTCCTCTAAATGCAATCAAGGACCTTTACATCCTTCTTAAGCTGTGTGGCCCAGCATTGCGCACAGTGCTTGAGGTGAGGCTGCGCCGTCACGAAATGCAGCAGATAATCACCTCTTTTGACCGGCTGGTGACGCTGTGTTTGATGCACCCCAGGATGGGTTTGCCCTCCTGGCTGCCAGGGCACACAGCGCCCTCCCACTGAGCCTTGCTGTCAGCCAGCACCCTCAGGCCCATTTCTGCAAGACAGCTCTACAGACGCTCCTCTCCCGAGCTGTACTTGTGTACTAGTTTTCACTCAAACATTATGCAGCCTGGAAGTATCAGGAAATTGCTGAAACTTGTACCTGTGTCATTGTAGTGCTCTTGTTAATGAGTAGTGTGGTTAAGAGATTGTAGCATAATGGGTATGATCCTCGAGTATTTTCTCTGAGCCCAATGCAGTTTGGCACCTTTAAAGATTAGTGTCTTTAAACAGTGATGATTTTAAAGTCCGAATTTGAGCTGGTGTCATTACAGTTTTGTAGATTTATAGTGCTCAACAGATTTACCCGTGCTAAGAGTACGCCCTCTGATGCCCACAGGGTAGAAAGAAATAGTCATTACTTTAGGTGTTACATTGTGCAAGGTGAGGTAATGAGCTCAGAATGAGTTGAATTTTACTGTGTCCTGGTGGCTCATCCCGCATGTGATGTATATAGGGGAAAAGTGTTTTAGGCTACAGCTGAATTTTTTTCCACTGTTGTAGTTCTAAGGGTAATCCAGAAAATTGAATTCTGTTATCAATTCATCTAGAATTTGTTTTCCTGAGTCTGCACACTGACCAGAAATATTTAAAAGATGTGAAAGGCTCCTGGTGTGTTTTGTTTGTTTGTTTGTTTTGTTGTTTTCTTTTTTCCCCTTTTAGGTACTGAAATTCTGAACATGTAAGTGCAGATCCTAGGATGAGAAATTACTTTTCTCTTGGTCACTTCAGCAGAAACATGCAATTAATGATGACATTTCATAGCTTTGACTTAGCTTTCACTCCTTCCTATGCCACATGCTTTGAACTGCTAAATTCTATCTCTAGCTACCCCTTACCTATCGCTGTATCTATAGAGGGGATATAATTTAGCTGTATAATTGATTTATCCTCATGTATGTGCATAGCTGTGAAAACACCAGACTAACAAATCTCAATTCACTCAATTTCTTATCTGTAGCCTCTCAATCAGATTTCTATTTGAACTTCACAATGTGGACAAAACTTGCTAATTACATTTTTGAATGGAAAAAATAGAAGTTGTGAGTTGTGTATATGCATATTGCTGCATATGCAGCAGGACAAATAGCCCAGATGATGTGCTGCTGGGTTAGCAGCAGAGATGCCGGGGTTGTGCCAGCTGGAACATGTTGGACAGCTGTGTTTTGGTCATTAAGAAGATAAGAAAGCCTAATTCTACAACACTGAGAAATGTCAACAGAGTCTTTTAAGGACATGGGATGCAGTAAAATCCAGTGATGATGGAAATTCTAACTATGCATTTCTGGGGGGAAAGGAGGGGAGATACTCATCTAGTCTGGATGGTGATATATGTAGCTGATGATTTGCTGTATTTTAGCACACAGAGTTTTGCCAAACCTTACTTTTTCAAGTATATCTTTCCAGCAGTTGGCTTGCATACATAGGCTGGTATCAGAGGGCCTCAGTACCACTTCAGTGCAGAGATGTCAGCTAATTAAAATCTTTGTGGATGCACTGTACGTCTTTGGCCCTACAAAATGTGCAACTAGAAGTGTGTGTTACTCAGCTAAAACACTGGGATGTAGTTTAGGAAAAGAAGGCAGGAGCAGATCTACTTAAGGGCTGCATATATATGTGTGTGTGTTTTTTTTTGTTTGTTTGTTGTTTTTTTTTTTTGTTTTGTTTTGTTTTGGTTTGGTTTTTTTTTGTCTCCTCATGCAAATTTCATAGTGTTTAGGAAGTAAAATAAAATACGTTTTTTTTTTTTTTTTACTATTAAAGTTCTTTCAAAGCAGTGTTTCAGCAAGCCAACAGGCTAATAAAACCTGCTTTTGGAAATTAAATTATATAGCAAACAGTGTAGTGACGGCGTATGGGGTGTTATGGGGATTTGCATTTGCAGACTCCAGCCAACTAGTTATTGAGCTGTGCAGCAGCCATGTAGGTCACCAAGTTGCTCGAGGCTAGGTTTGCAACTCAAAGGTCACGATCCAGTGTGTCGTTCTCCTCATCTGAGAGAATTTGTTACTGCAAATTAGCTGAAGTGGTGACAGACACAGGAAAGGGCTAGGGCCCAAGTGATGTTTAACTAATTCTTGTGATGACATTTATTTCCCCATGTTTTTTGTTTGTTTCTGAGGCCTGTCCGGGACCTTTATGTCAGGGCAGTCTTACAGCAGCAGTAAGGTGAAATCATAATGGCAACGCTGAAATTGAGAGGTTATGAAAAACAGCCTGGAGGGCCAGTGGCTGCTGTTTGTTTCCATGTGCAAGAGAGAGAGGTGACCTGCTTGTGCAGTCTGCCTGATAAAGCGCAGAACCAAGGCTTGAAAGAGGGCGCTGGGGGAAGCAGGTATTCAAAACTATTGGAAATGTGTCTGGAGCAGCAGGAAGACCTCCTTTCTGGAAGTACTAATGAGATACTTATTTTCTGAGTCATGGGCATAATGAGCACTTAACTTCTATTTTTTTCAGGCTTCATGCAGTAACTTCACATATTTAATTAACCTTTTAATAGCAATAACCTAAACATTTGTTGTGGTTTAACCCCAGCTGGTAACTAAGCCCCGCAGAGCTGCTTGCGCCCACTCCAGTGGGATGGGGGAAAGAATCACAAGGGTAAAAGTGAGAAAACTCATGGGCTGAGATGAAGGTAGAGTAGAAAGCTGGGCACACAAGCAGAGCAAACCAAGGGATTCATTCACTACTTCCCATCAGCAGGCAGGTGTTCAGGCATCTCTAGGACAGCAGGGTTCCATCTCATATGATGGTGATGTGGGAAAAACAAGCACCATCACTCCGATGTCCTGCCTTCGTTCGTCTTCCCACATATTTTATTGCTGAGCACGACATTGTATGGATATTCCATGGGTCTATTAGCGTCAGCTGTCCTGGCTGAGACCCCTCCCAAGTCCTTGTGCATCCCCAGCCTGCTCGCTGGTGGTTTGGGGTGAGGAGCAGGAAAGGCCTTGACTTTGTATAAGCATCTGCTCGGCAGTAACTAAAACATCCCATCTGTTGATAACAGTTACAAATACTGTTTCCAGCACAAATCCAAAACATAGCCTCATACTACATACTACGAAGAAAACAAAGTCTGCCCTAGCCAAAGCAGCCCAATATCTTAAATAGTAAGGTTAGTTTTGTTTGTTTATTTATTTATTTATCTATTAATTTTCTTGGTTTATCCTGTAAGATTAGTTGTGCTTAGTTCTGAGTAAAGTTAACTGTCAATATGATAGGCTGCTATTAAATATGTAAGTACACCTTGGGTTCAGTGGTGCCACTGGCATGCTTTAGGGTGTGGGCTTCAGTATACCTCATTTAAGTGAAGTGACTACTGTTTCTTTGACTTTTTAAAAATCTAAGTGTGTTAGTAACCATTATAACTCAAAATGTATTTCTTTATAAGAGGTTAACACAAAATTACAATCTCACTCTTGAAAAATGCTATGTTAAATATATTACTTACTTTTGAAATTAATAAAAGTTTTACTTTACTTCTTGAGCTGCTGAGGTCAAGCTGTGCAAAACCAAGGGTAAAGGTGTCGTGAATGAGGCTTTTCTCTCAGCTGGAACTTGTTATTGACAGTGGTAGAGAACTTTGTTGTCTGTGTGTTTATTTGTAGAAATCCTGTATGACTGGATCTTCTTGTGCCTCAGCCCGTATGTAAATTTGTGTGATATGCAGGCCTTTGTAGTGATGCAAATTTTCATAGATTCATAGAATCACAGAATAGTTAGGGTTGGAAAGGATCATCAGGTTCCAATCCCCCCTTGCCATGGGCAGGGACACCTCACACTAAATCATGCCACCAAAGTCTCTGTCCAGCCTGGCCTTGAACACCGCCAGCGGTGAAGCATTCATAAATTCCCTGGGCAGCCCATTCCAGTGCCTCACTACCCTTACACTAAAGAATTTCTTCCTCATGTCCAATCTAAACTTCCCCTGTTTAAGTTTGAACCCGTTACCCCTTGTCCTCTCACCACAGTCCCTAATGAAGAGTCCCTCCACAGCATCCCTATAGACACCCTTCAGATACTGGAAGGCTTCTCTGAGGTCTCCAAGCAGCCTTCTCTTCTCCAGGCTGAACAGCCCCAACTTTCTCAGCCTATCTTCATACGGGAGGTGCTCCAGTCCCCTCATCATCCTCGTGGCCCTCCTCTGGACTTGTTCCAACAACAGTTCCATGTCCTTTTGATGTTGATGACACCAGAACTGCACACAGTATTCCAAGTGAGGTCTCAGAAGAGCAGAGCAGAGGGGCAGGATCACCTCCCTCGACCTGCTGGTCACATTCCTTTTGATGCAGCCCAGGATATGGTTGGCTTTCTGGGCTGTGAGCGCACACTTAAGCCAGCTCATTTTTGTTTTGTCACCGACCAACACCCCCAAGTCCTTCTCTGCAAGGCTGCTCTGAATCTCTTCCCTGCCCACCCTGTAGCTGTGCCTGCGATTGCTCCAACCCAGGTGGAGGACCTTGCACTTGGCATGGTTAAACTTCATCAGGTTGGCATCAGCCCACCTCACAAGCGTGTCAAGGTCCCTCTGGATGGCATTCCTTCCCTCCAGTGTATCAACCGAACCACACAGCTTGGTGTCATTGGCAAACTTGCTGAGGGTACACTCAATCCCACTGTCCATGTCACCGACAAAGATGTTGAACAAGACCGGTCCCATCCCAACACCCATCCGTGAGGGGCACCTCTTGTTGCTACTGGTCTCCATCTGGACATTGAGCCATTGACCACAACTCTTTGCCTGCGGCCATCCAGCCAGTTCTTTTTCCACCGAGTGGTCCACCTATCAAATTGATGTCTCTCCAATTTAGAGACAAGGATGTCATGTGAGACATGAATGCTTTGCACAAGTCCAGGTAGATGACATCAGCTGCTTTGCCCCTGTTCGTCCGTTCCGTAGGCCCATCATAGAAGGCCACCAGATTGGTCAGGCAAGCTTTGCCCTTAGTGAAGCCATGCTGGTTGTCACCACGCACCTTGTTGTTTTTCATGTGCCTCAGCATGGCTTCCAGGAGAATCTGCTCCAAGATTTTTCCAGGCACAGAGGTGAGACTGACTGCTCTGTAGTTCCCCAGCTCATCCATTTTGCCCTTCTTGAAAATGGGGGTTATGTTTCCCTTTTTCCAGTTGTTGGGAACTTCACCTGACTGCCATGATTTTTCAAATATGATGGTCAGTGGCTTAGCAACTTCATTTGCCAGCTCCTTCAGGACCCGCGGATGGATTTCATCGGGTCCCATGGACTTCTGCACGTTCAGGTTCCTAAGATGGTCTCAGACCAGATCTTCTCCTACAGTGGGCCCAGGGTCTTCATTCTCACAGTCCCTGCATCTGCCTTCCAAGACTTGGATGGTGTGGTCAGAGCATTTGCTGGTGAAGACTGCGGTAAAGAAGTCATAAAGAACCTCAGCCTTCTCCAAATCCAGGGTAGCCAGTTCTCCCGATAGCTTCTGGAGGTGGACCCATGTTGTCCCTAGTCTGTCTTTTATTTGCTATGTACCTATAGAATCCCTTCCTGTTATCCTTAACATCCCTAGCCAAGTTCAATTCTGAGTGGGCCTTAGTTTTCCTAACCTGGTCCCTATCTTCCCAGACAACATCTCTGTATTCTTCCCAGGCCGCCTGCCCTTGCTTCCACCTTTTATATAAGCCTCTTTTTTTCCTTTGAATTTTCCTCAGCAGTTCCTTATCTATCTATGAATGTCTCCTGACCCTTCTGCAGCACTTCCTTCTAGTAGGGATGCAACACTCCTGAGCTTGTAGTAGGTGATCCTTGAATATCAACCAACAGCCTTGGGCCCCCCTGCCCTCTAGGGCTATATCCCATGGAACCTTACTGAGCAGGTTCCTGAAGAGGCCAAAGTCTGCTCTCTTGAAGTCCAGGCCAGTGAGTTTGCTGCACCCTCTTCTCACTGTCCTGAGGATCTCTAATTCGACCATCTCATGATCGCTGCAATCAAGGCTGCCCTGGAGCGTCACATTTCCAACCAGCCTTTCCCTGTTGGTGAGGACGAGGGCAAGCATGGCACCTGTCCTTGTTGGCTCCTCTATTACTTGCAGAAGGAAGTTGTCTTCCACACAATGGAGGAATTTCCTGGATTGCTTGTGCCGGGCCTTACCATCCCTCCAACAGATATCAGGGTGGTTGAAGTCCCCCATGAGAACAAGGGCATGCGAGCATGAGACTGTTTCTATCTGTCTACAGAGAGCTTCATCCACCGAGTATCCCCTAAAATCCCCTGGCTATACTACAGATTTTTTGTTTTATATGCCTAAATGATTATTTGATTGCCATTTAGAGGAACAAACCTGATTTTCTAAGTGTGCCCAGCTTCTGAGAAGGAGTAGATGTAATTTTAAAAGCTGGTTTAGAAGTCAGGAAGAAAAGAAGCAGAGGAAAGCTTTGTCTTACCCGTGGTCTGTTCTTAGGCCTTTTACCTTTTTTTTTGCCACAGTCATAATGAGGGTGACAATATCTGAGAAGGTTCATCTGAGAAAGCCACTGGTGGTCGAATATTGTAAGGTGGCCTTGTAGGTTTTTTTTTTTGTCTCAATTCAGGAGCAGTTTCTGTGCAGTTTGAATGAATAATGCTGCTTTTAATTTGGCTAAAAATTTACTTGCTTGCTCTTTTGTTTTAACCCTCCCCCCCCCCCCCCCCCAATTGTGTTCTATCCTGTCTAGGTCTCTTTGTAGCACATTGATGGCTTGAAACCTGCCTTCTTGCTTAATGCTTTCTGCTTGGTCTGTGTCTTGCAGGCAGATGCTAAATTTAATAGAAATCTGCTAACCAAAGAACTCTTTTTAACATTTCTTTAACATTCCCATGCCTTAATAAAGTGTAAAAACCAAAACAGCATGCTGAAGAGGGCTGTGAAGTGAAAGAATAGTGGCCATGAGTCTCAGTGTGAAGATATGCAAAATGTCGACAATTTGGAAAAAGAAGTGGGAAAGGGAAGGCAGCATGAGCATGAAAAGAGCAGAGAGGCCAGAAATGAGAAGGCGGCAGAGAACCATAGCTGTGGAAAGGGAAAGGTTAAGGGATTATGTAGACAGCAGGCAGGAGATTTAGTGAATATATATTTATCCTGTAAGCAATGTCAGAACTGTAAATGACAAGTGCCTTGAGCTGCTGGGATGATGCTGTAACAGTCCAAAATAGTAAGATAAGATAAGGAAGGAGATGCAAGTTTGAATAGGTTCTGTGCTGTGTTCTGTTGATGCATGTTGGAAACTGCATACTAGGGCTTGTATTCCTAACTTCGTGCTTTAGCCTCTAATTGTACAGTTACAACAGGTACTCTTGGTGACAGTTGCAGATGAGAAGTCTCCCTAATTAAGCTAAACCGATGGGTTAAAGCTACCTCTGTTGTCATTTTGGGCTTTTGACTAAATTTACAGTAACTTGTTTTCTTTTTAGTAGCACTTATTGATGTGCTCTTAGCTCCTTCCAGAGCTGAAAAGGAAATAAGAATAGAAAGTCCCATTAGAAAATTACTAAGGTGTCAGGAGTTCTCATTACAAATTAAGAAAGTAATTGTCTTGATGGATTTTGGTAGGTATTTGTGAAGGTCAGCATTTGCTTAACATTGGCTTCTATATTTCTGGTAGGGTAAAAGCACATATGTACTTGTACTTTCATATTGTGACCAATTCACAAACTCTGTTCTTCTTGTTTTTCTTAAATGAAAATATACTTACAGAGTTGGTTTATGCAGGATTTTATCCAATACGTACTAAACTCCTTTTGTGTTGGATAAGGATTATTAATAGTATTGAATTAGTTTTATTCCACACTCCGTGTTGTCTTATTAATGAACAAAGTCTGTAATTTCTCTATCCTAATGGTGATGATCTTGCCTTTTATTTTAACTGTGGATTTCCTGTGTATTGCAATTGACATTGTAATTTCTGTTTTGATTGCTAGTAAATGATGGTGGGGGAACTTAGATGTGTGCTTAAGGACTTGTCTGGTCCAGGGTTGAAGATGAACATGTATTTCAGTAAGTATAAACAGTGTAGATGTTAAGTATTTCAGTATAATGGTGAGGCCTGGTGCTGCAGTGTGGAGCAAAAAAACGTGAAAAATACAGGTATCCTCGGACAAAGTTAACTAGTTAACAGAGATAAGCTAAAAGGATAGTTACTGCTTAAAAATTTAAGTATAATCTTGTCACTTTTACCCACCTTTTGTTTCTCTCACATCTTTGAATGCAAATTTTTACATTCTTTACTGTTGCGCATGTTTGGATGCTGGCTGAACAGTAAGGGTGGAGCTGTAGTTATAATAAAAAGCAGATGGAAAAATCAATAATACCATGCAGCACAGCTTAGATCTCCAAACTGCAGATCCTGAGATTGATCTCCTGAGGTGGAATGTGGCTCCTCTGAGATAACGGGGTGCTTTCTGCTTGCAGGAATTTTATGCACTCTTTCACCTTGAAAAGGCTTTTGGCACCTCATGAGGCTTAGACTTCTTACACCTTGAAATGCTCTCCTGTCTCTAGGCATCTTCAGTGCACTGATACAGATCTGATATAGTGGGCAGCTGAAAAGCAATCATTTGGCAGAATTAATTGGCCAAAGATTAGCAACAAAATGGATAATTGGTGAGCAAGTACTGTATTCTTTTGGTTGTATTTGCGTAGATTGGCTAGGTCAGGAATGATTTAATAACGTGTATCAATGCTCCCTGTATTACCTTTAACAAAAGAAAAGATTAGTGGAGTCTGGATTTTGCCTGGTTGTTACTGGTAGTTGCTGGTTCCCTGGAACAGACGGTGTATTAAAATATCAAGGTTTAAACACTAAGGTTAAAGAATGAGAGAAATGACAGCTGATATTTTTGTTCTTTCTCAAAAAAAGCTGGTGGCATGTGAGGACTGGAGAGTAATTCTGTGGTAAAATGCTTGTTTTCTGTAGCCAGGTCTCTGTCCTTCTGCGTATTTTGGCTTATTAAATCAAATATACTGAAAATGTCTCTCTTCGTATTTTCCTTATTATTTCCTTATTATTTCCTTATATTTGTATTATTTTTCCTTATTCCTTATTATTTTCTCTCTGTTTTTGCACTGCCCTTCCACTCTCCAGTGTGGACAATATCAACCTCTTGGCAAGGTTCATAGCATTCATAGCATCTTTATCTCCTTTTCCTGTTAAAGTCAAGCTGTTGCCAGATGACTTCTGCTGTGTCTTTCCTGGCTGCATGTGAAAAATATCTCCTCATAGTTCTTCCTTCAGCTGAAGCTGCTACCTGTTCCTTCATTCTTTGTTTGCTCAAATACAGCCGAATTTTTTTTGCTAGCCTTGCTTTCTCAGAGACCCATTCTAGGCCTTACGAATGATCTTTTTGTTCACATCGGATTAACTTGTTTTTATTTTAATTCCTTGTCTGACAGTGAAAACATAATTGGGGTAATTCAGCTGTAATTAAATTAATACTTTCTTTAATGTCATAAAACAAAAAATACCCCCCAAAAAGACACCCCCCCCAAAAAAAAAAAAAAAAAAAAAAAGAACAAAACCAAACCAACCTTAACAAAAAAAGCCCTTAGGCACATTTCTTCCTTTACTCCTTTGCTGTTTATTTTACTCTCTCCAGCTTCTTGTATTCAGTCCATAAAACCTTTCCTGTTTTCATCTTTTCAGGGTTTAACACATTGTCTTTGATGGAGGTGTGTTGGTAATCAGCCATTGCTGTTTGAGCTAAATGCTATTCTCCAGCTAGTGATTAATTATTGCAGTAGCAGACCAAGTATAAACAGTAATTTACATTTACAGTGTGATAGTAAACCGTCTTACTCATGGTCGCTCTTCATGGGAGTTACTAAGAAAATCGATTAAGGAGGACTCAGGGATGAAGAACGAACACTGATGTTTTAGTACTGTTACATTTAGAGGAAAAGTTTCTCCGGACTGAAAATAATGCTGGAAACTTGAGATAAAATGTTTCAGACCAATCTGCATAAGGTTAAGTGTGTGTGTAAAATTTCTCTGCATTGCTCATAGCCAGAAATGAGAAGGTATGGGCTATATACCATGAGTCCTTTTTCAGCAGAAGGGTTTGCAAACAGAAACAATTCCTGCAATAACTGGAAGTCCAGCCATTCAAGATAGTTTCAGTAAGAAACTTAAGTGGCTGCAAAATGTTTGCTCTCTAAAGGCTTCCTCTGGAAAAATGTTAAGTGAGTCAACATCTTCATTAAAAACACTTGTTATTTTTCCCTTGTTTACTTGAACCCCATGAAGAAGTAGACAATCTGGATTGAAGGCGTGCTTTGCCACTTGCAAGTATATTATCTCACAATGATATTTTCCCCATAGCAACTCTCTTTGCAAGAGAATTGTGCTTTCAATAAAAGATTCTCACATGGCCATTTTTTGTTCTGATGTTGTAATATGTAAACTTCCTATAAAAGGGCACACATTGCAAAAACAACTTTGGGTATTTCTGACAACACTGCATAAAACCTTTTTAATACAATCAGTTTGTGTGCCCACTTTTTTGGTCTTTCATGTATCTGCAACAGAAGCAAAAAAGAAATGGGATTCAAAATTAAAACAAATACACAATTCCCTTAGGCCCCCAAACCCAAACAGTATGAGAAGAAATTACAACAGGACTTAATAATTTATTAAATATAAAGAGAACAAAAAGCAGTCACAAACAACTTCAAGATAATGGTAAAATCCTGTGGAAAACAATACATAAAGTTCAGACTGCAGTGGTGTATTTGCATTATTTCCAGGCTTGGAAGCTAGTCTAACATTTTTGTCTTTGAAGTAGAGTTTCCATGTGAACTGCCTTTTGGGAATGGATCCTGGACCCTTCTATTTGCCAGGCAATGCCTGGGAATTGGTCAGCAAGAATGCTAATTGGCATGGACTGGAATTTTGGCAGGCAATGCCCTTGCAGTTTGCTAGCAGGGGTGGTAGATTTCAACACCCCAAAATCCTTTGAGGGTTTTAGTAATTTTGGTATACATGCAATCTCTGTTTTCAAAGAGAAAAAGAAGAAAAGATTTTGTGAATGACTTAAAGATGTAATTTACAGTTCAGATACTAAACCATGTGAAATGGCAACTGTGTTCATAATCCTATCCTTTCAAGTGGGAAATCTGAAGTATTTTGTGGGCCATCATAAATATTTGGTGTGAGAAATAGCCCTGGTTTTAGTAGGTGTGTATAAAATAGCTGTGCTTAGGATCTGTGGCTGTGATCTTGGATCTGAACCTGTAATCTCTTCTGGGATGACAGGTTCTTGATTTTTTTATTTTTTTTTTTTGAATGCTCTTATCAAGAGAGTAATACAAAAGTATTCCACAGGATCAGGACTTCAGTTGGGGGTGTTTTTTTGTTGTTACTTTTACAGACACTAGCCCCGTAGTGGAGTGAGAAATAAGACATGGTAGTTCATTTAAATTATTTTAATTGCAAAAATACAAATGAGATGCTCTATGGAGTTCTGTGCACACCACAAAGATCTGCAGGACATACTTTTAATCCCATTTCTTAAGGCTTTTCAGGGTAAAAGACAGGCGATCCTTTGCTTTCACTTTCACTTTGTTACTTTAAAATTGGGTAACAAAGATAAATACTGTGCAATCAGAGAGTGATAGTTGCTCTTGCGTTAGATGGGATAGTTACCTGGCATGCAAGTTGAACTCTGAAGCTGTGCAGCGCCAGCCTGACCTTAGCAGACTTCAAGGTGACCTGAAGATGTTCAATGTGCCAATAGGTGGAGTGTACCAAACACACAGACCCTATTTGATCCTACTCTGTGTGAACTTTCTTTAGCTCCATCCTGGGAAAAGAGAGGAAACAGCAGAGATTTTTACAGATGGTGCCACTGAGTGATTCAGCATGCAGACTCAGCTGCTCACATGAAATCGCTCCATCAGCTTGCAGTGCCCCTGCCAGTTGCTAGGTGCAGATCCAGGGAGGCTTTTCTCTTTTGACTGGAGAATCCATTCACGTTGCTAGGATTTCCAGATTAGTTTTCTCATACCGTCTGGCAGTTGGGACTTTACAGTTACCAGAACAGAGAAGACTTTGGCAGGAATTGTCAGTCCCCAAACCAAATGATGCTGCCGGTTTGTGCGCATTAAAGCAAAAGGAGCGGCACACCTAAGTGAAAAATGAACAATAATCTGCACAGTTTCAGGGCAGTGCGTTCATGACAGCTTTGGTTATTTTTGTGCATGGATTACATGCACCAAATAAGTAGCAATTTTCATCCTGTAGCTTCTTGAGAATCAGAGGCTGGTTTCTGTTTTATCCAGGAGAGTTTATGATGTAATTTTGGGGAAAACACTATAAGGGAGTCCTTAATTCATGTTGTGATGATGAGAATGTACAAAGTAATCTTTGTAGTTGGCCTAAATTTTAACTTAAGTAAAGGGGGAGGAAATACTACTGTAAGAGAAGAAATCCCATTAGTTGGGTGCTGGTATGTGTGGGGAAGAGAGCAAGGATCCAGCTGTGTTCATTGATTATGTGGTGCATTGCAGAGATGATGACAGTATTGACTATATCCTTCCAGTGTTCGCACCTGTTTTTTGTTTTATTCTGTTATTTAGAAACTGTGTATAAAAAAACAGGTCATATCTTGGAAACTTCAGTTTCTTCACCTTCCTACTCATTAACTAATTTATTCTTACCAATTTAATTTCTTTTCCTCAATTTTAAAATCAGAAAAATCTTTATATTTTCGTGGTCTGCTAGGCTGACCTCTTTCAACTCATAATACATTTTTTTCTGCCTTTGCCGAAGTCTCAATGGAATTTAAATATTTTTAAATTGAGATCCACCACTTTCAGTCTGAATAGTGCAGATTTTTGCCTGTTCATTAAATTTGTGCTGTTATGTGAACTCCTGAGTGATACCGGTGTGGTTCAGGAAAAACGTGTGTGTTTCTATGTTCTGCAGGGGTTTTCATATAGCAGGAAGAAACAAATAATTTTTGAAAACTAAGCCTCTCTTCCTCCCTAGATGAATTTCCTGTTAAAACTCCAAGCACTGCTAGCATACTCTTCTGCATGAATATTCACATCTTTTTTTTTTCCCTAGGATTTATTTACACATCCTGTCTTGTTTACAGGAAATGATACATAATGATACATAGTTTTCTGTCATGAGGAAAAACAGTGGATATCTCGTGTCCTGAAAAAAATAGATAAAACTGAATGTTTCTTTTTTTTTTTTTGATTCATAGCTCCAAAATATGTCTTTTTATAGTGCTTTTTTATTCGGTGAATATTTATGCTGTTGTTGCCTTGAGATCAGGGCTATCATTGTAGTCCAAAGCCACAAGAGAGTTGTATTTCCTTTTCAGTTTTCCATGTATATAGCCAGCATTTTGAGAACAGAAGAACTTTTTTTGGATATGGTGCATTTCCATTAACTTGTTTTTAAGAGCTCTGGCTAACTGTATCTTTTATTGATAGGAAATTAAAAGGAATATGCAGATGTGGGTTTAGGTTCCTTCACCTTGTTCCTTCTTCTCTCCACCATCCATAGGTGGAGCTTTTGGTTATTTTGAGAGTGCTGGTTTCTAGTAGTGATTTTGGTGCTCTTCTGCTTAGCTGAGCTGTGCTTTGATGGTTCTCCAAGAAAGATGAAAACTCCGCCAGGTGCTGGCGGGTATGGTCCAAGAGGTGATATATTCTTCTTGATGTCCAGGCAGGCTGCTAATTATGCCTGTTTTGTCTTCACTCCCCTCATGCTCCAAACTGACCTCTTTGATTTTCTTACTGGCTGCCTGTCTCAGCACTCCCAGAATTATTTGTATTGCCTTTCTCCCCTATGAAGCAAGCCTCTTTGCTTTCAGACTTGGCTACACAGCTAATCTATTGAGGAAGGAACTTCTTTTTTTCTGTTCACTGCATCAAAGTGGCTCTTTCCCCCTCTATTCCTAGTTGCAGGGTTTTTTTTAAGAGCAAGCAGGAAAGCACAGTGACATGTGAATCCTTTTTGAAATTCCTAATTTGCTGACTTGACAGTATACAGGCAAGACAGGAAGAGCTATGTTCATGGCAAACCTGCAGAGCTGGTTTGTGCCCTACATACTGTTTGGCACTTCTCTGAGAGATACAGAAGGAACTGCATCTTCTAACCTCTCTCTGCCTCCTCTGTCTCCAGAGGATTCACTGCTTATGCAGAAACTGAAGTGTTTGCTGGAGGAGGATTGTGAGTGTTTTATCCTGCAGGCTGAATGATGAAAAAAGATTATGGATCCAGGGGGAAGCCAGTTTAACAAATTCCTTTTTCCTATTGTGTCCGTACAGATTTGATACTGCTTTGTAATTAAAATTGGATATGCTTCTACAGAATATTCTTTTTCTCATTTTGAACTATATAGCCTTTCCCATGCATTCCTGAAATAGAACAGCTAACCATATGTTTAAAAGAAGAGGGAAATGAGAGGGAAAATACTGTCCATCCAAAGGTGCACTGGGATCCTGTGGCAGTATTTCTTTGCAGAAATATTGTAAATTGAATTTTCTTGCCAAGAGAGAGGTTTCTGCTTAATGAACAAGATAATGGTATATTTCTGTTCAAAGTAAACATCATTCTGACGCGTTTCATGACCGCAAGGTATTTTATGCACTCACTGGCATAAACAGCACACAGGGCTATCTGAGGCACTCAGTTAATGGGTAATGTGTCTGCTTTTACACAACTTTCATCTAAATCAGAAATCAAACTGAACTTCAGCACTTGAGGGCATGTGGGGAGGATTCTTGACACTCTGGAGAAAAGCGGATCTGTAAAACCTTAATGATTGCTCCATCTATGCAGATTTGCTTTAACTGGTGCCAGATCTGCTGTAATATTGATGACATCCTTCACCTTGTTAATGGTCCAAACATAACAGAGCATATGCTGGTATTCTAATTTTGTTCTTTATGTAGGGAGATCACAAATAAGGATTGCTTATAAGGATGTCAGCTGTGACTACAAATTCCACATGTAACATGCTTTCTGTTAAGTAAATGAAAAATGTTTAAAATACTGATTTTTGTGCCCTGGGCACATCCCATGTCTATTTATAGTGTTCCTACAGGGAATGCTGAGAGGTGGATATCTGGATTTTAAGGAAAAAAGCTGCTGTTGGGAGAGAGGCTTTGTGAGTTCTGCAAGAATGACTAGAGAATTCTCAAATCTAGGATAGAAACAGTAATGCTTTTCCCTCTGTACATGTAGATGCATTCATGTGGGAACATCTTCCCTGAGATTCCTAAGAAACATTCAGTTCCTTAGGTGACTATCTGGGATGGAGTGTCTGCTGCAGAACTCATGAATGAGAACGTGTTTTGCTAGGTGCAGTCTGGAAAAATGAATTGTCATTCATATTTATTATCTGCCTTATGAGCCTCTCCCACTTTGCAGAGAGAGGAAACAGAATTTGCACTGATCACAGCATAGCTGTAGCACCCTTCCCAAGTTTGCAGGGTCACTGCGTCCCTCCAAGTGTTCAGGAGAGATAGAATCATCAAATCAACTGGGCTGGAAAAGACCTTTAAGATCAGCAGGTCCAACCGTTACCCCAGCAGTGCCAAGTCCACCACTAAACCCTATCACTGAGGGCCTCATCTATGGCTTTTAAACACTTCAGGTACAGTGACTACACCACTGCCCTGGGCAGCCTGTTCCAGTGTTTAACCACCGTTCTTGGTAAATAAACCTCCCCTGGTGCAGCTTGAAGCTGTTACCTCTTGTCATATCGCTTGTTAACTGGTAGAAGAGACTGACTCCCACTTCATTACAACCTCCTTTCAGGTAGTTACAGGAGTGGCAACGTCCCCCCGAGCCTTCTCTTCTCCAGACCAGCCAACCCCAGTTTCCTGAGCTGCTCCTCATCGGAGTTGTATTCCAGACCCTTCAACAGCCTCATTGCCCTTCTCTGGGCCTGCTCCAGCACCTCAATGTCTCTCTTGTAGTGAGGGTCCCAGAACTGAACACAGGATTTGAGGTGCAGCCTCTCCAGTGCCCAGTACAGATCACTGTCTTGGCCCTGCTGGCCACACTATTTCCAATACAGGCCAGGATGCTGTTGGCCGCTTTGGGTGCCTAGGTAGCCAAAGGACGTAGCCATCCAAGCTGTGTCTGCATTGTTGCTACTTCAGAGCTGGAGGGTATAGATACTGTGTCCCAGAGGGATGTTAAGTGTTAAGCTTTCCCATGTCTTGTGATTCTCACAAGCAGAGCTCTGCCCTGGCGCACAGCAGTGTTCCTGCCCGACCTCAGGTACTCCAGGTCATTGTAAGAATTATGTTTTTCTGTATTGTTTACAAGATAACCATTCAGGAGTATAAGTAGAGAACACAGGAGGAATTCCGAATTTCCAAAAATTGCACCATATGCCTTTCAGAGGCTTATAATTTGGTGAAAGCAGAATCACATTTCTCCTGGAGCCCATTGTTCCTCAGTGCTAGTGCTAGTCACGGATTTTCAGTGTACTCTTTCTGCTTTCTTGCAAAATGGGCTGACAGTAGTTTTACTCCATATTAGTAATTTGTTTTTCTCTACCATATTACTATTTTATTTTTCCAGGATTTGGCATCTTTAAATGATAAATGTATGTCTTACAAGTTTGGGTGATTTTCGTTAAGAATGTTTTCTATTTCATTTCTGTAATTTAAAAAAAAAAAAAAAAAGACACCAAACAACCAGAACTCATGCTCCAGTTGTCTCAGTATACCTAGTGAGTGCAAGGAGCTTACAACCAGCATGCAAACGGCAGCTTGACACAGAATGAAACATGTGGAGTGCATTTCCACGGGCAGTGATGTGAAGATTTACCGTGTTATGACAGTATTGCCTCAGACCCCATTTTGCTATGCAGACACAAAGTAAGGTACACTTCCATGTCTGAGGATATAGAGACCTAGTGGAATAGTATGTTATATGAATAAACCTGCTTGCTTCAATTTAGACGAGAAGTCGTACT
Organism: Myiopsitta monachus; assembly: GCA_017639245.1. NCBI lineage: Eukaryota > Metazoa > Chordata > Aves > Psittaciformes > Psittacidae > Myiopsitta > Myiopsitta monachus. Next base: position 42,378,333 of record CM029941.1, on the reverse strand, counting down.
TGAATCAGCATCTGCTCTTGGTTCATGGCAACCAGGAGGGAAAACATTAATCTGAAGCCTTTTTGCCTGCACATTTTACTATGTTGAAATTGGACAGTGTTCGCTAAGGCAGGCATTAATCTATAAAATCTTAAAATGCAGCTGAGTTACATTCTATGCCCGCATTCTTAATAACACTGTTGCTTAGGTAGGCATGAGCAGTTAAAGAAACAATACGGGGCAACATAACGTAGTTGTCTCTGCCTGTTGTTGTCTTTGCCAAGGGTTTAGAAGATCATAATGGACTGTGTTTTATGGTCCCTCCCTCCTGACAGAAGGGCTGACCTGGAAGGAAACATGGAGCCTCTTATTTTGGAAGTTTGAGAAGTGGAGTGTGGGAGCTGAAGAGGATAGGTGACTGTTACCTTCTGTCCCTCAGCAGGAAGGAGAGAAGGAGGCATAAAGTGTGAGGGTCCTGATAGGATTACAACTGGGTGAATTACAACTGGGAACAGATGGATGAAGTGTGCCTGGTAGAACTGAAGAAATCACTGGAGGGATGCACAAAGTGTTACATTGAAGCAGCGGACAAGGAAGAAGATCTTTGTATCATTCTTTGGAAAGATACCAGTAAAGTGACATTTGACGGACCAGAGGGTATGATATCAGGATAATGCAGTCACAAAATGATGGTAATGAAATAATGCTTTTGTTTTATTATACCCTTGCCTACTTAGAGGCTAGGAAGAGTAATGATTATTTGTAAAAAGAATGTGATTTCGGGAAAAAAAGTAGGTGTGTGTTAGGAGAACATAATTTTTGTCATACTTTAAAATTAACTGAGCAAGTAAGAGCTTTTTAAAAGCCTTCTTTGACAGGCCAAGGATGTATGGGCTGTGAAGTTGGTTGTACTTACTGTGTACTATGTGTGATTCCAAGAAGGTAATAAATCTTGGGACTTTTAACAGTAGAACCCCATTTTCAATCAATAAATGGTATTTTAATACTTCTTTGTTTTGATTTTGGCATGGAGAATCCTGAATGACAGGTAGGCCCAGTTGTGTGTTAGCAGAGTCCAGATTTAGACCTGCCCTGTTTTGAAATTGTCCGTAATGTTATCTACCAACTTGAAAGGTGAGTCTCAACTGTGTTGAGCTCTTCAGCTTCTACAGAACTGCTGTATTTTTATCCAACAAATTATGTGCGTTGTGACCTTGAGTTGTATGATTTTCAGTGCAATAAACAGCTTTTCATGCTTCAATAAAAATGGCTGAAGTTTTACTATGAAAAACTCAGAGGTTTTAGCAAGATGTTAGGGAACACTGTAGTAGGGTAAAAGTGCTGGTGAGCTGCTTATTGTGTCCCGGTGTAGTTTGCTGCTTTGGGGAAAAAGAAGTTGAGACATTAGGGAAAATGAAAATCCATTCAGAAAAAAGAATGTAAATGTTTTTGTTGATTTGTATTAGGTATTTGACTAAGATGAATTAAGCCAGATTAGTTTACTAAATTAGAATAGGTAAAATTAGAGTAGATAGCAGGCTTTTAGCATGAGGCAACAAGCTTAAATGTTAGTTCTGAAAGATTGCAAGATAAGGAACGTCTGTTGGAAAATTTATAAGTAAAAGAACTTAAACACTTTTTAGTGAACATTTCACACTTGGCTTTTAAAAGATTGTTTGATGTGATTAAGGATTGTGTGGTGAAGAATGCCAACAGTCTGTGACTGTTCTCAATTCCTGACCAAAAATGTGAAGGAAAACTGATTGCATGCTTACTCCATTATTCATGAATTACTCAGACATACTATGCGTAATGTTTAATATGGCACACCTGAATTATGGAAGTGGTTTTCTTATTTGCAACAGATTTCTCCTGTATTGGATAATCAGAAGTGAATGCAATTGTACACAGTGCTCTCGTTACTGCTGATGCCGGAGATGTAGGAGTGGGATATGCAAATGCACATACCTTCTATTACATCTGAATTCTAGAATACTTAAAATGTTGGGTTTTTTTCATCAGTTGTAACTAGGCTCTATGACAGATTACAAGTTCATTAACTGCAAAAAATGCATTGAACTGTAAGTATGAAGGGACAGAAGTCTGGGTACTTCAAGATGCATTGATGCTAGTTATGTTAGCATGTAACTAATTGGATGGATCCATGCTTGTTCAACTCTTGGCAGAGTGGATTTGGAGGGAAGTTAGAAGGTACGTGTACTGCTTTACAGCTAATCTATATTACTGTGGGAATAGGGCTATAATTTACATCAGCTTTAGGCAAAACTGTATCATGAATAATACTTAATGCTTAGAAAACTTTTTAAAATTTAGATTAAGGTGTGTACAACTTCTGTTTGTTTAACCAGTTAGTGACATCAGTTAGAAACAAATCTTTAATGCAAAACATCGTGCAGGAAATGGATCAGTTTTCAGGTGTGAAGCACTTCAAAAGCTCAGAGTGGGAGGCAGACAAAAGTTTATATATAGAAATTTTAGTTTGGAGAAATGGTCATCTTTTTTTCAGAAAATCCTCCGAAGTATGTTAAGGTGAGTGAAATCAAGCGGTCCCAGTGAAATCAGTGGAATCAATATGGTTGAGTATAATCTACTCTAGGTCATGCTTTGCCTAGAAAGGCTGGACCAAGTGGTACTTGAAGTCCCTTCCAATCTGGTATTCTATGGTTCTGTGATCTATGGAAGGTACATGGGTTATACACAAGTTACCTTTATTTATTGAATTGTGTTGGAATCTGGGACTGCACATGAACAGTACATAAAAGCAATTGCTCTGAGATACATGTGCTTTCTTATAATTTTGTTATGCTTACAGTGACCAGGGTAATTTTCTTGTAGGCGTGACTTCACCTTGTTTTTTAACTATATTGCAAGTAGTTTCCCTTCTTGCTTTGTTGAAATTAACAGAGAAGACATTTGGAATATTGTATCTGGCTCTGCTGGTGTAGATGTACTGACAGTCTTGGATTTTGGGCAAGAGCAGTAGTGGCTGCTTTAAATGTTACACCTATTCACTTCAGTACTGTTCTTCCAAGACAACAAGGATGCTCTACCAAGATCACATGAGCATCACAGTCAGCTTTGAAAGTTAGTTTTGTGCAACAATTCTGAGCTCTTGTTGGAACAAATAGTTTGTGTGAGGCTATATAGTTCTCACAAAGACATTATTTTGCAAGCTCTCAGAATGTTGAGATTGTTTGCTTTATGTACAAAAAGAAAACTGATTTTATGCCTGGTGCAAACAGATAATGTACTGGAGCTTCCTGTGGAAATGTTGTTAAGTCTAGCCGTGATTTGTGAGTTGAAATCAAGGAAAAAGGGAAAGTTACAAACCATTCCATTGTCGTAAGCTGCTGAACCATGTTTTGCTTCATTTTCTTTGCATATTATGTTAAGGATTAGATAATATAGTATCTAATGGAATCTAAAATTTGACCTGTTCAGTGGTACAAAATAAAAAACTCCACAACTTTCCAAAATGACAAAATTTCCAATGACTTAAAAAAGTTGACTATTTTGTAGTAGTATTTCTTTATCCATTATTTACAAAATAGCTTTTCCTTATGCAATCATGCAGATTGTTCACCTCAGTGACTTGTGCAAACTTCAGAAACTGAGAACTGAAGAAAGGTTTTTTTTTCCTCTTTAGCACTGTGACTGAAATTATAAAAAAACATTAGTTCAGAAACATACATGAGAGTAGTAACCATATACAGTCAGAATCTCCACCCGTACATATTGTTTTCCTTTTTTTGGTAAGCTGTTTTTACATCTAAAAGATTTAAGTCACTTGCTGGATTCCTTTCCAATTCATAGTTTGGTTTTAATTACTCAACATTTATTTTGTTTACTTTTCAGTTGAATTTTAGTGCTCATCCCATTAGAACAGAACACAAATGGAAATGGAGGATTGAACTCATGCATGGTGATACTTAATTGCTTAATGCAGTTGCTCAATACAATGGCATGGTGATGTTGACTGTCATTTTCAAGGATTATCAGCTAAAGACAATTAATTTAAAGAAAAAAAGGTGCAAATACTGAAATAAGATTTTATATTTTGCCTGTCAGTAGTTTCCTGGTTGCTATTGTAAATCCAGCATATTTATGCAGTGCTTTTCAATGCGCAAAATGGTTGCAGTGCCAGTTTGTCTTCAGGTTTTACTGCAAAAATAGGCAAGCAAAAATGCTGACTACCTTGGAGCTAGAGATCTTCTGTGCTACTGGAAAGTGTGCCTAAGGAGAGATTTTTGTATATGTTTCTACTTTTGCTATTTGTTTTATGGGCTAAATTCTGCTTCTAAATGCTGTCTGCTGGTCACTGCACAACGTGGAGCAAGTCAGGGCTGTGAACTGCTGGGCTTGTGTACTGACTGTAGTGCTGTATTGCTTTCTGTTCTTGGGCAGTTCTGTAAACCAGAATGAATCAATTTAAAGAGAATTTGCAAGGGCGTGTGTTGCTTTTTAAGATTGTTGTGCTTAGGAGGAGACAGATATAAAGGTCTCAAGAATTCACATTTACCAAAATATATTTTTCAGTGTAGGTAATTTTATTTTACAGAAGGGTCACAAAAGTGTGTCAGTCCTATCTTTGTATTACTTCCTTTTGTCACAACAAAGCGGTGTTTGAAAGCACTCTGAGGAAAGAGCATCAGGTTGGAAATTTCTTTTAACAATTAATAATGTTCTGAGAACAAGGGCATAAGTGTTTCTGGAGATTTAAGTCTTCTTCTGGTTATGAACTAGCTGGAAAGAATGAAACCTATTAAGAATATGAATTTCTGTAATTATTGTAAGAGTTGATACGTTGCTTCTACTATTTTCAGGCACATAAACCTGACTTATCCTATATGAAACAGCTAAGAAAAGTGTATTATTTAAGTGGGAAACTGTAAACATGCATTTTAATTGAAGAGAGTGAAATTTGGGGGCATGCAAGCTGTCATGAAACATAATTTATAGAGGGGATTATTATGAAAGTTTTTCTGATTCTTACTGAGTGCTTCACTGAATGCCTCATGATAATACTAAAATTGAATCACCAGTCACAGAGGATGTCCTTGTGTCAGCAAAGGTTTTTAGGTAAATGTGAATGAGTACATTTTATTACTTAGCTGCAAAAGCATTTATTTATTTAGCAGCACATTATATTTATTTGTTTGTTTCTTTCAAAGGCAGCAACGGTGCCTGAGGGGATAAAAGCAGAAGCAGCATCTGCACTTGTGAAGAATTCATTATTTTTAGTGGAACTTAGCTTACTTTAGGGAAGAAATCCTTCATCAAGTAGTGTTACACAGCATTACCTACATCCTGCGCATGTGCAAGCTCTGCACTGAGGTCTTCCTTGGCTATATGTGGGAATGACCTGTATTTTTTAAAAAAATCCTTAAGCTTTTTTTCTTTTTAAATTATGCTTTTAGTTTTTATTTAATTTAGGGTCAGTGTATTCAGACTGTCCTGAAAATTTATGAAGGCTAGAAGCTGCTATCATAATCATCAGAAATTTTCAGTTCAATTACTTGGCTCCAGAACCAGCTGGTAGATTAAAAATGAAAACTTCTCTGCTCATTAGCTTCTGATGTGTGACTAAAGTCACAAACGTTTGACATCTCTGGCCTTGAATTGGTTCTATCTCTCTGTGATATTGCTGGACAGTGATTCAGAGAGTATTTTCATCTCTTTACACACACCCACTCGTTATACAGATGCATTGCCTCCTGGGATGGGAGGCAGGACCCAGATTCTGCCCTTGCTGAAGTTTTTAGCAGTATGGTGTTAAGAATAGAAGCCTTGGCACTGCTAAAATTGCTTCACATGTCCCTTTGTGCCCACTGCAGTGGTGTGTCTCAAAGCCGCTATATGGGAGATGTTTGGACAGGCAGTAAGCAGGCAACTAGCCGGAACTCTTCAGGTTGCACAGCCCTCTGATGATCCATGTAAAAGGGGATGAGGAGTAGCATCTTCTGCTGGAGGGGTGACAATGGTGGCTTGTGACTGTGCCACCAGCAGTACAGGACCTCCTTTGGTGGCCTCTCCTATGGTTGCTTCCTTGTCTTGAGGCAGGGGAGGGTGCTTTGTCTGTAGTTTGGAAACGGATGGGCTTGATTCGGAATGGTGCTGAAAGGCCATGTGGGTTAGGGATAATTGGCTGCACACTTGCATTAGGCAGTAGGGTTGTCCATGGGGAGAGGTTTGTGTGTGGGTGGGCCTCTTTTATCTTGCTAGGTATAGGTCCATAGGGTGAGCAGCTGGAACCCCAAGGACTTGCTTTGTTGCTGCTGCTGCATGTGTTGAGGACAAGATGGTAACTTTTTTGTGTGTAGAAATCTTTGAGCTGTCTCTGACTCCTTCCTATTTATTCATTTTTTATCAACTTCATTGTATGGCTATTCATTCTTCCAGACTACAAAGTGCTATGCATAAAGGTTTTGGTCCTATTTGTGCCACTTCTGACATTTCAAGCTGGTAGTGGTACAGTTGCAAATTACAAAGTTGATGTATTTCCATTCCAGTCACAATAGTGTGTGTCAAGGTACAATTGTAGCCTGAATGTTAAGAGCTGTTTACATTTTTATTTTTCAGTAGTGAGCAATTTCTGCCAAAAAAGTTATCCACAGAACATTTTTTTCAATGATGTGAGATTCATCATATTCTTCTCATTTCAGTTAAACAGCATATCTTGGAAATTTTTGCACTCCAGTATCAGTACTGTGTCTGAAGGATATGTTTAGAGCATAAATGGGTATTTAGGAATGCGACAGGCCCATTGGTTTAAGCCATACTAAATGCTTGAAAACTGAGTAATGTGGGATAAGTGAAATTCAATAAGTCTAAATTGGACCTCTTTGCTTTATGGCTAATTCGTGGGCCAGATCTCTTGGACTCTTGTTACATCAGTCTCAGTTCTCCAATTTATTCCTAGCTTGTATAATTTAGTAATCCAGAGGCTTTGCTTCTAGGATTTTCCTTTTTTTTTTATTTAATTGCATGATGCATAATATCTTCACAAAAGGCAAAATATGTCCATTCATATATAATATTGTAAGATCTGTATTTCACATTATGGTCAATCTGTGGATAAAGAATCAAATCTTCCAGAATGTTTCCTGGGATGCTTTGGTTTATTGTTTTGCAGGGTTTGATTTGATTGTTGGTTTTGTTTTTGTTTTGATTTTCTTTTGCATGTGGTTTAGTTTCAGAGTGCCCCAAAGACTTTGCATACCTTTGTAACCTTAAAAATGATTGAGCCTAATAGTCTAATTTCTGTGTTTCTGAAAATCAGCAAATGAATAGGTAAATAGTATTCCACAGTATAACAGGAAGGACTGAGAAAATCAGTTGTGGTCTCTTCCCTTAATAGATTTTTACTGTTTGCAGTCAGAAATCGAAGGAATCATCAGTATTCATGGTTGTAGTATATTGAAATGCCAAAGGAAAACTACAGTGGCTTTTTTCTGTTGCCCAGCTGTGGGTGAATGGTATGTTTAATTGCTTGTCCAGAACTGAGCTCAAAAGCTTGTTTCATTCTTCTGTGAGAGCATTTTATTTGGAGCATTCTGTATTTGTTAATGAAGATGGAACTTAAATGATCAAAATGCCAATTTTGCTGTGCTTGAAGCCCTGCTATTTTTTGAAGGTTAGGACTAATAATCTGTTATGACTAAAGTTTCTCATAAAAAAAGTTTTTTAAATATTTACATATTTGCTTTTTTTTGAAGTTTAAACAGAGCCCCCCTCTTTTCTGTGAGCTGTATTAGAGAGGAATGATCAGAACTCCTGACACACATTTATTATGAGGAGGAAGTATGTCTGAACAAGAGGCAGAATGATGGTTTATACTTAACCATCTCTGATGTTAGTTTTGGTGGAGTTAGTTTGTTTATTCTGTAACAGGTCTTTCCTATGGTAGCTAGCACTTCCCAGTTCTTTCAATTTATGGGATTTATATAGGCACTTCCAGAAACTGTTCCATCTCTGGATTTTTTAATTGTGAAAACTCTTTTGAGTATGTTTTCTTCTATGATACAGCTGTGTCAAAGTACTAAGTTGTAACTGCTGCATGATAACAATGGCCTTTCTATATTTGATACTATACTGTCAGTTTATCATTATATAAGTGTGCATGTACAGTACTGGTTTATTATTGTGATTATTAATTTATGTATACCAGGACAGGTTCCAGTTACACAGAGCAGATTAAGCAGAAATGTGGAGCTATCTGGATGCTAAGTTTGATGTGTACCATATATTTTGCACAGCTTGTGGAGCTCAGGCTAGAATGTCCAATGGTAATGTTATTTCTTTCTTCCTTCTTGTTTATCTAATTTAAATAATGTGGTCCATGCTTACATAATCCTGGCTCCATGTGAAATGTAAATATATTATTACCTAGTCTACTGAGAATCCCCCATGGACAATTCTATAACCTGTGTTACTTTATTCCCTCTTACCGTGTCTGTGAAACGGTGCCCGCAGTGAGGATTTTCACTTGAATGTGGTTTTTATATTCTGCATTGCCTTTCAGCACACTTGTCTCCACAGCGTCTGCTTCTCAAAGGAGTTGCATGGGCTGACATAATACCTGATGCAGACGCAGAAACACGTCTGGCTCAGTTTCAGAGCCTGATCTGGTCCAGACTTTACTTTTTACAATTGCAAATATGTCTTCTTTCAGTTGCTGCTGCCTCATTCAGCACATTTTTTTTTTTTTTAATTTTTCTATCTGGAGCCACTGATTGGACTGTCAGTAGTTGATCTTTTTTAATCTGTCTCATTATTGCTCTTCTCCCAGCCCATCTCTCCTCCTCCCAGCATAAAACCTCATTTGTAAAGCTTAGAGGTACTTCCCCAAAAAACTGAAGACAGATTATTTTGATGCTAATTCTTCCAGTTCTAAAGAGATGACAGAGGTTTTTTTCATGATGGCTGGGTGCAGCACCTGAATTGCTTGCATGAGCAAACTTCTCAAACAAACTTAATTCACAGGGTTTTGGTGAATATTTTGTGTCCGTTTTACGATCTCTAGTTGCTGTATGAATTATACTCACTTGGTCATTGAGATGTTTACTCTGTGAATATCGTAGTTAACAAAGGACTACATAATTAATTTGAGTCTACTGAAAGTAGACCTTGATTAACTCACAGTCTGTGAGGTCAGGCATCAGGGAATAGTTGCCATATGCTGGCTCTAGCTTTGCAACACCAAAGGGCACTGCATGTTTTCTAAGCAATTGGGAACTGGAACAGCATGTTGCAACTACTTCCCAAAGCCCTGGGAGAGCAGGGGAAGAAGAGAGGGCAAAACATAAGAGGCATTGCATATCTGGGCTGCTGGTGGAGCCTTGACGAAGTACAGAGCTGGCTGTGGACCAGAATCTGCCATTTAAAATCATTTTATGCCTGGTTTAACATGTAAGAAACCCATAAGCAGTAGCAAGTGGAAAGCAGGTATAATTGTTCAACATCAGCCAGTGCCTTCAAAACACTGAGGAATTAATATGAAGAAACCTCAAAATATATGTAGGATACTGTGCGTGTAGCAGGCCTAGATTTGTATTTGCACTGCTTGGCAGATGCTGTTGTCATTTTACAGCATATTACAGCACTAGAGTTAAAATGTAAACTACAGCTGCTATTACTGCTGGTCACCTTCATTTCTTTTTCCTTTTCTCCTGTATTTTTCTTGCTTCCTTTGTAGTGCCCCTTTTAGTAATCTGTAATGATGGTTACTGTTAAATCTTATTTGGAGAATGTGTTAAAAAGAAACAGGGAAGATGACTGAGAGAAATCAAGAAATGTAAGAAATAAAGGGGAATGGAGAGGCTTTTTTTTTTTCCTTTTCTTTCTTTTTTTTTCCCTGAAGTGTGGAGGACAGTATGTTTCAGTCTTGGGCTCAATAGTAATAGTACTAATACATTTTCCTGATGCTTTGACCCAGGACTGGGTTTGAGGCTAGGTTGAATTTCCAGTTGCCAAACTCAAACTCTTCCCTTTTCCTAATTGTTTGTCATAAAATTGGATGTATGAATATATACGGATATATTAATGTTATTGCTTTAGTTATCTTTAATTTCTGACACTTTCACGCATGTGTTCATATATGTGTTTATTTAAAAAACTAGGTGCAACTTCAGCAGAGGTGAGATAAGTCTCATCTTCATAATGAGATGCATCTTAGATGAGCAAATTGAGAATTAGGGTCTTCCTTTCTGGGGAAACAGTCCCATTTCAGGTAAATGTGGATTTCCCTAGGTCTTGTGTGTTCTCAGTGAATGTCCTGATGTGATGTCAGGATTTTCTTTCTGTTTTTGACAGAGAACTGGTGTCAGTAACGCTTTCTTCAGAACTTCATATTTGATGAAATGATCTTTATTTTATGAAACCTTTGTCTGTAAAACTTAATTTTGTGCAATTAAGAAAGAAATAGACTGGCTTTTTTTACTGGAGAACTTTAACTCTGTAAATACGTTTACATGGCATGTTCATAAAAGGGCAGCTAGGTATCATGGAAATTGTCTTGGTGAGATTGGATATTTTTGAAATTACTGTTCTTTAAATAGTTGGGCTGTGGAGGTTTTCCATTCCTCTGTTGGATAGTAGATGCCTTGTACACTACGAATTTTATTATATGAACAGTTACAAAAGAACAGTATTAGTAGCATTTTCTGCATTTAATCATAGGAATCTTTTAAGTTGGAAAAGACCTTTAAGATCATCAAGTCCAACAATTAACCTGGTACTGCCAAGTCCAGCACTAAATCGTGTCCCTAAGCACCATGTCTTTTAAATACCTCCAGGGATAGTGGCTCAGCTACTTCCCTGATAAACCTGTTCCAGTGCTTTATAACGCTTTCAGTGAAGAAATTTTTCCTATATCCAATCTAAATCTAATGCACTAACATTTTAGGGTAGGTTAGATGGCCTGCAAGAAAGTTTCTTGTTTCCTGGTCTCAGTAAGAAAAGCTATCTTTCTGGCATCATCTCCTACTGCTCCTTTTAATTAGTTGTCTACTGACAATGTTTCTCTCAGGGCCGCCTCAAGCTATCAAGTATGGAATTTGAAAGGGACACACTGATGCTCATTTGCAAGAGCTGTATTCTCCTTTGGATGGATTTTTCACACCTCAGCTGTTCAGTTTCAATTAGCTGCTAGTGTAGATCTCAAAAAGTCCTACACACAGTGTGGTCAGTTCTGACGTTTTTGTTGATGTGCTTCAAAGGCCTTGGGGTCTGTGCAAGTTGTAAGAGAGTGTATACCTGCCTGAGATGACACGGAGTTGGGAAAAAGCTATTATCTTGCTGCCTTACGGTTAGAGCTACAGTCTTACAATTGTTGCTAATTTTTTTAATGGCCAGTGACCTTATATACAAGTCATCCATCTGAACAAGGAAGGGCTTGAAGCTGAGACTACCAGCTCACCCTGATGTGCTTGGTGCATGCAACTTCTACCACCTATTATGATGAATTCTTACAAAATGTTGTGTTATCACTGTTTTTCTGTAAGTGATTTCATTGACAGGTGGAGTACAATTGCTGCAATTTACTGCATGGTTTTCTTCTGTGGTCTCTTTAGTTGAAATGTATGTTATGATCATTCAGGGAAAGGTCAGTGGTTTTGTAATACATTAGGCCTTAGATTTTTGTTTTGAGGATATAACTCACTTATCTTCATGTGTACCTGTTCCTCTCTGTGTGATCTGATCTGCTGCTGTAGTACATGGGTAGAAGTTGCACCTGCAAGTAGGAAGAGCGGTGAAAATACCTGGCTGCATTCAGCTGCTACCTTCAAGGCAACTTTCAGAAGCTCATTTTCCCAGAGTCAACTTGATTGCTCTCACTTACGTGAATGGGGCCTCTTTGCTACAGTGTGGAGCAAGGGATGCTGGGAAGAGCCATTGGAGGAGTCAGATCTGCTGTCATGGAGGTGAGGTCTCTTTAACAAAACATAAAATACAGCATATGGGGAACCACAGACATGACCAGCTGAACTCTGGCCAAGTTGCATGTTAGCAAAAGGCAGCATCTGCTCTGTAATTCTTGTGAAGGACAACACTAATCTCATTGAATCATTATTTCTCATGAGATAATCTTCTCTTTTTGCTTAGCTCAATCGGCGTGATTAATACTGTTTGCTAGGAAAGATACATACTGCTAGGACCAACTGAAAGGCCTTGTTGTAGTGACTGGTTACAGCCATGGAGAAGATGGCATAGGTTAACTATGGAGTCATAAAATGCATAACAGTGCATAAAATCACCCTTCAGGGTATTTTAAAATAATTTTTAAGTACTGTAGCCCCAAACAAAATGGAATTGAGTGATCTATTGTAAAATATGATAAGGGGAAGAAAATAATTTAAATATTGAATGTCAATTAAGACTGTTTAAAAGATATAGTAATGTAATAAAACCTAAAATGACAGGAAGAATTATGTTTAGCTTTTCAGTGCAAATTCCACCTCACACTTAAAGTTTGTATACTGCAAAAATGACAACCTATTTAGTTTTGTGTTTGCTGGTACTTGAATCTCCCTAGACAGATAAGCAGTATAGCTAATGTTAAGCCAGCATAGAAACTTGGATTTGATCCAAACAGTCCTTTGATTTTCTTCCACAGGAGTCCTGTTCAGAGCTGCTGGGGTATCTTTGCCTGATACCGCATTGTGCTACTTTCATGTATGCCAAATACTGCTTCCCTTGCTGCTACTGCTAATGTAGCATGTGCCTTCTCTGCATCTAAGAGAAGGAGAAGCTGTGCCTGCTAACAGGAGATGTTAGCAAAACCAAATTTCATTATCTTCCTTCTTAGATCCAATAATTTCCCTTTATATCTCCTCTTGACTGGAAGAACAAGAAATGTTGCTGATAAAGTATCATGGTCGCAAGTGGCTATTGCATATTTTCTGAGAAATGGCATTATACGTGTGACTTCCAGTATTCCTAAAAGCAGCTGAGAAGATCTGTGAGAAGAATTCAATAATCAAACCATCAGAAAGTCACTTAGAAACACACTGGAAAATGCTTTTATTTGAAAATTGGTCAGTATAACTACTACCTCATGTTTTGCCATTGTAATTTCAACATACTTGTAGCTGACATTATTACTTCATCTAGACTGAGTGGAGATTAACACTGCATTTCCTCTGAAAGCTGTGATGATAAGCTTCCAGCTGGAATGCACTTTTGCTTTAGTTCCATCAATTCTGTAAGAACAGCCTCATGAAATAATGTGAGGGTAGGAGGAAAAGAAAATAGAACTGAAAATAAGAAATATTCTATTGGAAAGTCCATTGGGTAATGGATATTGCTAAACCTAGAATTCCAGGGAACTATTTTCAGAATTAGGAATTATGGGGTTTCCAGGTAATTTTCTCTATTCAGAATCCGCAAGTCCATGCTGAGGATAAAGATGCCAACACCAGAATGTCCAGCACCTTTTAAAACAATCCTGGGTAGGTAGTCTTGTATTCTTAATTTGGATTTCGTTTAGTCAATTTGCAGGCCACACTGAGTAACTTCAGTTAGAGCTTTACCTTTGATCCTTTCCTTGTAAGTGGTCACTACGCTGGTACTAAGCATTTTTTAGAGATATGTATTGGGAAGGGTGGGGTTGCAATGTAAAATCAGCTGTCATGAATCATAGAATCATAGAACAGTTAGGGCTGGAAAGGACCTTAAGATCATCTGGTTCCAACACCCCTGCCATGGGCAGGGACACCTCACACTGAACAATGTCATCCAAGTCTCTGTCCAGCCTGGCCTTAAACACCGCCAGTGATGGAGCATTCACAGTTTCCCTGAGCAACCCATTCCAGTGCCTCAACACCTTACAGTAAAGACTTTCTTCCTTATATCTTATCTAAACTTCCCCTGTTTAAGTTTGAACCCGTTACCCCTTGTCCTCTCACTACAGTCCCTAATGAAGAGTCCCTCCCTGTTGCAAAATGGCGGGAGAAATGAAGCACTCGATACGAGTGATCGACAAACCTCAAATTTTATTAGTACCACACCAACTATTATACTCATTTTAATTAGCCTCATGCATAGTACAAAAGTGAGCTCATTATTGGTTGTAGGTTAGCTAGCGGTCTCAGAAACACTAAAGCATTCAGCAAATACCTAATTGGATACATCTTTTAGCCAAGTGTCAGCAATAATTTAGTCATTGGTTATTACAATAAGCGATTCACCCACTATAGTTACAAGAGTAGATAGTTTCAACATTCCTGTGCTGTCTGCCCTACTCAAGATCCTGTCTTGCTGACTACCACATTGTATTATAGTGTAACGTTGTATATATGCCCAAGGTTGCTCTAGCCTTACTTCATCAGCAGCTGTGTCAGCAGCTTTAAGCAGCCTAGCCAGAGGCCTATACAACTTGAGTCCTTACTCTTGCTAACTCATCTGACATGAGTAGCTCAGTCATGCTAACGTGCTTTCGCTCATTGAGCCATTCCTCCACACCTCCCAGTATCCCTATAGGCCCCCTTCAGATATTGGAAGGCTGCTATGAGGTCTCCATGCAGCCTTCTCTTCTCCAGGCTGAACAGCCCCAACTTTCTCAGCCTACCTTCATACGGGAGGTGCTCCAGTCCCCTGATCATCCTCGTGGCCCTCCTCTGTACTCATTCCAAGAGTTCCATGTCCTTTTTATGACACAATTGCCTTTACGACAAAACAAGAGCCAAAGAGCAATTTGATTTTCCAGGCAATCATGCTTGGCTCCTGAGAGAGAATTGCAGGATGACAGCTGAGACTTCTGAATGCCCTGTATCAGGGCTTCCTAATCTTGTGGGACATCCTGACAATAGTCAGTTTGCTGCTTCTCTGTGGAAGAAACACAAGTAAATATGAATTTGGGTGCTGAGTGGGGTGATTGTCCCAGAAATCTTTCAAAAAGTGAAAATTTACTGTAAAAGATTATTGGACTCTAAAATACTGTTGCTGCTAGGGAATTTTTCTTGTTTGTAACTCTAGTATATTCCACTCAGGTTTATATAATGCTGTTAGTCTCATGTTTTAAACCATTTTCCATTTCCTTTGGTTGCTCTGTTGTATTTAGTAACACACCAACGAGGGCTGAAGGTGAACAAGAAAGAGTACAAGGGGGGGTGTGTGCATGCATGCATGCGTGTGTTTATGTATATGTGTGTGTATGCGGGGAGAAGGAGCAAATGCGGTTTTAGAGCTGGAAACAATTTCCAGACAGAGGCATCTCTGCTGACATCAAAGAAGGTCGTAGCTATGCTGACAACTGAGCGTTGGGAGAAGGCTTATTCTATGCTAAAGTAAAATTTATACCACAGCAGCTGGATTGAGCTCCTGCTCTGCCTGATCTCTTTGAGTTTCCGATGATTCAGCCCTATGAGGAGAAGGTGTCCTAAGGTATATGGCTGTTAGACCATCTCATTGGAAGCTGTTGGAGAACTCCTGTTGAAGAGCATTTGGTGTGCACACTGGCAGCAGCAGTGGTGCTGTGAAAGCCTGCCTCTGAGGAGCTGCTTCCACAAGTAGGTACAGTTTCCATTGCTGGGAGCAATTGTGATCCCTGCACAGCCAGATGACAAACTGGCATGTGTATTATGCGCATATAGAAAATTCTGCATGAATGTGACATATTATCATAGCTGCAGTAGGTCATTGCAGCTTCAGGGGTCCCTTGAAGGTTGTCTACTATGCAGTCTAATTGGGAACAAGACTTTTATCTATTCTTGGCCCACTATGAAAATTTTCTCTAGCAAGGAGTAAACTCTCATCAAAAGAGTTGATGAGAGTAAAAAAAAAATGATGAGAGTAAAAAAAAGAAGTTTTTTTTTGCTATGGACAGTGCTAGGGCAGGGTAAAAAGGGAAGGGAGGAGTAATGACAGTTCACACCAAATGATAATGTTTTATATCAACATGTTCCTAGACCTAATTATAGAGCTCTGAAGTGACTATAAGGGGGACTAGTAATCCATGGCTATCCAGAATAGTATATTTCAAATAATAAGAATTAGCTGTTAGGATCAGATTTGTAAAATTCAGAAGCTCACAATATAATAGGAAAATGTGTCTGCATTTGTTGCCTTGTTCTGCCTGAATGCAAGTGGGCTGCTGAGCTTCTAAGTACAGCCTCTACACCTAGTAATACCTCTAGAATGACTCGCGGAAACTTGAATGCATGCATACGTGCATCTTTTTTGACAGTCTCCCAGACTTGCTATGTGAAGCCCAGTGGTCTCTATGTTGCTTTTAATCTTGAAAGGTCAGATGAGAGAGATGCACAGAGCCATTCAGCCTCTTGGCATTAACTGTTTACTTGCATCTTCAGAAAGTGTGGAGCTGAGGTTCTGTTCTGAAAAAATACCTTAAAGAGGCACTTTGCAAGGGTGTGTTGTGAATTTTTTTCTACAAACATCAACTCTGCAGTGGAATAACTGAGTAATGATTTTTTAATAAGGTGTCTAGCCCTGTTTTAGTGCAATTTCTGTCTGCAGCACGTATTGTATCCTTCAGAAACATTTTCAGAGGATGTCATTGAAATCCTATTGTAGATAGTTTTGCAAAGATTGGGCTGTCAGAGCAAACAAGAGCCCTTGACTGCTGAGGAGATGCTGAACCATTTCTTGAGGGATGGTAATGACATTTATGAGCTGGTGTAACTTTGCAAATGAAAAGGAAATATTTTGTATGTCAATCTAGTATTGTCGTTAGTATCTTGTGATTAATTTCAGCCTTCTCCACATGTTACTTGGCTGGCTGTAACTCTTGCAAGCAGCTTGTTGAGGACAATATGCTGCATAACAGTCTTTGCAGAAGCAATGTATTGCGATTCTTTGCAATTAGTAAAGAGAAAATTAACCCTCTTTTGAGCTTTTCTGGCCATGCTACATGCTGAACAAATGAAATGTTCCCTGAATATACCTCTGCAGCAAAGACCCAACTACTTTAAGCTGCTCTGAGGCTTAAATAGTACTTAAAAGTAAAGCATGTGAACTGGTAATACTTATTTTTCTCAGGAAAACACTTTTGAAAGCCAAATAGAGAAAGTTTCCAAATCTAGAAATATGAATGCAACAATGAACTTGAAGCTGGATTGCAAACAGTTGTATTTCCTCTGTGTTTTAAGGTCATGCTCAACCATTTGATTTTGTCTGGTTCCAACTCCATATATCTATGTTAAGGATCTCAAATTCCAAGGATGAGATCGCTCTCTTTAATGATTTGAGGACATTGTGATGTCTGTTAATATTGATATGATGGCTATAATAAGCTGTGAGATTCTTCTGTTAGCTTTTTTGTATAACTTCTAACTGTTATTCTTAGGAAAGCAGGTGAAATATTTAACGTATGGTTGCTTCCATTAGAAAGGAAAAATGTGTGTGTGGGGGAAGGGGTGGGTTAAGAGTTAGAACGAACATAATTGAGGTTGGTTGTGAAAATGGGTGTAGTGTTATCATATACTGCTTGTCCTTGAAGGTGCAGTGCAGAAGGAGTATTTAGTGTACTGCATATTGTGCTTTTCTATAATTATATTAGGGGTGATATTTAATAATAGCTGCTGGGGAAGCTGCATACAAAGAACTTTGAATATAGTAGATATAATTATCCTGTAATCAAAATTAGTGTGTGTTTTGGATGCATCTTGTGTCAACCAATAACAGTATCTCTCAGAATTTAAGAAGCTTCATAGTAGTTTTGTTCTGGAAGTCACCATTGACAGAAGCAATTTTTTTCTGGCTTTAAATAAATACTTGGTTTTTTTTTTTTCTCATGGCTAGACCTCATCCAGTATTTTGAAAACTATTTTAGGTGTTTGTAGGAGAAGTGTGCTATAATAATTCATCTTTTTGCCTCTGTCAGGTGTTAAATGTGCAAATCAGGGGAACTCTGATGTGACTATGCTTCTCAAAGGATTTGTTTATGCCTTAGGGTTTATATACATGTGGGCTTTGTCACATGTTTGTAAGGGACAAAAATTTCCTGCATCCATACTTACAAAGAGCTTTTTTGCATATAGTCATTTGTGACAGCCCCTGAGAATAGGTGGAAGAAAATCTGCCTCTTCAGCCTAATTATATTTTGAGTTTCTGTTTTGATGTATTTTTAATCATGTTACTGGTTGATGTAGATTAGTGGTTTTGATTCAGTATATGTCCTCAAAGATATTTCACAGGTTGACTCAGAAGTAGGACAGCTGTTTACACTAAGTTGCTGCTGGTGCACAGGAATCGGTTCAGGCAAGTTAAACTGAGATAAAATGAGGTGTACTGATAAACATAGACAAAGTAAGCAGCTAAACATAGAATCATAGAATAGTTAAGGTTGGAAATGACCTTAAGATAATCAAGTTGAAGCCCCCCTGCCATGGGCAGGGACACCTCACACTAAACCATATAACCCAAGGCTCTGTCCAACCTGGCCTTGAACATCGCCAGCGATGCAGCATTAACAACTTCCCAGGGCAACCCATTCCAGGGCCTCACCAACGTCACAGTAAAGAACCTCCTCCTTATATGCAATCTAAACTTCCCCTGTTTAAGTTTGAACCCGTTACCCTTTGTCCTCTCACTACAGTCCCTAATGAAGAGTCCCTCCCCAGCATCCCTATAGGCCCCCTTCAGATATTGGAAGGCTGCTATGAGGTTTCCATGCAACCTTCTCTTCTCCAGGCTGAACGGCCCCAACTTTCTCAGCCTATCTTTATACGGGAGGTGCTTCAGTCCCCTGATCATCCTCGTGGCCCTCCTCTGTACCCATTCCAACAGTTCCATGTCCTTTTGATGTTGATGACACCAGAACTGCACACAATATTCCAAGTGAGGTCTCAGAAGAGCAGAGTAGAGGGGCAGGATCACCTCCCTCAACCTGCTGGTCACGCTCCTCTTGGTGCAGCCCAGGATACGGTTGGCTCTGTGGGCTGCGAGCGCACACTGAAGCCAGCTCATGTTCATTTTGTCATCAACCAACACCCCCAGTTCCTTCTCCGCAGGGCTGCTCTGAATCTCTTCCCTGCCCACCCTGTAGCTGTGCCTGGGATTGCTCCAACCCAGGTGGAGGACCTTGCACTTGGCATGGTTAAACTTCATCAAGTTGGCATCAATCCACCTCACAAGCGTGTCAAGGTCCCTCTGGATGGCATTCCTTCCCTCCAGTGTATCAACCGAACCACACAGCTTGGTGTCATGGGCAAACTTGCTGAAGGCGCACTCAATCCCACTGTCACCGACAAAGATGTTGAACAAGACCGGTCCCAACAGCGATCCTGGGGGACACCTCCTGTTACTGGTCTCCATCTGGACATTGAGCCGTTGACCACAACTCTTTGTGTGCGGCCATCCAGCCAGTTCTTTATCCACCGAGTGGTCTACCTATCAAATTGATGTCTCTCCAACGTAGAGACAAGGATGTCATGCGAGACAGTGTTGAATGCTTTGCACAAGTCCAGGTAGATGACATCAACTGCTCTACCCCTGTCCATCAGTTCAATAGTCCCATCATAGAAGGCCACCAAATTGGTCAGGCAGGATTTGCCCTTTGTGAAGCCATGCTGGCTGTCACCAAGCGCCTTGTTGTTTTTCATGTGCCTTCCAGGAGAATCTGCTCCAAGATTTTTCCAGGCACAGAGGTGAGACTGACTGCTCTGTAGTTCCCCAGCTCATCCATTTTGCCCTTCTTGAAAATGGGGGTTATGTTTCCCTTTTTCCAGTTGTTGGGAACTTCACCTGACTGCCATGATTTTTCAAGTATGATGGTCAGTGGCTTAGCAACTTCCTTTGCCAGCTCCTTCAGGACTCGCGGATGGATTTCATCAGGTCCCATGGACTTGTGCATGTTCAGGTTCCTAAGATGGTCTCAGACCAGATCCTCTCCTACAGTGAGCCTAAGGTCTTCATTCTCACAGTCCCTGAATCTGCCTTCCAAGACTTGGGTGGTGTGGTCAGAGCATTTTTCAGTGAAGACTGAGGCAAAGAAGTCATAAAGAACCTCAGCCTTCTCCGAATCCAGGGTAGCCAGTTCTCCCGATAGCTTCCTGAGGGGACCCATGTTGTCCCTAATCTATCTTTTATTTGCAATGTCCCTATAGAATCCCTTCCTGTTATCTTTAGCCAAGTTTGATTCTAAGTGGGCCTTAGCTTCCCTAACCTGGTCCCTATCTTCCCAGACAGCATCCCTATATTCTTTCCAGGCTGACTGTCCTTGCTTCCACTTTTTATAAGCCTTTTATTTTTCCTTCTGGGTTTCCTCAGGAACTCCTTATCTGTCCAAGGAGGTCTCCTGACCCTTCTGCAGCACTTCCTTCTAGTCGGGATGCAACACTCCTGAGCTTGTAGTAGGTGATCCTTGAATATCAACCAACAGTCTTGGGCCTCCCTGCTCTCTAGGGCTCTATCTTATGGGATCTTACTGAGCATGTTCCTGAAGAGGCCAAAGTCTGCTCTCTAAACATAAAATATGGTCATATAAAACAAAATTGTGCCTTAAAGTGAAACTCAGGATTTAGTAGCTTGTTTAAGAAATCTTGCTTTCAAAATATGAAGTTTTCAAATGAATTATAAACTTGTTGCAGTAGCATCTGGTGTAGCTCTTAAGCCAAAAAGCTGCTGAAAAAATACAGTAAAAACTGGAAATTTAATGGAGGGCAGCATCTGGGGTTTTACTAGGTTAGTGGTAGTCAGCTTCAGACTAGCTAACAGGGAGATACTTAACATGGAGGATTTTCTGGCAGCAAAATTGTAATGGCATTCTGCAAAGGATGAAACTTTTTTTATATACAATCTAGCTAGTTTTTAAGGATTTTTTTTAATTAAAATGTTATTTTTGCAGTTGAACAGTAGCCTCAGTGTCAGACTCATTCACTCATTTCATAAGTATGATTGTACTGAGGTGATGAATTACCACATCCAGGACTTTCCAATTAAAGGCTGTGGAGTTTGTTGTGCAGTTTTGACATGGACTGATAGATTACACAGCAAAGGAACCGATCTACATGTGCATTCACTTTCATTTTAAGGGGTGATTTGAGGAAAGTAAGCGGTGTACCATCTTGAACTAAACCTATACAATCCAGAAGAAATTGAAACAAGAAATAATTGAGCTAAAACACTGAGAGATTTCTGTAGTTTACATAGCTGTTACCTTGGTGGTTAAGGTGGATACCATAGATAACAGTTGGGGCTGTTCAGCCTGGAGAAGAGAAGGCTGAATGGAGACCTCATAGCAGCCTTCCAGTATCTGAAGGAGGCCTATAGGGATGCTGGGGAGGGACTCTTCGTTAGGGACTGTAGTGATAGAACAAGGGGTAACAGCTTCAGACTTAAACAGGGGAAGTTTAGATTGGATATGAGGAAGAAATTCTTTACTGTGAGGGCGGTGAGGCACTGGAATGGGCTGCCCAGGGAAGTTGTGAATGCTCCATCGCTGGTGATGTTCAAGGCTGGGTTGGACAGAGCCTTGGATGACATGGTTTAGTGTGAGGTGTCCCTGCCCATGGCAGGGGTGTTGGAACCAGATGATCTTAAGGTCCTTTCCAGCCCTAACTATTCTATGATTCTGTTCTATGATTCTGTAATTGTTTTGTTGCAGGCAGTGCCAGTTTAGTTGTCTTTTGATTTACAGCACTTCACAGTAGCAGTTCTGTGCAAGACTTCATTATGTTTCCTATGCTTCCTTTTTAATTGGCAATGAATCAGAAATTCCCTGCTACTATGTATGATATAAATAATATACCTGTAATTTGTTAACTTATTATATGTTTGGATTAACTACCATTTCATCAGTATTCCCTGTGTTTTCTTATGCTTTTCTGTGGGTGTTATTACATAGCACCTGAAATGTGAAATGTGCTAGAATTAGTGCACGCCATGCTCTCAGTGTCTGATGGCTGGGATAGGGAGGTCTGCCTTCCCTGTGTGTTTAAAGCAACATCTATAGTAAGCTTTTTGCATAAGGGTTCCTGAAAAACTGTGAACAATTTACTTCAGATTCTTCCTTGGATAACATTTTGGACAAATGTCGTCCTTTGTAGTCTGTGTTCTCATTTAAATGCATGTTTTCTTGTCAAGGCCACAGAAATTGGGAAACTGCAATGAGCAAAGAGGAAAGGTGGTGCAGCTACAGCAGAGGCCTGAAATGCTCAGATTTCATCTGCCTTTGCTGATGATTTCTTGTGTTTCCACAAATCTTGTAGCCTTTTTCTTCCTTTTTTAAAAAACAAAACAACCATAAAACAGAACAGTAAAAAGTCTTCTGGTTGCAAGGAATCATCAAAATGTAAAGCTGGTGCTTCACAGCTTCTTTGTCCCTTAATGCTCTCGTTTCTTACTTTTTTGTGTCACAAATAGATGTATTTCCAGCTGTATTCAGAATACATCAAAGTAGCACTTCTGGGTTTTTGATATTTTGAGAAATTTCTGTTTTCCAAAACAAAGATTTTCCCTGCTGCCAGGTGAAAGGTTCCTTGCATGCCATTTCTATGGTTCCTCATTGGGCTGCATATCCTGATTGTTAATATTATTTTCTCATGTTTTGCCTTGACTCTGACTGGAGTAATTTTAAAAGTGTGTGCTTCTGCAGAACACAGTAATCCTACTTCTGAAAGTGCTCTTAAAATTCCATGCTGAAGTTCTTTAAAAAAATTCTGTTTGCATGGAATGAAGGAAACTAAATATTTTAAAAGTCTGTAGAACATTCTCATGAGTTTTGATACACTGATGTCATAATGATATTACTGAATTTACCCTCATTAGGCATCAACAGTTGCTTACTGTAAGTTTATTTGTGGTAAATTTTAGGAAGGCAATCAGTTTGCCTTTTTATATCAATATTTAAACATGTTTTCTTTGTGCTAAGGTCCTGTGTTATAGTATGTCGACTATTTAGTTATAATGAGTTACCTTTTATTTTAAAAGAACCTGCAAAAAGGGAAGCAGTTGTGAAATTTGTGTTTATGTGGAAAAAAGGTGTTTATCTCTGTTAGTTGAATGGCATCACTGTAGTACAGGGTTGCAGGGGTTAACTTCTCATGCTTACACATGAAAATTGGTATGCAAGTGGGAAGTTGAATGAGTGGTGGGAGGTTTTTATCCATTCTCCCCAAGAGTTTGGCAGAGCTTGTATGAGAGCAATGTCTCTCATCATCCTGTTAAAAAACAGTGGGCTTCTGTTGCATTTCTGTTAAATGGTAGCTCTGGTATTTTTAACAGGGAGTAGATTCCTTGTTCATGCATGTTTCTATAGAAAAATGATACGCAGATGAATAGAAGTCATAGGCTGAGGCTACATCACATTTCTGCTAGCCAGGCTGGTGGGAGAATAGGCAGGATTGTCAGCTGGGAATGCAAACTGGCATTTCTGCAAAATTTTGGCTCTTGTTTTAAGTAGTCTGAACAGCCTCGGGGCAGTGAGCCAGTAGGGTCCAGAACTGGTATGGAGAATGATGTGTTTGAGGAAGTGAGCAGCAAATACAAACTTACATTGCCAGGCAGCAGCTATTTGTCTGTGTTGGCATGCTGTTGGAAATGTATGTGTACTTCACTAGGAATGAGTTTGTAGTTGAGAAAGAGGAAAAGGAAGGATTTATGACTAAAGAGAGGATCTCCGCTAATTCACAAGCATAAAATTTAGGATGGTGCCTCAGGAGGTAGAAAATCCCAAGCCTCAAATGCTGTGTCGTGGTTTTCAAAACTGGAAAGTTGCAAATCCTCAAGGTGTAAATGCAGAGGGGTGAGTTGCAGACACAGTACTGAGCTTCCCTTCACCAGGGGCAATCACAGCTTCTCAAACTCATTTTCTCTAATGATCTTTGTGTCAGTTTCCCAGACTAGCCTCAGTGTCTTGGTTTCCTGGCTGAAATAGGAGTCATGGTGCTAATTTCCATCACGACAATGCCACAAGAGGGGTGCATCTAAGGGTATTTATTGGAAGTGTGTTTATCTGGCAATGGTGGTGCTTCTATTGTGCTCTAAAATGAAGGATTGCAGAACTTTTTGCATATATTTTTGCAATATTGTGATATATGGCAAATTTGCTAATAAAGTGCAGACCTTGGTTAACCTAGCTTCTGCAGTTCTGATGCATACAGATCCTGCAAAGGGATGCTGTAGTACAGAGAGCTTTTACCTAGGAAATTGATGGTTTTCAGTCTGCAGAAACTGAAAGCACATGCTGAACTCTTCATCTCTGAGAACCTACTTTTGTGTTTAAAAGTTGAATTTTCAATGGTGTGTATAAGGACTGTTACAACCATTTGCACTTCCCACATTCAATTTTTTAGTACTTGTCCATTCATTTTATGCCTCCATGTATTAAACTATAACTTAAAAAAAAAAGCAAAGCTGTTTTTTGAGATGTTTTATTTCTAGTCATGTTTTTACTAGAGACATATTCCATCAGCAGCAATGACTCTATGACTTCACCTCCTTACTTGTAGATCTGTGAGCTGTAGGGGACAGCAGTGAGAATCTATTGCATGACTTTTAAGTGGGAAGATTACAACCCCATTTTTTTTTTTTCCCCCAGAAAATACTAAGCAGTCTCTCTGGACAAAAAAAAAGAAAAGCTTAGTGTGGTAAATATACTATTAGAGAGGTGGAGAGAATTTGGGGACGGAAGAATACTCCCACCCAGACAACCTTTGAGTTTTGCTGATGAACCAGAAGGGTATTTAATTCAGTATTCTTCTCCCCTCCTTGTTGATCTTACTTCCTTAAGAGAGCAGGCACTGGGAGCTGTTTCCCCTTTCAATTTTCTGTTGCCTTGGGCTTTCACTCCATTCCCATGGTGACTGTAATTTTTTGAGAACTGGCCCAATAAACCATGATGGTATTTTCATCATATTCTGTACGGTAGCATTGCCAATAGTACAGTGTTTATCACAGGGCTAAAAATCCCAATGTAGAGACAAACTGTCTGAAGAAGAATAATGTATGTACCAGAGACAGTTCTTTTATGGGTAGGTTAAACAGACAAGTCAGCTTGATAATATATAGCTCTCCTCTCTTTTTGTGTGTAGTATTTTCTTAAATGCCCGTAATGTTGCACAAGTCTGAGTTTCTAGCACTCTGTAGCTTTTTTCTAGACAGTAAAAGAAACTTAATTCAGATGAAGTAATGAAGATTTAAGCCATGACTAAATGGTCTTCTAGACCATTTAGGTGTTTAATAGTCTGAATATTTTAAATTGTTGGCTATTTGTGAGCCTTCTTTTTTTGCATATGATTTTCAGAAGACACTATCTTACTTTACAAAAAGATGGAAAATTAATAGAAGATCTCAGCTAATGTGTAAACTTGTTATAGCCCTTGTGGCTTAACCAGAACCAAAAAAGAAGAAACTGATAAGGAACTTGGTGTATATGATAGAATCATATAATCATAGAATATCAGGTTGGAAGGGACCAGAATCATCTGGTCCAACCTTTCTTGAAAAAGCATGACCTAGACTAGATCTCTAAATGTCCCAGCACCATGCCCAGCCAGATCTTAGAAGTGTCTAGTGTTGGGGAATCCACCACTTCAGAGGGTGATTATTCCAACGGCTGATTGTTCTCATTGTGAAAAATTTGCCTATTGTATCCAGTATCATTGCAGCACCACAAGTAAGTCAAAACTAACTAGTGTGAACGTGTGTATGTGGATCTGTGCAAGTAATGGTTTATGAGCAGTAAGGGATGTGTCTTGCTTTCACATAGAGGTAGGTTTGTTACCTCTTCAGGAAGAAGCCTGTATTTTTGTAAATATCCATGCTGGGCCTGCTACACTGAATGGCTGTGGCTTAAAGCTAAGAGGAGGTTTAGGTAAATGTAAAACCAAAATGAAGAGAATAGTAGGGGGCGTGATCACACGTGGTCAGCACTTTTCAGTGCTAATAATCAGGTTTTTGGCTCTAATCTTGCTGAAATAATTTCCAGCTGACTTCAAATGTGTTTGGAGTGAATCATGCTTAACCTCCCATATGCTTCTAGCGTATTATGTAGAAAAGGTCATATTTTTGTGTTGAAACTGATGATCATTGAAGACCATTGCATGTGGGATTCCCAAAAGATTCTTCAGACAGATTTTCATGCTTTGTAGAGCCCTTCTGAAGCTAGTAGCGTCTCCCGTTTGCTTCATCATTTAATCATGGAAGTAACTTTGGAAATTCAGTATCTAGTGGTGCACTGGACTAAATGCTAGGTTTAATTTAACGCTTCTCTGGATGGGGGTGGAAAGAGGAATAAGTGTTAAATCAGGAAGGAAGTATTTTTTGTTGCTCTAAAGAAAATTGCTCCTTTCACTGAGAGAGGAAATTGCCCTTTCTTTGAGGAGGTAAGTAAAAGCACTGCACTGAAAAGGTTGACCAGTATGGTGACTGAATGATTTAAGGAAATGGTCACAATGAACTTTTCTAGTACCACCAGTAATGCATTTTACTTTTTTATGTCGACTTTTAGTATGAGTTCAGTATCAGTTTTTTAAAATTTGAAAAGGACCTATAAT
The DNA here is from genome assembly GCA_017639245.1 of Myiopsitta monachus. Taxonomy (NCBI): domain Eukaryota; kingdom Metazoa; phylum Chordata; class Aves; order Psittaciformes; family Psittacidae; genus Myiopsitta; species Myiopsitta monachus. Next base: position 42,351,880 of record CM029941.1, on the reverse strand, counting down.
TTATTTGCTTGTGTAACTTAGCATCATATTGTTTAAATCTTATTTGCAAAATTGTTAGCTTCTGCTTAGTACCAGTGTGAGCTATAAAAATGGCCAGAACTGTCAGTACATATGAAAGGAAAAGAATTTCTGATCTGCTCTTGTAAATACATATTATAATTAGTTTTCCCTGTGTTTTTGTAAGTAGAAACGCTGTCAAGTAGTCAGTGTCCAGTGCATGTTCAGTGATAACAGAGCATGAAAATAGGGGAATGGGCCATGCTGGCAGCAGTGCTGTCCATTACAAATTTTACCTAAAACAGCATAGAAGAAAATCTTACTGTTCCAGTTAAGTGAACATGAGAAGAATGTGCTTAATGTTAGTAGCATGCTCAGTTTGCTTGCCTGTCTATAATGATCACTTCTGCTACAAAAAGAGGTCTTTTAAAGTACAACATGGTCCTAGTAAAATTCTAGTATCCACTGCATACTTGTGTGGGTTTTTATTTGATTGGTAATTAGTTTAATTTTAGGGTTTGGGCACTTGTTTAATATCAAGATCCATTTTGTGATGGGTTTCTTCGGTTTCTTCTTGGGTTTTTTTTTTTTATTTGCTTGTTTTTTAAAGGCATTTACAAATGCCAAGTCTGTGAAAGAAATAGGGATCTACGCTTGTGTCCTGGGTTCAGCAATAGCAGTGATGAGATCAGAATGAGGTCTGTCATTGCCATGATCTGTGGAGCATGTGTTGTTCCATGCTAACTCTTTGTGCAATGGCACAGAGGAGAGCTGAGGGAGAAATGGTGGTGAGTGGATCACTGAACTGCATGAAGCCATGGGGCAGTTCCCATTAGAGGCAGTGCATGGATGTGCAGGTGCAGTAATGGCCAGAGTGTTCCTTGGAACTGGGGAAGCATTTCATTTCCTCATTTTCTGCATATATCATACGTGCAAACCCCATTTGGTTCATCTTCATGTAGTGGAGGGAAAAAAAATACTCTAAATGCAGGATTTTCTGGTTTTGTTATTTTATTTTAATGACTTTATTTTTTGGCTTTAAGCAATGATTGTTCAATAAATACTCAGGGATATATTAGTTAAACTTATTAATATGCTAACTACAGAGATCTTTTCTCCCTTTTTAGATTTTTTTTTTGAGTAAAGAAAATCAATATAAAGTTTCTGTAGTTAAGTTTTTTAGAATCTGTCCTTTCTCATTTGAAATGTCTTTGGTAGCTTTAGGTGTGTTAAAACATAAAGGGGAAAGACTGGCATTTCCTGAAAGGAAAGATCAAAGAGCATAAGGTTTGTGCAAAGTAAGATATGAGTTGTATTACCCAGTTTCCTAGGGAATTTCAAAGTAAATTTCAAGCCCTGCTACTTTTAAAATATTTAAGATTTATGCAACTTATTGGTCAGCTTATTTTTGAACTAATGAAGCAGAACTAATTAGTTAGCTTTTTCATCTTTAGAAAACTTTAAAATTAAACAATCATAATTAATGAAATGAATACACAGATGTCTTTGGTTCACATGAAAAGAGAGTGAAGAACTGAAGCTATAGCATTCTGTTTTATTACATGATTTACTCAATCGTATGCCTTGAAGGCGTTATTCTTCTTGTTCTGCTGGTTCAAGTTTATCCCTCTGCTGAACAATTATGCTCTGATGTAATTTCCCATGACTTCACCAATTGATACTGGGAGCAAACCTACTTTTTCTGGTTTCCCTTTGGGAGTAAAATAAACTTTTCAAAGGCTCCTGATGCAAGTAGGTTGAAGGGGTCCAGCAATCTTGAGTAAGTAGCTGTCTCATCTTTGATAGTTCCCATGAATATGCTAGGTGTTGTACCTGTGCACTCATGCATTGTAACACTCTTCTTAGCTGCCAGCTAGCTCTTGGTAGAAAGCTCTGTGTATTTGCTCTGCCTCTTTCAAGTGGATGCCTCTGGCACATTGCTAGGTCTTGTGACTGCTAACAGTTTTTCCAGTTTTCCCTGCCCTGCATGGGAAATGATGACATGCAAGTGAACAGGGTAATCTAGGCCCACATCTTCCCCTCTGCCAATCTGTGGCTGGCCCTCCTTGTACTTTTTTCCTGTGAATGCTTGATGTATGCTTGTGATATTGCCATGACATGTGCATGTATGTCACACCTTCAGAAGTGTGCATGATGTGCAGTACAGCATCTCACAATGTTAAGTTCTTGAAACCAGAAACAAATTAAGTAAAGGACAAAGAAAATAGGTAAGCATGCTAATGCAAAGGGAAATGCAAGTGTGATCCTGGATTGCTGGGTTACATATACCTTGAATTTTATTGAGACCAAGGCAAGCAAACTTATGCACTGAGCTCTTCATTCCATCTTAGGAGTTGTATGCAAGTTTGAGCTCCATAGATTAACATGAAGACATCCTTTTGTGATGTTCAAATAACAGCTTGCATTGTAGGCTGAGATGCTAGCCTGAGACTTCAAGGTGCTGTGAGGTTCCTGCTTCTTTTTCTTTTTGTGTCTTCCTAGCTGTAAACTTACTCAGCTTCCACCAAATGTAAAGTTATGGGGCATTTAACCCTTGCAGTGTTAATTCTGACTTTTTAAAAATAAAACCAGTAAGATTTGCAGAGTGGGTCCAGGATGTGTAATTAAACCTTAGTCTTTTGCAGGAGGAATCCCCTGAATCTGTCTTAGAGCTAGTATTTTAAAAATGCAGTTGGCAAGCATATTAAACTGTATTATTTACTCAGAATAAATTTCTCAAAATTTTTTTCACCCCTTTGTTTTTGAAAGCAATGAAAAATTTGTCATAGTAGTCTGAAAGTTTGTGTTGCTAGCCCAGAAGCTGGCATTGCTGAGGTGGTAGTGGTATGTTGGTTTAGACTGATTCTGCTGCCACTCTCACTGTTACGTGCTTTAGACATCAACACAATTAAGTAGGTTAGTACTGAATGTATGAAGGTCATCATTGCTTTCCATATCACTGGTAAGTCTGGTGTAGACCCAGCTTCAATAAAACTCTGTGAAAGCAAAGTTGAATCTGGTGCTGTATGCATCCCATAGTGGTCTTGTAATGCTTCCCTTCTCTATTATCTGGGATGGTTCTGCTTTCCTCTGCCCTGTGTATGTGTCCTGTCAGCAGAGTCATCTGCCTGTCTTCGGATGTAACCCAAATGACTGGTTGGGGAATACTAATGTTATCCATGTTTCCTTCATGTGATCTTTGGGATATGTTGGACTGAGACTAATGATCAGAATAGAACTTTGAATTTTCCGTGATGTTCTCTGAGAAGTTAGTATAGGCAAGAAAGTCTGTGGTTTTCCTTTTTTGTTTGTTTTATGGTGCTTTTGGTGGGGGTGGTGTTAAGGTTTTTCTTAGCTTCGGATGCATGAAAGAAAGAACTACTGTACTTTCATAGTTATATTTCTGAGGGGAGACATGCTCTGTTTTTCAGTGCTACTTTTCTTGGTTGTTTGATTACCTTAATGAGAATTTGCTTTTGAAAAGAAAAAACCCAACAATCCAACCCATAACTTTATTACTTAGATGTTTTCTGTGAATGTACTGGACAACCTTGAGATATAAGTAGACAAATTTCCTGGTCCATCCTTAATGCAGCAGCTTTCCAGAGGAGTTAGGCTGTATAACACCTATGATTTTTTTTTTTTGTTTTGCATCACCAGGAGACAATCATAACATCACTTATTAAGATGGAAAGTTAATAAGAATTTTCCCTCTGCAGGGGGGCTCCTCTGGAGCAATTCATTGCTCCAGACTAGCCTGAATGAGACTGTCAAGACTGAAATACTGGTGTTAAGTGGATGGAATGGGTGGATGATCATTGTCAAGCTGCATAATACAACTAAGACCCAGATGTTTTTGTTGCTGTATTTTAGGGTGTGCAGTGCTGAGAAGATCAGAACAGGAAAGGGTTTGGAAGTACATTATTCTTCACTATAACAAAATAGGCATCAAAACATGAGGAAGTGTAATACAGCCTTTTTGGCACATGAAGAGAGAAATTGATAGGAAAGCAAACAGTAAGACAGAAAACTGTCAAAGCATAATTAGTTAAATCTAGGCAATTTGTCACTAAACTTTTTTATTACCAAGCACTAAAATTTATGAAATGGAAAAGATTATCAGATGTTTATCATAGATTATCAGAATAAAGGCTATTTATACACTTGGTATAGTATTCAGACAGGAGATGTTATTCTGGTATGTCTTGCTGCTGCAGTTGGAAGCAATGTTGAGTGATATTCACAGCAAAACAGTTTTTTAGGAATTTATATTTTATTGTTTGAATCCATTATGCCATTTCAATAAAATGTGTCATACTCATTCCTAGATCAGATAAATTGCTGTAATAAATGTATTCATTTTTTTTTCTTTGAAATTTGAAATCTGTGATGCAAATGACCTTTAGATGTTGCTTTTTCACAGTCTAGGTAGAAGAGTATTGTATTAGGAAAGCTGAAACTTTGTCCTTGACATGACATAGATTAATATGTCTGTGCTCTGGAGAAGAGCTGAGGTGAATCTAATTTACATAGTCCTGGCAGGATGTTGTTGAAGGCTAATTGTTTATTGATACTTTTTTGGTTGCACTAGTTCATTTGCTGTGTGTCATACAGTGGTTTTGTTATTCTTTTCCAATATGGCCAATAGTATCTGAAAATCACCTCCAAAATTGCAAGATTGGCTTATACAATTTTGGGTGTGCGAGTGCAGTTTCATCCCAGGGCAAGCTGCTTGTCTGCCTTATATTTCACTAATCTGTCATGAAATTGCTGGAAATAGGTTTTTCCAGTGTCAATGCAAAAAGGATATCCATACCCCTTATTCTTTCCTTAGTGCTAGCTCTGCATCAGCTACTGGAGGGCAGGGCAGTAGGCATGAGTGCAGGAAAATTGCTGTGCTTTGCAACTGTGTGTATTACTGTTCGAGGTCTGTGGCATCTGTGCAGCCAGTGAGAGAGTCAGTGCACAGGTGCTTTTGGGGATGGGGATAGTGCTTGAAATGCATGGGGGCAAGATCTGAACTTGAGCAAGGGGCTGAAAACTCACTGGATTCAGGAGAGCTGTTCTCACATCAAATAACGGCTTTGCCTCACAGTTGTTAGACACTGCATGCCTGTAACTCTCATCTAAAATGATGTATACAGCAAGTTAACTGCTATCAGCATAAACTAGTTGGCTGAACTGACTGTCATATGAGATTTTTCATATGTTTGAGTGCTTTGATGTTCCTTTTATACTTCTTGGAGAAGGGGTATCTAAACTTCACAGCTGTTCAAAACACCATGAGCTGTTGGGATAGTGAAATTTTACTTAATTTTAAAGGTAACAATCAATAACCAGGCAGATGTTTGAAATAGATTCTTGTGTATGTTTAGGATTATAGTTTGGTCTGTAAAAAGTTTTATCCAGTATGGTCCTTCAGTTGGCTGCTCATAGCTGTTGTAGGGGTTCAATAAAGTAAGGAGGAGACCCCAAATGGAGTACTGTGTCCAGCTCCAGAGTGCTCACTACAGGAAAGTCATGGAACTGTTGGAGAGGGTCCAGAAGAGGGATGCAAAAAATATTGATCAGAGGGATGGAGCACATCTCCCATGAGGAATGGCTGAGAGAGTTGGGGTTGTTCAGACTGAAGAAGACTCTGGGAAGATCTTATTGTGGCCTTTCAGTTTTTAAAAGGGGCCTATAAGGAAGATGGGGAGAGACTTTTTAGCAGGGGCTGTTCTGATAGGACAAGGGGTGATGGTTTTAAACTAAAACAGGGGAGATTCAAGTTGGGTGTGAGGAAAACAATGTTTACAAAGAAGGTGGTAAAATGCTGGCACAGGTTGCCAAAAGGGGTGGTAGATATGCCATTCCTGAAGACGTTCAAGGCCAGGCTGGATGTGGTTCTGGGCAATCTGATCTGGTTGAAGATACCCATGCTCATTGCAGGGGGGTTGGACTAGGTGACCTTCCAACCCAAACTCTTCTATGATTCTCTGTTTTAAAACTTCTTGAGAAAAGCAGTGATTAAAACTTTGGAATGTGTTCTGGTTTGTGAGTGGATATTATTATATATGACATATTTATTCATAAGCATATATAGTTTTGAAAGTAACAGGTTTTGAATGCTGTCAAATAGATCACTGCCCTTCAGTAAATCACTTTGATCAAAGGAGATTGTTCCAGATAGATAGCTCTTCTTCTTTTAGTATCTTTATTTTAGTAACAATGTTTGTAGGAAATTATGGTGCTCTGTGGTGCTATGCTGACAGTCTAACTGAAGCATGTTTTTTTTTTAAGTGTGTTTTGTAAAGCTTGTAATGCAGTAGAACAAACCAGCAACAGAATCTGCAGATTTTCAACCTCTTCTTCAACCTCTTCTTTTTTTTTAAAGCTTTAAATCAGGATTGACTGCCTCGGCTGAAAACATGCTTTAGAAGAAATGGAATTACTGAGCTTTGGAAAAGATAACGCTTGCTAGTATGAGACATAAATTGGATGAAATTGTATATTCGAAATTATACAGCAAGACAAATGATCTAATGGCTTTCTCTAATTTTAGGATCCTTTAGTAATTTTTCTTGACGTCTTTCCTACAGATTTGTGTATGAAGTGTGTATGTTTGTGTATAGACACACACTAAAGTATGGTGTGTGTATATGTAAGATATATCAAAGATTAATTATAAGCTAGAAAAGGAAGTGCCTTTAATGAGCTGAATACATGATGATGGTCAGCATTTTTGATCTATTTGCCACTGCTATTATAGTATCTTTAATTAATATTTCAGGACTAATATCTGCTGCTCTCCAAGATGGCTATATATGAGTATGTACTGCAGCAACTCTGGCATTATTGTTTAAATAGGTAGTCATATGTAGAAAAAAATACTGGCATTTAATTATTGAAACACCTTTCAAACCTACTGTGAAGCTGTTTCAGTAGTTCATTGCTGTCTAACAGCTGTGCATTGCTGACCACTTGTGCCCACTTTCGTGCTTTGCCTGCAACTCAGTATACATTACAGTCAAATGCTTAGAGCTTGCAAGTTGATGCTCATTTTCATCGATTCGGGTTACTGTTTTTTACTGCAATAAGGATTAATGCCTTGGAAAAAATGGGATCTTCTCATCTAGAAGAATACATCCTGCTTTACTGGCTCTCATGTATCTTTGATATGGCTAAGCTTAACTCTGATACTTTCTCAGCTGATCTGGGAGTCTAGTCCTTTTCCTTTGAAGAACAAAGTAGGTGGCTTTGGGTTACTGGCAGAAATGCACCTGGTGATAAAGTCTTTCCCTGCTTCCCTGTCCTCCTTCTGCTTTCTCCTAATGCTTGTACATAGCTAAAAATGGTTGCTGTGTCCCACAGGAAGGGTGTAAGGGCACTGAAATATCTGCTTGCTCTCTTGCCAATTCCCATGTGGTCTTGTTTCTTGCTTTATTCTCCCAAAAGGCCTTTTTGCTTTGCTGTGTCAGGCAGAAAGAAAAATCCAGAAAGTTACCTTGTGCTTTAAGACGAAGGTACCTTTTCTACTTTGTTGTTGTCTGCTCATTTATGTAACTTCTCCAGATTTGAAAAAAAGGATCATTATAAAATAATTGCAGTCAGTTTTGGCACAGCAGGTATGAATCTATCAGAACTTTGCTTGTTACAATCTGCATGTCAGCCTTGTGCTGCCTCTAGATCTTTCTTAAGAGACTTTTAAAGAGATTTTTTTTTTTCTTTTCACATAAGCCTACAGCAGCCATAAATGGTCTGGGTGAAGGGAAGGGAGAAAGTAGCCTTAGTCTGCTCCCAAATTTCTAGAGGCTCAGCCCAGATCTTTCTACACTCTGAGGCGAGAAGAAATCTTACTTAGCTGTTTAACTTGGTGTCGTGGTTTAAACCCCCCACCCACGCAGTTTTGTCACTCACTCATTCGCCATCTCTTTCTTCCCCCAGTCCCGGGGGAATGGGGAGGAGAATCAAAAGAATGCAACTCGCACAGGTTGACATAAGAACAGTTTAGTAACTAAGGTATAACACAAATCACTGCTGCTACCACAGTAATAATACAAGAGAAATGCAAGGAAAGAGAATACAACTGCTCACCAAGCCCTACCCAGCCAGTGCACCCCCCAGCAGCGAACCCCCCAATACCAAAAACCTGACCATGCCGCGCGCCCCCAGTCCACGACCACACCCTTCCGGATCTCTCCTCCCCATCTTCATGGGCATGACGTGCTGTGGTATGGAATAACCTCTTTGGTCAGTTTGGGTCAGGTGTCCTGTCTCTGCTTCCTCCCGGCTTCCCCTCCTCCCTGGCAGAGCATGAAACTCAGAAAGTCCTTGGTCAGACCAAAACATTACCAAGCGGTAACTGAAAACACTGGTGTTATCAGCGCTGCTCCCAGGCCCAAAATCAAAAAACACAGCACTGTACCAGCTACCAAGAAGAAGAAAAAATGACTGCTACTTCTGAACCCGTGACACTTGGAGATAATTCAAAGTTGTTTGATCCTTTGTCAAGTTGTTCAGTTTTTGTCCTGGTGTTTGCTGCAGCTGTGCTTTTACTCTATATATTAAGGGAGACTTTTCTATTGTAACTGGTGACCTGAAAACCAGCTGTACTATATGTTGATGAATGTTACTGTATATTAAAAATTTTAAAAGGCCTCCCACTGTCCTTCAACTGCCTGTGTGAGAACAAGACTTTATTTCCAGACACTTGGTTTGGTGCTTAAATATGTGTAAACAAGGCACTTTCAATTATTCTTTTTTTTTTTAATTTTCCATGTTTGAGTTTTACTTGCTTGAGAGAACCATGCACTGCTTAATTGTGTACAGAATGTATTTTACACTGTATGGCTTTCTTATCAGTCATTACAAGAAGTAAAATGAATACAGGTGTTCCATCTGTTCAGCAGCTTCCTCTGGTCTTTTTTTGTTTTAATGAATTTTGTGTTCAGTTATAATAGGCAGTGTAGCTATGTGAGGGAAACTGGTCAGTGTGTAAGCATCCACTGCATCATATGCAAAAAACTGATGGACTTTACAGTGCTTTTTGTAAATGCCAGCTGCTGTGGAAGATATGAAGAAAAAATCCAGTGTTTAAAAATATATTCTGAAGTCCTTTTTTTTTTTTTCCTGAAGTTTTAGCTGAGAGCTATAATGTCATAAATATTAAACTCAGAAAATTGTCTCCTGAATAGATGTACACAATGATTCTGTGAAGTTAGTGTTTGTACTGGGAGAAGTAAGTTGTCATTTGGTATGTAATTCAGAGCTTTGCTTTCCAGTTACTAGATGTAAGAAACATTTGCAGTGTCCTAGGGGTTGAACCATGAGAGTAACTACTGCTGAGTAGAATCAAGTGTGATGAGTTTCCAACTTAGTCAAAAGGATGCATTTTAATAGTGTGTTGATATGTTCCAGGACTCAAAGATGTAGAAAACAGACCAATTACTGAAACAGAAAAATCCTAGGTCAGTTTGCCTTTGATCTCTGCCGAGTACATGGGAACAGGAGGTGTGGGCACATGACAGAAAAATGAAAATGAATCTGACAGACTAAGGGAGAAAAGTGGATCTAGTAAGGGAGAAACAAATCTGGTGGCCTTCTATGATGGAGCTATGGAACTGATGGACAGGGGTAGAGCAGTTGACGTCATCTACCTGGACTTGTGCAAAGAATTCAACACTGTCTCGCATGACATCCTTGTCTCTAAGTTGGAGAGACATCAGTTTGATAGGTGGACCACTTGGTGGATAAAGAACTGGCTGGATGGCCGCACACAAAGAGTTGTGCTCAATGGCTCAATGTCCAGATGGAGACCAGTAACGAGTGCTGTCCCTCAGAGATCAGTGTTGGGACCAGTCTTGTTCAACATCTTTGTCGGTGACAGTGGGATTGAGTGCGCCTTCAGCAAGTTTGCCCATGACACCAAGCTGTGTGGTTCGGTTGATACACTGGAGGGAAGGAATGCCATCCAGAGGGACCTTGACAGGCTTGTGAGATGGGCTGATACCAACCTGATGAAGTTTAACCATGCCAAGTGCAAGGTCCTACAAGTGGGTTGGAGCAATCCCAGGCACAACTACAGGTTGGGCAGGGAAGAGATTCAGAGCAGCCCTGCGGAGAAGGAACTGGGGATGTTGATGGATGACAAAATGAAGATGAGCTGGCAGTGTGTGCTCACAGCCCAGACAGCCAAAAGGATCTTGGGCTGCATCAAGAGGAGTGTGACCAGCAGGTCAAGGGAGGTGATCCTGCCCCTCTATTCTGCTCTCGTGAGACCTCACTTGGAATATTGTGTGCAGTTCTGGTGTCCTCAACATAAAAAGCACATGGAAATGTTGTTGGAACAAGTCCAGAGGAGGGCCACGAGGACGATGAGGGGACTGGAGCACCTCCTGTATGAAGACAGGCTGAGAAAGTTGTGTCTGTTCAGCCTGGAGAGAAGAAGGCTGCATGGAGACCTCATAGCAGCCTTCCAGTATCTGAAGGGGGCCTATAGGGATGCTGGGGAGGGACTCTTCATTGGGGACTGTAGTGAGAGGACAAGGGGTAACGAGTTCAAACTTAAACAGGGGAAGTTTAGATTGGATATGAGGAAGAAATTGTTTACTGTGAGGGTGGTGAGGCCCTGGAATGGGTTGCCCAGGGAAGCTGTGAATGCTCTATCCCTGGCAGTGTTCAAGGCCAGGTTGGACATAGCCTTGGTTGGCATGGTTTAGTGTGAGGTGTCCCTGCCCATGTCAGGGAGGTTGGAACTAGATGATCTTAAGGTCCTTTCCAACCCTAACTATTCGATGATTCTGTGATTTGTTATGGGAAATGTATTGCTTTATTATCTTTTTTTTTTTTCCAGCTGTGGGTAATGGAACAACTCTGTATAACCCTCCATTTGGTTTTTTGCCAGACATGATTAAAAATGTATTTTGTCTTTTGTGGTGATATTTAAGAGAAATTAGGAAAGAAATTTTGTTTAAAATCTGGATTACATGTAATTGTTCTTAGAAGAGAAAAAAAGTGAAAAACTTGGCTTAGTTGTAATTTTGTGAGGTGACAATTATAAATGTGTGGCGAGTTCTGGCAGTCCTGTCAAATAAAGGTCTTAATTTAGGTAGGGCTAATGAGACAATTCATGTGGCTTTCAAGGGCTGAATAACCTCCAGAGAGAGAAAAAGAAAAAATATCAGTCCTGTTCCCCCTATTACAAAAAAAATATTTGCGAACTGGGAACTTTTTTTTGACATAGGGACGGAAGCTTGTATGACAGAGAAAACGAGCTCCCTCTCTGATGCCAGTAACAGGCTTATATTAAATACAATTGGGCTGCATTGGTGTAGGCACTAATTCCAAGGACTGCTTCTGGAGGGCTTCTTTCTCCAGTGTTTTCAGTCTACCATAAATTTGGTTTTCTGATGGTTGGATGTTTAATCTCGCAGAGTTAATGTTTGTTTTTCTTCACAACAAGCATTTAATTGGGGGGGAACATATTGCAAGGGGGAAAAAAATATTGATTAAAAGTTCTTTTACGTATAATTATTTCTAACAGAGTAATACATAGTGTGTCTACAAAGCAGTAGTTTAGCAGTTTGGAAATGGTTTTACATGGTAAAACTTTTCTTTCAGTTTGCCCAAAGAGAATAAAGGAACAAACCACTTTGGTGAGTGGGAAATGACCCAATATGATCCTTCAGGTTACAAAATTTCTGCAGTCAGAACACATGGGGAAAGAGAGAGAGCACAGTGCAATATTAATAAAGACCAAATAGTTTTCTCAGAAGGGATTTACTTACCTTGGGCAGGTGAGCAAAATGAGTGTTTGAAAGACAGCATGTTGATGGATTCTAAATTAATAAAACGTGAGAGAGCTTTTTGTGGATCCTCACCTTCTTGCAATCGAAAAACATTTTTGGGTATCTCCAGCAGGAATTACAGGTGTCCTCTGAGGCACTAATAATATGATTATAATGTACAACTGTTGGACAGTTCAAGCGCATAGCATGGTGAGGATTCCTCAGCCAAAAGTTTTCATCTATGCCCTTATCACATCAGATTAGTGTTTAAGTTACAGTTTCAGCTGGTTCACTGGAAGCTGCTGACTTCATCACCATGGTTGAGGGTCTTTTTTGTCAGGAGATATCATCTGTGATTTGTAACACTGACAGAGATTCTGCGTGCTTCAGGGTTGATCCTGCCAGGCTACTGACTATGCAGCTGGAATTGTGATTCTGGAGTAACCCGTGTAACAATGGATCAAAGTCCTATAACAGCTAGTCATATATTTGTTCTTAATGTGAGCTTTTAGCCTTGCCCATCACTAATAGTCTTTCAAATGGCATTAATTCATCAGTTAGGAAATCTCTTCCTCTAGGGATTATGTTCCACGATCCTCCTTTTCTTTCTCCTTCACTTCCATGCAGTGCATGCACTCCCCATGTAATGGTTGCAAGCATTCATGCTGTATTTCACCATGAGGGAAGAGGAACTTGAGAGGTAACATCAAGCTGGGGCATGAGGGAGACCAGTTGAGCTGCCATTACTAGTGCTTACAGGAACTCACTTGCTCTGTTCATTTCTTCTTCCAAGTCACTCTTCTCTGCTGTGGTCATAGTTTCCCACTTGGTGTGGAAACAAGGGTGTGGCTGTACCTGCATGACTCTTACAGTGGCTGGGGTTCAATGCATTCAGCTGGGCCCTGAAATGTACCTGTGAAGGGGCATTTTTGGCCCTCACGGGGCGGTTGTTTTTCTGAGAGCATCTTAACTGAGCTGTATCACACCATTCTCTCTTCTGCCTGTGCTTAGGGAAGTGCCTTATTTGACTAGAAGTATTTTTGGTCCATTCCTTTTTTAAAATACTTTTTTTTCTATAAAAAGGGCACACTGGTGTGTATTTTGTAGAAAAGGTAGAGTAAAGAATGGTACTTGAAGCACAATATGGGGGAAATCTCATTTTCTGTGTCTGCTGAACTGTCGTGGTTTAAGCCCAGCCAGTAATCAGCCACACAGTTCATTAGCCCCTCCACCCCTCCCCCCCACTCCCAGAGGAATGCAACTCACATGGGTTGAGATAAGAACGGTCCAGTAACTAAGGTATAACACAAACCACTGCTGCTACTGCCAATAATAATATTGACAAGGGAAATAACAAGGGAAGAGAATACAGTTTCTCACCACCCGCTGACCAACACCAATCCTGATCAAGCAGTGAACTAACTCTTCCAGGTCCCTGCCCCCAGTTTTTACATCCTGAGCATGATGTGCTGTGGTATGGAATACCTCTTTGGTCAGTTTGGGTCAGGTGTCCTGTCTCTGCTTTCTCCCGGCTTCCCCTCCTCCCTGGCAGAGCATGAGACTCAGAGAGTCCTTGGTTAGACTAAACATTTGATCAGTAACAAAAACATCGGTGTTATCAGCGCAGTTCCCAGGCTGAAAGTTGAAAACACAGCACTGCACCAGCTACTAAGAAGGATTTAAAAATGACTGCTACTGCTGAACCCAAGACATGAACCCACCAAGAAGATTCGGTATTGCATGGCGCCAAGGGAGGATTGTTGACCATCACTTGTACTAGGGGACATGGGCTTTTGCTAAATGCGCTATGTTCATGTGTACATGGTGCGTCTCAGCTGTATCTTTCAAGTTTGGTTTGGTTTTGAGGATTTGAGAGATAAAGCAGAGTTAACTTTGCTAAACAATGCTGGATATTGAATAAAATAATAGATTTGTTGGACAGAAGCACTTAGTTCCTTTTAAGAAATCAATAGTGCCTCTGATAGCATCATAAGTGCTGGGCTAATGGAGGCTGTTACCAGAAGTGAGCATTTAATGCAAGCCTTCTGTGAGGCCATCACTTCAGGGACATAAAACCTAAATGGTAAGTGCTGCCCATGTGCAGAGGGACACAAAACTATGATAAGCCCTGTAAATGAATATTGCATTTGTGGTTTCTTCAGTGCCTGTCTGGCTGGTGATGACTTCTGAGAATTGCAGTATGTGAACTATAAATATTTCTTTTTGTCATTTATAATTTACTCATGGGTCAGAATAATTTACTTCCACAATAGCACTGAGGTTGAGAACTGATTGTGTAAAAGCTGTTAAACTGTGCTCACTCCTGCTGTCCAGGTTTTACTATGTAGTAGAATACAATTGTAATTTTCTGTATGATTTTGCATATATGATAGTTTCCATTGCATGGGGCTGGCATTGTATAATTTTTCTGTGGTCTGATTATTTTTTTTTCCCCTTCATCTTTTATTATTTGACCACTATCGTGCTACAATAACCTCCAATTCAGGAGAGAGCAAAAATATGCTGTTGTATGGAGGCAAGTGTCCATCTGTTGCAAATAAGTAGTGCAAAACTAAAGAAAAACAAGCAACCTTGAATAACCCCATTCATTTCCCAACCAAGGTGGCACACAAAAGAAACCATATTTTACAAATGTATTTTTGACCTCCCTACAGCAGATATTTCTGGGTAAATTTTCAGTGCTCTGCACATTTAATTGGGCAGTTTCATGTAAGATTAATAGAGCTTCCACAGCTGCATGCACACATACAGCTCTGAAGTTGCTCTCCACTTATTTCTTATCTTCTCAGCATCTTCTTCTCCTTTTATTCCCTTTTGCTTTCTCCTTTTATCTTTGAGACTTATTTGTATATTTGTTGCCCAAATTAAATGGTAGGAAGAGGTTGTGAAGGTGTTTTTTTTTAAATTTATTTGGTTTTTGTTTGTTTGTTTGTTTTTAAAGTTAGTTCTATTAATACATCGAACATGGGGCTCAACTGATAATCTAGGGCTCTGGAATTTGAGTTTAAGACTGATATGAAGTGTTCTTGTGGGCAAAGATTATCACTACAGATGGCTAAATTTCATATGAAACAAAATGGGCATTAATTCTCTATACTTGCAGTCATGTATTCACATATTTTCTCCTCACACCCAAAAAAAGTCTTTCCCACTTCAAATGAGGGTAAAATAAGATGGTAGTTCAAATCTGCAGTTTTACTCCTCTTAGTTTTGTGTGAGTTGGTGATGTTGGAAGAGGACTGTTGTGGGTACGTAAATGCCAATGGCTTTACTGCAATGTCATTTTTTGTGTTTTTCATTAAAAATTATAAGCAGTGATCTTTTTTTCTTTTGTTTCAGGTTTGTAGAGATACAATTAATTCCTCACTGTAAACAAAAGAAAAATCTGTGATAAATAATTTGCTTCTAAATTAAAATCTGCAGAAAAAAGAAGCTGGGGTTTTATCAGCACAAGTTTTGTTGTCTTTTTATATTTTACAACTTTAACAGCAACAAAAAAGTGAATTACAGCTGGCCTGTCTTAAAATTGATAATATTTTCCAGTTAAATGCTGTATACTAGACTTCCAGTGTATTTTCAAGTAGCTTAAAATATTGAAGGGTCCTGGTTAATACCAGGAAGGAAATCCTTTTGAAAGGTTATAGCACTGTAGTTGAGGAATGAGGCAGGCATATTTTTAATTGGTCTTTATATTTTGAAAACTTTACTTAATGTCCAGTTCTTGTTAAATATTTACAGAAGGATATTCCTTTCACTGTTACCAAGGCTGGAGCAAAAAAGGCAAAGAGCTTGTGTATCTGTCTTGTGAGTAGTTACTGTCATTTGTAATTTCCATGAGGCCAAAAATCCGAAGAGCCGTAAGAAGTTGCTGAGGGTGTTGGAGGTTGTCAAAGTAAAGGGCTGGCTCAACGTTGCCAGGTTGGAGCTGAACCTGTTCTACCTTAGTGCCTTCAGTTGCTGCAGAGTGAGGATTCTGTTCTTGATGTTGCTATTTGGACGGGGCTTAAAAATTCATCTGGAAGATACCACAAAATTTGGACATGCCAGGTTGCCTTCCTCCTTTGTGCCCTCAGCTCTCCTCCCCGTTCCGCTCTGAAGGACTGGTATTACCTCAGTCTGATTCACATAGGATGTGCCTCAGTCCAATGGTGATACTGAGTGAACTTTTTTGCTGTGTCATTGGAAACGATTTAAAATGTAATGACAGCTGTTGCAAAATGGACATAAGAGTTGCTCCCATATGTCCTTTTACAGCTATGCTTATGTGTATGAGAGCAGGCCCAGATACTGAACTGTAGAGTAACTGTCATTGAAATGGAAGATGTGTGCCTTTCGGGATTCAAGGTATTTCTTTCATGAAAAGCCTAAAATTAATGCTCTCACTACTGGAGGAAGATGTTTGAAGAGAAGTCAGAAATGTGAGAGATGGCAGTCAAGGAGGCAGTTTAGCTCTGTAAATCTCTGTTGCTTTTTAGAATTTTTGTCAAGCATTGTCAACAGAACTGTACTGTTTCAGTCTTCAATGGGTAAAGCTGCTTTTTGAGTTATGTTTTTGCTTTAGAGAAACTTCTTGGTTTTGTCCATTTTTCTGACCTGGTTAGGTTTCATGTTATGCTGTATTGTGATTATTCTTGAATTCAAGTATTTAACTTCTTTATATCTGCAGAGCTTCAAAATATGTTACGTACTAAAGAAAATAAGCATAGAGAATCAGACATTATTCTTGGCTTGCCTGAGAACCTGAACTTTCAATTTATTTAAACAGAAATATTGTAATTGCTTTTTTTTTTTTTTTTTTTTTCTTTTTTTCTGGGGGGATTTACACTTAAGTAAGCACTTAAAAGTAAGTCAGCAGCTTTACACAGGGGATCACTGTTGGGAACTGTTCACACAAGTAAAGACACTTGTGGAATGAGGATTGAAATCCCGGGTACAGATAAACAGTGTTTATGACTCTACATTGCTTCTTAGTAATGTCGG
Source organism: Myiopsitta monachus (assembly GCA_017639245.1). NCBI lineage: Eukaryota > Metazoa > Chordata > Aves > Psittaciformes > Psittacidae > Myiopsitta > Myiopsitta monachus. Next base: position 42,335,114 of record CM029941.1, on the reverse strand, counting down.
CGGCTTCCTAACAGAGGTAAGCACAGCCGGCAGGACTTCAGTGGTTAGATAACAGAGCCAAAACCCTGTTTAATCTGCTTGACTCTTGCTCTTGTGACATTCAAATAAATAGACATAGAACACAGTGAAGCAGATGAAAATAAGGAAGATGTTTCACTGAATGCATGTTCTTGAACTGCTATAAATGCCTTTCTTCTCACTTTCAGAATTGTGAAACAGTCACAAATGTTTCATGGTGTCATTCTTTGTCATCTGAGAACAATTAAATTGGCAGAACAAGATGCATTCTTCCTTGCTTTTTAGCTTGCACGTAGACACTAAGAATAAAAAAAGAAATACCCAAAGCAAACATGAAATTTGGATATTGTGTTAGACTGAAACTGCTCAAGAGCCATGGAGATTATTGTTTGTATTATCTTCTGCATAACAGAGGAGTTACCAAGGAATTGGGTTACTCAGTTATAAATTTGCAGAGTTGCAGTAACGGAAGCTGTAATCGTATTATCTAGTAGTGAAAATGGAGCATCTCTGTGGTGTCCTACTTGGTTCCTAGAGCTAAGGCAGAAACTTAGATTGTCCTGTGAGTCTGTGAGTAACGGACCCTGTATGATCACAATTTCATGTTTTGTTGGAGTGGAGAATGTCCCTTGTTTTGCTTAATTCTTTTGCAACAACAGCTAGTTGAGTTGGATACATGCTTGTTTCAGTAGAAAAGAATACTTTTGAACCAGCTTAAAAAGCAAGAGTTTGATAGTTGTTTGCAAGCTGACTTTCTGTATTCAGGAATTCTGTCATTTGCATGGCATTATATCTCTTGAATTGGGGTTTGTTGCAGGATTTTAGTGGCGTTAAGGTCGGATATTCAAATGCAGTCTTAGGAAAAACATACCCATCTTGTCTGTGAAATCTATATGAGCAAATCAGGGAGTTGTTTCTCAAAACTATTTATGGGAATCTCCAAAAGTGATTTTTATATGAGCAAGTGGAATTTTAGGATTTTGTTTGGGGACCTTTTAAAAAACAATTTTCAAAGAAAGTGGGTTATAAAAATCTAGCTAGTTGAGTTTGGTGTTCTTTGTTTTAAAACATTGTATTGACTACGATCTCAGACATTTGGTTGTGTCACTTTAGTGACTCTTGTTTTTGCCTCGGTTGGTCTTTTTCACTTGAGAATATTTGATGACTATCACGTGAACTGTGGTATAATTGTCAAAGATTTCAGCTATGAAGATTTAAAAAATCTGACTTGATTTTTGCTTTCAGATTCCTGTGGCTTATTGCTGACTTTTTTCAGTGGTGTGTCAGATAATGGTGCTTTTTATGATGTCATTTTTTCATGTTCTGCAAACATGCTGAAATGTAACAGGAAATTATCAGTCTGAATTGCTGCAGAATACCTCATTGGTATATCAGGATTTGTTCCTTTGTTGGTTTTTTTTTTTTTTTTTTGGTTATTTGTTTGTTTGTTTTTTTTTGTGTGTGTGTTGTTTTGTTCATCGTTTGGGGTTTTGTTTATTTTGGATTTTTTTTTCCCCTTGAAGGATCACTTATTAGGATAGCTATATGACAGCTGTCTGGAATTTCAGGCAATGTTTTATATTCATTATTCTGTGACCCAAATCCATTCCTGTGCTCTGTTGTGGATGACTGGCAGTTCCCAGTCTAATTTTTCCATATTCTTTCAGAAATGAGACTAGGCTATGGATTTGATACTTTCTTTTGTATTATAATATGTAATAAGTGTATCAAAGAACAGAGGAGACAAGAAAGATCATCAGATTCTAAAACTCAGGAGAATTCAGAGCATTGTTAGAGAAATGCAGCATATGGTTATGGATGCTGTTTACTGATAACAAAATTAACAACACTGTCTATCCTTTTTGCCACACTGTCTGTTATGAATTTGTACTTGAGGTGTTCTATGCCATATCACATATTTTTCTCTGTGTATCAGTTATGTTCTGATTTTTTTTTCTTATTTCAGGTATTTAAAAAGCATAATAGTTCAACATTTACAACAATTTTTCTTACCAGAACACTCATTACAATATGTATGTGCCTATTTAGCCACTTTTGAACATCTTGAATCTTTTTAAGTATCTGGTAATAAATCATGTGGAACGTGAAGCTGGACTAAGTGGCACTATTAACTGGAGTGTATACTAACCAAGGGTGAGGTTATTAAACTAGTCTCTTTTATGTGTCTGTGGAGGGCTTAAGGTTTCCTAGAGCATGAATTTAGGTCGGAGTCTTTTGTTAATTTGTTTTTTTTTTTCTGTTTGGTTCATTTCTATCCTCTTATCTTTCAAGCAAGAAAACCAGGGCATCAAGTAAATTTAGAAAGGGAGTGTTGTTACTGGATTGAAAAACATTGTATGTGCCCTAGCCTTTAGCAGATTCCTCAAGAACTCAAAAAAACTTTTGTGATGATTTAGGTGAGTGAAGCAAAGGGCTTTTTAAATGAACAGTGTAGAATGTGAACCTGTAGGAGTTAGTTCATTAACTGGCTGTTTTTCCAGGAACACCCTCTAATATTGTCTGTTGAAAATATAAGTGGTCTGGTTTCCTCATATCCAGTGTTTAAAAACCTGTATTTCTTTTGTACGCTGTTGTCAGTAATACCTGTGTTCATGTTGACTGCACCTGAGTCACCTAATAGCTGTTATTCCCCAGTTCTGTTTAGTTCATTGTAAATTCATCTTAAAACTGTGTGCAACTTGAATTTCACATCTGAGTTAAATTTTTTTCCTACTGCCTTTGTACTGAAATGTCACTGTGCAATTTTATCGTAATATTTTGATGGCCTTGCTTATCTTATGGTCACAAAAGTTTGCAGACACTTGTAAGTTTTTAAGCTAGAAAATACATTATCAAGATATGTATGTGTAAATATAGACTCTTTTATGTCAGTCACATGGTGAGTGGTAGTTTTCTTCCCTTACTTTTCAGTCTTTGATACCAGCTCTGCCTTTTGGGGAAAGTTCTCTCTATGCTGTCATAAGCATGCCCATACTTGTTCTGGGTGCAGTATAAAAAATGTGAGTGTATGTGTTAACCACTCTTAACAACAAAGAAGTTGTTTTTTAAATGTTCTGAAGCTGGAAAAAAAACAATTGGAGACAGAAAACTGTTGCAGCTGTATTATGTGGAAAAAGGTAGCAATGCAGGGAGCAAAGCATGAGGTTGAGTGAGCATGTATAGAAAACAGACAAATCAGGTTAACATCCTTTGATACTGGCTGTTTAAAAATAGGAAAACAAAGTACAGAAATACTGTGGTATAGACAAGGCAGTGATAGCCTCCAGGCAAGTAGCAGCATTTGGAAGAGTAAAGGACATACAGTGAAGGGTAAATACATAGGAGGCAGAAGGTGGAGGAAGAAACGAGCAGTGGAAGTAGGTGACTTACACAGCAGGAAGAGAAGCAGCGCCTCCCGTGTCTAGGAAAAAGAAGAGAAATTAGCAGCACCCTTGAGGCTGGAATTGAATCAGGAGAGAACATCCATATGTCAGGGACTGGGATGGCTGCAGGAGCCCCAGTGTACTGGAAAGGCCATGCAGGTCTCTGCCAGTGCTATAACTGAAGGTGCTTTTTATTTAGTTAGTCTTTCCTTAAGTAATGGGATTGAACAAATGAGTAACTCTATCCATGTCAGAATTCCTTATTAATTTTAAAGATAAGAAAATAGAGCAGTAGTTCACAGATTGTATTCTTTTCTAACACTTTAGTCTTGAAGTATGTCTCAGTTTTAATGTGTTAAGCAGTAGGCCTCAGTGGACAATGGTGGTCTTGAGGCCCACTTACCTCCTGTGTCCTTTAGAGAATGACCTTGGACAGGTCACAGCACAGTTTTTGCCTCAGGTGCTCCAAAGTGAAATGAAGATGGTAACAGTGTCCAATTTCGTATACTACCTTGAGAAATGCAGTAGATACCTGTTCATTTTTGCCCAGCTGTTCTGTTTATGGTTAAAATCGCCTCTTAGATTCTTACAGAAAGGTTAATTAAGGCATAGCATCAAAGTTTTCAGGGAGTCATTTTGAGGAACAGTTAAGTAATTTTTTTATATAATATGATTGCATATTCTGTGTAGTTTCTATTTTGTGGTCATAAAAGAGCTAAGTTCAAGTTGCTTCATGTCAGCAAAAGGTAGTGTCTAGCAAACTTGCTACATGGTCCATAGCAGAGGTGTCTCAGTGCAGGACCTGGATAGACAAAGGAAAAGAAATGCAGAGACCTGACACTGCAATGTAGTGAAGTACCTTTGTCTGCTTAAAGTGGACTGTTTAAGGTGAATAGCTTTGGCCCACTGTTAATACTCATACACATCTCAATTTAAAAAAAAAAATAACAGTAGATGGATCAGTAGAAATAGGAAAATTCATGTGGGTTCTCCGCAGTGGATTAAGGAGAAATGAAACACGGTATTGAGATTCAAGAAAGCAGAAATAAAGAATGAGATTGTTAACAGAACATCATGTGTATGGTAATTTTCCATAAGGCTGTAGCTACCCAATGGAATGAAAAGATCTCTTTTAGTCATTTGAGCATCTCTTTCTTGTACCGTAGTGCTGTCTGGGGATTAAGGATCAGCTCTCTTTTTCTGTGGGCATTGCATAAAGATTGGGTAAGATATTCACTGCCAAAGCTGCTTGCAAACTTGTGGGTTACAAAAAAAAATACATACAGCTTTGAAATTCCATATGTAAGTGTGTATGTGTTATACCATTATAACATCAGGTGGAAAGATGGTTGTTAGTAATATATTGGATGTTATGAATGTGTAGCTATTAAAGTAGCATGAGTTTTCCTGAGGCAGGAGTAGTGATGGTATTTTTCTTAAGAAATCAATTTGTGAATGTGCAGAGAGTATATTGATCACTAATCTCCTACATCTTTTAGAGGAGATAAATGCTCAAAACCTTGTTCTCATCTGAGTAACCACAAACTTCATGTGCCATTTTCCTTGATACTTCAATTATATTTTTTTAAATATTTATAGGCAGCAAGGTCAGAGTACTCAGAATAATATGTCTATTCTTTCTTTTTTTTTACAGAGGGAAACTAAAGGCCAGTTTCTCATAGATCACATCTGCAACTATTACAGCTTGCTGGAAAAAGACTATTTTGGCATTCGATATGTTGACCCTGAGAAACAAAGGGTATGTATATCAACTCTGACTACATTTGTTCCGAAGCAATGCTAAATTGATCGATTTTTTTTATTATTTTTTTTTCCAATTAGCAGGGAAATTCTAATGCAAAGTTATGTACCTCTGAGGGTTTATACTCTAGCCATAATCCATACAGCTTCCTAAACTGGCATTATTAAATTAATTTTCTCCTCAGTTCATGTATTTAGCTTCAGATAAATTGATACAGAATCATAGAATCATAGAATAGTTAGGGTTGGAAAGGACCTGAAGATCGCCTAGTTCCAACCTCCCTGCCATGGGCAGGGACACCTCATACTAAGCTATGTCACCAAAGGCTCTGTCCATCCCGGCCTTAAACACCTTCAGGGATGGAGCATTCACAACTCCCCCGAGCAACCCATTCCAGTGCTTCGCCACTCTTACAGTAAAGAATATATTCTGATTTGTGTGCTTCCTCTGGGCGCTGAAGATAGAAAAGATCTATAGGCATGACTGAACAGTGGCACAGAGTAGCTCTAGGCTCTGCACTGAAATTTGGGATTTCATTTTTTCTGTAGAGTATGCTTCCTGAGAAATGTAGGCAGTAATCCTGTTGATTTTAACAGCCAAAAGCAGTGATTGTAGTCCCCTTTTCTTGGTTTTAAGCTCATGAATTAGGAAATGAGTTAGAAGAGAAATTTCTTTATGCAGATTTAAATGCTGTGGATTATGAGGAAATCATAACTTTGAAATGGTGAATTAGGTGATAGCTCTTCCTGCAGTTTTATATTTTAGCAGTCGTGAGCTTAGCTGTCTGAAATTCATGTTAAGAAAAAAAACCAAACACAAGATTACAGAGGAGTAGTTGTTTAGGTATGCGCTTATAGAGATAAGTGTAGCAAGTATAAGATGTAATGGGCTTGCTGAAGGAACATCACATCATTGTAGCCACTATGGAATTCTTGCTGCTCCCACCAAGGAAAAAGGGAGAGCCGTTTCCTGCAGTACATTCTTACGGGTTGGATAGATGTATTACAAAACAGGAACAGTAGTCCAGTGAAGATCTGTAGGTGGAATTCACCAAGAGCTTCTTTCTAAAGTTAAATCTGGTAATTTGACTGAGAACAATTACTTTGAAGGGAAGTGATAATTCATTCTAAACCAGTTCAGCAGTGTGTGTGACAATATACTTCAGTGCCCTGTAGGCAAATAAAGAGATGTGGAACAATGAATAATCATCGAATCCTAGAATGGTTAGGGTTGGAAAGGACCTTAAGATCATCTTATTTGCCCTTATTGAAGCCATGTTGATTGTCACCAACTGTGTTATTGTTTTTCATGTGCCTTAGCATGCCTTCCAAGAGAATCTGCTCCAAGATATTGCCAGGCACAGAGGTGAGACTGACTGCTCTGTAATTCCCTGGGTCATCCATTTTCCCCTTCTTGAAAATGGGAGTTATATTTCCCTTCTTCCAGTCATCGGGAACTTCACCTGACTGCTATGATTTGTCAAATATGACAGACAGCAGCTTAGCAACTTCGCCAGCTCCTTCAGGACCCACGGATGGATTTCATCAGGTCCCATAGGCTTGTGCATGTTCAGGTTCTTAATATGATCTTGAGCCTGGTCGTCTCCTACAGTGAGCCTAAGGTCTTCATTCTTACAGTCTCTGTGTCTGCCTTCCAAGACTTGGGTGGTGTGGTCAGAGCACTTGCTGGTGAAGACTGAGGCAAAGAAGTCATAAAGAACCTCAGCCTTCTCCAAATCCAGGGTAGCCAGTTCTCCTGGTAGCTTCTGGAGAGGGCCCATGTTGTCCCTAGTCTGTCTTGTTAGTGACATACCTGTAAAAACTTCTCCTGTCATCTCTGACATCCCTGGCCAGACTCAGTTCTAACTGGGCCTTAGCTTTCCTGACCTGATCCCTAGCTTTCCTGACAATGCCCCTGTATTCCTCCCATGCTGTCTGCCCTCACTTTCACCTTCTGTAAGTTTCTTTTTTCCTTCTAAGTTTCCTCAGCAGCTCCTTGTTCATCCATGGAAGTCTTCTGTCCTTCCTGCCGCATTTCCTTCTAGTTGTGATGCAACACTCCTGAGCTTGCAGCAGGTGATCCTGGAATCTGCCTTCTTCGGCCTCTGGCCCTCTAAGGCTTCATCCCATGGAACCTTACTAAGCAGGTTCCTGAAGAGGCTAAAGTCTGCTCTCTTGAAGTTCAGGGCAGTGAGCTTGCTGCGTGCCCTTCTGCTGCCCTGAGGATCTCAAACTTGACCATCTCATGATTGCTAAAGACGAGGCTGCCCTGGAGCATCACATTTCCAATCAGCCTCTCCCTGTTGGTGGGCATGAGGTCAAGCATGGCACCTCTCCTTGTTGGCTCTTCTGTCACGTACAAGAGGAAGTTGTCTTCCACACAATCGAGGAACCTCATGGATTGCTTATGCTGGAATAAAATTAATATTGCCTGGTCTGGTTTTGGCAATAAGCCACCAGCATGATGTGGCTGTGACAAAAGACAACACTTTGTTTGCCCTTTCTTAGGATTGTATTTTCAGGAAAGTTTTGATATCATTAAACCCCTATGAGACCTCAGCTAATCTGATCTAGATGTCTGTATTTAAGAAAGATAGTTTAACTGAATTGGGAGAAGAAGTATTAGAAAGATAAAGAGAATAGAGGGCTTGTTTTTGAGATGATATTAAGAAGGGCATGACCCCTTTAGTACAGCAAAGCAAATGATCAGAGGATATGATTATACATGCATCAGAGTGTAAAGCAGAAAAAATAAAATTTAAGCAAGAGGAGTGGTTTCTTAATTAAGCCAATGAAAGCTGCAGTGTCTGGAGCATCTATAATGGAGGCAATGGGCAAAATTTTTAACTGGATTATTAAAGAGTTTTAAAAGACATCTCTAATTTTATGGAAGGTGTTTATATTAAACACTGACCAGGACTAGGAACCATCTTCTGAAGCTTCAAAAAATATAGCATAACGTTTTCATAAGAGTTATTGATTCTGATGTAGGCAGCATACAATTAATGTTGCTTTGCCCATTTTCTTGGAATTGTTGAACATCTCTTGTAGTTTATATTTCACTTCATAGTGTCTGTCTTTGCACAGAAAGGGCTATGTGGTTCCAAATGGAAATGCCAAGATCATGCATTTAATTCTGGCTTTTACTGAATTATTCTTGATTGGCTGTTTGAATAGTTAAGCTATATGACATAATGGTATGTTATTATATAGTGTACACACATGTACTTACCTATATACATATAAATATTCTGCAAATTATTCCTGCTTACATTTATTCTACCAGTGATACTTGCCGCCCTTTTTTTTTGCACATGATTTCTTGTGTGAAGGTTGCAGAGTTGCTCAAAAAGCTAATTTGCAGTCCTTTTGTTTTGTAGTATATTGAGGGAGCTCAAGCAGGCAAAAACGCCAGCTTTAACTTATCCTAAATGTCTTCTTTCAGAGTATGCTACCAAAATGTAACATTTTGACTTAGAAGTGTTGAAACACTTGACTGAGTTTGAGAATTAAAAAAAATGACTGTTACAGTATTTCAGATGTTTCAAATGAACTGTTTCAATATTTGTGTTTAAAACATTCAGAACTTCTGAATATGTGAAAAATATAGATAATTGAGCTAATTATCTGTCCTGGGTTCAGCAGTAACAGTCATATTTTTCTCCTTCTTGGTAGCTGGTGCAGTGCTGTGGTTTTGATTTTGGGCCTGGGAACAGCGCTGATAGCACCGATGTTTTCAGTTACTGCTTGGCAATGTTTTGATCTGACCAAGAACTTTCTGAGTTTCATGCTATGCCAGGGAGGAAGGGAAGCCAGAAGGAAGAGAAAGCAGGACACCTGAGCCAAACTGACCAAAGAGGTCATATTCCATACCACAGCATGTCATGTCCAGGATGTAAAAAAGGAGGGCAGAGACTCAGAAGGGTGGGGGTGCACGGTGTGGTCAGGTTGATATCAGGTGGTGAGCAGTTGTATTCTCTTTCTTTGTATTTCTCTTGCATTATTACTGGTGGTAGCAGTAGTGATTTGTGTTATACCTTAGTTATTAAGCTGTTCTTATCTCAACCTGTGGAAGTTGCATTCTTTCGATTCTCCTCCCCCTCCCCCTGGGACTGGGGGAAGAAAGAGGGGGGAGTGAGTGAGAGAGCAACTGCATGAATTATTGAGGGGCTTAAAGCACAATATTGTCTTAGGTTGGAACAAAATTTTGAAATGTGGGAAAGCTGTGGTAGGAAATAGCTGTGTTACTACAGCTTATTTTTCGTGTTGGTTATAATGTACTCCTTCCTCTCCTTAGCCATTTTTTTTTTAATAATACTTTCTTTCTGCATAAGTAAATGTGTGCAGATATTTTGAGAAGCTTAAACTTTGTAAAATTTTCTATAGTTTTCTACTTTCTATTCCAGACCGAAAAAAGAAACTCTGGAAGACATCTCTAACAGAAGGCAGCACAGTAGCTTTTTTTTCTATCTTTGTATTTACGGGAGAATAAAAGTGCCAATGACCTCAAATTGAACTAGCAGTTAAAAGCTCTAGGTTCTACACCATATCTGCATTCTTGTGTCACATTTAGATGTTCCTTTGGGGAAACTGTGCCTTAGGGTAGCTTCAGAAATATACAGGATTGTACTAAAAGAGTGCAGTAAGTTGCAGTGTGCCATTTTATGTCTAATGGTACTATGCTGAGAATGAACAAGTTCCTTCTGTTCGTATGTTAGCTGTTGAATTTTTCACCTGGATTTCTGAGAAAACCAGGTGTATGGGATCACATTGCCTTTCTCCCTGACTTTCAGTGCAGTAACTTTTAAAAGTTACTATAGTAACTTTTGAAGACAGTTCTGGTCAAATTTGGCTGTGGATGTAAGTTCCTGTAAGGTTTCATGACAAAAAGCCACCACATAGGTGGTAAAACCCTATTATTATTCTCACTGGGTTAAACCGTGTAGGGTAAACCCACTCCACAGGGAATCTGGAGGGACCTGCTCTGAAGAACCCAGAAACAGTCATTTATTTTCTTAGAACTAAGTAGTTTCAAACATGAGACATACCTTGAGGAGGTGTTACCAATTCTGCTAGATTCTGCTACTCAAGGAACTACCTATTGGTGCATTTTAATGTAATAGATATTATATCAAGGCCAATTATCACTGTCATCCTTGAGGAAATGCAGTATGGCTAATACTGTGCCAGATAACCCTGGGTTAACTGAACACATTTCTCTGTGTTTTTTTTTGGGCTAGTAGGAAATGGAATTAGGGTGATATAATGCAGCTACTGTTCAGCAGCTCTCACTGGAGATGATCCCTTGTTGGGTGAGGCTACTGATATTGGGGGCAATGGAGGACTGGGCTGAAGGAAGATGGCACTGTGGTGAAATTTATTCTTTGAGTCCCTTCAGGAGATATCTGAGCAGTGATTTAAAATTGGAAATACTTATGTTTCTGGTTTTTTTACCCCCAATAGGTGGCTTGGAACATGTGCTTGTGATTATGGTTTTGAATGTGAAAGTATGAGGTGGCGGAAATACTTCGGAGCTACACATGGGGAAGCGTTAGGTATTATGAAAAGGCTTTGTAGGAGCATGGAGCAACTGTGAAGTCTTACCAGTCACTGTAGAAATGTTTGAGATTGTAATCACCCTGAAGTGATAAGGTGCTTTGTCATTTGGATGTGCTGCAGGGTTGTCTGGGAATAGCACAATAGTGCAGTGGTTTTAGCTCTGTGTGTGTATGCCTGGCAGTATGAAAGCAAAGCTTTCAGATCAGTGAAACTGCTGTATGAATACTGCTCCCCCTATGCAGCTGATCTTGAATGGTTGAGTACACTGGGATTTTCTGACTTCCCCAGAAAGTAGAGCTCAGCTCTGTGCATCGCTAGAAAGATGACGTTGTGCACTATGGATTTGCTTGCTGGTACTCTTGCCAGTCTATCCCTAAAGAATTGTTGCAAATACAAGAACTATTTTGCATTCAAGTTAGACTGTAGGCACCTCTACACTCAGATAGTTTTGGGGGGTTTTTTGTCTGATTACATACTTATTTCACTAGTAAGGCTGCTGTGGAGTCCCATTTGTATTCCAATTTACATCATCTACTATGGACTTGGGCAGATTATTTGTTTAATCCTATGAGCTATGCTGTTCAGCACTGTCCCAGTATTTGCTAGGGAAGGAAACTGGAGCCTGTTGTCTGTGAATAATGAATTTATATATCATGAAGTAGCAGTTCTATTTTTAATGGGACATGTACACAAAATCTGTAACAGTTCCTCTTCAGAGCAGACTTTTGAAAGGGTGAGCAAGTTTTGGGTGCCCTGATCTCTGTTCTAGCAACCAATAGCTATTTAATACATGTTCTTAAAACTGTGCACTTAGTCCAACATGAAGGCAAAGAAGGTTGGCAGCAAGAGACAACAGATAATTTGCAACTTCAAGTTAACAAAGCTGTATCTTTGGGTAATACATTGCAAGACTCCATACAGCTATGCAAAGAGAGTTTTCTGGGAGCTCTCCACTCTCTTACATGCTCAACACCAGAGTCACTGGGCTGTAGGTTAACTATAATTTTAATGATTCACTATGCATATGAATCTGCTGTACCGGACAGAGTTTTCACAAAAAATACGTTCTTCTGCACAAAGTGCTGCTGTGACGCTGCTTATTGTGTGTAGTTCAGGTCACGCTGTTCCAAAAAATTATAGTTGAACTAGAAAAGAAACAAAGACTGCCATGAGAATGATCAGAGAATCATAGTGTCATAGAATGGTTCTACTTGGAAGGGACTTTAAAGATCACCTAGTTCTGACTCCCCTGCCACGGGAAGGGATGCCTTCCAATAGGCTACGTTGCTCAAGGCTGTGTTATCAAGTAAGAATGGATTTCATACAAAGAGAGATGGGTTAGACTGGAAAAAATCAGCTAGGGAAAGAGTTAAGTGAGAGAGAATGACTGAAAGAGAGCAAGTGAATGAACAAGATAGATAAGATGTAAAATGGCTTGGAGAAGGAGATCAGGGGAAGATTGCCCCTTAATGTTTATAACAACTAAAACACACTTAAAGAAATTATAAAGCAATTGGTATTGAGAAACAGTTTCTAAAATACCATACCCATTTAGAAAATTCATTGTTGTAGACGTCAAAAACACAAAAGGAAATGTTAGAAAAAAAGTTAATGGTCAAATAGGTGAAGCTCTGCAAAAGCTTATAAACAAATTATAATGGAGGCTGATGGAAAAAGCCAGTAAACACAATGGGAGCTACTACTCTTGTTCTTTTTCTAAGTGTTTGCTTCAGGCCCTTTTTAGGAGCAAAGTGCTGAGTTAAATGGATGCTTTTACCAGTAACGATGCGTTTATGTACTAAACAAAATCTTGGCACAAATGAATAGTAGGGTGAATGTACATAGAAACTTAATTCAGTAGTAATGCTACTAACCAAAGTATCATGTGTGAAGATTAATAACCCTGTACACCAAGTAATTCTACAGGCTGTTTTAATAAAGGTGTTTTTTCCATCGTTTGTGAACCTGTTGTCTGTGAGGACATGGTGGCTCAGGCACACATCAACATGTAAAACATGAGAAGTTTCACCTCAACATGAGAAAAAACTCCTTTATGTTGAGGGTGGCAAAGCACTGGAACAGATTGCCCAGGAGGGTCATTGAGTCTCCCTCCCTGGAGATCTTCAGAAGCCACCTGGACACATTCCTATGTAATCTGCTCTTGGTGACCCTACTTTGGCAGGGGCATTGGACTAGATGATCTCCAGAGGTCCCTTCCAGCCCTAATCATTCTGTGATTCTGTGATACGCATATTTTATGGCCAAATGTGCAGCTGGTATTAGAGGTTCTGAGTCAATTGAGCTACTCCAACTTATGTCATTGGTGTTTCTCTGAATACTTTAATAGGAAAAACAGAGTGAGAATTTGGAAATTTGTTTAATAAACTCTAGCTCAGAATCATACAAATGATAATTCTGTTTCAGTGTATGGTACCATTTCGGGACCAGATTAATTTTTGTTACAATGATGAATGTTGTTTCTTCCTGCTTAGCATACTTCAGAGACGATGTCCTGATTTTGGGAGTAGTACAGAGGAGAAGCTCCTTCGCAATAGGACAATATCAATATTGTGGAATCACAGAATATCTGAAGTTGGAAGGGACTCATAAAGATCATCAAGTCTAACTGCCTGCTTATCACAGGACTACTTAAAAATAAACGTTATGACTCAGAGCATCATCCTGATGCTGACAGACTTGGTGCTGTGGCCACTTCCAGGGGAGCCTTTTCCAGTGACTGACCACCGTCTCAGAGAAGAAGCCTTTCCTAATGTTCAGTCTGAGCTTAACCAGATGCAGCTTCATTCCATATCCTTGTGTTCTAAGTCAGCTAAGTAGCCACTAGCAGATATTCTTGATATAGAGGTTCTTGAAACCAGACAGAAATGATGTCAGCCTCAGGGCATGAAGAAGGAGACATGCAGGGTGCCCTGGGTCATTTGTCATCTATTGCACTGGTGTAGAGGGGTACCTAGTTAATTCTAGTGTCTGAGCTTCCATTAGCTTTGTATACTGTTACTATTTTTTTGAGTCTGACTTTAGGCAGTGACCTGGTACAAGTCACTGCCTTGTAGCTAAAGCAAATCGGTATTGATTTTGCTTTTCATTCAAGGAAAATGTTAGGTATTCATTTTCAAGATTAATATAGGGCTGATGCTTAAATAAAATTAATTTTATTATGTTTCTAGCAGTGTTTCAGTGTATATCTCCATTCTCTTGCTTTCTTCTGTCATTGAACAAAGTCTTCAAATGCTGGTTAGAGTAGTCTTATGACGTCTACAGGTTCTCAGGTTCTGCTTTACCATATGCACATCTGAGCATTGTCTAATTATTGCTTACTTAGGTGGAGTTAAATAGTCATAACATTTAGTCATGTTTGGTTGCCCCTTCTTTAGTGCTCCTCTTGCAAACACAGAAGCTAAATGAAAAGCCTCTTGCGTTGGAGGAGGAGAGAGACTTTTCGCTGAATTCCTTGGACTTCTGGTTTTTTAGGTCCCAAGAACTTGCCTTTGGCTTGGCAGGTTTTTAGGAGGTGGGCTTTGGTTTATGCCAATCTTACACAAGAGTTCATAGGATGAGGAGACTGAACCACACGTTTGCACTGTAAGGCAACTGTTGCATTTTAGAGGAAGAACAGTTGGGCATTTTCATGACACCTGACCCTTTACAGTGGCTGTAAGAATAGGTATGTGTGATTGTGTCCTCTTTCCTCCCTGCATCTTATTCTAAAACCCTTAACCCTGTGCTGTAATGAGACTAAGCTCAGTCTTGTCTAAGCTTTTCAGTGAATGACCGTTCAAAACAGGTTGTTGGCTGAAGTGTCTTTACTAAAAGGACATCAGTGTTTGTGGAGTTAAACTGACTTTCTAGAATGCTGTTTTTATCCTTTTGTGGTGTCCTTGCTCATCTTGAGCTTTTGCTATGGAAGCTGGTAGCACATCAGCTGCTGAGCATTTATAGGTAAGCAAGAACACACCTGGCCTTGCTAATGACTACTCAGTGCCACTTAAAAGGCTGAGCAGAGGTGAAGGCTGTATTTACAAAGTAAAAATTGCACTAGCCTGAAACACAGCATGTCGTTGCAATGAAATATGAGTCAATGCAATTCTCAGCATATTTTAGGATCCCAAGACCAAAAATGATACCCATAATAGTTTCCTTGCTCACCACTGATGCTTGAAGCACTGAGACTTGTTAGCTATCCCATGACTGACCTTCAAGATCTCTAGGTTCTTTCTCTTTGCTTTCTGTTTCTGTGAGGACATCTGCCTGACCCTCTACATGCCCAGCTCCTGCCCAGATGTCTTTTGGCAGAAGAGATTTGAAATTGGCAGTGCTGAACAGAAATCTCCTCAAAGGATCCTTAGGTGATACCTGGAGTAGGATCAAAATCTTGTCTACTCCAGTGGGCAACAACCATATTGCTAGCCTGCCATCATTGAAATAGGAGGCTTAGCCTCTGCAGGCATGATTTCTGATGATCATTAAGTACTGCCACATAAAAAGTCAAGCTGGTTTGAAGGTGTAGGCTATCATCCAATTAAAGCTATCATTACGGACAACAGTGTGAAATACATGAGGCAAAAATGAAACTGTGTAAGGTTGATGGGTTTTTCCCTTACCCTAGTTTCCACATTTTACTCTGTAGAAGGAAATTAAAGATTCCCGTCTCTGGTTCCAAGTTTACATCTGGCTTGTTTTCTCTTTTTTAATTTGTCTTATAAATGAGGTGCTAGCCTTACAAAAAAAATTGGAAACACCTATAGTTTGTTCCTGCAAGGCAGTATGGCACACTTTAGCAGTGACATATTTCTGCTATGGAAGAATTAAATGCTTTTTTAAATGAGAACTCAAAATGTTATATTTCCTTTTTGTCTGAGGATTTTTTTTCTTTCTTTTCAGCAAATAGTTTAACGAAAGATTGATACATGGAAAGAACGTTTTGCAAAACCATATGTTTTTCAATTGAAAATTCCTGCAGAAACCTTTGGACAAATTTATAGGAACTTTTATCTGGTCCTTGTTGTAAGAACTAATTAATCTTGGAATATATATAGCATGAATACTGTAGTGTAGAGATGAGGCACAATTATTATTAGTCAGTGCTGTAAGGCTGAAAGATAAGTACTCAGGGGAAAATCTTTCCTAAAACTCAAATTGAAATATGCAAACAAATATAGGGGTGGCTATTTTCAGAAGTACTAATAGTGACTAGGTGTTTATCTTCCCCTGACACTCAGAGAGCATTAAGCACCTAATTGGTGTGTGGTAGAAAATGTCCACAAATTATAAAGTAACTGCTCAGTTTTCTGGAAGGTTCAGCTGAATTGCTTAAAAGTTTGCAATCTTCCACCAACAGAAGGTCACCACAGAAATCTGAGCTTCTGAAACCTGCCTGTCAGTTCCTTGACCGCCAAGTGAAAGTCTAGACAGCTTAATTGTTTGGTGCCTTTTCAGTCCATTTTTAAACCAAGAAAGCCAGCTCTTAGTGAAACACTAGAAACAGTTTGCTTTTGGACATGTTGGCTAAATCTGTGTTCTGGGGATTTAGCGCATTGCAGGAGGAATTTCATTCATGTTTCCCCTTTTTCGTTATTCATGAATTATTCATGAATTATGAAGGTTTCATATTTGCAAATTGGGTTTCTTTGTTAATAACTGACTTTTTGTTAGAATAGGTAACTGACTTTTTCAAGCAGCCGTAAATGCTGACATGGTCTGTGCTAATATTTCAGCCTGGCCTCTCAAAGAGAAACATCAAACCAATTGTGTTGAGCTTCTGCTAGATTAAACATGTGAGATACCTCTTACCTCGCAGTTCCCTGGGAGCAATACAGCTCAGCTCACTGTCTAAGTTTCTCTTTGCTGTCTGAATATTCAGCTGGGACACCTAGATCCTGGTGGAGGTGGGACGAGTGTGTGGAGAGATTAAAGAAAGTAAACTTGCATATCTGTTTGTCTGGTTTCATATCTATGAATTCATTTGGATCATTTATCTATAAAGTACTGCAGACTACATACAATTTCTTAACTTGCCTTACCTATTTATGAACAACCCTCGCCCCCACATTATTCAGAGCAGAATGAATGAATAATATATCTGTGTGATCTAAAAAAGAATGAAATGAGCTAGATATTTCTGGCAAGTTGGTGAAGCACTTACTGCTTTCTCTTTTTTAATTTCTTCTTTTACCCAAAAAAAGAGACATACTAGGAAGAGGGAAGATGTGAAGAAATCATGTGGGGTTGTTTTTTGTTGTTTTAAGTTTGTTGTTTTAAGTTTGGTGTTGCTGTTTTTTTTTTGTTTTGTCTTTTGAGCAGAAGGGTTCCATACCAGTCTCTCAGTGGTAAGTAAGCTTCAAACAGAAATACATGGTAGTGCTGATCATCAGTATTACTGTAAACTGTATGCAGTAGTTTTGGAGCAGCTGTAGCATGTAAGCTGCAGGTATTTAAAACTGTATTTTCCAGGTTATTTGTTTTCAGAAAAGTTCTGTTCCAGAAAACTGATTTACAGTTATCCCTGATTTTGACTGAAGTCACTGAGATATTGTGATTTTTAAAATAATAATTTCTGTCATCTATTAACAATTCTTACAAACTATCTTCCCCAGCCTTTCTCTGTAGTAGAATTACTATAAGTTATGAGGAAAAACAGTAGCTGATGTAGGGTATTCTAAATATTACATATGGTTTAAAAAATGCTAGATTGTGTAGGGTTTCAGAGCTAGAATAAAAAGGGTTAAAAATGAAACCTCTTAGTGCAAGGTCTTCCAGTGTTCATTATGCTTATTAAAGCTGAATACTGTGCTTTCTGACCAGCTGCTTCTGCAGCACAAATCTCATTTTACTGTGGAAATTTTCTGCTTACAGGAAAAATCCTAGTACAAATGCTGTTGGCTGTGGTTAGAAGTGGCACTTCAATATCAGCATGTTCTTTTGTCAATCAAAGCATCCTCCTGAACAGTTCAGCTAGTGTTAGCAGGGGATGTGCTAAGGCTCTTAACGGAAGTGTGAGCCTGGCTTTTCATCACAGAAGCATCTGAGTTGATTTTATAGAGGAATAAAAAAATTAAAGTTTTTCTGTCATTGCAGTCTTTCTCTGGAAAGTTTAACACCAGCTATACCATCTATACCTCTCTGTTGTGCATTCACTGCCTGTAGCAAAAACATTTAATGGAAAAGTACACTTTTTCCCTTCAGATTTTCTGTTCTTGCTAGAACAGTAGCTTGTGTTCTGAAGCTTTTGACTGAGAATACAGTATTTATACATGCTTTAGTTATAAGACCTGTAGAAGACACCATTAATGAACAAACAATATTAACATTTCTGAATAGTCTGTCCTACTGGCCAAAATGGTCATATTTCTGGAAAGAAATGGCTGAAAGTGTAAGTCTGAAAAGTCTGTTGCAAACTAATCACTAGAGAATGTCTTTTTAAATTTATCTTTAAAATGAAATATTTGTCTTATTTTTGCCTTGAACTAAGCAGTGGTAACAGTAAATATGCTTGTACAGTGCAATTCCAACATTACAACAGTATGGAGGTGCTTTTCCAGTGTATGTATGTCTCAATGGAACAAAAATCCTGCTTCCTATTTTTGGTATCATGTAGCTGTACAAGGATGTTGTTGTCTGATGTGAGCTGTATTAACCTTTGCTCTCTGCTTTGTCTTTCCAGCACTGGCTTGAGCCCAACAAGTCCATCTTCAAGCAAATGAAATGTAAGTGGTGAGAGTTCATGTTTTAGAAATGCCCAAAGGTTTTCCTGTGCTTCCACACGGTAACTTAGAATATGCTTAATTTGCTTCTTGGTGCAAATAGGCCCTTTGTGTCCTATCCAGGCTCCTAAAAACTCTGGGTACTCCCTCATTACACTGTCTTACAGTGCTCTGCACATCAGAAGCTTCTCCTCACTGCTCAGGGCTAGAGGCTGAGGCCAGCTTATGTGCGTAGGGTGGCACATCTGGTTGGAAGACCTGTACGTTCTTGGCTCTCGTTTTAAGCCAGATGCCACTGGGAGATGGCAGTGAAATGTGGAGTGTGGCAATCTGCTTCTGGGTCTTTCTGGTTTACTCTCTTTCTGCTGCCTCCTGCTTCCTGACAATGCAGAGCACTGGTTTGAGATTGCTGTTACTGTCCAGCAAACTCAAGTGCCGTGTATTATTGCCTTCACCCAACAAAGTGAAACTCATGTTTCTTGTTGCACTTAGCATAGCAACATATTCAGGAACTCTGCCACCAGATGCACTGAGGGTGTTTTGATTTATTCAGAACAACTCTACCTGCATAGAGATGGTGCCTAGATGTGATTGGTGGTACTCCATGAATTCCACAGATGCACCGATGTGATGATCTTATCACAGGACTTGTGTGGCTTTTGGGTAAATCCTAATCAAAACTCTGAAGACTAAGAAATGACCATGTAGGATATAGCAAAATAAAATGCAGCTAGTATGAGGTTAGTTGTCATGGTGAAAATTTTTCAACAGCAACAGCAGCAGAGAATGATATGGTAACAAAGGAGTTTTGTTATCAGCCTTAGATTCAGGACACACAAGTAGAATTAACTCCTGTGATCGGCTTTTTATAGGCAATTTCAGGTTAATACTAGTGTAACTTAACTATATTTTTTGTCACAGATGAAGGACTTCAGTTCCCTTTAAGGAAACAAAACAAGGAGATATATATTTATATAAAAATATACATGTGTAGAATTCATGGAGATTATATGTAAATATATCTTCTTCTCCCACAGTTTTCAAGGACGTTTTTGTAAGCATTCCACATCAGGAACCTCTTGCTTTATTTTTGTAAAAATATGCCGTATTAATGTAGAACACTAAATTTTTAAAGGTACACAAGTTTAATTCATATTTTATCTAAAAAAACTCAGTTTTCTAGGAAAAGATTTAAACTCGGAAGAAGGAATTAACCATATTCATTTGAAAAGCATCAGAGTCTCAGGTGACACAAGTGAGGACTGAAATAAGAATCAGGTGGGAAGCATAAAAACTGAAACCATGAAGTGAATGGTTAATAGAACATACATTATGTGTATGCCTTCTAGGAGAAATGGTGGCAGAAGGTTATTCACAGTGATTGTATGTAAGAATGGACTTCTGTTCTGCTGCAAGAGTAGGTTATATTAATACTAGTGATTCAAAATATTCCAAATTCAGTTGAATGTTCAGGTTTTCATAGGATTATGGCAAATTTGAAAATTTGCTGCATGCTTGATCTCAGCTACTATTTGTGAGGAGCTTCATTTTCCCCAGCATAGTAACAAGTTTTTCAGTTTATTCTTGCACCTCAGTATTGACAAATATATAGAGCAGAAAAGGAATGACTGGGAGTAGTGTTCTAATACAAATTTCAGTACGTATGAGATTTCATGGGCCTCAGGAGTATATGAATCATTCAGATATAATCCCTCTATATAGTCAGGTTGTACAGAAATCAGAATTCGGCAGCTATATAATTCTGTTGGTGGGATAGAATGTTTCATGTTTGAAGTCCTCATAGGCTCTTGTGTGGTGCTTTACCATTTGTATTTCCTTAGCTTTGGTAAAGATGATTTTAAGTTCATAATGACCCTGGGATATGACAGAATCTTCCAAAATATTTTAAATTTTGTTTTATCACATATGCAACCTGGTTCAACAGAGAAGAATTAAAACATGTAATTTTTTTTTTCCGTCAACCTCTGCCTTTGTGTATTCCACCTTCACTCAAATGTTTTTGTCAAAACATGATGTGTAAAATCTAGGTCTAATTTTTACCTCTAATTCTGCCAGAGAGTGGAAATTTTAGGCTCTGAGAAATGTCCTGAACCGCTGCTGGTCTTCTTTTACTGGTTGAAGCCACTTACTGGCCAGTGACTGATAGCTGTGAGCACCGTGCTTCTAACAGTGTGTTGAAAAACTGAAAGGTTTCCTGAGATAGCTGCAGGTTCTAGATAAAGGCTTTTGAAACCTGTTTTTCTATTGTTTTGCATGTTTTTGTGCATGCTGTAATCTCTCAGATGTTGGCAGTAAAGCTCTTCACCATTTGTCCATCTTACATTTTTTACTTATTTTCTGTTTAGGAATGTCTTGGTGTAAATCCTAGTGCTGGTCGCATCAGCACTAATGTTTAAGTGAAGAACAGAGTTTTCCCATGCACTTTCCCTCTCTCTTTTTTTTTAATAATTTTGAAGGTTTTCCTGCATAATAACTATGCATCTATCTTGTAATCTCCTTGTGGAAATGTCCAACTATATGGGTTTTGATCTTGATGACACAATCAATACTGTTGCTTTGGTATGCAGTAGTTCAAATTTCACATTTTTTTCTTGCTGCTTTACATGTCAGCTGATCTGAGAGAGTGATGTAAAAAGGATGCTTTCCTGTGTCAGGCCACTAGAATTTGTTAATTTCCTGACTCTCTAATGCTATTATAAAGTGTGAAAAGAAATGGGATGAATCAAGGAAAGCAAGAACTTGGATGCAGAAATGGTTTGTGCAAAACCTCCTAAAGATTCTTAAATCTCAAAGTTGTCATCAGTTTTTGTGTCTAAGTACAAATGTAAAGAGTTTATTCAGATATGAGGTTCATAAATCCATGCACAGTGAAAACATTAAGATTTGTATGATTCTTCTGGCATTAATCCAAATTATGTGTATTTTTTATGTATGGTTCTTATTAATGTGCTTTAAAGTATTTTTATAACTGGTTGATGAAAATCCACCTTTCTGTCTTTCTTTCTCTCCTTCCTTCCATCCTTCCTTCCTTCCTGTATCTCTTATGCATAAAATAAAATAAAAACACTGAGTAGTGTCCTGTCTTAAACATGCTTACCAAGTGATATAGTCAAACAGCTGATTCATTTGGTAAGGGAAGGAGTATATAGAAACAGCAATATATGTCTTACAGTGCCCCAGACATCCTCCTGCAACATCAGTGAACATGAAGACTGTTTCAGTGTAATGATTTTTTTGTTTGTTTGTTTGTTTGTTTTTTTTCTCTGATGTTCACTAGCTTTTGGTAGGTATAGTATAGTTCAGAGAATACGTAACATCAAGGAGAGATGCAGGAAGTTTTCTGAAACGTCTCATTCTCAGGGCTGTGAAGATAATTTAAACATCTGATTTTGGCTTTCAGTATCCATCTGAATCTGTGTTTAATCAAAAAAAATCCAATACCACCAGTAAAGCTCATTACAGAACCTACTATTTGTGCTGGATGAAAAGCAAGTTGTTAAAACCAAACAGGAAACCTTCCCAGAAGTGGCAGCTGAGAATCTTCTGTCCTTCTCCCTCTTTGGTTCGCAATTCTAAAACTTCAGCCAAGTTGTTCACCAGCTTTTTTTTTTCTGTTGTTGTTTAAAAAACATTTTTTCTCTTACAAAAAGATAGTATTTCATATGTCTTCCTATGGAGAAAATGTGCAAATTTTCTTAGGCTTATGATCTATAGCCTTTTGATCTACACAGAGGAAGAGTGATTCAGTGGGCTTTGCTTAAAAAAAAGATTGCATGGAAGATGCAGTCTCTTATACATTGATACCTGTGGCAAGGGGTGCAGGTCCCATCTCCCCATTTGTTTTGATCAAGTGTTAAGAGTTTTGTTTTTTTAGCTAGGAGATCCTTACTGTTTCATGTACATTGGGTAGTTTGTCTTAGTTAAATGCAACTGAAATAAACCCTGAAGACGCATCAGTTGTATAGAAACCTTCCATGCTGTATGTGTAGTTCCTTCATGAGCATCTAGGTCAGAACTGGTCTGAACATTCTGCATAATTTAAATGGTTTTATTTGTTCTTTTGCCTTCATCTCTTATGTTCTGCTAGTGCATAAACTGGCAAATTAATAGCCCTGTTCAGTGGAGTTTGCAGTCAGTACTATTTTCCATGCTAATGTCCTTTGCAATTACTGTAATTGTGAATATTTCTTAGTGAAAAAGCAAAGCCTGTGATGGTAGGAAATTCTGACAAAGGCTTAGGCATTTCAGTATACCATCTGCTCCTTATCTGATAGGTAAAGGACCAGTCTGAAAGAAAAACCTTATAGCTGTTCTAAAACTAATTATATTCAGGCTAGTTTTGAAGAAATGTTCCTCTGTAAATTAAGTTCTGTTTTGGGAAGATTTATTGTTAATGTTTCCACTTTAATGTGCTAGTAAGTAGTAGAAAGTAATTTTGCTTTCAAGGAATTGAGGAATTTTTTGGCTTGACAATCTCATTTCTTGAGCTATGCAAGTCACTGGCTGTTGTGCTTTTCACTACAAGAATATAGTGAAGGAGGGAATATGAGATTCTCATGTGTGTTTCTCTAGTGTTGTAAAACCTGTAAGACAAAAACCTTAATAAATGTCTACATATCATCAAATGTGTGTTTGGAGGAACATTAGACTTATGATCCATTTTAAAATGAAGATGGAGAGGAAAGTGGGTAGCTGTGGGAGTCCCTTCTTCCCCTTTCAAGTGCTTATTATTTTGGGCCAGTTTTCTAACTGGGGAAAAAAGAACAGAAAAAGAGGATCCTATTTCACTGTGTAGTTACAGCGTACCTTCTTATTTCATTTCCAGAGATGAATTAGATGGAGGGGATCATATTATTTTTAGAATTTCAAGTTGCCGTACTTGCTAGCAGTTGAGGGACGACCTCTGTTTGGCAGTCTGCAGCAGCCTTGTTTTGTATTGCATGCTGCGCTGGTGAGGAGCAATATTGTTACAGAGGCTTGAGTCTAGGAAGTGTTTGCAAAGTAGGCTTCAAACTGCCTTGCCAAATCTTGCCAATCTATGTATTCTGTGCACTGGTGTACACTTCTGTCTGTGAGGAAAACATTTCTTATTAGCTGAATCTGAATTTAGTGCAGTGTATGCTGTCCTGTCCTCGCTATAATACTCCGTGCATACAGGGCAGCTGCTGTTTTTCTGTGGTTACCACAGACTGCCAGAATAAAGCTCTTCTGATATATATATATATATCTCATATATAGTTCATTATATATCATATATAATATATATAAATACATATTGTCCTTTCTTTTACCACAGCCAATATTTTAATTGTGTCGTTGACATCCAAAAATTTAGGCAAAGCAGAGCCATGCACTAGCTGTTCTTATTTCTGCATCCCTATTTCAAGCACAAACTACTTCTAATCTGCCAGGACAGGTAGAAGTTTGTTGTTTGTTTTTTTTTTTTCTGAGAAAGAGCTCTTGCTCAGTTAATACTCGTTGGTTCTTCTATCATGTTTTGTGAGTGCAACTGTATTATAAAAGTCCAAGTTTTATCCCTTGCTTAAATTTAAGAATGTTATTGCTAAGAGACAGAACCATTTAAGATGACTTACATTATCTTTTGCTTTGTCCAGGCAACATGACTCCTTAATCTTTGTATGGCTGTTTTCCTTTCTTGGGTATTGAATTCAGTTTACCTTCCAGTTTGCCACTAAAGGGCAGGGAGGACATAACAGTGTTCTCTGTTTTGCAGTCTCCATCCAATTACTGTAAGACACCGCTGCAGTCACATTTGAGAAGCTGAAGCCCACAGAAAGCAGTCTGTTTCTCTTGCCCTCAGAGGACTTGATTAGCTTGAATGTTAGAAGCAACTCTAGAGAACAATTAAGGCTTGTTTTTATTCTTCCAGTTCCTCTTGTTTGTTTCTATTTGTTGTTTTCTTACTTTCTGGGGTTTTTTGACTGTGTTTTTTGTCTCTTCATCCCCATAGTTTCTGATATTTCTCCTTGTGTCTTCAATGATCAATTATTTAAACAAGTAAAAAAAATTGTGAGATCAGCAGTTTTGTTGAGGCTGAAACTAATTAAAAAAAGTGCAACATGAAGTCTTGAAAGGGGAAGATATTCTAACATTGTCATAAGCTGTCAGACCCTTCAAAAGATACCTAGCATAATGAAAGATGTAATGCATTTTTATTTTCTGTTGCTTTTGTACGTCACATGGGACTATGTGATCTCCAGACCTGAGTTCCTGAAAGACTGCAACATACATGTAAATACTGCAGTCAAAGTAGCTTGCAGAGGTATCATGTTTATTGAATTAATTTGCACATGCAGTTTATACAAGCCAGTGAGCTAGTAAGATTAAGGAGATCCTACAGTAAAATTGTTAAAATTTTAATAAAAAAGTTGTGGTATCTTAATGATTTCTTTTATATATCATAATGACTAAAAAGTAATCCTCTGTTTCACCTGTTCTCTTCCTTCATTTTCTCTGTAATTTTCTTTGTCCTGTTCTTCAACCTTCCGTTCTTTTTCTCATGTGAAAACACCATCTCTTACAGATTTAGGAAGTTAGATTGATTGAGTGCATTCAGAATACATTAAGACCAAAGGACTTTTGAATCTAACTACAATATTATAATTCTGTATTTTACTATGAATTAAAGTTGCATGATTTCATTTAAAAAAAAAAACAAACAAAAAAAACCCAAAAACCAAAACCAAAAACCACCCAACTAAAACCCCACCGCACCGCACCTCCCCCCATTAAAAGGAAGGGTCTATAAATATTGAGTAGTGGTGTAAACATGCAGAAAGTTAATTTCATAGTTAAATATTACAATAAAACGATTATAATTTTGCACTCAGGTCTATATGACACTCCCAAATGAGCCAGTTTTTACGTGTTCCCATTTTGTTTGAAGCCTCAGCTTTTCTTATATTTCTGTCCATCTAAAAATGGCTGTGTTGATAAACATTTTGGTAAAGGACCCCTGCCCAGCTTACTTCCCCCCCCCCCCCCACTATTTACCTTTTGAAGATGTGGTTATTTTCCTTCTCACTTCAAACTGAGAACTGGAATTTAAAACATGAACGCTACCTGACTACAGATAGTTCTGAGGGTTCTGCCTACCTGCGTATTGTGTGTGATGTGATATTTTTAAGCCTTCTACATGGTTTTCACACATCTTTAGCCTAACATGATTATCACAAGATGCCTCTTTGGTGGAATTAATAGTCTTCAATTTGTTTTCTTTCCCTCTTGTAATTACTGAAAGTTCAACTGGCCTAAGATAAGATAATATCTTGAATGGTATCAGATACAACAGTGGGGTATAAAGCTGTGTTCATTAATGTAAAATCAAGAGATACTGATTGCAGAGTTGAAATAATTCCTGTTACTAGGTCTTTTTGTTTGTTTGTTTTGTTGGTTTGGAATTTATTTTTTTTTTTTTAAGAGAAAGTATTGTACTTAAGGCCTGGTATTGTTACCATAGCTCAAGAGTAGGTAATGTAGTCTTACTAAATACTGTAGACAATAACAGTTCTGTTGTCTCTAGCTTCATTAACCAAATTTAATTAATGGTTTCTTCCATTTTGTAGTCTAGGTATTATAATTGTCAGGAATAACAAATATAGATAGCACCTTTTGTATCTCTTTGTGACAAGATGCAACTACTTCCTGTTTATCAAAAAAAAAAAAAAAAAAAAAAGCAGCCGGAATATGTTTTATACTTCTTATATCAGACAAAAAGTCTTGTGAGGTGCAAATCCTTTTATAAATTGATTTGCTTAGGTTAGCTCTATTTTGCACATGCTTTGGCCACCTTTGTCGTATGTTCTCTTCACATATATATATATATATAGTATTTATTGGTTTATTTGAATCCCTGCCTGATGTTTCAGAGCTCACCATCACACCAGCTACTTTTTAAGACTCTTGGAGTTTATTCCTTCAGAGTGGCTGAAACAATGTTTGCTACTGTTCTCATGCTTTATCTTTATAATGTTTCAGCTCATCCACCATTTACCATGTGCTTTAGAGTGAAATTCTACCCACATGAACCCCTGAAGATTAAAGAAGAGCTCACCAGGTATTTGTTTTGTTTGTTTGTCTGTGCTTTAATGTATGCCTTCTAACAAGTTCAACATCAGACTGTGTATTGTGTAGGGTAGGGTTCTCACTTTTTATGCTAAAATATAGAACGAACAGCCATTTGCACTGTTGGTAGCTTTTTTATTTATTGTGATACCTATAGATTTTTAAAAACAGTATAACGTAACCTTTTAGTAACATACAGAGAAGTAGTCACGTTGTGGAAGAACTGTCAGAAAGAGAAACAATGGTCAAATGACTGGACAAGGATTATTCTGACTTTTACCCTGGCAAGGATTGTGGTCTTGAGTAAGTTCCTTCTGGGTCTTAGTTTTGGTTTGCTTATTGAAATCATCTACAAAGTTTAATTCAGTAATGGCCTTAACTCTTTCAATAGGAGCATGTATAGTCCCACTGAATTTTCTCTTGTGTCTATCTTTAGGACCACAACCAACAGAGTATTTTTATCGTACCGATAGATCTTTAGCAAACTGATGCAGAGATGCAATATATTTATATTTTTAAAGTAAAGCCATTCTGGAAGTGAAGAGTTCTTTTTGCTTATATTGGCATTTTCCAGCTTATGCTGTAAAAATAGCTGTACATATGTCAAAATAAAGTCATACTTAACAAATGGGAGTTTTGTCCTTCCTAGTAGCCATTGTGACTATTTTGTTGCTTTGGGTGCTTTTCAAGGAATGCAATTGGGGAAAAATGTAGGAAAGCAACAGCTCTTTTGACCTGTGCACTGGCTGTGGATGAGGACTACATATACATATGCTTTGCCATACTGCAAGTCAGGAGATTGCACTGCTGCTGCATGTTGCAGAAGCATGGAGCCCCTGAACACATGTTGCGCTGACTTCTTCACTGATGCTTTCCCCAGTCCCTGCAAATTCTTACGCTCATGAGTTACGGCATGAATGGGAGTGATCCCATTATCACTGGTCTCATTCTAAAAGTTTCAGGAACAGCTTGCATTCTGCTGAATGGGAAGTTTATACTTTGTATAGAGCAGCTGGAGCATACAGTTCACATTATAGCTATTTATCTTGGGTGGAAAACTGAAACTGTTTAACTGAGTGAGCAGGTTGTAAACCAGGAAATCAATGGATTTTCATTTCTTAGTCTTTGTTCTTGGATGAACATTTTACTTGTTATGAGCCAGAGTATAAACTTCATGTAAACCTTCCTTATTGAAGAGTCTTAATTAAGTGACTTTTTTTTAAAAAACTACTTGGATACCCTCCCAGGAGAAGTTTTATTGAAATGCAAAGAATCTAGAAGTAGCTCACTGAAGTGTATTGTGCTGTCAGTATGTTTTAGGCTTTGCTGGCACCTTTCAAATTGATTTTTAAAGCCTAGCTGCTGTATGAAAATATGTTTTATGGTCTTCAGTTAAAACCAATACTATTAAGACTTAAAAAGGAGAAATAACTAATCTTTTCATTGTCCACCTTGTGCACATGATGCCTTTTCATATCTTATCAGCTTTATAGTTTCCCAGTGTTGCTATTTGGAGGCTTTGCTTTGCCTCTGCCCAGGTCTTTTACACAATAACAATGTACAGGAAATGCTCCTGAAATGAGTGAGTGATGTCATGTAATTCACCTCTGAGAATTTCTTTCATCATCTAAAGCAGAGGGTCAGATTCAAGGTGACACACTAAGTTGGCCTCAGTTATTTTTTTTTTCTCATATTGAAGTGATAGGTGAAATTCAAGAAAAAAAATGCCTGTTAGTGTGTGGCAGAGGGAAGCAATGAAAACTTGAAAGCTAATTGGCTTTTTGGTAGATGTAAATTTTTTAATTTTTTTTTATTTCTGCTGTCTTCACTGAGCAATCATCTTTATTTCAATGTGTGCTTAAGATTATTTGAAAATAAATTGATAACATTGTTACCCTTTGGCTTGAAGCCATCTGTACTTCATAACTGTATATGCAGTCAGCTGATTCTGAGTACTAGTGCTTTGCATTTCTGCTACTCTCCATGTCTAAGCATGTAAGAAAGCTGCTTTCTTGCTTCTTCAGTTGGGTAGAAATCTGATGGGTGTCTGTAGTCCCATTTAGATAATGAAATTAAGATATAGTAGAACATCCTGTCCTGGACTCTTTGGTTCAGAATATTAATTAACCCTGTCTAAATCCCCCATGTGGATTATTGTCGATGCAGTCTTTGTAAAAGCTTTATAGGAATAAATCTTTAATCAAGTACCATAGAGGCCTCAAAGAGACATACAGATGTTAAAAAAAGATCTGTTTTTCCTACTCTTCCATAGCAATATCTGATGTAAAAAAAAATGTAATCTACCCAGTACATGAAGCTGTGTGTGTAGGGGGTAAATTATTTCATTTCTGTGAAAATAGTATCACATGTATAGAAATGCTATTCAGGATTTAGATATCACTGACAGTGAGAAAATTGAATATTTCTC
Organism: Myiopsitta monachus; assembly: GCA_017639245.1. Classification (NCBI taxonomy): domain Eukaryota; kingdom Metazoa; phylum Chordata; class Aves; order Psittaciformes; family Psittacidae; genus Myiopsitta; species Myiopsitta monachus. Next base: position 42,306,138 of record CM029941.1, on the reverse strand, counting down.
ACCTCAGATTACTCCCACTTAATTTCTATCCTACCTTTGGTGGGCTGTGCTGGACTGTAATTCTTGAGTTAGTCTGTAATTTTACAGTTGGAACTATTTTCAGGAAATAAAGATAGAGAATTACATAGTTGAGTTTATCCCTCTGTTTATGATATTGTAGGAAAAAAAATTGTATGAACCTGAAAAAGTGTGCATACACTGCGTTCAGAGGCCAGGAGTGCCTTGGGCAAAGGACCCCAAGCCATGTGTTTGCCTGTCATTTTGTTCCACTGCTAAGGATGCCTGTGGATATTGTTAGTCATGTCATATCACTCCAGCTGCTTACTTTCATCTTCCCCCATTTTAATTAATAGTCACTTCCATAGCTATGCTTTTGAAATAAAATCAGTGCCTGCCTCTGGATATTAAGGCATTTAGAGGTATTATTGCTAAATAGTCAGCTGGTGTTAGGATTGTAATTCACAAGTTACTTTCAGTGGCCATGGGCTTGCCACCCTGGGCTCTCTAGTTTGTGTAGTAACAGACTACATGAATCCTGACTTGTCAACAAAGTCCAAATCTTAAGGCGCATCAGTGCTGAACTTCCTTAACTCATCTCTTGTGTCAGCATGGATTTAGAAGATCTGTTCTTTTTTTTTTTTTGGAAATACTGCTTGCTGAGCAGGACAGTGAAGCCATACATGTTTGAAACATGTTTGAGAGACCCTAAAGACACACTATTTCTTTTCAATAGTTAAAATAATCAGGCAGTTTTTTCAATGCATGTTTAAAAACCGTGATGAGAAAGTGGCAAGGATTTAACCTATTTTGCTGAAATGATTTGGCCTCTGAATTTATTTCAGTTGCACTGAAGGCTTAGCAGATTGCAACACTAACAGTAAATACAGACTTCTGGACAGTTTGCATATCTTAAACAGAGAGAGGTGTTCAGCCTCAGTAGAAGTGTGATGTTTTTCTGTGCTGTGGCCATTTCTGAGAGTTTGACTTGTGCTTCATGTGTAGTATGTGGAAGGTGTCAGGGTCTTCTGAGTGGTGTATCTGTGGCTTTCTAGATCTGATTGTCTAGTACTTATAGGTGGCATGGAGTCAGAACAAAGTACTTTAGTTTCAGAAAATAGTGCTTAACTGGCTTCATTAAACATCCCTAATGAGAGTAATAGCTACTAGTTTTTAAGTAGGCAATAGCAACATGACACAAGGTCCTCCCATCTCCTTTGTTTCCTGTAAAACTACACAAACCTGTAAAACAGAATTTCAGTTTCTTTTCCTGTTAAATCAACATCTGCTCTGCAGCCTGTTTTCTGACTGATGCTGCACACGATTGGGGTAGAGACCTTGAATACATACATTTTCAGTACATTTTCAGTATTACTGCTAATTTCCTTTTCTGCTAATTTTCTTTCTTCTTTCCCCCCCCCCTTTTTTTTCATCTCTGTGGTACATTCCAGTTGTTTTTCCCAGAAACCATGGTAGGCTTCATGGTGAAAGGAGCTGTTTCTTTAGCTATGTGTACAGAACCATGTGCAGAGAAAAGGATATTCCAGAGTTCACTATGATGGTCAAGATTATTCTGCTGACATGGCATACAAAGATACAAAATTGTCATAAAGGAAGTTGTAACTACAGAGGTCATTCAATCTGCTGTATGCACAGCTACCCACTATGCTCTCTGGAAGCGCAGGTATTTTTGCTATATGCTCTCTTCCTCTTCTTTTATCACAGATCAGCGCCCTGGAAGGGCCCACAGCTGGGAAAGCCTGAGATGTTGTGTGTGAACAGAATGGGAGCAGTTAAGAGAGTGTGAACAGATGAATCAAAAGAATGGTCATATCTAGGCACAAAATTTTCCTATTTTTTTTTTTTTTAGGGTTTTTGCTTAGGTCATAAATAAATCAGGGTTTGTTCTTTCTTATGTAATAAAGCAGCTCAAGGCCTCTTGCCTTCTTATCTCCAAATCCCTACATTATACTGTATGTGTAATTAAAATGAGGGAATATGAAGTCATTTGAGGTCCCAAAAGAATAATCTGAAATGCTACAGATAATACTGTATCAGCAGTAATCCATGATTATTGTAGGAAAAACAGACATAGAAAATGGCATGGGTGAGTAGCTGGTGGAATTAACCAAAGATGGATTATTTCAACTGCTTTCATCATGCCCTTTTTTCCTAACCCATGTTTCCTAATCCAGGAGGCAGTTCTTCAATCACTAGGCTGTCATAAAACAGTGTAATGAGTACTTTGGTACAAGAAAAGCAGATAAAAAATGTTTAACTGGAAGTCCTATGAAATGACAAAGACTTGGGGTATGTAAACATGGCAAATTCAAGAGCTCTGAATGAGCTAGCTTGGGCGAGGAAGAGCAATACAGCTGCATGCATGCATGCAATGCTCCACTGGTCCTATCTCAAGCAGTTGTACTTGTTACTGCCTTGTGTTGGAAGAGCCTGTTTCTTTCCTTTCAGAAGCAGGAGGGCAGTTGAGACTGATAGTGGTCCAGCTGGTTGTTGATGCTTGAATATCAAACCATTATTTGCAAATTGGAAAGTCTTGCAATATGTTCATCTTTCCAAGGGTGAGTGAATATGAGGTGAGCCTGTGCTGCTGACCCCTGTTCTAGGCATCATTAAAATAGCATCATCTGTCTGGCTCTTGCAATGTGCAATGGTAGCTATGTTTCAATGCCTCTGCAAGTCTGTTTTGGCTTTCTCAAGGCCATATTGGCTGGTTTGCAAGTGAATTTATTGTTCTGATAGTATTGGATGCACAATTAGATTGGATAGAACAAGTCTTAAAAATGAATGAGCGTCGTTAGTAAGAGCACATAGTGCTGGAAGGCTTGCAGAAATCATTCAAGGTGGGAGAAAAAATTACCCAGCACAGTCCTGCATTTTTTGGTGATGCTTGTGCCTATTGTAGAAGCTGACCTTACATGTTCACAGGTCCTCTTGTCCTCTTGTGATCCTCTGAGGGGAAAGGAGGAAGGCTGAGAAGGTGTAGTTTAGTTGTGGAAGCTTGTAGAATAGAATCTATTCCTGCATTTTTGTGGGGCTTTTAGGTATCCAGTATCCAAAACAAAGCTTGTATCTTACTACTCCTTTGTGGTCTTAATTCATTGGTGAAATGACTTCTTGTGTACCAGTAGAGCTTTTTTTCTGTTTTTTCCCTCTGTAGCCAGTGCTGTCAAGCAGCTGGCTGGCATGGCAGTTTTTCACACTTTTCCCAAGGGAAGACCCTACACTGTAATGCAGGAACTGGCCAGCTCTGAAGCCAGGGGTCTAAGCCCATGTATTACTAGATTCAAGTAGCAGTCATCATCCTGACCACCAAAGTTAGAAATTTGAGATTACTGGAAAGCTGTTATTCAAGTGACCTTCTTACCCACACCACAGGGCAGAAAATAGACTATTTATTTCTGAGGGAATAGTGGTTGTTGTTCTTGTTGGGTTTTTGTTTTATTTAGGGTTTTTTTGTTTGTGTGGTTGGTTAGTTTTTGGTTTTTGTTTCTTGGTTGCTTTTGGTTTGGGTTTTTTTTTTAATATTGTGGATCCAGATCTTATCTAATGATTTTGACCATTCAGGAGGGCTGTAAGTTCAGGATGAAGTTACAGGGTGCTGTTACTTTTATTTTGTTTGAATGCTTAGCATTAGTACTTCTCTCCAGAAGGCACAGACCAAGGAGGATGATTCTTCCTGCAGGTGCCTTTTAACATGAGAGAAAGTCATGTAATTTCTTAAATTAATAAACTAGTTGCTACCACTTTTGATGTTAGATATTTTAAGATAAATAGATTTTTCTCTTTTTTCCTGTGCTGGAATGAAGATTATGTTTTGAAGTGATGATGGTTATGCTCCTAGTTACTAATTCTTCTGCTAGAATTTGGCTTATGACTGATGAGTTGTATTGAAACGGTAACTGCTGTACTGACATTACTGTGGCATGCTTATTGCCATGTGTATCTGTTTTACAATGCTATGATGGGTTTAAGCCATGCTAGTATTCCAGGAAAACAAGAAAACAAATAGATGCTCTCTGCATCCAAATTCACTAAAAGGTTTCTGGAATTATTATATTAGGATGATTAGGATTTTAACAGTTGCATTCCTGCCTATTCATTTTAGTGTTATTTCCTGGATCTGTTGCTCATGAATTTGTCTAATCATTCTTTTTTTGGACTTGGTAATAATGTTTGTCTTCGCAGTGGCCTGAGGCAGTTAGCTCACAACCTGCTGTGTAAAGTACTTCATTTGTCTGCCTTAAGCTATTTCCTGATTCCCATGGCTTCCCTGTAGCTCTAGTATTTCATGATTCAGTGAACAGCAGTTCTACCTTTGCCTTTCCCACTACCCTCAAGATTTCATGAGTCTCGCTCTTATTCCCTCTCAGTCACCATCTCTCATTCTAAGGGAGGCTCTATTCTCTCACTCATTTTAGCTGTTCTTTGTATTAACCTCAACTACATCCAACTCAGGATGCAGAGACTAGAGCTAAGTAAAACATTCATGAAGTGATTACACCAAGGCTTTGAATAGTGTCAAAATTCCCCTCTGTCTTGCTCACAATATCTTTTCTGATGCTGGCCAGTGTTTTATGGCATTTTTGGCTACTGCTCCACCCTGAATTGGTAACTTCAGAGGCCGGTCTTTGAGGACTACAAGACCTACCTGTCAGCTCTGTGTTTTATCAGTAACTATTAGAGTGATGGCTTTTCTTTAACTTAAAAAATATCAAAATACTCCTCAAATATTATTTAGTAGACAAGCAATGTAATTTTTGAGAGTATAACTATTTTTTCTATTAGCCTTTTTATCTAGGTGGTACTGTAAAGCATAGAAAAGATCATTCTCTTAGTTGTGGTATTACTTACTATTAGTTAGTGTTCAGGTTATATTCATAGACTTTGTAAGGAAACCAGTGCTCCTGCAGTGTACTTGATGCCTACTATAGAAGAGAGAATGCGCAGTTAGTGTCCAGAATAATACACATAAAATGATCATGAATATTTATGTGAGAGAAGGGCACCCAGTCCAGGGATATTGTAAAGATGTTCATTTGCCCTCTGCTGCTCTGTGCCTGAGTATGCACAATAGCATGGGAAAGAGCATCTCAGTCAAGGACACCATGCTGAGGTAACAATTTTGAAACATTGCTGTATCTCTTGAGGTGACCATGTCCTTCAATTCGAAAGGCTGTGACAACACTGGCAAAAATGCTTGTTGCTGGAGTAAAATGAGTGAAGTGACTTGAACATGTGAAAAAACGCACAAAATTTGGCAGTAGGAAAGCTTTCCTGCCTCAGTGAGCATCTTAAAATAGATAAGTAAAAATAGAATAGATAAAAGTCAATAAATAAATTGACTAATAAGCAGTTAGGAACATGATCTCTGGGGGTCATGAAGCCTGCTTAAACCAAGGATAGTTATTGCTGACCCTTCATCTGCAGTTGCAGGAAAGGATTGGCTAACCTGGAGTTGAGTCATCTGTATTGCAACCAGATAACAGATGGAAATGAGGTTTTTCTAGTGATACAGTCTAAGCACTGAAGCATACGTTTACTCGCTTGCTGGTACTTTGGACTGTAAATCAGACTACAAAGTTGTGCCAGGGCTTGGAAAAAACAGCTGTGATGGAAGGATGCAGGAAGCAGCAAAATGAGATCTGATTTTGCAAGTTATTTCTGTAGGTGTAAGCAACTTCAAGTATACGCAAAAACCTTACTGATTTCAGTAGTCAGGTACACATTCATAGGTCTTTGCTGACCTGGGACATAAATTACTTAATCAGGATTATAGGAAGTGCCTGAGGCTGAGCTAACCTCTGGCAAAGCTTGTGAGATTAGCTTTTAGTCCAAGTGCATAGGTCTCCTTCATTTGAAAGAACTCATTAGTGTTTTAGTCTTGTTCCAAACTGCCCTTCTTGCTTTGTAGGTGAACAGCATCCCATACAGCTTGCTGTGTGTGTGGTCTCTGGAAAACATATTCAGACTCTGATTCTGCCCTGCATGAGTAATTCCCTGCCCTCCTTAGGAGTGTAAGTGCTTGTCTTGTGTTCCATCTAACAGTTTCTCCAGTATCCATTGTGAACTGTGCTCTGTGCCTCTTTTGCCTTCTTGACTGCTGTGTTCTGTCTTGGAGATGTTTCTTTTCTTTTCTTTTTTTTTCCCAACTTTTTTTTTTTCTCAGAAGTGAAATAATTCTTTGGAAGTACGATTTTGAACTATTTAATTAGGGATTTCAATGATGAAATGCATGCAACAACTCAGTAGCAGAGAATCTTAGTGACAGTAAAAATAAACATCAGTATTTTTATTTTAAAAATTGCTTGTGTAATAGGAAGGTACATGAACTGTTTAAGAGACAAAACTAAAACCCCTTTCATGCAAGGGAGGGTGGCCAGAGCTTCTTTCTGAGACTAGCAAGCACTAGGGATTATATATTTTATGTATTACATATATGTTATATTTTAAAGCAAAGACAGATGAATAACATCTGCGGCCCATGTTTGTGACAGAAGCTTGTGCTCAGCTCTGTAGTCCCAGGATGATCACTGGTAAGAAATCAGCTCTGAGGCACAAATGTTCTTTTCCCTAAAATTATATCTTATGTGCTGTTTCAGTTACATATCCCATGTAACTCATATCTATTTTCTGTTAATATACCTCTCAGCAAAAATTGAATATGTATTTCCGTTTTCCTAATTGTTACAGAAAGGAAGTATTTTCTGTTATCTTAGGGAGACAAGACAATGAAAAATATATTATGCTGAAGTTACTGAAAAATTAGGATAGAAATTTTCTGCCTTTTTTTTAATTGTTATTTTATTTTATTTTATTTTTAATTCTAAACAACTTGCAGAGCCAGTGATTTAGGTGGAGGAAATGGGTAATAATACATTGTTATTAGTTTCATGTAATTGACAAAAATGCATATATTGACAATTTAGATGAAAGAGTATACATTATTTTATATTGTAATGAAACTAACTTTGGGGAGTATTTTTCGACAAATTTTGGTAGTTTCAGATTGCAAACAGGCTTACACAAGAAACTAATTTCTTACACGGAAAATAAAACTATTAATTTCTTGTTCAAGATTGGCTCAGATGACTTGAGACTATTATGGATGCAGAAATTGAATAATGACATTGAGGATCTTTGATCCTCTTTGATCAGTAGCAAACTATTTGCTTAGAAATGGCACAAGTATGCACACTCCCACTCTGACTCCCTTGTTCATCCACACAGAATTTTAGTGGAATGAATAGAAATGAGTTCTTGCCCTCATTCTGAGGGGTTTCTGATGCTGCTGCTGTTGTCTTTGATCCTAAGTGTCACCGTACTGTCTTAGTGACCAATCACGAACTGGTGTATTTATGTCTGTATTTATTATTAAAAAAAAAAAAAAAAAAAAAAAGGAGGGGGTTTGATTCTAATAAATTCATGTCTGTGTATTTTCAGGTTTATTCTTATAAAATAACTGTATATTGGAGGGGGAAAGGGACTCCCTGCCATCTCACTTCAGTAATCTTAACTTGTGATTTATTGCATAGCATCTGACAGGGAGACAGAGAGATGATGCCCTACTCTTGAGTAGATGCTTTGAGTCAATTCTGGAACATTTTCCATTTCTCCCTGAGGTTTGAATATAATAGATGGTCTTGTAATAGATGCAGGGTGTGAAGTATTGGTTCCCAATTCTGTTGCATGGGAAATAATTTCCTGCAAAACTATTTTATCTTCTTGAAATATCAAAATGTTAATGGAAAAGTTAGAGTCCTTAGGGTTTGCTTCCATCAGTACAGCTCTAGAGTCAGATCTGGCATAGTCCTGAGACTTTAAATTCTTAGTTCTAATCTCAGACTCATGTCTGCAAATGTCGGTCAGGAGCAGTAGGTTAGTATTCTTTTCCAGAAGCCTATTAACTTTTGTATGTCATTACAGTAATTTTAAAACTCAAAAGCCAAGTGTGTGGTGTTGTGGAGATCTTTTGACCTTACAGTTAAGGTAACAAGCCATGCTGTGAAGGCTTGGGATGCTCTTTCACAGGTGGCTGGTTGTGGCACTTCTTAAAAGGTGAACTGAGTTTGACTTCAAGCTACCGGTCACTCTGGAGAACCGCAACCCAGTTTTTCACCCTGGAAAGGCTTACCGAAAGTCTTAGGATGTGGACTGCTCATTTGCCCAGGTTATGTACAGTATCTGTATCAATATACTGAGCCTTTTCCAGTAGTCTGGAAATTGCAGGCTACTGTGACTGCTCTCATTGCAAACTAAGAATTTTTACTGCATCTCATTGAGGCTTTTGGGGCTTCCTGATGCAGTTATCCTCTGGGAGCTGCTTGTACTGTAACAGCACCCAGTCATGGCAGTGAATTAGTGAGCTATTACTGGACGCTAATTACAGGGAAAAAAGGGGCTTGCAAAATAAAAGAAAAAGGCCTTGAAGTGCAAGGTTCCTGTAGAAACTTTTAATACTGTAATGGAGTAAAGGGGTGTGTTCACAATGAGAACAAATTGCTTTTCTCTGTGGTAACTGTCTCGTATTTATGTAGCAATTAGTAACAATCCAAAGAAAGGAGGAAAATTCTTCTTGCTCTTCACATAGATAATACTTCCAATCTTGCATCTAGAATGCACTATTCTCATGTAAGCTTCAGATAAACTACTTGGTGCAGAAGCTTATGGTACACGCAGATTCTAGTAACTTGGGCAAAATATGCCTGATGTCAGTGTTATTCATAAAGCACATTTTTATTGTCTACACTGTAGCTCAAGGTTGGAGAGGACTGGCAGCATCAAGGAACGTTCTGAAGCCGCTGGCAGAAGCCACTGAGTCTGATAGCACTCTCTAAATAGCTGACTCTATCTGCCTTAAGCAGTGCTTAAGTGGTTTAATTTTCCCACAGGAATGAAGCTTCTGAATAGTAACTAGCTAGGTTGCTGGGAAAGGAGCTCCAAGGAGTCACTGGACTGTGAGCTGGTCTGTCTCTGGGAGGCTGCTCTAGGGGAGAAAGGGAGAGACAGTGATGGCTTTGTGGCTGCCCTTCTACTCTTGCTACTGAAAGCAATGCTGCTCTGTGGTAGGAGTCGGAGGGCAGGTAGAAGGAGGATATTGTTTTCTTCTCCCAAGTCCTCCTGGAGGTAGAACAGCTCGGGGAGAGATGGGACAGGTTTCTCCCAGGCAGGTCACCTGTGCCTGATGCTTCCTGGGCCTCAGGTAGTTGCTTTTACCTCAAAACTTCACCTAGGATTTTTAGCAGATTAAAAAACAGAAAAGGCAAAAAATCCTTTGCACTGTGGCCAATGTGCTATATTGCGTACAGTGATAGAGAGATTTCCTGTGTATACCTGCATTTAATGAGAGGGGGTGTGCTCAAGAAAACACACTATATATTTCAGATTACTGATGAGCATTGTAACGTGTACATTTTAGATATTTTCCATGCTATCTCTTAGTGGGGTTTTATTACTTCTGCTCTCATTATTTCATTGTTATTGAGAAAAATCTCTTGTCTTACATCTTGTTTTCCTCATGGTTGCACTTTGCCTGTTTTTCCTGCCATTTAAGGCAGCAATAGAGAGATCCAGAAGGGTTTCAGAGAGGCACACAGCTGTTTTCACACGGGTAAGTTAAATGTGTTACAAAAAGATGCCACATAGTTTCCTATTTATTTTTTTAATTATATTTCAGGTACCTCTTATACCTACAAATAAAAAGAGACATTTTCCATGGCCGTTTGCTGTGTTCTTTTTCTGATGCTGCCTACCTGGGTGCCTGTATTGTCCAAGGTAAGTACAAGCAGCAGGCTTTTATAAATACTTAACTGATAGGAGTGTTCAGTATAAAAAGAAACTCAAAGCTGTTGCGGGAATATAGCTAGCAATAGCCTTTTTTTGGTGGTTGTTGTTACACTGTTTCCTTACACTGACATCCACTGTAAAGTGTTTCAAGTAATTCAGCCATTTAGCCAATCAAAACCAAGCTGGAACTTTAAAACCCTAATGGGTTGTCTTGGAATTTAAGGAAGAAATTATGGCATTAATATTAGATTGCAGTTACAAACAAAGAAAAATTCTGTTCTGAATCCTGAATGTAAATTCCTATTCCATTTGACCTAAGCAGGAAAAAGTGTCATTCAGTGCCCTTTCTTAGGGAAAGGAAGACCTGTGTGATGATGCAATCCGTGGGAAAAAGAGTAGGTGTAATTCAAGGAGAAAAGTCCTTAACTTTTTTTAATTCTCCCCTTATCTCTCCCGATCATTTCCTTAGAAATATAGGAATATGTCTTGAATTACACACAGAGAAATAACTAGATGTCTTATTAGGCACATTGTATGTGTGGAAGTTCCCTTCTTTTTGCCTTAACATGAATGAAGGTCTTAGTGCGCTATAAAGCAGAGTATTCAAACCAAGATTGTGTCAAGACTTTATTAAAAGAGGCTTATTTAGGAAGCTAAAACACCAAATCCCATGTTTGGGTACCTAAGTGACACATCTTTTAGAAGAGGAATAAAATACTGTGGACCAACATGTATAATGTTACAGTCTGTGCTTCTCTGCTAGAACACAATTAAACCAGTACATATCAGCTAGGGTAAATTAGTGTAAAAAAGAGGAGAAGCTGAAGTGCATTGTTTCAGTTCTGCCTGGTACCAGAATGACAGGTACTTAAAGAAAGAAAGATTGCCTATGCCTCTGTTTTACAAAGCATGTTTCTGACACAGAAAGTAGTTTAGGATTGCTAATTACTGCTACAGCTAATAAACATGAACTTCACTTGAAACTCATTGACTGGAGTGGCAGTTATAAGGATTTTTTTGTTTCAGTTGACTATTGGTTCTTTAAAAGCAGCATTTCTTGAGAGATGCTGGATTCTTACCAATCATGGAAGTATCTTGAATTGCACTGTATTTACTGACTTTTTTCCACGTTAACTAATGTTGAAATTGAATTTATGTATTTTTTTTCCTTGTGTTTTGGATCTGTTTAGCTGAGCTTGGTGATTATGATCCTGAGGAACACCCAGAGAATTACATCAGCGACTTTAAGATTTTTCCCAAGCAGTCACAAAAACTTGAGAAGAAAATGGCTGAAATGCATAAAAATGAATTCAGGTAATTTAGAAAGCTGTTTGGCAATGAGCTAAGAAACACTTTTATATTTCCATATAGAGAATGTTAAATCTGGAGGGTTTGTTCCTTGGATTACAGTAGATGCTCTACGAGTATACAGTTCAATATGCTGTTTCATTGTAGTTTTTTTTTTTTCCTGTTACCCTTCATTAATCATAGGTGATTGCTGAAGGTGTGCTGGTAGTTTAGACTGCATTTGCTTCAAATGTAGGTCTGGTTAGTGGGAGTGGCTCACATCATGAATGCTGTTCTGGTTGATTAGTGGAATAACATCTTTTAGTTGTATCTTTTTAGAGATCACACGTCTTTTGCTGTGAAATTTCTGTATGTAGTGCAATTATAAAATTATCGATAGATTTTGACCTGGCAGAAACTAAGTTATTTTATCTGTAGTTTGTTAACATGGTGGCAAATTGCACGGAAATGTATTTAAATAACTTATTTGGAAGACTAAGGAGGTGAGATTCGGAACTCTGCATGCTCTTTTTATGTCCTCAACTTTTAACAGTGTGACAGAGGGGATGGACACAGATCAATTAGGCTTCTGGTTTCCAAGCCGAACGTGTCCTGTAAGTACCGTGTTTCCAGGAGAGATGTAGCCGTGCGTTGTGCAACTCTACCCTCTTCAGGATTGTAAGCAAATGACATGCACCGTAGTCTGGGCAGCTTGTTCGGTGCCCTAGGCGGTTTGCTTAGTTGGGAATAGTCCTCGGAAACCCTGGAGAGAAATAGGATGTGCAGAAAATCAAATTAAAGCAAACGATTAATTACATAAAGTAGACGGATGATTTTTTAGTCAAAGATTACAAGGCCCTTTGCACTTGCTTAAAACCCCTGTGATTTTTTTTCATATTGCAACATGTATAAATACTTTGTGGAAGACTGTCAGAAGCCTTGCTGAAATCAAGATAGACAGCATCCGCTGTTTTTCCCTCATCTTCTCAGTAAGTCGTTTCATCATAGAAGGCTATTGGATTAGTCAAGCATGACTTCTGCTTGGTGAATCCATGTTGTCTGCTCCTGATAACCTTCTTTTCCTCCATGTGCTTAGAGATGACATTCAGCATGAGCTGTTCCATCACCTTTCAAGGGATGAAGGTGAAGCTGACTGGCCTATAATTTCCTATGTCCTCCTTTTTATCCCTTTTGAAGACTGGAGTGACACTGACTTTTTGCTAGTCTTCAGGAATCTCTCTTGTTCTCTATAAGCTTGTTCTCCATAAGCTTGTTCTCCAGCCTTTCAAAGATAATGGAAAGTGGCTTAGCAGTAACATCTGCCTCTGTCCTCTTCCTGATAAGGTGGCCTGTAGTAAACGCCCACAAGAACCGTGTCAGTCTGCCCTTTAATTCTTACCCATAACCTCTTGTTTTGGTCTTTATCCACCCCCAGGCAGAGCTTGGTATGTTCCAGTTGCTCTCACATACAAAGAGCAACTCTACCATATTGCCTTGCTAGTCTGTCTTTCGAAAGTATGTGGCTATTCATGACAGCATTCCAGTCATGCAAGCTAACCCACCATATATCTCTAATTGCAATGAGTTTGTGTCCCTGCACTGTACAGAAATCTCTAATTCTTCCTGTTTATTCTCCATGCTGCATGTGTTGGTGTACAGGCACTTCAGAGAGGTAATTGAGTGTGCACACTATTCAGGAGGGGTGCAAGAAGATTTGTGATAGCCATGCACACTCTTGAGGTGGTTGGCATTCTGGTTCTCATCTTGGAAGGCAGCTATGGAACATTCATCACTGCTCTGGTTGGCCTGGCTTATTCCTGAGTTGTATGTGATGGCATGAGTGATGCCACTACGGATACCACACGTGTGACTTCACTTGAAAGCCCACCTCACCAAGCTGGCCACTTCTAGACAGGTGGATCCCATCCTTCTGTAACAGGCTGTAATCATCAAAGGATGTCACCTTGTCATTAAAGCCAGAATCCGCAAGACAGCACCAGTCATGAAGCCAGAAGATGATTTGCATTATACATCCATTTTTGGCTGAATCCTCTCTTCCTGTTAGAATGGAAGAAAAGATAACTTGGGCACCAGTATTTTTTCACTTGCACCCTCAGGTCTTTATAGTCTTTGATTCTTCCCAGGTTCTGGCTTGTGGTGTCATTTGAAAAAGTAGTAGTTTTCTTTCACTTACTGCAGTGTCTGATGGGTCTTACCTATTAACCTAGTTACGAAGACAGTTTCAGAGCTGTATGGACAGTACTGTAGTTCTCTCTTCCAAAAATTGATCATCCTATTACACTTTTTTACATCAGACATTGACTATTCACATGGAAGTTTTACCTTTTTCAGATATTTAATTCCATGGATCTCTATTCTAGGAGTACAAATTAATAAAACACAACTGTCATACATAGAGAGGTCAGAGCCTGATGATCAGGTTTCTATATCTAGCTGGAAAAAGATAGCTAAAAAAAGCATTGAGCTAATAGTCTTTTGTCTGGTATTGATTAGCACAACTGATTCACTGCATTCAGCAAGTTGACTTTTCTGATAACTGATATTTTGCTGAGTATTTTTGAAAATGCGGCAAAAGGTTCACTGTCCTTTTTTTAACAAAATACTTGAATCACATGTTAGCTGAAAGACAACATTGGAGCTAAAAGCTAACATGAGGAGAGTGTAAGAGAGTAGGAGCCATTTTAATCCATCTGCCATTCTGCTACATTCAGAAGAGTTATTTGTGAATTTCAGCACTGCAACTGAGCTTGATTCTTTGTTTTCTTCAGATGTGTAAATAAAAAAAGATCATGCAGCAGGGTTCCAAATAACCAAAGCCCTGTATCTTGGAAGAATTCAGTTCTTCACTGAATCCTGTCTCGGCATCCTCAAAGCCCGTTCACTGGGCACATCTTTTCTTCTACAGAATGATGTGAGAAATTGCCTTTCGAAAGGCACATGAAGACCATGAGGGGAGTGCATGGGAAGCAGCAGTAGGGTACTGTGACAGCTGCCAGTATCTTAATGACTTATGGTGTACCATTTAGAAGCCTTGTTCTTATTAATTAAAACAGATGTATGCCCCCATTTCTTACCCTTTGTTGCTGTGAAAACATCACTGGATTTTAGCAAAATGTGACCTTTTATGTGACTTCCCAGTGCACCTAATTGCAAAAACATGAATGTGACAGACAGAAATCCATGCAGCTTTATTGAGCTGTGATTACCTTGTGAATTTTAATTAATTATTCTTCCCTTATGGAGAAAGGGAGAGGTACAGGAATTACTTCATTTAACCTTACCAGCAATGGGACAAACACATGCCTTGATTTACTCACAATACATATGCTCATTTCCTTGTCATTTGAAGTAAGTCCTCTTTTGAAACATGATATACTGCTGGGAGGTGAAGAGATAATGCTCTGTGACTTAAAATCTTAGAATATGTGACAATGTACTAGGAGCTTATGAAACTTGGAGGCTTGTTCTTGAAAGAATTCAAAACTGATTTGAGCGTCATGTTTCTAGGTATGGTTACAACAAAGCATACCTACCGAAGAAATAGGTACTTGCATCTCTGTTTCCCTGCCACTCTTAACAGATAGAGAAAAATCTGAACTGTACAAATCTAGATATTCTGTGAGTGTATTCTGGTGTACTTGTTTCTCCAAATGAACTGAATGCTAAGGTCCCTCCCCAACCAGATAAAGGTTCTTAATTTGCATGTCCCTTATCCCTTTTAGTTAGATATGTGCAAGTGTTTATAAGGTTGCATTGTGCATCACATCAGTGAAATGATCCAAGTTAAAAAATATCTTTCTTTTACTTGACTTCCATGCAAAAGTACATGGAACCACATGTTCAGTTCTCACTTATCTGTCAGTATTAAAGACACTTAATACACTGCACTGTGCTCAGTATATAAAGCCATAGTTAATTTTGATTTCTTGTTACCAAAAGCTTCCATCTGAAAAAAAATGTGGTAAAAAATTCTATATAGATTTGTGGAAAACCAAACCAAAACTGATCCATCAAATCAAGTTAAGCAGAGTCATGACATCTTCTGGGTAGAGGAAAGGAATGCTGAGTGAAAGGTTAATTCTTCAAGCATGAGAGCAGGGATTATTAGGTGTACTGGGCTTTTATGTGAAAGATCACTCAGATGATCTTCATAATCTCTTTGGTATCTGAGATTTTTGGGGTTTTTTTAGGAGTTTGCTCTTTTCAGATGTTCCCAAAACAGCTGTACTTTTTGCATGGCAGAATTACTAGTGCTCATTTATTCAGGCAACCGGCATTAATAGCCAGCCAAGTTGTGCTTCTAGCTGTTGCTATTGAATTTTGTGGGATCCTCTTACAAAAGAATGGACTTCATATTTATCTACGCACCTTTGTCAGTACTAGTTCTAAACTGACATCTGTGTTGTAACAAACTCTGGAATTTGCTTCAGACAACCAAATAAAGCATCAGATGTTTTCAGTGCAGCCACATTCTTTTTTCTCTTTTCTATGACAAATAGTCCTTCTTATGAATTTATATAAAATCTTATGTCCTGTAACAGAACATTTGTTACTCTGATAAAATTCTGGCTTTTGGGAGCTATCATCCAGCCAGAACTCCCTGTGGCCAAACACCTGAAAATACAGAGATTTCCAAAGAGAAAACCCACATAAATCCCTATCAAGGGAATTTTGTAGGAATCAGAAAGGATTTTTCCCTTTTTTCTTTTCTTGAAAGGGTTAAGTGGTTGAAAATAAAGATTATTATTTTTTTTAATCCCACCTGAAAACTGATAACCAATTTTTGCTTCTTTCTAATATGAGATATTATGCCATGTAATTTATATGAAAGTGTTATGTAAACGCGATTAATCTGTCTGAAAGCCCTATGCAAACATTGACTTTTCCCTGTAAATTAGAGTTGCATGACTTGTTCAAATGCCTGTTTCTCAGTGTCACGGGTTCAGCAGCAGCAGCAGTCATTTTTCTCCTTCTCGGTAGCTGGTGCAGCACTGTGCTTTTAATTTTGTGCCTGGGAGCAGTGCTGATAACACCAGTGTTATTGTTTTTGTTTTGTTTTGTTTTTTTTTGAAGATGCTGGACAGTGTTAAACAGGGCTCATTGTGTAATTAATGCGGCCCAATCATATGCCCATTCATTGGCAGCAATAACCTGGAATGACATGATACCACTAACAGTGGATGAAATGATTTATAAACTCTGAGAGTTTGAAGACAATCTCATCCCTTCCATCATCTCAGCTGTGGAAAAACTCCCAGGACCTCAAACAATTGAGAGACGATCTATCCAGCTCCTCACGTGTACCAACACACGTCTCAGCTATTAACAGAAGGCGTCCTACTGTTTGAGAGAGAAGATATAGAAGTTATACACCACCCTGAAAATGCCCGATCTCGTCTGATCTTGGAAGCTAAGCAGGGTCGGGCTCAGTTAGGACTTGGATGGGAGACCGCCTGGGAATCCCGGGTGCTGTAGGCTTTTCCAAAAAGAACTGTTGTGGTTTAAGTCTCTAAAACTCACGAAGGTCACTCTCTCACTCACTCCCCCTCTTTTCTCCCCCAGTCCCGGGGGGATGGGGGGAGAATCAAAAGAATGCAACTTCCACTGGTTGAGATAAGAACAGTTTAGTAACTAAGGTATAACACAAATCACTACTGCTACTACCAGTAATAATAATGACAGAAGTACAAAGAAAGAGAATACAATTGCTCACCAAGCCCGACCCAGCCAGTGCATCCCCAACAGCGAACCCCCCAGTACCAAAAACCTGACCATGCCGTGCACCCCCAGTCCACCACCACACCTTTCCGGGTCTCTGCTCTCCGTGTTCACATCCTGGGCATGGCGTGCTGTGGTATGGAATAACCTCTTTGGTCAGTTTGGGTCAGGTGTCCTGTCTCTGCTTCCTCCCGGCTCCCCTCCTCCCTGGCATAGCATGAGACTCAGAAAGTCCTTGGCCAGACAAAAACATTGCCAAGCAGTAACTGAAAACACTGGTGTTATCAGTGCTGCTCCCGAGCATGAAATTAAAAACACAGTGCTGCACCAGCTACCAAGAAGGAGAAAAAATGACTGCTGCTGCTGAACCCATGACACTCAGGGTGACCTGGGACCTGCTTGATATGGCCAATGTGGGTACAAACAGTTGGGTGCTACTGAATTGGCTGTTTCCTCCATTCTGTTTATCAAATATTCTGGTTTTTGCAAAAGTTGTATGTGGGAGAACATCTTTGGGGAGAAGAAGTTTCCTCTGAGGGCATGAAATCACCGCCATGTTCTGCTATTAACTATCTCAAAAGCAATTTAAGCTCTTAAGCTAAAGGGTAGTATTCTTTTGAAAACTGGAGTAGCAAATTAATACTTGTCTTTGATCCAAGCTGAATTTAAAGTGTTGTCTAAATTTGATTTGAAAGGCATATGACATTTTTATCCTTTGCTGCATCATCTGTACTGTAACTTCTCAGTGGCAATTTAAGCAGTTCTAACTTCCCTCTTCTGCTCTAACTCATCCTATATTCTCATCACTGTACAATCAGTTACAGTGTGTGCTCAGACTTTGGTGCCAGCAGGAGTACAGGATTTCCCAATCTCTGCTGCTCTGGCTCTCCAGCTTTTATGCAGGCATGGAGCTGTCACTGGAGCCACTGGCAAGCGTTAACTACAAATGTTTCTAACAGAGTATATTCTGGGAGGCTGCCCTAGAAGACTTGGCAAACCTTGCTAGAAAATGCTTCTCTATGTGGGTGTTAATATCATTTGATCAAAGATTAAAGCAACTTCTTGCATGCTGTCGAATACATTAAAAAGTGCTAAACCTGAATTCCCATTTAGCAAGTCCAGGATAAGCTGGATCTTGTATTTCACTTAAGAGGTTCTTGCAATTAAAACTATGTATTATCTGCTCTTATGCATTTAATGCTGGGAGCACATTCCTCTATGCTTTAAATTTAGCTTTGTGTACTGCCCTAATTGCATTGGTACCTAATGGCCTCATATGCACGAAAGGAATTCCATCAGAAGGACATGCAGCGTGCTCCAAAACTTGCAAGCCATGTTACTGGACACAGTAGTCTCTTTGCTGGGGACCAAGGATCTGTTGAAGTTTACATGAAAGGGAGAGATGAGTGTGCAAAAGAGCAGGCTGGAACAGGAATAGGCTGGCTTCGAGGCTGAAGGACCCAAAGTCTTAGTAGTTCTCAGCTATACAATGTATACCAAGGACTTTGGAGAGCTGAGGAGGAGGATGATGTGCAGTGGGATTTCAGAGGCAGATAATGGTGACAGCTGCTCAGGGTGCCACCTATGTTACAGCCTTGGGCTGCGCTGAGTGTCCATTTCAGTCATGAAAGCCTAAGCTGGCTCATTTACGATTTCCCATTATGGGCAATTAGATATATCCATCAGGCTGTTAAGTTGGCACATGTACATTGGCCCATGGCAGTGTGGTTGGAAGTCTTAAGGTCCTTTCCAATGTTAACTATTCTATGAGTCTATGATTCTATGTCACTGAAACTTCAGTATTATCTAATTCTCATTTAGCAATCTCAAAATGCCATAGTATTTGCTGTAATAGGTGAATAATTTGTTTCTGTTCTGCTATAATTTTCTGGTGTATTCTTTTGCTTCATAACTCTTACCAGTGGTAATTTGACTAAATATATATTTATATATATTTATTAGAAGTTTGAAGTAACAGATTCTCTTGGTCACCTAGTCCTTTCCCAGAAGAGAGTATTTCCTGAAGGTTTATGGTAAGGATCAGCTGAGCATCATTTTAATGGAAGATGCAGTTGTGGCAGTAATCTAGAGGAAGGAACTTCGCAGACAAAAGAGGTGTCTTTCTCCCTGCTCTTCTCCCAGAGTTCTGATACAATGAAAAACTGAAAAGACACATAAAGACATGTGATTTTTCTTTTAATGTTAATTCCAAGAAGTACTCAGTAGAAATGATAACCTACTTGAATTGAAAAAGGTATCTATCTTTATTGTAAGTGACCACTTTTTAGCTTTAGGAAATCTAGTGCACGCGGGTGTATGTGCACAGGCTTTCCCCCCTGCTGCTCTCTTCCCTTCCTCTTGTGAAGACTAGTCATAATCATGACCCACAAATGTGGTTGCTTTCTTTTCCAAGCTAGTTGATGCTTATCTTGTGGAGAGGTTTGGATTCACATTCTGCTTGTTTAGCATACTACTGAATTCAGATGTCTGTGAATTTCTGCAATGTAGGCATTTCTTCATCAGCTGAAAGGACCTTCCTCCCCCCTCTTCCTCCCTCCCCACCTCTTCTTTATCTGGGAGAATGCTTTATGGGCTAGGTGTCGCAGCACCACACAGATGAATCTACAGTGATATTAAAACCAGGTAGCTCACGAGATGTCTCTGTATCATGGGGATTGTTTTAAAATTAATAACAGGTAAATTAAAACTGCATTTACTCTGTGAATATATTCTGTCTGTTGAGTAGGCATAAAGTTGTCTGGGTTACTGCATCAATTTAAGAAGTAAAGTTGAAATACAAATACCTAAACACAGGCTTCAGAGGTCCTGTCTCAGCCTCTCTGAAGGCACACAGGTCATTTGAAATGGTCTGGTAGAAGGAGTTATGTAAGTGGCACATGTCATAAAAGTGTGTGTGGTGTAGAATTAAACCCATAAGCATTTAATAGACTTGGTAAAAGAGTTTTAAAGAGATTATTTGGGTTTTTCTCATCTACCTGAGAGAAAAAACTGTTTTTCAGTAAAAGTTAAAATTGATACTTGAGTGTTCTTCAGTTTTCTAAGTTTTATATGTTCCTGCAATATTTCAGCAATTCAGCTACTTCCCTGTGATAGGGTCTCTTTTCATATGCAGACCCTTTTAAAGGCTGTTGTCCTATTGATGAGGCAGCCCAGGCAGTTCTCAGGGAAACAGTGCTGCTACATGGGCAATGTGCGAAGCATGGCCTCACTAATTTGACAAACTGAGAAACAGACTGCATCACAATTTTGCTTACCAGCATCTTCATTTAGTGCTTGTGCTGTTGTCTCCAATACAACTGAAATACTGATAGTTGTAGCAGATTTGCGTTTCGTTACCACATAGTCTTCCTTAGGACCTTCATCATGACTAAAAATGCTAGCAAAGAAACATCTCCACTGTCTACCAAAATCTCCTGAGCTTAAAGGAAAAGTAAAAACATCTCAAGACCTTGGACACTGTATAGCAATTGGAGTCTCAACCACCTGTAAAAATATTTGAAGAAACAACAGCAAAACCTCAGCCATGTGGTAAGCAGTTCTGAGACTGTTATATGGTGTAGTTAAAGCTGTTGATTCTTTATGCAGAATTCTGGCTTTTTTTTTTTAGGTTAAAAGGAAACCCAAGTAACCTTTTCTACAGAGATGTACAAGATCTGGAATATAGCAAGGAGAATATTTCCTAGATGAAGATAGTTCTTGAAATAGTTACTGTGATCTTCTGAGGATGCAGTGACGTATGTCCACAGTTGCAGGACAGGGCGAAGGATGTTTGATGGAAACTGAGCCTATGTTAGTTAAAGGTTTATGGCTGGTATTTTTACCTGATTTGCATGGAGGTGAAAATATAATGTTTCTAGAAGCCAGATCATTATATACACATGTATTTATTATTTGAACTAAGTCTATTGAAACACCCTTTTTTTTAATTGAACATGGGACGTGCTCAAGTACAGGATTACTGTTGTATTCTGCAGCAAGTAGCTCTGACATAGAGATGAAGCAAAAGGATGGACAATAATTATGTCATTATTATTATGAGTAGTATGTTGATAGGAATATCTCACAGCACTTTGTAAGTCAGTAGGGGATCAGGGAAGGCAGATGAAGTGGCTTGACTGAGATAATTCAGGAACCAAGAAACCAAGAATAGCATTGAAAATGGTTTATACTTGCTGTTATTGCTATACAGTCTTCCCTGTTTGTTTAAAGGAATTAATACTCAATCCCGTGCTGTCTCATCCTTGACTTTCATTAAGTTTCACTACTTCAGTTTGTAAGAGATATGAAGGGGAGAAAATTCTAGAGTGAATTGGTGTGAGCAGACGGTGAAACAAGTAGATCATTGCTGTGGCACACCCTGGAAGTATTCCCTGCTGAGCTTCTGGCCTTTGAAGTGCTTCAGAGTTGGAGACCCTGTGGGGAATAAACACAGCTTGTACATCCTCTGCTGTGTACTTCTCATTAGCCAAAAACAAAAAAAAAAGTGCATTGCAGGCTTCCAAGTCTTCTGTCAAACTCTTTGTTTGATTAAAATTTTATTAAGAATTCTTAGATTGATTAATTCCAAGGTTGAATAATTAATTCATGGTTAATAGTTATGGAGCTGTAATTTCACAAGTAATCCACATTTTATTATTTGTATGGTATACAGAAACTTTTCTGTTTAATGGTTTCCTTTACTGGTCCAGCTCAGAACCTTCAGCAAACTCCAGCTGCATGCTATAGTGCTTGCAACATATGGAAATAATACTGAGCACTTACTAAAAAATTCGGGAAGTCGTATAAGGTCAAAAGGAGTGAATGCACTGAGAGAGAAACCTGACTTTCCTGAGAGAACTGAGCTGCAAAACACGAAAGATGCACTGTGTGTCTGTTGCATATAGAAAGCTTAAAGGCTTTTTAACAGAGCTTATCAAAGGCATATCTAATGTTACATTATTGGGTAATGAAAAGATGTTGACTTTGCTGATAGGATTTGCTATAGTTACATTTTCATTTAGTAAGGAAAATTTCAGTAGTAAGTTAGAGATGAAAGGTGTATTATCGAGGCTTGAGAATCCCTTCGTAATGGATGAATGAGGATTTTTTAATTTGATATTGCCCTTGATGTTCTTTTGCAGCTTTGCACAGTAGCTATTTGATTAGCCTGTAACCTGGTAAGACCAAGCTTGTCCATGTCTTATGGGGTTTTTTCTTTACCAGGTACCACAGCTTGTTCCACTTGACATGCACAAAGACAGCGTGGTTTCAGAAGCTATAGTTGAGAAGAGTATGCTAATTCTTTTTTAATGTCTCTCTTTAATAATAATTGCAATTCAATATTTTTGGTGAGGTATCACTGCCCATGGCAGGGGGGTTGGAACCAGGTGATCTTAAGGTCCCTTCCAATCCAAAAACATTCTGTGATTCTATGCCAAAACCCCCAAATCACATTTTCCAAACAACTTGTCGCTTTTTGGTCCATTCAAATCAGAACACTGACTACTTTCCTTTGTAGCAGTAAAGGGAGGTGGAAAAAGATGCATTTTATGATTTTATTTTTTTTGTGAGGCCCAGTCTCCAATAAGCAGTCAGACCATCTGGGTTTTCTACTTCTTACTCTGCAACATAAGTGTTCTAAGGAATTTAGGTCAAGTTAGTTACGTCTGTCCTATGCAGTTGGTTGGTACATGAAACAAACTTGTTGCCTTTTTAAGGCTCATTTATGGTCTTACAGTTGAGATCACACTTAAAGTTAAGATTTATTAGTATTGAAAAGGGAGAAGAACAGTTTAGTATATTGCTACTAAATGCTGATGGGGAAAATAAGCTTTTTGTTTTGTTTGCTACTTTCATGGGGTCTTCCCCTTAAATATCTAGCTGTGTAAATATGCATTTGTAATTTTTGGTGTTCTCCTTGAACATGTTCTGCTCCATTGAAAAGTGTTGAGAAAGAGCTCAAAAAAGGAAGGAAACAGAAGCTCACTTATTCTCTAATATTGTGTGGGTTTTTTTCTTTGAAAGCTAAACATCAACAAAAATGTGATCTGAAATAAAGTACAAATAGTGTGGTATGAAGGAGGACCAAAAGAGATATGGAAGACCCCAAAAGGTGTATCATGGTGTTGACTGAGAGATGATAAACAGTGAAGTACAAATGAGCATGAATTAAAACTTTGTCACAGAAAAGGTTATTGACACTTACATTGCCGTGGGCCATTAGCTTGTTAGGTTCAAGATGGGATTTGACATTCACAAGCATGCTAGACATTGTCTTAATTGTTAAACTGTACTTTGGCAGCATACTGAATCTCAGATGTCAATGTTTGTTAAGTTTCTATCTACTTAAAGATAACAGATTGCAGAGAAATTATTCTACACCAGTGCACTGAACAGTTTTTAAATACCAGTTCCCAAGTGCCATTAATCACAATGTGAGACTGGACTCCAAAATGCAGGGGTAAGATAAAGTATGATTGTTGCTGTGTTCCTTGAGGAACAGAGGCTAGCTCTTTGACCCATAGATGATGGCTCATTTTTTGGATAATTAGTATGTGAAACATTTATGAGGCTTGACTTTCTAAAGGTCCTAAGCACTGCTAATTGTCACAAAACAGTATTATCTATCAGAATCATATATTCTAGTCATGCAAATATAAATAAAATAATACTCAGAACAGTTCGCTGACAAACAGGCATTGTAAATCTGTGTTGAGAATTCATTGCGACATTGTTAGAAATGAAGGCTTTACAAGAGAAAAAATCAAATAACAAAACTTACTTTAAAACTCAAGTCTTGCATGTGTATATTCATGGTTAATTATGGACACCCTAAATATAGGGGCATATAATGGAAATGCTGACAGATTCTGAACTATCATGTTGGTAACAGGCACTGCTATAATCAGGCATGCATCTGAGTAGACAGTCTGATATGATCTATGATTCTGTGATTCTATGATTAACGTGTTTATATCCTGTACTGCAAGGAATGTTTGTTAATCTGCACAATCCTTTTAAATTAGTTGGGGAGCAGGAGGTTGTGGAAAACAGATACTGAGGTTTATTTCATACTCAAGCTGATGTGCATGTACATCAGAAGACAAGAAATACTTCATGATGTTGGAGAGCTGTGGTTAATGGCAGTAACATGATGTTATCTCAGGATTGAGATGAAAACATCACTGTACAATCAGCAGAAGAAAACATGCAAAAAGAGAACATACGTGAAATAGTTTGTATTTCAGTAAGATCTTTTCTTTCCTACTTTTTTAGGTTTTAAACTCCCCAGTCAAAGTCTTTTTCTCCAGTTATTTTTTTTTCCTGTCCTTTCCAACCCTAACCATTCTATGGTTCTATGAAAGTACTGTTTCTTTTGTAATTTCAGAAGTCAGAGCCCAGCTGTTGCTGAATTAAATTTGCTACTGAAAGCATATTCTTTGGAAACTTATGGTGTTGATCCTCATCCTTGCAAGGTAATAGTTATTTTCACTAACATTCAATAAAATGTTCTTTTTACTAACATTTAATAAAAATGCATTAAATTAATTGATTTATCTGTCTTTTATTCAATCACAAA
Organism: Myiopsitta monachus; assembly: GCA_017639245.1. Taxonomy (NCBI): domain Eukaryota; kingdom Metazoa; phylum Chordata; class Aves; order Psittaciformes; family Psittacidae; genus Myiopsitta; species Myiopsitta monachus. The sequence continues at coordinate 42,281,732 of CM029941.1, read as the reverse complement.
TATGGAGTAATTTATAAAAGAACTTGCCCTTAAACTACATATTACATTTAGGGCTTGGAAGAACATTAACTGCTCAATATTTCTGCGTCAGTCAAAGGAAAGGTCTCTCCAAAGGAAACAGAACATCATAGGAGACTCTAATAGAGTGTTGTGACAAAAGCTTTAATTATACTTCATAATTTCTTTGCATTTAGTGCAAAAATTTCTGTAAATCCTCCAAGTGTGAAATATTTTGTTTGCCATGATTTTGAGGATTTAACATTATTCTGTCCAGAAGATGCAACTAAGTGCTAGTCCTTGGCAGATTAGTTCTTCAAACACCCTCAAAATATGCAGATCTTAGGAAGGACAGCAAGCAAAATGTACAGAGTAGAGAACCAGATATGCATTTGTATATTTCTCCACTTTGCTATTTTGTGGTTCTGTATAAGTAAGTGATTTTAGTTACCAGTTCCGATTATTCCGTACACCTGGATTTTTAATTACTTTAATTACAGTCCTTTTTTTTTGGAGTTAAAAAAAAGTAAAAAATGATCTTTGCTATTTGAAAGGCAAGTGCACTATATGTTCTGGCTTGTACTCAAGAGCTCTTGCTTATTGTAGCAAATGCTGTCAGCAGTACTTCCAACACAGAATCTTGCAGAGGAAAAATGTATTGTGAAATCTTAAAATATATTGTTGTTGAAGCAGATGTGAATCAATGGTTTGTAATTAGTCTGTACGTTATGAATGACATACACAGAAGTATGTTTTCAACAAAATTATTAATATACCTAAGGATTCCCTGGTGTCATCAGCTAGAAGTACACCGAAACAAAACATAATTTGCTGTTCTTCATTTAAATGCCTAGAAATCATAGAGTCATAGAATAGTTAGTGTTGGAAAGGACCTTAAGATCATCTAGTTCCAACCCCTCTGCCATGGGCAGGGACACCTCCCACTAAACCATGCTGCCCAAGGCTCTGTCCAAATAAATAGGGCCTGTGTAGCCATGAGCAGTCTTGGTTCTTAGAAGTGTTCAGTTTGAAGGCAAAATTGACTTTGAAAGGAAAATAAAATGGAGGTAATCTATAGTGGAGGAACAGTTTGTACTGTAAGTAAGAAATGCCTCATTGGCTGAGAGGAAAATTATTTTTCCTTTTTTCTTTTTCAAGGACTCAATGGGGATGACTACATTTTTAGGATTCACAGCTGCAGGATTTGTAGTTTTCCAGGGGAATAAAAGAATTCATTTGTTAAAATGGTAAGCATGTGAAGTAAGAGGAGATAAATACGCAAGTCTTCTCTCCTGTGTCTTCCCTTCTTCCTACTATCTTCACCTGCATTTGTTGTCTTTAAAATGAACCATGTGATCATGTTTCTGTTTTAAAGGATGTTAGATGAGAGGTATAATAATTTGGTCTTGTTCTTCTTCCAGTGAAAATTATGTCACAGGGTGTATTAATCAACATAATGCACTAATGCTAAAATTGAATAGGCTAATTTTTCAGCTGTGCTGTAAATCACCAGAAAGGCTTATTGGCAGAGATGTCTGGCAGATTTTACAAGAGTCCACCTGCATCTTTATTTGACTCTTGCTACTTCCTCATTTAATTAACCTCAATTTGAACACTGTAGAAAGATTTATTTGGTAATCAGAGGAGGAGGTGAGAATGCTCTGAATTTTTATTTTTTAGCCTCTGTTTTTAAGAAGTGGACACTTGCACAATTGTCCTCGGTTTGTTCTTTCCCCTTCCCCTTCCCCTTCCCTTTTTTCGTCTTTATTTTCTGCTCCTGTAAGATGTTTGACTTAACTGGGTAGCCTCAGCCGCATTTGAGGGAGAGGTAACACAGACCTCCTGCAGGTGAGGTAACAGCAGTTGGCTATGCCTTCAGCAGTGTGCTGCAGAGTGAGCACAAGCATGCTTACACATTGATAGATCACATTTTAGCCCTGCTGTTAAACAGATGCCAACACCAGTTACGTAGATGTGGTTGCTTTACCTCAGTGCTCCCAGCCTGTTGAAGAAGATGGGGAGGTGAAGAAATGGTGAGGTGCTTTTTTGTGCAGAACTAGACTATTTTCTGAATATCCATAGAAACCTACCTGATGGTCAATAACCTGAAATCCTCAGAGATGTAAAGTCAGTGTCATATCATACAGTCCTGTCTGTATGATTCAGTTCCCTGTGGACCTCTGGAGATATATCTGTCAGACACCATCCATTTGTGATTCTGGGTTTGGGCTACAGTTTCCCTTAGGGTTAATTTCAGGTAGCCTTAGTCACAGTGCTTTGGTGGTATGTGCTTTTGGCATAAGGACAATATAACTGTAATTTTAGTCTACAGTGCAAGGAGGAGAGAATAGCACTTGCCAAGCATGTATCATATGGTGGGAAATGAGTTTCACAGCACTTTTTTGTGTTACTTAAGGATCATATGTCCTTTCAGAAATATTGGTGTATTACTTTGCTACTAGCTGAAATTAGCTGAAATTAATATTTGAGATTTTCTTTTCAAGGAAAAGCTTTCTCAACTGGAATGATTTTTTGTTGTTATTTAATGTTAAAGTAAAACTCTTGTTGCAAAGTTTCAGGGGTAGCAAGGACCTTGCTTCCAGAATTGTTCCCATTTCAGCCCTCTGACATCCAAAATCTTTAGAGAAGTTTATGAAGCTACAGTGTCTCCGTTTTAGCTGTGATTATGACAAAATTTCCACTACATTTTAAGCAGAGGCATTGTATCACCTTTATATTCCATATAGCAGTGTGCTGTTATTCTTTATGTAAATTGTGCTTTCAGCGATTGTTATATTAAGTTTTGACACAGGTTTGCAACTCACAAGGCCCCAGTAATAACTGCTGTCAAACATTTTCTTTTTCTTCCTGTGTATGCTATCTGTGAATAGCCAGTTACTAAGATGTGTGATATGAAAGCACAAATAAATAAGGATGGACATAAGAGTATCGTCTTTCACTCAATTTAATTACATTAAAACTTCCAAATTTTTAAAATATAAGAGGAATTGCAAACTGTGTAGTAAATGGAATATAAACATAAACCTCTACCTACTTTTAATTTCCTCTTCATTTTCTAGCAGTCAAAGTTAATTCTTTCAAGGTACATAGGGATGTAAAATAAATACTCTGGGCTTATCTTCTGTAATCTAAAGAAAATTAGAATATTAAATGCTTTTATGCTAAAGGTATGTTGAGGCTTTTTGCCATTTGACACACTTGGCTTGGGATTTGGGGAAACTTGCATGTAAGTTGCTTTTCTTACCTGTTGATCTATTTTTCGTATACTTAAATTATTTTTCTCTTTCTAGGTGTGATGTCTATAAACTGAAATTTGAAGGGAAGACTTTTTATGTGTTTGGAGCTCAGAAAGAGGTCAGGTTTAATACTGTTACAGAACTTCTGTATTTGATCTAGAATCAACTAAGACATAACATCATTTTTCAATGAAGGAAATATCTAAACAACCAATAATTGTACTTCCTATTGTACCTAAAATATAGAAGATGAGTGAATGTAAATATTGCTGGTGTCAAAAGAATGTCTAATTTTCAAAAGGTTGAGACACTGATCACTTAACATTCATGCAGTACTGTGTTGATTGCTCATGGTTTTGGTTGTCTGTGTAGTCAGGTTTTAATGGACTTTAAAGCGCTTAAGCTGTATCCAGTCTAAAACATGAGTGATATCTGTATATAGTTGAAAATTCAGGATCAATGTGAGGTATTTTTTGCTAATTATTGTAATCTTTTCAAATCTTGGTCAGCTGAAGAGGCTGGAGTCTGTCCTAGGTAGATAAAAGTTCTGTCTTGCCATTGAACTTGTGAAGATTTTTGTCTACTGAATGCTGTAATCAGTTCTTCCCCTAGCATAAAATGAGATAGCTCAAGACTATGGCTTTAGATACAATCTAGGTGAGGAACAGAAAATGGAGGGAGGCAATAATTCCAGAGATATCAGGGGCTGTTTATGTAGTTGAAAGGAGGATTTGATGATGGGACATAGGAAACAGGGAAGTGGATGGTAAGTGGTGCAGCAACTATGCAATGTGGAATATTGAACATGGAGACTTTCCTTCTTTGATTTTGGCCTGAATACAGTTGGTTCAGATTTATTCTACAATCAACATGTACATATACTCTTCTCTGCCCTCTCCAGCCATCCCCTTTTATTTCTGAAACAATTGCCTAGGAAGTTTAATTATCAGCTGTGTATGAGTTGTATTTGTGTGGATGAACCACAGATTGAGGCTACACAGGAAAGATTGGTCTTCAGTATGTCTGGTTCATGATGATGCTGTCAGGAACAAATATTTCAATCTTTGAGAATTCAGTGCTTTCATTACTTTTATTTTCCTTCTTTTCTTTGCACTTAGAAAAAGACTGTTCTGTCATTCCATACCTCTACACCAGCAGCCTGCAAGCATCTTTGGAAATGTGGGGTGGAGAACCAGGCTTTTTACAAGTATGTAAACCTGGAGTAATTTCCTATAATGAAAGTAAAAAAATGTGCATGTGAGTAGAAGATTATTCAATGTGAAATGTTCTATTTCATTAGCAGAATTCAAAATGCAAAAAGAAATATGCAAGTTAATGGGGAATATTATTTCATTTCAAGCCAGTATTATAAAGTGTTTACAATCTACATGAGGCAGGAGAATTTTGGTGGTGCATAATTACACTTTTCCCAGCACACTGTTTTTGCTTTCTGTAGTGTGTCATGGGATGGACACAGTACTGCACTTTTGTCTGGGAACATAGTTGTCAACTTAGCCCTGCTCTTGAATACCTTTAGAATCATAGAATAGATTAGAATTAGAATGGAGAAATTAGAATGGAGGAAGAAATCTGCTATGCTTGATTCTCTGGGCTCTCCTGCCACTAGGTAATGTTCTTCCACTCCCTAAGATTTAGTAAGAGTTAATTTGAAATAAAAAAAAACCAAACAATGATTTAGGAAAGAAAATGTTCTTGGGTACATTTTGAAAGATGCCAGCCATCTCTTTTTTTTTTTTTTTTTTCTTTTATTAAGTCTATAAATAAGCAAGAAAAAAAGAGTGTCTTCCTCCCTATTCCCTAAAAGGGAACTGGAAAATAATTCCTCAGTAAAAATCTCTTTCTGCCCTCCATTGACATTGCTAGATCTGTTTACTGATGCTCCCCTGTAGGCATGTAGCTTTCATTCTTCCCACTTAGTCTCTCTTTACAGCATCTTGCCTATTTTATAAAAATTACCATTTCTGTGTTGGAGCATATCAACACCAGAGGGCTGCTGTAAGGGTAAATAATAACTAAGTAGGAAGAATGTGTCTTCTAACATGGATATAATGACCTACTTCATTTTGGAGAAGATTCCTTCTTGTGTTTCAACATTGATAAAATAATATATCAATATAAACTATTCAATTGATATGTTCAGTGAAGAAACAGGATATATGAGCTGGCAAAATACAGCTCTTAATTCTGTGTTAACATCTACTGTATTTGTGACTGAATTAATAAAAATATTATCAGGAAGTGTTTTTTGTTGGAAGTACATGTAAATAGAAAATAGTGTGTGGTGTTTAAGCAGTTTTGTTTTATGTTAGTGGAAATAAATGGATGGAATAGGAAACAATTCCCACCTAAAGGAAAGAAATTAGTGCTGAGGGAGACTCATAGGAATATCATCTCTCTACTTTTATTGCTAAACGGTTTTAATATTAACTGTTTGGGTTTTGGTCACATGGTCGTGATGGATTTGACCTTGAATAGGTGCCAGATGCACATGCAGCTCATGGGTTGGGATACAGACAGAAAGACTGCTCACCTATTACTGTCACTGGCAAAACAAACTTGACGTGGGGAAGGTTAATTTCATTTCTTTCTCACCTTCTTACTTTATTTTAACATGTCAATAAACGCAAACCTAAAAACACCCTTCTCCTGTTTCTTCCCAGGCTCAACTTCACTCCTTGAGTTCTGAGTCCTCCGTGTCCTCCTCACCCTGAGCAGTGCAGGGAGACAGGGATGGGAATTGCAGTTAGTTCATATCAGTTTTACTCTGCTTCTCCTTCTTCCTCACACTTTTCCCTTGCTCTAGTGTCCTTCATAAACTGCTCCAGCTCTGGTCTTTTCTGTGGGCTGTAGTCTCTCCATAGGCCACATCTCTTGCCAGGAGCCAACTCCTGTTTGGATTCTCCACATGCTGCAACTTCCCCAGTGCATGTCTACCTGTTGTAATGCAGGGTCCTCCATGGGCTGAAGTGTGGATGTCTGCTCTGGCCTGGTTTTCCATGGGCTGCAGGGGAACAGCCTGCCTCACCACGGTCTGCACCACAGGCTGCAGGCGTATCTCTGCTCTAGCTCGTGGAACACCTCCTCTCTTACTTCTTCTCTGACCTTTGGGTCTGCAGGGCTGCTTCTCTCATGTTTTTTTTCCTAGTTTCCAAATGTCTTCAGGGCATTACTGTGGGGTTATTTCTTCAGCATGATAATTTTAAATTATGCTTGCCTCTTTTGGTTTTGGTGGGTCTTAAAAGAGAACTGCTGTACTAAAATGAAGATTGGTAACTATATTCAATGGAGAGGAGTCTGGCTGATAGGTTGGAAAATAATAATGGTTAATATGTGGAGTGCAGAAAATTAACAACAATCCTCCAAACAAGAAACTGAAGCCAAAGCAGTCTGTGAATACAGGCTTAGGAGAGTACTCTTGAAACAGCAAAAGTTTTGATACATTTTAGAGAAACTGAGCTGCATAGTGTGAACTGTTAGTAATATACCAGCATTAGATAAATTCTATGTTCTGTATGAGACCAACAAAGTATTCTAACAAGATCACAAAAGTCATAGCCGGGTTGTGTAAGCAATTCATGATAATGACTCTTTACCTTAATTAGATTTGGTCCTCTCATCTGCTTAGAAGAGCTTGAGATGTGGAATCTAAAATAAGGTCATTATCACCTGGCATGTCTTGAAACACAGAACTTTAAGTCCTGTCTCAATGCAGGCTCAGGGTTGACTGTTGCGATTATTTTCAAGTAGATACGGATTATAGGAGGTTATTTATTAGGATGTGGGAATGAGAGATTCCATACAAAATCAATTTGCCACTTTGAAGGCAGAGAACATCGAGGAGATGGTGTGTCTGAGGTACTCTTTCATGATCCTGGTGATAAGACTGTGATAAAAGGTAGCTCTGTACTTCATGATTACAGGGAAGCAGTAGCATATGATACAGGCTGCTAAGAAGTTGACTGAATGGAGAAATGCAGCTACTTTGGGAGAGAAGCATTGCCACTTCTCTTTTAGGTGTTTATTTTACTAGTGAGAAAGTGGAAATAGCCTTATCTTCCCATAAACAAGGTGATGTTAGGGCAAACTTGTCATAGGGGCTTACCACAGTCTTTCCTTCATCCTGTGAATGAAAATCCCTAGAGATACAGCAGGTATCTGCATTTAATTTTCTTCCTTTCTTATCCAGGTAATCGCTTGGCTTACATTCAGTCACTCTGTGCTGTCTGAATTATTATATGTGTGCTTTATATTTTAACTTGTATAAAGGCTTAAAAAAAGTTGGAAATTACTTTGTGTTATAAAAGTAACAAAGCTTGTAGTTTGTGTTGTTCAGTTCTGCTTATCAGGTTGCTTCTGTGCTGAAAATATGACAGACTCTGTTATTTTTCTTCAAGGTATGCAAAATCCAGTCAAATCAAGACCATGTCCAGCAGCAAGATATTTTTTAAAGGCAGTAGATTTCGATACAGGTAGGTGTTTGCTTTTTTTTTTTTTTCATGGTTAATCATTTCAGAAAGTAAAGAGAAAATGTCAGTAATTACTCATGGCAAATGAAATGCTCTTCCTTCTTGAGGATCCATGCACACTTAATTCATATTCACACCTAATATTTTGGTTCAGTTGATATGCTGGAGGGAAGGGATGCCATCCAGAGGGACCTTGACACACTTGTGAGGTGGGCTGATGCCAACCTGATGAAGTTTAACCATGCCAAGTGCAAGGTCCTACAGCTGGGATGGAGCAATCCCAGGCACAGCTACAGGTTGGGCAGGGAAGAGATTCAGAGCAGCCCTGCGGAGAAGGACTTGAGGGTGTTGGTCGATGAGAAACTTAACATGAGCCAGCAGTGTGCGCTCGCAGCCCAGAAAGCCAACTGTATCCTGGGCTGCATCGAAAGGAGCATGACCAGCAGGTCGAGAGAGATGATCCTGCCCCTCTGCTCTGCTCTTGTGAGACCTCACTTGGAATATTGTGTACAGTTCTGGTGTCCTCAACATAAAAAGCACATGGAACTGTTGAAGAAGTCAAGAGGAGGGCCACAAGGTGAGGCACCTCCCATATGAAGATAGGCTGAGAAAGCTGGGTCTGTTCAGCCTGGAGAAGAGAAGGCTGCATGGAGACCTCAGAGAAGCCTTCCAGTATCTGAAGGGGGCCTATAAGGATGCTGGGGAAGGACTCTTCATTAGGGACTGGGGTAACGGCTTCAAACTTAAGCAGGAAAAGTTTAGATTGGATATAAGGAGGAAGTTCTTTACTGTGAAGGTGGTGATGCACTGGAATGGGTTGCCCAGGGAAACTGTGAATGCTCCATCACTGGCGGTGTTCAAGACCAGGTTGGACAGAGCCTTGGATGACATGGTTTAGTGTGAGGTGTCCCTGCCCATGGCAGGGGTATTGAAACTAGATGATCTTCAGGTCCTTTCCAGCCCTAACTATTCTATGATTCATGATTCTAAGTCAGGATTCGAAAGAGTTGCTATTACCTCTTTAGCACTACTTAGTAAATAAACTAGAGGCTTTGTGTAGACTTTGTCAAAGATCAATGTCACCAGAATAGGGCGCCATTTTGATGGAGTTTCTATAAAAACAAGGATGCGTGGCCCAGCTGGAGATTGTATGACCCCTGTAACTTGGCAGTTATGGCCCAGGGGTCACTAGTGGGTCAGTCTAATCACACCTAGCGCACTACTACAAAAGTTTGGTTTTTTGAGTAGCTTTGGAGACAGGTGGTCAGCAGCATTTTTAATCTGCAACATTTTTTTTTTCACTACGTATGATTTTTTTTTTTTTTACTTTTCCTATTCTACTTTTGCATGTAACTTAATTGTTCATGTATGTATAGTGCATTGCATTTCCTTGAATATTTATTTCATGTTTTAATGCAGCGGAAAAGTAGCCAAAGAGGTTGTGGAGGCAAGCTCTAAAATCCAAAGGGAACCACCTGAAGTTCACAGGTATGTCTTGACACTTGATATTAAAGTTTAAAGACTAAGGATGGTTATTGTTCTCTACAAGGAAATTCTCTTTCCTTTACTGTGAGGTGTAATGGCTGGCATTCTAAGCTTCCACAGTGAGGTATGAAAGCCTTGGGAAATGTGTGTGAAGCTATATGTGAACCTGGGTTTAATCAGTTAATTAGATAAGTAGCTTAGATTATTATCTGGGTTTTACATATAATGTTATTACATGATCATGTGTCCTGGGTTCAGCAGCAGCAGTCATTTTTTTTCTCCTTGGTAGCTGGAGCAGCGCCGATAGCACCAGTGTTTTCAGTTGCTGCTTAGTAATGTTTTGGTCTGACCAAGGACTTTCTGAGTCTCATGCTCTGCCGGGGAGGCGTGGGGGGGGCCGGGAGGAAACAGGAACAGGGCGCCTGGCCCAAACTGATCAAAGAGCTATTCCATGCCACAGCATGTCATGCCCAGGATGTAAAATACTGGGGGCAGGAACCTGGAAGTCTCTCTCTCTCTCTCTCTCGGCTCGGTCGGGCGGTGAGCGATTGTATCCTCTTGCCTTGTATTTACCTTATCATTGTTATTATTGGTGGTAGCAGTAGTGATTTGTATAATCTCTCAGTTACTGGACTGTTCTTATCTCAACCCCTGGGAGTTACATTCTTTTGGTTCTTCTCCCCATTCCCCCCCATCGGAGTGGGGGGGGTTGGGGGGGAAGAGTGGGAGAAGTGAAATTTACAGCTTAAACCACGAGATCATGACAGAAATGTATGTTCTTATTTCATTCATAGATCTTGCCTGGTTTTGACTGATTCTGTGTATGTATATAGGCATGTTTAAAAGTGTATTTGTTAGTTTTTCATAGCACAGTCTGATTAAAAATCAAGAAGTTCTTTCCTGGAGGCATGGAGAAGAGAATCAAAAGAATTTAACTCCCACAGGTTGAGGTAAGAACAGTCCAGTATCTAAGGTATAACACAAACACTGCTGCTACCACCAATAATAATAATGATAATGGTAATAACAAGGGAAGAGAATACAACCACTCACCACCCGCCGACCAATACCCAGCCCGACCCAAGCAGTGATCTAGCCCTTCTTGGTAACTGCCCCCAGTTTATATCCTGGGCATGATGTGCTATGGTATGGAATACCTCTTTTGTTAGTTTGGGTCAGGTGTCCTATCTCTGCTTCATCCCAGCTTCCCCTCCTCCCTGGCAGAACATGAGACTCAGAAAGTCCTTGGTCAGAGTAATCATTACTTAGCAACAATTAAAACCATGGGTGTTACCAGTGTTGTTCCTAATCTGAAAGTCAAAATAACAGTGCTGCACCACCTACTAAGAAGGAGAAAAATGGCTGCTACTGCTGAACCCAGGACAACATTCTACAGCCCATTTTTATTGTGATATTTTTCAGGAGTTTGTGTGTATGTTTGGTTTATTTTTAATTGAATATAGGTATTTCATCTATATTTGAGGGAAAAGTGGATCATCTTTACTAGAGTGTAGGAATATAGTTGCAGCAAATATTTTTAAGTATGTTTTCAGCCCTATTAATAGCAAGGACTTGCAGGGGTGCTTTTGAACATACTTTTGCTGATTACATTTAAAAATGGGGTAAGTGACAGTCTAGAATGTGTTAACTGGAACACAGAAGGCAAAATATAGGTCTTCTGCTGAGGCAGGATAGATTACTTGGACACACAAATTATTTTAAATGAAGAAAGTTATTCAAATAAGGAAATAGCTTATTTTCTACTTTCTGTAGGGTTTCTGTTTTCCATAGGATAAGAAAAGGCTTTAGTGTAAAATTATTTTTTTATCTTGTATTTTACTTTTCTTTGGTTTCAGTATTTAAACTGTTTTGAACTTGCTATTTAAAACTCTTAGTGTACGTGAAGAAATAGGTCAGAGGGCAAATAAGTTTGTAGAGCAGCAACATATGGATTTAACGCCCATAAATAATAGTACGTATTTTAATGACTAACCTTCTTAAAATGCTTGTATTTACAATATTATGGTAGCTCCAAGTTCAGTTTCTTAGAAAGACTAAGAAAAACTCTAATGATTTCAAGTGTTCTTCTAGCATGAGTTTTGAAATGGCAGACAGAGATAAATAGCTTGTCCTTGCACAAGTCATCAAAAAGCATAGAAAATGTTCAGCTCAAAAAAAGCAGGCTTTAGAAACAAATTACTCTGTGAAAGAAAATTTGGGTGTGGGAAATGGTAGATTTTCAGATTTTTTTCAACAAAACATCTAGTTGATATGACTGAAGGTAAATATATATAGATTTATATATGTATATAAAATTATTTCTATATAAAGTTCTATTCAGTGGCATGGCTGCATTGAGAAAGAAACATACAGTTGTGAGGAGATTACTGCTCAGTATCTTTGTGTTTGCATATTACACTGTAAGCTCTACAGACTGAAGATCTCTTGGAGTGTGAAGTCATGCAGCATTAATGCAGTGGCAAGTTCTTATGAAAAATACGCACTGAATGATTTAATGTTTTGCTTCCAGACCATGCCCGAAGGAGGGATCTTGGTAAATAAGTATGGAGTAGGAGCCCTGTGTGTGCTCCATAGCACAGCTTCTATTTTGGACTAGTTTTTTAGCTCTTTACAGCAAGCACAAAGATCAAGGGGTTGCATAACAAGCTCTTGGAGGTACTGTTGAGTTGGAATGCTTGTAGTTACAGTAATCTAAAAAACTTCTTTGGATAGTAAAAATTTAAACTAAATAGTTATTAGAGACTACTTGCAGAATGCAAAAGTAGACATAAGTAGCTTTGGGCATGTGTCAATAAGCAAGGAATCATGGCAATTGAGCAAGAAAGCTTGTTTATCCCCACAGAATATTTAATGACATGTAACGTGACCTAGAGTAGGACATGCATCCCAGGTTTACTTAAACCTTCAGCAGCACACAGTCCCTTCTTTTCACTTGCATATGTACTTCGTTGAGTTTGTTAATCTATGTGTAATTTTGAGACCGTGCAAATTTGAAATGCATTTTATGAAACTTCAGCACTGTACCTATGTACATTTGAAGCCAAGTCAAATCCTCTTCCTTTTCATCTTTGCTGTTATCAGAAGTAAATATGTTATAATGTAATGGTTCAGATTCATTGCAGCACTCTTGCTTCAGGCCTGTATCATGTAAGTCTTAGACAACTTATTCTAAGGACCCATTTTACATTTTTAGTCATGTGATTTTAGTCTAGTGAGCCTCATGACTGAAGTGAATCAACAGCATTCCTTGAATTTCCCTGAGAAAGTTCAACACCTGCTACCAGGAAAGCCTGTTAAAACCAACTAAGGCAAGAAAGAAAACCAGCCTGAGCACCTAGAGGCATGGCATAGAGACAGTGTCTAGGGTGGGTGAGAATGAGAGCACTATCTATGTGTTAAGAGATAGACAGTGAAGATGCAGTTGTTCCTGCTTTAGTCTTTAGTCTGCAGTGCTGAAACCATAACAAATCCTCCCTGGAGGATCATTCCTGGAGGCAATGCGACAACATGAGGAAAATGTTTTGTAGTCTTTCTACCTTCACCTTCCTTGTAGCTGAATGCTAATGTGTACTGTGCAGCATGGAGAGGAGCAACATGCTGAAATCCTGAAGTCAGGCTGTGTAAAAGGAAGTAAACCAGCACAAAACCTTCTCTTACAGATATTGAAAGATTTATATCTGTTGAGAGTTCAACATAACATGGTTTAAAGCAATGTTCAGTGTGCAAAGCTTGTTATGGTATCTCAAGGCCTAGTGTAATTTATGCAAAATGATTCTAAAATGATGCATATTGGACTTCAGTTGTTTTCTTGCAAATAAGCTGATGCTGTTTTCCCCATTCTTTTAGAAACAACATTACGCAGAGTCGCAGCTCTCCCTCCTGGAACAAGCAACTCATAATCAACATGGAACCTCTACAACCTCTCCTTCCTTCTCCTTGCGAGGAGGAAGAAGCTCCTTTAGGTGAAGGTGAGTCACTTACCTGATTCATGCCGAGCACTACAGTATTTGTGATAAAATATATGGAAAAAGGTATGTGTCATGGGCTCAGCAGCAGCAGTCATTTTTCTCCTTCTTGGTAGCTGGTGCAGCACTATGTTTTTGATTTTAGGCCTGGGAACAGCGCTGATAACACCAGTGTTTTCAGTTACTGCTTGGTGGTGTTTTGGTCTGGCCAAGGGCTGTCTGAGTCTCACGCTCTGCCGAGGAGGAGGGGAAGCCGGGAGGAAGCAAAGGCAGAACACCTGATCCAACTGACCAAAGAGGTTATTCCATACCACAGCACGTCATGTCCAGGATGTGATGTGAAATCGGAGAGCAGAGACCCAGAAGGTTGTGGTGGTGCACTGGGGGGTTTGCTGCTGGGGCGTGCAGTGGCTGGGTCGGGCTTGGTGAGCAGTTGTATTCTCTTTCTTTGTACTTCTCTTGTCAGTATTATTATTACTGGTGGTAGCAGTAGTGATTTGTGTTATACCTTAGTTACTGAACTGTTCTTATCTCAACCTGTGGGAGTTGCATTCTTTTGATTCTCCCCACATCCTCCTGGGACTGGGGGAAGAAAAAGGGGGAGTGAGTGAGTGAGTGAGTGGGTGAACGACCTGGGTGAGTTATTGAGGGGCTTAAACCACGACAGGATGTTACTGGTTAAGGGGTATGGAAAATTTCTGGTATTTTCTATTAGGAGTCCACTATTAAGCCTCTGTGCATCATACTGAAAAATGATCACTAGCTTAAGGAACAAGCCTCATGCAAGATACATTGTGGGGAAAGTTACTGCTGTTAAGCTTTCAATTTTAGAATCTTTTTTTAGATTGTCAGGTGAAAGGAGCTTAGCAGGAAATAAGTAATCTCAGCATAGCACCATTTTAGTAAACACTAACTGCAGTTACTCAGGAGTAAAAATTGGCAGTTTACTGGTAGATACATTGTTTTTCTTGTTTCCCTTTACTTTTAGATTCTTTCTGTTCTAATGTTATGAAAAAACCTCTGCTAATTTAATTCCATTGACAAAAAAGGATGTTATTTGAAGGTCATGAAGACAAGATTCTCTGCTAATTTAATGTCGTTGACGAAAGGGATGTTACTGGAAGATCAGCTTGAATGTATTTTGTAGAACAAGGTTTTCCATGTATTTGTTTATTCCTCTTATATTATAAAAATCTCATTCAACACCTATCTTTTTGAGATCAAGCCATTACAAAGAATGGTATGAACATCTTAGCCATCTTAAATGAGGAAAACTGTATTCTTCCTAATAAAAAAGGGAAGCCAACCAAACAAAACATAACAGCAGTGTTCTTACTTGAGTTCAACACTGAATGTAGTAAGAACAGAGTGAATTAGCTTATCTGTGTAGTTAGCTTGTCTGTGTAATTACTAGTAGGAGCTGCATATCATACAATTAATTTTAACAATTACTTGTTTTCCTCTGCTGTGAAATACCTGTATCTCACAATTTGCTTTCTGGCAGCAAAATACCAACACTGTGTTCCTGCTAGGCAGTTGCCGCAGCCTCTGATTAACAACAGCTTGCTGCTTGTGGGACTGCTCTGCCACACTTACAGCTGTAAGCAATGATATTCATTTTTGGAAGCTGCTGACTTGTTGCTATATGCTCAGCAGAGAGTGTTGGTTTCAAATTTGTATTACATAAGTTTGAAAGTCATGTTTCTTTTTAAATTGTTATTACTATTACAATTTAGCTGAAACATTTGCTGATGGGTTTCCTATAGAATGTTATGCATAGTTAAATACCACCGCCTGCTACGTTAACAGTATTTAGCTCTCTTACAGTATTTTCCTGCAGTGAACTTGGCTATATTACCAAATTGCAGTGTGAACTGATCTCACAGCTGACACTGATGCTGGCTCTCTTCCCCACATGCACTCAATCCACTTCTGTGATTCCCATCTTCTCCCTTGCACTAGCACTAATCACCTCAGAGGGATCTGGGAGAAGGAGTTAAAAGGAAAAAAAAACTCAAAAGAAGCCAAAAAAATATACCAACCAACCAAAATAACATCACCCCAGCCGCCCTCCTGCAACTCTAAACTGTACCATGTCCCACTACTCCTGGCTCAATCTTTAAGTGGCTTACCAGAAAGGATCAGGCAAAGTCTTGTGCAAGGCCAAAGGCAGGAGCAGGAGTAGAGAAGAAGGGAGGCAGCTAGCCCTGGGGCTGACTGAGCTGCATTAGGAAACTGTTTTTAGTGTGCTACATGTGAACAGCCTTGGCATCTCTCTAAATGCTCGGGCCTGAGACGGGGTGCTTTCTAAAAGGCCTGCTGATGCGGTTGAGAGCATGGTGTAACCCTGCCTACATCAGATGTCCCTTTACTGTGTGGGTTGGCTAATGCAGCTTCCAGGACCAATGTCTGGATTTTCCAGCACCAGATGCTATCAGGATTTCATGTATTTGAGTAGTCCAACCAAAAAAAAAAAAAAGATTAAAAAAAAAGAAAAGGCAAAACCACACCCCTTGAGTCACAGGATATTAATGTGGGTTTAACAAAGTGATGAAAACGCAAGTTACTCGATACCTGTGTGCTCAGGTTTCATATAGGAAATATTTTTCTTGTAACATTGACTTTTGCCTTTGGAGCAAAGGGAAACTGGCATGCTTCAGTAGTTCTATTAATTGATCTACCTTGTACTGTATCTGAGAAAAAAGAAAGTTATGTCCTCATTGATCTTTTAAGAATTTGTTTTTCTCATGAAATTGTATGCTTGTGCATCTGAGTTGTGTACAGAGAGCTCTTATACTTTAGCAAACTTATTTTTGTGTGTCACTCAAATATAAGAAATATTGCATTAACAATTAATTGGCATGAATGACATTTACTTTATGCTGCAGAGTCTTTGTTGCATCTTAAAAGCATGTATGGGAATGAACACACTGCAGCTACTACCAGACTAGATGTGTGTCTGTGTGTGATTTCTCACCTGTATAAGCTTTGGTTGCAGAGTAGAGGCATATGGAGCTTTTATGGGTATAGCTGAGGCAACAACACATGAAAAATTTGCCATGTAAGAATAATAATATGAACAAATATTAAAAAAATGCTAGCAAAATAATGTTAAGTACCTGTTCACATGTCACATCTGTAGAGCAAGAAGACTATTACAGGTAATCAAGTTCACCTTTTTCCCTGGGCACAGCTCAATGTTGTTGCACTTAATTTTTATTGGAAAAAGAAAATTGTTTAGTACTGACTGTGTCTCTGGTTAGAACTGATACACAGCTTGTCAACAGTCATATTTTTAAAATCATGGTTGCTATATATGAGACAGAGTTTATCTTAATACGTTAGAGAGAATCATGAAACATGTTGTATCGTGTAGCATCAAACAGCTTTTCCCTGTGAAATTAGCAGCAGCAATACTCCTGTTAGCTGACTGTATGTGGGGGTGTGTGTATAATAACAAACACTGTAAAGGTAGGAGTTTGTCAGATTTCGTAGTGACTTTCTAAATAAAATACCAGTTCCATTTTTAGATTTCTCTGGTGTGTTGAGATAAATAATTTGTTTTAATATTCCGTTAATATTCCATTAAATTTAGTAGAGGCCAAAGTGAGCATCTTTAGGACATGTTGTATGTAATGTAATTTTCTTCTAGTTTTTGGTAGTTTTTAGATGTTGAGATCATTCTCTTATTTGTGGATCATTATTCCATTTATGGAATGAAATCTGGTCTTGCTGCTGCACACTTTGTCATGCAAGCTTTTGGGACTCTCTCAAAGGGTGTTCTGGCCTCAGGAGATTTTAATATCACTGAATGCATCCCCATGTCTATATTCAACAAACATAGATTTACAGTCTCTAACCGTATAATTGAGCCCTACAAGGTCTGAAAACAACTTTTTTAACAAGCAAACCTTTTGCTTCAAGACGACAATACTAGTGCTAACAACAAATAGCTCTCCCAGCTTTCCTTTGTAGCTTAGTTACAAATTTTCAGATTTCTAGGTGTTTACCATGGCGTGTGTCTACAAAATAAGATCACTTCTTTTGTCACAAACTCACTGCCCCCATCACCTTAATAAGACACCTTTAAAATCTGAAGATAGGTGATGTACCTCCTTTTCAGAAATACATTGAAATTGTTATTCTTGAACAGAATTTTTCTGTTTGTGATGGAAAGATGCTAGTTTTGAGGAGTGTTTTTTAGTTTTAGCTTTCTGGTTTTGGGAGGGGACTGGTTTTGCTTTCATAAACCATACTTCTGGTTTTAATAGGCGCTACCTAACCATCGGCTGCTTTCTGCCTTCTCACAAATGCCAAGGATCTCTGCCACAGTTCCCATCAGTAGTCGTCAGTTATGAATTATATAAAGTAGCAAATTAGGGAGGGTAGAGTGATGAGAGCTGGAAAACCAATTAGCTACTGAGAGGAACCTTTGCCTTGCTGTCTCTCTTCTTCACACAGAATGTTCTGGGCAGCAGTGGAGGAGAGAAGCAGGTTTCTTGTCTTGCAAATTTTTGCAGAAAAACGTCTTCAGACTATTACACAGAATGTGCTGCTAATGTCAAATCATGCACTCTTTTTTCTCTCAGGAGATAAAGCCTGTGCCTTACTTGCTGAGAGTTACTGGTAGCGACAGAGGACTGCAAGGTTTCAACATAGATCTCACTCAGTTTTGTATACATGCTTTGTGGGCAGTGACTTGACATCTGACAGTCATTTCTGTTTTGCATGGTCATGGTCACGTGAAACATAAATGATAAATGTTTAATTATCAACATGAATGTCCCCCTGTTGGAAATCATTCACAGTCTTGTCCAGGTGGCACTTGTGTCCTTGGTTAGACTGTCCTTTGTATACTGAACATGGTGGTAGTTAGGGTTTTGTAAGAATCGGTGTTTTCCAGTTTTTGTACCTGTGTAAAAAGTGAATATTCAACACTTTTAAGTGAGATTTTAATAATTCTCTTTTGGCTGTTACAACAGTTGTGAGAATGAAGATGAGAAAAGCAGACAGAATCTTACTTTTGAAGTGGTGACAAAATGCAGACAGGAAGCAAAGGGGCACTTGATCTTTCCTGAGAGTGCTTGCAGAGAAGGAAAGAAAGAAGGGAAGAGTTCTTCCTGCAGGGGAATGTGTAAAAAGGAGCACTGCTGGAATTTCATATTCTGGGGGCCAGGCAGGGCAGAAGAACCACTGTAAAGACTCTTCCCAAAGCTCTGTTGAAGCAGATGTTTATCATGAGAGAAATCTCTTTATGTAAAATACACCTTTTCAGGGCTCTCTCCCCTGTCCCCTTTTTTTCCACAGTCACATGCACATCATTGATTTTATGGTGCAGAGGAAACAAGGGTGTCCAATAATGAACGCTCAGATGGCACACATGTCATAAATATTAAAGGTAGGGATTCTGGGAAGTGAAGACTGGCTCCCCACATGCCTACTCCTTCCAGTTTATCTCCTTTCTGTGGTTTCAGTGGGCCCAGTAAAAGCTCCTTTCCCACTAGGACAGTTTGAAGCTGTGCACGTGGTTGCATTCCAGCTTCCAGCTGGAGCAAGTTATCAGCCAGCCTATGTGCGTCATGCCTTTTTTAGGAGCCTGCATATCTCTGCAGGACTGTGACAGAGAAGGTGACCAGTCTTCTGAAGAACACTTCTTTCTGGTGCATACAAAATGTGTCTAATAGTTGTCCACAAGTGGGAACTGGAGCACATACGCAGAGACACATTCTTCCCGAACTTAGGAATTTTCTTCTTTTATTCATACATGGGCAGATCAGCTTTGCTTTTAGGCTTCATCTCTTTGGTTTCGTTGTGACTAAGGTTTGTAAGCACAACATAGGATTTTTCCCTTTGAATCTATACATTTTATGCAATTATTTTCCAGGCAGCGGTGGGGAACTGACATCAGTAGCTAAATTGAAGCTCTTCAGAAAAACAATGGCCACAGTGTCATTTTGCTCTTTGGAAAACATCCTAAATGCTGGCCTTTTGTTTCACGGTGCTGTGTTTTGATGCCTTGGATATTTTTATGCTTGTGTGTGTGGTTCAGCTGTTATGCTAGCAACTGCTAACTGAGATGGAGGCTATGGAAGTTTGTATTGTATGTTATGAGGCATTTGGAAATGTTTAAAAATAACCTCTCATTCTGTTCCCCACTGGGATATTTTTGTTGACCATGTTAGAAGCGTGTCATTTGATTCATCGAGGCTGACTTGTGTTAGTCTTAAAACTCAGTGGGAACGCAATGAAAGGTCAATCTATGGATAGAGGCTTCAGAAGACTTTGAGAAGAGGAATTAATAGTCAAAATGGTGAAATGTCTTGTAAAAATCCAAACCAAGAGAAGCATTCATTTGCGGATGGTTAACCACTGCAACAAGGAAGTGTGCATTCGATTACTGCGGCATGGCTCCAAGATCACAGCCAGAAGGGCTGGTAAATTTACATTTATTTTACTCCAACCTTTCTCCCCTCTCTCCTGTTATATCTTTTATGCTAATAATGGTCTCTTGGAAAAGAACTATCCTGCGAATGACAATGTTCAATTGAGTACAGCAGAGAATAAGGATGAATTACTGACAGGAGCAGAGTTGCAAATGAGGAATGAATGAGACAAAACTTAAATGACATTTGTTGAAATATCTTGTAAATTGTGGATTTTTTTTGTTAATTGCTAAAAATGAGTGACTCAAATTTTGCACTTGTAGTTTTCTTGGTCTGAGGTGGAGAAATACTTTGAAACTGTGATAATGTCTGTCAAAACTAAATAGTTCTTCAATTAGCAGATAGGTTGGTAGCAGCTTTTGAATGTCAGCTGAATACGGTAATGGATACAGTTTAGTATCATACTGCAGCTGAGTGGGTTGCCAGATCATAACTTTGTTGGTTTTATTTTTCTGGAGACTGAATCATTTAATATACTGAATAATAGCACTGGGGTGCAGTAGGGAAAGGAGTCTAATCTGGATCTATTTTTCGCTACATATAACTGTGCAACCCAAGGAACAGAAAGTATTCAATATTGCTTTGGATAGAAACCAAAACAAAGTTGGTTTGTGGTTTTGGTTTTTTTTCTCCTTGTTTTTATACCGAATCCCTTTGCCAAAGATGGATTGGTCCCTCTCTCAATCTGTATGTCTCTGTTTCCTTACAGTATTAAGACATTTCTAAAACTGTTTCTCCGTGCTTTCTGTGATGCTGTTTAGTTTTCATATTTTTGCATATGTGGTTGACAGATTTCAGTTTCCATTTATCTCTTAGCAGCAACAGCTCCTGGTTGCTTTTTCTTACAAAGGGGAAACTATGTTGTTTATGAGAAAGCAATTCCCTTGATTAAAAATAGAGAGCAATATTGAAAAAGTATTAGTATTTACATATTTTGTATTCTTATACCTCAGAGGTTAAATGTTTGCTCCAAATACATACAATAGATACTTGGCAGTCCTGGGGTAATGGTTTGACTTGATAATCTTAAAGATCTTTTCCGACACAGGTGATTCTATGATTCTAAGATGACACCAGACTAGTAGCAGATTTGTGAACTGTGGCTACATCGATTCTTAAAACTCTTGATTTTGCAGTACTGTTTATAGGATATTACTCCTTTTGGTGTACACGTGCATAAAGCTGGTGTATCAGCATGAAACCTAAGGACTGAACAAGTCCAGAGGAAGGCCATGATCAGGGGACTGGAGCACCTCCCTTATGAAGATAGGATAAGAAAGTTGGGGCTCTTCAGCCTGGAGAAGAGAAGGCTGCATGGAGACCTCATAGCAGCCTTCCAGTATATGAAGGGGGCCTATAGGGATGCTGGGAATGGACTCTTCATTAGGGACTGTCATGATAGGACAAGGGGTAACTGGTTCAAACTTAAACAGGGGAAGTTTAGATTGGATATGAGGAAGAAATTCTTTCCTGTAAGGGCGGTGAGGCACTGGAATGGGCTGCCCAGGGAAGCTGTGAATGCTCCGTCGCTGGCGGTGTTCAAGGCCAGTTTGGACATAGCCTTGGATGGCATGGTTTAATGTGAGATGTCCCTGCCCATGGCAGGGGTGTTGGAACTAGATGTTCTTAAGGTCCTTTCCAACCCTAACTATTCTATGATTCTATGAAGTCAGCTTGTGCAAAACTCATGGCAGGGAGCATAACTTCTTGGGAAAATCCTGTTGTGGTTGCTGCCACTTCAGAACAATTCTGGCTTGCACTGGGAGGGCTCACCCCGCGCTGAGTGGAGATGCTGAAATTACCAGCTTGTCCTTTCCTTTGGTGCTAAGCTTTCACATCAGTGCCCAGTTATTTTCAGCGTTGCTCCTGACAGATGTACCTTGCCTTTCTCATTCCTGCTCCCATGACACTCAGTTCTCTTCCTGCTACTCTCTTCAGCCTTTTCACTGCTTAATCCTGGTTCTGGAAGGAGGTCAGCAATGCTGCGATGGGCTTCTTCCAGGTCAGAGGGAGGCTAGAGGCAGACTCCAAAGCATCCACTGTGCTGAATGGTCTGCTCTGCTTCTACCTCTGTGAGTTAGGTGCCCTTTGCAGGGTGTTAAAAGCTGGGTGGCATCCTATAAACAGTACTAATGGCTGCACTAGCTGCAACATTAGCTGAACGCTGTTGGGGGGCAAGCTGTGATGCCACAGAGTCACATTGTTTGCAACTGATGTGAGCTGGCAGCCGTGACAGGGCTTTGCTGCCTTCTAGAAGTTCTTGTAAAACAAATGGGAACGGCCAGGTGGAAAGCTAGGCCACTACCTAAAAAAGAGTTACTATAAACTGTCATTGATTTATTCTCCTTGCAAAGCCAGAACAGGTTTCATCTGTGGGCACAGGATGTGGGTAAGGTACAGATCTATGGCCTTGTACTTCTGAGGGCTATGCATCTGACTGTGACGTAGATCCTGTTTTGGTATAGATCCTGTGAAGGGAAATATTTGAGTTTATTGCAATTCTAGATTCTGTTTCTCTTTTCTACATCTTCTTTGTGACATGTGAGCCCTTTGCTCATGTGAGAAAGTCACCCTGTCCCCTCTGAAAGATCACTCTATTCATAGCACAAATAAATTTTATCCACATTTAAAATAAGCAAAGGAATACACAATATTTCTAGAGGAAGTAATAAAAGGGATTGGAAGGAACTGTCCTAATTGCAGCTGGCTGGCCAGTTCATAACAGTTTACACAGGTATATGAAGTATTCCAAGCACGGCTCTTTTTAGACCATGTCCAATTTTTCAGATCCCTTTTTAAGAGAAGGAAATACTCACACTTGTTCCTTTCTCCACTATACAAAGCCTTTACAGGTGTGTAGTTGTGTTTGCAATGCAGTAAAGCTGTATGCAGTATATCTGGCCACCAGACACTGTGTGAACTGAATTTTTAAATAAGCTGAGAATACATTTTTCTGGGGTCTGTATTTCCAGCAACAGAATCTTCTCAAGAATGGTGGAGCTGGGGCTGCCCTTCATCCAGCTAATCCTCAGCTGCTGGTTTTGGCACTTTTAGAAACGCTAGCAGCTGACAATCTTAATGTCAGACCTCTTGCACATTCATGTTCACAGCAGATGAATGCTGTAAAGTCATGTTTTATTAAGCTGTTCATGTTCCTATCTGCTGTAGCAAGTTAGAAGTTTGGAGCAATCCCAGTATTTGGTGGAAGGGAAATACTGAGTTTTGGCTAGCATAATGAAAACTGTCCGTCTCTGTAAATTTTGTCCAGTTTCCAGAAAAGTGTAGCAAATTTTTGCTAGGGGTGTGTAATATTAGAAATGAAATTGAGCTCGTTTACTTGATATTCTCATAATATGTATTAAAAGATGGAATGTAAGCTGCCTGTAAAAATATAAAATGAAGAATGAAAGGAAGAAGTTCCTCTTGATTAAATGTAATTTAATACTTAAGTCATTGTGCTTTAAATCTAAACACAATACAAATTTTAATCATTACTAAAGAAATAGTAGGCATTTCAAAATATAGCCTAAAAAATTATACATTATTCCTGTAAGGGTGGTAGCAAAATAATTATTATGTATGGATAGGCGTAAAGGATTTGCACCAGTGTTGTAGAGTAATTAAAGGACATTGTCTTTTGACTTGCTTTAGGTTTTATGTTCTCTTTTTCCATTGGAAGATATCGAGAATCTTTTCCTCTTGTTTCAACCTGCTTGTATTGCTTCAGATAGCTGACTTTCTTGAAGGCTGTCCAAAAACTAAAGATTCTGAAAAGCTTGTTCCTATCTTGAATTTGAGTCAGTGGAATATTTATTGTACTGCAGAGTGATTTTGAATTTTGGTGCTTTAATGTAATACTCTTATGCCTGCATAAGCATCGTAAATTATGTGTGCCGTAATGAAGACACACTTATGTCCTTTCAAACCATCAAAATCCGAGTGGCCCAACATGCTTATCTGTATATTGCAACATGACTGGAACTTTGCTGTGGACTTACATTGACTAGGGTTAATATCTAATTGTTTCCTCAGTCATTCACTTGAGAAACATTGTGGTGATATAGCGCATAGGAAGAAATGAAAATAACAGCTTTGTATATATAAATATAAAAAAAGTATATATAATATATATATTAATATCAAATGAGCTTACATCAGCAGTTAATGCCTATTCTGTTTTCAGTTTTTTATATTGAAGCATTATTTATTTACACTTGTATATGGCAGATGTAAAATGCAATAACTTTGATTTAATATGTTTTAACAAAACATAAACAAGTTGAAAATTCTTGTTACTTGCTCAAATTACATAGGAGACCATAAAGTTAATGTATGCTTCGGAACTTTGACACATTCCATTTTTAAAGCCCCTGATCTGAAAGGGTTCCTCTCCTGCCTTCTGTCTACAGGTTAATCACAAAGTTAAAAGTTTGCCAGTTACTTGAGAAAAATACAGTTTTAATGAAAGTTAATATGATGTTTCTTGTTTATGCTCACTATGTATGTTATACATGTTTGAATTTACTCTGGAGAAGGAGAGAAGGCTCAAGAATCATAAATTGGGGTGACCTTTCTCTGCAGTAGCTGCAGCTGTCCTCTTTATGATGAGAAACATGATGAAGATATAATACTGACCTTGCATCTAACCAGGTATAGATAGGCCTACGGCCAGGATTCTCAAATTTGTGCTGTTAAAATTAGGTCCTTTAATCCATATTGAAGTGCCCTGAGCAAGTGGATCAACTTACCTTTTACTCAAGAGAAAGGGAAAAGCACATTTGAAAATCAAATTGTAGTCCTTGTAAATTTAAAAATATTTGTAGATGTTTAATGTTGTGCTCTGGAGTTCAAGAATTTTGGCTTTTACATTTTAAGATAGCATGAGTACATCCTCAAATGACTCAGATTATGGTTTGATGATCCGGCATTGCCTGCTATTACACCATGCTTAGAGGGAAGATCCGCCCAAATCTCTTCTCACCTCTTAGTCATCATACAATGTTGTATCTACTTTCAATTAGTTTGTATCCTCCTCTTGATGGCTGTTGCAGGTATGTTTGTTAATGCAAAGACTGGTGTAGACAATAAATTCCAGCACAAAATGTGTTTCATGCTGAAATAAGTTGAATGTCTAAAATGGCTGTGATAGACAAGGACAGAGTACTTGAGGCAAGGAATTATTAGCTGGGCAGTCAAATTAAGTTAATAAGGAGATGTTTGCATTTTATTGAGGACAAGGTTTAATTCATCTATGCAGATCAGTGAAAGGAGTATTCCCTGCTAATGTGCTGCACTTGCAAAAACATCTGTCAACCCACCAAATTACTAACCCAGGAAGAAAAACAATTGTCTTCCAAGTTTAGCTTTACTGGGTGGCTTACTCAGAGCAGAAACTGTCTTTTTGGTTGATTTAGCCAGAATGTGAAACCACACCTGGAGGTGTGGCCAGTGTATCTCTTAGAGAACAGGAAACAAATTACTGAGGAAGAGATCTGTTGGGGCCATTTTGAAGACTTAAAAGGAAAAATTAATTTTGATGGTTATTGTGCTCTACTGAAGGGGGGTAGGGAAACGCTTCCCGAGGATTATATTCTGTAATGAAGAGATTTTCTCTAATGAATGTAATATGACACATAAAAGCATGCTCCAGGAAGGGGAGCCAGGGAGTTGTCTTGTCAGACAACTTGGTAAGAACCAAGCTAGCTTGTTCAAGGAGTGATTAAATGTAAGTAAGTTAGTGTGCAGGTTTTCTATAGTTTTTAATGCATTTTAGAAGTGTTTGCAATATGTTGTATAGTCTATCTTGTATTTATTGGCATTTCAAGTTCAATATGATTTTAAAGTTACCAGATATTAAAAGCCATTGCTCACCCAATTTTCGGGAAGTCTGTAAACTGGGATAACTTAGCAAGTAGCTTACTTACCCTTTGAGTGTCTGGAGAGCATGCTAACAAACAGAGCTGCAGAGGTCACCTAGAGGATTTTGTGGTTACTGTCAGGCACTCTGACATACAACTGGCTATCATGGTAGGTATTTCCATGAAGAAATGTCGTAACAAATGATTCCTAGTGCAGAAGCCCTTTTTCACAAAATATTGATCTGCTTGTTTAACTTTGTATTGGCAGATTTTTCTGCAAATACTGAGTATTTTGGGATCTGGCAGAAATGTGATCATGTGCCTGTCTCTGCCCTAGGGCAGGTCTACTGGCCTGGTAGTGCAGAGATCTGGTATTGGTTATGAAACTGAGATTTTCATGGATAAGTCCTATCCTGAGCATGGTAGTTATGGTATATAACAAAAATAAAATAAAAAAAAAAAGAAATTGCAAGTTGAGATGGTAAGACCTTGTCATTCAAGAAATGCAAAATTTGTAACATTGAGAAAGTCCAGGGTAGGGTTTGTATCACCCAATTTCACTGAAATGTAGTCATGTCTACTGCTGGTTTAATGATCATTAGCCAGTGACACAAGAATATTATTTTTCTATCTCGTCAAATAGAAGGAAATTAGGACAGCAGCAAAGTTAATGATCTCAGTGGAGTGAATAGTACCTAAAAATCAGTGACATTATCAACAAAAAATGTGAAAAGGCTTCTGATTTCAAAATTAGATTCTTTGCAGAATTTTGGTCAGTTACTCAATTGAGTTACTATTTAAAATTGTAGCTTAGAATTTTGATTCAAAATGCATCTAAATTGTGTATCTTCCTATATTGTAGCTGTCTTTATGATATGGATTTTTGCTCTTCTGTTTTTGTCCTGTGTTATATGTCTACAGAGTGGTGATGCATCTTAAGGTTCAAGTCATGCTTTGTTTCCCTCATCTCAATATAATCATAATGGACCTTTGGTTTACTTTAATTTTTTTTGTATGTTTTCCATCCTTTAATAGAAAACTTTCATAGAGCTTGCTGAGACTCATTTACTTCACACTGAAAACCATTATGTTCAGCCTAATTAGCACTGGAGACATACTGCTTTTCTGATTACTATTTTTTCTGTAATAATACATTTTCTTGTATTCCACATTGTTTTAAAGTCTCTGAACCTTAATCTTTACAGCATTAAAACTGAAAAGAATCTTTGATGGTGTCAATTCACTCTTATGGATCTTTCACTGACGTGAATTTCCGGAGTTGCTTGTTGGACAAGTCATGTAACAATATATTGGTTTTACCTACTTAATCTTTGTATGTTGCATTTGGATGAGTCATTACTAAGGAATGAGGAGATGCGGAACATCGCAAAATAAGAAGTACCAAGTGCTACAATATATTACTGTTGCCCGTGATAATGTGTATGGTCTTCTCCTTCTGAGCATAGATGGTATCTGATGATGGTAATGAGTGTTGGACATGGGACAAATTTAAAACTGTTTTTCCCATCGGTTTGTTTGAGCTCTGTATCTGACTCTTGTCTGTTCCACTCCTGCAACTGACAACAGCAGTCTCTGCAGTGTTGATGTAGCTGCAAAGCAGCTAGACTTCTGTGTAGACTTACTGCTGTTAGTATAAGACTGGAAAAAGGGGAGTGAGTTTTGAGAGGAGAGAACTTGGGCAGAGAGAGGAGTCATACAAAACAAGCTAAGGCTAAGAAAGACTTGTCTGTAAGGTGAAGAGAGAAATTTAAAGGAGAGGGAAAAGAGACTATGAGTATGAAGAGTAGAAAGGTGACTGGAACTAAAACAAGGCATAAGGAGAGGGAGCTTTTTAAAGTGATGAGGCATTTTTATTCTGTTTCAATGATATCTAATTCTCATACTGTGTGTCAGCCTTCCTCTCCTTTTATCTTCTCAATTTTTAATGTGAATTTATAATGCTAATCTACTGTCTCTTTCTAATTTCATGCTCTATTAGAAATTCCCAACCTCAGCAATTATCACTCCTCAACCTTATCACTTTCTCCTCATTCATCTCATAGAAATAAAGGTGGATTGTTGTTGTTGTTGTTATTAGCCACCAAATAGTACCGGTTCACATATACTAGATATTCATTTATATCAGAAGTCTGATTGCCAGTAGAAAATTAGCTGTTCTGTTTTCTCCTTTGTGTTACGCTATTATTAGTAGTACATGTATCAGACAAAGTTAAGCAACTCTGGTATACTGCAGTGCTATAAAGAAGTTCCTCTCCTCTGGTACTTTTCAAAAGGTTTTTCCAGTTTTTACAAACTGTGTATGGTCTGGTTTCAATATGCAAAATGACTGCGAATCTTCTTTCCAATCCCTGTTAGATACTATTGGAAGGCTGAGGGTTTTGGTGGGTTTTTTTTTTAGGACAGAAGTTTAGGATCACTATTTTCATCTTCTTTCTTCAGGTGTCCAACTACCAAGGGAAGATGAGATTTCAGTACCTGTGACCTCAAGCTCGCCAGTTAAGGACACTGGGGAGAATGTTGATCTTGCCATTGAACAGGAAGAGAAAATGAAAGAAGAACCTTTAACCATCTCAGAACTGGTATACAATCCTAGTGTCAGCTTGTTGCCCACTCCTGTTGATGATGAGATTGACATGCTCTTTGATACCTCTCCAAGAGTAGAATGTGAGAAAGATGATACAGATTCATTTGAGGAGCTGGAAGCAGATGAAAATGCATTTTTGATTGCAGAGGAGGAAGAACTGAAAGAAGCTCGGAGAGCGCTTAGGTGGAGCTATGACTTTCTAATGAGCAACATAGAGGTGAATGCCTTTGTGAAGAGTTTCTCTAGACTTCTCTTTGTAGGCCTTGGACTGTTAATGTTTGTGTTCCCTCTTCTCCTTGTTCTCTTGGAGTCGGACCTTCAAATCTCTTTTCTCCATGAAATTCGTCAGACACCTGAGTTTCAGCAGTTTCATATTGAATATTACTGCCCTCTTAGGCAGTGGGTGGCTTGCAAAATAAACTTCATTTGTGACATGCTGGGCAGCTTTTAAATTTTAAATAAACATGGTAAAACTAAGGGCTATATTCAAAATTTCAGTTAGTGCCAGCTTTCCATAATGCCTCTGGAAACAGTAGCCGTTTCAGGCAGTAGCTGTCTTCATATCCACACATGGGTAGACTCATAGATTTTTCAAGTTTTTAAGTTCGCTTTGCATTGTTAAATTTCCTGTTTAGCTACAGGCTTCTATGGTCAGGTTTCAGTAACCAAAAAGAAGGTTTATTCTAATTGCATTTCAGACTTCCTACTCATCTATTACATCATATAAGATGGGGTCACAATAAGTTTCATTTCCTTAACCTTTCAATCCATGACACTAAATCCAATGAAACTAGAAGAAAAACAGTTTTGAATATACTCCTTAGTGCAGCAGTCTTCTAACCAATGCCTATACAAGCAATGTTTATGCTGTTTTTTTTTTTTTTTTTGTTTGGTTTGTTTTGGTTTGTTTGTTTTTCTGTTTGTTTGGTTTTTTAGAATTTTATGTGTTTAAAATATTTTGGTAATTTTTTAGCAAAAGACAGCTTCGGATGTTATTTAAATGTACAAGTTGGTAAGAATAATGCACAAGGGAGTGTGGGATGTTTTTAGTGTTTTAGCAGTGACTTGTTTTTAAACTAGTGGCTGCAGAATGAATGAGTTTAATATAGGTCTATAAAAAGAGACTGTGGTTTGGGAAATACGTAGAAAGTTCACTCAAGTTCAGTAGGGCTGCCTGGGGGAGGTGAAAGGACACCAAATACGCAGAAGAATTTCTTAGAGCCACAGTTGTAAGGCTTACAGAAGTGAGCAGAAAGGAAACTAATGGTACTTCCTCTTAGCTGTCAGGTTGTCTTACACATCATCAGTGCTCTAGAAAGTCTGTACAAGATAGAGACATTTTGGAAAAGAGTGAGTTCAGTCTAAATGTAGATTATTTTAGATAACATCAAAGTAGATAATAGTAAGTAGGCAGAAAAAAAGCCAAAGCCCTCACTTAAATTAGTAGGCGAGTGACCTATTTTTAAAATTAATAGAGAAAAAGAGGAAAAGGAACACGTTTTATATTCCTTTTTGAAAGCAAAGCATTAGGCTGTACAGTTGACATAAAAGTATTTTACTGACTCACCATTAAAGGCTTTAAGAGATGCATCGGAATCCTTGATGCCCGTCATTACTAATCTCAAGACATGTTTTCTGTGCATATGAATATGCTTCCTTTCATATATTACAGTAGTATACTTACCCTCTTTCCTTGTTATTACAAATCCAGTTGCATGATCTAATGCTATTTCATGTAACATGGATTTGTATAACTAAAGGTATTCCAACATAGCTTAGAGAATATGCTTAAGTAGTTCTTGTCACTGTTGAGAATATTTGATGGCCCTCAAATATACCACAGAGGTTATATTTAAGAAGACAAAGTTTTTAGTCTTCCCTTCCCTGATCTTAGCGCAGATGTATTTCATATTTAAACTAGGGAACTCTGATTCTGGCCTCACAGTCTTTCTTCTGCTTAGATATTTATGAATTGGAGACATATTTGAGGCTATTTTATTAGATGTGCGTTTAACGCATTGTAACTGCATCTCTAATTCTTACTGAAAAATTCCTTTCATTTCAGTATCAGAGAACCAGTTTTGCTTAGTTTTCTTCATGTAAGCCTTTGCAAATATCTAGTTTGAAAATGGCAATTTTCTTAGAGAATGTCTCCTTACCTTCTAATCTTCTCCAGTTTTTAAAGGAAAAAACAGTTACAGGGTTTAGGAGTTCCCTTTCTCAGTTGAAAACTTCTGGATTCCTATTCGTTTCCCAACCAACAGATGCTAAATTAAACACTTTTTTTCCTCTTGACTGTGTTTGTCCTTGCCAATCTCTTCCCCAGAATCATTATCGATAAGTTCCTTGATGTGTATTTCTTCTTGTGATACTTGCAGCTAAATGATCCTTTCCCTTGAGGTAATAATCATTCAGCCTAGAAATGGAGAGTGAACTACAGTAGATGTTAGGCCTTAATGGGAAATTACTCACATTATTTCTAAAGAAAAGTGTCAGAAAAGGTATTTCAAGTGGTAAAGGCTGTGAGAACTGTCATCCTGCTGGACTATAGAGGCATGGTTCCCTAAAGGCTCCTGTGCAAGCCTGGTAATTATTAAAAAAAAAAAAAAAAAAGAAAAAAAAAAAGAAAAAGGTTAGATCCTATGCTCTAAAATATAGTCTTGTCCCTGTAAATTACAACACTCCAGAAGTAGGCATATTGTTATGCTTGATTTAACTCTATCAGAAAATAGCTGAGTTGCATGAGAACATAATCTCAAAAAATGTGCAGTGCAGTGAAGTTTTATGTAGGGTTAAATGCAAGTGTATGTGTGCACATGTGTCTGCCTTTACTAATCATGTGCATATATTCAGGCCTGGCCTTTTAAATTCTTCACTTCCTTCCCAATACTTTCTGGTCTGTCAAAGTAATTTAACTGAAAGTCATGAGAATCCTATAATGTAAAGGCCAGAATCATGTATTACGTGCAGAAGGATATGGTTGAGTATATTCAGAGAGATTAGCGTCTAGTATTTTATTGGTGAGGATGACAGACTTGGATTATGGAGCATCTATAGGTACAGTATTGTGTATTTCTGTCTGTGTTTGGATTATACTGTAAAATGTATGTACTTGAAATATATTTTGTGATTTGTCTAACATTTGTAAACACAACTCTGGGAAGAATTAAAAACTGTTTTATTTCATGGAGACTAAGGGGAAAATATACCTGTAACTTGAGCCTTATCTTTGTACAGTGAATTTCACATTTCTATATGTCAACATCCTGATTGTTTTGTATGTTGATATGATGGCAGGAAACCCTAATAAAAATACACTGGAGAAAAGCTTTATGCAGTTATGATAGTTATTATAGTAAAAGATGTTTCACAAATACTGCATTTTGCTGAGAATTAATTGATATATGATGTAGTGCAGTTTTCTTAGGACTCTTACAATTTTCTTTTACATGCATTTTTTAATTCATCAGCTGGAGAGACACTAAGAAAGTGCTTTAAAATAGGATGTTATTAGCATGGCTTCAGATGCACTAACCGATGCTTTGACCAGTTACCATGTAAGAGTTAGGCACACTCTTAAATTTGCCTCGAAATAGAAGTGCTACACCCAAAATACTAATTGAGAAGTCTGGTTTTAAAGTCAGGCCCTGGCTGTAGACATATGGCCACAACCTTTTGATAGGCAGATCTGCCTAGAGTCTTAACACAAGCAAAGCTATGCAGCTCTTCGATGGAGCTTTACTTACATCAAGTTGGCCTGGAGCTCAGACAGTGCAAATGCATCTTGTAAG
The DNA here is from genome assembly GCA_017639245.1 of Myiopsitta monachus. Classification (NCBI taxonomy): domain Eukaryota; kingdom Metazoa; phylum Chordata; class Aves; order Psittaciformes; family Psittacidae; genus Myiopsitta; species Myiopsitta monachus. The sequence continues at coordinate 42,249,823 of CM029941.1, read as the reverse complement.
AACGATGCAGTCTGCAAAGAGGCAATTGAACATCATCTTGGGGAGCTAAGTCAAATAAAAAATTACCTGCTGTATTCATTTCATTCTGTCTTTTCCCTTATTAGCTTACTTGTAATTTCAATGCAGATGTGTTTGCTGAGCTCACAAAATGATACTTTGGAGAAGTGGCCCCCAGTATCTTTATCAGCGTGAGCACTCTTCATCAGATGAACAAATATCACCTACAACTGCTAGTCACAAAAGATAAAAAAAATATAATTTGTTTAAATGGACTAGAAATAGAGATGAAACAAGCTACACTTCTTTGAAGAATAATTACCTATATTGATTTTATAGGGCATGTATTTCTGGAAGGGCTGTAGAGGGAAGAACATGGAAAGCTTCTCAACTGCACTCCTATTTAGATTCTATTTAGAATCTCTAATAAAAGGATCTGCTGCATGTAGTGTTTTCTGAAAAGTCTGGTTTAAACCCACTTTAAAATATTTTCTGATTTTCAGTATTTATGCACAGAATTAGCTTCCTAAAGAGAAGTTTTGAGAGGGCTGCAGGTATTTTTAAGTTAACTTCTAGTGCAATGAACCTGGAAGTAAAAACTAAAAATGTCGCCTAATTTGTCCCCTGCTTTTCTCAGGTCAAATCTTTAGATTCTTTTTCCCATAGATAGAGCTGGGTGAATATAATGAGATGCACTTCAGGTATGGGAGAAAAGGACTTCTTCAAAGTCAAATGCAAAAAGCATCTGAGCAAAAAGTCTGCTTAGATCCTGTCTTGGGGGTCTAAGTCAACAGCTGAAATCCTCACTCAGCAGCATATAACCACGGGAAATATGAAACTCAGTAGCACAGCATCTCATGATCTCCTCATGACCACCACCATTCCTTTAGTGGTTTTGCCTAGCTGATGATATGTGCCATTTCAGTCTTGAGACCCTGATATGTTCAAAGGGAACTGTAACCGCAAAGAGGATGTAAGGAGGTGTCTGCATAGAGACAAACACCAACTGCTGGTGAAAAATAAGATTGAGTCAGCTTTGCTTCATAGCTGCCTATCTGTTCGTGTTATTTCAACCTACTGTTTTTTTAAATAAACCTACTGTTAAGTCAGAGTAGCTGAGTTATACTTTCTTTGGACAGCCCACCAAAAAGTATTGCTAACTATATTACCTTTGAGACCATTATTCTATCCCTGTAATTTTCTTCACCTGAGGTGGATGGGAAGTATTCTTCCCTTCTTTCACCCTGCCTTCTCCACCACACATTGCTTTCCCTAAAAGTTATTTTGGAGCCTCAGAAGTGAGATAAAACAATGTGTCTGAGGAGCATGACATCATATGGATACGCAGAGAAAGGACTGATCTCTACTTTTAATGTGTTAGCAATGCCTTTGCCATTACAGTAGTATAGCTGGCATTTTTGTGTGGGAAGGGAGCTCAGAGGCTGGAAATAGAGTTTCTATTGCTAGCCATGTACTCATTACTTTCTTCTTCATGGATATTGTCCTTCTGATCAAAGTCAATTTTGCTGTTCTGATTAAGGCAACTGTACCCCACAGAGCTCCTCTGGTCATCATAATTTTCTAAGCCTCTTCCTCTTCTGTTGTGTGCAAATTTAATGCATACCCTGGACATCCAAACCATTGCACTAAACTTCAGCATAGCCCGTGGCTCTGTCTACCCCCTTTGTCCCAGCATACTCTCCATTCCCAGCTTTCTGCTGCTTCTCTTTATCAAAATCACCTGTATCAAATATTTTGGCTCTGTAGGTGTCATAGTCTCCTGCCTGTGAATAAAGCCTCTGAATTTATGGCTGTACTTCGCATACTGACTTCTGGAGTTATCAGAACTCCCTTGTCAGGACACTGAGAAGAGCATTTAGCATATAGAAATCCATGGGACTCTGAAACCACAAGATATTCCCTCCCAGAGGCTGGAGCTATTCATCACAAAATAGCAACTTAAAAAAAGAAATGCAGTGATTTTGAAATTATGTAATCATTACTGAGCATTAATAAAACAGAACTCACATCCAGCTAAAACATTTTACAGCTGTGAATGTACATCAGAAGGCCTTGGTAATTATGGGGTTTAACCCTCTCCAAAGATACACAAAGCAAGGAGTAATGCTATTTGCAGCTACACATATCCAAGTGTTCAGCTCCCATATAGATTATAAAAGAAAAAAAAAAAAAAGAAAGTGGTTCATATTATCATTAGCTGCAAATTGGGTATACTTCAGAAATGTAAGCACCTCTGGCAGTTTTACTACCAGTTTCTTCGTGTTTGCTTTATCCACATCCTTCCAGGACATGGTGACAGGGTGATACACTTACTGTGTTGGAAACATTGTAGTGGATCAAACAGAAGCTAGCAACATTTGTCAAGACAAAGGTAATTGGGGCCTGCGGCATCCACGTAAATGCTGCTATGATGAAAGCCAAAGTTAAAAGTATAATTTTGATGTTTTAAATAACAATTTGAGGTTCCTCCCCCCCCCCCCCAACAACTAATATAATAAAGGTGTTAAAGTCCTACTCGGAACTGTATTATTCAACTCCATGATCACTTTAAAATCAAGTTATGTATGAAACACATCTATCCCAAATACAGCCAGCATCACCAGCTATCTTAAATTCTATCCTTAATGAGTTTGTTTTTAAGGTGTATGCATAAAGAAATTAATTAATCATTTAACTATGGTTTTTGTTCCCATTCAGGCTACAGAACTTACTGCAAATCATATAATAAGCAAAACAGAGAAAGAATCTACATGTTGTGAACACTTTCCACCAGAGTTTACAGTAAAGGAGGAAGACATTTTATGTGTTTGCATTGCTTTTGTCACAAACCAATGATTTTGTTACATCAACAGGTGTTTTTAATGTATAATTTACATATTCTAAATACTGCCTTAGCTCTATCTGAAAAGCTTGAAGCAAATGTCACTAAAGTAATAAGGCAATGACATTATAGTTATTTCAATACTTTTAGGACAACCAGTAATTTTAAGAACCCAGTTCTACTTTTCTAGAAATGTAATTTCCAAGTAATTACGAAATATGTAAAAAAGTATACATGCCTAGTTGCTTTGAGCAAGTAAAGAAAAAGCACATGAGTACTGGTACCACACATTTACAGATATGGAAATGGCAAGTTTCTAACCATCATGGAATCATAGAACAGTTTGTTTTGGAAGGGAACTTCAAAGCTCATGTAGTCTAACCCCCCTGCGATGAGCAGGGACATCTTCAAATCGATCAGGTTTCCCAGAATCACATACAGCCTAGCCTTGAATGCCTCCAGGAACGGGGCATCTACCACCTCTTTGGGCAACCTGTGCCAGTGTTTTATCACCCTCACTGTAAAGTATTTCTTTCACATGTCCAGCCTGAATCTTCCCTCTTTTACTTTAAAACCGTTACTCCTTGTCCTATGGCAATAGGCCCTGCTAAAAAGCCTCTCCCAGTCTTTTTTAAGTGCCTTTTAAGGGGCTGCAATGAGGTCTTCTTGGTGTCCTCTCTTCTCCAACTCCAACTCTCTCAGCCTCTCTTGTAGGAGAGGTGCTCCATCCCTCTGATCTTTTTTGTGTCCCTCCTGTGGTCCCTCTGCAACAGGACCATGTCTTTCCTGTGCTGAGAACCCTGGAGCTGGATGCAGTACTGCAGGTGGAGTCTCATCAGCGCAGAGGGGCAGAATCACCTCCCTTGACCTGCTGGCCACACTCCTTTGGATGCAGTCAATATATGATTGGCCTTCTGGGCTTCAAGTGCCCATTGCAGACTCATGTTCAATCTTTCATCCACCAGTACCCTCAAGTGCTTCTCCTCATCCATTCTTTCCCCAGCCTGTATTGATATTGAGTGTTGCACTGGCCTAGATGCAGGATCCTGCACTAGTCCCCATTGAATCTCATGAGGTTTGCAAGGGCCCACCTCTTGGGGCTGACTGAGTCTGTCTGGATGGCATTCCTTCCCTCAGATGCATCAGCTGCACTTGGTGTCATCTGCAAACTTGCTGAGAACGCACTCAGTCCCACTGCCCACACTGTGGATAAAGATATTAAACAGTACTGGTCCAGTACAGACCCCCAAGGGACACCACTTGTTACTGGTGTCCATCCAGACATTGAGACATTGACCACTACCCTCTGGATGCAACCATGCAGCCGATTTCTCAACCACTGAACAGTTCACCCATCAAATCCATATCTTTCTAGTTCAGAGAAAAGAATGTTGTGGGGAACTGTGTCAAAAGCTGTACAGGAGTCTAGATAGACCACATCTGTAGCCTCTCCTTTGATCACTGACAAAGTATTTCCACCATAGAAGGTCAAGCATTTTGGTCAGGCAGGACTTGCCCTTGGCAAAGCCATGCTGGCTTGACTCACCTTTCTGTCCTCCATGTGCCTTAGCACGCTCCTAGAAGGGTCTGTTCCATGATCTTCTGTGGCACAGAGGTGAGTATGACAGGTCAGTAGTTCCCCAGGTATTCCTCTCTACCCTTTTTAAAAGTGGACATGGTATTTCCCTTTTTCCAGTTACCATGGACCTCGCCTGACTGTCGTGACTTCTCAAGTATCATGAGGAGTGGCTTGGCAACTACATCAGCCAATTCCCTCAGGACTCTGGGTTGGATCTCATCAAGCCCCATAGACTGATGTACGTTCAGTTTCCTCAGGTGCTCATGAGCCTGATTTTCACTTACAGTGAGAGGGACTTTTCTCCCCTATCTCCTGCTCTGCAGTTCATCCACTTGAGAGATGTGGGGAGAGAGCCAGTGAAAACTGAGGCAAAAAAGCTGTTGAGTACCTCAGCCTTCTCCTTGTCTGTTGTTACCAGTTTACCAGTCCTGCTCCTCATTCTTCAACCTTCCTCTTCTGGCTGACATACTTGTAGAAGCCCTTCGTGTTATCCTTTGCATCCCTTGCCAAGCTCAGGTCCAGCTGTGCCTTGGCCTTTCTGACCCTGTCTCTGCATAACTGGGCAGTGTTCCTCTACTCTTCCCAGGCCGCCTGTCCTTGCTTCCACCTTTTATAAGCCTCTTTTTTCCTTTGAATTTTCCTCAGCAGCTCCTTATGCATCCAAGGAAGTCTCCTGGCCCTCCTGCTGCATTTCCTTGTAGTCACGAGGACTACTACTTGTACTCCTGAGCTTGTAGCAGGTGATTCTTGAGTATCAACCAACAGTCTTGGGGCCCTCTGCCCTCTAGGACTATATCCCATGGAACCTTACTGAGCATGTTCCTGAAGAGGCCAAAGTCTGCTCTCTTGAAGTCCAGGCCAGTGAGCTTGATGCATGCTCTTCTCACTGTCATGAGGACCTCGAACTCAACCATTTCATGATCGCTGCAACCAAAACTGCCCTTAAGCTTCACATTTCCAACCAGCCCTTCCCTGTTGGTGGGCACAAGGTCAAGCATGGCACTTCTCCTTGTTGGCTGCTCTATTATTTGCAGAAGGAAGTTATCATCCACACAATTGAGGAACCTCCTGGACTGCTTGTGCTGGGCCATACTGTCCCCCCAACAGATATCAGGATTGTTGAAGTCCCCATGAGGACAAGGGCCTGCAAACGTGAGGCTGTTCCTATCTGCCTATATAGCGCTTCATCCACCGAGTCCTCTTGGGCAGGCAGTCTGTAACAGATCCCCACAATAATGTCACCCATCGCTGTTCTCCATTTAACTCTGATCCACAAACTCTCTGTTCACCGCTCAGCTGTCCCCAGACAGAGTTCCATACTCTCCAGCCTATCCCTAACATAAATAGTAACTCCCCCTCCCTGTCTGCCAGGCCTGTCTTTTCTAAAGAGTCTGTAACCTTCCATTCCAACACACCAGTCATAGGAGCCATCCCACCATGTTTCTGTCATACTTATTATATCATATCCCCGTAGATGTGCACACATCTTTAATTCCTCTTGTTTGTTTCCCAAACTATGGGCATTTGTGTAGAGGCATGGGAGCCGAGCTCCAAATGAAGCCGGCTCATTGGCTGGAGCAGCTGGAATACCTCTGCATAGCTCCAAGTATTTATTACAGGTGCTGGCAACTGACTGTGTGTGTTGGGATGGAACACAAATCATCTAGTTTAAAGCTTCCTTGACTGGCCTGGCAAGCTTTCTACTAAAGCAGCTCTTCCCTTTCATTTGTCAGATCAGGCCCACCAGCCTCCAGTAGACTTGGCTTCCCAAATGGTGTCCCATGTTCTAGATACCCAAACCCCTGGCCATGACCTCCAGCAGACCTGGCTTCCCAAATTGAGTCCCATGTTCTAAATACCCAACCCCCTGACTTTGGAACCAAAATAAGAAATAATAAAGGACTACAGATATTAGTTTGGCTAAAATTTTTGAAGCATATATAATAAGAAATTTTATTAATGATTTACTATTTGAATTCTGACCTTAAGCAAGATTTCGTGACTAGGAAGAACTGTCTCTCTCTTCTCCGCTGTTGGGTGACCAAAATCTGTATTTACAATCAAATACAAACTCAACGTGCGAAGTGCCCGTCCTCTTTAAAAAAGTGGGTTTAGAGTGTCCTCTTGTGGCACTACAGAATAATCCCTCAGAAGCTGCCTTGCCCAAAACCACTTCCTTAAGGATTGTTTTGTTTTCTGTGGGATTTTTTGTTTGTTTGGTGTTTGTTTTGGTTGCTTGGTTTTGGTTTGGTTTTTGCTTTATTTTGGTTTTGTTTTGGTTTTGTTGTGTGTGGTTTGGGTGGTTTTGATACCAACTTGGAAAATTTGGCTCTAGGTTAAGTTTGTGTCAAAGAGTAGACATGTAATAAAAAGGTACAGAAATGTAGACAATATGCAGTCGATGAAGAGTGTAATGCCAAGCTGAAGTGTTTATTTTTTAATTAAACTAAACAATCAATTACTTTAAACAATACCCCCCAATCAATCCATTACATTAAAAAGAACAATGTCTTGCAGTACTCTGATGGAGCAATGTTTCCCACTAACAAGTTTCATATGAAAAGTTCCTGTCAGCCCTGTCAGCTGTTGATCTCCACATGCGTAGTCCAAGTGGCACTGCGGCATTTCACCAAATGGTAAAAACTGACAGTCCTCACCTGCATCAATTTATGCGGCACCTCTCTTGAATTCTATGGGAAAACTTTAATTGATAAAATTGCCTTGGTGTCCTGTTACTCCTGGAAAAATCCTTGAGTTGATATAAAAGGAGTTATCTGACAGCAAGTTGGCCAAAGGCCAAATGAGAGCAGAACACTGTGGAAACCTTCCCTTGATTGCAAGTGCAGTGGTCCATACAACCTATGCATGTATACTAACACACAATTAGTGGTTTTGAGCTCCAGATAGTCTCCAGGTCTAAAAGCACTGTATTGTTATGATACCTTCTTTTCCCTCATTACCCATGAAGATCAGAGTTTTATATTTTGTTCTTTTTCTCTCCATGTGGAAGAACAGGACTTACTGGTGAAAACTATGAGAGCCTGACATAAGTCAGAGAGCTTTGGTGTTAGACTTCGCTTTAGGAGGAAAAAGAAAAAATAAGAGAATGCTTGAAAATTACCCTTAGAGAAGGCAGGCAAAGAAAAGCACGAGGGAGAGGCTTGCTTTGAAAATTACTGTGGGCTAGTAAGCTGAAAACCAAGTTTCCGAGAACAGTTATAAAAAATACAGAAAAGCGTTCTTAATCAGACAGTATTTGCAAGATGAAGTTTCTGTGTTCTTGAGTGTTGTTTCTGTGCTCAAATTATTTGTAAATTATTTCTGAATGTTAATTATTTGTTTTCTTTTGCTTTTTATCAAACCAAGTTTCTGAGTTGCATTTCTTGCTGTGCCAGTAAGGATTTTGAGTCTACTGTTTAGTTGTTTAATGCTAGCAACTGGGATAATGTTTATTAGCACCAAAGGTAATATTTAAAAGTAATGCGCAGTTATTATCATTCTTGTGGTCTAAATTGGAAATGGAGAATAGAGAGTAGTTGAAGAATTTAGAAAAAAGTACATATTTAGACCTTGATACATGTAGGGAATGCCTAGTCTTTGGCTCTTAAAAGAGTTACATGGGAAGAAAACTTAGGCTGTGAAATAGTGAATAACTATTTTCTTGGAAGGAACTTCAAGTAAGTTTTCAAACAAGACCTGTTTTTCTGCACCTGTCTTCCCTATTGCCATTTCTTATTTCCTGCTGTGTGTAACTTACATAGCTTACTTATGTTTGTAAGTATCAGCCATTAAATCTGCTGTATTTTAAAAATCGTATGATAATATTAAATCTATTAAGCAGTAAAAAAAATAATTCTAAGAACACATAAAAGTTGCTTGTATAATTAATCGTTAATTGTTTTCTCTGTGTTATACACAAAATATCCCAGACAGTGTTGTTTACAAGTCATGATGCCAAGAACTTGTTTTAACGCAACACAGTGCAGTGGAGAACTGTGAACCTGTGTTTAAAAGAACAGTTGACTTACAGTGGAGGGGAAGTTTTGCTCTCTGTTGAGTTCTTTCCCCTTACCTTCAATTTCAGTATCTTTCTCATTTTTTAGTGTATTGCCTTAAGTTTATAATTGTCCTGAAAGTAATTTTATTTGAGAAATCAAATTACAGCTGTTGGAGCTCTGTTTTAATACACGCCGCAGTGAGGTGGTAGACTACGATGAATACATTCTTTTAATCAGTGGTTCTGTCTGCTTGAAGCACACCTTAAATGGCAGGATAAGTCCTGTACTGTTAAGGCCCTGTAAGGCCTTCATAATGTCTGTGGTAAACTTTTAGTAGAAGACCTCAGAACTGCATTGCCTTTATTTAGTAGACAACAGAATATTTAAGACAGGGAATATTAAAAATCACTATTAGAAATAGAAAGCCTGTATACTTAAATGGAAGAGATTGTTTAGCATGCATCAGATTAGCATTTACACTAGATGCAAGTCTAATACAAAATGAGTTTAAAAGGGGAAAAAAATTGAAGTAGCTGAGCTAGTGATGAATACAAATCAAGGCCACTGGAGGGCAAGAGTGGGAGAAAAAAAAAAGTTATTTGGAAAATAGGTGAGGAAAATGACGTCAAAAAATATTTACATAACAAGCACATATTTACTTATTTCCTCCTTTGTTGTACACCTTCTTCTAAGGTCACTTACGGCATCAGGAAGTGAAGTGCAAAAAAAGTGGCTGAGCCCTTGTGGGCTGTATTTTGAAAGCTCCTGTTTCCAGGGTGCACAGGAATTGTCTGAATAGTTCTTATCCAGCCCTGTCATGACGTGCATGTCAGTGTCCTCACCAAATTATTGCCCATGAAGTCTCACAAAAGCAGCAGGACTCTGTAACTACTGGGTTTATCTCCATTCTCCCATTCCAGTTGTGCAACTGCATACTTCATAAAACACACAGCATGAAAATTGGAATAACAAGGTGATGGATGACTGGAATACTGCAAGTAGTCCTTCTCTACTAGAGGAGTATTTGGTCATAGTCGGAAATCCATCCCATTCACTGATTTACAGTGGTGACACTCCCAGTTTCTTGACATAGGCAAGACATGTCACCTTCATTTTTCTTCAGAATCTTTTCCTGCCCTTCATCCTAGTTCTCTTGAGATGTAGCTGAAAACTTGGTTTTCCACAGAATAATTCAGCATTATTGGCAGAACCTTATGACAATATTATGCTTTGAAAAGTTCCAATGTAGAATTGTATAGGGAGATAATAAAAAAAAATAATGCAACGAAATATATTTGAAAGACACATTTTATTTTTGAGCTACTTAGAATTTTTTTATTGACAGTTTAGTCAAAATGGTGCATTTCAGCAAAAGCTTATGTTTGCAGTTAAGTAAGTTTCCAGTGAAATACTCATCCACCAAAATAGTTGAACTACTTCTTCTAAACTCATATCATCTATGCAGCGTCTGTGCTCAGGTTATTCTCAAACCATTATGTGCATATGTTGTTAAAATATACGCATGCATGCATCTTTTTTAACTGCTGTGTTGGAAAATTTCATGAGGAGTTAAAAAAAAAAAGAAAGGCTCTTCAGTGTGCTGACATTATTTTTTAGTTCACTTTTTTTTTGTCAGCCTTTATTACTGATCTTATTGTGATACTACTACAAACTGAAACTCCCCAAGCTGAATGTTTTTGGATTATCCCCCTGCTGCTTGCTTTCATTCATTCCATCAGAATTTGTTGCATGTGATCTACAAATCTGAATGATCTTTGTGTGTAATGTTGCATGAAAAAGCATAGCAAATATTGTATAGAACCCCATCAACTTCCAAAAAGACTTTTGAATGAACTTTACTGGTTAGAAATGACTCCGCACTTAGCTTCTCATTTTTTGCTGGTTCATTCACAAGGGAAAGCAGTAATAATTTATATTAATAACCACAACAAAGAAAGGCTAAAGGTTCTTTAACCCTTGTAATGCAAATACATATACATGTATTTATTTTTTCCGGTGTACCTCATTAAGAAGATACAATGAGAATTCTTCTGAATATGGTGTTGTCAGAGAGCATATCCCTAGGTGACAGTTATTAACATTCTATTTTATTTGTTTTATGATGCTAAAATGAACACAAAGATGCTGTTAATATCAGTTGTCTAATAGACGACTATAGATATGATTATCTGATTACAAAATTAGTATAACCAATGTAATAAAAGCTTGGGTCTTATCATGCTTACATTATAATGGGAGAAATGTGTATGCAACTCTTCAATGTAAGCTAAATAATATAAATGTAATTGCCTTTTTTTTTAAAGAGGTAATGAGCTTAGAAATATGATAATGAATTCCTGAAATTCTTCATGTGGCTACCAGGGTGGTTCCACATTCCTTATACAGTTTTGCAATTTACTACATTATACTGTCTGCAAAGAGGGACCCATTTATTAAGGCATGTAATATACTTAGCATTTTTAGTTAAATACTGCTAGCATGATTTCAGTTATGTTTTTTTGTCTTCAGTGTATTTTAGTACTATATTTGGCAATTCATGATATCTAATACATAATGTGCTAATTAGCATACTTATAGCTTTTGATAAAGAACAAATGAAAATAATGTACTAATTTAATAATAATTTTTTCATTGCCTGATATAGATCCCACACAGTCCAATTCCAAAAGTACACTTCAGACAGCTGAGAGGACAGTATACTGGATAAATCTGTACATCTATTCTTAGCTATATGTTCAAAGTACTACATTTGACCCTAAGTTTTGCAAGGCCACAAATTACTTTTTTTTTTTTTTTTTTTTCTGGAGGGGTGGGGTGGAGTGGAGATGTGACTATCCTGAAAATTCTCACTTTAGGATTGCAGAGGTGTGAGCATCGAAGTTTACTTGAAAATAAAAACATAATGATAACATCATGGTCTTTACTTGCAAAGCTGTTCTCCATCTTATTTTTACAAAATAGCTGTCTTCTAGGGTGTGGTAAGCAGTTTTTAAAGTAGTGACTAGTGATCTTATTGCCAAGAGTGTCTGGTTCACGCTTTAGACCATGTTTTATTCAGGAAAGTCAGATGGCATTAAAATGGACATGAAAAGCAAAGAAAAATGCTCACCTCTTCAGTGTCTGACTTTGCATGCCTGTTTGCCTGGACAAGAATTGATTGCCAGAGATTATAATGTATTTATAAACTAGGCATTGCAATTACATGTAGCTTTAATCTACTTTTAAGAGCTATAGCAGGATGAAAAAATCTGCCTCTGATACCACCAGCTTGAAAAGGATGAATTGTCCTGTAAGTACATTACAATACCTGGATTAAGATCAGTAAGCAGAAAAGGAAGAAGTCCCCTCTAGTGGGAAGTAACAAATGGGAACTCTAAGAAATACCCCCAACAACCACTGACAGATATGAAAAACTTCTAACGACATTTTTATGTTTCAATCAGGTAGTTACTTAGAATCCAAATAAGCTAGTGTTCACGAATGTTCAGACCTAAATTTCAATTTGGCAATATAAGCCTAATTCTAAATGTATTATACATTTTTGTAGAATAAACTTCTGTGAATATTGTATTTACTCAAAAAGTAACTCATAGTAATGCTATATAGTTATTGCCGTAAGTAACAGGTTACCATTGAGAACTGGTGTGAATATTTTAAATTTTTTTTTAATTTTTTTGGAAATGAATCTGCTCAGTTTTGGAATAAATAAGTGTAATATTTTATAGGCTATTAAACCCATATCTAAAATCATAAACTGTAAAGATTTCCTTTACCTCTAGTGAGTTATGTGGTAGAAAGTGATGTTTGGATCAAATTTCTCTGTATTAATGATTATGCAGATCATGGCTAAAAGAAATATATGTCTGTCTGAAGGGGAGATAGAAAAGAATTTAATTGTCATAATATTACTAGAAATCTGTCACGTGCACCGTGTAAGGTAATGTACTTTTCTTCTTTTCAGAATTTTATTTAAGTCTTTTCAGATATGCAGTCATTCGGATGTGCCCTAGTTTTCTTTTTATGTGAATCTTAGTGCTATTGGAAATGAAATTCAGTACAGGGTTATCTGTGTGTTCAGCTTCTGCATTAGAGAGGGTAATATTCCATAGTGTTCCACTTTTCCTGGAACATAGAAATACTGTTTCAATTTACTAAATCACTTGCATTACAAAAATGCCATGCAAAGTCTTTTATTTTTGTCATATATTGTAAATCAAGACAATAATAACATGTAAGGGCTAAGCAACTGCATTACATGAAACAACAACAGATATTACTACACTTGTTTTGTTCCATACAATGTATTAAAAAAAAAAAAAGGAAAATTCTCAATTCTCCAGAACACATATATATTTAAGTTCTTTAAATATTTTTACATAAAATCATAGCCATTTAAAATTTTAAATCTGTGACTATTACAAATAATATTGAATAATCCTTGATAAAATGTGACATAAATTATTTTAACTGGATTTTTCTTTCAGTAAGTGAATTTTTTTCATTAAGGAAAATTCCCACATACTTATCTCTTGTAAGTGATTTCTTGTCAAGATGCCCTCTCCCTGTTGTGTTTTTGTTTTAATTCTTAAATTCACCTTGACACAATAGCTTTGGATTTTCTCCAGATACTTCAAATACTTGAATACTACAAGTACAGAACTAAATGTATGTACATGAGTGTAAACCAAGAATAAAAAAAAAAAGCTTTTATTGTTACAGAGGAACACATAGGTATGTACCATCTTTTTAGGCCTGATCCACATACTAAATATGACAGATGTTACTTGGACCAGTTTTCCGTAATCAAAAAGTCTTCCTTGCTCTCCTACTTCAGCAGAAATTTGACCACAATGGTTCATATACTCATGAAAGTGGGAAATTGTAAGTTTGTGATCAGTAACATCTGTATTCAGATCTTTGCCACAAATTTTCACTTATGACTGGCGTAAGTTATTTAACACAAGTTTCTTTACTTTGTACAGTTTTCTGGAATATTTCTCCCATGGTGCAGTTTAACTTATTGTGAAGAAATAAAAAGAAAATAAATATTTTACATTGTCAAACATTGCGTCTGTTTCATTGTTTGTAAGAATGTAATTCAAAATATAATCAGGTAAGAGCGCTAACAAACTTTTATCCAGAAGCTGAAGAGGAACAGCTCAGAAACGAAACAAGGTGAGACTAATGTGCACTGAATGACCTGAATAGTTAGTAGGGGAGGGGACTTCTAAAAAAAAGAAGAAACTCAAGGCTTTGACCAAGGAAGCAAATAAAACTGCAGGTCACCTGCTGTAGGTACCTCTGTCATGGCTTATGTCACATTCTCACATTCTCATGGTGAATTCCTGAGCAAATACCTTGCCCAAACAAACGTCAGGTGTTGCATTTCAATGGTACTGAACAAATGCTCTAGCAGCCAAGCGTGAGGCAGAGCAGCTGCAGCAGGCAGGGGCCCTGTGGGCTGGCACGCAACTCCTGACTCACCCCAGGTTTATCATTTGAGGAGCTTGCGACAGAGGAAGCCAGCAGGCCTTTATGCAGGATCTGTGTTAGACTACCATGTGTGGGATAAACCAAACTCATCAGGCAGGAATGGAAAAAAACAAGCCAAAGCCTGGGAATTTTCTGCTAGTGCTTGAATTTTATTCTGCTTTGATTGTTGTGCATGTCATGAAGAACCAAAACTTTGAAACTCAGTGGAGTTTTTTCCATTTGTGCATGATCAGTTAAATAAGAAAAAGGCTGCCAGCTTCTGTGTAGTGAGGGTAGTTATGTAGGACTTCCAAAGGCAGCATATATATTAATTTTCCAAGATTGATTAAGGTGTGCTGTTATGATTTATAGCAGATAATTCTGTATGTGTATTTCTATGCTATCGGTATTCTGCTACTAATAATACACAGTTTGCAAATAGGAAAGTAATGCTGATGTTCATTAGCCTGCTAGGAAGCTTCTAACAACTAAAGCTAGTTTTTTTTCTGACCTGAAGGAACTTTGCTTTAAGGATTAGCCTGTGTTTACCTTGCCTTAACATTTCAGACTAACAAAATATCATGTTCAGCCCATTATGTCAACACAATTGTGTACTTTATGTGTGCATTTTAAAAATTTTAATAAACTCTTGTATTCATATGTTCAATAAGTGTAGCTATTTTTTCATTTTAACAGTTCCAGTTTCTTAACAAAACTCCCCTCCAGTTCCTGGAACAGAAAGCACAGCAAGATGGGGGAGCTAGTATTCTGAATACACTAAGGTATGAAGATCCTGGGCTTCTTTAACCAGCTGCTGTAGCTTATTCCAACCATTCGGGTTGCTAGCATGTATTTTATATTTAAGAGTATCTTATTTTTAAGAAAAAAATACAGATCTATATTAGATTATCATATGTGTTCTATAAGCAGACAAATATATCATCTCATCAGGCTCAATTAGTGATATTTAAATCATTTCATTCCACTGGACTTGTAAGTGCAGACAGCTGCTTTGGGTTCATTGATAACCTCTCAGCTGGTTGCACAATGCTCCATCATGTAGCAAAGAGTAGAGTGGGAGGAACCTATCTCTGTAGTTCTGCTCTGGTTTTTAGAGTTTATGTCCCTGAAAATCAGGTCTTGTTCTTCTTCTAATGGTTAGTTCATACTTTTGATTTCTGTTCTCAACTTGCTATTTAGATATATTTTTTATCAATCTGTGGTAATGGTGAATGTAAATTTTCAGACATTGTCAGGCAAAAGTTTGAGAACTGAGCCTGAGGCAATCTCATGTAGCCAGGCAGTTCTTTTTAGGAAATAGTGTTAGTCTGGGTGACTAAATTTTATTTGATAGTTTAGAACATCAGGCTCCTTTAGGGCATATATATTGTTTTTTGTCTCCTCTTTGAGTAAACAGCTGAAAATGGGTCATAACCAAAGTTACATATTTTTTCTTAAGTTTTACATGAAGCTTTCCTAAATGCAAACCATAGAAGGATGTGTATACACACTTGTGTGTATATTTATAATTACCATAAAAGCAGTGATTCTATAATATACAAATCTTTGAGTTCCAAACTCTGGAAAACATAGTGCTTTTTCATATATAAGTTATCTACACAAAAGTGGCTCTGTTTTCTAAGCTTATTAAATAATTATTTCAGTAGATGTTAGTATGTCTACCACACCTAATCATACACACCACAATCCTAGAAAGAGCAATCCATACTTTTTTGTCCATAAAGCTATCTTTCAACATTAATATTAATTTTTAAAAATATTTATCTGGTATTTCTTTCACTTCATGCATTTTAGTGTGCTCTGGGCCCAGTCTTGGAGTACCCGTGGTACTGAATAGACATGAATGCAGTCTCAGAGAGTTTACCAAGTCTTCAAACAAAGCACTGCCTTGACAATATACTACATATGCTAGAGGTGATTAACTTAAAGTAAAATATCACACATAGTGAGAAATAGCAGATTCTGCACCTTTTGTGTATTAAGGAGAGTGAATAAATGGGAATACTGATAATAGGATCTTAATATAATTTTGTGACATGAAATCCTGAGCTATAGGTTCTCAAAAAAGGGAAAAAGGAGGACTCAGAAATGGCTATAACCAGCTGTCTAAACAGAGCCCTCATTAGTAGGCTAATACTAATACTAATGAGAAGTAAACATTTCTCATTAGTAGAACAGACTGGAGAACACATTTGAATGGGTGTATAAATTTAGGCTGCTGCACACTGAAGATCTATGCAATAATGAGCATATGAAAAGCCACATGAAATACCATATCAACTATTATCCTACTATTATTACTATTATCAACTATTATTATTGCTTTAGTTTGGATTCAGAATATAGGCTGGTGTATGTAGATTGGTGTAGCAGAGCAGTCCTACCAGCTGAAGCCATTGTGTATTGAAGATTTAAGTAACTTCTTTAAAATAATTTTGATAACCGTTAGGAAATTCTTATGGTACCCCTCAAGGCAAATTAAACACATTTGTGCTTAAAATATAAAAGAGAAATTTGATGAACAACACATTGGGCAGATTCTCACTTCAATACATGGTTTTACATCGAGCCTGCAAAGATGCATCACAAGCAGATTCCTCATAAACACTTGTACAAGCACCAATCTCTTGATGGTTGTATGGGGTGCCTCGGCCCAGCTCTGCTGCCCAAATGTGACCCTGAGCTTGGGCCACTGAGTGCTCCCATTTCCAGGGTGGTCAACAAGATAACGTTTCTTGTCACTAGGGGAAACTTCACTCTCTAGCAAGGAGTCCTTCTGCCTCTGGCATTTATACTTCCAGCCAGTTTAACCCCTTCACAGCTGACTAGATCATCCTTGAGGTCCCTTCCAACCTGGTATTCTATGATTCTATCATTCTTGCAGTTGGGCCTCCTTTGTCACAAGTTAGTTACATTTAGAATTTAGTTGCATTTAGAATTAGTTACATTTAGAATTTCCCTTTCACAACAGAAACATGACTTCTCTTGTCATCCTAGACGTGGTTTCTTCTGCATCCGCAGAACCTAGCAAAGTGCGATCTTTTATACCTTCATTTATCTGTCTAGAAGATTTGGTTTCCTTTTTTTTTTTTTTTTGAAATGCATTGTATGTATGTCTTGAAATCAAACAGGTAATTCAAAGGCTGCTTCAAATATTTATGTAGAGGGTTTCCTTCTGTGGGATCGTCAGCCAAAGCAACAACATTTAAGACAGAGGAGAAGGGAAGATGACTGGTGTGTTCAATGATTGGAGATGATTGGTATTGGTATTAGTGTCCTGTCACACCGATTGCTTTGGGTACAGGTTGTGTGGAAGTTTGCTCTGGAGCAGTGTTTTGTAATGAGGTTGCTATGGGCACCATATACAATGTGCTGCAAACACAGGCAGGGCTTTTTTACAGAAAATTTTCAGTTACATGGTAAATCTTGCATCTTTAATTTTTTCAGTGGTAACAGTCAGATTAACTTTTGCTATTAAAATCATTAGAATTTGAGCATGTATTACAAGTTTTTTGGTTATTTTATTTAGATATATCTTAGAAGAAACTCAGTTTCCTTTCTGCTCAGCTTTTGCCTTGTGGTGTCCTATGTATTCATCTGAGGTCAGTTAGCTTCAGAGTCAGCTACGGTGATGTACTTTCACACAAGGAGCAACATGATGTAAAGGAATAGCTGGAAAGAAATACAAGTAAAACCTTGGGAATTAAGATCCTTTTAAGACCAAGATTAAGGAAAGTTTTTAAGTTAAAAAAGGCCTTCCTAGATAAAAACCTTTGACATACCAAGACCATGTTGAAGGGATAATTCAGAATATTGGATCTCAAATTCGTCATCCATTCTCAAGTATGACCTGAGAAGTGTGCTTTAGACCATGAGTTTACTTGAAAGGTTTCATTATGCTTCTTGTGTTAGCCCAGATACACAGGGCCTTGTTGAACAGGCTCAAGCAGTGCAGAACTAATTAGCTGACATCAAAACCATTACATATTTAGAAGTGGATGAAGTTGACATGAGCTACCTGAGCAACATGACTATTTTCTGAGAAGTAAGCAGAGCATGACTGAGGTTGAATTGTTCTTTATGCCAAACCTGACATACATCCTAGAGGAAATTATTAATATGCCTTCAGTTTTTAGCAAGTGCAAGGTAGTTTAAGTTTTCTTATAACATTTCAAAACTAATGAAGACATTCCCCAAACACTAGAAAGTTCAGGGTATTGTTTGTTTCTCTTTTTTTCTTTTGTTTGTTTGTTTGCTTTCTTTTGGGTTTGGGAATTTTTTTTCCCAACACATCAAAAAATTAGGAGTAACACTTTTAAGAAAATGATAGTATAAAAACGGATGAGAAAGAAAAGTGTCTGTTGGTTTTATTCCAATGTTGTTACAGGCAGGAGGATGTAGACAACAGCCTTCACCATGACAAAGCCCAGCTTATTCCCAGAGAAGGTTCAAATTGGATGGTACATGGGTGCACCTACATTAGGTGCACCTACATTAGGATTTTGCTGTTATTAATCGAACAATGGACATTGAGAATGAACTCCGGGAGACTTTGCATCCACACTTACAGTCTGGGTGCAAGGTTTTCTCCCTTAAATAATGCCCTTGGATATGATGTCAGCCTTGTTTGCATCACTTTGAACACCTGCGGTGTGTTTGAATGCATACAGAATGGCTACTAGTACAGAGACAAGCAAAATTTGCACCTACATGGAACTTTTCCAGTACACTAGATTGCTCACTCGTAAGTCACTGATAATGTGATACTGTAATTGCAGACCAAAAATTCTCACCCTCTCTGTGTCTTCATTTCTCATATGAAATGGGAATAATACTAACTGCTACCAGTCCTGCATGCTGATGGCAATTTCTCTTGTGGTGATGGTCTAAGACCTGGCTTTCCAGAGTGGGTAGTAGGTGGCACATGGCACCAGACATTAAACAGTTAGAGTAAAACAACCTGTTCTGCAGCTGACACTAAGGTAAACACTGCTGTGCCAAGCAGATCAATTTCCACTGAAAAAGATAATATGTGATAGTATAAGTTAAGGCACTTGAATTAGATTTCCACAAACACACATTTCTGACATTTTCTTAGAAACTCTCTGACTATTAACAGCCATTAAACCTGTACCCATTCCTTTCCAAAATTGTCTTCAACTTCTATTTAGTGTACACAACTTACATTGGTATAAAATTCTTATAAGCTATAAAATTTATAGATAGAATTATATGTTTCTGGATTACTTTTGATCAATATTAAATAATGATTCAAGAACTCTTGGTTTTGATATGCAATGGATAACTGAGAAAACATTTTCTTACACAAAATGCATTTAACTTCAGAACATTCTTTTGCTTGGATTTCTGTTTGTTATAGTCGTAGCAAATTGAATGGGTTTGTGCAGAAAATTAAAATGTTTCATAACAAATAGCCACGAGGGGGAGTCCATGTCACCACGTTTTTTTGTTTTTAAGATACTCAGCCGGTGATCCTGTTGGGAGTTAATCCTGTGTTAGTTAAAGGTGTTCAGACTTCTGCACAACAGAAGTGAAAAGTTATCTGATGCAGTATACTTCTGAATGTTACCTTGATGCTGGGAAAGGATTAAACGGGTAAAATTCTTATTTTGACTAAAACCAGAATGCACTGAAATGTCTTTTGACACTGTTGGTCTTTACTGAATTCAGATTTTTTCCTATCAACTTTATTGAGAATCATCATTTCATCCTTAGCCTCTTAAGGATAACTCACACAAATAGACACATTTCTTAGTTTCTGTTGCTTCCCCCCCCCCCCCCCCCCCGAAATTTCTAGGATTAACATAAATTAAAATGGTAGTTATAGCTACTACCACTACAAAAATTCATTTAATCCCATTTTACAATGATGGAATTGACACAGTGCTCAGAAAAATAAAGTAAAAGGTCTATTGACAAGGCTTCATAGTAGTAAGAAAATAAATTTCAATGCCTCCTTTATTGAAATCTGTTAATTAAACTTGAACATAATGTGAAACTGGTGGGCTCAGATCTATAATGGTTTCCCAGATAGCTGTCTCAAAACTACAAGATGACATAGAGAATTTGATGTTTTTAAACATGTTTTTTGGAGCTGTTTCATGCAATTTGAATGTATTTGCTAACAATGTATTTCAGAGGACATATAGCTAGACTTTTCTCAATAGTTACAAGAAGTCATTCTACATAAGTGGTAATACAAGAAAGATTAAGGAAAAAAGATTAAGGAAAAATGGTGTTATAATTGGTAGACCAGGAAAGTGGTTGACAGAAAATGAGGGAGAAATATTTACATAACTTTTTGCACAAATTAACTACATTAAATTAGATAAAATAATTGATAACAGAGATAAATGGGTAAATGCTCAGCATCTTAGGGAAGAAGTAGGTTAGATATTACCTAATAACTTAAATGTTTGCAATTGATCGGGCCTTCTGTGCTTCCTCCTGGACTACTGCTGTTAAAGAGCAGGCAGATGAAACCTCACCTACAAGCATAGGCATTTATTATTGTGGTGGAAGTGTTACTGGAAGACTCTAAGAGCCCTCTTTATTACTGTGGCAGAAGTGGTACTGAAAGACTCTACGAACTCTCAAGTAATGCTTATGTTTGAAAGGAGTTAAAAGAAGGAAGCCAGGAATGTTAGTGCGCCAAGAATATCTTCCACTCCTGGAGAAATTTCAGATAAATATTCAGATTTCACTATTAATGGTGAAGAAAAAAAAAAAAGAAAAAGAAAAATAGCTACTCTTTCCTAATCAACCTAACCGCTTTCTGCACTGTGCTCTAGTTTTAGAGACAGTAACAGTAGATACTAAACAGGCTTTTGGCACTGTTCTCTGATTGTTCTTTACAAGCAATCAAGGGAAACATATCAGTTGTAAATATCCACAAACGAATGAAAAAATATTTGAAATCTGTTTAAAGATTAGATGGAAGTGATTTGATTCAGTATAGAGAGAATGTTTTGAGTTCTTTACAGTCTTTGTTCTTGGTCCTCTACTGTTGAGAGTTCCAACCCTAACTATTCTATGACTCTATAATTCTATGATCCTTATGATGTTGTAGGCAGTTTGCTCCTTACGTCTGAGTTGACAGTAAACTGAGGAGCTGTGCCAGGGCTTTGCCAGTCTGGATTAGATAACAAATTTGAGTATGTATTAGCAATGTCACACTGCGGCACAAAAGGCAAAGAGCAAAGAAAACAGATAGCTTCTGACATCTTGACTGTGGGAATCTCTGAGCTGCTACTGCTTATTGTTGTGGTGGCAAATGTATCAAAAATAAACAGATTTTCCCATGCAACTGCGTAAATATGTAGTTGCACATACAAAAGTACAGACAAATGATTGAACACGCTTCATATATGTATTACATCCAAAACGGGTAGTCTGTCCTAGATACCAGTCAAGTAAAGTGAACAAATCCTTTAGCAGCAAACCCAAAGTGAAAGCAAGTGTCTTGAAAATAGATCGTCAGTTATACAAATTAACTAATTTTCTTAAGAAAATTAGCTGTGGCTAACTATTCCCTAATGAGATCTGTGGGTTGAATAGTAAAATTAGTTTAAGACATAGAATATTACTAGGAATAATTCAATTCCTTTCCGCAGCAGCTCGTCTTTTGTTCAATAATCATTTCATTATATGCCCTTTTCTGCAAGTTTCAGATCAGTGAATTGGAAAAAAAACTATTTTGCTAAAGCAGTTATGGGATATATTTACTAGTATTTAGTTGGCTTTTATTTAAAGGCAACATTAATTCTTAACTCTGGTGTTGGAAAATTGATGTTTTGTGACATTTGGTCTACATACTCTTTCACAATTTCCCTCTCATCACCCACTTAATAAAACTACATTTCAGACTGAACGCAGTTTCCGTTACTGACAATCGAAAGGATCCTAGTGGCTTCTGTGGGAGACAGGTTCTTTCTTTCCTCTTATTCATAGACTTTGAGGTGCATCTTAAGCTCAGACAAGACACTGGGTCTTGTCCACGGTGTTTCACAGCAAACTTGAAAAAATCTGACTGGTTGCTCATCTGTGTAGCAACTTGTTCCTTCATGTGCAGCAGGAATGGACCCGGCTGTAAAGCCCTTTTTGAACTCCAGGCCTGGGCTATTTGGTTCTCTTTCTTTCAATATTATATATTCAATGACTCCTCATTCTCCTAGAGGGCAGTAAAAGAAGGGAGAGCAAGAATATTTATGTAAGAATCGAGAAGTTATTGACCAGCAGCTCTCAGTCCATTGTGCATGTCTTCAGTCTTATTTCAGTGGCAAAAGCTACCAGTGGAGGAGAGGACTTGCAGCTAAAACTAACTAGGAGATGACAGGATATGCTGTAAGGCAGGAATTTTCAGTCAAGGCATCAAAATTGCAAAAAAGGCAGTACTGAGTCTACACAGACTCCTTGTACTATCTTCATGAAAATTCTCAAGAAGCGAAGACTCAAGGATTCCCATATTCATCCCTGTGTTTCAGATTTTATTTATTAACTGATAATGGGGCTAATAATGATATTATAACTCTCACAGGCCACTAGGAAGATGTCCCAAACCTATCAATTGTTCTAATAATACAGTCACATAAAATAGAAAATTATCTTGTTAAATGGGAAGAATGTTAGTCAAAAAATGTATATAATTTTAGACTTTGTTAATATACCTATTATGTGAAATATGAAACCAAGAGAAAGAAGGATGCCTAAAATATTTAACCAGAGCCCAATGAGCCAATTCAATAGAAACACTTCAATTGTAACACCTAGTGATTTGAAGATTTCATAGGTGAACCGTTAATAGATAATTGATTTTAAAATTATACAAAATGCAGTAAAAATCTGTTTCAGCACTTTCTTCCATATAAAAATGCCAATAAATCTTTAATTAATTAGCACAATAGGAGCTTCCTGCCAACATGAAAGTTTTCTTCTCTTTGGAAATTCATGTTTTTATTTTGTCTTACAGAGAAATGATTTGTGGCACCATGGTAAAGTTCTTGGCATTTACAATTGCTTTCAGGCTATGGGAGTGAATAGGCTTCACAGCAGAGGTAGAGATAAATCAGTTGCCAAGGGGACAGAATATTAAGTAGAGAAAATCCACAGGGGATGTCCGAGTGGGGCAGCCCATAATACCTGGCTGCATTTCTCAGACACTGGCATTCAATGGACTTTACAAAGGCCTTCAGATTACTTTGTGAAGAGCGATTAGGAGCAGCCTCCTAATATGATTATCAGCTGCAAACCTGGCTTCTGTTTCAGAGCAGAGCTCAGGTCCCAAAGGCTTCACTGCACCAAAGGCTGTTGCAATGGGGATGTAACAGCAAAGAAGGCAAAGGAGACACAAACCCAGGTGCTGGCTATCTTCACACACACTGTAAATACACACTGGCTGTCCATAAGAGTGGGTATGGTGAGGGCTGTCACAGTGAGAACTAACTAAAGTGCCAGTGCACTGGGAGAGTAATTGCCCACTGTTTTTAGGCCACTGCTCATGCCTGGTAGCTCCTGACTATCAAGAGATAGCAGTGCGGTAGCTACACAGTTCAATTTATAATCTGTAAACTCTCTGTAGCTACAGCAATACCTGTCCCTCACACCTGAGATCAGGAGTTCTGCAGGCTCAGGGGACAAATGAAAGGAATATAGAATTAATTTCAATTAGATTATTTTAAGTTGAATTAAAAGTACTTTAAACTTGTCTTTGGATTTTTGAACTCTTAAAATTGACAGTAGACCAAAGAAACAAATCTGATTTCTACTATCCATTATTTTCTTATCACTGACAATGACTTTAATTGATAAACAAGTTATTCTGTTCTTGAATGTCACAAGCTAAGGCACTGCTATAATATTACACTGAGGTATAGCAATTTCAATACATACTGAGCTGAAACTCAGCTGCAGGGCAGTTAACCACACCAATGAACAGCTTAAGTTTTGTTAAGGTGCATGCTATTCAAACCTGCAAAAATATTCATTTAGTTTTGCACCATATAAAAACATGTACCTAAACACAGGTAGGGTTATGTGAACACACTTTTTTCTTTTTTTTTGATATCTAAATATATACTTTATGTGTGGAAAATATGTAGTACACTAAGTATGTAGGCTTGTATGTATATAACTATATATTTTGTAAATGTGCTGCTAGAATCCTATTTAAAAGAACAACATACAGTGTCACAAAATTGTTTGTTAATTGTGTGGAAATAAAAATAAGGATTAAGAGTTGTACTTACAGAACAGCAGCAGGATAAAAATTGCAATTTGAGAATTCTTCCAAGTCCATGTTTAGCTAAGTAAACTGCCAAGGCCTTCCTCTAGGATCATTCAGCACTGTTCAGCAACAAAACTGCTTGTTCGTTTCACCTCTAGACGTTTCATGTAACGAGCTGTAATGCTCCTGTGCTGAGAGGGGGCACAACCCTGCTGTATGCAAGTATCTTTTGTAAACAGCTTACTTCTGTGTTTAAATAGCTGTGCAGGATCTACTGATTCAGGAATTGTTTCCTTAGCAGAAGTATCTTTCAGGCCAAATGTTTTAGCAAAAAGTGTAAATTAAGTCATATAATCATGCACTATTGAAGTTCATGTGTGCATCTTTTTTTACTTTCCAGGACTGGAGAAGTAACACTTCTAGCGTTTTGGTTTTCAGGGTTTTTCTGCTAACAGATGTCAGTGATGCTTTAAATATCCTGGCTGAAAAACATGGTAAAAATCAAATAACATTAAAACATTCTTGTGTAGTGATACTATCAGTTTATTGAGACAATGCAGTTCCTTCAGCTTAATGGGAGCTAAGTTTTGTCATCTGTGTTAAGTTGTCTCATTAAATGTAGCATATGACTGTGTTTACACTGGAAGGTGGGTATTAATATAACTACCAAGGAAAAGTTTCCATAACTGTTTCTGAAACTGGGATATAGCTGCTGCAACCGTGCCTGCTTAGAAGAATGATAAAGCAGTATCCTATGCTGAATAGCGCCTGGTGATAACCTAGTGGTTTTGATAGCCAGATTGTGCGTATCTGGGGGCATTAACCATTGCAGCTGGTTGGAGGTGTTTTCCACACTCCAGACACATGGCTATGACAGAACTTTAAAGTGTAGATTGAGCCTTACATGAGAGATTACATGCAAGTGACTTTGCCTAGTACTTGAGATAAGTCAAGAGATAAAGCAAATCCATAGTAATTTCCCTATTCTCTGGTGTCTCTAGTATTTATCCTCCTTGTCCTGTCCTTACAACCACTTGTGAGAGACCAGGTTTCATTCCAGCCATGTTTATGAGTCATACATTCAAACTACACATAGTCATAACATGAATCAGCTCTGCTTGAGTATGTCACCATCAAGCTGTTCTGATTAAAGACTGCACACATTTTTGTCTAAGAGGATTTTGTGCTGTAACAGAGCTAATAAAAACTGGAAGAGTAGGACTAAACATATGAGCAGCTTATTCCCTGGCTTTATACTATTTCAGTTTGATATGCTGTGTAAGAACCTCAGTAGCAACCTAACTGAATTTTGTACTGGGAGTATATAGGCAGCAGTAGATTTGAGTGATTAGTCAGGAAAAAATCAAACCCTGTGCAATATTCGTTGCAACATAAGTTTGCAACAGTAAGATCTATGTTAATGGATTTGAATAAAGCAGCAAGATGCATGAGAATGGGAGAAGATTAGTTAATTTCTGCAATAATATTCTGTTTATATATTTCTTATAATACACAAATCTTGGAAGTGGATGAAGTATATTGTGAATCTGTCTGTTACATATATATTGGTAATTAAAAAACAAAATTTTTTTTTACATAACGCATTTTGGTAGTGAGGTACAAGAATATGTGTGTCACTTTCTGATAAAATGAATACTTTTCTGTGTCATAGCGAAACAATAAGCAGAAAAATCAAGGGCACAAATTGTGACAATGGACTGCTCTGATGTAGTTTTGTTGGCTTGTCATTGAACTTCCTTCCAATAAATGGAATCAGAAAACATGTAAATCTGTTGGGTTTTTTGCGTGTGTATCAGACATTCCATTTATTATTGCTAACAAATATGATGCAGAGGATCAGATAAATGAATAAACATTGAAACACCTTCATTACCTTAAGCACAAAAGGTAGCACATAATAAAATTACTATTTTAAAATAATGCCAGTATGTCATGCATTTTACTCACTCAGGTATGTTAATTAATAGGGTGAAACTTTCAGTTACCTGTATTGAATTGAGAAATACTGGATATGTGTGCATAGATGCTCCATAGCGGTCAGCACATGGGTAGAAAATGAGAAAAATTTTGGACATACTGTGTTAGCCATACTAACACAAGTATGACGTGTAAAGAGTCTAGTGCATGCAAGACGTGCTGGCTCACTGTGTATGTCATCTCTACTTATGCAGAAGCCTGAAGCGTCCAGATGCCTGGTAGCCATACAGAAAAGTAATTTGGATCTTGCTGCCAGGAGTGTGGCAATCCTGTACAGATTGCCAAACACCTTTTCAATTTGTGCAAAGTTTCTGCGAAAGCAAGCTCTGTTGGGGGATGACAGTACATGTGTATTACATGCAGTAGTGCCCTACTATACAGTGCATTGTGTCCTTCTTCATTTTAACACCTGATCCTTTCAAACACAGAGTTTGGCGGTGTCTTAGATATCTTATAAATTTGAAAAGAAGTTATCTGTGCAAGAAAAGGGAAAATTCATAGTTCATGAAGGTTGCCTTTTGCAAAAAAAAAATGGGAATTTTCATAATAATGTCAGTTGTCTTTAGTTAAACAAATTGCCAGAAGGTGAGCGCTACAAATCAGTTTTCATCCGTTTGAAGCATATTGTTAATTGTTAATACTTAAGAGTTCAGATTTTGCATAACTTACTGGTAAGGAAGACATACTTCAGGTGTTGTAGTAACATCATTCAATGGAAACTATTACCACTTGTGCTGCTTTTTCTAGAGAAGACTATAATTTCATTTTATTTTTTTTTTTAAAATTCAAAATTTTTGTAATATGGTGCATGTGTTCAAATAAATTACATTGTCAAGAAGAAAGGAAAATAACAGTAGTCATCTGCACTGTCATCAAAACTGCTTAACATTCTGTGCAAAGAATGTGTGTTATGAATTAGCATGGTGGAAACAAAACCTTTCCCACCTGATTTTCTTCAGTAAATAAATCTGGTACATTTCAAAGCACAGAGGATGCTTAAATGCTTTTTGTTAGGTTAGCACTTGACTGAATTTTTTATTTAGAATCACATAAAAATGTCTTTATATGATGAACTACTGACCCTTCATTGTCCTTCCTATTTTGCATCACACAGTAACGTGTACTAACATAAATTAATGTGTATCAAAGTGTAGGGCAGGACTCTGTTCCTCAGAGTGAATTGGAATGATGAACTAAACCTCTGTTTAGTGTCATTAGGAATTTAGGTCATAGGTCATTTAGGAAGTCATTAGGATACTAACCAATGTTAGAGGCACATCTATCTCCGTACTGCCTCTCAGAAATCAATCTGGTTTGTCTACGTGTATGGTTTTACATTTACCTGTGGCAGACAAGGAAGAAAAATGTTCTTATTTGTTATAAAAGTCAGAGAGAAATGCAAAAGCAAACTCTTCAGTATAGCTGCAAAAGTAGGAAATACAGTTACTGGTGAAATAATACTATTTTAACAGTAAGACCTTTCTAACTCACACAATGGCAATGGTATCTTCTGTAGTAATTTTGGCACAATTTTCAGTTTGTTTCCTCTTTCAAGGTTAGACATCTAAACCTAGTTATTTACAGAGCCACTTTAAGACTGGCCTGATTTTCACAGCACAGTCAGTAGCCACCATACATTTCAAAGACAAAATGGTTTCACAGTTTAAAGAAAACAAAAGCACTGAGCTCCTTTCGAAGATGTTGGCAGGTGCTTGTGGAAGTCCTAGCTTGAATTGTGAGAGCAGAGATGCACATGCAGTGCTGCAGAACATTACCCTGCCCACCCTGGAGCAGTTCTTGGCATTTTCTGGTCCGGATACCTCAGTAACAGTTACCCCAGGAACCTCTTCATCATGATGGGTAGCATACCTGTAGTGGCTTTAAACTAGCTTGGCTGAGCATTGGGATCACCACAGAGAGAAATGAAGCACAGATCTATTGCACAAATATATATTTATCTGCTTTGGGGGTTTATAGTGGCTGCAGTATAACTTCATGATGCTGCAGCAGTACAGCTAAGAGTTCGTGCGGTGCTAGTTGAGGCATGGCACACAAGCTTTGATCACAGCAGGGGCAGCAGACATATGCAGAGTATGTGACTATTGAATTCTTCTTCCATTTCCTAGATGCCTACATATAGCTGCATGACTGAGTAAAAGCAAGTGGTTGCCAAGTGCAACAAAACATGTAGTTATAAATAAGCCAGCCAGGATCTATATCCTGTAATTAAAGTTTCACTGCTGTTCCTGACAGTTCTTCTCTGACTTCTCTTTTACCACTTTCAAAAGAACAGCTGTTCCTTTGCTTACATGTAGGTCTTGTACTAAATACTAATATGCTCATACCTTTGTCTCCCATATTTCGTTAGATAGGAGAGACCATAATGATCTATGAAATGTGAAAAGAGATGGACCACGTTATGAAGTACATGGTGAGGGGAATTCCTCTCATTTTTCAGAAATTGCATCAAAGGCAGAGAATACAAAATAACTGGTTTTGTCTCTTTTCTTCCTAACATGGAATGAAAAGATTTGGAAGAGGAAAAAAAGAATGATTGTGATTACATGGGACAAATAAGTTTCTAAAAATAGATTTTAAAGTATCAGAGAGAAGGAAAGATGTCAGAGGAAAATGTTGATAAGAACAAAGAACAGACTTTAAAATACTATAGTAAGGATAAAGTTCTGCTCAGGAGGAATGTTCTCTTTTGTATCCTTCTGGGTTCAGGAAATGAGCACATCATAAAGTTTCCAGCACACTGCAGATTCAAACTTCTGATAATAAATTTGAACAGGAACTTTCTTACCTGGGTGTATATTTGCCTTGTGAAAGTGGCTATAAAACCTACGAGGCTGTCAGGATGAAAATATTATACAAATAGGTATCCTGAAGAGTTTTCCATCATTCTGATACCCAGAGAAGGAGATTCAGATACAGTGACTAACATTTGACTACCTGCTTCTTCTCTGGGTTTGTTTAAGAAGTTTCTATTTTGTATGTTTCTTCCCCATTACATCGGAAGCGGTAACAGGAAGTCATCAGTTCTGTTAGTGCTTCCAGTCTTTTTGATGTGTCATGTCCAGTTTATTTATGAGAAAGAAAACTGAGAAAATTTAAAACAAGTTTTGGACTTTTTTTGCATTTTGCATTAATTATCTTGGACTTGATGTTTCTGTAATTTTATGGTTTTTTCACCAGACTTAGAAAACTGAAAGTGTTTGACTGTCATTCTCTAGCTGTCAAATGTGTAAGGTCCATGGATAGTGATTCTCTGGATCTGACAACACTGCACAATGGCAGAGTCCTGAGCATTACCCATGAATGTTCATCACATATTCTGAAACATCTGAGAAAACAATTTACATTCAGTTTAACTTGTCTCAGTGTGGTGAGGAAGTTCTGATTTCTTGCTCTTGCTTCAGTTTGAAAACAGCTAGGTGCAGTCTGAATTATATCTACATTATTTGCATTATATGCACATGTTGGTATATGTATCAATATTTGCTATGCAGTTGAACATTTTGTGTAACCCATAGGAATCCACAGTAGTGTCTGCTCTTCTTGTTTTTCTGCAGGCTTGTAGGCATGAAATTACAGAAATCATGTAATATAAGGCATGTGAATGTCTCTTACATGTTTTATAACAGAGAGAACCCTGTCATTCATGTGCTAAAAACTACACTTTGTTTCAGAGTGTTATCTGTAGCCTGAATTCAGTATATAGAAAAGACAGTAAGTTACCAGATCTCATTGAGTGTCAGCGGAAGTTATTAAGTAGAGCTTTAAAAAAAATACAGTGGGTGTAGAAACTGGAAATGTATCCTCAGTGAGAGGATGTGAATGCTTCCTGTGATAATGAACAAAACAGAGATTCTAATAAAATAAATTGCAACTGTAATTTTGCTATTAAGAAAATAATCTGTTGCTATGAAAGCTCTTGTTGAAAATAACTATTGGTTTCTATATTTATTTTGGTAGCTTAAATCAATGTGTAGTTATGCATTTTGTCTTACTGGTGTGGAAATAGTGATGTCTCTTGATTCAGTGACAGAGAATGTATTGTTAGAGGTCTTTGGTCGATCAATAAGGTTGCTGTGATTTAGGAAGGTCTCCCCTCTGAGTCAGGACAGTGACTATCTTGTAGGAGACAAAGATCATGAGGTGAGGATCTGGCCGTGTTATGTGTATGTGCTAATGGAATTAATATGTGTTGTAAATTTCAATCTTAATTGCTACTACAATGTATTTCACTTTGTTTTCACAATATCTGCTTCTTGAAAAAAAGCAAATTTTACAAGGAGCAAGGAACAGGTTACACTAAAGGGCTGCAATGCCACACACATTTTGATGATTGTCAGGTGTCGTGGTAACTGTATAATGTTTATCTACACACAAGTTGTGTAAGCATGAATGGCCATTAGATTTTATTGTTTTCAGCTGCCATTCAGTGTTCTTGCATGGACATTTTAGGCTGGTATGTGTAGGCACATATCTAAACAATATGTTTGTATTTTGTTTCACCTCTATGTACTGTATTTTAGGTGAAAAATACTGGAGTTTTGAGTTTTCAGTTCCTTTTCACAAGTGACAGATAAAGGCCTAGGGTTCTTCAGCACCTATTTATGAATGACAATGTACACTTTTGAAAGCTGAAAGAAAAATGTTTGTGCATATCTGATTCTTGTAAATTTGAGTACTTCAGCCATTTGAAAAACCATGTGGGTGCTGCTGGTGTGCCAAAAGCAGACTGTGTTTTTTTACCAGAGGTGTCACTGTGGTGGTATGCAAGTCCTGAATCAACAGTTCCTGGTTCTAGCGAATGAAAGCATGTATCTTTTGAATAACATCCTATTTGGCAGAAGCCAACTGCCTCTGCATAGATGTCCAAATTTTCAGCAATTTTGATTTAGAGAAAGATGGAGACATCAATTTTCCTTCACAGTGTTTATAAGAATGCTGAAATACTGGTCCTCTGTATAAATACTTATCTTGATATGAGCAATCAAAACATGTTATTACTCTGTAAAGATATTTCCATGGTGAAATCATGATATTTTATCAAAGACTGCAAAATTTTAATTACTAAATTTCTGAAGGAGTAATTATTTTATATGTAAATAATGTCAAGCAGTTACTATTTATAATAGAATCTTATTTTTTCTCACCTTTTCAATGTATGTAAATAAAAAAAAATAGCAATATTCATTAAAGGAGTGAGATACTGTAACAGCATCTGCTCCAGTTAAGCTTTCCTTTTCTACTACAAAATTCTGAGTTCACTGAAGCTGTAACTTCACATAATTCCTTTTATCTTTCTGCATGGTTCTATGTAATTGGAACCACAGAAAATGATGAGGTAGCAGAGACTGCTTCTGTCCATCTGTCTTGGGTATTTTGATGGTGCTTCATGATAATAATCAAAGTGTTCCTTCCTTATGCTCATTAACCACAGCTGAATGTTTTAGCTGAGCCTGCTAGTTTCTCATGAGAATTAGTATCAAAGAGAAAATACAGCATTACTTTCCTAACAGCCCTCTATCATGCTCACATTCATGAAATTCTTAGGCAAACAGATGCTGCTCAGGTGTACAGTCTCCAAATGGCAACATGATAGTAGACTCTAGCAGGAAGAAAATGTACTTGCAGACTCTTTAGAATAACAGGATTTCATGGTGCCATTTGATATGTTGATCTGGCATAAATTTTATTCTAGCATATGAAATATATATTCAGAGCAAGACATTCCTTAGTAACTACTCTGCAATTTTAGCTCTTAATTTGTTAATTAGAGCATCAAAATCCCATACTGTTGTGACATAGTTGTAAGCTTCCCAAGTTTGTTATCCATCTTTACTGAGGTAACTCACAAATGAACACTCACCACTGGGTTTTTGTCTTATGATTTAAGATAGACATTCACAAGCTGCTTAGGCACGAGAATTGCAAGCAAAGCTAGTGGATCTTACATTTAGAATTCAAATGAAGCAACTTGTTTACAGAACATTAACTGTAACTCTCGGTTGCATATAATTAATTTAAATTTTGGGAGTCATTGCATTTTCCTTGTCAAAAGTGAGCATGCATATATAAAAGCTTGAGAACAAGGTGGAGGCAGTGTCTTAGTGTAATAAACTTTCTTTTCTACAGAATCTTGATGGTCTAGTGAAAATCCTTCTCATTCACAGGTTTTGTACAAAATTTTTTCAAACCGAAGCCATAATAAAAGCAGAAGTGAGAAGTAATACATACCAATGTAGAGTGTATCCATTTTAATCAACTTGAACTACCTCTGCCATGGTCTTACTAGTATATTTATTCAAGTCACACAGTAAATCTATACAGATCACCCTGAAAATGTGCATGTTTCTTTATTTCATGATGCTGTGCTCATAGCAGATATACTTTGAAAGTAATCAGCTGTTTTGGTATCTACAGGTATCTTGATTTTTGTGGCTGTAAAATGTGACAGCTACAGGAATTCAGGCCTTGGCAGGCAGCTGACACCAGCTTCACTGTCATGCTCTGAGCTCTACAGCAAAAAGCAGAAGAGGGTAAGGACCTGTCTGAGTTTTAATATGCTGGAAGTCACTAGTATTCTTTATTCTTTTTCTATTTTTTTTTTCCATAAGAAGTACTTCACAATTTTGTTTCTGTCATAGAATTTTCCTTGCTAATTATTGACATTCAAACATGGCTTATGTGGCATAATCTTTAGTCTATAGAATATACAGTGGTCTTCACTAAATAGATACATTCTAATCACACACAGCTGGCACCCTTCTCTAAGAATTATGCCAGAAACCCTTGGTTAGGGCAATATTATACAACTGGGTTGCAAATATGAAGATTGAAATGGAATTTGCTATGCAGAGATCTGCAGATAATCATATGGCTCATTCTCTAGATTACCTTTCTTCGGAACAAGCCATTGGCATAGCTTAACTCTGGATGCATGGATTGCTGCTTTAAGAATTCAACTTCTTGTTGCATAAATGCACGGACCCATCGTTTGAATAAAAAATTGTCAGTGAGTCGGATATCCTTTGTGGTCTTCATCTTCCTACCCTCCCCTGCCAACACAATCCCTGCTGACACATCCTCACACCATCCTTGGATGTAACTTGAATTGCTGAGGTGAGTAGCTTGAAAGAGGCCACCTTCAATGCCTAAGCAGGGAAGCTCAGCGTCCAGGAGCCTCAACTCAGAGCGGCAACAGGCACCGAGGGAGCCTCAAGTCATCGACAGGACCTGCCCAGGAGCCGGCAGCTCAGCGGATGCGAGCAGCTGAATCACAGGGGCGGCGCCAGGAGGAGCGGCATCAGCCCTGACTGGGCAAAAACCTGCCCCAGGGAGCGCGAGTGATTGGGGCGGGTTTGAGGCACCTCGCGCGGCAGTTCGAGCGGGATGGTGAGCATTCACCTTATGACCAGTGTCCAGCTTGGGGGCTCTGCTCTGGCTGCCCTGGCAGTGGCCAGTGTAGGCACCCAGACTGAGACGATGAGAGGGGAGGCTGCAGTGCAGAGCTCAGAGTGCAGAGAGTGCCTGCACTGCTCTCCTGTGGCGAGGGTGCACTATGGGCAGGGCTGCACTCTGTGCTCCCTGGTGGAGGTCCTCCTGCAGCAGGGGCTGAGCTGCGGGACACTGTTACTGGGCTGGAAGGTGTCAGGGAAGCTGAGAGGAAGCAGCACTGCTTGCTCCAGGACCAGACTGTGCAGGGGCCTCAAGCGTCTACTGTCGCTCATGCAGGAAAGGAGGCCGCGAACCCAGGAAGGTGGTAACAAAAAAAAAAAACAAAAACAAACAAACAAACAAACAAAAAAAAAAAACCAACAGACAACAAAAGGAGGAAGAGGACAATTAAAAGCAAGGGGCTTCCTCCTAAATCTGTTGTCCCCACCCAGAACTGCTTTGCAGTTCTGCAGGGCGCTAATGAGGAAGCACACACCTTGCCACATGAACAACCAGCTGATGCACTGATAAAGAAGATCACTACTGGTGCTGCCAGGAAAAAAGCAGCTAGTCATAGTAGTAGAGGACTCTACTTTGAAAGGAACAGGGGCACCCATCTGTCGGCCTGACCCAGTCTCAAGGGAGGTGTGTTGCCTACCAGAGGCTTGTGGGTGCTACTGATATAGATAGCAGTATCCCCGAGAACATAAAGAAGGACTACTGAGTCCTGGGAGAGATGGTTAGGGGCTCTGGAGCAGAGATTGTCTTTTCATCAATTTCCCAGAATAAAGGGGAGGACCTTAAAAAGGCTAGGAAGATTAGCCAGGTTAATAAATGGTTAGAAGGGTGGTGCTGCAGTCAGGGGTTTGGGTACCTTGGACATGAGACAGAATTTAGTAAGCCAGGTCAACTGAGGGCTGGTGGAGCTGGTCTGACAAAGAAAGGAAAGAGTGGATTTGGTAGGAGGCTTGCCAGACTGGTCAAGGAAGCATTAAACTAGATGTGTTGGGGAAGGGGGCATCATTCCATCCCAGCACTCCCAGTCAGTTGCCAACACCTGTAATAAATGCTCAAAACAATACACATATTCCAGCTGCTCCAGCCAATCAGCTGGCTTCAATTGGAGTTCGGCTCCCATGTCTCTACACAAATGCCCATAGTTTGGGAAACAAACAAGAGGAATTAGAGTTGTGTGCTTATCTATGGGAATATGATATAATAGACATCACGGAAACATGGTGAGATGGCTCCTATGACTGATGTGTTGGAATGGAAGGCTACAGGCTCTTCCCGTATGAAGATAGGCTGAGAAAGTTGGGTCTGTTCAGCCTGGAGAAGAGAATGCTGCATGGAAACTTCATGGCAGCCTTTCAGTACCTGAAGGGGGCCTACAGTGATGCTGAGGAGGGACTCTTCATGAGGGACTGTAGTGAGAGGACAAGGGGTAACGGGTTCAAACTTACACAGGGGAAGTTTAGATTGGACATAAGGAAGAAGTTCTTTATTGTGAGGGTTGTGAGGCACTGGAATGGGTTGCTCAAGGGAGCTGTGAATGCTTCATCGCTGACGGTGTTCAAGGCAAGGTTGGACATAGCCTTGCGTGGCATGGTTTAGTGTGAGATGCCCCTGCCCATGGCATTGGTGTTGGAACTAGATGATTTTAAGGTCCTTTCCAAATGTAACTATTCTATGATTCTAACAAGGGGGTCTCCATTGTACTATCCTTTGTCCAGCCATTAACTTCTTCCCTAAATGTGATCTCTGTTCTTCTCAATTTGAAGTTCTGTATATATACCCCTGATAAAAATCTTCTTCCTTCCAGTAAACTTTTACAGCTGAAAAAGAAACATTTAAAACATTTTATGGCTTGAAGTTTATTGCAATTTGTACCCTTATTGTTACTGTGTTAATTTATTTCCCATTTAAAATCAAAGTTAAAGCTTGTACCTGACATATATTGTCTTGGTAAAATCTTTGTATATATGAAATACTTCTTAGTTTATAACATATGGAGTTGAACAAAAATATATTATTATTCATCCGTATGCCTTTTCCATACACAGATGAATTACTGTATGTAGAAATTTAACAAATATGTAATTTTTGGACATTTCTCTAGATATGGAATCCCTCTAGATAGTTATTTTAAAGATTTTTCAGGGAAAAAAAGAAAAAAAATTTTATTAGTGTACTTGTTTGACCCAAAGCTTTTGTAATTAGGACAAATACCAACACAAAACCACATGTGTTTGTGTCTGCATCTGTGTATATATATATCTGTTATGTATATAATATTCAGGTGACTGCAAAACCAAGCAGACATGTTCTAGATGACTAGCATGTGTGATCTGTAACACGCTAGGATTGACAAGACTGTTTATGAGACCTCTTCAGATTAGCAGCATGGTTTAATTTTTTGGGTCAGCCAAGGAAAATTCTGACATCCTCCAGAGCACACACTAGAGTTGCAGTACATTTCTGTTTAAGCCTGATTATAATTTCTGGTTTTAAGAGCTGGGGTCTGGCAGGGATGCTTTGGTTTGGTCCTAGAATCCTGGAGAACTTTCAAGCAGAGCTGGTATTTCCCTTTTTCCTGATTTACTTAGAGAGAGGGGTCTATCCTGAAACACTGGATGTAATGTTCTTCTACTTTAGGTATTATTCTGCCACTTAACCCCTTTCTTTGTGATATCCCTGTCGTGTCGCTTGTGCTTTTCTTTTCCCTTTGTAGCATCACAGAGGAACCTCTGCCCCGGGGCAGAATATCATAACTAATTCAATTAGTTATTGGCCCTTCAGAGGTAGGACACTGGGATAGATGGTCCTGATGTAGCCCACCCAGCTTTCTTAGGGTATGTTCTAATGTCCAGCAGCAATATATTCCTTACTGCTAGAAAGATTTTGCTTGTGATCAACAGGTTATTCCCTACGGGCGCACAATATCCTCTTACTCTGAAATTGTTACCCTTTTGCTTGGTGTTCCCTTCTCCTCAGGAACCCTAGTTTTTTCTAAGGTTCTAATTAGACCTTTGGAACAGGATCATGTTTCCCAGGCTATAGTCCTTCTTATTCTTCTCAGGAATCTCCTCAACTAACCCACATACCAAAAATTAGGCATTGTTCTCCTGTTGAGAACTTAGTAGTGCTGGACACTGTGGAAGTTTATGTCAGGTGGCTCTGAGACTGTGCTCCTTTATATAGATCCCAGTATGAGGTCTGGCTTTTTACAGATTGATGATGGAGTCGCACACATCCAGATCCTTTCCTGAAAAATTACTATGTAGCCAGTTGTTTCTCCACTTGTTAGTGGTTAACCATACCTGCCTAAATGTGGTATCTAATTAATGATGATTTTGTCCTCAGTAATTTGTACCCTGTTCTTTCTCCAATTTTCCCAAGTATTTTTTAACTTTAAGTTTGCTATTACACTTGCTTGTATCTCTTTTCAGCTAGTATTCAGCTACCAGTTTAATAAAAAATTTCCTGAGTCCAGAAGGGTTACCAGAAAATCTGATATCACCTATGACAAATCTCAGATTTGACTTTGAGCTCTAGAAAAATACTGTCCAGATTTGTTTCACCTATGTAACAATAGTATCAATAGTTACAATAGTTTCAATAGTTAGCAGTAGCTTCAATAGTTAACAGTAGCTTCAATAGTTAACAATAGTTTCATGCTAGCTACTCATCACAGGCTCATCCACATCTAGTTCCCCCATTCATAGAGAGGAAAATGCCTTTCCCCACATGACTTTTGATTAAATTTCTTGCAACTGTATTCTTATTTAGAAAGTCTAGAAAAAGAATTGTTCGCATATAATTATTTATACCATCATGGCAGCTCCATTTTTTAAGAAATAGAAAACCGGCAGCCCGTACAGGACTTGAAGTTGCTATTTCTCAGGAGTAAAAAGCTATCTGTTTATAGATTTGGAGACAAAAAGGGAACATTTTACTTATTATCAGTCCACTTGTTTACAGTTGTGGATCTCAACATTCTGATTGTAACAAATTAGATCTATTTTTGATGAGAGAACTATTTTCATTTTAAAAGATTATCTTCTCTGATGGAGTTGA
This sequence comes from Myiopsitta monachus, assembly GCA_017639245.1. Classification (NCBI taxonomy): domain Eukaryota; kingdom Metazoa; phylum Chordata; class Aves; order Psittaciformes; family Psittacidae; genus Myiopsitta; species Myiopsitta monachus. Next base: position 42,212,126 of record CM029941.1, on the reverse strand, counting down.
TGTCTGTCACAGGTTTCAGAGCTTTGTGCTGAGAGAATTGTTACTGGCAGGTATAATGAATATAATCTCTTTTCATCATGCTTCGATCTCTTAAAAGACCAAGTGCTTACTTACTAAAATACAGCGAGCAAAATAAGTAAAAGTGTGAAAGGGCTTTTCACTGTATTTCCTTTTTCCTGTGCTGAATCACAATCTATTAAGACTCCAGACTGTGTTTCGTAAGTAGCTGTGGTAATAAATATCTATTTTTTTGTATCTTTTATGCTTCTTTAATATAGTTTAGTGCTGTTAGAATAATAATTTTATTTCTGTTTGTTGCTATCCAGTTATATGTAATTTAATGTGAAATTTTCAATTGATGCTGAACTCAGTTGTTTTTTGTTTTGTTTAGTTTTGTTTTTGTTTTTGTTTTGTTTTGTTTTGTTTTTTTTCCCTGTGATAAAAATGGATTATGGTGTATTTGTGTTAACTACATGGTGGGGTTTTGTTTTTTTTTTTTAAATAATATTTATCTTGCTGTGCATAGCAAGTTATTGGGATCATTTCAAGGTACCTTCATGTCTGTTAATGCCTTCTACTTTTCTGACTCCAAGGGCAGCTCTCTGCATTTGAAAGAATCAGAGCAAAGGTGTTTCCATTTATTCTGTATCACTTATAAAGTAGTATGTGTGCATGAATGCATTATTCTAAAATAACTACACCAATTTATTTTGCAATGATAGACTGCCTTAGTTCGACATTTAAAGAGAAGGAAAGAAAAAAATATTATTATGTATTTTAAATATAGGAGAAAAATGATTTCCCTAAATTTTATCAAGCAATAGTTCTAACCATTCGACAGATATAGAAAAAAAAAGGTGCTTAGATGTGATCTTCTCATACAGATAGCGTATTTTCTTAGGAGCTGAATTTTTATGTGATCACATACCTAGAATTGAGGATGGAATGTACTTGCATTGCATTTGACAAGAGCTCAAATGCTGGAAATCTGGAACTTCCTCCTTGCTCTCCCATGTGCTCCAGCTTTCTGTGCCTTCACTTCATCAGATGCTGCAGAAAGGCAATTCTCTTCTTTCCTTACCCATGTGAAGGAGTGGACCTTCCCTTCCACAGCCTCCTTCCCTGCAGCCCTCTTACTCTCTTGTAGAAGTCACTAAGGCAGAAGTTCTCAGCTTTAAGCTGCTGTGATGTTTTTATTGCAGCTGGGTATTGATTTTTCATATTTGGACTTCTAGAGCTCAGTATAAATCCAAGGGTTATCCATAATATCTTGCAATTTTATTTTTTATTACTGCTTTATATGGCCCTGTTTATTCAGCACAGGCACTACAGGGCTTTTTCATGTCCTCGCCTTAGTTTCTTAGCTGTACCTCACTTTCTGTTGTCATTTGCTCTTATTTTCAGTTATGTGCTCAGTAGTTGCTGTGAGCAAGTAGCTGGAACTTGTTTCTGTAAGTCAGATTCTTAGATACATTCCACTTTTGGGTAAGATTTCTGTCAGTATTGAGAAAATTACTTTTATTCCCTCTGAATGTGAAGAAGTTACTGAGAAATGCCAAGTGCCACATGTTGCCAGTGTATATTTACAGTTTGTTCTGAAGGTAATATGTATAATTGTGAACTCTGTGGAATACTTGTGGTTTTTTTTTAAGCTGCAGTGGAACCACAAGGCAGAGACCTGCAATTTTTCCTGTTAGTATTACTTCTCTTGAGTTACAGTGATATTATCATAGCGGAAGTGGAAGTCCTGCAAGTGTGTAGTGCCTTGACCACAGAGGACTGCCTTATGCTTTTGCATGCTTCCTCTTTCATTTTAGGTATAAAGAATAGCTATTCCAAAGAGCAAACATTTTTTCTGCCCTTTTTTTATTAAATAAAGTATCCCAGTTCTCTGCTGCCTAACCAATACAGTCAAAGGTTTATGTCCCTCAACAAAGTAATACACACGGTCTTTTTCAAAACCACTTACTTTTGAATCTTCCTTTTTTTTTTTTTAATTTCCGCCCGCAGACTTGAGAGACAATAGAAATTTGTAGCCTTGAGCTAGCTATCAGCAACTAACATGTAGCCAGAATGAAATGTTACCCTGCTGCTTTCTTCAGCTGCCTATCAAACAACCCTTTTCAGATTTTGTCAGTTGAGTTAATTTAAAAAATTTTACGTATAGGTGTCTGTATCGATCTAGAGACCACAATATTTTCTTCATCAATTCTTGCTGCTATCAGTGAACATCTTTCAGAGATTAATTTAATCACATGAACATATATATCAGGGTTCATCCAATTAATAGTCACATTCTGTCAATTGAAAGAATTAAAATGAATATAGCCATCATAATTTAATTTCTCAGTTGATAATATTTAGAATTTTACATTCATGTTTTCTGTGGAATTCTTTACACTATTTTTCCAACCTCATCTTTATTGAAAACCAAATTGTTTTTTCAGTGTTATTAATTGACAAACTGTCATTTTTAATCTTATTCCTTGAGTTGCTGTAAGTGAACAAAATTAGGTACTTAGACATAATTATTTTGTAATTAACACTAATTATAAAGATCATAATTGAAAACAAGATCTTACCACTTACTGTATGATGCATAAGCTTTGTAGTATTGTACGCATTCATGTTAAAATAGCAATTAAAGTTACACCACCACCCTCCCCTACAAATAAGAATCCCAAGCTGCAGGTTGAACCTGAGACAAAGTATAAATTCCTCATTGCCAGTTATGTTTCCTAAGTTCTTATATTTGTGTTTGAATTACATTAATTGCTCTTACTTTTAAAATTATTGTATAAAATCCAAATATTTTTCAAAAAACAGAATCATACTAGTTCTGTTTCTGTCCTTATTTAAATACGGAGGAATACATTTCATTTTTATTTTACCAGATATGGCTGGCTCATTTTGTGCTTAATTAGTTTGAAATAAAGTCTGGAAGAATGGCTGGGTCAATGAGTTGTCATATACGCCTCTCTAAATTAATTAGTTTTGGTCTGTGCTTTTATTTATTTATTTTTTTATTGAGGCTTAAGCTGTCTGGATAGAAACCTCGCCCTGCTGAAGTAGCGGCAAGATTCTTGACAGACCCATGAATCATCTTGCATTTATATGGACTGGTTGAAGTTCAGTTATTAAACCTATACACTTGCCACAGAGCAGCTACTGCTTGCCATTACAGGAAATGGGAACTGTAAAAAAGAGGGACTTCCTTTTCTTTATCCTACACATTGATATATATTTTAGATCACGTTCCAGAAATTTGCCAATTGACAATTTGTCTTCAGAATTTACTGGTACCCCAGTGTTCTGTAATAAAAGCAGCAGCTCTTACATCTGTACTAGTAAATAGATGAGAGTGCCTGGGAGTATTCTTGGGTACTAATAGCAATCCGTCTGGCATGGTGCATGTCTGTGCAGTCTGACTGCATGCACATGTAGTTTTGGGAACAGTCTTTCAACTTTTCTGACTGCCTGGAAATCCTTCAAAGAATGTCATTAGAACAGGCCAAAAAAATGGTCTAATAACTTGCTAGCAGAAGCAGCTGAATTATGTAGGAAGGCGTGTAGGAAGTAGCACGATATGATGAAGAAGAGGAACACTATTGAAGTTAGCCCAGTGGACAAGGTGCCTCTTCCTAACCTTCAAAGTTATACATTAAAATTCTAAAACATGGAAAGTAAAACCAAACTTCCTTGAGATTACTAGGATTCTGCATTAACTATTTTTTATGGTTTTTCAAAGGTAAAGCTGACTCAGACCTTTCAATGATGTGATGTGTAGGTCTCTGTGCCTAAGGAAACCATGAAGGTATTTTTAAACATATCTGGAAGAATATAGGGTTAACTTGGTTGTTGTTTAGGAGTCTGAAGTTGCTCTTGTTAGCCAGCTGTGCTAGGTCAGTCTGGAATACATGAAGCTTGATTTCAGCAGAGATGTCACTTTTGATGCAATTAAAAAACTGTAGTAACTGCGAAAGGTAAGCGTCCAGCTTTCCAGAAAAAATCATCCTTCAGAATTTAGCTACAGCTGCAGCATTTCCTGTCAGATCCTGATAATTTGTTGGCAAAAATGAAAACATTATTGTTATTATTATCATTAAATGCAAAATGTATTTTTAAGCCATTCACAGCTAACTTTTAAATTTCAACATATTTTTTGTTACCCTTCCAGGTATTTGACTGCACTGCAGTGTGTTATAACCATGTCATAGTTATTCAGAATGTCTGTTGTTAAAGTACATACTTTAATAGGTTGTACATCACTTTTTCAAAATTACACCTCTCAAGGACAAAATATTTTACAGCACAATGATGTAGCTATTTTAAGCAGTATCTTTAATAACTGTACAGTACAGAAATTTGTTAAGGGTAAGTTTGTTTACAAAAGATTGCATTTTATTTAAATGCCATGTTTTTTAAAAAGTTTATCATGAAAGTAAGAATTATTATATACATTTGACACTGCTGCAATTAACCATTTAACAAATAGTTTTTAATTAAGAGCAAAACTTTATATGGTGCTCTAGATAGCTCATGAACAATTTCTCTTCTTTTTTTTTTTTAAATCCATTTATTCAAAATTACCCACTGGATCATTCTTAGTTTTATCTTGAAAGTTATCAGTTCATGATGAGTATTTGAAACTACAGGTGTCTTCACTTCTGCTGAAAAAATGTCACACGATATATTTTTCTTCCCTCATCAGATGGGTGAACATGATGGCCTATTTCTGCTTCAAAAAAACTCCATCAGTCAGCAGAGCACATTTTGTTATCTGTTACATAACTGTAAAGTGGTATGAAATACAATATGGATGTATCCAACAGCTTTTAGTCCTGTAGCATAGTTAACTAAAGCGCTTAGATCTCATCACAACTAAAGCACAACTTAATGAAGCCAAGTGAGCAGCAGTTGTTACTGTTATCTTTGTGTTTCAGAAGTCAGGTGCTTTAGGAGGAGAATCAGCCTACCGCTGAAAGCAACTATTTTACGCACATAGAATACGCTATTCCTGAGTATTTAATACAATAACATGAGTATACACACTGTAAAAAATTTCTAAGCAAAGGTTGGTACAATACAATTTGTGGAAGAAGTTTTGTCTGTAGAAAAATAACACATTGGAAATAGTTACTTTTGTAGTCTTCCCCAGTTGCGTACCTCTTGAAAGTCTGCAAGATAATACACATATGAAAAGGGTATATTAAGCCTGCTAATGATTTGGGCTAATAAGAACATAATTATTTTCTTTTATGCTTTGGAGGCAGATGAGAGGGAATCTAGATTTAGTGGCTTTTTAGAGGAAGAAGTATCTCATAGATTTTTTTTTCCCTTACTGATTTTATAGTATGTTGCTGAGATGAATTATCTTTTCTGCAATTTGTGTGATTAGAAAAGAGGATCTTTTTAATTGATCGCTACTCTGGCAGATGTTTTTCCAAGTCTTTTTCTGAAGTTATTGTGAAATCTCACTCCTTCTCAAGATTAACAAGCATTGTATTTTATTTTACATTCCAGAAGAATTAGCGTGACTTTATAACTTCGTGATTCTTTTATTATTTGATTTATTTTTCATCTCTGAGTCATGTTTCCTTTAGTTTCCTTTGGTTTAAAACCCCCCCGTTAATTTTCTTTAATACCTTCCTATTTGGAAGATCCTTGAGGGATGCTTTACTACACCTTTCTTCTTGTTTCTACTTTCTTTCTGTGTGTCCAGCTCTCCAATCTTTTATTGCAATATTGTCTGGTCACACATTGTAATAAATAGTTATTGGATGGTTTTGAATGGACTTATTTTATTTCTCACATGATACAGAACTGACCTTACTTAGGGGACAAAAAGTCAAATTAGTTGTGTTCACATTTATTTGGGTTTTTTTTTTAAGTGAAACAATTTTCAAAGTCCTATATATTCAGGAAATAAATTCTAATAAGTTTAAGAGCTCAAATGTCGTTCTGACCTTTCATAAATAAAAAGGCTATTTTTCTACCCTAGTAAGTTAAAACCACCAGACTATTCTCTGACACTGAGACCAGTGTGCATGGCAGTGTCCACTTCATTATTATTAAACTGGGCTTACCCTCCAAAACAGGGTGGTCACATTAAAACTGGTCTATCCTATCTCCCAAGCAGTGTTCATTAGGACAGAGAAATAATCTGGGAGATGCTAGTTGTCCTGTATCCAATGCTGGTGGATTGTTCTACAATTTAACAATGTAGGAGATTGGTCTTCTGTGCCTTTGCCTGAGTTCTGGCACTATTGAAATTATCAGCTGCAGTAAAAGCAACTGAGAGACACCATCCAATGCTACTTTCAATGGGGCATATGCCAGTTCTGTTTTCCCCAACAAAATTGCCCAGAAGCCTGAAGTTGTGGGCATGTCCAATAGCCCTCTGGGCACTGAGCAGCTGAACAGCCAAAATCCCCTTTGGATCCAGAAATGAGACATTCTTCCTTCATTCTTTGAGGGCTTGTTCTGATGTCAATACACAGAGTTTGCCTAACATGAACATGAGAAAGTTTCACACAATGAAACAGTGAAAGCCTCTTTTGCCCAAGAAAAAGTAGAAAGAAGTACTAATTGTGTCTGTTTTCTTTATAAAGCAAGCTGAAGATAAATGCAGTACACAGAACCTTTGGAGATGGGTTCAGTCTTCTTGTCTGAACAGATTCAGATATTTCCTGCTCCATGTAAGCAACCCTGTCCTTTAGGCAAACAGTTGCTCAAATGATTGAATATGTACCATTTACCTGAAATCTGTGAAAATAATATAGTTTTAGAATTGGACAGAGAGAAATTAAGGACAGATCAGTGACCCACTGGCACAGGGAAAACTGAGACCCAGCATCTGGTCCAGAAAATTTTTTATCTAGTTATAATGCACTGTAAAACACAGATACTTGGAGCATTAGCTTTAAACAGCTGGATGTTTCTCAGCCCTGTCACTGTTCCCTGCAGCTTTGTGGTTAGGGCACTTGCATTAGGGAAAAGGTAACTCTAATTTGCTTCAGGCAGACCAGTACATTAAATGTGATTCTCCTGCATCTGGGGAAATGTTCCAACACACTGAGCGAAAAAAAGGGAGGTAGAAAGATAATGAAACCATGACTTTTCTGTTTGCAAGGAAAACATGGACCTTGTTTTGTTTTTGAAAGAACTTTGGCACCACTCTGTGGAAAGAGATCAAAGCTAATCCTAACTGGATGGAAAAATTTCTGTTTGACCTAAAATTGTTGACCTTTGTCCTAAAAAGGACACGTGTCCTCTTCTTCAGCATTGCTCATTGCACATGAGATTTGCACAAAGGGAGTGGCATTTTGAGATGCTCATTATTTTAGGACCAGAGAAGTTTTATCAGTAATTTTTTTGACTGCTAGAATGAGTAAAAGTATGTAGAATTTCAAACATAATAAAGGCTTAAGCATCTGAAAGCTTGCATATATTTCAGTTAAAAAAATCCTAGAAAGCTCATTTTGCTTATCTCCTCACTTTATTCTGTCCATTACAGAGTTATCTGTGACTCTTTTTATGGCTGCTGTAGGAAACTTCGAAGACTGATCAGTACGGATTTCACCATCTATGACCATGCACAAAGGAATATTTAATCCATGGTGAAATTCGAATTCTTAATAATAAGCAGCACGTAATAATCTAATCTAATATATGAGTTTTCCATTGACATGTAATTTCTTTGTGCACAGAATAACTTTTCATTTTTTGCTATGAATGGACTCAAGAGAATTTTGCTTTAATTTTTTTTTACTGCTAAGGAGAAAGAAATAGTAAAAAATTTAGCAGTGGTTGGGTTTTCTTTTCATAGAGCAATTTAATTACTGCTTGTTGTACTAATCCAGCTTTATCACAAGAAAATAATGGCAGAACGGATCTAGCAGCTTTGCTTTCTTTGAGCCTAGTAGGACTGAAAAGACAAAGGAATAAAAGCCTGGATTTTCTGAGGATGCTTGTGGATCTGTCCATGTTGGTTTAATTTGCCCCTTTGTTTCTGAGAAAGTGTTACTTTCATACTTGAAGATGGGATTTGATGACTCCTTCTGCATTTCACTCAATTTTGCATTTCTATTCTTGTTTGTTAAAAGCCGGGTATTTATCAGAATTCCTAACAGCTTAGAAATCGGACAGAATAAAAAAAATAATCAAGGTATTATAAAAATCAGCATGAAAGCATTCTTGTAAAACATGAAATTCATTTCATGAATTTCTGGATTTTATTCAGATGAAGTATTTATTGCTGGCTGCCTATGTTACTCAAAACTATTACAGAGTTTGAAAATTGGCAATATCACAGCATGTCTTTCAAACAATCTTTTTCTGTTATTTCTGGGATTGGAGTACTCTTGGTCATTTCAGCATCACACTGGCTATTCAGCTGATTGTACAGACAAGCTTTTTAAAAAGGCTGTCTCCATTGCTGCTAATACATAATAATTTTTGCAAAAGTACCTTGGATACTTCACTATTGTTTTATTAATGGTCTATTTTCTCTCTTTCAGGCTGAAGATACTTCATCTGTGTGGCTTCTGCTTCAGACATGGTCAGGAGTCCATCAAGAAATCAATAAAAATGCGAGTCTTTAATAACCTCACTGTCCCAACCGCTAATGCTTCAGTTGAATGAAAAATTTTATATATACTGAGAGACATTTTTAGCTTTTAAATGTACCTCTGTTTTACAGAGAGCTATTATGTCATTTTGTACCTCAGTTTTTGACAAAGTTGAAGCATAAAATTGCAGGGTTTTTTTCAATATTATGCAAATTTCTTAATTGCTTTCCCTTGGACTACATTTTTAAAGATACAGATTATGCCTTTTCTACTTCAGAGGTTATAATGATGCAATATATCTAAGAAGTACAGTCTATTTTATGCCTGTTAATAAATACATTATCCTTAGTTTTTAACTGAGGAGAATAAGAGTGAGTCATATTCAGTAGTACTAAAAATAATACAGCAGGGATTAAGAGCATGTAGCAGAGGCCTATAATCTGCTCAGACTTGGCATTTAGCTGTGTATGCTTCGTATGAGGTACATGTCTGAATACAGTCGGGTAAACAGCTGGAAATTACACCAAAGTCATAAAAAGTGCAAATGGAGAAGCAGTAGCAGAAAGGCAGAGAAGGGAAACAAGGGCAGGGGGGAGAGTCACTGCCACCGCCTGTTTTCTGGAGACGTCTCAGAGGCTCCCCATTGCGCACCACCTTCTCACCATGCAATTCACCTGCCTGTGCCTCCCTTCCTTGATGGAAGGGAGAGAATGGGAAGGAGGTTCGAAACAGGTATGGGTACAAAAGGAAGAGATGGACCTCCAAGCTGGAATTATGATGCTTTGAGATATACTGTGGCTTGCAGAAGTGGTAATGTTTGTGAGTGGAATGAGTGGAAAAATTGGAGTAGGTTTAGTCAATTAGTTTTCATGGCGCTGCGGCTACATATGATACCTGTATGTAATACTGTTTCAATTAGATGCTTCTATATCATTAATTGATTCTATTTTACCTATGCTCTGCTTTCTTAAGTTTGTGTTAAAGTGCTTAAACAGTCCAAATGGAAAACAGACAAAGGTGAATAAGAAAGTTATGCAACCATAAAGGGATTCATACACTCTTTTAACCATCTATAATATTGGAAAGATTAGTTAATATATGCAAGAACTATAGAAAAGAAATAAGAACTATAGAAAAGAAATACTATGTCTTCAGAGATAGTCAGAAATAGTGTGCATGAAATATACATATATGATGATAAGGAGAAGAAAATTACTGAAAAATTGTTCCAGCATATGTTCTATTTCCTAATTTTTAAATGCTTGATAGTCCAGGCAAAAATCTTCCTTTATTATACATGTCAGTTCCAAAAATAATATGCATGGAGGGATTGGAAGAGTGCTGCTATTTCAGGTGTGGGATCTGCCTGGAGCACAGTACTCCAGCTCTACTGAGCTTCTGCACAGTTCTACAAAATTACTTGCTGAGATCACATGTATTTAAACAGCATTTAAGAGTTCTGTAGCTTATCTCCCTGACCAGCTCACTCCTCTGCTCTTTTGCTTGCTGAGGCGATGCTAGGTCCTGATGTCATGTGGTGTGCCATGCCTCCTGTTCCTGATTCCTCTGTCTCTTCTAATCTGCTCCTTTAACCTCTATGTTTGTAACATTGTCAAAAAGCACCTTCTCCAAATCAGAATAATAGGACACTTTGGTAGTGATGCAATGACTCTCTTCTTGTTCATGTGTTTCTTAGGTGAACCTGAAGTTCCTGAACATGATTACATGTTCTGTTCTGCCTCTTCAGCTGAAAAGATCCTCCAGCTATCTTGTGTGTTTCATGGCACAGAGAAGTAAAATGGATAGTACTGAGAATTGCACGTGGGATATATTCGTATTTGTGACTTTGGTTTCTTACTTATGAATTTATAAAACTTCTCCTCCAGGATATCCACAACCATTAGTCCATGGAAAAAGTGCTTTGGCTTTGCGTATTTTTTTAATTTAAAGCCAGATTTGAAGGGACACATCCTTTTAGAATAGGCACATCATTTCAGAACAAAGCACTGTTTTGTCATGGCCTGCTGGGAATCCTGCTGTCATGGGTTCAGCAGTAGCAGTCATTTTTCTCCTTCTTGGTAGCTGTTGCAGTGCTGTGTTTTTGATTTTGGGCCTGGGAACTGCGCTGTTAACACCAGTGTTTTCAGTTACTGCTTGCTGATGTTTTGTCTGGCCAAGGACTTTCTGAGCCTCATGCTATGCCAGGGAGGAGGGAAGCCGGGAGGAAGCAGAGACAGGACACCTGACCCAAACTGACCAAAGAGGTTATTCCATACCACAGCACGTCATGTCCAGGATGTGAAACTGGAGGGCAGAGACCCGGAAGGGTGTGGTGTTGGACGGGGGTTGCACGGCATGGTCAAGTTTTTGGTATTGGGGGGTTCGCTGCGGGAGGTGCACTGGCTGGGTCGGGCTTGGTGAGCAGTTGTATTCTCTTTCCTTGTATTTCTCTTGTATTATTACTGTGGTAGCAGCAGTGATTTGTGTTATACTTTTGTTACTAAACTGTTCTTATCTCAACCTGTGGGAGTTGAATTCTTTTGATTCTCCTCCCCATCTCCCCAGGACTGGGGGAAGAAAGAGGGGCAGTGAGTGAGTGAGCGACTTTCATGAATTTTAGAGACTTAAACCACGACACCTGCTCTCAGCACTCACTCAAATTATATTTTATTTGTTATGTCTGCGCTGTTGTTAGGACCATTTCCCTGAGCCATGGTCTGCCAAGCAAGCGCTGATTGCGTGGCATTGTGTAACACTGCAGGCAGGCATCATCTCTTTTACAGGATATATGCCATGGCAGTGCTAAATGACACACTGCACTTCATGCCAGTGTCTGAGATTTGTGTGACTTCTGTAACAGTGGAAACAAGGCAAAGACAGTGACAGCCACTGAATACACAAGGGGTTACCTGCACATGAAGGCAGAAATCTGACCCATGTAGGCATTGCATTGGCAATATTGCAAGATTTTTGTATGGCTTGCTTTAAAACAGAATGTTAATATGAAGATTTCAATTTGTTTTTAATGTTCCTTATTATTTGCTTGTATTACATAGGAAGAAACATAAAGCTTTCAAATAAAACAAAGATGCAGATCTTTGCAGTGGAAGGATCAAATCCCAAGTCATAAAAGTAGGGTTATATAGAAAAGTTTGGGAAAAGATGATGTTCAATTTCAGAGGGAAAAAAAAAAAAAAAGATGGAGGCTATGTATCCAAAGTCTATGCCCTCTACTTAGCAGTGCATGGTAGTTACTACCACAACAGATACAACAGAGTGAATAAGCGAATGAGCAGGATAAAAATTACTGAAAAACGTCAATTCATACACCTGCAGCCACAAAAGCAAACAAGAAGGTGAGCTTATTAATTTGAGCAGGAACTCCCTGTCTGTCTAGTGAGACACATTCAGCCCTAGATAAAGCCGTTCCAGCTCAGCTCAGGAGCTTGTCCACACTGAAAGCCAAATGTCCTGACTGATGAACAGAGAGCTGGTGTGTGTAAGCAACATGCGTTTGCCTCTTCAGATAGCTGAGCAAACCTTCATCAGACTCACAGGGGCTCATGACACTCTTTGAATACAAATATTTAATGGCCAGATGAGCAATCACAGAACAGAAGGAGTACTTTTCTTAAATTATTTCTGCTTTATTAAAATATTAGATTTTGCTAGACTCAGAATCTGGAGATGATACTACTTTGCTACTCTTACTAGTTCTACAACTGAGTAATGGAAATATAGTGGGAAATATGCATCAAATTAAAGTCCTTCAGGTATCTGACATTTTTAAGCTAAAATTTCTTTTCCAAATTACTTGACAGCTGTATTTCTCTGGATTTGAGGGAACATTTCACAACACATTGTACTGACTAGGGACAGATTGTTGGCAGGATTTTATGCTGAGTCTGTCTGAGCCTGACAAAATAGTAATCAAAAACTGTGTAATAATTTTCTTTGAGAGCATTCCCATTTCATTGAGAGCAGAGGGGAACTTTAGAGGTTTTATGTGATTTATTTTAATGAAAGGTCAGCTGGACTGTTTGTGCTTTCCTGGACCAGTTACTTAGCCTTGGGCTACATTTCTGTCAATAAGGAAACACTGTTTTGATGGTTGGATTTGTATTCTGTTTAACTCCATCACAACTTTGGTATACACAATTTACATTTGCAGATAGACATAAACAAGAGTGAGTGTGAGGGGAAGGAGGGGAATCTCAGTTCAAATTTAACTGCTGGAATGAAATCTGAGTCTGGCTTCCAGAAGGTGAGAAGTCTTTCTGCCAAGAAAGACAGACACCAGTTCTACACAGAACACTGAAAATCTGCTCCTCTGGTTTACTGATCTGAACATAGCATTTGCATTTTCAGTTTAAGCTGTTATTTTAACAGTGCACATTTCTAACTTACTGGTGATGGAATGGATGGGAGTGAGCATGTACTCAGCAATGTATAACTTCAGGACTACTCATAGTGACCAAGACATACAGAAACTTTGGGTTTTGGAAGAACTTCTTGGTTCTTCATCGTCCATGAGCAGAAGTGCTTTTACTCTGCTGGAAAACGACAATGAGATTTAACGCTGTACAGTGACTGCACAGCGCTAGGACTCCCCTTTGTTGCTGCGAGGAGGTGGGATGTGGTTTTAACCTGAGGTGCTCGTGAGCAGTACCTGCGCTTTTGGCAGTCCTGGGCAGAGCGGCGCGCAAGGGAACCAGCGCCTTGCCTGGCATCACCGGCGGGATAGCAGGGAGGAGGTCGGGCACCTGCAGGTCTTCGGCTTGGGACTGTCCAGAGGCACCCGCGGCCTTGCCCCGTACCTGCCGCAGCCAAGCGCCGCCACCTGCGGCCCGGCCCCCGCCTCCCGGTCACGCCCGGCCCCGCAGGGTACTGGGGCGGAGCAGGGACCGGCCCGCCCAACTGCGCCGACGGCAGAGAGGCGCTGCCAGGTGAAGAGTCCGTGGGTTACCCTGTCCGATCTGCCCTGTCCCGGTTAGGGTATTCCCGGCCGATGGATCCCGAGGCGACGGGGGACGAGGTATCCCGCCTGCGGGCCCTCTTCCTGGCCTGCGACGCCAGCGGCTCGGGTCGCATCGAACGGGAAGACTTCGCGGCTCTGTGCGCCGAGCTACGGGTGCTGCCGGCAGAGGCCGAGGCCATCTTTCAGCGCCTCGACAGTGACCGCGACGGGGCCATCACCTTTCCCGAGTTCGCCCGCGGCTTCCGCGGAGCCACCCGCTGGCGGCCCGGGGGCGAAGAGCTGGAGGGAGAGGAGGAGGCGGCGTGCGCCACCCTGGGGCTGGAGCAGCCCTGGAGGGACTTCGAGGTGCGGCTCGGGGAGGAGGCGAGGTACATCCCCAGGTAATGTCCGGCCCCGTTTGAGGCGGCACAGTCACAGCCACCCCGGTGGGCGTGGGCCTGGGACCCCAGGGTGCCAGGCCTGACCCTTCCCGGGGGGTCTGGCGGGAAGCTGCCTCTGCCGCCCTCCGGAGGGGGAGCGATTCGTCGGGCAGCGGCTTGTGCCGCTGTTGCAATTGCCCAGCTAGGGAGCTGCGTACCGGAGTTGAATCTGACCTTCCACCCGCCGTGCTTGCGGGTGTACACAGCTCTCCCCACGTCTGTGCCCCGGCTTTGAGGATTTCCAGCTCTTTTATCGGCGTGCAGCCTCTTGCTTGCTTCCTCTCTGCTGCTCTGCCAGCGCCCCACATGGGAAAACCCAGCCGGTGGAGCGCTCGGCATATAAGGTGCTGCCAGCTCCTCAAACGAAACTTTCTCTCCCAGATGCCCCCTGACCGGCTCAGCATCTTTCTTGCACCCCTGTCTTCGGGCTCCTTTCAAAGGCAGACCAACATCACCCCTGTTTCCAAGTACAGCTCTCGGTCTGGGGAGCTCACTGAAATCAGTGAGAGCCTTTGCCTTCAGTGTCAGTGAAATTAAGACAATTGACGGTAGTTAGGTTTGGGGTTAAACCAGGTTGCCAGGGGCTTGTCTGTACTAAGCTGGTTCCAGTTTACAGAAGCACATTTTGGTGATTTGCAGTAATCTGTCTGAAACCTGAGGTGCTCAAAATTAATATACAAATGCTGGCCATAAAAAGTAGACTGATTCTGCTTCATTAAAAATCGTAATTTAAGATGGAAAGCCACCAATCTGAGTTCGAGCTCTCGGCAGTTTATTAAAGGGCAGTTAGAAATACTACATGGGTATATCTAAAGAAACTGTGTCAAACTGTAGTGGGTCCTGGCTGTGAGATACAGAGAAGGTAACAAAAAGAATGTTGGTTTCTGTGTAACTTTTGTAGCAATCAAATCAGATGTGCAGGTTGAGTTTTTTTTTTGTGTGTTTTTTTTTTTTGTTTTGTTTTGTTGCTGTTGGGGTTTTTTTTGTTGTTGTTTTGTGTGTGTGTTTTTTTTTTTTTTGTTTTGTTATATTTATTTTTTTTTTTTACAGGAATTTGTAACAAACCAGTGGCAAATTTTTACCCTACCAGTCTCTATGCAGTGCACCTTAAAGTCTCATACACCCCAATAATCTGTTTGTAGCCACTTTTAAAAATGCGTTCAGATTGTGAGATTAAACATTTATTTCAAGACATTTTCAGTTACTTAACCTGCCACTCATGTGCACAGCCGAAGTCGACTGTTCTTTCATTTTTGGACTGGGAGAATGAATAACAATGGTTAGTCTTTCAGACAGGTCAGTAATTTCATACAGTCCTTACTCAGTTCGTGATGCCGTCCTTGCTGCATAATTTGTTTTCTGCAGAAAGAAAACAATAAAAGAAAGGCCCACTTGAAAATTTGTGGAAACAATTTGTGATGTAACCTAAACCCAGACAGAAACTCAATAGATGGAAAAAATCTGACTCATGAACAGTGGTGGCATGTGAAAGCATCTCTTTCCTTTTGATTAGTAAGGCTATGTCAGTATCTAGGTTACTATCTTTGCCCCAACAGTTTGAATATAGTCCAGTTGTTTGTCTAAGAGGATGGTAGGAGGGAAGTGGAATAGCTTTTGTTGGCTTTACTGTCAGACATGTCCTTATGTTTTGTTAAATTCATCATGACACAATGTCATATGTGTTATGACTCTTATACAGCAGGATTGCAAACATAACTAGATTTTGATAGTTAAATACATGTGCATCAGCTGGGCAGTAATTTGATGTAAATGCTTCCTATTAATGTTCAGCTTTGTAAATAGCTTTGAACATCCTTGGTTGTTGGCTGCATTTATTAGGTGTGTGTGTGTAAACGTCAGCTGGAGAACAGTGTGCCCTTTGTTTCCCTGTTCTTTCTCTTTCCTGTCCTGAAGTACTAGAAGCAGATCTGTGTTGCGGCCCAACTTTTTTCCATTTGTGGCCTGCAACTTTTTTTGTTCAAACATAAGTAAAATTTTTTTTTCATGTGAGTAGTCCCACTAAAATCATCAGGACCCCTTACGTAAGTCATGAAGTTATTGCAGTTGTTGGAGGAGCTTGGGCATACGATTGATTTTAAGCAACAGAAAGTGACAAAACCATGTAAAGTACAAACTGGTACTTCAGCAAAGTTATTTATTTCACATATTTATTGTTTTTATCAGTTTGTTGCTCTTTTTTTAGGGAGAGGCAGTACAGACCTTGCTTGGAACACACCTTTATGTTCAATAGTATAAACTAGTTGGTGTCCTCACATATGTCTTCATATGTTTGCTGTAACATTGACATTGAAAACCTCGAGAAAAGTAATTAAAAAGAAGAAACTGTGCAAACTGTTGTCCATAATTTTTATCTTGTTCATGTGTGGTTTCAATGATCTCAATCATTTTAGGGTTCAGTACCTTAAAACGCTGTGCTTTCTGGCCCTAGTCTAGCAAAACACTGGAACATGTGCTTTAGTGCTATTGTGGTTCATGCAGAGAGAAACAAGGCACAGCAGGTTGAAGTAGTGAGATAAAACCAGGTCTGAAGCCAGGAGAAAATGATGCAGTAAACATCTGTGGTCTTTACCATTCCTGAGCTTGACTGAGTGCCCATGGACATAAAGAGGAAATTTTTCACTGTGTCCTGGGTTCAGCAGCAGCAGTCATTTTTCTCCTTGGTAGCTGGAGCAGTGCTGATAACACCAGAGTTTTCAGTTGCTGCTTGGTAATGTTTTGGTGTGACCAAGGACTTTTCTGAGTCTCATGCTCTGCTGGGGAAGAAAGGACACACTGATACCAATACACATGGTTCAGCCTCTTTTTCTGCAACTGAGCTTTTAAAAGCTGTAAATAAGCTCCAGAATGATGTGTCAAACCCAGTGACAGATCAATAACCTGACCCAGTACTTGCTGTAGCAGCAGACATTAGATGGCACATTGCTTACTGCCAGGTGTTTCCTTGTTCCAGGTACTAAAATCAATAAGCATAGCTTGAATTTAGCTAATTTAAAAGAAGATAGTTTTATTATGGGATAGATCCTGCCTCTCTGTAGTTTGGTATATCAGTTGTACAGTTCTGTTAGCTTATACTTTAAAACATCCAAGTTTGTACTGGAGCTGTGGTTGTATCAGTTACAGTTAAATGGGAAGTGTAACATCACAGAGAACCTTCTCAGCCTTGCTCCTTCCCCTCACATCTGAACAGATCTTTTGGGACTAAGTTCAGTTAAATTTCTTGGTAGAGTGGCTCACTGTGAGTCAAGGTATTGTTTGTCTTACTCTTTACATATGCTTAGTGGGCAGTTATATTTGTAGCACAAAAAATGTGGAAAGTCTAAAGTCTTACAGGCTGATGACTTAAAATGTGTGAGGTCAGATTTTAGTGAATATATATCAGGTATAATGAGTAATTAAACACAAAAGGTTTCAGTGCCTTTGCTTTTTATGTAGTGAATTGCCACATGGAGTATACTTGTGTGAGCCATAGGAGATATGATTTATTGAGAATTTGGTATGTTAGTTTGTCCTCTAATGAGTATTTGCAATGGTACAGAAGTAGACAAAAAAAGGTAAGAAAGCTAATTGATGCACCAGGCAGTGAGTGATTCAGTGTATTGTGTGCCCTGGAAGGGGTTAGCCCTTCACCGTATTACTGGGTGCTTGCATTCTTTTTTAATCTGTGGCTAACCTCACTGGCTTGATATTTAAAAGATTGAAAGGTTCCCTCCATGCTGCTAAAGGAATATGTTCTGTATGTGTACTAACTACAGGCATGTGTCCCTTTAAGCATGCGTGAAAGTCTCCTGCGGCAATGCTTTTCCATTCCTTGGCTTGAGCAAAGAGTGATCCAGCATCCACTGGCACTTCAAGAGAAAATCTGTGCTTATGAATGCTACAACAGTTATTTGTGTAAATACAGGCCTGCAAATTACAGGCAAAAAACTTTCCAGAAAATAGATTTTAAATTTTAATGTCAAAGACCTTAAATAGGAAAAAAACAAAGACTTGGGACTGTGTGTGCTGTGTGCATTTTCTCTCTGTACTCAAGGCTGCTCCTTGAATACTGCGTTCAGTTCTGGGCCCCTCACTACAAGAGAGACATTGAGGTACAGGAGTGGGGCCAAAGAAGGACAAGGAAGCTGGTCTGGAGGACAAGTGTAATGAGGAGCAGCTGAGGGAACTGGGGCTGTTTAGTCCTGGAGAAGAGAAGGCTCAGGGGGCACCATATCACTCTCCACAGCTACCTGAAAGGAGGTTGTAGTGAGGTGCGGGTTGGCCCCTTCTCCCAAGTAGCAAGCAATAGGACAAGAGGAAAGGACCTTGAGCTGTGCTAGGGGGGGTTTGTATTGGAGATTAGGAAAAATTTTACAGAGAGGGTGGTTAGACATTGGAGCATGCTGTACAGGGCAGTGGTGGTCTTACTGTCCCTGGAATTATTCACAAACTGTGTAGATGAGGCCCTTAGTGATATGGCTTAGTGGTGGGTTTGGCAGTCCTGGGGTAATGGTTGGACTTGATGATCTTAAAGGTCTTTTCTAACCTAGTTGATTCTATGATTTTGTGTATTACGGGATCGCTATGGGATAAACTGAACCCTTTTAAGCCCTATCTCCGATTTGCCAAATATCATAGAAAATTCAATTGAGTCTGGAAAATTAACTAAATTAATATGAGCATGAATGGGTGAATGAATCTCGAGAAGAAAGCTTGTGCCCTGATTTCAATTTAGATTCTTCTACTTCTGAAAGCCGTCATATTTTGTTGGTTTACTTTTTGGTTTTGTGACCTGTTGTACTTGTGTGCCTTGTAATTTGGGCCGAGCTGACTATTCATTGGACTCTGATTTCAATGGTGCCAGACTGTGAGATTTTATGCATCATACAATTCCAAAGTGTGCTAATGGGATTATGATAACAGTTTGCCCCCAGTCATGTCATCTGGAGCTGTACAGAAAATGTGGACCTGGAGGACATGATAAGGAAAGAGTACTTTTTTTATCATGTGCTGCTGAAACTGTGAAAGCAGGCAATGCTAATGGGAAGTACTGCTGTGCGACAACAAAAGAGAGGGGCTCTGCTGCATAAAAAGCTGTGCAAAACCTGTTGCGCTTTTGCTGTCATGAGATAGGATGGATTTTTGCCAAAGTCAACAGAGAGCACAGCATTAACTCTTATCAGCAATTTGTGTTTACTTCCAAGAGATGATGAGCCATGATATGCACACTAGAGAGATTTCCTTGGAAGCTGAAGTGTGTTCCCTGGAGAGTTGGATAAAGGCAAATCCCGAGGAAAGCCAGATGCTGGGTCCCCCTTTGTCACAGTGCTGGAGACGAGATCTCTAAGAGTGATGTCTTATAATACATCTCATGACAAGGGGTTGACAAATGTGCTCTGTTGGAAGCATGATGGATGCCCTGTGTGTGTGCTAGAAGACTTTCTGAGCTACCTTAGGTTTTACTGCTCTTCTGTTCTTTGCTTTAATCAGAACAGCATCTGTGTCAAATAACTTTGTCACTGTAGCATTTGTTTTCTAGTATTTTCCTGTCACATGATTGTCACAACCATATTCTTTGGGGCATTCTCCTTTTCCACAGACTTTATCTTTCCTCCCTGTCCCACAGTTTTTTTCATTCCTGCTCCACTAGCTGCAAATTACTCCTCTGTCTTTAGGAGGGGAACAGTATTTGTTCCTTGAAAACACTAGAAATCCCCTCTGTGGTAATAAGCCCTTGGGCAGGCTCTCCCACCATTGCAGATCTGTTAGTCTTCTTTTAATGCAGCCTGTTTCTGAAGGGGCAGATACAGAAAAAAGAAAAGATAGCATTAAAAACACCCATAGTGCTTCAGGTTGAGAAATGCCTTGAATTTTACTCTGTGTTAACATTTCATGTAAATTCATTTTTTTTCTTGCGGCACTTAATCTAGAAGAAGGTGTTAGGTACTTAGCTGTGGCAAAAATATATCCTTTCCAATTTGAAATGGTTTTGGTTGATCTTTTCTGGTGGCATGTCCAGTGTGTCTGCTTTTCAGAAAAAGGTATTTCTCCACCTCTTGGTAGCACCCACAGGTTGTTGGTCTCAAGCGTAAGGACAATCATCAGATGTGTAATGGTTGATCTTTCTTTTGCTCCAACCACCCTTCTCAGGCCACAATTATGTTTCATCCCTTTATGCTCATACCAGAGGAGAACTGCTGCAAATGTTAAGAGTAATTTTACAAGCTGACATTCTCACTGGAAAGAGACCATTAGAATTTAGGAATGAGAGCACTTAATCAGCATGAAATAAAGTTTTAAGTGTAGTGGTGATTATCTTCTCTTTTACATGCACCTACAAAAACAGAAACTACGTTTTCCTAGTGCTTGAAAGATGTCTGGGTCAAGAAAACAAAGAGAAAATGCTTGAGGACCTTAAGTCTGCAGGTAAGAACATGGATAAGAAAGAAGACAGAGGTCAGTAACTGACAAGGGATGCTGTTGAGAAAGATACAGATGTACACAGAAGGGTCTGCAGTAACAGTCCTGCTGGGGAACGCTGTGGTCTAGTTTTCTTATCTTTCAATACAACCTTTGCCAGCTAAGCCTCACAGCCCACAGGCAGCTCCCACCTGAGTTAGCTCTTGCTGTGTTTTGCTGCTTTGTATTCCCCACAGTGCCGAGCAGAAAGAGGCCCTGAAATTGTGCTGATCACCTCATCAGTCTCCACCTTCCTAAAGAAGACCCAGGACAACATATGCAAATACCAGTAAAAGAAACAGTTGAACCCTTACCATGTGAGTAAGGAAAAGTGGCATTATAACATCACTGGCACATCTTCGATTCCTTCCAGTTTTCTGCTAGCTTATTGCACTTTGTACGTCTTTGGTGGAAAACTGCTGAAAATACTGACCTTGAGATCAGATCAAGAGACCCATGTAACATAGCATACTCTCTGGCAAGTACATAGAGAAGACATGTAAAATGCTGAGAAAATGTGGAGTCCCTCTTCTTTGATAAATTCCATCAACTCCCTCTGAGCTGCATTCATGGAATCGTAGAATTGTTAGGGTTGGAAAGGACCTTAAGATCATCTCTTTCCAACACCCCTGCCATAGGCAGGGACACCTCGCACTGAACCATGTCATCCAAGGCTCTGTCCAACCTGGCCTTAAACACCGCCAGTGATGGAGCATTCACAGTTTCCCTGGGCAACCCATTCCAGTGCCTCACCACCCTCACCATAAAGAACTTCTTCCTTATATTCAATCTAAACTTCTCTTAAGTTTGAAGCCGCTATCCCCAGTCCCTAATGAAGAGTCCCTCCTCAGCATCACTATAGGCCCCCTTCAGATACTGGAAGGCTGCTATGAGGTCTCCATGCAGCCTTCTCTTCTCCAGGTTGAACAGCCCCAACTTTCTCAGCCTATCTTCATACGGGAGGTGCTCCAGTCCCCTGATCATCCTCATGGCCCTCCTCTGCACTTGTTCCAACAACAGTTCCATGTCCTTCTTATGTCAAGTACACCACAACTATACACAATACTCCAAGTGAGGTCTCACAAGAGCAGAGTAGAGGGGCAGGATCACCTCCTTCGACCTGCTGGTCACACTCCTTTTGATGCAGCCCAGGACACGGTTGGCTTTCTGGGCTGTGAGCACACACTGATGGCTCATGCTAAGGTTCTCATCGACCAACACCCCCAAGTCCTTCTCTGCAGGGCTGCTCTGAATCTCTTCTCTGCCCAACCTGTAGCTGTGCCTGGGATTGCTCCATCCCAGGTGGAGGACCTTGCACTTGGCATGGTTAAACTTCATCAGGTTGGTATCAGCCCACCTCACAAGCATGTCAAGGTCCCTCTGGATGGCATTCCTTCCCTCCAACGTGTCAACTGAACCACACAGCTTGTTGTCATGGGCAAACTTGCTGAGGGCACACTCAATCCCACTGTCCATGTCACTGACAAAGATGTTGAACAAGACGGGTCCCAACACCGATCCCTGAGGGACACCACTCATTACTGGTCTCCAACTGGTCATTGAGCCATTGAGCACAACTCTTTGTGTGCAGCCATCCAGCCAGTTCTTTATCCACCGAGTGGTCCACCTATCAAACTGATGTCTCTCCAATTTAGAGACAAGGATGTCATGCGAGACAGCGTTGAATTCTTTGCACAAGTCCAGGCAGATGACATCAAATGCTCTACCCCTGTTCCTCAGTTCCATAGCCCCATCATAGAAGGCCACCAGATTGGTCAGGCAGGATTTGCCCTTAGTGAGGCCATGCTGGCTGTCACCACGCACCTTGTTGTTCTTCATGTGCTTCAGCATGCCTTCCAGGAGAATCTGCTCCAAGATTTTTCCAGGCACAGAGGTGAGACTGACTGCTCTGTAGTTCCCCAGCTCATCCATTTTCCCCTTCTTGAAAATGGGGGTTATATTTCCCTTTTTCCAGTTGTTGGGAACTTCACCTGACTGGCACGATTTTTCAAATATGATGGACAGTGGCTTTGCAACTTCCTTTGCCAGCTACTTCAGGACCCGCGGAAGGATTTCATCAGGTTCCATGGACCTGTGCACATTCAGGTTCTTAAGGTGGTCTCAAACCAGATCGTCTCCTACAGTGGGCCCACAGTCTTCATTCTCACACTCCCTGCATCTGCCTTCCAAGACTTGAGTGGTGTGATTGGAGCATTTTCTAGTGTGAAGACTGAAGCAAAGAAGTCATTAAGAACCTCAGCCTTCTCCAAATCCAGGGTGGCCAGAGTGTGGATCATTAGGCAAATGGTTGCTGTATGTTCAGCAAACCAAGATAACACGTTATTTGATAGGAATTAGCATAGCTGTGTGGGTTAAATGAAATTATGTCACTTAATATAATCTAAGTATTAGATATCTGTGATTTACAGGGTTGTTTTTATTTTTTTTTTCTTCTGCTCCTTCTATATTCTACCATGGTATTTAAAATCTGTTGTATTATAAATTGCATTATCATCATTACAGTTTTATTTTCTTTCTGAAATTCTCTCAGGAAGTCTGAGACCATCTGAATACTGTAACTTAGCCTAAGGTAACTCATGCCAACTTATGCAAATATTGACTAATTACACTCACTAATAGGTAATTTTGCAGACAACTTACGTTATAAAACCTTTGCAGTGAGGTAATTTACAGCCAGAGCAGCTCTTGACCAGAATACTTTACTTTTCTGGGTATTAGTGTTTTGTGTCTGTACTTTGTAGAGGCAGCAGAAAAGCGTGCATGGTAGGTGTTGTACCCATGGTGCCAGATGGTCCAATGGGACAGTTTCTTTCACGCCATATATCACAAAATGCTCTTTGTATTACTATTACTGAATACTAATGCACAGTATTAGTATTAGTGTGCTAGTTAGAGGGGTGCAGCTAAATCCACTGAAGTGATTTCAAGATTTCAGGAAAGACCGTTTTTAAAGGGCAAACCTGAGCATTTCTGATGGATTTTGCTGAAACTGAAGTGAGAGTATTCTAGTTGCCTTTTTGTCCAGCAGAAGGATACAGTATTCAGACTTCAGGAGTCAGCTTGGTGGAATCTGTTTGTAAAATCTTCCATGATAAATAATTTTGAATAACTAATGAATTTGCAATAAGAAATACCACTTATTCAAGGGGAACTGGAAACAAACAAACAAGTTGGGCAATATTCATTCCAGCTAATCTATCCTGGTGTCACCAAAGCATGTGAAAACAGAGGAGTGATTGAAAATATGGGAAGAGGCAATTCCTCTCATAATTATAAAATACCTATTGCATGTTGATGTGGGAGGTATATTACTACATCCTTCTCAAATCTTGTATGTCTATAAAATACTGTCACAGTGAGCTTCCTCCTAATTCATCACATATACTTGGAGTGATTAAATCAATAGCAGTCTTCCCAATTGATGAAAATGTATTACTTCTTGCTGGAGGCATAAGCGATTAAGCAGAGTCTCATCAATTTTGTTACGTGACTATAATTCCTCCTCTGCAGTAGTTATTGAGTCATGCTTTTAATAAAGACTTCCCATAAAGTTGCCATAGAAGCACTCATGTAAGTGTCACTGAGAATTTTAGTGGCCAGTTTTAATCTAAAAGAGCCTTCCAGCCCTTTCCAGTATCCTGCATAGTTGTGGTTGTATGGGTATTGTTTTGCTTTTTACGTCTAACTACTGCCTCATAAAACTGGGTCACTGACATATTTTGAATCCATCTGGATGGTAGCTGGTCACTGGGCTGAGGAGGAATAATAAATACAAAGAGATTTTTATATCACAGAGGGACAGCAAATTCTCACAGTAACAACTGTGCTTCTGCGTTGTAAAGCAGATTTTCTGTATGGTCGAGACTGGGCAGCAGGGACATACTGATTTCTGTCTTCAGTTCTGTTATGTGTATTTGCCTACACTTTGAAAAGAAGCTGCAAGAGGGAGTGGCCATGGCATTCTTGTAAAGAGAATGAAAGTTACTGCAACTTTCCACTGCAGAGGTACAAAATTATCCACTACAAATGTGTTCTCCTTCTGGTGCAAAGTACAGTAAGCAAAGATCGGACCAAGCAAAGGCCGGACCAATTGTTTGGTTCTCTATTCCCATCTGCATTAGACACTGTACCTTCAATTTTTGCTACTCCATTAATACTCTGTATGTTAGGAGGCCTCTGGTATTACCATTATGCATGTGCTATTTTTGACCATAGGATTTGTAGTACAGTTTGAGGTACAGTGTAGTTTTATGTGTATAGCTTTATTTGATTTAAAGGCACCAGCTGATTAATCCTGCACAAGATGGGGTGAGAAATAGGGAGTATCAAAACGATCCTGTAATCTTCTGAAAAATTGATGTAGGTCCCTAAGGATGCAGCCCTATTTCGGTGACCTGTGGTTTGGAAGAGAATCAAGAAAACATTTGCTCTAGTAATGAATTTTTTTTCTGTTATCATCAAGAAACAGTAATTTTCCTACTGTTTGCTTGCTTTCTAGGAAACAAGGTTATTAGCAAGGTTCTCATGGGTGAAATTTAAGGGAAATTTAAAAGAGAAAAGAAAATTTCAAAACAGATTTAATGTTTGTATTTCGTATTTTGAAAAATCATATGTGTTGAGCTAGATTGTGCTGAATTTATCTGCCTCGGAAGATGCATAAACCATCCATCTCACTGTGGCTAGTGCCGTTTCTATTTTACATGTGACTCATTTAAAGAATGCTTTGTATTTTCACAGTGTTTGAAGAAGTGATGTTCCTCAGCAGCTAATTTTGGATATGCATATGTCTGCTTCTGTCTAAAATTTGAAACTATTCTGGAATAGCTTATTGGCTGTTTTGGTGAGCAATTTGCAGGTCTGAAGGACAACTGCTGCAGTGCTATGAATTTATGAAATGCAGTATTCATTGCTAGCTCTCATTCCAAATATAAAAAATAAATGGAATTTCAAATGAAGACTCTACAGAAAATATATATGTTTTGTAATGTTTGAAGTACAGCCAGGTTCCAGCTTCAAGTCTGCCCGACCTAATGGGAAAGCAGTAGGAACTCTGTAAATGTTGATAACTTGAGACACTGAACACAGCTGCATCGACTTGGAAATCCGTTTCTAAATGCTACAGTTCTGCTGCACACTTGAAATTTAATTGAGACCTGGTGAACCCAAACCTCTGACTTATTTTGTGATACGCATTGTCATAAGAACTGTTCCAAAACACTCTTGCAGTAAACCTTTTAGTGCAGAAATATCACACTTGTCTGTATGCTGTAATAGCATTGAGTGAAAGTAGGGCGGATTTTAAATCTACATTTTTTTTCCCTAATTTTAATATTTCTGATGGTGCTGATAATGTCAGTGTTGTTTTAGTGCAAAAGCGTTGCTGAAGAAAATGTCCTTAACTGTGTTTCTAAATAAGAATTATTGAGTAAATCTAAATTTGAAGAGTTCTTTATTGATATATTATTTATACATAGTTCGTAGAATCTGATGTTCAGATAAATCTGGGCATTGTTTTGACTTTTTTTGAACTTTGATATAACTGTTTAAAATATATTTTGAAAAAGAAATTGTGTGCATACGTTAGAAGTTATTTGGAGTGCTACACTGAGTTGAACTTCTGGAAATACTGAATCCAGCTAAATCATTAGGCTATATAAAGGAAACCCTTTGCAAGACAGAAATGTGTGTATGCTGAAATGCCCCTGGCATCAGTGAATCTGTATTTCTTTGTGCTGATGTTGCATTTCTGCATATTGAAATGAACATCAGCATTTCAGCCTGAAACAGATTTTACGGTGGGTGTTCTGAAATACTTCAGTTGTTACTATAGCTCAGACTTCCATTTTAAACAATTATGGTACTTTTATAATACAAAAAGTTAAACCTTCAGTGGGGAAATCACATCGATCATAGAAGAAGCAGACTGCTGCACTGTTGATGCTCTATGGAATTGCTTTATGTGGGGGAAAAATGTAGAGAATATACACTGTTGATAAAATGTGCGTGATGAAGGTATTGAATGGCACTAACTCCATAAAAGACAGGAAAGCAAAAGCTGTCTAACAAGGAGGATCATTAATTCAGAGTCTAGGCTTTCCCTTAACAACAAAAAGAGGTCATATGTTCATGATATATTGGGTACTGTGTTAGAGTAGAACTTGAAAAACACTATCTTTTTTTTCATTCTGCCACTGATATGTTGCCACTGGCATGCTTCCTCCATGTTTCTAGACCTGATCTTCCCTTCTCCTTTTAAGTTCTTGAATACCTATTCAGGTACCAGTGTATCTGCACGGTAGTTGGCTTCAGTTTTCCTTGAAAGTGCAAGATGCTGTTACAACATTTCGTCTGTTATATTGCCATACGAGGAGTGCAGTTGGCTGGACCAGAGCAGTTTGTGTTAAACTGAAGAGCTATGTACTCATTTCCCCTGCAGCTTCCCCACCCCTGCCATGCACTGATAGAAGAAATGTAAATAATAGAAGTCAAACAGCTGAGGGAACATCAAACTTTTTTTCCTTGAAGGGAGAGATGGTCACCTCCCTCTCCCCTCTTTAAACATCCATTTTAGCATAGGTGGTTGGTGTTCATATCCATTTTAATTTCTTGAGCAGACTCCTAAAGCCATAAAATTCTTCATGGATTATGACTAACATTAGGTCCAGCAACAAATTTGATATACCACGTGGCTTATTCCACTGGCACACTCTTCAATATACCATGAATACAAGTACAAAAAAAAATGCTTAAAAGTTTTTTTCTACAATAACTATAGTAAAGTAGAGAAGCTGGAAGGGGAAACATAATATAGAGAATTCAGACATGCTCGTGAATGTTCAAAGTCCATATCTAACTTGCTAAATTTTAGAAATATGCAAAAAAGGGGAATATCTTAATTTTTAATACATTTTTCAAACCTGTCATAGAACACTGTTCCCAGTAAGTGAGTTAAAATGGTATCTCTTTTTTCAGACAAGAGCAGGTCAGTGTTCTGTATCAGAACATACACATAGTGGAACCAAGATTAATACAGCCGTATGAACATGTCATTAAGAACTTCATCCGAGAGATCAAACTTCAAAGCACAGAAATGGAAACTTTGGCCATTGCAGTAAAAAGGTATATCAAATTGTGTTTCTAAGTCAGTTATGCGGTTACTTTTTTCTCTGTCACACTTTTTTAGGTTAAAGTACTGGGAATTAATGCCAAAATATGTCGTATGGTATATTTCCATAAACTGAGTTAGCTTATGTGCACATACATGTGCATAAGCACATACAGCAGCTTGCAAATTACTCTTCATTTATGATTTAGATAAATCCTGGACCAAAGTTTTACTGGCTCTATTTTTATGTTTAATGGCTTAAAACATTTTGACTCCTCTTCCTTGGCTGTAACTTTGAGTTTTAGCATACCATACCCATTATACTTTCATTTTAGAAAACATATTTTTGCTTCTTCAGCTTCAAAGGGTGTATTTACCTGTTGTAGATACTCATCACTTGCAATCTCACATAATTACTGTCAAAACTGAACAGGACAATCTTGTATGTATGGGTGATGCAAGCTGCTGTAGTTATCCTTTTGAAGTCTCTTCAGTGAATAACTGGAGGGGCCTTTTATCTCTCTAATTTAATTTTCAAAATGCAGATGTGATGTATTTCATACAAATCATCAGCTGCCAGCTGTTATTTAGAATCTAATTTGCCTGTATTTTCAAATTAATTTGTGATTTTTGGTTCCTAACCATACCAGTTTCAAGGTCTAGGCAATCTTAGAGTCTTTCACTGTCTATCTCTAATTTGTTTCAGCTGAGGTAGGCAGATGTGTTTCACATAGTGTTTCCATCAAGCCAGAGGGCAATTGCTAAGAGAGTGTTTACTTTTAAATTTTAGAGCTCAGGATAAAGCGGCAGCTCAGCTCAGTGAGCTGGAGGAAGAGATGGAACAACGAATACAGGCTGCAGAGCATAAAGTCAAAAAGGAAGTGAGTATTTTATATTTATGGAATTTCATAATAATTTCATAAACTCACAGTGGTATTAAGCAGGATTGATTTTTGATGGTTGTTTTGATCCTGATGGGCTGACTCAAAGCTGCTGAAGGCTGGGCCTGAACGAAAAGAAGCTATCCAAGAAATCGAACACATTTTCTCTTAATGCTTTCCCAAAGAGGAATGGCTGCTCAGATGTAATAAACCAAGAAAAAAAGTCTTTTTTCTTTTGTGAGAATATGGTGGCCTAGAGATATTTATTTCTGAAACCATTACTAGAAACATATTGGAGATAATATGCATAAGAATAACAGTTTGTGAAATTGTGGATGTAAGAAATGCATTAATTAAAACATATACTAAGGACATAATTATTGCTTTGTAGGACAGACAATATACTGAATGTGTCTATATACTTGGTCTGGGTTCTTTCACCAAAGCATTTGCAGAATAGGAAGCAAAAGTCTGCCAACTTGATTTTAAATAGTTCACAGTATTTGACCTATGAAGGTAAATGGTATTCTGACAGGTTTGAAGAAAATGGAATGTTTTTCTAGATAAGAGGAAACCTACCAAACCATCAAAGTCACTTCTTTTTTTTTTTTCCTAGAAACAGAATATACTGTTAAATTTATTACCCCAGGAAGAAAAAAAGCACATAATAATATATTTAACTAATAATAATGCACTCTCACTAGAGATAAACTTTCCACTTCCAGAGACTAAGCATTTATGTTCAGAAAATACATTTGCTCTGGAAAATTTTTGTTCTGCAGAAGTGGTAAATCACTGAGAAAAGCCGTGAAGACTCTTTCACTGCTACAAAAAGATGACTGGGACGTGTGAGTATTCACTCACTCTGAGAACATCCACAGTTATGTACTATCATCATGTAAAAAACCCATCTGCTATGTATTATCCGCATCTAGCCTGTGTTTCTCATGCTGAAAAGTCCTCAAATTGTCATTGAGTTGCATGGATTGCTATTTTACTGTTCACACCTAGCTATAGATATGAAAGATGGGCTGTAACTTGTTTCTTACAGCTGTCTTTTTATTTTCACTCCTTAGTGTTCCTTTTAGCTCCTAGCTCCGCATACTCCACCTACTAAAACGCCCTGAGAGTAAATGTAAGGTATTTACTTTGTGGGATTGTACTAAGCCATTAATCTTAATGCCTGTACTCAAGGGAATTGTTTCTCAGAATGATCTCACTCATGCCATGCCACAATGACACTTACCTTTGCATGGTAGTATTTGCAGATTGATCCTATCCTGTATTTTGTTTCTTCAAGAGACTCAAATAGTTACCAAACACTACTTAGGTGTCCTGTATAGGTGCCAACAGTAAGAGAATCCAATTTAATCTGATTACTTTGATGATTGCTTTAACACACTCTTACAATTTAACACTCAGATGTGAGCATCACCTGCAGGAAAGGCCTGAATCTTGATTGAAATCCATACCTATCTTTTCCATATAAAAACTCAGCCTGTCTCACTGTCTATGTTATTGCTGCTGCATTCTGATTTCTTGTTGTCCCTGGGGAATGACTGGAGTGAGTTAAACACATAGTCATCTATAGCATGCAAAACATACTGTTTTTCTCATTGTGCTTGATGTAACTTCCTTTCAGAATCTCTGTGTTGATTAAAATGAAACTCAGAATATTGTTCTTGGTTTGATATTCAGACCAAGTACTATATAAAACTAAATATAGTGTCATCAGCAGACCTTTTCCTGAAGATAAGCTTGTAACTTTCCAGCATTTCTCAGTGAAAAAATGTAAAAGAAAGCCAGAAATAAGTAACTGATGGTGGCACAATAATGCTACTATTAGCACAAGACATGCAGAGCTGCAGGAGACTGGTTTGAAAAACAGGCGTGTATGTTTATGTCTCTGTATGCAATGCACACCTAAATTTATGTACAATAAAATATGAACATGTCTGTTTATCTTTTTCCTTAAGAAACTGAGAAAGCTAAGCACAGGAGACTATGACATAAGCAACAAACACTGAATTGTCCCATGACTTTGCTTCCATCTTACCATTCTATTTCTATAAATATTTTAGAAGTGGACTGGAATTACAGAATCAGAATCTGTGGATCTTAAGGGAGGGGCAGGTTTACTCAATGGAAAGACTACACACATTAAGGGGAAAGTGCGTGGCTTCCAAACTGATGAATGCATTTTTTTTTTTTTTTTTAATAACATTTGAAACATTTCTCAGCTTTTAATAAGATTAAAAATATTGCAGGAGAAGCGAAAAGCTGAAGAAGCACTAAATGAGTTGAGGCGCCAGTATGATACTGAAGTTGGGGATCTTCAGGTGACAATAAAAAAACTTAAAATGGTAAGTTGAAGTCATGGCAAGAGTTTTTACAGTGTATTATGAGATGCAGACCTTACAAAGTGCCTTCCCCAAGATGGATAATCATAACTGTAGCTTTTTAAATTGTTGTTTTTTAATTTGATGTATATTAGTAAATGGCAGCTGTAAATAATCTTTTAGGTTGTGTAGTCATTCTGTGCTGTTGCATTCATCCTATGTAATTTATGGAAATATTTAGGAAAGGAACCAACCCCCAGCCAAATTCTATGGCTGAATATTTTTTTAGGTTCATCAAATTGTTAACACTGCAGTTACCTAGTCTCGCATTTGTAACTTATTTGTAATATAAATATTATTGTATAAATTTGTAATTTATTAGAAATTGTCTAATATATTACCAATAAATATTTGTAATTTATAGATTTAGATGAAATTGGCAACTCAAATAGAGTAATTTACAGTAATATAGTGCCACAGAGCAGTTAGTTATTTCTCTCAAACCTGACTGTAGAAGTGGGTTTAAGTTCTTAATTTTAAACTGAAATTATTAGTGTAACTAGTTAGTACTAGCCTGAACCTAACTTGAGGCTGGTCTTTTCATTTCATACCTAAGCTTAAGGTAAAATAAAATCTCAGGTGTGAATATTGGTTAGTGTTATTTTGTAATTTGGGTTTAATTTTGACATTATTTTTTTGCTATAAGTTTTACCAGTATTATATCATCCAATGAGGATATATTTTTGCTTCTTCATGTGAATTGAACTTAAAAGAGCATTGACAGAAATGGAAATTTCTCACAAGAAACATAAGTGCCTACTCATACTGCTTACTCATGTAGTTAAGAAAATCCTGGGTTTTAAAAACTTTTAATAGCTTTAAGAAGTTTTAGGGGATATTTAATATGATTTCTATTACTTCTAATGTACTTTGAATCAGAACAGTCAGTAGCTTACATTAATTGTGCTTTTTTGTCTTATCATTCTAGTTGGAGGAGCAGTATAAAAATGTAAATCAGAGACAAGATGTGGTTGAATTGAAAAAAAGAATGCATGATATGTTGCTGGTAAGAGACGATCATCATTAATATAGTAATTTAATCTCCATTTTAGCCTCGGCAATAGAGTGGGGTTTTTTTTGTTTGTTTGTTTGCTTTTTTTTTTTTTTTTACATTTAGTACTGGTAAGCTACAAAATAAGTTTCTAAAGTTGTTGGTAAGTGTATGAGGATCTTTAACTTGGGAAAAACCTTGTTGTGCATGAATGCATACACATTCTAGGTATGACATTTAGAAATGGCTTGAGATGATATAGTCCTATTTTTGTGTAACTGAAATAGAAAAATAAAAATTCAGTGATTCTTGCATGCTAACTTACTGACTTGATATAGAGTTCTTCCATTTTCTTTCCTTCTTTATGCTCAGATTTTCTATTGTATCAGAATCATAGAATCATAGAATAGTTAGGGCTGGAAAGGACCTTAAGATCATCTAGTTCCAACCCCCCTGCCATGAGCAGGGATACCTCGCACTAAACCATGTCACCCAAGGCTCTCTCCAAAGTGGCCTTGAACACCCCCAGGGATGGAGCATTCCAATTTAATTTTGATATGTTTTGTTTTACCATTATGTCAACATGCTTATGCAGGTGGCTATGACAGCTAATGTCTAATGTCTTCTTTTTTTCTTTTTTTTTTTTTTTTTCCCAAGGAAAATCAGAAACTGAAGAAAGATCTCATAGAAGCA
Organism: Myiopsitta monachus; assembly: GCA_017639245.1. Taxonomy (NCBI): domain Eukaryota; kingdom Metazoa; phylum Chordata; class Aves; order Psittaciformes; family Psittacidae; genus Myiopsitta; species Myiopsitta monachus. Next base: position 42,179,613 of record CM029941.1, on the reverse strand, counting down.
CAGACAAATATAGCTTTTCTACAGAGTGAATTAGATAGCTTGAAAACTGAGTACGCTGATCAGACTTTGAACACTGAGAGGTAAGGTACTCCTACCTGATAATATTTTCACCAGGCGAAAAATATCTGCCGTCTGATGTGGTAGTTATTATGTATGCAGTTGGTAACTGTTATTTTGTAAATTTACCATCAATGAGAGGGCACATTTGAAACCCTGCAAAGTGTGTCATGACTGCAGTTCACTTTTCTTGTCAGGTTTCAGACAGAAAGTTCTGTTTATGATGCAAACTCTCATAATCTCGCAAGGAAGCCCATTGATTTTACTGGGATTTTAGTTGGGATTCAAAGTTACCATCAGACATTTTTTTCTTCCATTTTTTGCACTCAGATGAATATACGTGTGAATATTAGGGAGAATAGTTTTGGAAGTCTCACACATCAGTCTCCATCAGTTTTTTCTGAAGTGAGTGGAAGCTGCTTCTAGATACTAATTTAAAGGAGTGTAAATGACAGTTTCATTATGTGGCTATCTTCTGATAACAAAAAAGATATTTCAAAGGGAGAAGCAGCAGTTCTTACAACTAATTTTTAGATTTTTTTATTTTTCATTCCCAGTCTCTGTGGAGATATAATGGTAGAGATCAATGAAGTTACCAAATGATTTTTATGTATTTCAGGAAAAATATGAACATAGAAAAACTATATTCAGGAATATTTTGAAATGGTATCTTTTCCTCTCTGTATATTTATCACCTCTTATAAATGTTGACTGTTAAATTTTGTCATCTGCTAAAAGCAATATTATAAAAACAATAAAATATATCCTGTAAAGTAAAAATTATTGGAGGTATATATATCTTCTTTTTCCTCAGAGACCTAGAAATCATCCGAGAATATACTGAAGATAGAGATAATTTGGAAAGACAAATTGAAATACTTCAGTAAGTTCTTAGTAATTCAGATTTTTTTTGACAAACTTTATATATGTCCCAACCTATTTGGGAGTACATTTTTTTTCAAATGCAAAAACCTGGGAAAAAATCTGAAATAAAAAATACTAAAAAGGCTTCAATTTTCATGGAAGGTACTGTGCTCAACTTTCATAGAAGGTACTGTGCTGCTAACTCTACTGTGTTACTGAGTCACTAACTCTTCATTGTTTTTTCTTTCTTTTCCTAGCCTCGCTGATTTTCATTTCTTTATGATAAGCTTAATCAAATTTGAATCTATCCATGCTATATTACTTGGCTTCTATTTTTTATTGACTTTGCTGCTCCAGTAACTCCCTGTCCGATTGTTATCTGGAAAGTACTAAGTGCGTGCAGTTATACAAATGGTGCACAGACTTAGCTTTCAAGGAGGGTCACAATGAGCGGGTTTTTTGGGTATCTTTAGTTAAATGCTTTATCCTGAACGTACTCTTTCTTTCGAGCAGCTGAATCACACCTGTTCTTAGAGTCACTTCAGCAGTACCTAAAGGTTACCAATTCTGTATTTCAGAAATGACTGTACCAGTCTACTACCCCATAGCTGTGTTTTCTGAGGCCATTCCTGCAGTGTCTTTTTTCCCCTCAGCTGACCACAGACCATGGTGGAAAAAGAGAGACAGGGTTTTGTAGACTGTTAATGCAGGCTAAACTTCACAGCTCTTTTTATGTAGAATCATTTGTTCGAATGTACAACACACATTTCTACTTCCACATTACTCTTCAATGTAAAGAAAAGCAAAAAGGTTCTTTTAGGGTTTTTTTTTGGTGTTTTTTTTTTTTTTAATTTTAATTTGTGATAAATTACATAATATTCTGTTTACCTTACTCTTGAAAGTTAAACTGTATTTCCTTGTTAGATCAGCTAATAGAAAGCTACATGACAGCAATGATGGTTTAAGAAGTGCACTTGAAAACAGTTTCAGCAAGTACAACAGGTCATTGGTATGTATTTTTAATTCTGTTGTATTATATTAGAATGCTTAAGAATTAATACACCAAATGCAAATTGGTCTGTACTTCAGTGGGTTCTCAGAAAAAATGAATTTTATTCACTGGATTCACTCTGAGAATACAATTGTGTAGTTGAATTTAGTTAGATTTTACTTATGTTTTGTGAAATAATGGACTTTTGTTAGAACACAGCTACTTTCTAAGGTGCGTTGGAAAGCAGTGATTTTTTTAATGTGCTGACCAAATGTATCTGATGAGATGAATAAAACATCTGTTTATCTTGCACAAAAAGTGTCCTGGGTTCAGCTGTTAGTTATTTTTCCCCTTCTTAGTAGCTGGTGCAGTGCTGTATTTTGGCTTTAGTCTCAGAACAAGGCTGATAACACACTGATGTTTTCAGTTGTTACTATTAATGCTTGCCCTGATCAAGGACTTTTCAGTGTTTCAAGCTCTGCTAGAGAGGAGGGACACAAGAAGCTGGGAGGAAGCAGAGACAAGACACCTGACCCAAACTAGCCAAAGGGGTATTACAGGTATTACATACCACAGTTCGTCATGCCCAGTATAGAAACTGGGGGGGAGTCACCTGGAAGGCCAGATTGCTGCTTGGGCTGGGCTGGCTATTGATTGGTGGGTGGTGAGCAATTGTATTGTGCTTCGCTTGAGTTTATTGTTTGCTTTTCCCCTTTTAGTTTTATATTCTCTCCCCTTTTTATTCCATTATTATTTTTAGTGGTAGTAGTAGTAGTTTTGTATTATACTTTAGGTATTGAAATATTCTTATTTCAACCTATGGGTTTTACATCCTTTCGATTCTCCTCTCCATCCTGCCAGGGGAGTGAGTGAGCGGCTGTGTGGTTCTGAGTTACCGGCTGGGCTTAAACCACGACAAAAGGGAGTATGTTTGTATTGTGCATATGGAAGTCCCCTGCCACTGAAAACATGCTTTTTCAGAAAACTGGGTTTTTTTCAGTAGCAAGGTCTTAACCTAATTTAAACTTTTGTCCAGGCAAGTCACTGGGAAAATGGAATAGCAGGGGCTGCTGCTAATAAGGACCTCAGTCAGACCCTTTTGGGTCTATATAGGGACTATATGGGGACAACTATATGAGGATCTGTTGTAATGGATGAAACTCTGGACTCTCCAAAACAGAGAAAGGAAGTCTTGAAAGTTACAAAAGATTTTACCATTTTACAATATTGGGAAATCTGTTAAACTCCTAAAATAACGATCGGGCAGCCTTTACATCATCAGGAAAGAAGCTAACTGTTTTAGAAGGATGGGGCTAGTATAATGGGACTACAGAGACGGTACTGGACAGGAAGGAGGAAAATAGGGTCATTGCTTTATTTCAGCTTACCATACCAGTGAATACCAGCACTTTTTGCTGGTACAGGCTACCAGAGGTTCACAGCAGATAAAACAAAAGACACCATTTCCTTTCTGCTATGTCCCTGAAATGTAAGGGGGGCAGATAACAGAGAATACACAGGAAATTGTTCCCAGTGAATAAACACGTAAAGGGACAGCTGAATGTACAAGGTCCGCTGTCATGTGCTATCATTTGAGATCTCTCCTTGTCTCCACTACCTAACTCAAGAACTAGATGGTACCTCTACCGAAACTAGCTCAGTTAGTGGCATTTGCTATTTCACTTTTGTAGTCAACATGCCTTCTTTTTTTAACTATTACTTTTCAAGTTTAGCATTTCAAAGTCTTCAAATGTAATCAATGGAATCATCCTCTTGGAATTTCAGTTGTCTTTTGTGGTTGAGTGTTTGTATTTGAGTTTGGTTGAGTGTCAGTGTTAAGTGGAACAGTGTAGCCTGTCGTGGTTTAAGCTTCTAAAACTCACAAAGGAAGTCACTCACTCACTCACTCCCCTCTCTTTCTTCCCCCAGTCCCGGGGGGATGGGGAGGAGAATCAAAGGAATGCAACTCCCACAGGTTGAGATAAGAACAGTCTAGTAACTAAGGTATAACACAAATCACTGCTGCTACCACCAGTAATAATACAAGAGAAATACAAGGAAAAACAATACAACTGCTCACCAGGCCCAACCCAGCCAGTGCACCCCCCAGCAGCGAACCCCCCACTGCACCACCACACCCTTCCAGGTCTCTGCCCCCTGTTTTCACATCCTGGACATGATGTGCTGTGGTATGGAATAACCCCTTTGGTCAGTTTGGGTCAGGTGTCCTGTTTCTGCTCCCTCCTGGCTTCCCCTCCTCCCTGGCATAGCATGAGACTCTTTTTGGTCCTTGGTCAGACCAAAACACCACCAAGCAGTAACCGAAAACACTGGTGTTATCAGCGCTGCTCCCAGGCCCAAAAATCAAAAACACAGTGCTGCATCAGCTACCAAGAAGGAGAAAAATGACTGCTACTGCTGAACACATGACAAGCCTAAAACTCTGTATGTAATGGGCCTTTTGACATCCAATCCTGTATAAAAATTAAAAATCAATAGCTGAATATATATGAAAATACACAGTAGTAATTTTGCTGATGCACACTTTTTTTCAGGAAATATCTAGATGCTTATACTGTTTTCATCATGCTTATTATGCATTTGCTATTTATCTGTCACAGCGATTAGCAAACACCTCAACGGGGAGTACCATTTCTAGAAGCAGTCCTAAATTTAATGGTGGACAGTCTCCTCTAAACTCACGGTATGACAGGTAAGCTAGGTTCACTTTTATTAAGTTTAAAAAGAATAGAGCATCACTTGTCATAGAAGAGCAAATGCTGCCTGATTCAGACAGCCTCTTGCTTGGTCTTGGACTGTTTTGATTCTAGTTTTATACTCAATCTGCCCTTTGTGTCTCCAAGAAACTATAAAAATCTACTGACAACCTCTAACTTACTCAGTGTTTAGGAAATTAGCATTTTTGGTCATATCCTCAGACTGTACGTCTGCTTTTTACTTTTCTAACAATAATTGTTATTACAAAGGTTTGTGGGCCTAATGTCCTTCTCTGTGAATATTTATTAGATATTTGCCAGATGGTGCAATGCTTGCTCTGCCACAAAAGTAAGAAGCACATACTACTTTAAAGGAAGGTTCATGTGGTATGAATAAAACTTGATTCCCAACAGGTATGACTTAGTAGTATCTAAAGACAGAAAGAGGTATGAATGTACCAGGCTATGTTCATTGCCAGTACTTTGTCTCCTGACATCATCAGATCAGCAGTAGGAAATATTGATTTGCATTCTAACAGGTTTAAGAGCAATTTACAGTAGTAGGTATATTTTATTTTCTTTTTCTTTTTTTTTTCCTTTTTTTTTTTTCAAGCTTATCGTACATCTTGGTCTAACCTGCTTTAAGGTATGCTTCAGGTATGAAATTCCCAGCATTGAATTCATGCTTCAGTGAAGTTGAAAATTGGCTACTAAAGACCTTTTATTCCAGGGAAAGCCTGACAAGCTTAAGTTTGTTGTAGCAGGCACCCTTCTTCTGAATTTCAGTGATTTGGTAAAGGCTAGTATGTGCATGAAAAAAAGTAGCATGGGTGCTGTGATATTCCACACCAAATATCATTCTCATTGATGTGGCTATTAATTAACTTGAAGAGATGTAAATTAGATTGTTCTGGATGTTGCTGCATGGGATATTGGTGCCTCTGTCACCTCTATTTGGCTACTTGCAAGGAGGGATTATATTTGAGTCAGTAACAGCTTCATAATTAGGTGATTTTCCCCACTGTATTCTGTGGTGTGCCATTGCTCTGGGAGCTTCCAGCCCCTCTGGGAGCAAACTGCACAAGGATGGGTGCTGACCTGGCCTGTTCTAGTAGTTTAGTGCTTCACATTCATTCCCAAACTGGTCCTCTCTTCTCCACTGTGACTTGGAAACCTTTCCTGCCTGACTTTAATTTGTGCCTATCCCTGTCTTGTTGCGGGATCAGGATGACTGTAGCAGTAGCAAATCTTTTTAGAAGATTGGCCACTTTAAGAATGACTCTATTAATCTTTATTTTCTCTAGATTTATTTACACAGATAAAAAGTAGTTTTATTTTCTATAAGCCATACTACTGTCACTGCTGCATCCATTTAAGTATTTCTATATATATTACAGCGTCCAGAAAGGGAAGGGAAAAAAAATAAAGGAAAGGTCTTTGAAGGAAGGATGAGGGAAAAGAAAGGACTTTTGTGTAAAATCTGAAGTTTTGTGTAGCCTACTAAACTATAATAAAACACTTTTCAGTGTCTTCTTCCACCATTACTCCTTTCCTGGGCTCGGCTACCTCCTTTTCTGTGTTTATAGCTTTTATTTGCTGGTCTGTGTGCTTCTGTGAGCAAATGCATTCGTTTGAATTAGATATAGTACATCAAGGTCATTTTATGTGTCTTAGGATAAGCCGAAAGTAGCTAAACCATCAGCAGTCATATTCTGCCTAAGATGTCTTCATTGTGTGTAATTTTTCTGAATATTTTTTTTTAATTTTTTTTTTGTGTATGAATAGATAGACTTTCTTACAGAGACTCAGGAAATCATCATCAATAACATACATTAGGTAATTCAATCTGAGCATACTTAGAAATAGGATTGAAAGATAAATTGCTTAGCAAGACAAAAATGGCATTAATGTATGCCTTAAACTGTATAGTTAGGATTTCTAAGTATTGACTATTCTAGAATGGCATAGATTTTGTTAGAAAAAACAGTTGTGGAATAATTCTCCCTCTCCCTAATATTTTTTATTAGATCATCTCCTTCTTGTGTGGATGAAGATTATGATTCTTTAGCCCTTTGTGATCCTATGCAAAGGATTAACTGTGAAGTAGACAGCTTACCTGAGAGCTGTTTTGACAGTGGTTTGTCTACCTTGAGAGATTCAAATGAGTATGATTCAGAAGTGGAATACAGGCATCAAAGGATTTTTCCAAGGTCACAGTGTATGCAAGAAAGCTTTGGTGGTGATGCTTCTGATACAGACGTAAGTGCCAGACTTACTCCTTCTCTGAAAAAGACCCTTGATGGGGAGACAAAATTAGTTTCCTGGTTTTTAAAATGAAATAGATATTTCCCCAAAGGCCAGTTAATATTGTATCTGTACGCATTCAAATAAGATTAATGACTTTTTTTTTGAGAATGTATAAATGCTTATTCATCTTTAAAATAAAATGTTCTTTTTGACATTTTTGATGGATGTTTGAAGTAATAACTTCATTTTTGAAGTACATGTGTTTTTTGAACATTGTCAAACAGCATTCAGACAGAAGTTCATTCTCTAATGATAGAAAAGCAAATACTATAGCAGTCAAATAGGTTTCTGTTCACTTTCTCTTACGATGTGGCATTGAATGAAAAAACATTTATGAGAAAAAGGATACTGTTAATGCATACATTGACTTACACAGTAAGTCTCAGAGAATTTAGAAATGTAAAATGTGTATTGTGTCCATTTTATTGTTAGTAAAATGGGGAGCTTTGCTGATGACTACATAACAAGGCTAGTATCAAGCGCAGCAGAGCACAGGGTTTTATAGAGCAGATCCTTTGCTGTGCGTTTAGTAGAGACATTTAGTCTGTTTGCAGTTGACAAATGCTATGAATAGTGGTGATTACAGCTGTGCTGTATTTAATTTAGCTTGAGCTATTGCTCTCTATCTTGTTATTGTGGGATAGAGAGTAATGTGAGAAAATATTTTGTTTTTGTAAAATAAGTTTTGAAATAAAGTATTTGTTTATTGTAATTATTTTTTAAGCTGATTTTTCCATGTGGAAATTAGTTTTCTCTATCTGAATACTATACTGAAAGCACGTACACCATACAGCAAGCACATTTAAGGATGAAATGTAGGCTATAATGAAGAACAAGTATAAACAAGAACAAAATAATCAGAGTTTTTCGACTAAAATTGCATGGGTTATTTGGTCATTTATCTCTGTTTAATCCATACTGCAACAACAAATGTTTTAAGCAGTCTTAGCTGTGCCATTAAAAAAAAAAAAGTGTATTTTTTCTTACTGGAACTAACACACTAGCTTGTACTTTCAGGTTCCGGAGATCAGGGATGAAGATGCATACAGTCCTGATAACAGCAGTGCGGTATTAGACTGGAAGACCTCACAAGCAGTAAGTCGGAGCAGCTCAATTGTGTCAACAAGGAGATACATATCTGCTCTCGCACCTCAGGTAACCCGTTCTTTAGGAAAAAAAAAGAAGTGTCTGATGTGGAAAATACTTTTTATACGAGTTGAAACAGAGTGGTTCTTTTCATTTTCAGTCAGATGCAACCGAATGTGCTCTGAAATACCCCAGTTCAGAGAAGGCTTACAAGATTGTTCTTGCTGGAGATGCAGCAGTGGGAAAATCCAGCTTCCTTACGAGACTTTGCAAGAATGAATTTCGAGGCAATACAAGTGCAACCCTGGGTATAGTTGTTCTTAAAATTCTAAAGTTAATTTCATTGCTGTTCTGTGGAAGTGGGTGAAAAGATTACCCTCTGTAGCTGCTTGCCAGAGTGTCCTGAATATACACATGCAGTTTCTTAAGATGTGAGATCTAATTGAGTACTAAAGGTTGAAATTGCCTCACTGCTGGCTGGAGTAGATAATAGGGTATTGCTGTAATTTTATTTCTCTTTGCAAAGTACAAAGCCTGTTCCTGAACAGCATCAAGCACTAGAAAAGGGAGTTTGAGTGTAACGGACTTAGAAAGTCTGTATGATCCTTTTCACATTTTTCATTACTTTCTTGTCCTCAGCTCTTTCCTCTTTTCCTTAGTGTTTCATACTACCATTTCATGTCTTTTATGTATTTGTTTTTTTTTTTTTTTTTTTTGCTTCAGTTTCTTCAAAGTGTTATGGAAGCTTTTGTTTAAATGCAGCTGGAGGGTTTTCTGACTTTTGTGTATTATTACAGCTGTCAGCTGACAAACTTTTTTACTGATTCCAAAGACTTAATTTTTTTCCTCTAATTAAATCATAGTTATGTATTTATTTTATTGCCTCTGAGTCAGGATTTTTGTTTTAATTTATCTTTCTTCTTTTTGGCAGTTGAAATAGTCTGTTTATAAAACATTTTCTCTTCCATAAAACTGCTTGGAGAAATAAAGATGTTCTTGTTTTCTGGTCACAATGACACATTTGTATTAATGTTCCTGGAAAATATGTGGGTAAAATATTTCTGTAAATATTTTTCCAAAGATAAATATGTTCAGGGGATTATTGCAGTTCAAGGCTATGTTCATGACTCAAATCTCATAATCTGTTAAAAGAGATGAATTTTGACATAACTCGTATATGGCTGTCATGGGTTCAGCAGCAGCAGTCATTTTTCTCCTTCTTGGTAGCTGGTGCAGTGCTGTGTTTTTGATTTTGGGCCTGGGAGCAGCGCTGATAACACCAGTGTTTTCAGTTGCTGCTTGGTGGTGTTTTGGTCTGGCCAAGGACTTTCTGAGTCTCACGCTATGCCGAGGAGGAGGGGAAGCCGGGAGGAAGCAAAGGCAGAACACCTGATCCAACTGACGAAAGGGGTTATTCCATACCACAGCACGTCATGTCCAGGATGTGAAAACCGGAGAGCAGAGACCCGGAAGGGTGTGGTGGTGGTGTAGTGGGGGGTTTGCTTTTGGGAGTGCACTGGCTGGGTCGGGCTTGGTGAGCAGTTGTATTCTCTTTCTTTGTATTTCTCTTGTATTATTATTGGTGGTAGCAGCAGTGATTTGTGTTATACCTTAGTTACTAGACTGTTCTTATCTCAACCTGTGGGAGTTGCATTCCTTTGATTCTCCTCCCCATCCCCCCGGGACTGGGGGAAGAAAGAGAGGGAAGTGAGTGAGTGAGCAACTTCGTGAGTTTTAGAGGCTTAAACCATGACAATGGCACATAACTTGATATTTTCTGTGGGGTTTTTAAGGTTATTGACGTTTTTTGTTTCTCTATACACATTCTTTTCAGGTGTGGATTTTCAAATGAAAAGGCTAATTGTTGATGGAGAACCTACGGTGCTGCAACTGTGGGACACAGCTGGGCAGGAGAGGTTAGTGATTCTTTGCACTTACATAATTTCAGTTGCTTTGTTTCTAAAAGGTGTTTGTCTTTTTCCACCTAGGTAAAAAAAATACACTCTAAATATTAAATGACCCTACAGTAAGTTAGTTTGGCCATGTGCAAGTGTGTATAACAGATGTGATTTTGCTCTGCTGAGACCCATGACAGGTGGAACATTTATTTTTTAGCCATGGTGATGCCTTAGGTAATCTTTTCTGTCTGCAGGGACAAATAGTTGAGATTCATCACAGCATTAATTAATTAAATCCATGTACCCCTCTCTTGCAATACAAAAAGATGGAGTAGATGTACATTGTTTCTTCCCTCTTTGTCCTCACAGACCTGTATTTCTGCCCAGGCTTTATCTTAGAGATTCCCTTTCTTTCACCATCCTCTCCTTTCCTTGAAAGTCCTGATCCTGATTTGCATTGTATTAAGGGTATGAAAACTTCTTCCGGAAGACTTTAAACAGACTTATGGTGAAATTATCCAGTTTGATGAATGTATTTCCAAGGTCCTTCAAATTATTGTGTAGAGTTTCCTCAAAATCCTATGACAAATTTACTTGAGAACCATTACCTCTTTACTAATAGTTTTTGGGGCTTGTTAAGAGATTAATCTAACACCTTGGAAGTCAATTTAATCTGTCCATTGACCAAGATTTGTACTGGGCTGCCTGAGCTTATTTTTGCCTGTATGAGTAGTTATGTGAAGTAGGTAGTTAGAGGCTCTATTGTTCTCCTCCCACAGAATAAATTTATGAAGAATATTTTAAAATATATCCTAAGTACCTGGTTGCTGTTCTTGGTTGTTAAGTTGATTGTGTTACAATAGTGGCAAAGACGACTGTCACTGATGAATTAATTCCAAACTATTGGTTTCATATGTTTTCAAATGTAGCAGAATAACCCACTCAATTTCTAAAGTTGTATGTAAGTGAAAAAGCCTTGTTCCCTAACCAAAATTCCACTGTAAAGAAGATTCTATTTTATAGACACAATGTAGGCTACATTTTTGTTTTGATATAAAAAATTATGATTGATGTTTAAGAAAGGATTCTGTGGGTCCTTATGGCACATTTATAGGCCTACAGGAGCAGTTTTCAAGATCTACTTACAAAAGAAGCTATGAGAAAACTCATCTTGTAGTGTGGAGGGCATCCTCCTCAGTAGTGTAGTAAAGTAATGTGGTGTTCTTATAATGTTAAATTGAATTATTTTTTGATGATGTGCCCATATGCAAATTTTCTTTCTCTGACAGATTTCGAAGTATTGCAAAGTCATACTTCAGAAGAGCAGATGGTGTCTTACTGTTATATGATGTAACTTGTGAAAAAAGCTTTCTTAATGTGAGAGAATGGGTGGATATGATTGAGGTAAGAACCTTAAGTATGTGCAAGTTACAAGCAATGTTTCACTGCATTTTAAACTTTATTATTTATCAAATTTGAGTATCTGGATGTTGGATTTAGCCAGACTGCAAACGTGCATAGAAGTAAAAGCTATGTGGAAGTTCTAAATGTGTCCTGACATATTCAGTTAGTGCTAAAACTGATACATGTTTTTGTATAAAAAGGTGTCATGTAATCACACTCTTCCCATTCAATTCCTTTTGAAATCAACATGACAGCCCACTTCAGATACTCTCTTATGGATGGCTTGAGTATTCCTTGGAGTCTTTGCATTTTAAAACAATGTGTTAGATTCTGTAAATTAGGTATAGTTCAAGTGAAATTTTGAGTATATCTTTCTACTATTACTTCTTGTTTGTGTATTTGAATACAAATTTGCATGTAACGTAGCGCATTTTTCTCTCATACCAGAAGTATTTAATAAGAGCGAAAGAATTAAGCAAGATCTTTAATTCATCTTCTGAAAGGCATTTCTTTTAATCATCTACAGGAGTTTGACACTTTCCCCACTGTAATTTTGTTACACAGCACTTGGGTATCGTAACCATTTCCATTAGGTTAACTTAACATACAAAAGCCCATCTCTGCAGGCTGATGTTAAATATGAACTAGCTCATGATTCTCAGCATCTGTCATTTTTTGTGATAATGCGGAAAATTATTTTTGTGGGAAGAAAATCAATATGACATGATGATGCTAGTTACTTTTTTGTTTTCTGAGTGGTCTAGCAATAAGGAAATAAAATCCTTTTTACAGGATGCAACTCATGAGAATATTCCAATTATGATGGTGGGTAACAAAGCGGATCTCCGTTCTGTTACAGAACAAGGACAAAAATGTGTTTCTGTAAATTATGGAGAAAAGCTGGCAATGGTAAGGTCCAAGTCTACCTCTTTAGTATAAAATGGTCTTCAAAACTTGAATCTGAGAACCATGTGAGAAACAAGTAAACAGAATTAATTTTCTGGTCATTTGTTCAAACGTAGCAATTAGGATTCATGGGTATTTCTCATGAAAACTATCCTGTTTATTCACTGGGCTAAATCTCAGCTCAGTATTCACTAAGCTGCACTTAATTTTTGGCTGGGATAGTTTTCTCAGCCTTTATGGTGAAAAAGTAGATGGACTAGGGGACTGATGTTTGATGCTGCCAAAGAGAAATCATCAGTACAAATACAAACCACACAAGTGAGCATACGAGGCTTTTACCTAGCTAGTGTCTGTCCAGCTTTTGAGAGGAATATTTTCATCTTCAAGAGGCTATCTTGTATTCCTGTGGTGTCTGCAGAAACAAAAAAGGAACTCTCTGCTATAAATAGAAGTCTGGACAAATTTTGTGCATGTATTTATATGGGGGATAAGGGATGCACATATCTCCTATTTTGCAGAAAAAAATATAGAAGTTTTAATGTCTTGAATTTCTGAGTCCTGGTGCAATTGATTGATGATACAGATGTAAGTGTCATGTCTGAATGATATTTCTGGTTAACTTAGAATACCAGATACTGTAGTTCATAAGTAGTTAAGAAGATGGATTCAGTAACCTGTCTTAGCAACTCTCTTCCTATTTTGCAGTCTTGTGGACAAGATTTAATTTGGACATTAAGCCTATGATGTGTTTTTTGTTCAGGTTGTTAATTCAGAATATACTGAATATAAAAAGAATACAATTAGAAAGTAACTACTGTTTGTTTTTTTTTTTTTTTCACGGTACTAATGTGAATATATTGGAGAATGAAGAGTGTGAGATAAAAGTCCTGTTCATTTAAATATGTGTCATCTTTCTTTGTGTTGTTGAGGAAATAATTTAAAATTGAATATATATGTTCACATGGAATCCATTTCAGATTAGTTAAACATTTATTTTTACTTACAGACTTATAATGCACTATTCTGTGAAACAAGTGCTAAAGATGGATCTAATGTTGTAGAAGCAGTTCTTCATCTTGCTCGGTAAGTAGCTATGTTTCCGTATTTGAATAAACAAATCTTGAGTATATTTAATGAAATGGATGTGATATGTGAATACACATAAAAAGGTTCTTTGTATTTTTTTTGTATTTTTCTTTGTATTCTTTTTATTGTGAAATATACATTTGTGTATTATTATGTACTTGCACATCATGCACATTGCACATGTACATCCAAAATTGTACCAACATAAAATTCAACAAACTGAATTTAAAGATTAATAACATATTAAATCTTTATAGGTAACTACAAGGTAGGATTTCTTCTCAGTTTAAGCAAGTAAAATTTTTGCTTGCAAATGTTACAAAGGTCTCTTGATAATTAATATTTAAATTGCAGCTCAGTTAAGGAGCTCACAATTTTAAAACCTGGTGAATTTACTTTCTTAATTATTTCCTAAATTAATTTCAAGTACATATAATTATATATAATTCTTAATTCTTTTACATATATTCTCAGTTTTATTACTGACCATTCTAATCCTATGTATATTCTTTGATGTCCCTTTCTCTAAATTATGTAAAAGATAGAATTTATGATCCATTTAGCAACCAGGTATTTCTGTGATAATGTGTGAGCCAAACATTACACTTCTACTACCTTTTCAAACAAGTCTTGGTTATAATGTAATTTATTTGTCTATCAATGTCAGTGTGAACTTAGTGGCCAATTTGTTAAATGTCATGTTGCAAAGAACCTGGCCTTGCAGCTGTGGATTAAGAGGTTAGAGAACATATACAGCGCAGTTATATAACATTAATCATAGCTGGAAAATTATCTCTAATGCTTAAACATGATACCTTTGTTTAACTGTTTCAAGGATAAAAAAATGTTTTGCCACTTAGAGCCTCTCTCTTCAGAATCTCAAAAATAAAATTTTCTTCATAAAGCACATTGGTGCTCGTATCGTCTAGACATTACCTGGAACTTTGGTCTGGAATGATTGCCTGCAATTTCTTTACTCAAGTATTAGTAATTTGTATTCTTTGAAAGAAACACATCATTTTGATATTAACATTTCATTATCATTATGGTGAATAATACAGTGTTCTTAGAGCTACTTTATGAATTTATTCTACCAATATGAGGAGAGTTATTTTGTATCAGAAATAATTATATTTCTAGCACTAGCTATGATTTGTGTAGAAATACTGATATGATTCCCAAGTTTGAAGCTTAGGAGACATGTTGATTCTGCGCACTAAACCCCAGAGTTTTGACTACGCAGTCCATGATGGTGAGCTCTGTAATATATATTGGGGGAAGCAGAACAGTGAGCATGAATGAAAATATATTAATTGAATGCATTTTTTTGTTTTTTGGATTTCTCTACAGCGAAGTGCGAAAACGAAGTGATAATCAAGATGATAGGAAGTCAGTAACCAGCTTGGCTGGAACACCTGTCAAAAAATTAACGCTCAAGAAAAACTGTTGCAATGTTTAACTGATACTTTTCCTAATCTAAATAACTTGTATGTTTTTTTTTTAAAAAGGTTAATGAAGGATGTCAATAATGTATTCTTTTAATTGTGAACTTTCCGTTTGTGTATTTAGAAATTGCACATCATGTTAAAAATCCAAACTTTTCTCTCCATTCATATCTGTGCACTTGCTGTGTCCCATAGGCTTTGGTTTCATTTTTTTTAAGTAGTGTAAGTCAAATCAATGCTATGGTTGTCACTGCATATAATACTGCAATGCATATTATCATCTTTACCTGCTTGTTTCTCTAAGGGCTCAAGATATCTTATGTACAGAACATTGTAATATGTATCACTCATAGGAAAAGAAAAATATTGCAGCTTCAATTTTTTAATCTTTTTGTTCATGCCTGCTTTTGTAGTTTTTTGGAAGTCTTAAGTTATATGCTGATGAAACCTTTCCCAGGAAAACCCCAAAACATTGAAAGGTTGTCTAGATCCAAGTAAACCCTAAGTTCGGGGCACAAAGCAGAATGGTCTCTGTCAGGTTAAGACAGTAGCAAATACATGGGGTTCTGGTGAAATTTTGCAAAATCTAGTGAGTTAGAATTTATTTAATTTGGGAATTGGGGTTTGATTCAGAACTGAGAAGTAGACTTTACATCTGATCCTACACAGCTCAGAAGTGAAAGGAACATTTGCATGGAACATTACCATTCAAAATTCCGGAGAGACTATAATACTTGTGATATGTAGGATTACTGAGATGAATTAATGATCCAACACCTGCCTGTTTGTTTAGATTAGATCATTATTAGCATTACAGAGAGATGCGGGTTGTAATTTTTCCCTTGTTTGTCTTATCTTCCATTCAGACCCTAATTGAGGGATTGTAGTGGTACAGAGGAGTCTCTTTTAATGGATATTCTTGATGCATTTTTTAAGTTTTAAACTTGCAGGTGAAAGCATTGCTGCACATGCATGGAGATCTGTTTAAAATCTTCATTAAGAGAAATACCTGAAATGAACAGCGACCACTTACCTTAATTAGAACTCCTTTGTCTGATTTAAGGAAAACTCTAAGAAACTCACCAGTGGGTGGTAGCTTTAGGTCTCAGCATCTCTAAAACCTAAGTTATTATTGCTTGTAACAGTTCCCAACAACCCTGTAGTGTAGTAAAAATCGTAGGTATTTCTACAGTTAACAGTCATGATCCAGTTTGTCTCATCTTTCACAAATTTTTGTTGGACTGGGATAGGGCCCCTTCAGAGCTAGTAAGTTGTTTCTGTCTTCTCTGTGTATATTAGTAAAACATCTCCAAGCTGACACCTAGCCTGGTAAATAAACCTTGGATAAAGTTTTATAGAGTGATTGAAAACCCATATGACAAGCAGCTGTTACTGCATTTTATCAGCACTATAGCTGAATGTTGTACAGCCTGTGCTGCATTACCAGTTTTATAAAATGTGGAGTTCTCAGAAACAGGATGGTTCAGAATTAAAAAAAAAAAAAACAACCAACCAGTTTTAAAGTAGGAAGAGCAGTGTAATTAGGCATCCTTTCAAACCTTGAGATCAGAGCAGTTAATCCTCAGGTAATAAGCTGAAAGATTGTTCTTAACAAGACAGAGAAATCTAATGACAAAAGGAATGAGGCATTTTATTTCACTGCATTGTATTTCAACCCTAGAAGAGAAAACATGTTTGTTTTCTTTTTTTGTAGTACTAAGGAAACCTTTACACACTACCTTCTTCCATGCAGGAAACTTTAGGGTTGTAGCATCCTCCCACCCAGCAGTACAAGATGCCTCACTGTAATCCTGAGACTTACTTAGAGCAGGTGGCAGAGAATGAAGGAGGCACAGGTGTATCAGGAATATGCCTGATCATGTATCTGTTGTTTACTTTTGTTGTTTTGTTGTTTACCTTGTATTATTTAAGCAACAAAATTGCAGCTGTAATTAGCTTCTCTGAGGAAAACCACACTTCACTGAGTGCATTGCTGAGGGCCTTTTCTGTGTGGGTTTGTTTGTTTGGTTTTTTTTTTGTGCAAAAGCCTCTCTCTCTCTCTCTCCCCAAAGGAGTGAAATGGAAGTAGATTAATGTAAGCTTTATTTGCAGGTAGTTCTTCATGCAGTAGTAGAGAGGAGAGTGGGAGATGGTCCAGCACTTGGTTTCTGAAGTGTAAGCTTACACATAGGCATTTGCATTTTCTCAGAGAAAAAAGAAAAGATCATGATTATAAGCTGTTACCTGTATTCTGAAATATCGCTCCGTCAGCATTACTAACTTTTGTTAACTTGTTTACAGAGTTTAGACTGAGGCTCAGCATTCTATGTGTGTCCAGTGAGCCACAGCTCTGTGGTCTTAGCCTGTAGTAGATAAGGTGAAATATATTAGTCTAAATCTTGTTGACACACCTGCATGAGCAAAACATTTTGGTTGAATTCACAAACTCACGTAAAGTTGTTAGAAGGATTTCTGGAAGTGGTTTTGTTCAACCTTCCAAGCACCCAGGCACTGCTGCCAGCCTTAGATCAGGTTAGTTGTGGGTTTGGCTAGCCAGGCTGTGAAAATCCCCAGAGACTGCCACCATTCTTGGCAGCCTGTTCCCATGCTTGCACTCCACTTCTGGATAAAAATTTCTCCCCGTGTCCAACCTCAGTTTCCCAAGTGGCCACAGATTTGTAGCCATTTCCTCTCATATCTTCTCCTGCTACCATGAAGGGTTTGGCAGTGATCTTGGTGACACCCCTTTCAGTATTTGTAGGGTGTTTGATCCTACTTGGCCTTGTCTTCACCACTATAGTGACCTTGTTGTGAGGTACCTCTTGTAGATGTTGCTATTGGTACCTAGGGTTGGCATATCCCAGCGTCGGAGAATTGACAGTCTGTGTGTGTGTGCAGTAATTCCTTTTCATACCTAAGGTTCTTACGGTATAGAGAGTGCCATGTGAATGTCCATGCCTGTAGAGAGCCTGGTTGAAGGATGTGAGTTCAGGGACCTGCCATCACATCTGTTTTTTCTCTCTCTGGAGGATTTAGCTATTGCTATTTTGGGTACTTTCTAGATTTATTTTAATAACCAAACTCTCTTTTATGTTTTTTGGCCAAATTACATAAACTGAATCCGCTTTTTTTTAAGCTCCATAGTTTTTGTGTATTACTGTAAAGCAATTTCATTCTGAAACAGTGTTGTTTTCCTTAAATAAGATTCAAGGCTGGAAACTGCTAACAAAGTTTTGCTTTTGTGAGGTTTTGTGGTCAGTGTCTTAATTACTACAAAAGCACTACCAAATGGGGATATAACTATAGCTGTATTGGAACTGGTTTTAGAAATCCTATCATGATAAGTTCCATTAAGTCTGAATATTCACATAATACTGCGTAGAATTCATGTTAAAGCAAAGGAACTTGGAGGGGAAAAAAAAAAAAAGAAAAAGAAATTGAAGCATCTATTTATACATGGAATAGTGAATAAAGTTTTATGTTGTTTTGGAAGGTTACCTTGTCTTCTGCCTAAAATGTAAAATGGCAAACATCAGCTATGTGCTCTGACATGGTTGCACTATTGTACTTTGAATGTTTTTTGTCTAGTACATAACAACTATTCATTTAATTGCACAGTTGTTTTTTCTCTTTTTTTTTTTTTTAAGTTAATGTATGCATTCCCTTAATGCATGTATTTATTTCAAAAGGAGAGGCCTTGTTTTTCCACATGATCTGCAAATAAATTATTCAGTTGACACAGAAATATTATTTTACCCTGTATTGGTTTTGATCCTTTGCAATTGTGGCATAGTACGCTGTTCTAAGGCAATAATTTTTGTGAGATGCCCTGAAAGTGTTTTGTTTTCTGTTTGCCCTGAGTTCTAGTAACCACTTTGTGCCTGTTTAGCATACAATAGTGGCTTAATAAGACAAGTTACTGCTTCTTTTATTGTTCTTAGAAGTATAGCTATGGCCTAACATGGTTGAAGTATTTTTCTCTGTAACTTTTTTGTATTGACTAAAAGATTTTCTATTTTATTAGGAAGAATAAATTACAGTTGTAAATCTGTGTGGCCTATTAAAATGCATTCCAAGGAAAATATCTATCGGCCACTCCTGCAGGAGTATCACGTAGATGTGCATCCATGCAGATCCCTAATTAAGCTAATAGGTTCTATGCTAGTGCAATCTGTTCATATATAGATCCTTTTAAAGAGGCTTCTTTTTTTTTTTGTCTAATCAACTGCTGTACAACAATGGTAGCTACCTTTTTAGGAAAAAAAAGTGATCAGTGAAAGATCCCTAATTCATAAACCAAAGGGGGGTGTATATTCATATAGTCAAGGCACTTGATTACGTAACAAAGAAGCCTACTTCCAAGATGTTTCTTGCTGGTTTAGGTAATTAAAGAAATGGACCAAGTATCTTATGTTCAGTTCAAATGCCCTTTACCATTACTCCTGCCAAATTTCCATCTGACCCTGTCTGGGTTACTTACGATTTGGAGATTCTTTTTACAGCTCCTATTATTTTAATGTCTCTCACCTATTGTACTACTATCAGGCCTAATCCTTTCTTAATGGTATCCTTAGGACTAGTAGCGTCAATATTCATCATCATTAATTTTATATGGTTTCTGAGAAAACTGCTCCTGTGGTAAAAGAAAATTTGACTTGGATATGTGGAATGTGGGTTCAGATGTGTTACTCAGTTTGTAAAAAGGCCTTTCTGCTTTTCAAAAATGGCTATAGATAGCTGGGGATATGTGGAATGTAGCTTCAGATGTGCTACTCTAAGAAGAAGGCCTTTCTGCTTTTTTATGAATGGCTGTAGATAGCTGGGTTTATAAGAAATAAGTCATTAGGTGGCTGAGTAACAGCTAAGCCCAAGCTGTGAAGGTTTCCCACTGAATATAAAGTATTTAAAAGAAAAATGTGTCTTCATACTAGTATAAGGAAAAAAATCAGTGCCAGTTGTATGTGCCAACTTTTAATACAAGTCTGTATGTTGTATAAATATCTAAATTGTGAAATTTTTTGAAACTTCAATTTATACTGTTTAAAACTGGTATTCATGCAGTTTATTCCTCCTCAAAACTATAGATCACTGCATTCACTGTAATTTTTTACATATATATGTTTAAAAAGAAGTACACATTTTCTGTATTAGAACTTGCTATAATTACATATAATAAATATAATACGTGCATAATAAAACACGCTTCAATAGCCATTTTTCTTCAGTGTATTTTCTTTCTGTCAGTGCTCATGAGCAGCAGTCCAGCATAGTGTCTATGACCTGTCAGCTTAATGTCATCATGGTTCACCAATTTCTGTGGCCAAAGCCATGCAAGAGTGATGCAACCACTGGTTATTCCTGACTGCCTCCAAATTCTTAGGCTTAATGAATAGTCATCAACTTACATCTGAACTGAGAGGTGTCCCCCATTCTGTGTCCTTAATAGGTCTTGAAATTCTGCTGCTGTATCTGTTTACAGAGATGGTTTTTCCACTCTGTCTAACCACTAATATGTGATGTTGGTAAGGTAAGAAATAAAAAAACCTCACCAAAACAGCCCAAAAGAGTAAGCCTATTGCAGATATGCTCTACATAAGGCTCTATACCTCGTTTTTCTATTGAAAATACATAGGGGTCCATATGTCAAAGAAAAAACTGCCCCCAAATCGAAATTAAAAGCTATTTCAGGTAAAATTGGCAACTTTAAATGTTATTGTAGGATCACAGAATCAGCATAAATCAACAAATGCTGGCTGATATTCTGCTGGGTGTTGACCAACACCCCCAGATCCTTTTCTACCAGGCAGCTTTCCAGCCACTTTTACCGCAGCCTATAGCCTTGCATGGGGTTTTTGTGGCCCTAGTGCAGATCTGGCACTTTCCCTTGTTGAACCTCATGCAACTGGCCACAGCCCATTGATCCAGCCTGTCCAGATCCCCCACAAAGCCTTCCTACCCTCCAGCAGATCCACACACCCAGCTTGGTGTTGTCTGCAAACTGACTGAATGTGCACTTGAGGCCCTTGTCAAGGTAATTGAAACTGAGCCCTGAAGATGGCCACTTGTGACTCTCTCCATCTGTATTTAATTCCATTCACAGTTCTTTTAGCCCAGCCATCCATGTTGATCCAATAGAAACTTTTAAAAGCACTTTGTTGTTTGATATCTTCCTACAAATACATTCTTAGTATTCTCAAAATACTAAATATACTATTTTAATAAAAACAGCTGAGGACAGCCTGAAAAGAGATACCATAGATTTTGAAGTTAAGTCCTTAGATTTACTGGCAGAACTGTTGTGGCGTATATTCGTAGGCTCCAGAACAGCTGCTGCTTTCCTGGGTACTGCTGACATCTGTCCTTGCTTTGATACCGTGAGCTCCTTGATGAATTCAGAGAGACATTGGCTAGCCATACACTGCATCTTTTGCTGTTTCTGCACTTGGAGTGAAACCTTAACCTTCTCCTACGCAGTTCTCAAGGAGCTTTAGATTTGCTTTAGCTGGGTTTTGTAGCTACTCTGAAGTCCATAAAGGCGTTATGTTCTCAGGCATAAATCCTCCAATTTAGCTGGAGTTAGAGCAACAGAAAAAGTGTGGTCTAGGACGGTGGTCATAGTGTAAGAGCAAGTCCTGTTCTAAGCTTGCACCTGGCTTCATTAGTGGTCAAATCTGGGGCTAAGGCTCCTTTCTGCCACAGAGGAATAAGCCATGGAATGATGGGGTGGGGATGGGGTTTGTGTCACTGCCAAAATGCTCTTTTCAAAGCCTGAATTCCCTTCTTTTAAAACACAAAATTATTAAGACATAAAATTTAATTTTCAAATTAATTTACCTCTAGGTATTTTCCTCCCCTGTTTCTGTAACCTGTTCTTCATGTGGCCTTCTTTATAATTTGCACAAATTATGAACTGTTGTTGGAACTGAAACAATTTTCTGATATCCGACACTATCAGCATGTAATCAGAAACTGTTTTTATAGTACTTCATTAAGAAGTTACATCTTTCTGTTGATACTGTGGTCAGTGGGGAATTCTAGTTCATAAGCTAATGTTGTAATCCAAGGAAAATGAGAGGTGCAGCAACGTAAGTTGATCTTACTGCTTGCAACTGAAAATACTTACCTGGTGTGTTCTACTTACACTTTTCTGTGACTTAGTGCAAATTATCACTGAATTTCTAAGAAATTGCTATTGCTTACCTTTTGCAAAAGGTCTCTTTTTGATCTGATTTAAAAATAGGAAAAATAAAGAAACCAAACACAGAATCAAGGACAAACTTTTTAAAAGTATGGGGAAAATCCTCCTTATGAGTTGCTTGTATTTTCTGCTCCCCACTTCAGCTGTGAATTTCCATGAGGAAAAAAAAGTGTTTGCACCAGAATAAAAGCAATGGAAGCATTTAAGATAAAGGAAAACAGAATAAAAAAAAATGTGAAGGCCAAATTTAGAACAGAATACTGCCTGCCTCGTGGCTTTTTTTTTTTCTTGAAATTAGCTTTCCGCTTCAGGCTGTATTCATTCCTGCAAAGTATTTCCTTCTGTAGTTCTTAGGGAATCATTCTGATGTCCCAAATACATCTTTACAGAGGTAACTGTTATTGGAGTGTCACAGAAAGCCTTCAGGCATTTTGCAATAAATTTATGAGAAAAATTCTCATTATCATTGTATAAGTCAAAGTGCCAGAGATTTGGATTGATTCCACTAAACAAATTTACTTAACCTCTATGTACTGAATAGATCAAATAATGGAACAACTGTGTGAAAGACGTCAATCTAAAACTAGGACTGTGAGAGCGGACGGTCCTGTATTTGAGGTATGTGTAACATTAAACCTGCCTCTAAGCAGAGTTGTGGGCCACAAACATCCTAAGTGAACCATACACAGCCCTTGCCAACTCTATAATTCTTTCCTTTCTTGACCTGTATCCTAGGTTAAACTGATGGAAATCTGAACAAATATGCATAGATGAAATAAATTTTACTCCAAGAAGTTTCAGCAAATACAGAAAAAACATACAATTTTCCACACTTACTTTGAAGTCATCTGAAGTGACCAAAGATGAGTGATAGTGTCAATGCTAAGCATTGATGAGTAACCTCTTTTTGCATAGCAATATTCCAATTCTGGAAAAAAAGTTTTAGGGAGTTATATACATATACATGCCTACATAAACATATATAGAGTATATATACCTTTATTTTTCTGCTATATACACACACGTAACTACATATATATGTATTATACATGCATATATGTATGTGAAACAATAACTGCTATCTTTCCCCTAAAAAATTAAAAAAAAATAAATCCCAGATCACAGGAGCTTTAAGTGCTTTCATAAAAGGTAGCAATGGCATCAGTTCTTGTAATCTTTTCCCATCAGTGTAAATGTCTTCTGAATCCAACATTGTATCTTGCTAAGCACAAACAATCATGCAATCATTGAATAGTTAGGGTTGGAAAGGACCTTAAGATCATCTAGTTCCAACCCCCTGCCATGGGCAGGGACACCTCACACTAAACCATGTCATCCAAGACTCCATCCAGCCTGTCCTTGAACACTACCAGCTATGGAGCATTCACAACTTCCTTGGGCAACCCATTCCAGTGCCTCATCACTCTCACAGTAAAGAACTTCTTCCTTATGTCTAGCCTAAACTTCCCCTGTTTAAGTTTGAAGCTGTTACCCCTTGTTCTATCACTACAGTCCCTAATGAATAGTCCCTCTCCAGCATCCCTATAGGCCCCCTTCAGATACTGGAAGGCTGCTAGGAGGTCTCCAGGCAGATATCTCTTCTCCAAGCTGAACAGCCCCAATGTTCTCAGCCTGTCCTCGTACAGGAGGTACTCCAGTCCCCTGATCATCCTCGTGGCCCTCCTCTGGACTTGTTCCAACAGCTCCATGTACTTTTTATGTTAAGGAGACCAGAACTGTACTCAATACTTCAAGTGAGGTCTCAAGAGAGCAGAGTAGAGGGGCAGGATCACCTCCTTCAACTTGCTGTTCATGCTGCTTTTGATTGGCAATTATTTTTGCTTTCAAAACCCACAGAGTAGTTTCTGTGTTTTATTGCAAAGTGGTTTGGACTACCTTGTGCATAGGATCATAGTCATAGAATCATTTAGATTGGAAGAGACCTTTAAGATTTAGTCCAACCATAAACCTAACACTGCCAAGTCCACCACTAAATCATATCCCCGAACACCACACCTACGCGTCTTTTAAAAATCTCCAGGGATGGTGACTGTCGTGGTTTAAGCCAGTTTGCTCACTCTCTCATTCCCCTCTCTTTCTTTCACCAGTCCAGGGGAGATGGGGAGGAAAATCGAAAAAAAAAAAAAACGAAAAATGCAACTTGCATAGGTTGAGATAAGAACAATTTAGTAACTAAGGTATAACACAAATCACCACTGCTACCACCAGTAATAATACAAGAGAAATACAAGGAAAGAGAATACAGCTGCTCACCAAGCCCAACCCAGCCAGTGCACTCCCAAAAGCAAACCCCCCACTACACCACCACACCCTTCCGGGTCTCTGCTCTCTGGTTTCCCATCCTGGACATGACATGCTGTGGTATGGAATAACCTCTTTGGTCAGTTTGGGTCAGGTGTCCTGTCTCTGCTTCCTTCCGGCTTCCCCTCCTCCCTGGTATAGCATGAGACTCAGAAAGTCCTTGGCCAGACCAAAACATTACCAAGCAGTAACTGAAAACACTGGTGTTATCAGCGCTGTTCCCAGGCCCAAAATCAAAAACACAGCGCTGTACCAGCTACCAAGAAGGAGAAAAATGACTGCTGCTGAACCCATGACAGTGACCCAGCCACCTCACCAGTCAAAGGTACTATGAGTTTTTTTGCATTCTATTCTGTAACTGTTTGGGAATGTGCATCAACGTTTGAGTACAGAAGTGCCTCAGAATGACCCTCTTTCAAACTTTTCATGAGTGATTTAGTTTGCAAGGTAGTCCCAAGGAATAAATGGTGTCTTTCCTAAAGACTTCATGAAGCATTTGTGCACTAGAGTTCTTACAGAATAGCTGTGCTTTTTGAAGAGGAACATGAATAAGGGGAGCAGTGAAGTGTTACGATGGACATAAAATCTGTCCTTCCTAAATAGGGGACATACTTAGATCATTTTGAATGTGTAACAGAGAGAATGATTTTTCTGCATGCTAAAGGAAGACTTGTCTTTTTTTTTTTTTTAAATTGTATTTAAAAGTAATGAAGTACTGGGGAGGGTAGGAGTCATGCAGCTCATGTATAGTGTGTTTCCTACATCAAGCTTTTAACTGATTCAAAATAGAATATGACACTTTCAGTGAATGGAACAAATAGGTGATGTGAGTGTGAAATACCTTTGGTGGTTAGGTACTGGTAGGATTTTGTTGAATAGAAGTGCTAAAATTATACTTCCAAGGAATACATTTGAAGCTAGATGGGGAGTTTTAAAACCCAACCAGGGAAGCATGTAAGTGCCTATATAACTTTGAATGAAAGAGGTATAAGCATAGGTATAAACAGGTTTAATCTCTTTTTTTTAACTGTTTTGTTTTTTTCTTTTTTCAAAACAAGTTCTGTAAACATTTTGTTAAGTCATAATATCTTATTAAATCCCATCTTTTTCTAACTTTTATCTTGAATTTGAGATTTAAACAACTGAGTATATATCAAGACAGTTAAAATATTTTATTTTTGAAGTGAAGTCATATATCCAAAAAATTTAACTGAATATTTGAATGCAATGACCTGCACTTTTGGCCAGGCTTACTGCTCTTCCGTGTCATGGGAGTTTTCTAGTGTTTATTTTAGTCTCTTTGTTTTTAACTTTATCCTGTGTCTCTACCTGCCTCTTCATCCCATACTCTCACTATCCTCTTTTCATGCTTTCCTACACCCCTCACATTCACCTACTTCCAGTTATTCATGTCTTCTATTTTTCTTTCACCCATAGCTATTGTTTTGCAAACTTCCATCCCTTTCTGTGTCACTGTGATCCCAGTTCAAGGGCTCTGTCTTCTGACACTCCTGGGCCTGTTTCTGCTCTGTCTCAGGGAAAAATTTGTCAGATAATCGCATGATAGCTTCTTTGCCAACTTAATAAAGAAGAGCCCAGGTGGTAGACGCTTTGAGGGTGTTTGGCATTTGTCTGATTGCAGATAGGAAAATGTGAGTGGTTGTTTTTATCACTGATTTTTTTTCAGATAAGATTTTAGGGGTGAAGTAGAAGAGTGCAGTGCAGGAATCTAAACGAGTACACGTGTGTGTCCCAGGGGTTGATTATTAATTAGATAGCTGCTTAGTATTTAGTGCCCTCCATTCTGCCAGGTTCATTACAGAGATAAATGTTGCATATGACAGAAGAAATAGTTTTGCTGCATTCACCTGGAGTATTGTAGTCTTGGGTTAACCAAAAACTGGGATGTGTCCTCCTAGTCAGAGCATAAGTGCATGAGAAGCCAAGAAGCACTGGCAAACTGAAAGCCTGTAAAGGTGACCTTTCTTTTCAGTATTAATCTGGCTCAAAAGAGAATATTACTGAAGCTAGCTACAGAAAAGGAGTTTGCAATACCAAAACAACATGGACTCAGGACAGACTTTGATCTGTTAGGCCTGGATATGTGCTCTGATTGTGTTCACTCTTCACAATGTTTGTTTCCTCTTCTTCTTGCTTTGCACGTTCATCTTGGGTTTTACCAAAGGGAAATGGAAGCGAGGTCCAGAAGAATCTTCCCTGGAGCATCTATGGTGCATACTGCTTAAATAAAGCCTGAGAACCTGGATAAGGAAATATTGTGGTTTACATAAATACACCATCTATCTTCTAATCTCATTGGGTCAGAGGCTGAATTTAATGTCCAATAGCATCAAATGTAGGCCTAGATAATGCCTTAAAACAGACTACAACCCCATGAACAGTAATTTTTGAACAGAATATTCCTTTTTCTAATTTGTAACTATACTTCAGTGGCAATAGCTTTTTCTTTTTTTTTTTAATTGGGAGGAAATGACAGTTTAAGAATGTTTTATTTGAGAAATCAGCAATAATTTCATGCAGCAACCATCTTGTACTTACGTTTAAAAACAATGGTTAAGCTTCTCAAGACTGATTACACTAGGAAACGTTAAAGATGCATTAACCCCTTCAAAACCCCTTTTCCACTAATAAACCTACACTAGTCACGTGACTGTTGCTGGCTATGGTAATTTGATTATATTGTTACAAATGATTGTGAAGTCTAACTGGAAGTTTATGTCTATAGGATTCAGATGTTCTCCACCAGCTTGTTGCATATAAAGATGAAAAACAAGGTTTGCACTGAAGTGGCTTACTGTGATGTTTCAGTTTGTTATAATTTAGTCCATTTAACTGGTATTTATGCTGGTGGAACAAAGAGATTTGACATATGCCCATTAAGAAAATGCATCAAACGATATGATTTTCAGCATTGTTTATTATATGAGCAAGGTCCTATAAGAGTTAACATCTATCATTTGAACAAAAACCACAGTCACAAAACACTGGAAATCTGGAACTAAACAACTTGTCTACCATAAAATATAGATTTTGTATTAAAAAAAAAAATCAAAACCAAAAAGTTTGAATTTAAAAAATCTCATGCTACTCATTTACTCCTACTGAAATTTCAGGCCACTCTGCACATGCACAATATATGGAATGAATAATGAAGACAGTGGTGCAATTTATGATTTATCCTGTTTTTTTGTTGAAATGTCTGATGCTGTTTAATATGAAAACCCCACAGCAGTGTAAACACTGTCACATACATAAAATGTTTCTTAGATAAATTAGACCAGTTTGTTCACTGAACTAGTTGTCATGTAATATAGATTTCCCATTTGCAGCTGCAACTTTTCTGAGTTACTTGTCATGCAGTATTTTAATGCAAAACAAAAATATCGCTGACTGTAATCTGTGATCATTTATTGCATTAAACATTCAATTTACAGAAATATTTATCTATTTGCATTCAAGTTATTTGTTTATTCGAGTGACATTTTAAGGCTAAGATTAGCTAAGATTTGTCTCATAAAATTCTATTATAGCTCAATGACACCCAACTGACTACTTTTACCTTCAGAGCCAAGAAACCTTTCTCAGCAGATACTCTCACAACTGCCTGTTTTGTGTAGTCACTAGAGGGCAGCAATGTCCGATCGAACACTGCTCTCGCTTAATCCTCCTGGTTAGGCTCCAGCTGCAAAGAAGCACAAAACCCCCCACGTCGGAAATACATGCAGTCAAAAAGCAGGTGAGTATAGCAGAAAATTCGTACCAGGTTAGTTAAAATCAGGACCGTTTCCAGTAAAACAGCCCTCCTGAGCGGTTTTATTACTTGCTTGTAAAAATTACCCCTTGGCTAAACTTTATGTTCAAAAATCTTGCTGCCCCACCCTGCCTTGTAGCACATTTTTTCTTGCAGTACATTGGTTTGGCTGTTCTCATGTTGTCCTTAGTGGTGCAGCAGATATGTCCCTGGCTATGGGTGCCAGTTGCTGCCTCGCAAAAATGCTTGAATTAGTTTCATTCTTTGATTGCTTTCATTTGTCTTTTATGTTATTATTATTATGAAAACAAATTGCTTAGGGTAGTTTTCTGTAATGAAAAGTGTTTCATTGTGGCCTTTGAATGAAGAAAAAAACCCCATTCTAGCTCTTCTGACTGACAGCTGTGCACAGAATAAGGAATGTATGCTATGTTTTTTGTCCTAGAGATTACTTCTCTTAAGAGTCTCTTTAGACAAATATATGGACAGTCTGAATTTGTTAATTTTAGTAAGTAAATAATTAAAATATAAAAGATAGAAGGCTTTCACTTTGGGGCTATGCTGATTAGAATTTTTGGTTGTGTGGTGGCATACATTAATTAGCAATTAACTGCAGTTAACTAAAACAACTGTAAATGTTAAGACAGGCTAGTGCCAAGGTATTTATTCATTGCCCTATTTCATCAATGCAGAAATGTTTGTTCTTTACCCTGCTGATCAGCCTGGGGTAATGAACAAATGTTTGCAGTTGGAAACAAATGAGCTCCATGCTAACCTTACTGTATGCCATGGAAAACACTTGCAAACATGGAAAAAACTACTCAGTAAGTGGTGAGCCTGGAACAAAGACACTGGCCTGGTGCTGCAGCAGCCTTTGCCTTCACTGTGGAGGCTGTGGGCTGAGGTGAGAGCTGGCCAGCCATCACCCCCACAACCCACTGCCCCTGTCACTGAGTCCTGGGATAGGCTGCAGAGAGTTTGCTGCCCCAGGGTTCATGGGGAGAGGCTTTAATCAAGACCTTGCAGGTGCTGTACAAACACTGCAGAAAAGGGATCTGCCCCAACCAGCCGCTGCCGACCTCCTGTGAGGTCCCAGCCCTGCAAGGCACCAGTCAGTGCTGGTAAGGTGTGGCTGAGGAGGCTGGGACACCCTGGGAGCTGGTAGGTGAGGTGAAGCAGGGCCCCTGGCCTTGGGGTGGCTTATTTGAGCCAAACCCTTCCCACATTGTGGTGAGACTGCAAATGTTTTCCTGCTGCAGGCTAGCAACGCCATGGTGAATGTGGTGTGGAAATTAATGTTTGTGATGTGGAATAAGCTCAGAGGGCTGGGGAGAGATGGGGCAGAAAGCACAAAGCAGGTAAATGGAGGCCTTGAGAGAGTGCTATTTATAAGGGCAGCCTGTAACAGCATCTATTTTTGAGCAGATATCAAGGCTGCAGGCTGCTAAGTGTGCTCTCCTGCATTGCCAGGTTAATTGTATTAAGAAGACTAAAATTTCATGCTCAGCCAGCTTCTCTATGATATTCAGTCTTGCCTTGCTCTGGGTGTTGGTGCTGCTTTGTGCTCCCACACATCACATGGGGAGCAGGGTGCAGCTCTGCAGGACTCTGCTGTAGTGCTTTGTATAAAGTCACATAGATTTACAGTGGCTTTTTTTTTTGCCCTTTTCTTTTTTTTTTATTTTTTTGTTTCGGTTTGGTTTTGTTTTGTTTCTTTTAAACAGAGGAGTTCAAGGCCAGTTGTTCATGTCCACTATCTGGAAGAGCCCCAGCCCTGCCATCATCCACCTCCCTGATGGACTTGGTGGTGGCTGCAGCTGCTGCAGGATTGGGAACTGGGGCATCTGGGTTGAAGTACCTCTCCAGTCACCCTGAGGAGCAAGAGCCCCCAGGCCGTACATACATGGACGCATGTTTGGCTATGTAGAACGCAGGCCAGGAGGTAGGGTCTAATCCCAAATCATACCTGAATAAGAGTTGCATTATGTCACGAGCATAAACCCCCTGGAGCCCTGTAGGAGTTTGTAAGATGGTGGGTGCTGAAGATACTGTGAGGTGACAGTGTTTCCTGAGTTAAAATGGGTTGTGAACTGTTCTTTCTCCTTTATTTGAACATGTGGAAAAGAACAATAAACCACAGGGAAGTAAGGATTTTTGGTTTTTTAAAGTCCCATAGGTAGATAGCTTTGATTTCTGACTTTTCTGTTGTTTTGGGGAGAAGGTGAGTGAAATTTTTTTTCTTTTTTTAATCAAATCTAGATATATCTGTTCTGGAGTTTTGATGTCAAATGACTTGTATTTATGTGTGTGTGTGTATATTCACGTGTATGTACACATACACAAACTTTTTTTTTCCAAAATGAGTTGCTTATGAGGTTTCAAAAGACATGTTTCTGTGATTGTTTTTGTGTTGCTTCAGTAGCTCTGAAGCATTTATCCATGTAATAGTGTGGTCTTCTGCTTCACTGGTTATATAGACCTATGCTTCAATAACTTCGATACGATTCAGATGAAATGCTGCTTAGAATATTTTGTGTTTAAAAGCTTCCTTATAGCAAATAAGAAAAGCAGACATTTAAAAACACATAATTAGGTTGACATAAGAGGCTAATTAAGTTTTAACATACTAAAATATATGACTGAATGAGTTGTTTATAATTCATGTAAATGTTGCTATGTGTTGTGGTAGAACTGAAATGTGAATTATTGGCAAATACAGTTTTTGTAAATGAAGAGATCTTAATCCCTTGTGTAAAGAAAAAAATCCTAATTGATAATGTATTTTAGGAATTGATTGTGAAAGTTGTTTCAGGTAGGCAAATATTTACGTGAGCTAAACAGAGTCTTCACAAGATGATAGCGGAAAAATCTCACAGATTACATGGGATGCTGATCTAGATTAGCCTACAAGAGCAGGTTTAACCATTATCAGTCCTCCAGAATAATTAATCTCATTGAGTTGAATTGCCTGTCCTAGCAGATGAGCCAGATGAGTGAAACTCAATCAGATAGAAGTTAATCCAGGAGTAAGAGGTATAGAAATTTAGCCTTCACATCACCACTAATTCAGTAATAACATGCATCTCCAGCCACATTCTTGCATCTCCAGTTCAGCAGTTACTTTCAGTGTGCCCGAGAGACAGATGAAAGGTTGTTCTGAACAAGTAAGAAAGTAGATTTTTTTGAAGCTGAAAGTCTTACCAGCTGGGTCTACTCATATATTACTGAAGTTCCAGCTCAGATTGTGGTTTTAGTAATTCCACAAGCATGTCAAAGGAGAAGGGTTGCCTTTCAAATGAGTTTAATAGATATAAAGCCTAATAATTTAAGACCCTAATCTGGAATTCAATCCAGGCTTGAAAGCAATTGATTAGACCTAGAGATGTGACAGGCATTTGGGCATCTCACTTCTCATGGACTATTTGTGACTACTGGAGTCAGTAGGATCTATTAGATAATGTCTACAGGCTTGTTACTGTCACTCAGTTTACCTGCTCAAAATTTAGCAAATAACAGACTAGTAGGGTCTAAAGAAAGTTTCTCCCTAGCAAGCAAATAATTGTCAGTTAGACAGGCTATCAGGAGAAACATTAGAAATTGAGGTGGTTGTATTATCTCCAGAATGCTCTTCAGAGTCCAGCATGTAAATTGTAGCTGTCTGCCAAAAATTGGCTGGAAATCTAGGTTGAAGATTTGCTTCATCCTCTTTTAAGTAGCAGGAAATGTTGACATCAGATATATGCTATTCATTTTTTAGTGGTTATCTGGAGACCACGGTTTCAAGGCCTATTCTGCTTATGGTTCAGCAAATTATCCACAGGAAGTACATGCAGAATCTACTTGAGCTATGGAGATGAATCTGTTGCCTATTTACCATGACAAGATAAACCACCTCTGACTTCAAAGCAAGAACTTTAAACTTTTTTTTTTTTTTTCTTTTTTTAATAAAAAGAGAACTTCCGGTTGTGTCACTTAACTTGGGAGACAATTTTTCCCACATGGCTCTTAAGGATTTTCTTTCTAAGCATGTGCAATAAGGTACAGCTTTTCTAGCCCTTTGAAAGTTGCTGCAAGTCAGCATTAACTGGAATACAGAAAGTCTAAACTCTATGTATAATTTAGTTTTATCAGATCACTTTTTCATTCCCCCTCTCTTTTCCCTCCTTCTCCCCCCTTTACAGATTCAGTGTAAACTACACTGCTAAGTACAGGGTAGAACATGACCTCTGTTTCTATTGTATAACTCAAGTTTATTCTGAGAAAACCCTGGGCTGTGCACTTTTGATAATCTTTGTCCAAGCTGTTTTTCTGCTGTGTGGGTAAGTCAGGTGTTGTTGGGGCTGAGTCCACCACAACCAACCTCATCAAACATCTGCTCAGGCTAAGGGTTTCTTAATTACAGCATGATTACTCTTCCGTAAGGGACAGCTGAATCCGCAGCAGTGAGAAGGGAGAAACGTGTGGGTTGTGGAGCTGGTCTGTTCTATCTGCTAGTAATATGTAAAATAGAGGATTGTGAGGTCTCACATAAATTGCCTAAAATACTTTTTTTCTGGGTAGTAATTCTTCCTTGATTGTGAAATCATCTGTCTGGGGGAGACAAAAAAGAAGAGTTTAATCTTGTCAGAGAGCAAGTATATGTTGTGAGTCCTTTAGACTACCAGAGCAGTGATGTGGGTTTTGTAGTTTGAATGATTTGGCTAATAATTTCTCTTCCTTAGTTTCAGGGGATCAAGGGAAACCAAAAAGGACAAAGCCCATGTAATACTCATGGTTCACATCTCAGCCTTGGATTTGCCTTACACAAGAAGATATTCCTACATTTTATTGTTTGATTCTTAACATAAGTAGCTAGAGATACAGTGTTACTTGAATCATTAGTGTGTGTCAGCTGGGGACATGCTGATACCTGAAGTTCCTGTGATTGACCTTTGACTCTGGCATAAGAATATAACACTTCTGGGAAACTCATAGAAGATAGAACAGTCAAATATAGACATGGTCTACTCATCCTAGATGGTATAGCTCTGTGTGGTAGAAGACTTAGTTCTGTTTTGGTTGTACCAGAAGATACTGCAAAATGGATAGTATTATCCCAGGTAAATAACAGTGTATTTTTCATACAATGTGCATGCTAGTAAGTAACAGACTGCCAAAGTGTCTGGTGTAAGTGATTGGGGAATGTTAAGGAAAGTTAGACCTTGCAAAGAATTAGAATACAAATCTCACTTAAAGCTTGGAAAAAACAAGATTCCTCTATTTCCCAAATGCTCTTTCAGATCTGTTTATCAAGACATTAAATATAGCTTTTGGATTGCCTGCTCATCCTCTGCAGAATGAAAATCATAAAGTAGTTAGCAGTAGTAAAAATCCCATCTACTTATATAGGTAGTTTCACAAATTTTCTTTCTTTTTTTGTTTTTTTTTTTTTTTTTACTGACCGCTTTCTGGGAAATGGTTAAGCTGTTTCTGCTGATACATTTAAATAAATTTAATGTAGCTTTAGGCAGAGAAAAGCATGAAAATTTCACTCTTAACTAGTAAAATCTGATGAAGTTATAAGCAAGGGATAGAATTTTAACAAACGTGATGCAACCTCCATTTTTCTTGCAACACAAATGAAAGTAAATGTTACTAGAACTGAAGTACAAGTTATTGTAGAGGGAGAGAATATATATCAAAATTATTGCTTCTGTAAATGCCTAAAATTATGTGAGATCATATACTTGCGTGATGTGTTACTGTCCTGATACCCAAGATGGAATATGCAAAATGGCTTTATGGAACTATTTGATCATTTTATGCAAAATTTTCCATTCAAATTGTGGTGGATATATATCTTATAGTGTGATAGGAGGGGATTGATCTGTGTATAGATTTTTTGAGGGGTACCTAAAATCATGTGGGCACTGATGAAATGTGCTTTCATGCTGAGTGTGCAAGAGGCAGAGTACACAGGTTTGCTGAACTGGTAGGATGCGTGAGGACAGATAAACCAGTGAGAAATATGGTAGAGAAAATTAATGCAGAAAACGTGGGCTTCTCAGAATATTGTAATGGATCAAAGGGAAAAGAAAAGCAAATATTTACTGGGGAGATACACGCATGTGGCCAGAAGGGTTGTAAGAGCAGTGGTTCCGATTACCACGTGTTTGGGAAAATGTGCATGCTTCACCAGCTTTATGGGCTTTCTTTATTTTTTTGAGTTCTTGAACTCTTTGTGTAGAATGAGAATTCTGACCATGCCTCCAAGATTTCCAAAGGTCTGGTAAGGTCTGGTAACCTCAGGTGTGATAACTGTAGCATGCATGCAGACTGTCTTTGCAGTGCAAATAATTTTTTTTTCTTTACACTTTTTTTTTTTTTTTTTTTTTTTTTGGGGTGGGGGTGGTGTTGGGGGAGCATGCAGTATGCGGCTTGAAATCTTATTTCCATGTGTAATTTCCTGGACAGAACCATTCCAGTAGAAATGAAGCACGTCTTTCACTTGTGAATTGAAGTTCCAGTAACACTGTCACACAGAACGTATGCCTGTACTTTACTACATTCAAAAGAGATTATTCAGTTCTTATTTTATGGATTTTCTAAATTCTAGTTAAAAATTGAGTAATAACACTGGCTAGCCAATCAAATGCTTAAGGCTACCATCTGAGGAAGTCCTTAAGTTGCAAACTACTGAAGTTAAGAAGGTTCACCAGAAGAATATCATTATCCTTAATTCATTAGCCTTCTCTTCCCTACTGTACTCTGTCTATTTAAGATGAAGTTAATTTCTTTTAGTAAGAGGCTATACAGTTTTGTGTTCTGATTTGTAATTGAAATATTATTGACAAAATGCTAATGTTTTGGCTATTGCTGAGTATTGTCCAGCATCAAAACTTCCTCTTTTTCTCACTAGTCCCTCCCCTTTCTGCCTTAGTTACTAGGTTGGGGATGGCCAAGAATAGGGCAGGGAACACAGCCAGGACATCTGGCACTAATGGACCAAAGGGGTGTTGTATGCCATATAACATCATGGTCAGCAATGAAAGCTGAAGGAAAGGAGGAGGGACATTTGTGGTTACGGGTTGTGTCTTCCCAAGTAAAACCATGCATGCTAAGTCCCTGTTTTCCAGGAAGTGGCTAAAAAGCTGCTGGCACATGGGAAAGAGTGAACGAATTCTGCCTTTGTTTTGCTTGCACATGCAGCTTTTCTTCACCTGTTAAATGTCTGTCTTGAGACATGGTACTTGATGCCTCCCTTCCGTTTTCTCCCCTTCCCCAAGGACAGGGGAGTGACCAAGAGCCTGTGTAGATACTTGACTATCGGCCTGGGTTAAGCCACCACAGGAGTTTTTGTTGCAAAACTTGGGGCTTAAGGAGTTTGACATAACATCAGCTTTTACTGTAGTATGGTAGACTGAATTTATAGTTATTACAATTACTTAGCTGTTAAATGGCAGGCTCCTATGCTTGCTAAGGGGCTCATTTACTTTGTTGTATGTTAGAATCTATGGCTTGTTAGTGGGTGGTTTTCATTTTTGGCATTTGATATCTTATCTGCTTTTATCTTACCTTGCTGTGCCTGGTTAAAATTTTGATAACACATGAATTTTTGATACTTGGGCCAGCCTATGACGTTGGCATGAAGTCAAATGAGAACTGAAACAGAAATACCCATGAAGAGACTGTGGCCCATGAATAAACCCATACTGTAGCAGATAAAAAACCCTTAGAGGGACTGCAGCCCATGGAGGAGCCATGCTGTTAAAGGTGCAGTGGGTGGATGTTGTTGCAGTATTAACTCAGGAGCCCAGTCCAGAAGATCAGAGGATGGAGACTGTAATCAATATACATGTAAGTTGTTGTAACTCATGGTTTGAGTTAACGTTATAGAAGTGCTACAGCAGGAATCACCCAAACAAATGGAGGATAAATGTCACAAGAAACTGTAAGTGCAGTGGTGATTAGCCTGTGCTGGCTTTGCTTCTAAACAACACAACCAACCATGCCCTCTGATCTGAGCAACCACTGTCACAGATGGAGCCCAAGCTATGGACTTCTTTTACCTTCTGTTATGGGTTCGGCTTTCCTCCCCCCCTCCCCCCCCCCCCGAGTCTCATGTTACCCCGGGAAAGAGAGAAAAGCTGGGGGAGGGGAGACAGGGCGCCTGACCTGGGCTGACCAATGAGGATATTCCATACCACAGCACAGCATGCCCAGGAAGTAGGATTCGGGGTGGACTCTCTCCCGCCACGTGGTCTCTGGAGCGGCGCGTGGTCTCTCGGCTCGGTCGGGTGGTGAAACGGTTGTATCCTCTCCCTTTGTATTTACTTTGTCATTATTATTGGTGGTGGTAATGGCAGTAGTGATTTGTATTGTATCTTAGTTACTGGAATGTTCTTATCTCAACCCGTGGGAGTTACATTTTCTTTGGTTCCTCTCCCCATTTCCCCCCATCGGGGGGGGGGGGGGGCAGAAAAGGTGGGAGAAGGGAAATTTACGGTTTAAACCCCCACAGTTTTGGCGCCCAACGTGGGGCACTTAAGGGTTGAGATAAAGACAAAATAGCCACTCGTCACAATGCTGATTTATTGGCTCTCAAAGTTGTTGCTCTGGTTCTCACAGGTTCAGTGCATGATACTTTACTTACAGCCGGTTCTTCTTATCTTAACGTTTTTCAGATCTGGGTTTTGGGTTGAGATTCTTGTTACATTATACTGTATTGCACGGATTGTTAATACAATAGACTCAGTGATCATGAAACTGACCCGGTTTGTGTTTCCAGTGTGGCCACCAACTCTATGCTTTGGGAGGTATATAATGGAAGATCTTAGCAATTACACGTCTCTTTTCACTTCCTCGGGTGGTCAGCCTGTGAAGGAGACACTCTTTTGTGCTCCCAGCGCCCCCACCAGACCGTTTACAGCACTATTTGAGAATTCTGAAGGTTTTGAATGGCCTTTAGATACCCTTGAGATCTGCCTGCTGGTGGTGATGGGAATTATCATGTTGGCACACATACTGAATATGTTGTACTCACAACTATTTAGTCTGGTCCGGAGAGTTAAGCAGAGTGGGGTGTGGGCCATGTCTGGGGTTAGATGATGATCTAGGATGACCAAGAGATTTTCCCCAAGGCTGGACAGTCATGAGTGGCAGGGTGTGTGGGACAGCATAGGCAAATATATAGTACACTGGGCTCCTCCAAGGCTTTGGAACTTCACCACCGAACAAGTGCAAAATACAGAAAAATTAATAAAACACTTAAATGAGGTGTGTGATCATTCTGGTCACACCAGAGATGGACAAATCATGGCAACATGCTGGGGCTTGGCTTATGCTTACAGAGCCTTGTTTAACACTGTCCAGCATCTTCAAAAGGAAAAAAACATCTCTGGATCTGAGGGCGGAGTAATAGACAGTGCAGTTAATCCAGCTCCAAGTACAGCAGCTACACCACCACCAGCGACAGGTACAGCCACGACTCAAACCCCAGTGACAAGTACGGCAGCTACCCAAACCACAGTAATAATCACTGCAGCTAAACCAGAGGACCAACTCATACCAATATCGGTTGCCCCTGTACACAAGAGGAAAAACAAAGAAGAAGCAGGAAAGATGAACCAAGACAAAGAAACGTCACCACCTGGGACAGCATCTGACCAGGAGTTATTACCACATGATGAAGAAGAAGAAGAAAAGGAAGAGGTGACTTCTCGATCTCGGACCTCAACCGAGCTACAGAATATGCGAAAAGACTTTACCCGTCAGCCAGGGGAGCACATCATCACCTGGCTGCTCCGATGCTGGGACAATGGGGCCGACGGTCATGAACTAGAAGGTAGTGAAGCCAAACAGCTGGGATCCCTTGCCAGGGAAGGGGGAATTGACAAAGCAATTGCAAGAGAGAAAAAGTCCCTCAGCCTTTGGAAGCGGCTCTTGGCAGCTGTGAAAGATAGGTTTCCATACAAGGATGATGTTATGAGTCGTTCGGCCAAGTAGACTACTCTAGAGAAAGGCATCCAGGCTCTGAGAGAATCAGCCATTGTAGAGATGATCTACATCACCAAGCCGAATGTTGGGGATATACCCATAGATCCAGATGAAGTCGAATGTACACGACCCATGTGGCAGAAATTTACACGGAATGCACTCATCATATGCCCATTCATTGGCAACAATAACCTGGAGTGACATAATACCACCAACAGTGGATGAAATGATTTATAAACTCTGAGAGTTTGAAGATAATCTCACCCCTTCCATCATCTCAGCTGTGGAAAAACTGTCCCAGAACCTCCAACAATTGAGAGACGATCTATCCAGCTCCTCACGTGTACCAACACACGTCTCAGCTATTAACAGAAGGCGTCCCACTGTTTGAGAGAGAAGATATAGAAGTTATACACCATGGGCCACCCTATGGTTTTACCTGCAGGATCACGGAGAAGATATGATGGAGTGGGATGGAAAGCCTACTTCAGTTTTGGAGGAGCGGGTGCGAGAACTGAAAAAGAGAGCAAAGGTCAAGTCTGATCACCCCATGAAGGCTGTGGCTTCAGTCTCTGGGGAGCAGGTTCCCAGATGGAGTGGAAGAGCAGATTTTACCTCAGCTCCTGTGATGGAGAAGAATAATTCATCTCGACAAGAAGTGAGTGACCAATGTGATGACTACTAGAGGGGCCCCGCCTCCAGCCAGGTGGAGGTAGGGGACAATCGAACTTATTGGACTGTATGGATCAGATGGCCTGGCACATCAGTCCCATGGAAGTATAAGGCTCTAGTAGATACCGGTGCACAGTGTACTCTGATGCCCTCAAGCTGTCAAGGAGTGCAACCTATTTCTATTTCTGGAGTGACAGGAGGATCCCAAGAGCTGACTGTACTGGAGGCTGAAATCAGCCTGACTGGGAGGGAATGGCAAAAACACCCCATTGTGACTGGTCCAGAGGCTCCATGCATCCTTGGCATAGATTACCTCAGGAGAGGGTACTTCAAAAACCCAAAAGGGTACCGATGGGCTTTTGGTATTGCTGCTTTGGAGACAGAGGAAATGGAGCAGCTGTCCACCTGCCTGGTCTCTCAGAGGATCCTTCTGTTGTGGGGTTGCTGAAGGTCAAAGAACAAGTGCCAATTGCGACCACAACAGTGCACCAATGGCAATATCGCACCAACTGAGACTCCCTGATTCCCATCCATAAGCTGATCTGTAGATTAGAGAGTCAAAGAGTGATCAGTAGGACCCACTCACCCTTTAATAGCCCCATATGGCCAGTGCGAATGTCTAACGGAGAGTGGAGACTAACAGTAGACTATCATGGCCTGAACGAAGTTACCCCATCCTTGAGTGCTGCCGTACCGGACATGCTAGAGCTTCAGTATGAACTGGAGTCAAAGGCAGCCAAGTGGTATGCCACGATTGATATTGCCAATGCTTTTTTCTCAATTCCTCTGGCAGCAGAGTGCAGGCCACAGTTGGCTTTTACTTGGAGGGGCATCCAGTACACTTGGAACCGACTGCCCCAGGGGTGGAAACACAGCCCTACCATCTGCCATGGACTGATCCAGACTGCAGTGGAACAGGGGCAAGCTCCTGAACACCTGCAATACATTGATAACATTATTGTGTGGGGTGATACAGCAGAAGAAGTCTTTGAGAAAGGGAGGAAAATAATCCAAATCCTGCTGACAGCCGGTTTTGCCATAAAACAGAGTAAGGTCAAGGGACCTGCATGGGAGATTCAGTTTTGGGGAATAAAATGGCAAGATGGACGCCACCAGATCCCCACAGATGTGATCAACAAGATAACAGCAATGTTACCACCAACTAAGAAGAAAGAAACAGAAGCTTTTTTGGGTGCTGTGGGGTTCTGGAGGATGCACATCCCGAATTACAGTTTGATTGTAAGCCCTCTCTATTATGTCACCCAGAAGAAGAATGATTTTAAATGGGGCCCTGAGCAACAACAAGCCTTTGAGCAAATTAAACATGAGATAGTTCATGCAGTAGCCCTCGGACCAGTCCGGACTGGACCAGATGTTAAAAATGTACTGTACACCGCAGCTGGGGAGAACGGTCCTACCTGGAGCCTCTGGCAGAAAGCTCCAGGGGAAACTCGAGGTCGACTTGGAGTTGGGGACACAAAGGATCTGAGGCCAGCTACACCCCAACTGAAAAAGAGATATTGGCAGCCTATGAAGGGGTTCGAGCTGCTTCGGAAGTGATTGGCACTGAAGCACAGCTCCTCCTGGCACCCCGGTTGCCCGTGCTGGGCTGGATGTTCAAAGGCAGGGTCTCCTCTACACATCATGCAACTGATGCTACATGGAGTAAGTGGGCCGCATTAATTACACAACGAGCTCGAATAGGAAATCCAGTTGCCTGGGAATTCTAGAAGTCATCATGGACTGGCCAGAGGGTAAAGATCCTGGAAGGTCACCCGAGGAGGAAGGAGTGATGCGTGCTGAAGAGGCCCCACCATATAATGAACTGTCAGAAAGTGAAAAGCAATATGCCTTATTTACTGATGGGTCTTGTCGCATTGTGGGAAAGCACCGTAGATGGAAGGCAGCAATATGAAGTCCTCAACGACAAGTTGCAGAAGCTGCTGAAGGGGAGGGTGAATTGAGTCAGTTTGCCGAGATGAAAGCCATCCAGCTGGCCTTGGACATTGCTGAATGAGAAAAGTGGCCAGTACTTTATCTCTATACTGACTCATGGATGGTGGCGAATGCCCTGTGGGGATGGTTGCAGCAATGGAAGCAGAGCAACTGGCAACGCAGAGGTAAACCCATCTGGGCTGCTGCACTGTGGCAAGACATTGCTGCCCGAGTGCAAAACCTGGTGGTCAAAGTATGCCACGTAAATGCTCACGTACCCAGGAGTTGGGCTACTGAGGAGCACTAGAACAACCAACAAGTGGATCAAGCTGCTAAGATTGAAGTGGCTCAGATGGACTTAGATTGGCAACATAAGGGTGAATTATTTTTGGCCTGCTGGGCCCACGACACTTCAGGCCATCAGGGCAGAGATGCAACATACAGATGGGCTCGTGATCAAGGGGTGGACTTAACAGTGGACAGTATTGCCCACGTTGTTAATGGCTGTGAAACATGTGCTGCAATTAAGCAGGCTAAACGGTTAAAGCCTCTTTGGTATGGAGGACAATGGCTGAAGTACAAATATGGGGAGGCTTGGCAGATTGATTATATTACACTCCCACCAACCCGCCAGGGCAAGCGTCATGTGCTTACCATGGTGGAAGCAACCATCGGATGGTTGGAAACATACGCTGTGCCCCACGCCACTGCCCAAAACACTATCCTGGGTCTTGAGAAACAGATTTTGTGGTGACACGGCACCCCAGAGAGAATTGAGTCAGACAATGGGACTCATTTCCGGAACAGCCTGATAGATACTTGGGCCAAAGAGCATGGCATTGAGTGGGTATATCACATCCCCTACCATGCACCAGCCTCTGGGAAAATCGAACGGTACAATGGGCTATTAAAAACTACACTGAGAGCAATGGGTGGTGGGACTTTCAAACATTGGGATACACATTTATTAAAGATCACCTGGTTGGTCAACACCAGAGGATCTGCCAACAGGGCTGGTCCAGCCCAGTCAGAACTTCTACATACTGTGGAGGGGGACAATGTTCCTGTGTTGCACATAAAGAATTTTCTGGGGAAGACAGTCTGGGTTATTCCTGCTTCAGGTAAAGGCAAACCCACTCGTGGGATTGCTTTTGCTCAGGGACCCGGATATACTTGGTGGGTAATGCGGGAAGATGGGGAAGTCCGATGTGTACCTCAAGGAGATTTGATTTTAGGAGAAAACAGCCAATGAACTCAATTGCATGCTGTTGCTTGTTATGTAATGTGTTTTTTTATAGCCCATCAACTAGATGTCTTCAAGTCATCCGCGACTGACCCTCAGACCATCATCCCAACAAAGAACGAACTTTGATGAAACCAGACAAGTTCTGCAGTAAAGGAACAATCAGCATCAACAGGCAACGATCCAACACTGCCTCCATACAACGATCCATACAGCCTCCCCTGCTCTGAAAGACTGTTACAAAAAGTGGAGCCTGACATCACGGACTGGATGGACTCAGCAGCTTTATAGGGATTGGCCCAGACACTACGGGATTATATCTCTCCATCTGTGTGTGTGTGCGTGTGTATGTATATATATATATATGGGATGATAGTTTGAAAATGTGGGATCTGAGCATGATGTGAATGGTATGGAATAAAGGGTGGATTGTCATGGATTCGGCTCCCCCCCTACACCCCTCGCAGATATGTGCCTGTTATGGGTTCGTCTTCCCCCCTACCCCCCGCAGAGTCTCATGTTACGCCGGGAAAGAGAGAAAAGCTGGGGGAGGGGAGACAGGGCGCCTGACCCGGGCTGACCAATGAGGTTATTCCATACCACAGCACGTCATGCCCAGGAGGTAGGATTTGGGGGCAGGACTCTTGCGGCACGCGGTCGGGGGAGCAGCATGCGGTCTCTCTCGTGCCATGTGGTCTCTGGAGCGGCGCGGTCTAGGGAGCGGCGCGCGGTCTCTCGGCTTGCTTATGCTTCCAAATGGGCTTTATTAAATTTATGGGCTTTATTATGGCAGTGCAATGTAATTCTAATATTTGATTCTACTGGCTGTCAGGTTTTTTTTTATTTTTCTCCAAAAAAAAAAAAAAAAAAGGTATACAAGCATCTAGCCAAACAATCAAATAAGTACTGATTTTCCATTAAATTTTGTTTCCCTTTTCTGCCTTTTTTTGGTCTATTTTCATCAAGAAGAAAATATTGTTTT
Source organism: Myiopsitta monachus (assembly GCA_017639245.1). Classification (NCBI taxonomy): domain Eukaryota; kingdom Metazoa; phylum Chordata; class Aves; order Psittaciformes; family Psittacidae; genus Myiopsitta; species Myiopsitta monachus. The sequence continues at coordinate 42,136,753 of CM029941.1, read as the reverse complement.
GCGGCATAGGATGAAATGTGTCCAGCATCCAAGTTCTTTAACAGACAAAGGTAAGGCTGATGTGTGCAATTCTTTACAACAAGGTATGAAAGTTATGGGTCTGAGTTGATATTTTTTCCCAGTTTTTTGTTTGCTATTGTTTTCTTTTTTTTTTTTTTTTTGTTTGTTTGTGTAAAGGAAGTTGCTATTTGCCAAAGCTTTTAAGTAGTACTGTTATACTTCAGCAGCTGGAAGAATAATCTTTATATACTCTTGACAAAATAGTCTTTGTGACTTTTTTGCTCAAATCTGTTGGTTGAAGAGAGGGGATTTAGCCTTTTGGATCAAGTGCAAGCCTATCTGTTGACCTGGATTGACAAATATCTGATAACTAAGGCCTAGAGTATCATATGTTTAACTCACACAAAAAATTGTGTCAGTATTCATCAGTTCAGAATTGTATTAGAAGACAGAACCCCAACAAATAAATAAATAATTTAATAAATGCAAGAGGGAAAGGTCCTGTAATAGCTGCTGGACATGAAGTAAACCTTCTGGTTCATGTTTTAGCAACTAGGGCAATGTTGCTATCACTGGCAGCAGAACACATGCTGGGGTAGTCACTGGAGCAGAAATTCCATGTTGGTGGATTATCTCCTCCAAATGCTAAAGAAGGAATTAAATAGTGTTTGAAAATGGCAATTTTTGCTTGTTGAAAAACTAATCATCTGTCATAGCATTGATTTACTTACAACTATGAACTATATCTTCAGTGTGCTAAATAATGCTAGACTGTAGCCTCCATTGCATAGATGAATGTTTAATTGAGACCAACTCATTGTTGCCTCTCTCATTACTCTCATTTGTCTCATTACAGAGGAAAGTAATCTTTTGGAGAATGTGTGATGTGGTGATAGCTGATGACAACTACGGGAAAATAACTAGCAAAAAGAATATATAACCAGTCAGGTCTTAGCAGATCAGCAAATATCCTGTGATCATAACTCGGGGAACATGAATTATTTTCAACACCATCCTTCTTGTCACAATGGAAGTTTTATGCACACATACATGGTCAAAACCTTGACTGCCACCCCTCTGTAGCCTCTGTCTTTTCATATTTAACAGAACAATAGAGATCAGTATTTACTGTTCTTCAATTTTTGCCAATATTTAGACTGGTAATTATTACTTGGAGACTCCTTTGTATAGGATTTTTGTGTGCATATATGCACAAGAGTGCACAAAATTGACCTCTCATTAGACTTGCCTTCTTTTTCATAACAACTTTGCTGTGTCATTCTTGTTTGAATGTAAAAGGTGTTACAGAGCTTCTGCATTTGAACTTCATGTCCCTGGTAGTCCCTATTGAAAAGTTGACAAGCCCTTCATCCCAAAGAAACGGTGAAGGTATTACATCTTTCTGCAACGTGTATGGGACTCTTTCAGTATAACAGGCTGTTTGAAAAAAGAAAATAAATTGATTAATGGTGGTACTTACCAGTTATGAAGTAGTTTTCCTCTTCAAGATGCTTCAATCATTAATTAATTTTTCAACACCTTGCTGTCCTTCCCATCTGCTCTACCATTTGCTTCTCCACCAATTACTGTTATTTTTTACCATTCTCTAATTTCCACTTTAGAATACAGCTTCACTGTCTTTTTCATGCTTTCGTTTGTGGTTCTCTATAAGCATCGTGTAATTCTTCAATAGATATTATAATGCACACTTATCACTGAGCATAAGCCATAAGCCTATAGAACATGTAATTTACTGTATTTGGCTCTGCATCACATTCTAGAATACTGACCATTCATTTGCCTGAATAATTTTCAGTGGGTTCTAGATTTAGCACTGCTGATTCATTGAGAGGTTGTCATATATAAAAATTAGTATTAAGTAAATAAGTAGATAATGATAACTTCAGAAATGTAAATAAATATATAGAATTAATTCCCCCTTCAACTTTATAACTTCATAGTGTGGAAATATTAATAAAAGTATTATGAACCTTACAGTTTGCATCATAAATATGGGGTTTAGTTACCAAGAACATTAGAAATAAGAGGAATTTTGTTTAAAATTCAGTAGGTCAAGTGCCATACCTCTATTGCAAGGCCAAATGATAGGACATGACAAGGTAAAGTTGTCCCTTGGGATTTTGTGGCTGTCTCCAGAGAATGACATTGCTTACACTGTACCATAAAAGGGGTGGAGCTGAAGTGCAGATATACCTGCTTTTCATATGGATTTCTCAGGGACCCAAAAAGTGCAGCAGTGAGATTTTTCCCCTTTTCTGTAGGGACTGTTTGGTGTCCTTTAGGACAAAATTTCCATTCATACGATTGACAGCTGTCACAACTTTGAAGCTGCTATTACTGATTTAAATCTACATGAAAATCACTCTCTCTGGTCGGTCAAATGTTATGGATACTGTTAGAAGTGAACAGGTGTTTTTTGTTCTCCAGTGACTTCACTTACACAAGCTGCATTATTTCAAAGACCAGAAGCAGTCTGGTTGATGTTTGTCTTTACTTGACCTAGTTTATATAGGAAAGATGAATCTGTGCATGGTTCGTACTTGGTATTTTCCCTATTCCCAATACGTGACCTGTTGCAGCAGTTCTGTCTCAAACAATAGTCTGTACTTATGATAACAGACAAAGAATAAGTAAAAGACACTTCACTAACACATTGTTTTAATATGAGGAAAATTAATGGTTGTAGTGGATGTTTGTGTAAACATCTCTAACATTGTCTTGCATGAAGGCACATTTGTTATACACTGCATGTAGAGAACTCATTTTGTTTTAAGATTTTTGAGGCTCTTACACATAGGTCTATTGGCATTGAATTCTCCAAGACTATGCAAGTTGATTGCTTAATTTTCATCTGAGTTCAAGTAGTTTTGCAATTCCTATCTAGCTGTATTTACCTAACCTAGATTAAGTTAGATCCATTATCTTTCATCTGCTTTGCAAAGTGTTGGTCTATAAAATATTGTTAACATTGATGATGAGAAATGATAATTGACTGGTCTTTTTCTCTTCGGGGTTTTTCCTTTCTTCCCTAGCAGTGTGGGCAAAGTTGATATTTTTTTTTCCCTGTTTACTTTTCTTTCACTTATTTCATTACTTTGTAGAAGTTAGTTTGCTTTAATGAATTTTAGACTTGAATTCTGTAAAGGACCAGCCGTTTTGCATTAAGAACTTTTGCTTATTGGTTGCATATAACTGAGAGATTTTTTAAAGTGAAACCCAGTGGTTTATAGCTCTACCACATCAGAATGGAAATACCTTTTACACCTCACGGAAATTTCTGTAAGAAAAGTTTTCGATTTTGCTAACTAAAGACCTATGAGATCTTTCCTTAGATTGCAATGGGAAGCTAACCCAGATCTTTCGATGTAGAAGACTGCCTTTCTTTAATTTCAGCTGTAAAAATCCAGTTGTTGAAGTTCTTTTACAGTATCTATACTGAAGATTCTTTTTGATTGTTTTGCCTGCTGAGCTGCATGAGCATTTTCCTTTTACCTGAGGGCTTTCTTTCACCAGGCAATTGTTCTGGATCTCCAAGTAGATGTTGTCTTAAATGCTTGCTACTACCTTGTTTTGTGGTTAACATTGTCTTTTCTATGAAAATAAATATTGCTCTTCTGAATTCTGGTATTTCTTATCCCCATGCTCAGCTTTATGTTAATATTAAAAATGTTAGCTGTTTCTGAATTTATATATTCAGACATTCTTAGACTACAAAAATGCTTACTATAGAGGTGATAGGGATGTTTTTTTGAGAATTCTTGGTGTTGTCTAAATAAGGCAATTTTTAAACAAAAAACCATGAGGAATGGCTGTTCCTCAAACATTCCTAGTGTTAATAATCAAGACTGTTCTTTGTTGTTCTTTCACTGAAAAGGGAAAGGTGGTGCTCTACCACTTTATTTCCTGGCCCTGGAATGCTATCCAGCGTGCATCGTAATTGTTTTTTAATTGTTCTACCTGAACAAAATTGTGATTAAGATATAATTAAGTATCTCTTAATTATAAAACTTTCTGTGAAAAGTCAGGCAAGAAAGTAATAGGCTGAATAATGATTATCTAAAGTTGTGATGAATTAGATGGGATATGACATACATGGAAACCAGAAAAGATGATTATAGCAGAATCATTGTTCCTGGATTGATGAGGTAAAATATAGATAAGATGGTTTTCTGCATGATCCTTGTTTAACTGGAGAGAACAGACTTAAGGGAACTGATGGATGCAATTTTAGTAAACAGATAAGGCAATTACTGTGCTGTTCTGTTAGACTTAATGATAAGCAATATTCTTATTAAATTAAGTGTAAGGAAGCACTGGGTTTTTTTGCTTTATATTTATAAAGAAATTGCTAATAACAAAGTTTTTTTTTTTGCTGTACAAGTTTAGGATTGAATGACTTGGAAGCTAACTAGCCTATTTATATTCTGTGACGATTTTAAGAAAGATGCACCATGCTTGAATTCTGGTTTATGCTGTGTAACTAAGTGAAGTTGCTGTTCGGGACAGTGCCTATAGACTCTTCAGTGTCATAATTTCACTGTTTTATAGTTCTGTCAAGCCTGCGCATAATGTAGGAAAGTGGCTTAAATGGACAGAGAAAATGAGTCCCAGCAAAAATGGAATAGCTTGGCTAACTAGGTAGTGGGGTAGAGGTCCTGAAAATCTTATGTTTTAGACGTGCTTGTGAAGGAAGGAGGCATGTGGCATGCTGTGTCATGAAGAAAAAGCAGTTGCTTAGCTGTGGGAACACTTCAATCTCAGAGATAACTGACCTAGAGCGAAAGAAGAATGGGAGAGAGAAATGTCTGTTTTGAAAGGAATCCAAGAAGCTTTCTACTGTCTTTAACCTTCTTGACCTGAGAGGAAACAGTTACCATCTGAGGAAAATATACTGTCATAGTTAGTGTCTTGGCACAAAAAAATCTGCTCAACTCCTCTTGTTTAAATCAGATTATAATTGATTATTGATATATTAACAACCTGTAATTATCTGGTAATCTGTGAACTACACAGTCAAGGTCAGTATCAGCAATACAGCAGAAACCACAACCCTAGGCAGTTACAAAATATTCAAAGCAACTAACTTCTAAAATGCTCCTAAAATTTCTAAACATTCTAAAATTTCTAGACATGCTTCCTTAATCCTCAAAAACAGTAATTCTCCAATAGTAATTCACTCACATATCATGTTGGCTGTTGCTATCCAGATCATCTCATTGAGAGAAGCCTTGTGAATTCCCCACACTTACTTTCCAAAGTCTGCATGGAATTAGAAGATGACCTAATGTATACACATTATTCTATTTTTTTTTTTTTACAGGAAACTGAAGGTAGAAGTAGTGTGTCGAACCAAATCATGTAACTGGGAAAACCAGATATTGTTTTCGACACATTATCCTTCCTGGTTTTTATGATTTTTCTTTTTCTTTAACATGGTTCTGCATCTTATAAAGTCTCTTCCTCTGTAGGCTGCATGCAATGCATAAAAAATGCACTACAAACTGTTTAAATCCAGTGCGCAGATAAATGGGGTATTTAGGGAAGGGATTTTTTCAGGTTCGGAACAGGTGTGGGATTGGTCTGATGCCTATTCTACTTCACTGAAAGGTTTCATCTTCACAAAGGTGTAATGAACTGCCTGTTTTGCCTCAGAGGCCAAAGGAAGAGTAATGATTCAGGCTACTTAAACTGAAGCAGAGCTAGAATTAGACAAGCTAAAACCCCTGAGGTTTTCCAGGAGGCTAGGTAGCTTCATAAATCCTAAAATACATAAACACTAAAGTATTTATTTTTATACATGTAAAAACAGTGGATGTTAAGAAATCTAATGTCTTTCCATGTGCAACTATGTTCTTGCAATTTAATTTCCCTTCAATAAAGCATACATTTTCTATTAAAAGTACCTTTAAAATGCTATTTGCACATGAAAAACTAATGAATTTAATCTTAAATATTCCTCTTGGGATGTTGCTTTTTTTTTTTTTCCCTGAATCCGAATAAGGATAGATGTGGATGTTACAGATCATCTTCTTTTCTGTTGTCCTTGAAAATTTTACTGCTGATTTCTTAGACGATAAACATTCAATATTCTAGTCTAACAATTTAGATTTAGTGGTACGATTAAATATTACTGTGATGAGGGCAATGATAAATAAGATTTGTCTGGTCTCTGATTCAATATCTATTAATGACACAAAGCCTGTAGAAGGGCAAATACAGGATGCATTTTGTTAAGGTTCAGGTGATGCTATTTGTACATCCTTTTTCACTATCATTAGCAAAAATGATGATTTATATTGACTCAGATTGCACCTATCTGAATAATGGTGTATTCAGGCCTCTTTGCAGCAGCATATTGTCATAGTCAAAAAAAAATATGAATTGCAGCTGCTCCAGAATCTATGCAAAACATAAATTCAAGAATTTTCCTATCAAAAACCACTGGTCTTAACCAGGGAGTGTTTTATTCTTTGTGGTTTTCAGTCATAACTTTTTGATAGTGTTTTTCAAAATCTGAAGCTATGTAATTACAGTATTTAGAAATATAGTGGATGAAATTCTTGTTTATGGTTCACTGCATACTTGCACTCTTTGTTTTCCCGGGTAGTGTGATATAACTCCCCAGCCTGACTGCATGACTTCGGTGCTTCTGAGGCAGCTTTTTCTAGTGAAATTATTAGAACAAGAAGGAGAGTTTTTTTTGTTTTATTAATCTCTTGGTTTAGGATCAGAATCTAGTTCAGTACAAACAGTTGCAAAAAGGAAAAGACAAAACCAACTGAATCAAATGAATGACTTTTATTCACAAAAAGTTTTTATTGATATATTCCTGGACAGATTAAACTAGTCTTGAAATTTGTTTGCTGATGTTGTTTTCAGTAGTGATGCAAAGTACTTTAAATTTCTAATTATACTAGAGAACCAGGGTAGAATTTATGTATGATTTGTCCGCGAGATGACATCTATGGAGGTTTTCAATGTATTTTTGCAACTAAGTTATTAATTCTATTTTCATGTATTAATGATATTAGATTGGATAGGACACTTCCTGTGAAATGTCTGTCAACATTCAGAAAAGAAAGCAGCTCTTTAGATAATATCTTGCAGTTGCCTATTCCCGAAAAGTAACTTCCTTAGTTAGAAGTATGGTGTAAATCTGATTGTTGTCCTTGAAAAATAGTAAGCTATCCTTTCAGGTACATCAACAGTCTCATCCTTCCCGATGCAGTATTTGATGTCATCTACAAATGCTCTTTATAGGGACACTACAGATTTAAAGGATATTAAGGATATCCTATTAAGGATAGACTTACCCTGTGTTCTTAGCCAGAAATTTCTTTAACGTCCCCATGTATTTTTTGAGAGCTGAAATTGGAGAGATAATAAAAATGCATTAAAAACTCTGAAATGATGGGGATAGTCCAGTTTCAAAAGAAGCAGCACCACCTTCCAGAAGCTAAAAAGTTCAATGGCCTACTTGTTGGGATAAAACCAGAAACTGGATCATATCTTCCTCTTAGGCTTGTGTGCTACATCCCAGAAGTCCTGTCACTGGCACATATTTGGCAAAGTATCCTGGATTAGGGATCAGAGAGGAGAAGCAGAGTATGGGAGAGTACAACAGCATGGGTCTTGCTTAAATGTTCATAGGAAATGTGCATTTGCTACACATAGTTACTCCAAGATCTCCATCTGCTGCGCTCTCCTGCAGTCCCCATTTGCTAGCTGTACTACTTTCTATTTCCATCCCCATCTTTCCCAGCAAAATTACTCATTGAAAATGAGGTCTTGCAATTCACTGCATCTTATATCAGATAAATACAAGCCAAACTCTGAGGTATCTGGCCACTACTAGTTAAACACATACAGGCTTTCTCTCAGTTGCTAGCAACTATTTACGTTGTGACATTAAGACTGAACTTTGTGCCTGTACAGAAAATAAGCCTACAAACATGCCCTGGCGTATAGCCAGAGGGCATCCTGTAAAATGCAAGAAGCAGTGTATGCCTATTTGGTGGTGTAATGTAGAGGGAGACATTTCAGAGCAGGCTGCCACTTGGACAGAAGGCATGCTGTGATCACAGCTGCTCTGCGGACTGCTCACTAGAAGAAATGCAGGCATAACCAGTAAGAGTTGGCATTGCTCTGTTCTGTAGTGCAAGTTTTTTTCTCCCTATGGACTAGGTTTCCTTCCCCCTGTCTTTTACCATTAGCTATATCTATGAAAAATTTAGGCATCTACAAACATTTAAAAATTTGATCTTAAGATATCAAGGCAGAGGGTTTCAAAACAACCTACAGGCCCAGCCGGCACTGAATATTTAGACACCAGAACACCTCTAAAAATCTGGCCCTTGGGCACTTTTAACAGAAAGTTGGCTACTTTTCTGCACATATATATATATATAGATATAGATATATTTCTTGGGTAATAATCTCTAATGCTCACTGACAAAAGGTAGTTTCCTGAATTAATGTAACATATCTGGGCATTGTTCTGATGAAAATGTTAGCTAGATGCTCTGCTGGCTGTAGATACAGAGAATGATTGGCTTCAGGCAGGCTGTACCAACTGGACTGATCTCTTCAGACTGAGGAGATACATCGTGCATGCTTTGATCAGGAGGGAAGGAGTAAAAGCAGCAACTCCCAGGTTGTGGAAAGATAATACTAAACAAAGAGAAAAGATAGCTGTTAATTAAAGAAATCTTAGGTTTAGTTCAGCAAATGCATGATGGTGTTGTCCAAATTTTGTATCTTGCACTAAATTTCATTTCAATTAAAGTGGCACTAGGAAAATGTGTATATGTATAAAGACTAACTAATTAATGCAACAGCAACTGTGATCAAGTCACTTTTTTACCAAAGCTGGAGCTAATTTGCAATTTCTTAAGGCACTTCACTATATATATATATATTTTTAACATTGCTTGTGAAATGCAGCCCATTAACTGAGGGGTTTGTCTCTGGAAGATCTTTCTCATTATTGGCTGGGCAGGCCTTGTTGCTGCACTCAGGACTCTTTTCCTGGGAAAGAGGAGCTAGAAAGAATCCATAGTGGTAAAACAGACAAAGAAAAATAGCTTGTCAGTGCCCAGCTCTTAAAGAAATTTGTTTCTATATACATTAGAAAATGGGATAGCTTTAAACTACACATGTGTTTGGAATGCTCAGCTCTGGGTTGCACAGTAAACTGAAGAAGCTCTTCTTTCTGTTGCATGCTGTGTAGATGTATAGATAATGGTGCCTCAGAACCCATTCTTTAAATGTACAGATTCATTCTGAATACATTGAATTAATTGTTAATTAGACCTAGGTAGGTATTTTCTCTTCCATTTGGTAAGCCAAGTAGCGCACTATCTGAAAGTATCATACTGTGTGTTTATTCTCATATGTTTGTTCTCTTGTACAGAAATGTGCAGAGATGAACTAGGAAGCCAGTAACAACTTTATGTGGAAACATTTATGTGTGTGTATGTATATCGTTGTATATATGTATGCATATAAATATCTGGAGTGATATTAAAGGCTGTAGTCTAACCTAGCAGGCTAAATGAGGCTAGAGCCCTTCTAATACTGCAACCAACTGGCACAGAGCAGCCTGCAGCCACATTCTTTCAAACTGCTGACATCTGAAAGGCAGTTTGCTCCTAAACTAGCAATTAGCACTAGCAAGAGGCCTTTCCCAACTCCTGAGATGTACCTGGAAGTTGTTTAGAACAGCAATAGAGGCCATTATGAAAACTTAGCACCGGAAATGTCTGGATTTCAGTCTCTAAGAGCACTCCCTAGCACTTAATCTACTACTGCGCATGTTGCTAAAGAAATGGTTGAGCTGTTCAACTTGAGTGTACTCATAGCCATGTAAGCAATTAACCTCTTACCTTAGTTAATATTTGACATTTCTGGTGCCAGAATACACTTCTCTTCTGTGTATATATGAATAAACATTTAAAAAAGGAGGGGGAAGTCATTAAAAATTCTTGCTGGCTGTGGTGCATGCCGTGTTTTAGCTTGCTCAGCAGCAAATGGGATAAAAATTTTTCACTCCTGCATTCCTCTTCATTATCAAATGAAGAGGAAGAAATGGGTAGGTAATGAAAAATGCTTGGTTGGAAATGTTCAAAAATGAAGTTCAGTAACACATGCACTAGCATTAGATTGTCATAGGTTTATAGGGCATATTGATTAGGTAATGGCAAAAAAAAAAAAAAAAAGAGATCAGAATGCTGCAGACCATCTGTAATATCTGAGCTAGAGACACTGTGATCCATCACTGATCTGTGAGATCCTGAGAAGGAGGATGTGGTATGCTAATAAATCCACAGGAAGGAAAAAACACTTATGTAGTGGCACTGATTTAACCATTCTCTCTTTGTAAAAATATATGCTGGGGAAAATAGTGTTTTGCAAAAGAATACTGCTATCTTCTTGTGCAAGTAGAGAACAAGGAGATGAGTCTCAGAAATGGTTTTGCCTTGTAAATATTAGAAATTGTGAAATAATGTTTCCACTTGTCTAGATTTTAAAAACAAGAAGCAACAACTATGCATCTGTACCTTATGCAGAGTGAAACATTTTATGGCAATCCACTTTACCCTGTAGAAGACAGCTGTGCATTTGTAGCAGTGGAAGTTCCTGATTTTCTGGGTTAGTTTGTTAATTTTTATTACAAGACTCATTCTCCCTGCTTATGTTTTATTTCTGTGAGACTTATTGGACACAATATGCAAAATACATATGGGACTTAAGCTATATCATTGTGAAACTATTCCAGGGACTTGTCGTCAGAGGTTAACAGGCGATAAACTGAAATAGGGTGACTAATTTTCCTGACCTTGCAGGCTGCTCGTCAGAACCTTCCTATGCTTGATAACTCTGAGATTCATATAATGTCTTGGGCTGATGAGGAAAAATGGGCCTTTCAGGATAGTTCACAGAAGGATAGTGCTAGTGTTCCCTGGAGTGTCACAGCTCCTACTGTAAGCCAGGAATAGCCTTTGCAGGACTTGCTGACTCATTTCCTTTACAGCTATGGATTGAGTTGCCTGTTCCCCACATAGCCTCACTGCTAGCTGTGCCTGTAGCCAGAATATATGTGTTGCTGCTTGATAATAAAGTGAGAGCCAAAGGATGACTGTTGTGGTTTAAGCCCCCCACCCACGCAGTTTTACTCACTCACTCACTCCCCCTCTTCTTCTTACCCCAGTCCTGGGGGGATGGGGAGGAGAACTGAAAAAAAAAAAAAAAAAAAACAAAAAATGCAGCTCGCACAGGTTAAGATAAGAACAGTTTAGTAACTCAGGTATAACACAAATCACTACTGCTACCACCAGTAATAATACAAGAGAAATACAAGGAAACAGAATACAACTGCTCACCAAGCCTGACCCAGCCAGTGCACCCTCCAGCAGCGAACCCCCCACTGCACCAAAAACCTGACCATGCCGTGCACCCCCAGTCCACCACCACACCCTTCCGGGTCTCTGCTCCCCATCTTCACATCCTGGACATGACGTGCTGTGGTATGGAATAACCTCTTTGGTCAGTTTGGGTCAGGTGTCCTGTCTCTGCTTCCTCCCAGCTCCTTCCTCCCTGGCAGAGCATGAGACTCAGAAAAGTCCTTGGCCAGACCAAAACATTAGCAAGCAGTAACTGAAAACACTGGTGTTAACAGCGCTGTTCCAAGGCCCAAAATCAAAAACACAGTGCTGCACCAGCTACCAAGAAGGAGAAAAATGGCTGCTGCTGCTGAACCCATGACAAAGAGAACTTCCTGATTTCATACCTGAAACACAAGGTGTTTCAGTATTTTGCTGTATTTTTCCTGTTCATGACTTTAAACAGTAATATGTATTACACTATGGAAAGTTCAAAGTTGTCAGCTAACCTTGCACACTGATTTTTAAGGTTAACCATAGAGCAGACATCTTTCTCCTTTGGCTTTGTGAAATAAAAACTGAGAATGTGGGCTCAGAGGCTGATATCTATGGTGCATTTGAATGCACGGAAAAGATAGATCTATATTCTTCTTTGACCTGTAGAAAAGGTAGTGGCATTATTCATGATGTGAGAAGCTACTACTCTATTTCTGCTGCCAAAGTACTTTTGCAATCACAGCCTAACAGAAGACAAGCAACCTTATTTAACTAACCTGTATGTAAAAACTGCATCACTTGCTGTGGCCATTTCACAACTCCTCTGGAAATAATTCTTAAAGATACAGAAAAGTTATTTTAAATATGGTTTGCTTAAGGAATTTTTCTTACCTCTTATACTTAATATCTCTATCAGGAAACTAGATTATTTGTGTTTCTGTCCTCTGGAAAACCAGTCCTGTCTTCATTATCCAAGCCATCAGCCCACAGACAAACGGGAGAAACAAGAAACAAATGACTACATTGACGCTTAGATCTTTCCTATTTTATCTTGACAGGGTTTCATTTATACGATGGTGTATTTTTTCCCTTGCAGCTATTGCCTCCTGTTACTCTTTATGGTAATTGAAGCTGGGCCCAAAAGACCTTAGAGGCATGCATCTTCTCCTCACATGACTGACACTTCAGTGATAAACTTGAACTTAAAGTTACTGAGGCGTAATGGAGGGTTCATTTGATAGCTAGTGGTTTCCAGCAGCACTGCAGGGCTTCAGGGGCTCAGTGTGAGTGAGATTGTTAATGTCCTGTGAGGGAAAACAATAACACATTTCATTAATGCGTTCATGTGTGAAGCATCCATTAGTGCACTGGAGGTATTAATGACGTTATGCTTTAAACTGACATGTGGGGCATGACAGAATTGTAAGGTCTGATGAGAACAGATGACAAGATAAGCAAATATTTGAATGGCTTCATTTGCCTGCAGGTCAACCCATTGTGGAGGAGAACTGAGAAAGCTAAAACTGGGGAGATATAAGTGTTTTCCTAGCACTGACTGAACCACAGGAAAGCTGAAGAAAGATTGTTTACCAAGTAAATAGAGCGGTCAGTAAGGGCAATAAATATGTAAGAGGTACAAGCTTAATTATTACTGAGCCTCGGTCAGTAATTCAAATTTAATTTGAGTTAAATTGTTAAAGCCACAGCACAATTCAAGGTACAGATACACAGAAAGACATTTTGCCTGTATGAATATTCTTTTTAATTTTCAGTTATTTTTCCTCTTTCTGCCTGCTGTGTTTTAAATATGAAGCCAAATAAGTTGCTGACTATGTCAACAAGATTATTGTACTTTGGGCCAGAACTGAATTTTGGCATGAGATTTTAATGAATGAGTTTGTCAGCAGGTCAGCAGAAGGTGATAGAGTTGATAAGATTATTTTTCTTCTCTGATTGTCATGCACATTCTTTATTTTGTCAGGTTTGAACTAGCCGTAAATTAGCAGATGAAAGCCTGTTCCCCTGTTTTGGACCACTATTAAATTGCTACAGAATGCTCACAGTGCAAAGGATTTGACAGCTGCAACTCAGCCATTAGATGACAGTAGAGCACATCTCAATGCCATCCAGCATAATTTAACATGAATGATCTGACATGCTTGGCAGCTCCTTGAAGAAGTGGGAGGGAAAGGCCACTCTTTTGCTAGCTCTGATTCAGACTGATTTTGTACAAATAGACTTTTTCTTTTCTGGACCAGTGACTCTCACTATCTGGTTAATGTAATGAAATCATGCACTGTGAATACTGTGTTAGTGCCGCTCTACAAAACCAAGGCTCACAACTTTTGCATTGTCAGTCCTTTAGGGTTCTCTAGTAAAACCAAAATACTCCAAAATATCAAAATGTCAAAAAATCAAACCTGCATGTTTCACTAAAATATCTTCAATCCCTATTCATCAAATACATGAACACTTCACAGTGCACTATCTATCTTATTTTCATCTTTTAGACCCCATCACAGGAAATAGTGATTTCCTGCCCTTGTGCATTCATCAATCTTGTAATAATTAAAAAATTAAGCAAATATCTATGACACTTTTTCACACTGACATTCTGGGAAGGTTGCTCATAAGTTTTCATTACAGCTATTGCCACAAATACTCTTTACATGAGCTGAAGTTTTGTATTCAGAGACTTTTGCTGAAGATAGAGTTTTCGAAGAGAAGTTGAAACCAATTCCCTTCAATGAGTTAAAGTCATCAGAAGGTAAGAAATCATACTTTTTTGCTGCATAGCTGCCAACATGTAAAGATATTGCCAAGGACTGTATGTGTTTTCCTTTTAAATAAGCTACAGATTTATGTGTACAGTTTGCTTGTTTTTATGCCTTTTATGCTTTTCTTTATAGCAGACTATCCTTGAAGGAGCATGCTGAAGGACCACAAGTTAACTCTCTTCCAAGTTTGCTAGTCAAATTTACACCCTTTTTGTTTGTTGGCCATGTATCCTGCAAATTAACTTACATTATGTCTTCTCCGCAAAATGCAGACCACTCTGACCAGGTGAAATGGGAAATAGCTGACTTGAACAGCTGGTCGCAAAGGAAGTCAGGGTTGAGGCGCAGGGAGCTGATATTACTCTATTATTACTTAGGTGTTTTTGTAATGGGACAGGTGAAAAGGAGCTGTGTGAGAATTACCCTGCAGACTGATCCCTGCTAAACTGTTTTTTAGTGCTCTACTAAGTGATACATCAGTTTGGGCTTTGAGTTCTGTCTGTCCTTACTCTTTCTGTTCTCAATTTTGCCCCTAAAGATCAACGTTTTTCTTTTCAGGTCACTCACTAGTAATTTATACATTCATATCTCCTTTTCAGGGTCTTCTGCATGTCATGGCCTAAGCTCACCATGCAGTTCATTTTTATATGATTTCCAGCCTGCTCTGGAAATGAAAATGATTTTGATAAACAGTTGCACTTTTGAATGTTTATTTGAACTGAGCCTCTAAGCCTTTAGTGACTTTCCTGTTGCTAATGCTGAGCTAGTGTCTCTGATGTTAATGATGATGAAGAGTGGTGTATTATGTTGATGCTGGACATTAAAGAGTAAAGACAGGAGCCTAAGATAAAAGGAGGCCTTTGAGCATGAATTCTCCCATGGCAATAAAATGACACTATAGCATTGTTTTTATACAAAATTTGACCTTTTCGACAGGACATGTCTAAAGGTAAACAACAAAATGCCATGTCTGCCATTTGCCTTTCAAGTAAAAAATAACTGACCATTGTTTCTTCCCATAGCATGCTTTATCTAATACAAGATAAATAATAAACTTTGCAAATAAACTAACTCCGATAGGTGGCTCTTTCACATAGAAATTTTCATGGCCTTTTTATTTGCTATTCATATTTTTGGCATCAATTTTATTAGAACCGGCAACATGGCGTTGTCTTCTGTGACTGTAAGAGTTCATAAGCTGCTGCAGGCATCTTCTCAGAGAACTTCTGAAAACTGCTCAGGAAATACTGGAAAGAATCAGAGAATCAGGCAATTTTCAGTGTAAATTTCTTAGACACAGCTGAGCGCTAAGAAACATGCTGCTTTAATGTCTGATACCAACTTACACACAAAAACCTGCTGATATGCAATTAATAATTAAAGTTTGTTGCAATTTGGCTACTTTGTATTGCACTGATTATCATCCACAAATGATAGTCTGTATTTGCTGACAAAAACATTCAAGCAAAGTGATCTTTTCTGCTGCCATTATAGAATCCTAGAATCATACAGTAGTTAGGGTTGGGAAGGACCTTAAGATCATCTAGTTCCAACCCCCCTGCCATGGGCAGGGACACCTCACACTAAACCATGCCAACCAAGGCTATGTCCAAACTGGCCTTGAACACCACCAGCGACGGAGCATTCACAGCTTCCCTGGGCAACCCATTCCAGTGCCTCACCACCCTTACAGGAAAGAATTTCTTCCTCATATCCAATCTAAACTTCCCCTGTTTAAGTTTGAACCTGTTACCTCTTGTCCTCTCACTACAGTCCCTCATGAAGAGTCCCTCCCCAACATTCCTATAGGCCCCCTTCAGATTTTGAAAGGCTGCTATGAGGTCTTCCCACAGCCTTCTCTTCTCCAGGCTCAACAGCCCCAACTTTCTCAGCCTATCTTCACATGGGAGGTGCTCCAGTCCCCTCATCATCCTTGTGACCCTCCTTTGGACTTGTTCCAACAACAGTTCCATGTCCTTTTTATGTTGAGGACACCAGAACTGCACACAATACTCCAAGTGGGGTCTCAGAAGAGCAGAGTAGAGGGGTAAGATCACCTCCTTCGACCTGCTGGTCACGCTCCTCTTGATGCAGCCCAGGATATGGTTGGCTTTCTTGGCTGCAAGCACACACTGAAGCTGGCTCATGTTCATTTTCTCACTGACCAACACTCCCAAGTCCTTCTGTGCAGGGCTGCTTTGAATCTCTTCTCTGCCCACCCTGTAGCTGTGCCTGGGATTGCTCTAACCCAGGTGTAGGACCTTGCACTTGGCATGGTTAAACTTCATCAGGTTGGCATCAGCCCACCTCACAAGCGTGACAAGGTCCCTCTGGATGGCATTCCTTCCCTCCAACTTACCAACCGAACCACGCAGCTTGGTGTCATGGGCAAACTTGCTGAGGGTGCGCTCAATCCCACTAGCCATGTCACCGACAAAGATGTTGAACAAGACTGGTCCCAACACCGATCCCTGAGGGGCACCACTCATTACTGGTCTCCATCTGGACATTGAGCCATTGACCACAACTCTTTGCATGAGGCTATCCAGCCAGTTCTTTATCTACCAAGTGGTCCACCTATCACATTGATGTCTCTCAAATTTAGAGACAAGGATGTCATGTGAGACAGTGTTGAATTCTTTGCACAAGTCCAGGTAGATGACGTCAAATGCTCTACCCCTGTTCATCAGTTCAGTAGCTCCATCATAGAAGGCCACCAGATTGGTCTGGCAGGATTTGCCCTTAGTGAAGCCATGCTGGCTGTCACCAAGCACCTTGTTGTTTTTCATGTGCCTCAGCATGCCTTCCAGGAGAATCCGCTCCAAGATTTTTCCAGGCACAGAGGTGAGACTGACTGCTCTGTAGTTCCCCAGCTCATCCATTTTCCCCTTCTTGAAAATGGGGGTTATATTTCCCTTTTTCCAGTTGTTGGGAACTTCACCTGACTGGCACGATTTTTCAAATATGATGGACAGTGGCTTTGCAACTTCCTTTGCCAGGTCCTTCAGGACCCGCGGATGGATTTCATCAAGTCCCATGGTCTTGTATATGTTCAGGTTCCTAAGATGGTCTCGAAGCAGATCGTCTCCTACAGTGGGCCCAAGGTCTTCATTCGCACACTCCTTGCATCTGCCTTCCAAGACTTGGGTGGTGTGGTCAGAGTATTTGCCGGTGAAGACTGAGGCAAAGAAGTCATTAAGAACCTCAACCTTCTCCAAATCCAGGGTAGCCAGTTCTCCCAATAGCTTCTGGAGAGGGCCCATGTTATCCCTAGCCTGCCTTTTATTTGCAATGTACCTATAGCATCCCTATATCCTTATCCTTAGCATCCCTTGCCAAGTTTAATTCTAAGTGGGCCTTAGCTTCCTGGACAACATCCCTGTATTCTTCCCAGGATGCCTGTCCTTGCTTCTACCTTTTACAAGCCTCTTTTTTCCTCCGAATTTTCCTCAGCAGCTCCTTATCCATCCAAAGAGGTCTCCTGGCTCTCCTGCAGCACTTCCTTCTAGTAGGGATGTATCACTCCTGAGCTTGCAGCAGGTGATCCTTGAGTATCAACCAGCAGTCTTGGGCCCCCTGCCCTCTAGGGCTATATCCCATGGAACCTTACTGAGCAGGTTCCTGAAGAGGCCAAAGTCTGCTCTCTTGAAGTCCAGGCCAGTGAGTTTGCTGCACGCTCTTCTCACTGTCATGAGGATCTCGAATTCAATTATCTCATGATCACTGCAATCAAGGCTGCCCTGGAGCTTCATATTTCCAACCAGCCCTTCCCTGTCGTTGAGCACGAGGTCAAGCATGGCACCTCTCCTTGTTGGCTCCTCTATTACTTGCAGTAGGAAGTTGTCTTCCACACAATTGAGAAACTTCCTGGGTTGCTTGTGCCGGGCCATAGCGTCCCTCCAACAGATATCAGGGTGGTTGAAGTCCTCCATGAGAACAAGCGTCTGCGAGTGTGAGGCTGTTCCTATCTGCCTATATAGCGCTTCATCCACCGAGTCCTCTTGGTCAGGAGGTCTGTCACAGACCCCCACAATAATGTCACCCATCAGTGTTCTCCATTTAACTCTGACCCACAAACTCTCTGTCAAGTGTTCAGCTGTCCCCAAACAGAGTTCTGTACTCTCCAGCCTATCCCTAACATAAATAGCAACTCCCCCTCCCTGTCTGCCAGGCCTGTCTTTCCTAAAGGGCCTGTAGCCTTCCATTCCAACACTCCAGTCATAGGAGCCATCCCACCATGCTTCTGTGATGCCTCTTTTATCATATCCCCGTAGATGTGCACACAACTCTAATTCCTCTTGTTTGTTCCTCATACTATGGGCATTTGTGTAGAGGCATGGGAGCCGAGCTCCAATTGAAGCCAGCTGATTGGCTGGAGTGGCTGGAATATGTGTATTGTTTTGAGCATTTATTACAGGTGTTGGCAAGTGACTGGGAGTGCTGGGATGGAATGATGCCCCCTTTCCCCCAACACATCTAGTTTAAGGCTTCCTTGACCAGTCTGGCAAGCCTCCTACCAAATCCACTCTTTCCTTTCTTTGTCAGACCAGCTCCACCAGCCCCCAGTAGACCTGGCTTACTAAATTCTGTCTCATGTCCAAGGTACCCAAACCCCTGACTGCAGCACCACCCTTCTAACCATTTATTAACCTGGCTAATCTTCCTAGCCTTTTTAAGGTCCTCCCCTTTATCCTGGGAAATTGATGAAAAGACAATCTCTGCTCCAGAGCCCCTAACCACCTCTCCCAGGGCTCTGTTGTTCTTCTTTATGTTCTTGGGGCTACTGCTATCTATATCAGCAGCACCCACATGAGTCACTAGAAGTGGGTAACTGACTAGAGCAGGCAGATTCTCTGCAACATCCCTGATCCGAGCCTCTGGTAGGCAACACACCTCCCTTGAGACTGGGTCAGGCCAACAGATGGGTGCCTCTGTTCCTTTCAAAGTAGAGTCCCCTACTACTACGGCCCGCCACTTTTTCCTGGCAGCGCCAGTAGTGATCTTCTTTACCAGTGCATCAGCCGGTTGTTGCTGGTGGGAGCGCAGTTCCTCATCAGCCCCTTGCAGGACAGCAAAGCGGTTCTGGGTGGGGACAACAGATTTAGGAGGAAGCCCCTTGCTTTTCATTGTCCTCTTCCTCCTTTTTTTTTTTTTTTTTTTTGTTGTTGTTGTTGTTGTTGTTGTTTTCCCGTTACTGTTTCCCAGCTTCCTGGGTTCGCGGCCTCCTTTCCTGCATGAGCAACAGCAGACGCTTGAGGCCCCTGCAGGATCTGGTCCTGGAGCAAGCAGCGCTGCTTCCTCTCAGCTTCCCTGACACCTTCCAGCCCAGTAACAGCGTCCCGCAGCTCAGCCCCTGCTGCAGGAGGATCTCCACCAGGGAGCACAGAGTGCAGCCCCGCCCATTGCGCACCCTCCCTTCAGAAGAGCAGTGCAGGCACCTGCTACACCCCGAGCTCTGCACTGCAGCCTCCCCTCTCATCGGCTCTGTCTGGGTGCCTACACTGGCCACTGCCGGGGCAGCCAGAGCAGAGCTCCCAGACCCAACCCTGGTTATACAGCGAGTGCTCACCATCCCGCTCGAACTGCCTCGCAAACTGCCTCGCAAACTGCCTCGAACCCTCCCCGGTCACTCGCGCTCCCGGGCCAGGTTTTCACTCAGTCATGGTGGTGCCGCCCCTCCTGGCACCGCCCCTGTGAGTCA
This sequence comes from Myiopsitta monachus, assembly GCA_017639245.1. Classification (NCBI taxonomy): domain Eukaryota; kingdom Metazoa; phylum Chordata; class Aves; order Psittaciformes; family Psittacidae; genus Myiopsitta; species Myiopsitta monachus. Next base: position 42,116,876 of record CM029941.1, on the reverse strand, counting down.
GCCGCTCGCGTCCGCTGAGCTGCCGGCTCCTGGGCCTGCCCTGTCAAGGACTTGAGGCTCCCTTGGTGCCTGCTGCTGCTCCGTGTAGAAGCTCCTGTCATGTTCTAATCAATGGGAACACTTTCAAAGTCTTATAACAGATGAAAAGTAAAGTAACATTAAATGTTGGGGGAAGGGGATTGCCCTGGGTATTCCACATATTACACTAGGCCTTTAGGATATTTTATACATTTATACATATGTAAGAAAATAATTAAAAACCTACCACTATATGAATGAAGTGAGCTGTCCATATACTAAATTAAGTAGGGCTAGAGATGAATTCAGAGAAGACTGAATTTATTGAAACTCACATTGAAGTAATACATGGTATGTTTTTTAAAATAAAAAAATCAAATCAGCTTGATTCTTCGGGCGCAGTGAAATATTTGAAAAGTTTCAGTAGTAGAAATAGTATCTATAGAAGATGGGATTACAAGGAATTTTTTTTAATTTTTTTTTTTTTTACACACTTGAAGCAGTGTATCTCTGTGAGATCAGTATTTTAATGACCTTGCTCTGCCCCAGATTTTCAAAAAGAAGCACAAGATAAAGGAAAAGAATAGGGAACTTAAGGAGCCTGGCTGTTTTTGTTTGGGCCAGTTTAGTGAGAAAAAGTGTATGAAATTTAATCTAGCAAGAGTATGAAGGCACAGAGTTTAAAGATGATGAAAGCAGAAAAAACTGAGGAAGAAGGCAAGTGGAGCAGCTATACAAGCAAGCACGTAATCGTTTAACAAACAACGTGTAAGAGTTTACATTTTTTAAAAGTTCTGGATTTTCCTATTCTGTTATAGACTGTGTCTTTCACTTGACTTGTCTGACAATAAAATCACAGTGTTTCTGAATGTTGTTCTCTGATACCTTCTAGGAAAAAACTTCAGTTTTGAAGTTGCTGGAATGACATGATTTCTGTTCTCACCTTGCTATGCCATGGTATATTTTTACTGACAAATATAGTAATAAATCAGTAATTCGTGGCATGTTTCATTTATACGCTAATTGCAGTTCTAGCTCATTATTGATATTAATGATCCAGCAACTCCAACTGTTAAGGGATGAACAATGCTGAAATCATGCTCCATAAGCTTGCTACTCTTTAATAGATTCGAATGAGAATTATAATATTTATGCAAATGGGGGCTAAAAGGATTGTGAGTCTTTCAGCCCTGTTGAATCAGTTCATTTTATTGGAAATCAATGAAATATTAAGTTGAACGATGTTTTGACTAGTGGCTGAGCAGTATCCTCGTCCTGGGCACTAGGTGTCAGACTCGGAGCTGGTAGAACTCTGAAAGGCTCCTGTGTATCGCTGTATGAGCAGCGCTGACCCATCTGAACCAACTTGATCTTTTTTTTTTGGTGTACATAATTCTGTCAAATTCTTAAGAAAATATAGTTTCTGACAATGCAAAAGAAACATGAGGGGTATCAACAAAAGGACAACATCTTGAAAAATCAATTGGAAAGATTGTGACTTCATTTGCCTTTAGTTGAGATGCCACCTGACATTCTTGGTCAAATGCAACTATGTTGAGGGATAGATTGAGGGATAAGATAACTAGGAAAAGTAACATTTTAGATTACTGAATGGTAATTGTTAATTGGCAGGGCAAAATAACTTGTTTTCAGGTTGGTTGCTAATTGGTGAACATGAACAGAGCTACGCTTATTGATTGTGGAAAAATAAAGTTTTTGTACCTTTAAAGTATAAAATTTGTTAGTTAACATAATTAAATTCCAGTATTCATGATGTTTTCTGATAGATCTAAGTCCATATTACAAAATATAAATCAAGACTCCAGTCTGAAATTGCTCTATATATAAAAGTGGCAACTCAAAGAAGCTCAGCTAAAGTAAGCTCTTATTTTCAAAAAGGAAACATCCTTTTTACTATGTCTGACAATAATTACGCCTATCATCCGAGTGATGTGTACTTATGAAAGTTCTCCACTTTGCTGGGATACATAGGAGTAATTCAGCCACATGCTGAAGTACGATTAACTCACTGATAAAATTCATACATGACTAAATTGTATAGATGGTTGAAAACCTATGGGGAGACTATTATTTTCTACTAGATCTTGTAGGATATTATAAATTCATAATTCTATTACATATCAATAAAGATTATATTTAATCCTTGTTATATCTGTTTAGTATTTTTAATGTTCTTGAGTCAAATACTAAACATCTTGTAAGACAGAATATCATGTAGAAGTTTGAGTACATGCTGATATCCACAATAATCCTGAAGTACCTTCATCGCAAAACCTAGTGTTTGAACACTGCAGATGTAGCTTAATACTTTGTAGCTTAACAATCTGAAAGCTGTTATTAAATGAGAACCGTTTCTAGATAGCATTGTAATAATTTCACATCTAAACAGTCAAATTGGTAAAGATCCTTTTTATAGATTTTCAGTGTCTATCTGTGCATCTAATGTGCTGTTTACACAGTGTTACTGATGTTCTGACCAGGTTCCAAACAGAGAGACAGTTGGTTAGTTATTACGACTGATCTAAAATTATGGGCTGAAAGTTTTTTTCTGGGGTAGACAAGGAGTTGTGCAATGAAGCTTGTAAAAATTTTGTTACAAAGTTTTAAAATACATATCACTAATGGAAGGCACTTTGGCTTAGGAATCCAGGGCAATTGTCTGCAAATTTCTGTGTAACTTTAAGCACACAATGTCCTCCATAGCTCCTCTTGACTTTACAGGGGAAATAGAGAGAATGATTCTGAGTTCTGGAACTCTTGCTTCTTATATTAAAACCTTGCTCTTTCACCTCACACTATAGAAACCCTCCATATCAATCTTGTTTAAACCTATTAAAAAAAAAAAAAAAGGTTTTCTGTCTTTATGTGCTTTATGTGTATACCGTTTTTAAAATTAACTTTGATTTTTTGCATAAGTAAAGCTTAGTTTGCAGGCATAAATTCAACCTCTTGTGAAGAACTGACTGAAAGTTGTTATACTGCTTCTGGAACAGTTGCAAATAAATTTACTGTACGGCTTTACATAATGACTCAAATCTGCTAGTCTAACAATACAGTTGGAAAAAAAAGATGGAAGATCAGTCAGAGGTTTTAAAATTCCATCCTTCCTCTGGATCTTCTATATCACAATGCTCAAATTTCATGTTACATAGACAAAATAACAATGATTAATTAGCCTGTCAATTATCAACCTGATAACTTCCTTAACACTTCTGTTTCTTTGTTCCAGCACTTGAATTCTGTTAGATGAGTTTGTTTCTTCAAAGTAGTGATAAAGTCAGCTGAGAAGATGGCAACTTTCTTAAAGATGCAATAAGTATGCATACTTCTTGCCAGCCTAGGTCACTGTTATGTGTAAGAATTCCTGCTGAAGTTGAAGTACCTTGGGAAGAAGTACTTTAAGACAAAACTAAATTTAAAAACTCTTGAAATCTCAGCAAACTTTCAACTACAGGCATATATATCCTATTATAGACTACTTTTTTTTTTTTGTTAATTGTATGTTATTTTCTCAACTTAAGCATTAATTGGAAGGAGAAAAGCACAAACCCTTAGTTATTTCATATTAGAATTTTTCTTGTGAAACGTCAGCCACAAGCTCTATGAATAAGATTTGGTAGGTTTAAATTAGCTTGAACTGGTAACAATATGATTTTTTTCTTACATGAGCCTTATTTTTTAAAACATCCTTCTTGTAGCCTAGTAAACATGCTATGAAATTTGATAAGCATGTTGATTATATCAGATTTAGTGGTGTCTTGGAGAGAAGTGGAATATTTGAATTCATTCAGGTAGAGACAGTGGACCTTCCTGACACTGGCTGATACCAGACACTCTTCAGAAGTCCCTTAGATGGAGTAAAAAGGGAGATCTTAGACTTATTTCTTCCATGTTATCATCTTAATTCTGGCTAGAGTTCATGCTGCAGTGAAACACTAAACTTTGACTCAGGAAACCTGTGGGTATTTGCAGTGTATGGAAATACAACTCCCTTGTCATGTCTGATATTAAATGTTGACTCATCTCTTTCCTGATGATCATGCACAGTGTCCTAGTAAAATTAGAGATAAAAAACAACTTTTCATCAGAAAAGAGGTTGGGAACTAAGAGCATTTATCTACTGTTATTAGCCATTGACTTCATGTCAATTTTGTGTAAGCTTCTTTTAACCAGTTTCTCAGTAATATTTATATATGCAATTCCTTTGAAAATACAGGCTTTCTGACTTTTTTTCCCTCACTACCCCATCTGAGAAGTGTATCTACAGTGTCAACATGTGTGAGAAGGTAGGTGTGAGAAAGAAGACAGAGGTTTGGAAGATAACTGCTTCTCTAATGGTTGTCACATAATTACTCCTCAAATGAGGAACAAGATAAATAGCAGCTGAGATGATGAATTTTGAGATTTCAGTGAAATAAGTTAATTCCACTACTATTAGAATGTACTATTTGTGAAAATCTTTTTGCCTACCTTTTAAGAAGTGCTTTTAAACTTCTTCAGGAAGAACTATTGATGCTCGATCCATCTTTGCATGTATCCAACAAATGAGTTTTACTGCTTGAATCTATTGCTCTTTCCGTATATCACCACAAAGGACTGTGTGTTTAGCAGCTGCTTAGTCCAGCCTGTTAATGTCCACTTCATGATCATTCCAAACCAAAACTGTGAAAAATTGTATCTGGTAAGTCTGGAAACATTTTGGCAATATCTGAGATGACTCGTTGTTAAGCAAAAATACACAGGGAATTATTGCCCCTCAGCAACTCTTTAAGAGATTCCAGTAAGCATTAGTTTGTAAATCTGGTGAACATGTTAGGTATATATATGGACCTGGAGATATTTAAGCTGATTTTCTAAGAAACATAAAGCTCCATCCTAAAAAAACAATAAAAAAATTCAGAAAAAAAATAGTGATGGTGATAATTGTGCTGATGGCAACAGCGGCATTATTCTTGGGGTGGGGGCCTCAGATTTCTGCCACAAAGCTAGGGAGAGCCCCTGGAATAATTATTTTCCATTGTACTAAGAAAGATGTGTGAAAATGAAGACTGGACTTTAAGTGATAGTGTAGATTTCACAACTAGTCTTAGGGGAAAGAAGGAAATGGTCTTGTCTGATATTCAAGACAAGTAAGCTGTGACTATGCACTGTTACCAGGGTGAAAAAATAATATTGCTCTAGGTGTAGATTATTGGCTTGCTGAAGATGCCCTGCCCAATTTGCAACAGTTTAAATGTGCGAAAAGAACCTAGTCTATATTTGGAGTGATGTCTGAGAGCACAGGACTCTTTTTAATGTGCTTGAGTTTGAGACTTACCTTTTCCATTTAAAAAAAGTCAACATATCATATGTTTTATGCAGCCACTGAGCCACCTATTTTTATCAGCAAAAAAGAAGGGTAAAGATACAGGTGACAATGAGCATTTGTTAATTTTTCTATTTACTTGTTCTTTTTCTCCCATTAGGTAGTAGGTTTGGGGTTTGCTGTTGTTTTTTTGTTTGGTTTTGTTTTGTTTCATTGTGTTTTTAAATAGAAAATTTAATACAGAAGTTTACCTGAATTGATAGCTTAGGGACAGAGCTTTCTTTCTGAGGGACAGAAGAGAGGAAAACTGTAGGCATATATGAGAGAAGAAATTACTTAACTGGCATCAACATATAAGCAACTGTAGGAAAACCATCAGCAAATATGTGGATGATGAAATCACATAACTAGTATTAGCAGATGAACAGACATCAAGACTGAAGAGCAGTGAAGGAAATATAGAAGGGCATGAATTGTGTGAGATAGGACATTTACAGAATTGTGCAATAGATTATTTTACTGATGACAGAAGAAACTGAAATGGCATACATTTTTTATTCTGCCACAGCGCGAGAATGACCGGTGAAGAGGTTTTTAAAACATCATAGCTGAGAAGGTTTGCCAGATGTACAGGAAAAAGAAAAAGAAGTAGAAGAATCTGAGATGGCCATCAGGTTTTGACCCTGTCTAATTAGTGTGGGTTAAAATGTTGTTATCTGTTCTCATGTGTTTAAATGTTCATCACTCCCCATAGTGACACTTGATCTAATCATTGTGAGTTAATTTCTCATTTCTGTGTTCTAACAAAAATGCTAGCCCTGTTGGGTTCCTATACTTGCCATGCTTAAGTCCTCAGGTAGTGAGGCAGGTCTATCCCAACACTGACACCTAAAAGAAATTAATCTAATTAAGTAAAGCCAGAATTAGCATTGCTTTTAAAATGAAAAATTATTTGAACTGAGTTTTAACTACTTCCCCACACCTTCTTTAGAGGCCTTGTTTTAGCTGCTGAGTAGGCTTATGCTAAGTAATGACCAAGTGCTACCCTACTTGTTAAATGATCAGTCAGTACACATTATCTGTGAGCTGTAAGAAATGGTGCACCAGCCAGATACTTGAGTTAGTAAGAAATGTGATGCTGAACAGAAGGGCCTGAGCATACCCTTCTCCCTTAGACTGTGCTGGTCTGCAATTGAGTTTGGCAGGTGGGGAGAGAAGGTACCTGCAGACAGGAGCAGGAGCAAGGCATTGTGTGGAAGCAGGAGAACCATGCGGGTTATTATGTTTAGAGTTTGGTAAGCTGGTGTGAACCAGCTAATGTCTCTCACATATCTGCCTGTTGCACTGTATAGATGTATTCTGGAAAAGCAGGGGAAGTCATGAAGAGGAATTTCTCACTGGCAATCTCCTGATAAGCTAAGAGGTTTTTGCCCTTATTTCAAGAAATGAACTTGATAATTGTCTTCTGCTACTCAGGACTGCCACATGTTTTGGAGAAAACATGTCTACATAAAAAAAGTTTTAAAAAATCAATAAGCTTTGAAACCTGTAAGATTCTGAAGAAGTTTTTTTTTGTTTGTTTGTTTTTTTTTTTTTAAACTAGTAACTTTTATAACATTTTTGTACTGAAAGACTTTTGAAATCTCACTGAAAACAGCAATGACTTAATTTTGTCAAGGTTTACAATGAAACTGATGAATCCTCTGTATGAAAGGTGAGAAGCTGAAAAAACCCCCCAGACAGTAGTTTAATTCCATATTTGGTTTAATCTGGGAAGGATTTCTATGACGGGAAACCATTTGTGGTGAGAATACTGTGATGAAACTATGAGAACTTAATGAATGCAACCTTTTCAGCTTCAGTGAACTAAGATGCGGCCAGATCCGTATTGCTGTAGCACCCCATACCCATTGTGAAAAACGTGGCTACTTCATTTCTTTATCATAAACTCTGATAGAAATGAAATAATCAGTTAGTGGAGGAAGCAATTAAACTTCTTGTAAGAGAAGGACCTGGACCTATTCTCATCTGTACGACTGGAAGCTAGTTGAGGGCTGAAAGGTCTTAGACCAGAAAAGCTCACAATAGCAATGGGAGAGGCAGGCAGAGCCTGATGCAGCCATGAAACTGACAACATCCTTTTTCTGCCAGATAAAAGGCATTCATTTGTAGCACTAAGACATGCAGAGAGTTCTGTCCTGCCTTGTCCATATGCACTCTGTAGGCTGCCTATAGAATCTGTGCAGAAAAGTGTCTGGGATATAAAGACAATGAAAAGTAATTTACAGGAATTAGTTACTACAGATGGTTGCCTTTCAATGATAAATATTTATCTAGTAATTATTGAGGGAATGCATACATATTTAACTGCTTCTGATACTGTTATGGTTGTTGTTTTTCAACTATGTGTACCTAAAATTATCTCTAAGAATTTCTTACATTTTACAGAAACCAATAGATCAGTGAAATAGATGGAGTGAATGCTGCTGGAAGGACTTCATTGATCTTCTGTAAAAGGGCCCATTTCACATTCAGTGGCAAACTGCTATAGAATGTTGAACTTTTGAATCCAGCTGGTGTTTGTGGTGTTTCATTTTGTGTTTATGGACTCTTCCTGGAGGAGGTTTATTCTATTTTATAACTATAAGGAGTGGTGCTGTAACAAGGTATGGAGTGACCCAGTATCAGAAATGGAGGTTAGGACAAACTATTCTGCTAAATTATTAGCAGTTTCCAAACCCAGATTTTCTTTTTTTTTGTTTTTTTTTTTTTTTTTTCTGAATGTGGGAGAACAGAAGAAGAAAAGGATAGAGCTTTAAGACTTCCATTTATCTTGTTTTTCTGTTTAAGTTAGAGTTCTTGAAGAGTTCAGGTGTAATCACAGCCTTCTGTTGCAATAGGAAGCACCATCTGCTGAGGCATTCTGTAAGCAATATAACGTCTCTCCAGAGACAGTTTAGCATTCAATTCACAGAGAAGGATGGCAGCGACTTGTAAACAAAAGAAGACAACTGAAGCAGTGAAGAATGGGCTGTGCTCTAAAGATTCAATATGTTTCTTTATAGCTGAAAAATCCTGTAATGATATAAAAGCCTGGCAGAGCTCTCTGATGTATTAATTGTGGCTTTTTTTTTTTTTCACTGAACCTTGGTATTTGAAAGCCAAAAATTAATGCCAAAACATTGCTTGCTTCTATTTTTTTCCTACTGAAACCTTCAAGTTTGCTGAGTCTGGCCCAAATTATCTAGCAAATAACAATTGTTTGGGGAAAGGGAGAGAAAGCTTTTAGTTGCAGCTTAATAGAAATTAAATAGTCAGAGAGCACTTATAAAAGAATAGGAATTGGCTGTCAATGCATACCCAGTTATGAAGTCAGCTGGAATGAACAATAGCTTTTCTAGACAACCAGTGGCTAGTAAACCATTGACAAGTAAACACTTTTATATCTTCTCATAGATATTTTAAAGCAGACCAGGAGTGTGGCTGTGGTAGTGCGGAGATAAGATTAAATGGAGACTGTTTCTTGTTTGAATAAAATCAAAGTATAAGAATTATTAAAGAAAGATCTTTAGAGTATCTTTAATTATAAGCCCTTATTGGTCTTAAATTCAAATGAAATGAATGCCAGAGATAAGGTACTTAAGTTTAGGGCATGACTAATTTATAGGTTCTCCTGGACAAGGCAGAAGGGCTAGGTCTTCAGCAGCTCTAAGATCTATTCTATCAAACATTTTAGAGTAACAAAACCTTGCTTAATCACTATCTCATGTAAAGCAGATATTCAGCATACAGGAAGTTTGAGCATCTTCCATTACGTGGGAGCTCCTCTAAATCTTATCCATCAGGACAATGCACTTAATTATCTCTATGTGTTTTTGTTGTGGTTTCAGCTCAGTCAGCCATGCAGCCACTCTCTCACTCCTCCCCTTTCCTCCCCCCTGGATACCGGAGGGATGGTGAGGAGAATTGAAAGAATGTAACTCCCACTGGCTGAGATAAGAACAGTCCAGCAACTAAGGTATCACACAAACCACTGCTGCTACCACCAATGATAATAATGACAAGGGAAATGACAAGGGAAGAGAATACAACCACTCGCCACCCGCCGACTGATACCCAGCCTGATCTGAGCAGTGATCTAGCCCTTCCAGGTAACTGCCCCCAATTTATATCCTGGGCATGATGAGCTGTGGTGTGGAATACATCATTGGTTAGTTTAGGTCAGGTGTCCTATCTCTGCTCCCTCCCGGCTTCCCCTCCTCCCTGGCAGAGCATGACTCAGAAAGTGCTTGGTCAGAGTAAACATTACTGAGCAGCAGCTAAAAACATCGGTGTTATTGGCACTGTTCCCAGGCCAAAAGTCAAAACCACAGCACTGCACCAGCTACTAAGAAGGAGACAAAATAACTGCTACTGCTGAACCCAGGACAGTTTTTCATGTGCTTTTCTACCTTAAATGTTCAAAATATGTTAGATTTATATGATGAAAGGTGAAGAGGGAGAAAGAGGAATAAAAGAAATATCTTTGTTAATTGATTTCCGTTTCATGATAGTTATATTAGGTGAGGCAAATTCTTCATAGTTCTGGTGCAAAGCGCTGGACATTAAGCAGTCAAGTACTAACTTTCTTGGTTTTGAAGCTAGTGTAGAAGCTGATTTGTCACTGAGGTAAGTGAGAGTCTAATTAGACCTTTCATTATGACATGAAATACATGGTTGTTGGCAAGAACTCTTTAAAAGTCTCAGCTGTATTTTCACATGGTACAATTTACTGTGAGTGCCTGAAGGTTAGAGAGGGTTATATGTTGGTCATCTGCTCATTAATGAAGTTCTCTGTTTAGGTGTTTCTATTTTTTCAAACATAAAAGAGAAGAGGTTACTTGGCTTTGGCGAGTGTGCTAACTATGATTCAGAACATGTCATCATTTGTATTGTGTGAGCTGTATTGTCCTTTGGGCTGCAAAAAGTCAGCCAGTGCAAAGGAGACCATTTATCGTCACTTACAAAATGACAACAGTATTGACTTCTACTAAGAGATGTTTGAGAGGATAACAAGGAGGTGAAATAAGAAGCACTATCCACAGAAATCAGAACCCTGTGTTATGGGCACAAAAAAGGCATGAGTAAAAAGGATGAAAGAATGAAAACAGTTGCAGATTTCAAATAAATCTAAAAAAAGCAGAAAACAAAGCATTCAAATCTACATTCCTTTTTCTTAAATGTACTGTGTTCATTCAATGATGAGAACGACTGAAGTCTGTATTGGTAGATCATCTTCTGAGAAAAAGATGCTTCACTATATAAGAGCAATAAACAATCCTGCAGAAACTGGAGAACCACAGGAGCACAGAGGAGCTTTAGAGTCAGAATCATAAAAGAATGGGATTAATGAAATCAAAGTGTTCAAGGAACTGTGACATGGTGTCCGTCCCCTGGTTTAGTAATCCTTTCCAGGAAAATTTCAGAAATGTTATTCTGTCTTGGTGCATGGGAACAGATGCCTATTTAAATCCATGTGTTTTTTTTTTTTTTTCTTCCCTGATCTTTTCTTTGGTATATTGGTGCTTTTTGTAAGCCCTGGGAACTATAACTGGAAAAACTATAAAACAATATATGGTTTCATAATTAGATATGAACAATATCTCCAGGACTGACCCCAGAAACTAACAGTTTCTGGAGACTGTTTGGCACTACCTGTAATGCCCACTGTCAGGCTTATTTCCTTTCTCAAATAATAGGTGACTAATTTGTGAGAGAGACAGTAATCTTCTGTCCAGACTTATTCTGAAATGTATTTTTCCCCTCTAAAAAGAACTTCATGACGGAAAATAACAAATAGAGATAATGGGATCTTTGCCTAACTTTCCTGGACTTGCTGTAGCCTGACTTGCAAAAAAGGGGAAAAAAGAGTATCTTTAAGTAATTGTAGAAAGGCATGTTTTGTATGTCTAAGTCTCAGACTTCCAAAAACCTGCAGGAGTTGTTTAGCATTGCTTGGGGTTAGTTCCCCTGTCATAAATTAACCCTGTTAACTACTTACAGTATCTTGGAGTCCTACTGTGATGTGGAGTAAACCGGTTAAGACTAAAATGCCTTTAGGGACTTGCATATTGCATCTTAAAAGCCTTCGTACCTGGTTTAGAGATCATCCATGCAGAGACCTGCTTGTTCTCTGCCTGGAAATTGTCCTCTTGATAGGTTTAAGAATGATACCAATTTAGGCTTTTTAGGATTGAGATTATAATATTTGTTCTACCCTGCCCTCGTTAATCCAGCAATGTGTCTGGCCTGCCATCTGGAATGACATCCTGGCACCTCTTAAGTAAAAGGAATTTGCCTTTTGTTGGATTTTCCACCCTACCTCTATATAAGGAGCCTCCTGATTGCTGGTAAAATGTCATTTCAGTCTAGGTGCATGGCTCTTGTTTTCATAGTTTTGAATCTTTTCCCATTGAGGAATGATTTTGATATGAAAGGATGTTTTGAACAAAGAGTCTAGCCCAACATTATCTGAAAGTGAAACCCACTGTTGTTTCAAGTAACACCTTGGGTTGGTATTGCTTAAGGAGATTTGAGACCAATAGTATTTTTTCCTCAGCTTGTCTACTATGTGTATTTTGTTTTAGTAGGAATCCCTGCAGCCTAAGACACTTTTTTTATCATCAAGTTATTTAGATGAAGGGAATTTAAGGGTAATAATTCCATTTACATCCATTGTCCAGAAGAAAAATACAGAATTAGTTTTTCCCTTTTAAATTAAGAGCTTTAAATAAGAAATAAACTGAAAAAGGACAAAACAAACCAAAATTAAAGCCTCAGCAAGTAGTGTTCCTTGACAAAGGAGACTTGGTGATCTCTGCTGAAGTGCTCCCCACCTCCCTACATTCCATCATCTCTATGATGGGTTTCTTGTTCGTACTTCTAGTACTAAAATTAATAAAAAAAGCATGTTTCAGATAAGTTTTACAAAGTAGTTCCTTTGGAACAAATTGGAGCTGAGAACAGATCTTTAGTGTTGTGTCTAAATAGTATCAATCAAGATTCAACTGCATTAACAGAGGCTGCAGCTATGGTTGCACGTGTCTATGTTGGCCTGTGAGGCATTTTGGGAAGTCACTATACCTGTCTAAGAAGTCATAGATTTCTCAATCTTGGTTATCAAGAGGAGCCAGAGAAAAGCATATCCTTACAAAAAAGGGATCAAACTACCCATAACAGGGTTTTTTAATGTGCTCGCATAGTTGTATGTGTCCTTAATGATCGTACTGGAGAAAAGAAACAGAAAACACTGAAGATTACGCTGGAAGCAGATGTGACTTTAGATCCCCTTTGTATTTTTCCTTAACTTTGGCATGTGAATAATCTTGCATACCAGAGAATTATCGTGCCTGTAATGCTGCCTAATGACACACAAGCCATAGCATTAATTGTGGAGGTACAGCACATAAAATAGAATAAGCATTCCTGTAGCTGGATCCATAAAAGTAGCAGAACATGAAGTGGTGGCTGTAGCACTTAGAAATTTTCTTATCTGAGGAAATGGAAGAAAAAGCCCTCTTGAATCAGGGGGGTTTGCACATTTAAAGTGAATCACCACTTCTAAATGACTCTTGCATGTCTCCTCTCTTTCATTTATATTTTTAGTCTGCCTGTGAAGATGGATCCGCTCAGACCTATACCCTTCTTATTATGTGTATTTCATTAGTGTTAGTACTGAAAAATTGCAAAGCTTACTGTGAATTTTATCTTTTCTAGTGGTTTTGCAACCAGAAGACCAGAAATATGACTTTGCAGATAGTGAAAAGAAATCCCTAGAGTCCCAACAATTGGAAGTGCATGTTAGTTTCCCTGTTACTTGATCAATGCTGTCACTAATGCAGATCTATTCCCACAATGCACAGAGTGTCATTAATTTTATGTTGTTTACGTACTCTTGCCATAAGGTTAAGCAATTCCTACTATTAAGCTAGATGAGATTGCATTACCTTAATGAAATGCACTTTACTGATAAAGAAGAATGTCACTTTCACAAGTGGAAGCGCTGTTAGCAAATTTTTATGAGAGAATTCCCAAAATCATATCTTGATTGCTTGGACAGCTGTGTAGTTTACATAACGAGCAAAAAATGCCAAGGTTTTTTATTTTCTTTGTCAGCTGTATTGGATGTTAGTATGCATGATGGACCTTTTTTAGGCCTTTTATTACTTGATTGCAAATCATTCTTCATTGCTGCCCAAATTTATGGAAGGACATTGCTCCCTGAGGTGCCATATCCTTTCAGGTCTGTAACTGAACATGACTGATGGCTCCAGTGTAACAGTTGCTTATTACGGCGCTCACTGAGCTATGATTGCTCCAATACTTTATGTTGGCAGATGTGTTTCCCTTGGAACAGCATCTCTGAGACAGAGGTCATTGATCAAACCCCCCTCTGGCTGTTCCATTATGTGCAAATTATTGCTAAAAGCAGAGAGACTGAGAAAGGGGGTGTGTGTATGCATGTGTGCATGCAGTCTGCTCGCTGCAGAACTGAGGGAAAAGAAAAAGCTAATGTAATGAAGCAAAAAAAAAATCTGGCTAAACTGTAAAAATGTTTTTATAATGTGATCAAATGGAGGAGAAAGAAAGAAATTGAGACCATTTCAATGGAGGAACAATTGCATAATATGGGGGCATTTTCTTTTAACTGGGCAATGTGCAGTATTTTTGCCTGTGCTGTGTTGCTTGTGCGTATGTTAGTGCTGAAGTTAATGGAAAAAAGGTTATTCAGTATCAAGACTCTTCTATTAACAGTTGTTAAATAAATGAGAGAACTTTGATTTATTGGAGAAACCCTTGCTATATAGTAGTGGACAGTGACTGGGCTGTGCACCATTTCCAAAACATTAGAACAAAGACAGCGATGACAAAAGCAAGTGCCTGTCTTAAGTACTTCCCAAAGACTGAGTGAGATTATAGACACTCACTACCACAACCATTCTGTAACAGAGTGTAAAGGGTGCCTTTGTGTGACATGAGTGGTGCACAGGGAAAGAATAATGCCAGGATCCTATGAACAACATACACTACACATATGAAAGGTCAGAACTTCAGGAAATTTTAATGTAACATTGGACTATGAAGTTTGCTTGTTACCAGTGGGTATGTTTCGTTTGTTTTAATGTTTTCTCAATTGAAACAGACAGTATTTCCAAGAAATAAAGTTCTTTTGAGTGAGGGGAATTTCATGAAAACAGGTCAGAGGAGATATATTATTTTGGTTTTGTTTACTGTGTTCCATGAAGCTAGTTTAGCTGCTTTTGTTTTAAAAGTTGTTCAATATTGATTCTAACAGATGTATCTGAAGGGGGCCTACGAGGACGCTGGAGAGGGGCTCCTTGTCAGCTACTGTAGTGATAGGACAAGGGGTAATGGGTTTAAGTTTAAACAGAGGAAGTTCAGGTTAGATATAAGGAAGAAGTTCTTTACTGTGAGGGTGGTGAGGCACTGGAATGGGTTGCCTGAAGAAGTGGTAAATGATCCATCCCTGTCAGTGTTCAAGGCCAGGTTGGATGGGGCTTTGACCAACATGATCTAGTGGGAGGGATCCCTGCCCATGGCAAGGTGGTTGGAACTAGATGACCTTAAGGTTATTTTCAGCTCTAATGATTCTATGATTCTATGGTAATTATATAAAAATTCAAGTGAGTCCGTGGTTGATTCCTGTAACAAAATAAAACAAAACAAAACAAACAAAAACAAATTTGTAAAAATGAGTCACTGAGTTATTTTGCAACATTTTCCAGCTTTGTATCTGTTAGCACTGAGGTTAACAAGAGGGGAAATTTAGTAATTAAGAAAAAAATCAGTTAAATACGTGGCTTGCAACCTTTACCTTTGTCATCAGGATCTGTACCATGAATCTCCATCCATGCAGACAAACAAAATTTAACTGAACAATTCAAAGAATATTGGTTTAACTTGTCCTGACTTTGGCTGAGGGTGCAAACCAAGTTGGAGTGAATGCTTTATATTGTATCTACTTTAGCTTTCTTTTCCATTATTATAAAAAACTCTGTCTAAAGAAATTAGTCAAAACCAGGTCTTTTAAAGAAAATAAAAATATATGTGATTAATTGATAATTATTTTCTCTGCTCTTTTTCTTTATTTTTGATAAGAGATTAAATTTTTAACTTAATTAAAATTATTTTAGCAGTCATTCAAGTTTTTGAATTGCCATCAGAAAGAAAATATTTCCATGCCATAGTGAATGTATTTCTTTGGTCTATTCAGGAATCTTAATAAATCACTAATGGTCTAATCTTTTGAAGGACTTAAGAAATAATTGTGGCTTTATTTTTATATTTTTTTTTACATTTTTAACCTATGCAGAGAGGAAAAAGTCTTCACTCTTGTTTTGTTCTTGATTAAAACTAAAATGAGTATTGGAATGTGATTATATATTTTTGACAGATTTGGACTATTCGAAACTTTCATTTACATATCAGGCCCTTTTAATAGAATAAAAAAATTAGGTAATATTTGGAAAAACAAGGAAGGAGAAAGAATTTCAAACACTCTTCACACACTTTGCACTTGCTTTGGTTGTGACACATGCTCAGGGTGTTGAGACCTGGCTTCTCTTCCGCCATGCAGGAAAACTGCTGAATAATCACACTGTGACAGGTTATCTTTATCTGGAAGGTATGGTGTCCTGGGTTCAGCAGTAGCAGTCATTTTGTCTCCTTCTTAGTAGCTGGTGCAGTGCTGTGGTTTTGACTTTCAGCCTGGAAACAATGCTGATAACACTGATGGTTTTAGTTGCTGCTCAGTAATGTTTAGTCTGACCGAGGATTTTCTGAGTCTCATGTTCTGCCAGGGAGGAGGGGAAACCAGGAGGGAACAGAGACAGAACACCTGACCCAAACTAACCAAAGAGGTATTCCGTACCAAAGTACATCATGCCCAGGATATAAACTGGGGAAGTCACCTGGAAGGGTTATAACACTGCTTGGGTCAGTCTGGGTATCGGTCGGTGGGTGGGAAGTGGTTGTATTCTCTTCCCTTGTTATTTCCCTTATCATTATTATTGGTGGTCGTAGTAGTGGTTTTGTGTTATACCTTAGTTACTGGACTGTTCTTATCTCAACCTGTGGGAGTTACATTCTTTTGATTCTCCTCCCCATTCCCCTGGGAGTGGGGAAGAAGTGTGGGGGGGGGAGTGAACAAGCAAACTATGTGGCTGATTAATGGCTGGGCTTAAACCATGACAGTATGGTCATCTGGTTGTTTGGGATTCTTTGCCTTTTCTCTTAGGAATAATCCTGCTGACACTTCTCATTTGCCTCATTGCAGAATACGGTACAAAAAAGGTTTATCTCTCTAATAGCTGCTTGCTAGGGGGAATAATGAAACTGATGCATGTTCATTTCTCTGAGTAAAAATGGCCACAAATCTGTCAGTTCTGAGATGAAACATATGAAGATGGTGTGTTGTAATTTAAAACTAATTTATTTACATTTTCATTGTTTGTACTTGATGATCTTTAAGGTCTTTTCCAGCCTTGTTGATTCTGTGATTCCATACATATTGTCTGAATTGTGTTTCTTCTCTCTCCTTTTGCCTCCAAGATCAAGTTACTGCTTCAGAAACTGCACCAGATATTTATGGTCTGGTTACATGATGCTCCTGCACTGTTCTTATTTGTAACTTGCACATTTCCTTGTGCTGGTGACACTATTTGCTACCCATTGGAAAAAGACTTAGAGGCCATGATCCTGAAGCAACCTTCCCTTCCTGAAATGAGGTAATGCTCTTTATATATTAATTCAATTAATTCTATTTATATATTTTAAATATGCAGGAATGGATTCTGAGAAAATTATTTTTGCAGTCCTTTCTGATGTGATATGAGCATTCACAACTGAAAACTGAAAAATTCAGGGTGCATGTAAGACTTGGATGCTATCTATCATTCTGCATAATTAGTTATTTATTAGTTATTAATTTATGTAGTTCTAAATAATTTTAGTATTTAGGAATTTTACTGCTCATGTCATGGTGGATGTAGAGTCTTTTGTTGTTTTGAGGGGTAGAGTATCTAGAAAAACTGATAGACTTAAGGTCAAGGATGACCAATATATCTTTTTTTCTCTAGGCCATGACCTTGCTTAATTTCCCTTGGAATCATCAAGCCCCTTGTATTTTCTCTTCTGACTTGAGGAAAGTCACAGTGCCATTATTTAAACCTCTTACCTTGTAAGAATGCATTAAATCTGTTCTTGAGTGGAAGTACATTTTAAAAAGAGAGTACCATAGACAGCAAGGCATATGTAGTTTGCAAAGACAGCTTTTCTGAAGTAAAAGACATATATTGGTCATTTGCTATAAACCCAAAATGTATAGGGCACAAGCCCAGGTTTTTTAACAGCAAGACTGTCATTATAATTCGATTATTTTCTGCTGAGGTATGGTCAGTTTTCTAGTGAATTAATATCCACACCTACTTAAAACACTTCTAGCAACAGGAGTTTAAGAAAAAACAGATTGACAGCTTAAAACCTGAGTGGTGACTGTTGCTCATTTAATGGCCCTGGCATTTTCCCCTGAGAAAAGATGTCTCAGCTAGCAGCCGGTGAACTCAAGTTATTTTCTCATGCGGGATTAAAAGCTTAACTGTCTCTTCCTCTATGAACTGTGTACTGAAGGCTGGGAAACAAAAGCATGCACAATCACTGGATATTATTGCAAAATATTTTTAGGTTGTTTGCATCAAGTAATTTTATTGCAACATTAAAAACAGATCCCAAATCCTTGATCTTTTGCTGTAGCTAACTGTATTCAGAAAAAACATTTTAAATCAAGAAACCTTTCTAGATAATGGCTTTGTCATACATTCCCAAAAAAATTTTGTTTAGCTGAAGTGGTATTTTCTGACTAAGAATAAATAGATACTTGAAAAGTCCTACCTCTAGTGAAGTGACCTTGGATAAGAAATTGTATTCCAGTAACAGAGACTGAACAAAACTATGTTAAAACACTAGAAATGTTCTGTGCCAAATAATTCACCCAATAGGAATTATGCGTGCAATGTACTATTGTCTTAATTAATCCATAGTCCCGTATGGAGCTTTTAGAAATGAAAACAATATGAGTAACAGCACACTGTTCAGCAAAATAGAATATCTGTTAGTAAGAGCAAAATAACTAACAGTCTTTTGCAATAATTCCATAGCAGGAAAAGCTGAAACAGCAGTCTTTCAAGCCAGTGAGTATCTTGTCTAAGCCCTCCCAACTCCTTCTAGATTCAAAATAAATAAATAAGCAAACAAGCAAACCAATAAATATATTAATAACTAGGTCTCCAGACTCGTTCCAGGTCAATAAAAATATTTCAAGTCTCTGAGTTGCCTTGAGATGTTGGAAAGTCAGGGACAGTCTAAAACAAATAGAGACATGATCTGTTCGTTGTAGTTGAAATATCCCAAGCTGCGTAAGATCTTTCAAGTTTTTAAAGGCACAAACTGGGACTGGTAAAATAACATCTGTCCTGACATGAGAAAAACAAGGGTAAAAAAGCCCTCAGCCAAATCTTGAAACTAAAAAAAACTTTAGATGTTAAAAAGTGATATCTCTGGAATAAATTTGCTGCCTCATTTTATTTAGTTTTTAATTTTTATAATCAGATTGATATATTTCTTAATGGTGGGTACAAAAAATGTATCACTGAAGTTTTCCATATTGTTTAAAGCTGGTGTTAATTTTAAGATGTCGCTAAGCTGTGAAAATGAGAGGGGACAGTTTTAAGCAGCATTCATTAACTTAGCAATCAAAGACAGGACTGTCATGTGCATGCTCATGTCAAAAGTCTTTCCCCTTCAGCGTAACATCACTAATTAAAGGTTCATTATTATTAAAATTGCAATTTGCACAGCCTGATTTATTTAAGTAACTGAACTTTAATTCAAATTTAGAAAGTGACATTTCACCTTATTAGAGTTCATTTAAACATGATTTTATTCAGTTCAATGCAATGTGTATAATTTGCAACCATACAAACAAGACACCTTATAATAGATTTCTATGTGCAAGTGTATGGAATCAATAATTTTCATGAAATTTCAGTGTTTATTTATCACCTTATTTTATCTAAGTCTAGGTTTCTTCGGGACTCTTGGTGTACTGTTGTGCTTATGGGTATATTTCATCAAGAAACTTTTGGCATAAGCTGGTGGCATTCAGAAATATGGTTTTATTGCATTTTTCAATAACTTGAACAAAGACGACAAACATAGCTACATATCTCATCTTCTTATGATATCGTTAGCCTTCCTTAGGCTATAGACTACAGTGAAGGGGAAAAAAGTATGACATCAATCTGGAGGTGAGGGCAGAAAAAGTGGTATATCAGATAGCACAATGGAACTTGAAACTTGGGAGGCATACGTCCAGCTGGAGATCTTCACTCTGTTCTTTAACAGTCACCTAAATTTAATCATTGCATCATTTCCTTCTTCATTTCATTCCTCATTGCCTCATTTCCTTCAAAATGAAAAAAACTTTCTGTCTATTAGAGCCATGTGAGGCAGAGATCCTTTAAAATAATATCAGGACATGTAGCTACTGCTGAAATATCTTATGATTGTGTCTAGACAAGTAAATAGCTTACTTAAATATATAAACATTCAAATGGTATGTTGAAAGATAATTGTGGGGAAAAACCCAAACCAAACAGCAAGACTTTTCTCTTTGGCATAGGACTATATCATGAACTATATCACATACTGGAGATGGAGGTCTAAGTTATCTTAAGTGAGCAAATACCATCAGCCCTGCATGAACACAGCATATGAACCCACAATTCATGTGACTCGTCAAATGAGAACAGAGTTTAATTAGCAGGGTATCATGATACTGGGGTCAGCAGATATAGGACCAAAGGGGAGATATATATGAATCCAAATGTAAAATCCGTAAAAGTCTTGAAAAAAAAAAAATATGAAAAATTGTACTTTGTCTGCCTTAGGGTAAGATCTGTGCCTAAATTGACACAGCTGTTTATGCTCTTAGGTCTAGGTTAGTTCCTGTTCATTATTCTTCCCTCTTTTATCAATCAATCTTGTACTTAGTATCATTATCTGAAACTGGTCATACGTGTACCAAGATCCTGAAGAGAGCTAATATGAGATCATGTGGTAAAAGGAGATCATAATGTAGAACCATAGAATCATAGAATAGTTAGGATTGGAAAGTATCTTAAGATCATCTAGTTCCAACCCCCCTGCCATGGGCAGGGACACCTCACACTAAACCATGCCAACCAAGGCTATGTCCAAACTGGCCTTGAACACCACCAGCAACGGAGCATTCACAACTTCCCTGGGCAACACATTCCAGTGCCTCACCACCCTCACAGGAAAGAATTTCTTCCTCATATTCAATCTAAACTTTCCCTGTTTAAGTTTTAACCAGTTACCCCTTGTCCTATCACTACAGTCTCTCATGAAGAGTCCCTCCCCAACATCCCTATAGGCCCCCTTCAGATACTGGAAAGCTGCTATGAGGTCTCCACGCAGCCTTCTCTTCTCCAGGCTCAACAGCCCCAACTTCCTCAACCTATCTTCATATGGGAGGTGCTCCAGTCCCCTGATCATCCTCATGGCCCACCTCCTGACTTGTTCCAACAGTTCCATGTCCTTTTTATGTTGCAGACACCAGAACTGCACACAATACTCCAAGTGAGGTCTCACAAGAGCGGAGTAGAGGGGCAGGATCACCTCTTTCGACTTGCTGGTCACACTCCTTTTGATGCAGTCCAGGATACAGTTGGCTTTCTGGGCTGCAAGCACACACTGCTGGCTCATGTTCATTTTCTCATGGACCAACACCCTCAAGTTCCTTCTGCACAGGGCTGCTCTGAATCTCTTCTCTGCCCACCCTGTAGCTGTGCCTGGGATTGCTCTAAACCAGGTGTAGGACCTTTCACTTGGCATGGTTAAACTTCATCAGGTTGGCATCAGCCCACCTCACAAGCGTGTCAAGGTCCCTCTGGATAGAATAGTTAGTGTTGGAAAGGACCTTACAATCATCTAGTTCCAATCACCCTGCCATGGGCAGGGGCACCTCAGACTAAACCATGTCATCCAAGGCTCTGTCCAACCTGGCCTTGAACATTGCCAGCGACAGAGAATTCACAACTTCCTTGGGCAACCATTTCCAGTGCTTCACAACCGTTACACTGAAGAACGTCTTCCTTGTATCCAGTCTAATCTTCCCCTGTTTAGTTTGAACCTGTTACCCCTTGTCCTCTCACTACAGTCCCTCATGAAGTGTCCCTCCCCAGCATCCTTATTGTCCCCCTTCAGATGTAGATGTAAAGGTAATAAAAAATATCTTTGTTTTAATGCTTGCATTTGATTGGACTTACTTTCCTGAGATTGGGGGAGGAGGGGTGCAAAATTACAAAATGAAATATATAGAACTTTAGAATCAATTTTAAGTAAAGTTTGATGGCTTTGTAATGGTAGCAATGGAAAATTACTGGGATGCATGATATACAAAGAAAAAATATTGAGTACAGCCAGAGAACATACTGAGAATTCTTATACAAGATAAACTGCTGTAGTTGACATAGGTTAGTAGTACAAAATGAGTGTAAGAAAAAGCAGGCTAGAGGAACAGGACGTAAAGATAGGGAGTATCTGGTGTTGCAGGGGCCCAGGATAGGCTGCAGTTAAACTAACTGATAAGTAGGAGGGCAGGAAGATTGTTATGTCTGTGGTGTTAACGAACCGATTAAGTTGGTATAAGCATCTACTGTGCATGCTTCAAAAGCTGCCAGCAGTGATGAAAATTGTTGGAAGAAGTAAATAACCCCAAAAGACCACCACCACCTTTTTTTGTACTGTCCTGGGTTCAGCAGTAGCAGTCATTTTTTCTCCTTCTTTGTAGCTGGTGCAGCACTGTGTTTTTGACTTTTAGCCTGGGAACAGCGCTGATAACACCAGTGTTTTCAGTTACTGCTTGGTAGTGTTTTGGTCTGACCAAGGACTTTCTGAGTCATGCTCTGCCAGGGAGGAGGGGAAGCCGGGAGGAAGCAGAGACAGGACACCTGACCCAAACTGACCAAAGAGGTATTTCATACCACAACACATCATGTGTAGGATGTAAAAACTGGGGGCAGGAACCCAGAAGAGCTCTCTCGTCTCGGTTGTCGGCTGGTGAGCAGTTGCATCCTTCTCCCTTGTATTTCCCTGGTCATTATTATTATTGGTGGTAGCAGTAGTGATTTGTGCTATACCTTAATTACTGGACTGTTCTTATCTCAACCCATGGGAGTTGCATTCTTTCGATTTTTCTCCCATGGGAAAGAAGTTGGGGGTTGGAAGTTGGACAAGTCAACTTGGAAGTTGGAAGTCAACTTCCCGGAGTTGGGGGGGAAGAAAGAGGGGGGAGTGAGTAAGTAAGCTGCGTGATTTACAGCTTAAACCACGACATGTACGCATTCAGGGAACTTTCTGGAAAATGATATAATCCATACGTAGCTTCATAAATATGTATGTATGCTCCATAGCTATATAAGGACTGCTTGTGTAGCAATATGGGGACACATGTTAGGAGGAGCTATCCCCTGTATCTCCTGGTGCTGCAATAAAGAATACCTGCTTGACAACTTGAAATCTCTGTTGGCAGGTTCCTGGAGTTTTCTCTGAATCATTCCCTCCCCAACATCCCCCCTGGGGATTTACATTGTGGGAAAAGTAATAGAAATATTACCTATGCATATCTATTATAGCATGATAGAGATTAATTTATTTGAGAGCCACTAGGGAAAAACTATTGAGGGTGTGAACCTTGGCAAGCATCAGAGCTTCCAGGCAGAGCCAGAAACCTGATGCTTTATTTTCCAATTTGGGATAGCACTGCAGGAATAGAAGCACTTTGGATATGTAACACAAAACAACTCTGAAGCATAAACTCATTCTTCTGTTTCAGATTTGTTAAAAAAATATTTATGGTTTAACCAATTAAGCCACAAAGCTTGTACTATGTGTACTTTCTGTTTCATGCGCTTGCCATCAATGGTAAGTAGTGTTCCTCAGGGGTTTGTATTGGGGCTGGTGCTGTTAACATCTTTATCAGCGACAGTGGGGTCAAGTGCAAGTTTGCCAACAACACCAGGCTGTGTGGTGATATCGACATGCTGGCAGGAACGGATGTCATCCAGAGGGATCTGGACAGGCTCAAGAAGTGGGCCAACACAAACGTATGAAGTTCAACAAGTCCAATTGCAAGGTTCTGCACTTGGTTCGGGGCAAGAACAAACACAACTACAGGCTGGAGAGAGTGGATGTAGAGTAGCCCTGGGGAGAAGGACACGGGTTTGCTGATTGATGACAAGCTCAACAGAACCCAGCAGTGTGCTCTTGCAGCCTAGCAAGACAATTATATGCTGGGCTGAATCCAAGGGAGGGTGACCAGCAGGTTGAAGGAGGTCATCCTGCCCTTCTACTCCACAATCATGAGACCCCACCTGCAGTACTGTGTTCAGCCCTGGGGCGCCCAACACAAGAGGGACATGGACCTGCTTGAGCAATTCCAGAGGAGGCCACAAAGATGATCAGACAGCTGGAGCACCTCTTCTATGGAGACAGGCTGGCAGATTTAGGCTTGCTCAGCCTGGACAACAGAAGGCTCAGGGAACACCTTGGAGCAGCCTTCCAGTACTTAAAGAAGGCCTTACAATAAAGTCCAGAGGGACTTTTTACAAGGGTATGTAGTAATAGGACAAGGGGGAATGGTTTTAAACTGACAGAGGGGAGATTTCGGTTAGACATTAGGAAAAAATTCTTTCCTGTGAGAGTGGTGAGACACTGGAACAGGTCGCCTAGAGAAGCTGTGGCTGCCCCATGCCTGGAAGTGTTCAAGGCCAGGCTTGATGTGGCTTTGAGCAACCTGGTGTAGTGGAAGGTGTCTCTGCCTGTGGCAGGAGGCTTGGAACTCTATGATCTTTAAGGTGTTTTCCACTCTAACCATTCTATGATTCAATGATTCTATGACTAAATCTACTGTGAACTCTGAGTGATTTGATAGAAATTGAGTTGTGGGCACTTTCAGCATTAGTGACTGTGAAGCCATGGCTTTTTGACCCATTCCACACTTCACTCATGCAAAATCCATAGTTTTATGTGACATTGTCATGGGTTCAGCAGTAGCCGTCATTTTTTCTCCTTCTTGGTAGCTGGTGCAGCGCTGTGTTTTTTGATTTTGGGCCTTGGAACAGCACTGATAACACCAGTGTTTTCAGTTACTGCTTGGTAGTGTTTTGGTCTGGCCAAGGACTTTCTGAGTCTTATGCTATACCAGGGAGGAGGGGAAGCTGGGAGGAAGCAGAGACAGGACACCTGACCCAAACTGACCAAAGAGGTTATTCCATACCACAGCACGTCATGTCCAGGATGTGAAATCGGAGGCCAGAGACCCAGAAGGGTGTGGTGGTGATGGTGGACTGGGGGTGCTCGGCATGGTCAGGATTTTGGTACTGGGGGGTTCACTGCTGGGGGGTGCACTGGCTGGGTCAGGCTTGGTGGGCAGTTGTACTCTCCTTGTATTTCCCTTGTATTATTACTGGTGGTAGCAGTAGTGATTTGTGTTATACCTTAGTTACTAAACTGTTCTTATCTCAACCTGTGCGAGTTGAATTCTTTTGATTCTCCTCCCCTTCCCCCCGGGACTGGGGGTAGAAAGAGGGGGAGTGAGTGAGTGAGTAAAACTTCGTGAGTTTTAGAGGCTTCAACCACGACAGGCATTTATTCTCCAAAACTTGATACTCTGTTGGTTTAGCTTTGTGGCTAAAAGCAGAATTTAGTACTGTCTTCAACTTCTTTTAGGTAAAAAATTGAATTGGAATGAATTGATTTATACAAGTAAATATGTCATAGTTTTCCATTTGCCCTGTAGGACAGTATCTTGAAGGACTAATGTATGCTATCACACGTGGTATTTAAAAGGTGTTATGATCCCAAAATATACCTAAGAACAACATATGCCTGTAGGTGCTAAATAGATGTAGCAGTTTTCTATCATTTTCAGATGGAAAAAATAGGCTCTGCAAGACTCACTGGACAGGATCACAGAGTTAAGGGAGGGTTAGGGTTATTATGAGGTAGCTGTCTCTAGTGATCTTGTCTGGCCTATCTCAAAACTACTGTGTGGAAAAACTCAAGAATAACTTGCAGCTGAGGTGATTTTGAGTGGCCCTATAGTTGTACTTCTAGGGAAAACTGCAATATTTGTTATCTATAGTGTAACCAAGCAAAACTGTCAGAACACACCGAGCAGAAGGGAACTCACAGAAGATAATGTCCAAAAAGAACATCTATCAATCTAGAAAAAAATGTGTTTTGTACTGTAATGTACATATATCTGATGGTGTGCATACAAGTGAAAATCTTGGTATTGCTTCACTGAAACAGGAAATGAGTTTATCGACTTATGTGTTATGAGGTCACACAATTTTTTTTTTCCAAAGGAGAGTATTGTTGCAAGAGTCTGAACGAACCTTTCTAAAACAAAGTTTGCTGCTACAGCTGAGAATTCTGTGCAACAAAGACAAAACTGATTTTCTTATAAGGAAGGATGCAGTCACTGGAGTATGTAAAATCACTGTCAGCCTGAGAAGTACCCAACATCATCTTTGAAATATGTAAACTCTATCTGCAAGTGGAGTTTTGGCTAGTATGTGTCTGAAATCTTTATTCATGCTACAGTGTCTTTCCTGACTTACAGTAAAAATTGCATGGCTGGAGAAAGGGCCAATAACTTCAATATCTCTGTTCTCAGACTCCATTGCTCTTATATGTGTCCCACTGAGCTATGAAAATGCAGCATAAATTTAGAGTCACCTTCTAGAGGTTAGTTGGTGCTGAGTAGTACCAGAGCAGATGTGGATATCCAAGCACTTGCAAGGCATCCCTCAGTACGTATTCCTTACAACACAGCTTTTTAACCAAAGCTGATCATCAAACTATCTTCATTGATAGTATTTTGGCAGGTTATTTAAAGGATGCTTTGGTGTCAACAATGTTAGGCTTAGAGCTTGACCAATCCCATTACCCTGTTACAACTCCAGTTACACATTCTTTGCATTCCTTTATAAACAATTATGAATTAAAAGGCTTTGTTTTTTGAAATGATGAAAATTGCATGATGCAATACAATTTTTGACACATGAAGAACATTTGTAGAGGAGTCATAGAACTAAGGTTCTAGCTGTTTTGTTGGTATGCCTTCTGAATATGGTCCGCTGTGGCTGGAGGAAAATTTGTCCAAACATTTTTGTGTTAAAATCCTCATGAAGACACATACTAACTTATTCAAGAAAATAGAATAAAGGATTTTAAGTTTTCTTGTCTATATGTGAGTGATTTAATAAGAACTTTCTTAGGGATTTTACACTGATAGTTAAAAACATATATCTAAAAATCCAGCACCTAGCAAAAAACCCAATGACTTCATGCTTTAAAATAAAACACAAACTTGTTAGTGAGATTATTGATGTAAAGGACAGTAGCATTACAAAACTTGTTTGGAACAGTGACAAGATCACCTGGCTATGAAAAATAAGTGTAATGGAGAGGTTTTGAAGAGATACCCAAAAGCCACAGTCAAGAAGAACAAGATGATTTGTTATTTATTTAAATGGAAGGTATATAGGTTGTAAGCATCCATACAAATAAAAATATGAAGAGTCAAATACATAATAAAAGAAGAGATTTGATAGCTATTTATACCCATTTCTGAACTGTGGAAAAAAAGAAAAAAAAGGGTAACAACCCATAACCCCCAACTAAGTCCTGGCAGAGAATATATCCTCCAGAACTGTTCATACAGCAGCTACAGACGCCAGAGGAGTTATTAGGGTATGAACTTCAAAAAAAGGTTTGTTTTCTCTCCACAAACAGCATTTCCTTCTGTCACTGCCTCTACTGGGCAAGATGTGCCTTTCATCTGACCCAGTGGAGCTTTTCTCTGTTTTTAAGAAGATGCAGAATTTAAGGAGAATTTATAAAAATGAATTTTTGAGTGTTTGGGTATCAAAGTATATCCTGGCAAGAGTACTGATGTGCACTAGTACATGACAATGTCGGAACAAATGTTTCTGTTGTACTTTTAGAAAAAGCTGGGCAATGTATTTGCATAATGTCAAGATCATTATCAAATGCTTTCAGAAAGGCATGAGCTCATAAACTCAACTTTTTTTAAGGTTGGGCATTTTAGCATCTGAATTTTATAACATATCTGAGCTGCTGAGCTGCTAAGCTTTCTGGACTGTCTGTATGTTGTGGAATGATAGGACAGTTCTCGGGGACAAAAATAAACTAATGCTATGACAGTATTTAAAGAAACGAAATAAAGTGGCTCAAGTAATTATAACCTTGTCTGTCTTGCGTTGATTGTAGACAACTAATGGCAGATAGATGTGGCATTTTTAAGAGTTAAGAAAATTTAATTAATGCCAATAAGCGCAGATTTATTGGAAATAGACCTTGTTAAGCTAACTAACTTTCAGAAAAAAAAAAAAACAACACTGTAAGCCTGGTTGCTAAAAGTGTTGATAGAATACAATTAAGGATCTATAAGGTATTTTGACTCAGTATTGCAAATTACATCTAAGGAGCAAAACCATTCCAAATCAGTGTATATCAGTCAGATCTATTATGTTTCTTGATAAACAACTGATGGGGAATCATTGCTGAGTGAATGTTTCACTGAATTGAGTTCTGTGGTCCACGAGTTCTTCAACACTTTCATCTATGGCATAAAATCATTACTGATCAATTCTCTCATGATGTGAAAGCTGGAGGATCAATAAAAAAAAAGTCAGAGCACTGATACCGAACAGTCTAAAGTCCTTTCTAAGATGTGTGTAACCAGCAATATAGACATCATACAGGAAGAAACAAATACTGCTGACTGCTTTGGCACACCTAATGTTCTGGCATCAGGATCCTCCTGAAATAAAATAATCCAGTTTTTTGTTTGTCAAAGCCTTCTGTGACAAAAAACAGTAGCTCTGAGAAAGACTTGCAACTCACTGTGGATCATCAGCTGAATAGGAGTATAGTGCTTTGGCCAAAAAAATACTGTAGGTAATCATTCGCTATTATTTCTGTGCTTTGTTGGCACTCATGTAATTATTTCTGGACTAATGTATCGTAGGCAGGTACCAACAGCTCAGTATGGACACTGAAAGCTTGAAGAGGCTTTAAAGAAGAGCTATGGGGATGGCCAAAAGCTGTAAAAGAAACCTCAGGTATCCCAGCATCTGGCATAGCGGATAATAAACATTAGTGACCAAACTGAAGCAACAAATCTTTGTTACTTATTATGTCACAGAATCACCAAATCACAGAATGGTGAAGGTTGGAAGGGATTTCTGGCGGTCACCTGCTTCAACCTCCCTGCTCAAGCGGGACTGCCCAGAACAGGTTACCCAGGACCATGTCTGCCAAACTTTTTAATGTCTCCAAGGATGGAGACTCCACAACTTTCCTGGGAACCTGTGCTAGTGCTTGGTCACAAAAAAGATGTTCTCTAATGTTTGGGAGGAATCCTCCATGTTTCAGTCTGCACTCATTGCTTTTCGTCCTGTCACTGGACATCACTGCAAAGATCCTGACTCAGTCCTTTTTGTACCTTCAGGTATTTTCATAGATTAGTAAGATCCCCACTGAGCCTGCTCTTCTCTAGGCTGACCAGTCCCAGCTCTCTTTCCTCATATATGAGATCTTCCACTCCATTAATCATCTTTGTGGTCCTTCACTGGAAAATATAGTCAAATATACAGTAAAACTTTTATGTGAGATGACACAGCAAACCTGTAAAGCAGATTAGGGGAATATAAGATTATAAAGATGAAGCTTTTGCTTTTGAAAGGCAACAGAAATTTACATATATATGCACACATATGTGTGCAAGCAGTTAACACGAGTGTAATGGAAGAAATACCTCTTAGCTTGAGTTAAATGAAAGATTTTTATGAATTTGCAAATTAATAGATGATTAAACATATGATTTAAACTCAAACTCATATATTAGAATAAAAACACTGCTGATCTGTAATCAGACTACTAAACTGCTTACATATACAGCTTTAAATTTTGATTAATTTTGTGTGAAAGAAGAACTAATGAACTAAGAACTAGTTAGTTTGCCTCATATTGCAGCTAACCATAGCAAATTATAATTTGTAGTATAGCATTTTGGAACATATGTATAGCAGAAGAACACAAGTTTTTTCACCAGTAACATGACTGATTTTTATGAAACTTTTATAACTCCCATATTGTTCATTTTTTTGTTAATCATTATATTAGTAACATTAAATTGCTGTAAAATTCAATAATTAAAAAGATACAGAATTTTTTTCAAAACTATTATTCTTTGAATCCATCATGTTGTTATCTATCCTGATCTATTAACACAAAATTCTTTGACAGGAAGTAGGTTCCTCAGTTCCCTTAGTATTATTTTTAGTCGTGTAAAGTGGAGATTACCTTTTTTTCTGTAAATGAACTGTGGAAAGGTTACAAAAGTAAAATTAGGTTCCTATCTTAGTGATTTTTTAAGTGCTAATATCTACTGGCCATTCTTCCACATATTTTGAGCACTGAATCCTAGGATCATATAATGAATTTACTGTGAAGCAAAAAACTTTGAAAGTAGATTTGGAGTTTGGTTTAAGCAATGTGATTGTCATTGTGTGAGCCTTACATATTGTTATGAATTTTGTCCTTTGACTTTTTTCTTGATGATGTGCAGTGATTGTGGATTCTAGATGTCTTGCAATGTGTGCCTGAGTGGTTGAGATTTTATTTAATCTGTGTGTATTTTCTTGGTAGTTACTGATTAAGCCACCTTTAGCGTTAAAATTTCACAAAATACTATTTAGGTTTGGGCTTGTGTTTCTTGCTTTTACTGTGTAAAGAAGATGCAAATAAAAAAGTAAAAAGATACCTTTTACTATTATTTCAGAAATAAGTGCAAATGTTTGCCTTTTATGTTTTTTAATACATTTAAAACATCCTTGATAGAAAATAAGGGCAAAAGCAAGCTTAAAACATACTTTCGAGGCTCTAAATTAAAATAATCCTAGAAAGTGCCAAAAATCTTAAAAGTTAAGGAAACCAAAACTATATACAAGAACATGATGATGTTGAGCAAAAATAAGGTGCTGAAATTATTCAAAGTATCTGTTAATATTCCTCATATGATTAAGAAAAAATAGAGTATGTAGCCAAATAATAGTATACACACTGTATGATTATGGACTATTTTGAGGGAAGCAATGAGTGGTGTCCCTCAGGGATCAGTGTTGGGACCGGTCTTGTTCAACATCTTTGTCAGTGACATGGACAGTGGGATTGAGTGTGCCCTCAGCAAGTTTGCTGATGACACCAAGCTGTGTGGTTCAGTTGATACATTGGAGGGAAGGAATGCCATCCAGAGGGACCTTGACATGCTTGTGAGGTGGGCTGATGTCAACCTGATGAAGTTCAACCATGCCAAGTGCAAGGTCCTACAGCTGGGTTAGAGCAATCCCAGGCACAGCTACAGGGTGGGCAGAGAAGAGATTCAGAGCAGCCCTGCACAGAAGGACTTGGGAGTGTTGGTCAGTGAGAAAATGAACATGAGCCAGCTTCAGTGTGTGCTTGCAGCCACGAAAGCCAACCATATCCTGGGCTGCATCAAGAAGATTGTGACCAGCAGGTCGAAGGAGGTGATCCTATCCCTTTACTCTGCTCTTGTGAAACCTCACTTGGAGTATTGTGTGCAGTTCTGGTGTCCTCAACATAAAAAAGACATGGAACTGTTGGAATAAGTCCAGAGGAGGGCCACGAGGATGATCAGGGGACTGGAGCACCTCCCGTATGAAGATAGGTTGAGAAAGTTGGGGCTGTTCAGCCTGTAGAGGAGAAGGCTACGTGGAGACCTCATAGCAGCCTTCCAGTATCTGAAGGGGGCCTATAGAGATGTTGGAGAGGGACGATTCGTTAGGCACTGTAGTGACAGAACAAGGAGTAATGTTTTTTTAACCACAGAGTGTGTCTTTCATCTAGAGATAAAATTACTGTTAAAAATAATATCAAAATTGCTGGTGCAAAGTCTCAAGGGTTATTTTGTAAGGAACCAGAGCCGGCTCTCAGGAAAGAAAGTGAAGTGATTAATAAATGCTCATCACAAGTGTTTAGGACATCATGATGTGTATTGAAGTGCAACTTTGGTGAGTGAAATATAATAGCTATGTTTCGTCTCTGCAAATCACTAAAACACCGTGTGACTGAGAAACAATGGGATTAAGAATTAGAATTTGTGCAAGCTGGAGGCTTCTAGAGCTAAAGTATGATACATACCTTGTTGGTGTGATTCAAACAGGTCAATGGGCATAGTAGAAAGAGTAATATGGGCTTTCATGCTCCAGGTTTCTGTAATCACTGGTGCAAAATGCCAATCACTGTTTCACTAAGGGTCAGTATTCTGAGTTGGTATTTCAAGAAAAGATGAGCAATCTCTTCTTAAATAATCTGTATTTCTGATTTATTGTGTTTGCTAACTGCCATGCAGTAAATGTGGAAAGAGACTACAGTTGCCAATCAGTATGGAACTGCTGCTGAAGTCTAATGAGATTCTGTAGGCAGACAAACTCTGAAGGAGCACCTAGACGTCAATTTTAGTGGTGATTCAGCAACAGGTGATCTGGAACAGACAGGTGCTTGAATTACCTTGGGTAAAAGCAATGGAGGGTAGGTAAAAAGATCTTAAAATATAATTTGATGGACTACATTAAAAGAAAATAGACAGAGATCAGGTGGGTTGGGTAATCAAAACAAGACTTACATGTACCTCTGCACAATACTCTTTCACTCCAGAAAAAAATCTCAGTTTTACTTCCAAACATCACCTGTTTCAAACTGAACAGCAAACATTTTGGATTCTGAGAGGAGATCTGGTATTTATTTTTTTTAATTATTATTTTTTGTTTGTTTTCAGAATACTACTGGTTATTTAAATAGTCCTCTTCATTTAGGCAGTTTAATGGGTTTTTGTTTCTGAATTTGCACTAGTCTTTAATTGAACAAGTACAATGGAAGAAAAGCTTAAAGTCTGTTTCTAAACATATTTCTTCTTCATGGTACCAAATTACCATTGAACATGAATAAGTTCATTCTCTTAAAAAAAAAGACCAAAAAAACAAATAAAAAACTTCCCTGACCTTCCCTAGTCTTTTCCTGAAGAACAAGTAAATGTTATTGGTATATTTGGCTGTATTGAAGAGGAACAAAGGTCAAATTATGTAAGACTTTTAGTGATACTCAAAAAGATTTTGAATGTTTCTAAGGTGAAAAGTTATTCAGGTTTATGTGGTGTTTAACACTGTGTCTGATTTTGGTGTGTCTGGAGAATCTGTGAACAGTTGGGATTTCCTGAAAATATCTGCTAAACTGGCAAGTAAAACCTTTGGGAGTCCATGTGGTAGAATCACAGACTATTAGAGTGATTTTTTCCTGCAAAAGCAATGCATCTTTGAAAAGTGATTTCTAGTTGTATATTCACTGTTCTCAAATGAATTCTGAAGACATAACTGGCTGCAAAGTTGAACAAAAATTTGACCCTTTTTATATATCTGTAAAGCAGACCCTGAATAAACAGCCAGATGCAATCAACTCTGCCCACAGGACTGTGTGGATACTACTTTGTAGGTCTAACATAGAAGAGAATTTTGATGTAAATCTTCACACCAGCAAAGGTAAGAATATGTAACCTTTATAGCACTATAGCGCTCATTCTGCAAAAGGTTTTAAAGTAAAAATTATATATTTGACAATTTTGAAAACATGTCAGATCTTCTACTATTTTTGAGCCTATGAAATTATATATTATCTATATCAAGTTTTTCCATCTGTACATTGATAATGTTAATTTCTTTGGAAGAGAAACAAATCTTGGGTTCCTTGTGGACCAAATACAGAACATAAGCCTAGAGGTCAGTTGGCAGAAAAATATTTGTATTTCCAGATCTCTCTGCATGGGAACCCAAAATTCTGCTACAGAAAGTTAATAAATCATCATAAAAAACACAACAATGATATTGTATGGGACAAACGAAGGAATTCACTGAGCTATCTAACTTATTATGAAGGATTGCATGTGAACATCTTAACACGTCTTTCTGCTATGGTGATGTGTTGTAATGTGGCCTTTTTGAACTCCTTATCTCTGCATAGTTAATCAAGAGCCATGGCCAAAATATCTTTGGAAGCTTCCAAGTTGCTGGGAGCCATTGCATGTTTTTCCAGAAGCTGTGATAGTAGCAGAAATGTGCATTTGTTGGCATCATCTAGAATTACAGAGCAGAAAAAGGAGCAAGGTTGGCAAGTACTTTCCAGCCAACTTTTTATTTTTGTTCCTTTTCGGCTTTTATCTTGTGTATGCTAAAACAGGGAGATTATTTTTTGTTGTTGTTCTTGAAACAAATAAACCTATTTTAAAGAGTAGAATACCAATAGTTAATTTTGAGGGAATTTTCTAACATAGTTTTAGAAAACATGATTTCTTTTTTTTTTTTTTTTTTTATTTTGAGTGACTCAGAGTCCACTCGTTACCTTTTCAGGTACTTAAATCTGGAGGAGAAACTCATCCAGGGCTGGATGAAGAGGTGGGAAGGCATTCTTTCAAGATTCCTGTGGGATGGCTTTCTTTATTATCAGCTATGTAACACAACACTGCATAAAATCAGTGTAAGATTTCTAATTCAGCAGTGAATAATTTCACCAGTAAGCTCCTTTTAATAAAATTACTTTCGTATTGTATTTCTTGATGATGTCTTTTCTCTGTGGCATATCAACGATGCAGTGTAAAAAAATTCTTTTCTCTTTATCAGAGA
Source organism: Myiopsitta monachus (assembly GCA_017639245.1). NCBI lineage: Eukaryota > Metazoa > Chordata > Aves > Psittaciformes > Psittacidae > Myiopsitta > Myiopsitta monachus. The sequence goes on along the minus strand of CM029941.1, from coordinate 42,082,607 downwards.
CTTCTCACATGATTTTAGAGATACCTGCCTTCTGCCCAGTGCTGCCATTCTGTATATAAATGCAGACCAATAATGCATACATTCTAAATAAAGTTTTTTTAAAAAAAATAAAAGTATTTGATAGTATATGTTATATCTTCATGTATTTTTTAAACCATTTTATCTTTAGTTAATGAATGGACTTGTCATAAAGACAGGCAAAATTTAATAAAACTCCCCCCCCTGCCCTACTGTTTTTGAGTTTTGATTGTCTAAATGAAAAATGAATTCAGTAGAATTTAACCTTTTTGCATTAGTAGTTGATATTTTCCATGATTTTCTGTAAACTTATCTGGTTATTGGACAGAATTCAAGACTTGAAGGTTTCCTTACCAAAGATCTTATGATTTTTCAAATAACAGAACAATAAATTGAGGAATATGTTTAATTCAGACAAGTATGTTCTTTCATTGAAAGGTTATATGTAAAAAATAGACTTTAAAGAGAACTAGTTATTGCAAAAACTGGGAATATAAACTGAAGAGACTGAAAGTCTACCATATGAATCTTCCAGTGTTGGTAAAATCAAGCCTGATTTCATTTGCTATTAAATGCTTTACTGCTTTTGTTGTAAAGGAGGTAATGTGAACAATGTACTTTGTGATTATAGTCACGCCTTTGCAGTGCTCGACCAGGAGTTTTTGAGGTGACTTAGAGATCACTGTTATCTGCTGGACACAGAGGTGTGCAAACACGAGAAGATGTCACATATATCCAGCTGGTTAATTGTTTAAGCATCTGGCAGTTTCTTAATTGATGTTGTATATGATATTGAGGAATACGTATTTTTTTATGTGTGACTGTGCTGATAAGGTGTTAGCAGAAAACATCTCTTCTGTAGAATGTTCCTATGTAAAAGCCATTCTAGAAGGCTAGCAAATTGCTGTTACCTTTCATCTGTACCTGATAAGGAGTACAATGCTTTAAGCAGCGATGGAGGAATACTTGCTTTTATAAAATTAGTCCACAGCTGTATTTCTTGGTGATGTCTTTTCTATGCGGCATGGCGGGATTCTGAAAGGGCTTTTTGGGGATTGAAAGGCTGAAAACTACCAAGGCAAAGCTTAAAAAGGAAGGAAAAAGATCATGGCTCTTCTTCAGTATGGCAAAACTTGAGGACTATGCAGAGTTTTACAGGGACTGGTATTGTTCTAATAGTCAACAAGATTTTAGTTGCATATGTAAGCACATACTAAATATTGCCAAACCTCTGCAATTGTTCTTGTATGAAATTAGATACAAAAATCCTCTACTGTATTTTGCCTTAGAGGTAGCTTGCGTGAGATGCTCTGTATAAAGATAAATATAAATATATATTAGCTTCTAGAAATGAGTAATGAAAAAGGTCTTAGCTTTCATTTATGAAAGCTGTGGTGCGAAAACCAAACCACATCAGAATGGAAATAAGGTGCAATGCGAGCATCAGTATAGCATTTCATTGTGCCAGAACACAGTGCAGTAAAAGTTCTAGAAGAAAACATGAAATACCAATTATAATTATGGTATTTTTACTTTGTTTAATTCACTCAATTCTAATTTTTGAGTTGAAGGAAATATATTGAAGCCTATCAAGGGAAGAAGTGTACTCACTCCTTCTCAACTTTTACTTTTAATTTTATCTGGATTATGGAATCTCCATTTTTATAGTTTGAGTAGCCTTTTGTTTTCCTCTGGACACCTGATGCAGGGCTTTATTGGTACTTCTGTGGAGCTTTAATACGAGTTGCGTATATTCTGTGATGGAAGCAGAACCCTGACTCCACTTTTCTCTTACTCCCTTACATCATATGAGACTTCAGTAGCTTTTCCAGTGTATTGTTGTGTTATGCAAATAAAATATATTGGCAGATATTAAATACATTGAGTAATTAGTAAATTATGATATTTTTTTTAAAAATGCCAACCATATATTCCTCTTTAATTAGAGTTATGGTTCTGGGGTGCTTAAAGATAAAATGCACAACTCTACTTTGGATGTAAGCATAAAAGCCTATGAGTGTAAATACCACAAACATTGAAAAAACTAATAAAAATGTGATATTATAAAATACTGCAATAATTACCATAAAAATGTAAAACAATGTAAAAAGTAAAAATGTCAACTAAATTTATCAGCATTATGGAAGCTCTTCCCCTCATTGGAGGAAAAAAATCACTTATTTGATTTTTAGTTTGACCTTGGTTATTCTGAGATGTTAAAATAGAATTACAATCAACTAATGAAAAAAAAATCACCACCTCATTGAGAAATCACTAATTTTATTAAAAAGTTTCTGCAGGCTCTTTTTTTGGAAATTTTACTTAAATTGGAACATGAATATGCTCTGTCATTGGTACTATCAAATCAAGTGTAGACCTTTTAAAAAAAGAAATGTTGCATTTGCAGTCAACAGTCTAACATTAAATCTGGAAATATCTGGTGCCTGTTCACCACCAACTGTTCGGGAACAGTTCAGTGTCACTGTAACTTGTCTCTTGGAAAGACTTCTGAAGCATAAGCTGTTTGTCAGGTGTGATCCACTCAAGACAAACTCAGAGTACTGAGCTGAACAATAATTGGATTTTTGTCAAGCATTTCAAAGGAATGATTGTATCTAATGAGACTGCATAACTCTTTAGGATAATTTACAAACCATCTGATAAAACAGATATTGGCCTAAAAGAATACTTCATCTCTGTATTTAAACTACTACTTTAAGCTTTCAGGACACTCAAATATTCTCTGTGGAAATATTAACAGGGAAATAATTAGCCATTTTTTTAGCTGCTAGCACTAATACAAAAAACTGAACTATGTGTGACAGTAACTTTGAGTCTCTAAGGATGAGAGCACATGGGAGTCTGATATGGACCGGGGGATCCTGACCAACTCTGTGTGTGTGTATATCCATGTGTGTCTGTCCAGGCTCATTCATCTGTCTTCATGTACAGGTGTAGCAACTAGGGAGACTGGAATCCAGGGACAGCTACTGGGCAGACTCTCTGATCCATATTGTAAGTCAGACTGCCACTTGTTCATAGCATAAAAAATGAATGCACTATTAATAGGCATTATTCACATTTTTAGCAGCTACTTTTAAATAAAATACTAAGTCTATTTTTCTTTTTTTGTGTGTGTGTGTGTTTTTTTTTTTTTTTGTTTATTTGTTTTTCAGCATTTAATTCATAAGGATTTGCCAAAGTATTTTATTTTCTTGTTTAAAGCTTTGGGTATATTTGACTTTGAATTTGTAAAAACAAGTTCATTGACTAAAATTAAAATTAGGTTTACTTCTATAAACATCAGTGGGGTTGCCAATCTGGGATAATCTTCCGAACAAGCAGTTTTAGAGGTGGTTTTGTAGCCAGCTGATGGTATCTAGCTGTATGGAATGCCCTGAAGAAAATTACTCCGAAATTGCTAGTACTTGTAGGAGTTGTTGACTTGTATTTCCAGGTATAGCTTTACAGATACAGCATTATAAGAAAGAATGGATTTGGGTGTTACTGGTTTTGTGTTCTGTGTTCCTGAAAAGCCCAAGCACACCTGTGTTTTCATCTCTGCTCCTAGTGTTTTCCAAACAGTGCTGACTTCTGGCTGGCTATTCCTAAGTCTGTACTCATGCTTAGTTCCAGTGTTCATCTCAGGCTTGTTTTAGATAGCAAGAAAACCCCTGCTTGCTTTCTTTTTTACCATTTTTTAGTGTGAATTTTCAATGAGCTTCTGAGGAAGTTTAATGAGACTCCAGTAAAACACTGAAGAGGGCATGTGAACAAGTAGGTGATGATGACCTTAAGAAACATAAGTAATATTTGTTTTTCCTCCCTTTTCTAACGTGAACCATGATCCAAAACCCCTTCCAGATGCAGAAGTTCAGAATAATGATTGAGAGAGCTCAGGAAGATTTTTGTTTGTTTATTTTTGAAAGACATTAACTTATTTGTGCTACACGCTTCTACCTAAAGGCTGGTGCTTCAAAGCAGAATAATTGGTCAGGCGCACAAGTGATCTCTGAGCCAAAACTGATTCATATTCCTGTTCTGTTGAAAGTTGATCTCTGTGAGCTCTGAAATATTTTTCCAGCACAGCACACATGGAGTTAGGCAGGTAATTGCTATCTGTCATTGGCATGGGTTCGGCTTTCCCCTGAGACTCATGTTACGCCAGGAAGGAGGGGAGAGCTGGGAGGAGGTAGAGACAGGGCACCTGACCTGGGCTGACCAATGAGGTTATTCCATACCACAGCGCGTCATGCCCAGGATGTAGAATGGGGGGGGGAGGAACCGGGAAGTGGGGGGTTTTGGCGGGCCCTCGCGGGCTCTTCCCACGCGGTCTCTCGGCTCAGTCGGGCGACGAAATGGTTGTATCCTCTCCCTTTGTATTTACTTTGTCATTATTATTGTTATTGGTGGTGGTGGCAGTAGTGATTTGTATTGTATCTTAGTTACTGGACTGTTCTTATCTCAACGCGTGGGAGTTACATTTTCTTCGGTTCTTCTCCCCATTTCCCCCTCATCGGAGTGGGGGGGGGGGGGGAGGGAAGGAGGGAGAAGTGAAATTTACAGCTTAAACCATGACAGTCATTAATAATCAAAGACAATGGGTTAATTCTCAATGCACCATACCAAGTTGATTTCTCTGTACATGTCTTTTGGAAACAAAACTCACTACTGCTCTTTGGCATGTTGCCTTTAAGATTATTTGCAGTAGAATTCTTTGTCACTATGGAGCTTAAGATAGGTTAACTTTATTTTACCAAAAAAAAAGTGTATTAAGTACTGGCATGTCATTACAAACAACTGCTCTAGTAGTTTTCCACACAGACTGTGCAGACACTGGCATACTTACAACTGTAACAATGCATTGGTAAATCATGGATAAATCTGTCATTGCTCAATGCCATTAAAAAAACAGAATATGGGTGATGTGTCTAGTATAATGTGTTTGCTGATTTAGTAATTTATAGACAAATTCTTGCCCAGTCTTATTTCTACAGGTGGCAACTTCACACCTCCCTTTTTTTTATGCACTAGTAGATACTGCATCATCCATTGTCACCTTCTGTGGACATAAGATTTAGCATAACTGTATCATATTTTCCATATAGTTTATGCTATGTCTTACTTTCCTTTGAATGCTCCAAATTTCTTATTTTTCCTGAGCATTTAGCAATAAAATGTGAACCACCGACAGTTGAATCCACTGCTCTAGACTGAGGTCTAACCAGTCCAAAATGCAGTAGATCGCTTATTTGTTTATTACACAATTTTTAGAACTATTCAGCACTGTAGGATTTGACATTTTTGCAATAATATATTCATGTTACTTTATTTTTAATCCATTTATATTGCTCTGTACAGCTCTGTAATGCTACCAACTAGCTTGTGTTCCCAATTTACCTGCTTTTATTTCTCCTTTCCTAGATTGTTTTACTTGTTGTCTTTGTATCAAATGTTAATATTATTGCTATTACTGAAATTTTACACTTTAGTATCCTCCAGTACTGACTTTTACAGCATTTGTTATCTTTCCCAACTTCAGATCTTATTTCTTGGGAACACCGTTAACATTAATCATGCAAGCTGCCCCATTAGTAATAAAACTACTGAAGTGTATCAAGAGCTGAACATTTCATTCTCATGACACGACTCTGTTCCTGTCACCACATTTGAGTTTCTTAGTCAATCATACAATATTTCACAGTCAAAATACTTTTTGGCTGTCCTAACCTAAGTCCCTCTTCTGCTACATAGGCTAATTATCTTGCATTTAATATTTCATGCAACTTTCTCGTAGCTATGTCCTTGGGATGTTTATCAAGCTTACAGCGCTTAAAGTGCTTAAAGTGCTTCTTCTATATGGGCATGGGATCTCCATACAGAATACGATGTAAGTTTCCCAATATTTGTGGTATAAAATGCCTGATTTCACAGATGTCTAAAGGACTGTAATTTCCTCTTACTCAGACCTAATTTGTTTATAGTAACATAGTGCTGCTGGTGAGTATATATCTTTTTATTGTGTAACTTCAAAAATGTGTGAAGACTTGCCATCACTCTTAAAGTCTAATTTATAATACTCAGAAAGTCCTTGGTCAGACCAAAACATTACCAAGCAGTAACAGAAAATACTGATGTTATCAGCGCTGCTCCCTGGCCGAAAGTCAAAAACACAGCGCTGCACCAGCTACCAAGAAGGAGAAAAAAATGACTGTTACTGCTCAACCCAGGACAAGTTTAAAACTGTTACTCCTTATCCTATTGTAACAGACCCTGCTAAAACATCTTTCCCCATCTTTCTTTTAGGTCCCTTTTAAGAACTGAAAGGCTGCAATAAGATGTCCCCAGAGTCTTCTTTTCTCCATGCTGAACAACCCCAGCTCTCTCACCTTTTCCTCATAGGAGAGGTGCTCCATCCCTCTGGCTATTTTTGTGTCCCTCCTCTGGTTCTTCTCCAACAAGTTCATATCTTTCTTGTGCTGAGGATACCAGAGCTGGATGCAGTACTGCAGGTGGGGTCTCACCAACACAGAGGGCAGAATCACCTCCTTTAACCTGCTGGCCATGCTCCTTTGGATGCAGCCCAAGATACAAGTGGTCTTCTAGGCTGCAAGCACACTCTGCCACGTAATACATATGAAATCTTTCATTCACCGGTTCCCCCAAATACTTCTCCTCCAGGGTACTCTTGATCCCTTCATCCCCCAGATGGTATTGATACTAACAGTTGCCCCAACCCAGATGCAGGATCCTGCACTTGGCCCTGTTGAACCTTATGAGGTTTCTCGTGGGCCCACCTTTCGATCCTGTCCAAATCCCTCTGGATGGCATCCCTTCCTTCAGGTGTGCCAACTGCACTTGGTGTCATCTACAGACTTGCTGACAGCACACTCAATCCCACTGTCCATGTCACTAATGAAAACATTAAGCAGTACTGGTCCCACTATGGACCCCTGAGGGACGCCAGTTGTTATTGGTGTCCATCCAGATATTGAGACATTGACCACTATGCTCTGGACGCGGCCATCTGGCCAATTCCTTATCCACTGAACAGTCGACCCATCAAATCCATACCTCTCCAGTTTAGAAAAGTTGTGGGGGACTACATCAAAGGCTTTACAGAAGTCCAAATGATAACATCTGTACTCATTACTTTATCCACTGATGTAATAACTGCACCATAGAAGGCCACTAGGTTGGTCAGGCAGTACTTGCCCTTGGTGAAGCTGTGCTGTCTTTAATTACCTCCCTGTCCTCCATATGCCTTAGCATGGCTCCTAGAAGGACCTGTTCCATGATCTTCCCAGCAGAGAGGTGAGGGTGACAGGTCAGTAGTTCCCCAGGTCCTCCTCCCTACCCTTTTTAAAAGTGGACATGGTATTTCCCTTTTTCCAGTCACCATGGACCTCACCTGACTGCCATGACTTCTCAAGTATCATAGGGCGTGGCTTGGCAACTATATCAGCCAATTCCCTCAGGACTTTGGAATGGGCCTCATCAGGTTCTGTAGACTTATGCATGTTCAGGTTCCTCAAATGATCACAAACCTGATCTTCACTTACAGTAGGAGGGACTTTGCTCCCCCTGCTCCCACCTTGCAGTTCACACACTTGAGAGATGTGGGGAGAGAGCCAGTGAAAACTGAGGCAAAAAAGCTGTTGAGTACCTCAGCCCTGCTCCTCATTCTTCAACCTTCCTCTTCTGGCTGACATACTTGTAGAAGCCCTTCTTGTTATTCTTTGCATCCCTTGACAAGTTCAGGGCCAGCCGTGCCTTGGTCTTCCTGACTTCATCTCTACACAACTGGGCAGTGTCCCTATACTCTTCCCAGAATACCTGTCCTTGCTTCCACTGCCTGTGCATTTCCTTCTTGCCCTTTAGTTTGACCTGGTCTTGGCTCATCCGTGCTGGCCTCTTGCCTTTCTTTATCCAATTTCTTACACCTGGGTATCACAAACTCTTGTGCTTTGTGGGAAGCAACCTTCAGGAGCTGCCAGCTCTGCTCTGCTCCCTTGTCCTTGAGGGCAGTTTCCCAGGGGTCCTGTTGAGTAAGTCCTTGAGGAGCTGGAATTTGGCTTTCCTAAAACTCAGGGTCCTGACTCTTTGGCTGTCTCATCTCCCTCAGGACTGTGAACTCCATGAGTGCATAATCACTGCAGCCCAGGCTGTTTCCAATCTTGATATCACCAATGGAGATGAATGAACCATGCATGATGAATAAATAAGCATGTTTAATTGATCTTTCCTTGTGTCCATGTGTCACCCCTAACCTTACCTACCTGATACACGGTAAATCCTCTAGTGGAATTAAACAATGGGAATGCCAATATTTACTTTTAAAGGGATAATCATATGGCATTGATCTAGGATGCTTGTCAATTTGAGGAATTTTGTTACTGTCCATAGTTTGCTTCACTGCCTGACAATGAATCCCCAAAGAAACACAGCCCTGGACACATAGTACTCATAAAAGTTTATGTAAATGTGGAAACAAGAAGTGTGATATTTCGAAGGCTGCCTTTCAGGCCACGTCTGAGCTTTCTGGTTATTGGAACAGAATCTGGTTATTGGAGCAGATCTGTTTCTTGACATACACAGGAAGGTGGGGTCTACCATAATCCTTTGAAGAGATGTGTCTTCCAGTGATATTAGATAAATGGCATCTAAATATAAAAATGTGTGAGAGATACTGTAAAAGTTTAAATTATGTAGTCCCAATTGCTTTCTATTCCTACAGTCTACCCCAGGCAGTTTGCTGATGGACCTGCTACTGTCATTACTAACTCTAGCATCTCTTCAAATGAGGAATCATCTAGTGTATAGGAAAAAAAGGACCTTCACAGTGCTCTGTTCTTCTTACAAATGAGAACTGAAATGATCAGTCTAAAACTTGCGTATACTATTGAGGAGCATATTCTCACTTGTTGCAGAATCACTGTATCTTTCTTGTGTTGTATTTGTTTTTTTTTTTAAGCAAAGGGGCCACAGCTTAGTAACGAGGAGAAAAGTATGTTCATGGCCTAAGATTCTGATTGGTTTTGGCCTGGCCAAGATGTAAGCTTCTCTTTGCCCTTTTAGTTTTTTACTGCAAACACTTGCTCTGAAAAGACTTTTGTTTAGATGAATATTGAGGAATTGCTGTTATTCAGAAGAATATTCATATGCATATAAACCCAGTGACACTTCTTTGGGAATATGCTATTTGTGGCAAAATGATCTGCCTCCTGTTTTACAAAAAAATCTCTTCAGTCAAGTAACTGGCAAGCAGAAACAAGTTAAAGGAATACAGTAAGTAACCAAAGTAATAGTTCACAGTAGACCCTCGGGCAGATATTGTCACATAAAGTGTTTATGGTGAAATAATGAATATATTCAGAAAAAAGACTGTTCACAGATCATTTAGCAGAAAAAAGAAAAAAAAAAACACCCAACCAAAGAGCTGAGTTCTTTAAGTAATTTTTTCCGTGTACATTTTGTCATGGAAAAAGAAATAAAAGGGTTCCATAGGGAATATAATCACATTTATTGAAGCCATCTGGGAAACAAAGTCCAAGGAATGGTCATGGGTTTGAACTGTGTAACGTTTGCATCTTTCCTTTTCACAGGCTCTGACATAGTCAAATCATAAGAATACAGAAATTCTGAGTATTAGGCACATAGGAAATTCTTTCTGCTGGGCATTTATATGTCTAGAAGTGTAAGTTATTCCTGAAGCAACTTGATATAATTTCAGTACAAATATGTAGTAATGGTACATTTCCAAACCCAGACATCCCCAGTTTCAGCAGATCTGCTTATTATTCATGTTCAGCGTGTCATGAAGTATAAGCTTCAGACAGATAAACAGTAAAATGCAAGGGTTTTTTAATGATTTTGTTCTACCCTAGAATGTAGATGTGAGTGAATTAAAACAAAAGAAAAACAGAATTTATTTTTCACTCTATAACTACTCTCCTACCTTCTAAAAACAGCATTTGGGCTTCCCACTCAAAAAGACCACATTTAAAAGAGTTGATGGTTGAAGTAAGCAGTGACAGATTAATGACTCTTTCACTACTGAAAGCTAGTGTTAGCTAAATAGATAGCTAAAATATAATTCAGGATACTTAGAGCCTGACATTTAGATAAGAAACTACAGAAAGTAAGGCCTTTCATAAGAATGACGCATATTTTACGAGTTTGTTGCCTGATCTTTTTCAAGATACTGAAAAGCTTTGTTGCATTGAATAATATTGTGCGTGTGTATTTGAGCATATTCTCGATCAATTTGAATGGAAAAAGAATTTATTCTGTTCTTAATCTCAAAATCTTGCCCCAGATTTTGTTCAAGATTTTGTTTGCTTCCTAGCTTGAATTTTCAGCCAAGTTGTCAGGTGCTAGAGTATCTTTTTCCCACATGAGGGCATCAGAGTTGTTCCAACATCATATACCTGGTTATGCTATTCAGATTTCTATTTTCAGAACACTGTATACATAAAAGTATACATAACAATCTTATACAGTTGTCTTCAGTTTTGCAGTGCAAAAGAAGCATTTAGGTATTTCTAAATTATTCCCGTTTTATTGCAAAATGGTGTAGACAACAAGATCCCTGTGGGTTAAATTTTTTTTGCTGAACTCATGGAAGTAGATCAGAAGAGTATAGCGATTAGACTGTAAGCTACTGTTTGACTTATGTAAGATGCAATAGCAATAGCAGGCTGTAACAAGAATAGGGATCTGATCAACTTAGTACATATGTAAGTGTCTGCAACTTAGAGTTTAAATCTCACAATTAGTGGTGGGGTGTTGCAGTGGAGGGGTCTAAAACCAGCCAAAGTGTTTTTTTAATGTTTTACTCCTGTCAGCTGTCAAACTGAAGACGTGGAATATTAGCTACCCCTTATTGGAGGAGTAACAGAAGACAGAAGGGAAAGGGCCTGTTTTCAGGGATTTTCTTAGAGTAAGTGCATATTTATAGCTACTGATAGCAATGACTGTTTCATTTCTGTGCCCACATAGCGAATTGCCTGCTGTGGGAATGTTAGAAGATAATTGCAAAGGGCCAGAAGCTGTGCATCCCTGTGAAAGTGTGATAATCTTTCCCCTATCAGTCATCTCAGCTCTGTTTCACAATCACAGTTTTCATGGTTCTCTTAGCTTTTAAAATTCTCATATGCCTATTCCATTTAATCTTGCTACTTCCCATCCAGCTCAGCAAGTCTTTTAATTGATCAAGTTGCTTCTACTTGCTGCATCTTATTCTGTATTACTTATTGTCAAGGTTTAAGCTGTAAATCACGCCGCTTACTCACTCACTCCCCACTCCTTCTTCCCCCCCGGAGCGGGGGGGAGGGAATGGGGAGAAGAATCAAAAGAATGTAACTCCTACAGGTTGAGATGAGAACAGTCCAGTAACTAAGGTATAACACAAATCACTACTGCTACCACCAAAAATGATAATGACCAGGGAAATACAAGGGAGGAGGATACAACTGCTCACCACTCGATGACCAAGCCATGAACTGAACTCTTCCGGGTTCCTGCCCCAGTTTTTACATCCAGGGCATGATGTGCTGTGGTATGAAATACCTCTTTGGCTAGTTTGGGTCAGGTATCCTGTTTCTGCTTCCTCCCGGCTTCCCCTCCTCTCTGGCAGAGCATGAGGCTCAGAAAGTCCTTGGTCAGACTAAAACATTCTAAGACGTAACTATAAACATCGGGGTGATCAGTGCTGTTCCCAGGCTGAAAGTCAAAAACACAGCACTGCACCAGTGACAACAAAGGAGAAAAATGACTGCTGCTGCTGAACCCATGACACTTATTTTCAGTTGTGGTGCTCATGCATGTGCTCTAAGCAAAGTTAATTATTATCCAGACTTGTTCCACTTGATGAGCATCATCAGGATCATACTTTAATTGTATTATTATTTTTTAGAAAAGCTGAGGAGTGTCTTATATTTTAAAATCATATAGAATCATAGAATGGTTAGGGTTAGAAAGACCCTAAGTTCATCTAGTTCCAAGCCCCCTGGAGTGGGCAGGAATGCCTCACACTAGACCGTGTGTCATGGGTTCAGCAGCAGCAGTCATTTTTTTTCTCCTTCTTGGTAGCTGGTGCAGCACTGTGTTTTTGATTTTGGGCCTGGGAGCAGCGCTGATAACACCAGTGTTTTCAGTTACTGCTTGGTAGTGTTTTGGTCTGACCAAGGACTTTCTGAGTCTCATGCTATGCCAGGGAGGAGGGGAAGCCGGGAGGAAGCGGAGACAGGACACCTGACCCAAACTGACAAAAGAGGTTACTCCATACTACAGCACGTCAGGTCCAGGATGTGAAACCAGAGGGCAGAGACCTGGAAGGGTGTGGTGGTGCAGTGGGGGGTTCGCTGCTGGGGGGTGCACTGGCTGGGTTGGGCCTGGTGAGCAGTTGTATTGTTTTTCCTTGTATTTCTCTTGTATTATTACTGGTGGTAGCAGTGGTGATTTGTGTTATACCTTAGTTGCTAAACCGTTCTTATCTCAACCAGTGGGAGTTGCATTCTTTCGATTCTCCTCCCTATTCCCCCGGGACTGGGGGAAGAAAGAGAAGAGAGTGAGTGAGTGAGAAAACTTCGTGGTTGACTGGACTTAAACCACGACACCATGTCTCCCAAGACACCAATCTAGCCTTACTGTGTAGCTCACTATTGAGTAATAAACAGGTAAATCCAATCCAGAAGATCCCTTCTAGATGACTGTAGGTGTCTTCCCATATCAAGTTAGTATGACATTTAATCTTTTTCATACAGATATTCATCTGCATCTAAAAAATATTAAATAAAACTGCAACTAAAGTGGAATACAGGTCATTAACCCAGGCGACACTTCACAGATATAGCATAAACAGTCTTTTTCATGATATTTGGGATCAGTACGTAACTGCAACAGAATGTCTGCGCAGATGAAGTTTGGCTCTCGGTACATGTACCCCGTGGGCTTGGACCTCTTCAAATCTCAAAGCTGAGCTAATTTCTAATGTAAGTAGGCAGAAGATTTATAAAATTGTATTTGAAGTAAGGTGCCCTATCATTAATTAATAGTATTTTCCTATAGAAGAAAATAATTGAACTCCTGCTTAAAACCCAGGAGTGTTAGTTCTGTATTAAAGTAAATCAAAGAAACTGAAATATATGATACTGTTCATTTCCTCTATAGGCTTTAGGCTACTAGTTTATAGAAAAGCATAATTGTGCTGAAAAAACTTACACTTACTGGAAGGTAGCACTTTCATCTTAAAGATCTATATGTATAACAAATTTTCTGAGATGCACAATACAAGTGGTGCATGCCTAGAGTGAAAATTAAAAAATACTTTGACAAAGCCTTTCTTTTACCCAAGGTTTCCTGCATTTTCTTCCACAGCTGCTTCATAACTTTACATTTCTAGCCTACTGTATGTGTTCTTGAGCCTGTGTTTGAGTATGGGGTAGATGAATATGAATCAAAGCTCCCTGATGAGAAATGGTTGAGTAGATTCCCAGTGCTATTCTCTCTGCTTCAAGTGAGCAGAGTTTGTTTAATTTTGTTTTTTACTGATTCTTCAGTCAGAATCTACAGATAATCTGCAACAAACTCAGAAAAGTTAAGGGGGGCCATATAATAGCTTCTCAGATAACACAACTGGCAGCTCTCACTGACACACTTGCAAATTATCCCTGAAGCAGACATCTATTGATTTCTTTGTTTTCCACCTTCACAAGTCAGATTTCCCTGTCTATCTCCAAGGAAAGAGTATAGTCAAACTAATTATATACTTAATTTGAAAAAGCAACGGGGCAACAGGTAGTGAAAAATGTTTGCAATGTGTTAGATGAATAGGAACTTGCTTCTACATTTTTCATTCTTATCCAGCTTATCAAAAGTATTCTGAGAAAGAGTAAATGAACCTCCTATCAAACTTATTCTGAGAAAGAGTAAATGAGCCTCCTATCAAACTTAGTCAAGTTTAAATTATAGAGATATGAGAGTGAATATACAAACTTTGGAAGACAGAATGGGATATCAGTATTTCCAATTTTTTTCTTTTAATTTTCAGAAGGAAGCCAGGGATTTGGATCTAATGAAAAGCTTAGAATAGAGAATGAGGAGAATCTTATATTCAGACTCTTAGAATTCATAGAATCATAGAATCATAGAATAGTTAGGGTTGGAAAGGACCTCAAGATCATCTAGCTCCAACCCCCTTGCCATGGGCAGGGACACCTCACAATAAACCATGCCATCCAAGGCTATGTCCAAACTGGCCTTGAACACCACAAACGATGGAGCATTCACAGCTTCCCCGGGCAACCCATTCCAGTGCCGCACCACCCTCAGAGTAAACAATTTCTTCCTCATACCCAATCTAAACTTCCCCTGTTCAAGTTTGAACCCGTTACCTCTTGTCCTCTCACTACAGTCCCTCATGAAGAGTCCCTCCCCAGCATCCTTATAGGCCCCCTTCAGATACTGGAAGGCTGCCATGAGGTCTCCATGCAGCCTTCTCTTCTCCAGGCTCAACAGCCCCAACTTTCTTATCCAATCTTCATACAGGAGTTGCTCCAGTCCCCTGATCATCCTTGTGGCTCTCCTCTGCACTTGTTCCAACAGTTCCATATCTTTTCTCTGTTGAAAACTGCACACAGTACTCCAAGTGAGGTCTCATGAGAGCAGAGTAGAGGGGCAGGATCACCTCCCTCGACCTGCTGGTCACACTCCTTTTGATGCAGCCCAGCATACGATTGGCTTTCTGGGCTGCAAGCGCACACTGCCGGCTCATGTTCATTTTCTCATCCACCAACGCCCCAAGTCCTTCTGCGCAGAGCTGCTTTGAATCTCTTCTCTGCCCACCCTGTAGCTGTGCCTGGGATTGCTCCCACCCCGCTGTAGGACCTTTCACTTGGCATGGTTAAACTTCATCAGGTTGGCATCAGCCCGTCTCACAAGCGTGACAAGGTCCCTCTGGATGGCATCCCTTCCCTCCAGCATATCAACCGAACCACACAGCTTGGTGTCATTGACATACTTGCTGAGGGCACACTCAATCCCACTGTCCATGTCAGCGACAAAGATGTTGAACAAGACGGGTCCCAAGACTGATCTCTGAGGGATGCCACTTGTTACTGGTCTCCATCTGGACATTGAGCCATTGAGCACTACTGTTTGCATGCAGCCATCCAGCCAGTTCTTTATCCACCGAGTGGTCCACCTATCACATTGATGTCTCTCCAATTTAGAGACAAGGATGTCATGTAAGACAGTGTCAAATGCTTTGAACAAGTCCAGGTAGATGACATCAGCTGCTCTACCCCTGTCCATCAGTTCCGTAGCCCCACTGTAGAAGGCCACCAGATTGGTCAGGCAGGACTTCCCCTTAGTGAAGCCATGCTGGCTGTCACCAAGCACCTTCTTTTTTTTTTCATATGCCTCAGTATGCCTTCCAGAAGAATCCACTCCAAGTTTTTGCCAGGCACAGAGGTTCACAGGCCTGATAAAATTGCCTCCTGTCAGAGTTTCCAAGCACTAGGAAAAAAAACAATCTGTAAATGCCATTGTCTCCAATTCTCATGTGCTGTCCACTTAATGCTGAAAATGTCATCTTGGGAAAATAGAAGGAGGATGGAGACCCATACCTTTAATATGCACCATACTTAAAATATTAATAATAATAGTAATAAAAATAACAGTAATAATAATAACAACAGTGTTATAATTGTCGTGGCTTAAGCCTCACCCAGGCTAATTACTCACAAAGTTTTACTCACTCACTCCCCTCTTTTTCTTCCCCCAGTCCTGGGAGAATGGGGAGGAGAACCAAAAAAAATGCAACTCCCACAGGTTGAGATAAGAACAGTCTAGTAACTAAGGTATAACACAAATCACCACTGCTACCACCAGTAATAATACAAGAGAAATACAAGGAAAAACAATACAACTGCTCACCAGGCCCAACCCAGCCAGTGCACCCCCCAGCAGCGAACCCCCCACTGCACCACCACACCCTTCCAGGTCTCTGCCCTCTGGTTTCACATCCTGGACCTGACGTGCTGTAGTATGGAGTAACCTCTTTTGTCAGTTTGGGTCAGGTGTCCTGTCTCTGCTTCCTCCCGGCTTCCCCTCCTCCCTGGCATAGCATGAGACTCAGAAAGTCCTTGGTCAGACCAAAACACTACCAAGCAGTAACTGAAAACACTGGTGTTATCAGCGCTGCTCCCAGGCCCAAAATCAAAAACACAGCGCTGCACCAGCTACCAAGAAGGATAAAAAAAATGACTGCTGCTGCTGAACCCATGACAATAATGAAGGTAAATGGGAGAAATGAAAAGCATGAGAGGCTGAAAAATGACAAATAACAGGCAAGTGTTAAGTTGGAGTAGCCTACATTTACACCGGAGAGCACAACCTTGCTCTATGAGAACTGGCAATTAAAAAAAAAAAAAAACAAACTAAAACCAAAACCACCTCCTGTTAATTAGCATACCCTAGAAAAGGAAACTTAATGTCCTAAAAAATCGAATGAATCTTATTACACTACGTCATGATTTTTATTCCCATTTTGCTGCTTCGTGAATTCACTAAAACTCTCTTCTTTTCTGCACTTTCTGTACTGTGTTGCTAGTGTTGTCAAATGCTTCTCAGTACCTAAAGAAATTAGTAGTAGCCATGTGAAGAACAAGTAAATATCCCCATATGTAGTGCATATTGCATAAAACCTAAGGAGTCTGATGCTGTTACAGTTTTTTTTCCTTGCCAATATTCACCTTTTTCCCAGCACAGGCAATCAATGGGAAACAGATTTTGTGACTAATAGAAATTTGCACTTAGATCACCAGGCTTATTGTGGTGAGAGGATTATGTTCATTTAATCATCTCAAAATTCGTTTCAGAAAGACGTGCCAATAACATGAAAAGCTAGTGGCTGATCATCCCTGCTCAGCCAATTTAATTCTTTCCTGAGAACATACTCATCATGTAAACAGTTTCACTTAATGACACAGACATCATGTGTCATCACTTGGAACTTCTCAAAAACAGGAAGTGTGACTTGATACACCACACTAAGAAATGTGATCACCTCTTAAAGCCATTTTTAATCAAAACACATGAAATGGATTCTAATTATTTGCAAACAATTAGATTTATCTGCTTAGCATGATTTACCTTGGTTACTTGGGTAAACGGGTGATTACTGGCAGCCAACATAACATAGCTTCACTAAGGAAAAATCTTGCCTGACAAATTTAGTGGCCTTCCATGATGGGGTTACAACATTGATGGATAAAGAAAGACTGACTGATATCATCTACCTGGACTTGTGCAAGGCTTTTGACACTTTTTGACACCACACAATGTCCTTGTCTCTAAACTGGAGAGGCATGGATTTGATGGATGGACCACTTGAGGGATAAGGAATTGGCTGACTGGTTGCACTCTGAGAGTTGAGGTCAATGGCCTGTGGAGACCAGTGACAAGTGGTGTTCCTTAGGGGTTGGTATTGGGGTTGATGCTATTCAACATCTTTGTCAGCGACATGGACTGTGGGATGGAATGTACCCTTCAGAATTTTGCTGATGACAGCAAGCTTTGTGATGAGATCAATGCACTGGAGGGAAGGGATGCCATCCAGAGGGCTTGACAGGCTCAAGAAGTGGGCCAGTGAAAACCTCATGAAGTTCAACAAGGCCAAGTGCAAGGTCCTGCACCTAAGATAAGGCAATCCCAAACACAATTACAGGCTGTTCAGAGATTGGATTGATAGCAGCCCCAAGGAGCAAGACTTGGGGTGTAGTTTGATGGGAAGTTCAACATGGCCCAGCAGTGTGCCCTTGCAGCCCAGAAACCAAGCATATGCTGGGCTGCATCCAAAGGAGCATGACCAGCAGGTCAAGGGAGGTGATTCTCCCCACCTACTCACTCTCATGAGACCCCACCTGCAGTACTGTGTTCAGTTCTGGGGTACCCAGCACAAGAGGGAAGTGGTACTGCTTGAGCAAGTCCAGAGGAGGCCATGAAGAGGATCAGACAGCTGGAGCACCTCTCCTATGGAGACAGGTTGGCAGAGTTGGGCTAGTTCAGTCTGGAGAAGACAAAGCTCTGGGCAGACCTTAGAGCAGCCTTCCAGCAACTAAAAGAAGCCTACAAGAAACCTGTAGAGGGACTTTCAACGAAAGCATTTTGCGACAGGATGAGGGGGGATGGTTTTAAACTGATAGAGGGGAGATTTAAATTAGACATTAGGAAGAAGTTCTTTACTTTGAGGGTGCTGAGGCACTGGCACAGGTTGCCCGGAGAAGCTGCGGCTGCCCCACCCCTTGAAGTGTTCAAGGCCATGCTCGATGTGGCTTTGAGCAACCTGGTGTAGTGCAAGGTGTCTCTACATGTGGCAGAGGGCTTGGAGCTAGACGATCTTTAATGTCTTTTCCAACTCTAATCATTCTATTATTCTATGACTCTATTTACTAAATAAAGGAGACTAAACTTTTCTGCAGCTTAGTTCTCCACACAGTTTTTATTGACTCCACTGTTTCTGGAGTGTCACGTTATCATGTTTTTCACCTGATCATCCTGTGTTAGACCTGAGTGGGTAAAAAGGATAGACATCTGGTCTATGTTAATCTAAATACACCTTTCTCTTTTTATAAAACACAAGGTCCAACACTTTGCTTTTCAGTATTTACCTTGTCAAGGCTGGCCCAAGGTCACAATTTTCCTACCAGCTTGCTTTCATACATATATCTTTCCAAAGGAGCGGTTCCTTCATGCAGACTCACAACTGCATGTGAAGCAGACCTTGTATCGGCAGGCAGGAAAGCAGAAACATACACAAGGTACAGGGAAGCTTTATTTTTTAGTTTGTTCTCAGCTGACCTGAAAGGCCTCAGCAAAAGCTTGAAAATTGGGTGGCCATGGACCAAATAGCTCCTTGATGGTCTTTGCAAAAGATGTGATGTATAAATCTGTGGTACTTTTCAAAGTGGCTCTCTCTTCCCTGTCCAGACAAGATCCGTATCAGGGTGCTACAGAGAGGCTTGCTGAGTGCAGCTCCCCTCTCCTCCTTATGCATGTATTTCAGGCCTTGAAGGCAAGATTTTATAATCAAACTGAGTTAAGTCAATTAACTCATATTTCAACTCTTTTCCTCCTTAATTTTTATATCTTTTTCCTATCTAAAGCTCAGCATTAATGAAGACTGTATCTTTTCCTCTTGATTGCTCTGAAGTAATGTGTAACACCTTTGTGTGTGCTCACAATCACCAAGTTGCAGTTGTATGTGATTCAGAACAGATGTATTTTTGTATTTATTTTCTTTTTTAAAATAATTAGCAGAAAAGACTCCTGCAATGTTTTAATTTTTAATTAGTTGCATTCCTCTTCCTTTCTGTCTGCTTTTCTCTCCCACTTTCCTTTTCCTTTCTCTGCTTAAATAAATGAACTCATGAAGGTGGAGTGTAAATTCCAGCAGACTCCTTAATATAAACAGTGAACATGCACTTCTCAATTTTGTTTCTGCCATTTTTTTGAAGGAAACGGAGTGTGCATATTCAGTGATTAAATAAATAGCATTTATGGGAAGTCCTAGTTTTGGATCCCATACTAACACTGCCTTCTTCTCTGGCTCTGAGCTACAGAATGTTAGAAGGCCAGCTTATGCTGAGATATATCCATCTGCTCATTTTATTTGTAGCTTTTCCATTGCCATTCTTAGAAAGTGACTAAACTTAACACTGACTGGGTAACTGCCTTCTTTTACCTCAAATGATAATAATGTGTTCTCTATTTTATTACAGTCTCTTGAGATTGTGACTGATTTGCATATTCTCTAGCACTTAATTAACGATGTCACTTTCCCAGTGTGTTGAAAAAAGTTTTCATTTTTTTCCTCGGCAGGCCTCCAACAATTACCTCCCACATTTTCTGCTGCAGTCCTTTTTATTACTTTAATGACAAATAATTGGACAGATTGTGAGTAATGAGGGTGAGAGCCAAAGGACTGTTGCATAGGAGATGGCTGCTTGTTACAAGACACTTTTAGTGGTCTCTAAATCAGATAGACAAGTAGAGTAATGATCATCATGCAATAATGAGACACAATTAAGAATCGCTGCAGCAAATGACAGAGCAGTCCATTGAACAATAACCTCCCTCTTCCTTTTTTACCAAAGAAGATCGAAGCTTAATTATAGCATTGCCATTTGCAACGCTATAGTTAAAGTTGTGTCAGCATTTCCATTATAACTCTGCTACTTTCCAGGGTTTATAACTCTCCTGGGGGAAAAAAAAAAAAAAATCTGTCTTAAGCTGGAAATTTCCTTGCAATGCCTTTTGGTTTGTTATTTATTTTTAATGATTTATTTATTTAATTTTACAAAGTGGACCTGGTCCATGCCTGTTTTAAATAGACACAGCCTCACTGGTTTGACTGAAGCTATGATTGGCATTTGCTGAGAACCCTGTTCAGATGCTGTATGAGACAACATCTACCAGTGCACAGAAACCTGACACTCAAGCTGAGGAGTAGCAAAAGCTGCTCTTGAGAAAGAGAATCCTCTGTGCTGCTTTTGTGGTGGGGAGGAAAGGACTGTATTCAGTGCCTTGCAGAGGTGGCCTGTACCGTCAGGTTCTCCAGAGATCTCAGCTTCCATTTAAATATCTAAGTGGGCAGATTTTCTTGGAATGTGAAAAAAAAAACCAAACAAAGCCCACAACATTTTAAGTGTTTCTGAGTACTCATATAACTTTAGCTGCCTTGTGAGATTCACTCTTGAGGTGATTCTGATGTCATAATCTGTCATTCAATGCATATGTCACTGGGTTCTTGTCATTGCTGAATAGACCAGGCAGGAAGGAGAAGGTTGATTGGAAAGCAGGCACTGTTTTATACATAAATATCCTCTATAATGAGCATAGATTAAAAGAGAGAGTGAGAAAGAAGCAAACAGCAGCATAATGAGCTTTCTGTAAAATATGCTGTGCTTGACTGTTTTCCTGAGTATGAGTGGCTATTTAAGCTGCAAGGGTGACAGAAGCAGCAAAATCTAGAGAATTCTAAATAATGGCTAAAGCTTCATATGTGCCTTGACCCTTTCCACCTTGTCTTCACAATGAGTTAGAAATAGATGCTTCTGCCTTGCCAGTGAATTCACTGGTTGTTGGCCTTTGCTATAATCTTAAATTTACGTAAACAAGAGTAATATGCATTTTATTATCTGCATGCTTCAAAATTGATTATGGTTCACTACAAAAACTAACAGGGTGTTGGGCTTAACTGTTTTTTGTGTAATCATAACAGCTGCTTTGGACATATTATTGAACCAAGAAACCAGTTTTATGAAAACTCCATAATTACAGGTCATCAGTTAATGTAACATGCAGTGACTGTTGTTCACTATAAAAAGCAAAATAAACTTGTACTATTATTGGCCAGATCCTAAGCCTGAATCGGATATCTCAGTTTAGCTATCCTGTGGCATAGGGGAATTGTCCTAAAATGGCAATTTGATTAGTATAATTCTTTGGTAAATAAGTGGTTATGGACAATCCCATGCTAACATGTAAGAGGGAGATCAAGAAAATGTGTTTTTATTGTAGCATTTTTCACATGTGAAAAGAGAGACAACTTTTGGCTACTGATTTTAATGAATCATGGAATTACTTTACCTTTCTTTGTTTGCACAATTTCACACTTGGAATATGAAAAATACGAGTTTGCCTCATTTTGTAATGTATGCATTTTTCAATGTTTTTTTGGCTGTTTAAACTTTATATTCAGAGCAAGGACACCTTGTAGCTCCATTGTTCTTCCCTGAGAATAAGGCTTTTGAAAATGTCCATGAAATGGGAATCCAACAACTGAAGGTCCATCAGTAGTTATATTTTAAATTTGTGTTTTGCAAATATAGTGACTTTGTGATTACAACTGTCAGTTCAGTTGCACATAAGAACACTCAGTAACCATTAATATTTTTATATGCTGCCCTATTCACAGAATCACAGAAAGGTTGAAACTGGAAGAGATGTCCAGCTGCCATATTGTACAACCCCCCTGCTTAAAAGATGACTGCTGGAAGGGGCTGCCTTTGATCAGTGCCCACAGCTGCTGCTCTCCCTCATGCCAAAGCTCAAAGAGCATGCCAAAGATCTTGCTGGAGCTAGAACACCTTGTGTATGCATTTGGAGGAGCTCTGGACAAAATATGTGGGGACAGGGCCTGTAGCTGCCAAAGAATGGTGAGACCTAAGATAGGTTGCCCAGGACAGTGTCCAGATGGCTTTTGATTAACTTCAGTAGTGGAGATTCAGAAACCTCACTGAACAACCTGTGCCAGTGCTCAGGTCACTGTCACAGTTTTTCCTGATGTTCAGAAGGAACCCCTATGTTTCAGTCTTTGCCCATTGCCTTTGGTCCTGTCACTGGGGATCAGCAGAAAGACTCTGGCTCTGTCCTCTTTGCACTCTCTCTTCAGGTATTTATACGCATTAATAAATTAAGGTAGACAATATCAATACCTCTTACCTCCACCCATCTACTGAGCCAGTTATTTCCTCTTAGAAGGTTATCAAGTTAGTCAAGGATGACACTTCCTTTGTAAATACATACAGACTACTGATTACCACCTTCTCCTTCATGTGCCTGGGAATGCTTTCTAGGATTAGTTGTTTCATAACTTTTCCAGGGATTAAGGTGAGTCTGGCCAGCCTGTAATCTCCTGGATCCTCCTTGCCATTCTTGAAGGCAAGAGTGATGTTTGCTTTCCTCCAGTCTTCAGGAACCTCTTCCATTTTGCTTGATCATCCAGAGATTATTGAGAGTGACCTTGAAGTGACACCAGACAGCTTCTCCAGCACTCGTGAGTGCAGCCTATCAGGTCCCATGGACTTAGATATGTCCAGTCTGCTTAAGTATTCTCTAACCTGACCCTCTTTCACCAGGGGTCTTTCTTTTTCCAGACTATCCCTCAGGCCTCTGGCACCTGGGACTCCTGAAAATGAGGCTTGCTCATTAAGAATAAGGTGAAAAATGCATTCAGTACCTCTGCTTTTTCTATGTCCTGTGTAGCAAGATCTCCAGTCTTGTAGGGTGGTGGGCGTACTTTTCCCTAATCTTCCTTCTGTCACTTATGTATTTATACAAGCCCTTGCTTTTGCCTTTGTCATTTTGGAAAATTCAATTTCATTTGGGCTTTTAGCTTTTCTCCCAGCCTACCTGTCATTGCTTTCACCCTCTGTAGGTTTTATTTTATTTTTTTTTTATGTTTAAGTTTGTCCAGGAGCACCTTGTTCATCTGTTCAGGCCTCCTAGCATTTTTGCCTGACTTCATATTCATTGGGATGGACTGCTTTTGAGCTTAGAACTGGTGAGTTTTGAGTATTAACTAGCTTTCTTGGGCCTCTCTTTCCTCCATGGCCTCATCCAATCTTCTAAGCAGATCCATAGAGGCCAAAGTCTGTTCTGCTGAGGTGCAGGGTTGTGAGCTTGTTTTTTACCCTCATCCTTCCCCTGAGGATCCTGAACTCTACTGTCTTATAGTTCCTGCAGCTGAGGCTGCCTTTGAACTTCACATCCTCAACAAGCCCCTCCTTTTTGGTGAGCATGAGGTTCAGCAGAACACCTTTCTTCATCAGCTCCTCTAGCACTTGGAGGAGGAATTTATCATCAATGCACTCCAGGAATCTCCTGGATTGATATTTCCCTGCTTTGTTGTCCCCCCATCAGTGGGTAGTGGTTGGAGCCCCCTCAGAGGACTAGGGCCTGTGGATATAAGGCTACTCCTATCTGTCTGCAGAGGGCCTGATTCTCTTGTTCTTCCTTGTTAGGGGACATATAGTAGACACCTGCTTTAATGCCACCATTACCTGTCCTTTCTTTAATCCTAACCTATAAACTCTCAGTTGGTTCCTCATCCATCTGTAGGCAGAGCTCCATGCTACCTAGCTACTCTCTCACATAAAGAGCAGCTCCTCCTTATCTTACCATCCTGTCCTTCCCCTAAACCCTGTATCCCTCCATTGCAAGACTCCAGTCATAGAGTCAAAGAATAGCTAGGATTGGAAAGGACCTTAAGATGAAGGGGGCCTATAGGGATGCTTGGGAGGGACTCTTCATTAGGGACTGTGGTGATAGGACAAAGGGTAACGGTTCAAACTTAAACAGGAGAAGTTTAGATTGGATATGGGGAAGAAATCCTTTACTGTAAGGGTAGTAAGGCACTGGAATGGGTTGCCCAGGGAAGTTGTGAATGCTCCATCACTGGCAGTGTTCAAGGCCTTGTTGGACATAGCCTTGGGTGACATGGTCTAGTGTGATGTGTCCCTGCCCATGGCAGGGGGGTTGGAACTAAATGATCATGTCACCACATCTCCATAATCCCAATGAGTTCGTAGCCATGTAACTGCACACAGTCTTTATTTTGTCAGGTTTATTCACAGTACTGTATGCATTAGTGCACCAGCACTTTAAAGAGACACCCCAACATGCTTAGTGCCTGAAGACTGCTTACTCTCTCCCTATCCTGCCATTCTTAGTTTAAAGTCATCTCTATAAGTGTTGAATAATTAGGAAATGTGAGATAATTAGGAATTAAATTTATATTCAAAATTCAGCATTTTCCACACATTAGGGAAAAATGGACTTTCAAGGCCTCTCAGGGCAAGATGCAGCCACACCTGGTATGCCAGGAACGTGCACTCCACAGTGGCTCCTGTGGTAACATGGATGGAGGATGGAGCAGGGTGGAGATCTTTGTCTTAAAGATGGGAACTAGATGGTGCAAGAAACTGATAAGCTGCATACTTGCTACCCTGAGCCCGCAGCCTGTCATCTTTTGACAGAATGTCGTCCTCTGTGTGAACTTTGCTTCATTATAATGTCATTATAATGTACTTACATGCTAAAATACACTTCCACCTCCAATGCAACCCTCCCCTCAAAATGAAACCACCCCTCTCTGAGCATGCGCTCTGAATTTTTGGTGTCATATACCTTTAAAGCGAAGTGAGAGAGATTTGCACCAATAATAATAAAGGTATGTATGACTAGAGTCACTCAAGCTCCACCTTGAAGGTGAAAATAATATAAAATGACCCAAGAGAGAGGGGGTTATTGGGGGAGATACTATTGTGGACGAGTCAATGAAGATAACATCAACAGACTGCTGGGACCGGTCAAAGGGCTGGACCTCTCTTCCCCCCCATAGGGATGCCTGTGGGTAAGACTTGCACTGTATCCAGTGCTTCCCCGGGAAAACTTAGAATCTCTATAGAGTTACTTTTACTGCCACCTGTATATTTTAGAGCTGTGCTGTGTTAACTTTATCGAGTGCTTGTATCCATGTAACTATTATTCGCACGTGCTTTCGCAGACAGTATCTATCACCAACAGCCCATAAGAACCTGTACCTGTTGCATCAATAAACTACACTGTTTCGGTAGCCAATCACAATAAACTGCACTGTTTTGGTAACTGTTTGTAATCTTCTCACTGAATGCAACCCCATCTCTTGCTGCGGCCATGAGGGTTCATGAGCACGACTCGACCATCAGTGTGGTGCGCTATCAGTGAACCCGATGCAGTGAAGTTCGAAATAGCGAACATGGCTGGACTGATATCTGCTGCTGACTGTATTGGGCAGTGTGGTGCACTATCAGTGAATCCGGTGCAGTGAAGTTCAAAATAGCAAACACAGCCAGACTGATAGCTGCCGCTGATTTTCCCCCCTTTAACGCAACAATAAGGTCAGCCATCTCAGTGGTGACGATAGCTTTCCACAGGTCTGTGTTGAGTTGGAAAGAAGCTATGGCTAGGTTTGGTCTGTGTGAACTGTGCTCATTCATTTTAAATGCCCCATTGTTAAAAAATAAGTTTGCCTCTGGAGCTGTGTAATGTTAGCTCTTCAGCACTAGGTGAATAATTTGATTTGATTGATAAAACCTGCAAATGAAAAGGGCTTATTCAGCATATACTGACCCATTTAAAGGTAAATGAAGACTGACTTCATTGCTACTATGTAGCAATTCCCTAATAGGCAAAAGGCTGATTAGATTAAAAAAAACAAAAAAAAAAAACCAATTCTGCCATAATTTTGACTTCTTTGATGGCTTTCTACAAAATCTAAACATTGCAAACATGGCTAAGACTATGATGAGCAGATACTTCTTAAAAATTGTTCTATCCTTGCCCTGCCCTTTTCACAAGCAGTATGTATCTGTATGAGTTCATGTATGTATGTATGTATAAATTCACATACTGGTGAAAAAAAAGCTAGACTTTTCAAAGCAGATGGTCCCTTTATTTCTCACTGTAATGCTCCCATGCCTTTTTAGTCTGTTTTCAACGGAAAGTTTTGCTTACCTGCCTCGCAGGCCCCTAAGCCTACAGCAAAATCTGTGGAAGTGAAGAAAGTTAGGAATCATTTAAGTCAATGGGTTTAAGCCCAGCTGGTAACTCAGAACCATGTAGTCATTTGCTCACTCACCTCCTTCTTCCCTGCTGCTCCTGGAGAATTGATAGAATATAAACCCCATAGGTTGAGATAAGAACAGTCCCATACCTAAAGTATAATACAAAACTACAGCTACTACCACCAATAATGATAACCATAATGGAAATAACAAGGGGAGAGAATATAAAACTAAAAGGGGAAAAGGGTAACACCAACAATAAACACAAATGATGCACAATACAATCACACACCACCCACTGACCAATACCCAGCCCGACTCCAGCAATGACCTGGGCCTTCCAGGTGACTCCCCCCAGTTTATATATCAGCCATGATGTGCTGTGGTGTGAAATATCCCTTCAGACAGTTTGGGTCAGGTGTCCTGTCTCTGCTTCCTCCTGGCTTCTTGTGCCCCTCCTCTCTGGCAGACCATGAGAAACTGAAAAGTCCTTCATCGAAGTAAGAATTACTTAGCAACAACTAAAACACTGGTGTGTGATCAGCATTGTTCTCAGGCTAAAGCTGAAACGCAGCACTGCAACAGCTACTAAGGAGAAAAAATAACTGTTACAGCTGAACTCAGGACAATTAGTGATATACAACGCCATGAGACAAGATGGGAAGCGTCCAAGGGTGAGGAAGGTGCTAGCCCATGTCATTGTAAGGTGACTGCCTAATTCAAAAGGATAGAGTAACCTTTGAAATAAGGCTCCTGATGATTGAAAAATGACAAATGTTGCAACCAACTTCAGGAAATGCAAGAGGTAGGATCCAGGCAACTCCTGGAAAGGAGCAAATTCTCTTAGAAGTAATTTCTAAACATTGGAGTATCAAGAAGTCTATTGTCATATGCCAACATGGGTTTACCAATGGGTTTACTATAACGTCTGAAAAGCCCCACTGCTTTCCATGATGATGTGACTGACACTGTGAGCAAGGCTGTGAATGTTGCATTCTTTGACTTTATCAAGACTTGTGAGAGTCTCCCAGTCTCATTATCACCAACTTGGTGGGATACAAGCTGGTTATGTGAATGACAGAGGACTGGAAAATTGACTGGACTGCTGAACAAAAAGTGTTGATACCAGTGGCACAAAGTCCTGTTTACAGCCAGTAACAAGTGCCATCCCTCATGGTCAGTATAATGAACAAAGCTGAAGTTTTCATTAGCATCTTCGATGATAAGATAGAGTGCATCTTCAGCAAGTTTGTGGACAAAATCTTACTAACTTTAGTGGTCAGTACACTGGAGGGCAAGGCCCCAAGCCAAAGAACCCCGGACAAGCTGGAGAGATGGACTGCCAAGCATTTCATGAAGTTTAACAAATGCTAAATCCTGCATCTGGGATGGAATAACCCCATACAACAATACAGGGTGAGGACCAGTTGGAGGGGAAATCGTTCTTAATTTTTTTTTTTTCCATCAGGATGATCAAATTCTGGAGCAAATGGACAAAGAGAATGTGGAATATCTGTTCTTGGCATTATTTAAGACTCGACTAGGCATGCCCCAGAGCACCCTGATCTAATTAGATCTGCACTTAGCAAGTGCTTTTTCTAATGACCTCTGGAGATTCCTTCCAAGCTTAATTATTCTGCGATCCTACAGATATTACTAAAATTAATATTTTTGAGTGCTCAGCTTTGCAAAATATTGGGCTATGCTTAAAACTTCCAAAATCACAGTATATATTTCTGGGGCATACATAATATAACACTCACTGTGCTCCAGAACATGCAACTGATAATTTAAGAAATTGAAGATCTAGTGCTAAGGACACAGTTTAAAAACATCCAGAAGGATTTGTTGTAATATCCTACCACAGATTCCTTATATAATTTCTGCTCATTATATTTCCTGTTTGATTGGTTGGTTGTGTTTTGGGTTTTTTTTTAGTATGGTTTGCATTGAGTGGGGTTTTTTTTTGGTTTTGTTTTGTTTGCTTGGTTTTGGTTTTTACTTTTTTTTTTTTTTGGTGAACAGCACATACTTGCTGCCAAATTTCTAAGTAGTATGTGGAACATTTATTAACAATTTGAGACTAAATCCCTTTTCTATTTGTTACCACATCTTTTTCCCTGAAACTCTTCATAAAATTATTCCCTGTTGTGTGAATATGTGTATAACTGCATGCATCTTCTAAAAAACAGCAATTATCCCTATTTCGTAACTTCTTGATATTTTTGAATTTTGATTATAATAAGACAATATACTTTATTCAGCACATTTGTTTTAATCTAATTACATAGGTGAATAAAAATTGCTGCATGCTGTTGCATCTAATGTAAGTTATCTATTATTCACACCACATTTACTTTTAATATTCATGCAGATTCCCTTTGACATAACCTACTGTGTCACAGTTAATCCAATAAAGATAAAATATAACTCAGCAAAACACCATCCAATTCCAGTATTCTGGTAATTATTAAAGACTATTTCACACTGGTTCCTTCAATCAATGCATTTTGCCTTGGATGTGATAGTGTTCCTCTTTGAAGCTTTCAGTCCTCCCAGTGGATTCAGAGGAACATTGAGGCACTTTTTTAGTCTCTGGGTCTCTGAGGCATTTCAAAGAGCACAACAAGCCATCATTGTTTTATCCTCAAAGGCTGACACTGTCTGTTTGATGTATGGTGACTTAAAAAGTCATCCCTAGCAAAGCATGTGTTTGCTACCAGTC
This sequence comes from Myiopsitta monachus, assembly GCA_017639245.1. NCBI lineage: Eukaryota > Metazoa > Chordata > Aves > Psittaciformes > Psittacidae > Myiopsitta > Myiopsitta monachus. Next base: position 42,053,471 of record CM029941.1, on the reverse strand, counting down.
TATTGAATCAGCCATTTATCAGCTAATCTGTATGCGCCCAGCATGCCTGCTAGCAGATCCAAGGATAGAACACAGTCTCCTCCTGGACCTACCATTGATTTCATTTCCCTTTTTTATTTTTTGTAGCTGTTTTGGTGTTCAGTTACTGAAGCAACCTTTTACCTTTTGAAATGAACATGTATGCAGCATTCTGGTAGTTCTGAGTTTTTGTGCAAGAGATAAGATTTTGCAGTGCAGCTCAAGCAGGACATGCCTTTTGTTTGATCATACAGTCATAGAATCAACTAGTTTGGAAAAGGCCTTCAAGATCCTAAAATCCAACTGTTACTCTAGGACTGCCAAGTCCACCACTAAACCATGTCCCTAAGGGCCTTTTCTGCACACTTTTTGATCACTTCCAGGGACAATGATTCCACCACTGCCCTGGGCAGCCTGTTCCAATGCGTGATCACCCTTTCACTGAAGAAGTTTTCCCTACAAAAGTGGCTGAAAACACTGCTCTAAAGTATGCTATTACTTGTACAAAAGTCAGGACAAGTCTATCATCTGGAACACCACCAACAAAAAAAATGCTATTGCATGTTTCCAGTGCCAAAGAACATACAGGATCATGAAGAAAATACCAGAATCAAGAAGAGGTCATGCTCCACATACTTCATCATGAATGCAAAACTAGTACATTTGACCAAAACCAAAGTGGATTAAACAGTTTTATAATTTTTTTTACAATTTTGAGATTTTTCCCTGTTAGTTTTTTTTTATTTCTTTTAAATTTGCTTCCTATTTTTACTGATTTTCCACTTGTTTTTTTGAGAAGTTTCAGATACAAAGATATAAAGCTACTCAGTGGCATTCATGAGGAATGGATTCCAAAACCAGCTATTAGGGGGGCAATGACTTCTGTAATCCCTTGGGAAATGAAAGCTCTGCTGCTCAGGAGGACTGAATCACTGACAGCATGGCAAGCACACGTGCCATTTCCAAATGTCCCATGTGGACTAACTTTGTTCCTAAGTTTACATATCTTTTACAATTAAATGTAAAGCAAGATGGCAGAAAATCTTTTAAAATCCCTCTTTTTAGTGGAGTAAAGATAAAAGTACACATGCTAAGTTTACAGAGCTTTTTATCAGCTCCCGAATTTTCTACAAAAGCTTGTTGCTGACCAGGAATCTAGGTCATGAAATTTTTCTTCAATAAAGATGATCTTTTGATGTGTCTCAGCAGCAGCCTTTCTTTAACAGGAGTCCTGTGGTTTGAACTCTTCACAAATTGAGTTTCATTCCACAGATATTCCTTTTGCTTTAATGAAATCCTTCCATCTGATTTAAGTCTTGTGATTGATGTTTCCCATTCATGCCATGAGGTTATTCTGTGTACTGTTTATTTAATTATTGAAACGTATTTTCAGGTGGACTATCCTCAAGTTCAGAACTACGCTTACAATGACTTCTGCCAAGTTACCACCTGAGATATATTATATATTGCCAGAGCTGGAACACTAAACATTAGCAAGACCAGGCAACAAGTGGTGACAGACACAAAATTCAGTTAAAATTGATCTTCTGTGATCATCAGGAGCATTCTGGGAATCTAATTTTTCAAGAAGACATGTTTTTAAACTTTCTAATGCTGAGAAGAAATGAAATATTTTTTTTCTTTTGTTGGCTGTTTTAAACTGACTGTGTTAGCTAATAGTGAAATATGTATAAAACTAATTTGATCAGATGTTCCTTAGTATGGATATGAATTATGAATCAATGAAAGGAACTGTCATTGACTAAGTTACCTTAATATTAATAAGATAAGAAGGCAAAGTTGGAAGCATCTGGGGTAAATTTCATGATGGAAGCCCCTTACTTTTAAGAGTAATACATGCATACCACACACAAAACCACAAAGAAATTAGTTATAAATATGTCTTTTGACTTAAGTCCAAATAATTTAATCAGTTTCAGAGGGCTCCCATCTAATAAAGGTCCTTCTCAGATCATTCAACCTGGAAAAAAAATATCAACACTTGGCTAACTCTGTCTTCCTCAACATCTTTGAATAGATTAGCTGTTATAAACCCCTAACAATTATTTTGTTAAAAGAAAAATACTTTTCCTGTCTGCTGTTGTGTGTCTAGGAATTTAAGCATTAAATTGCCACTATCTTGCTGGGCTTTTAGCATGGTTAAGAAAAAGAAAACACTGTTGAATACATTTATACATCAATAGAGACATTTTAGTAAAGTGTATGTCTTCTTTGCTAAAGTTTAAGCTGTTGAATATCTTGCAAGAGCTGCAATATATCTGCAGGTTACTATGAATGTGTATTAGATCCACTTCATGTTATCACTGAAGCAAGGACTTCAACTTTTATCTTTGCACTGATTTTGTTTAAACTTAATATCAAGGCTTTCTTATGTAAATTTAGGTGCAATCCAAGTAGAGTGGCTTTCTGTTTTCTGTGTTCAGACAGAAGATGTCTCTGCCCCTTGAGAAACAGTGTGGTCCTTGTATATTGAAGAGAGAATGTTTTTCTTTCTTTTCCGGAGGTACAGATCCCTGTGACTACTTGCAGAGTTAAAAAAAAATAACTTCTGTATTTTGACAGGTTTGCAAATTCATGAGCTTACTATTAATACTATTTGGTAAGCAGAAATGGGACTCTTTAAGACTCCAAAATCATGAGGAAAACTTTTATGGTGAAAAAACCCAAATCCTCCGTCCGTGTCCCCCCCTCCCCAAAAAAAAAAAAAAAAACACCAAAAAAAAAAAAAAAAACAAAGAAAAAGATAAATGAAACACTTTCCTTGATTTCTGTTTGTATAACAAATATGGGATCTCATTAAGTTATGTTGTTATTGAGAGCTTGGGCATTAGAAAAAGCTGCTATCCCTCTTCTGCAGTAAAAGGAATAGTGAATCATCTCAAACATATATCCACATGACCCTTGCTATATGATTTGTTTTTAAAGGTGTCCAAGTAGGAACTGTAGTGAGCTAATCCCAGCTTGCAGGTAAACCTCTACACAGTCACTTGCAGATTTCTGCCCAGGGAGATGAGGAAGAGAATAGGAAGCACAAAAGCAAGAAAAACTTGTGGGTCAAGATAAAGGCAGTATAGCAAGTGAATCAAAGCTGCACATGAAAGCAAAGCAAAATAAGGAATTTATTCACCACTTCTGCTGGGCAGGCAGATATTTAGCTTCTTCCTGGGAATCAGGGCCTCTGTACACATACGTAACAGGTACTTGGGAAGAAAAATGCTATGTCCCTAAAGGGGTTATTTCACTCTTCCTCCTCCTTTCCCTGTGCTTTTATTGCTACGTACAACCTCATATGGCATGGGGTATCCCTTTGTCCTGTTGAGTTCAGCTGCCCCAGTTGTGTCCCCACTCATGTTCTTGTCCAAACCCCAGCCTACTCACTGCAGGGTGAAGTAGGAAGAAGACAAGACCTTGATGCTGTAAAAGAAAACTGTTCAGCAATATGTAAAATACTGGTATGTTGTCAATCCCGGTTGTGAGGGAAAACACATGATGAAATTATACTTACGTCAACTTTGTATGCTGAGAGCATAGCAGAATCTTGCAATTTCAGATACTGTTAGGCAAAATATTACATGGGCTAACTAATGTTTTGGAAATTAAGCATACAAATTCACTTTCATGGGAGAGAGGTTTTTTGACATATGACTTCTGTCTTCTTTGAATATTAGGGTTGAAAGGAAAGGAAGAAGGAAGAGGTATTGGTCTATCAGAGACTGTAAAAATATGGGGGTAAAGTCAACAACTAGACTATTCTGCATCTTAATGGCAAAGTCATTAATATCTTGTTCACTTGAAGTGATGGCAAACACATAAGTGTGCTAATAACATAAGAGAACTAACTTGCACTGTGTACTATAGCTCCTTAGTAAGGTTAACAAACTACATTAACCATTCACTCATCTGTAGCTCATAATTAATCACTCCTTGAAAATTACATTGTATAATAAATGAGGACAGACATGATTCATTAAAACTTCTAATTAATTCTATTTAATACTTTCATAGTTCATTGGTAAGTGCTGAGAGAAGAATAATGTCATAGGATATTTGATGCATTACTGCCAAAGAAGTAAATAGGGCAAGCATAATCTAGAATGCAGCATGAATATTTGCAAATGTAAATACCAATAATTTACCTCTAGTAGTGTTGGATCTATACTTTGTGTCTGTTAACGTCTTCACTGCCAATTTAGATTTACATTGATCTATAAGTCAGGTGTAGAAACAGATAGTAGGCTCAAAACTTTATTCTCTTCAGAGCAAGTATAATGCCTCCTCCCTCATCAAGTCCACTAGGAAAGTAAATTTAAGAATAGCATTTTTAGTCTTAGTAGGACCAAGCTCATGAAAATCTGAATATAATGTTTTCAACTAAATGATAAAAGTTGAGTGCTTTAAAAGGTCAAAATAGTGATAAGACTGACTAAGAAACACTTCTGCCTGAAAACAATTTTTTTCTATGAGGTCAAAACTCTCAATTTGGTATATATACTTCTAATTTATTTCAAAAATTTGGAATTCCATCTTTGTAATTACTATATGAATTTGCAATAAGGATCTGTGATCGATACACCTGACTCCTCATGGTACTTTGGATCAGGCTAACTAAGGAGCAACAGTTCTTATGTCCTTGGGATGAAATTGTGAGCTGGAAAGTCCATGGCTTACATGCAAGGGAGTGGTGTCTTGAAAAATATTTCAAAAGGTGGTTCATAAACCCAAACCTGCAAGACAACCAAAGAACAGAAGAAGAAACCGGAGCTAAAACAAAGAAATCCATCTTATCTATACTGTTGCCTAGTAGCCAACTATTTTTCTCTATAAATATTATCATGAGGATGGGTTCAATTGGGGATCTCCCTGAATTGCAGCTGGACTGCATTCTAGGTGACCCATCCTTTGATCAGGAATACCTCTACAGGTTAGAGATTCCTTATCTCAGACTAGAAGATCCTTCCTTAACCAGAGCAAAGAGATCTCTTACCCACAGCAGATCCATGGTAAATGACTGATAGCATGCTGAATTAATATGAATGTGGAACAAGCAGCAAGCTAATCCATATAGCTATTCAATATTATAAATATTGTATAGATAATTTCATTCGACATAAAATGTTGACCAAGTCCAAGACTAAGATTATGTCCAGGTGCACCTAAGCTCCAAAAGGAGTTCACAAAACAAAGGTCACTAGCTTTGTTTGGGTGTTTCCTTAGGCTCTTAAGCTCTAACTTCTCATAATTGGAAAGAATAACAGTAAGCTTCCTCCCTCTGTTTGCTCTGGCATTTTCAAAGAACATGGTTCCCTGCTACCATTTCCCAAAAATGTGAAATGGTATCAGCACTGTGATCCGCACTGACCCCAGAGATATAGTTGCATTATTCTGTTCCCTGTGAGAATTTCACTTATTCTGTCACTGTCTGTTGTTTCTTGGTCAACAACACAGGAAAGATGTATTCAATGTAAACACAGATGCCAACAGGCTTACAGCAGGTTTTCTGAGCAAGTGTAAACGTGGATATAAAGAAAAAACCCCCAAAATCAAAAACCAAACAACTGGCATGAGGGTTGTTGCATGAAATCTTTCCATCTCAGCTTACATGACAAGTGACTTATCTAACCTTGGTTGGTCCTGGTGCAAAACCACTCTAGCTTTACTATGAGAGTAAAGATTCTCTTAACTCTTTATGAAAAGCATCTTTAGTAAACTTCTCTTTGTCATTTGACATCCTTTGCTGTCAATTTTTTTGAGATATATTTCCATGAAACAATTAGCAAGTTCAAAACACTCAAACTAGTGATGTAAAAATTAAAAATAGTAATTTTCTAATTTAGGCTCTGTATGTACATTTAAAAAAATGGATTTGGAAAAAAATGGATATCTTTCCTTTTTTTTTTTTTTTTTTTTTTGTTCCTGATTTTTTTTTTTGACAAGTCAAATCTGCTCCAAATTGGGTAAAACTGCCTTACCATAGTTGTAGAAATCTAGTGGAGCACCCTTTCAGCTTGAGAATGAGAATTTTTCATGGCATATTGGCAATTCATTATCAATTCAAGCAGAAATAAACAGTGTAGAACTTTGAATTATAGTTAAAAGTAGGCCAGGAGTGTAACAGGGAAGCTTTGGAAAAGTTTGCTTTGGCTTTCCTCACAAGTCTGAAATAATATTATCCAAGTTTCTCTTCCTATCCAATATCAAATAATTATTGTTCTATCAGAAATTTGTGGACATGGAAATTAGAAGAGAAAAACTAAGAGCGAAGAATATTGTGGAGTCCATGTCAAAGAACCTACAGAAGTCCAGATAGACAACATCCATAATTCTTGCTTTGTCCAGTAACATAGAATAACACTCCATCACAGAATGCTACTAGGCTGATCAGGCAAGATTTGCTTTTGGTAAAGGCATGCTGGTTGTCTCAAATCACTTCCCTGTCCTTCCTGTGCATTAGCATAGCTTCCAAGAGGATCTGGGTAGACCATAGCCTGTGCTTTTTTCCCAGGTACAAGACCATATATTTTGTTTTGTTGAATTTAAAAAAATTCTTGTTAGCCCACTCTTCCAGACTATTCAGGTCTTCCTGCAGGGCACCTCTGCATTTTGCCAGTGTCCATTTCCTGACTCAGTTTGGTGTCATCGGCAAAATTTGTCAAGATATGCTTGATCCCATATTCTAGATCACTTATGAAGATATTATATAACATTTGCCCCAATATTGATCCCTAAGAAACCCCATTAGCGACAGATTGCTGATTTGAAAAAGAAGCTACTTACCACCACACTCTGGATGCCACCTGGCAGCCAGTTCCCCACCCACTACACAGACCACTTGTCTAGACTGTAACAGAGCAGTTTCTCTAGGAGAAGACAATGGAAATTGTATCTAGGGCTCTAGGGTTTTTTGAGAAATCCAGGTAGACAATGTCCACTACTTGCCCAGTCACAGGCTTCATTTGATCTGCAATGAGGCACATCATTGGGAAAAGCATGGATTCACAGAGGGCAAATTGTGCTTGACAAACCTGATCACCTTCTACAACAAAATAACTTGCTTGGTTTTGATGGGGAGTGAGTGGGAGAAACAGGATAGCCCAGGATATCAATACATGGCTCCAGGACTGGTGTGCTACCAAAACTTTAGGGTTTTAAACCGTGGAAGAGCCTTTGAGACCCAAGTTTGCTGTGGACTGATGGGATCCCCCTGTCCCAGTGAGGAAAATATGTCTTTGGTCATAAGCTGGTGGGACTGATGGAGAGATTTAAACTAAAATTGGTAGGGCAACGGGGTACCAATTGGGTTGCAGTGGGAAAGCCAATAGTTGGCATGGCACTGCCTGAGGTTAGCAATGCTAGTGAAACATTTACACTGCTCCTGGGAGCACAGAGACCTCAGGAGCATATATGAAGTGCTTGCACATTAACACATGCACAGGGTAAGAAATAAACAAGATGAACTGGAAGCGTTGGTTAGCTCCCTGTGCTACAACATAATTGATATTACTGGGACTTGGTGGAATGAGTCCCATGACTGGAGTCATGCATGGGGGACATGGAGGCTGGAATGCGGGGGTACAGGCTGTTTAGGAGAGATAGTCATGGCAGGTGTGGTGGAGGTGTCACACTATATGTACAGAAGAAGTTTGTTCAGCCCTTACAGCTAGTGATGATGTGGTTTAGAGCCGCTGAGTGAAGATTAGGGAGATGGAAAACAAAGATATTGTAGTGGGTGTCTACTACTGATTGCACACCCAGGATTTAAGCATTGATGAGTTATTTTCTTGGCAATTAGGAGAAAATCTGGATTGGTAGCTCTTGCCCTTGTGGGAGATTTCAACTTCCCAGAAAGTAGCCAGGAATATCATACTGCAGTGAAGAGCAGGTCTTGGAAAACCTTGAAGTTTGTAGGAGACAACTTCTTGTCAAAATACACCATGTCCCAGCTTGGAAATCCTTCTAGGCCTGCTGTTTCAGAATAGAGAAGGACTCATGAGGAATGTGATGGTGGGTGGCTGTCTTAGCCACAGTGATCATTAAACTATTGAGTTTAAATTTTTCAATGTAATTAGAAGTAAAGGACAGCAGGACTTCAGGACCTTGATAAGGCTTCCTGGGGGCTTTCTGACCACTTTCCCATTCATCATAACTGGATGTTATAATAGACTACAATGCCTTAACTGTCAATGGTGACTGCTGGGCACCTTCTGAAAATACAGAATGTTCCTGTCAGATTGAACATCAAATATTAAAGCATGCAAAATCAACAGTTGTTATAAAAATCTTGGACCTTCTATCTAAGCTCCTTATCTTGTTTAAATCGAGGATGAATGTGATAATGGGTCATTTACATCATTTGCAAGCTCTTCGTTCAGGTCACTAATGTTTCAATGTCTTTGTGTGGTACAAACTAGACCACACAGAAGCAATTTGGCATAAATGTGTCACCTACACATTATATCTGTGGGTATTTTCGCTAAGATTCTTTTTCTGCCTCATCTTAACCCCTTTTACACCTACTATAAACTGAACTTTTGAACTCACAATGCAGAAATGGATTTAAATTAGAAAAAAATCAAAATTGTCGTCCTTTATTTCAAATAGTGTTCCCAATTTAGATACCAAAGTGGTCACATTAATAAAATATATATTCTCTCTCTGTTTCTCTCTCTCTGTTTATTCACTATACCTGCTACTGATGCTCAAAGAGAGTGAGATTAATGAATCAGGTCATACAAGATAGTTTTTGCAGCTTCTCTCAGGGAGCAAATATGTATAACAGTGGAAATACTCTTGATTGCTTTCCATTTATTCCTGCAGAAACTCATTTCTCTTATTGCTTGTTGTAAAGTTTAAAACAACATCAATTTTTAAGGACTTGAAAGTGCTTTTCTATTTAAAATCAAACCAGATAAGCATAATTTTCATTCCAGTACTGGTTGCTTCTTGAAGTATGCTGAATAGATAGATACCGACTGAAAATAATAAAGTAAAAAAGAAAAGGGGGGTTGGGGGGAAAGAAAAGCTAAGTGATGGAAATGAGTAATTGCTTGGCAGCAAGTCTGCTGGGAGAGAGCTGACACTGTACAACTCATATTTCATGAATAATGAGAGGAGTCTCAGTGCTGTGCAATCACTGCCTATTGGGTCAGAAATTTCACATTAGTGGATTCAACAGAGCAGATCAGTGTCATAAAGACATTCTTTCCTGAAGTAAACATACCTGTTCCTTCACTGAACTGTCATCTTCTAGTTTGGTTAGGGGGTACAGAGTAAAGCCTAATAAGATCTATGCTTTGGGTGGCACGGTTTAGAGTGAGGTGTCCCTGCCCATGGCAGGGGGGTTGGAACTAGATGATCTTTAAGGTCCTTTCCAACCCTAACTATTCTATGATATTTGGAATTGGGAGCAATTCAGCTGTGATTATACTAGTTTGTTTATTATACAAGGAAGAAATTACATAAACACATGTATCTATAGGTATGTGTAAAGCTCATGCATATAATTCCAGTTAGCCTAAACAAAAGTCTGTGCATATGTGGTTAATGATGGTTTAAGTACAGTATTTTGTCAAAGGTAGGAACATCTGGCTTTTGCAAATCCGTCTTGTCTATGCTTCCTAGACTACCTTCATGAATTTGTTTGCCTTTTCTGTTTACTTCTTCATTCAAAGCAAAGTAAGTACTTGATTTTATCTTTAATTTTCAGGGAGCACACAACTTAAAGGTATCTTGTACAAGGGTCATTTTGGTTTTGCTGAAGTAGTAAATACCTGGGAAGGAGTAATGGCTTGAAAGGTCAGTTTGTGTTGGAATGAGTGCATTCTCTGCAGTACATTCTGAATCATTTATTCTTCACTTGACATGCTCTTTTCCCAATACTGTGTTGTAACTTTATTTATGTTGTATTTACAGAAATCCATAAACCAAAATAGCCAGGGATGCTCGAGTGAAGTACAGGATGCAAGGAAAGTTAAAACCTATCATTTGGGTGTTCAGGCAGTAGAAACAATTTAAAACATTGCCTTTACCTTCACCCTTGAAAGGGTCATAATTCTGTTTCTTTGAAAACGAATGGTTAAGCAACTAGCTACAGCCTTTTTTACTAGGCTAAAAAGTAAAGAGGGTTTCTTTGCGCACGAACCTCACTAAGTGCTTTCAAGAAATTTGCGGTACAGCCTTACTGTCAAAATGAACTGGAGCAGGAGCACCTGTTACTAGCACTTCCTGATTGCACAAAGTTCCTGTTAAGATTTTTTTGAGTGGCTTGTCTAATTGTTAATGGTTGTTTTGTTGTTTTGTTAGGTTGGGCTTTTTTTTTTCTTCCTTTTTAGTGGAAGACAGAAGGACCATTGGGGAGAAGACAATAAATATCCATGTTTGACAGATCTTCCTAAATTGGACTGAATAGGATGGATAAATTCAATCCATGTGTACTAGTCAACAAGGTTTGAAAAAAATACTGAAAACAAACCTTTGGGAAAAGATATTTCCTGGGTGATCCTTAAACAAGGTTGAAAGAAGCTCAGACATAGGAAAATCAGGTGCAGTGTTAAAAAATGTATCTTTTTGAACACATGGTGATGATTAGCAAAGCTTTAGCTTTCTCCTTGAAGAAAAGTTTTAAAGGGAAAATAACATGATTCTGCAGGGAAATACTTTAATTGGAATCACCCTATTTCTGTTACTTATTATGAAGTATGAAACATGTTTTTCCAAATTTTATGGAACTAATTGATGGTAAGAGCAGTTTGTGAGAACCTGGGCAAACAATTTCTGGTACAATGTCTTGATTTTATTAAAACTTGGTCTTGAAAAAGACTAGGTTATCAGCAGTAGTGAGGCTTTGGTATGACTTACAGTTAAAGGTTGAATCTGGACTAGGTTTCCTTGGAAATGTCTGTTGAACACCTAGTCTCCACCAACAAATGCAGTATTGTCACAATGAGGAAAACACCCACCAAACCAATGACAAAGCAAATCCTAGGTATAAGACCTGTTCTTCCAATTTATTCTCTGTAAAAGAGGAAAGAGGCATAAAAAGTAAAGCTTATGCTCTAAAATATTTTATTTATTGAGAAGATAAGGTTATGGAAGGCTAGCCTCCTCTTTCCCTTTCAGTTTGCAATCTGTACAAAAGAGAACTGCCTTTGATGTATCATGAGAGAAATGAATGGGCCTAGATTGTGTTAACCCGTACAGTAACATGAGTAGTGGAGATGTTCACTAAGCTCACTAAGAATTTCTGGTAGGGAGCAGGAATGAAACATTAGGGTATATGGATTTGAGGAGCAATAGGAGCCTCTGCTGTGCAGCTGTGAAAAAATAATTAAAAGCAGCCTACAGAGTAGGACTGGAAATTAAATATGCCCCTGTACTGAAAGAAGCCCAACAGCAGCATCTGCACAATAGGCCTGTTTCTGAAGAGTAGGTCTTTCCCCTATGATTTCTGAGACTTAAGCACGTTGATGAGCATGATCTGATGCATGTGTATTTGTTGTGCCTAACAATATAGTCCTGTAAATGGGCTCAGCAAAGCCTTGATTGAAGCAAGCAATCAGTTTCCTTCAGCTTGCTTTCTCTGGGTAACATGACACAGCCTAAAATCCTTATGCTCTGACGGAAAGGTCTGAATTGTTCATCAGCCAGTTAATGACAGGTGACGAGGTCTTTTCATGCTGCAGCTCTGTCAGTAGGTGTTTATTGCCCTGTTTCAGCAGCAGCCCTGCTATTACTGTGGGACCAGAAGAACCCCACAGAAAGGCATGACATTTATCAGTAGAGATAGCTCTTTAAAGACTTTCTTTTGCCTGGGAGGTCATCGAAAGTTATTATGAACAAATTATTTCTTCATTTCCGCAGACTGAGTAGATACCCTTAATGATCTGTCAGCTCGCAATAGGCTGCCTGTTCAAACATAAAGAATGGCATACTGATGGCCTATAACTAGAATCAGTTCATTTTAGCTATTCTCTTGTCAAGCATGTTTCCAAGATACATACAGCATTTACATATTCATGAACCTTTGCAGACACTGACGCCACAAGGGGGCCTGTCTGATAATGTGATACAAGTTTGTACTGTGTCTTGAGGCACTTAAAGTCTATTAAGTGAATCAAATCTCTTCATTTCTGTTCTTCCTAGGTGGTGTTCTTGGCCTAAAGGAGTGGGACTGCTATCAACATTTGTGTACAGTACTTTACTTTCTTTTTGTCCACCTACCTCTTTTCCTTTTTGCAAGTGAATTGCATTATACAGATAGGCATTATGCTGAGCCAAATTACCTCTTGGAAATCCAGAGCACCACCTTCTCATGCTACTGCTGCTCAGAGTTGCAGTTGTGATTGTTTGGCTGCAGGCAGGGAAGGTGACCTGGCCAAGAAAATTTTTTAATAAAAATATTTTTTTAACTCTACTGAGGTAAGTGGATTGCAGAATTTGGGATGGGGAAACAGAAAAGGGAAAAAGAGAATAGATCTTCCCCACTGAAACAGCAAAAGACCATGAATTTCTCTTCTAAGACAGAAACTTCACTGTCTTCCAAGTTAGTAGACCATGTACCTGCTAATGTGCTGCTATTTTTAACAGACATGAAGTTAAAACATGCCAACGAGTAGAAGTGAAAACGTGAATAACAGCACAAATTGCAGTGTGACTTGGGTTATTTTTCTGAGCTTAAGAAAGTCGGGTAAAAAATGATCATCTGCTGGTGGGGACATTTGCTTTTTAATTTGGAAGTCTGTGTCATTTCCAGTTCCTGTCTTTTCTTAAGAAAGAAGAAAGTGGGGATACTCCAGAATGTAAGAAAGTAAAGAAAGGATAAAAAAGAAAGACAAACTGCCATTTCCCTCTGTCCTTCAAAAGATGGAAGGTCTAACAGGAAAAAAGTGTTCTTTTTTCCACCAAGTATTAACGCGTGTGGCTGCTTTCAGGAGAAATCAGAGGAAGAGACAGAGGCTAAATGAAACCGATATAGTGCATTCTTTTGGTAAACTTTAGTATACAAATTTTTGGTAGCAACACAGAGGAATTGTGCTTCCTTGAAGACTGAACTACAGCTTAGATATGTGATGATAACAACAAAAAAATTACAAGCTCTTTAAGATCTGTATTTGAGGCTTTACCATCAGAGAAGGAAGTGTATTGAGAAGCCATATAGGAGCTACTGGTGTAAATTAAAATATTGCTAACCCTGCCTGACCCCCCAAATAAGTAAACTTTTACGCAGATTCAATCACTTTCACAAGAGAAATATCACATTTGCATATGAAATTTTAAAGGGACAGGTTGATGTCTTCCCTATTTTTGCAAAGACGATAATTTTAAGTGCTAAAGTGAAAATAAGACATTTCATTTTAGGACTTGCATATTGTAGCTAATCAAAAAGATTTTTACAAAGAAAACTTTTTCCTTCATTTTATTCCCCCCCCCCCCCCAATATAAAAATTTGTACTTGGTTTTGGCCTTCAGAAATTAATCAAAAAAAACAGTTTCTGATTTTTTCCCAGTTGCTGTTAATTGGAACTTGACTGTCAAGAAATATTTGCTATGGCTGACAAATGTGGGTGTTTTTTTTATAATTTACAAGACAATATTTAAATTATTTCTATCAGAAATGTCTAATTTTTTCAAATGAAAATGAGACTACAATCAACAAAGGAGGAGCTACTTAGAAATACATCAGATTGACACTATAATGGCAGCTCACTGCCCTGGTCTTCAAGAGAGCAGACTTTGGCCTCTTTAGGAACATGCTCAGTTAGATTCCATGGGATATAGCCTTAGAGGGCAGGGAGGCCCAGGACTGCTGGTTAAGATTCTAGGATCACCTGCTGTAAGCCCAGGAGCGATGCATCCCTATTAGAAGGATGTGCAGCAGGTGGGCCAGGAGACCTCCTTGGATGGATAAGGAGCTGCTGAGGAAAATTCAAAGGAAAAAAGAGGCTTATAAAAGGTGGAAGCAAGGACAGGCAGCCTGGGAAAAATACAGGGACGTTGTTCGGGAAGCTAGTGACCAGGTTAGAAAAAGCTAAGGCCCACTTAGAATTCAACTTGGCTAGGGATGTTAAGGATAACCGGAAGGGATTCTAGATGTACTTTGCAAATAAAAGACAGTCTAGGGACAGCGTGGGCCCTCTCCAGAAGCTATCAGGAGAACTGGCTACCCTGGATTTGGAGAAGGCTGAGGTTCTTAATGACTTCCTTGCCTCAGTCTTCACCGACAAATGCTCTGACCACACCACCCAAGTCTTGGAAGGCAGAGGCAGGGACAGTGAGAATGAGGACCCTGGGCCCACTGTAGGAGAGGATCTGCTTCGAGACCATCTTAGGAATTTGAACGTATACAAGTCCATGGGACCTGATGAAATCCACCTGCAGGTCCTGAAGGAGCTGGCAAATGAAGTTCCCAAGCCACTGTCCATCATATTTGAAAAATCATGGCAGTCAGGTGAAGTTCCCGACAACTGGAAAAAGGGAAATATAACCCCTATTTTCAAGAATGGGAAATGAATGAGCCGGAGAACTACAGACCAGTCAGTCTCATGTCTGTGCCTTTATCTGTGGATAAAGAACTGGCTGGATGGCTGCACGCAAAAGTAGTGCTCAATGGCTCAATGTCCAGCTGAAGACCAGTAAGGAGTGCTGTCCCTCAGAGATCGCTGTTGGGACCAGTCTTGTTCAACATCTCTGTCGCTGACATAGACAGTGGGATTGAGTGTGTCCTCAGCAAGTTTGTCCATGACACCAGGCTGTGTGGTTCGGTCGATATGCTGGAGGGAAGGAATGCCATCCAGAGGGACCTTGACATGCTTGTGAGATGGGCTGATGCCAACCTGATGAAGTTTAACCATGCCAAGTGAAAGGTCCTACAGCAGGGTCAGAGCAATCGCAGGCACAGCTACAGGTTGGGCAGAGAAGAGATTCAAAGCAGCCCTGTGCAGAAGGACTTGGGGGTGTTGGTCGATGAAAAAATGAACATGAGCCGGCAGTGTGCGCTTGCAGCCAAGAAAGCAAACCGTATCCTGGGCTGCATCAAGAGGAGTGTGACCAGCAAGTCGAAAGAGGTGATCCTGCCCCTCTACTCTGCTCTCATGAGACCTCACTTGGAGTATTGTGTGCAGTTCTGGTGTCCTCAACATAAAAAGGACATGGAACTGTTGTTGGAACAAGTGCAGAGGAGGGCCACAAGGATGATCAGGGGACTGGAGCCCCTCCCATATGAAGATAGGCTGAGAAAGTTGGGACTGTTGAGCCTAGAGAAGAGAAGGCTGCATGGAGACCTCATATCAACCTTCCAGTACCTGAAGGGGGCCTACAGGGATGTTGGGGAAGGGCTCTTCATGACAGACTGCAGTGAGTGGACAAGTGGTAATGGGTTCAAACTTAAATAGGGGAAGTTTAGATTGGATATGAGGAAGAAATTCTTTCCTGTGAGGGTAGTGAGACAGTGGAATGGGTTGGCCAGGGAAGCTGTGAATGCTCCATCTCTGCTGGTGCTCAAGGCTGGGTTGGACATAGCCTTGGGTGGCATGGTTTAGTGAGAGGTGTCCCTGCCCATGGCAGGGTGGTTGGAACTAGATGATCTTAAGGTCCTTTCCAACTGTTATGGGTTCGGCTTCCGCCCCTCCCCCCCCCCCCCCCCCCCCCCCAGAGTCCCATGTTAAGGGGGGAAAGAGAGAAAAGCTGGGGGAGGGGAGACAGGGCGCCTGACCCGGGCTGACCAATGAGGTTATTCCATACCACAGCACGGCATGCCCAGGAGGTAGGATTCGGGGGCGGGGCTCTTGCGGCACGCGGTGGGGGGAGCGGTGCGGGGTCTCTGGAGTGGCGCGCGGTCTCTCGGCTCGGTCGGGCGGCGAAACAGTTGTATCCTCTCCCTTTGTATTTACTTTGTCATTATTATTGTTATTGGTGGTGGCAGCAGTGATTTGTATTGTATCTTAGTTACTGGACTGTTCTTATCTCAACCCGTGGGAGTTACATTTTCTTTGGTTCTTCTCCCCATTTACCGTTATCGGGGGGGATGGGGGCGGAGGGGGGGGGGAAGGAGGGAGAAGTGAAATTTACGGCTTAAACCACGACACCAACCCTAACTATTCTATGATTTTATGATCTTTATAAAGTTGACATAAGGTTGTATCTGGAAAGTGTGTAAGTTATGTCAATTGAAATGCTTACTGCCGTATGGAGAATTAAAATGAATGCTGGAACAAGGAGGATCTTAGTATACAAACATGAATACAAAAGGAACCTTAACTAGATAGGGGAGCTCAGCCTTTGATTTAGCCCAAAAGCTTCTTCTCCAATGCTCTCTGACTGCTTGGTATCCTGAAAGAACAAAAAAGGGAACAAATAAGTACAGAAAAGCTTGTTTTTGACAAACAGTTTCAGATAGTGATAATTATTGTACTCTTCAATTTACTGTACCAAGTTAGTGGCATAGATAGGACTAGAATTTGGTTCATTGTTTATTGGTTAATTCCTTCCTTTGCCCAGTCATTTTTTCAGTTTTTGCTAGCTGTATCATAAATATGTTTTTTTCAGAGCATCACTTTGTGTCTTTTAGAATTCTTAGAGAAAAACAAAGTTCTGTGCTTCCAGTATCTTTGTTCTGCTTATGAATTAAAATCAAATCAAATAAAAAGAAATCCTATTACTTGTAAAGAAAGTTGACTCAATTATCCTGTGAAGTAAACCCGCTTTAATAAAAAAGGGCAGCAGAGCAAGATGCTTTTAATTTAATCAGTACTGGGGGCAGTATGTAGTTGCTTGAAGTTTTACCGGGCATTTATTGTTGGATGCAGAGGAGGCGGAAATTTCTTTTCAATATAATCCTTCTTCTCTAAATACTGTACAGACTAAAATTCATTATGGACCTAATTCCATATGCTTCAAGTTCTGTGGAAGATGTGATGTACTCTCACCCCCTGCTGAAGTGAGGATTTCTGCAAATTTTTCCATAGATTTATTGAGCTCAAACAGCTTTAGCAGAATGTGGTCTTAGTGACATTCTCCATAGTTAGTGCTGTCCAAAAGACTGCCGTAAGAGAACATACTGACAACAAGGCGTTGAAGAGAACTCATATTTATTTCTCATCAGAAGTGTGGAGGTCGAACAAACAGTGAATGTCTCTACTGACGCAAATGGTTTGGTTTCAAACGTGATTGGTAAAATTCCTCTGGTTTCTTGGGAAAGCATCTTTCTTCTTTGATTTTTAAATTCTCTATTTTTAATCTTATAATATACTATGTGTCTTTTATCTTACTGGATTAAACACAGATTAAATACAGATTTTATGTAGCCGTCCTGAATATATCAGGCGTTTTCAATGAGGCTTTGATCTATTTTGAAGCCTTTGAAGCTTGACATGGATGAAAAGTCAATGTATTCATGGTGTAATGCAGTGAGGAGTGTGGAAGCTTCTTCTACTATCTCAGAAAGTTTATTAGAGAAATGATGCCTGACAAGAACTACATGTTATAGAAGAATTGTTAATTTTGAAATTAGCTATGGCAGATCTGCTTAAAGAAGTTTATAGGAGGGAAAAGTGCTCTCAAAATCATCTGAAATGAAGCCTGCAGTGAAGATATAGCAGAAAGGCTGATGGGAGAATATGTTAGTTCTACCTGCTTTAATCCATTTGTTACCAGGAGGGAACTTAAACAGTGTGTAGATTAATGAAGCATTTGAGTCAGATATATACTGATGAACCTGTGCCTGCTTCTCCACCCTTTGTTGCTACGGAATCAGAGAGATGTGAAATTGCCAAAGAACCTACACCCTGCTCAGAGCTTCTCTGATAGTCAATTAGAAAATCAAATTGAACATTTAGGAAATGAGGTCCCAGCTTTCTGATCACAGGCAATGCGTGAAAGGCTGCTTTTTCTGGTGTGTACTTTGCTAATGTGTGTGGTGGTGGTACACTAAGTAAACTGTTAAGTATGAGGGAGTCTGGAGTGAAAGTCACTCCCCCACACACCCTGACTAATCAGGTGTCATGCAGGGATATTTTCAGGTATTTGTTACCTCCCAGCCTGCAATGAGGACATTCACCATGGCTATTTCAGTTTATAGAAACAGGAATGGTATATGCATCAAAGCTATTTCACACTAGTGTATGTGGTCCTAAGACCCTGATCTTGACTGAATATTTAAAATCAACATCCTTTAAAATCAGCTCTATAACATCCTATCCAAGAATGTTACTTCCCCTCTGCCCCTTCCTCCGTAGCATATAGGAGATACAGAGCAGCCTTGCAACTGTGCCACCCATGAAAGAACAGTTTGAACCTCTATGTGAAGACAGCTGTCTACCAAAGCTGTCAGTGGCTAGGCAGCGAGGGAATTACAGAGCATCATTAAAACAGGAATGATGTTTGGAAATGTCATGGTTTAACTGCCAGCAGCTAAGCCCCACACAGCTGCTTGCTCACTCCCTTGCCAGTGGGATGGGGGAAAGAATCACAAGGGTAAAAGTGAGAAAACTCGTGGGTTGAGATGAAGACAGCTTAACGGGTAGAGCAAAAGCTGTGCGCACAAGCAGAACAAAACAAGGGATTCTTTCACCACTTCCCATTGGCAGGCAAGTGTTCAACCATCTCCAGGAAAGCAGGGCTTCATTACGTGTGAAGGTTACTTGGGAAGACAAATGTCCTTGCTCTAGACATCCCCCGCTTCCTTCTTTTTCTCACAGCTTTTATTGCTGAGCATGACATCATATGGTGTGGGCTAGTCTTTGTGTCAGTTGGGGTCAGATGTCCCGCTGGTGTCCCCTCCCAGCATTGTCTTTAGTTACTGGTTCTGTAAGGTGCAATGTGTTCTCATTTTCCTGTTGACTGGTGAGAAAATGTGAGGCGCTGAGTGTTACAATACCCCAGAGTCTTACTCTCTTAGTGATCTAATGAGTCCACTTGTCTGCTTTTTCTGTGTACTGTAATTTTGCCTAAAGCTGCCTCATTACTGGAAAAAATGAGAAAGCTTGAAAATACATGCTTTCTCTTCGCCCTTTGAAAGTTGTAAGAAGATTTGTCTACCTCCTTTTCATTCAGAGATACTTTGCAATATATTGTATTTTACCAGAGTCCTTTCACTGTTAAAGGCATGTAAAATCATTATTCTATTTTTATTTTTTACTGATCAACTTGTTAAATTTTATTATGACATCTTTTAATGCTTTCTGTTTCTGATGGAAAACATCAATTGAATAGAAAAGGTAACAGAAGAAAGTTTAGCCAGTGTGTGTTCTTTCTGCTGCTGACTTTAAACTAAAGATACCAGCTTGCAAATGGTGCACTTAGGGAGGCAGTTTCTGCTGTAGTGAAGTTTGCAAGCAGCAGATGGGATTCTAGAAAAACCTTTTGTATCTCTTGGGAGAATCTTTGTCTTGAAAATCACAGGTCTTTTTCAGTTCAGCTGTGTCTGCAATGCTCTACGCTGACCTAGTCTGAGTACTGAGAGCATAAGGAGCTCTAAGTCACTGTTGTTCAGTCAACTAAAAGAAATCTAAAACAAATAGGACAAGAGGAAATGGTCTCAAGCTGTACCAGGTGAGGTTTAGACTGGATATTAGGAAAAATTTCTTTACAGAGAGGGTGAACAGGCTGCCCAGGAAAGTGGTTCAAAGCCTCCCTGGAAGTGCTCAAAAACCATTTTGATGAAACCCTAAGTGACGTGATTTAGTGGTGGTCTTGGCAGTCTTGGTGTAATGATCGTAAAGGTCTTTTCCAGCCTATGATTCCATAAGATATTGGGGCAGAAGAAAACTTGGTGTTTTTCCTTTTTGTGTGGGTTTTTTTTTCTTTGGTCGGTTGGTTGGTTTTGGAATTTTTGTTTGTTTGTTTTGGTTTTGACTTGGGTTTTTGTTTGTTTGGTTTTTATTCTTGTTTTTGTTGTTGTTTCCGGTAACTAGTTCTTTATGCGGTCTGCGTAGCCAGCGGAGTTGAATTTCATACAGCAGAGGTGCCAAAACCCAGTGGCACTAAGGCTGTGGTTTAACTGAGACCAGGGCAGTGGGCAAGGAAACTTAATGGGGGGAAGTACGCTCAAACAGAGAATTTAATGTCTGTGTTGAGCAGTTTTCTGATGTGGAGGTTCCAGTGGCTTCCATAAATAATGGCCAGAATAAGAGAAAGCTGGGGTTTCTGCTGCTTCCCAAATTGCAGAGAAGGGAGATGGTAAAAAATATCCATTTTCAGGAATTTATATTTTTTTTTTTCCCCTCTAAAACGGTCTGCCTACAGTAGCTACCTTCTTTACCCTGGTGCGATAAAAACCACATTGGATATATTAGACTAGGGTTTTTCAGCAGTGAGACTGAACTTTCTTAGCTGTAAGGGCTTATTCTAAATGGAATTTCTAGTCACAAGAATGTAGGTTATTGCTAATTCTCATCTATTTGCTAAAATTGAAGTTAAAACTTCTCAGAAGAAATTTTCATGTGATAC
This sequence comes from Myiopsitta monachus, assembly GCA_017639245.1. NCBI lineage: Eukaryota > Metazoa > Chordata > Aves > Psittaciformes > Psittacidae > Myiopsitta > Myiopsitta monachus. The sequence goes on along the minus strand of CM029941.1, from coordinate 42,032,993 downwards.
TAATTTGACAACTGGTGAATGGCAGATTGGTGTTAATAAGGCTGAAAAAGGAGTGACTTCTACAGGTAATGTGCTTGGCAAGGAAACTGAAATAAAAAAGATCTTTGCAAAGGCAGCTTGGGTCCCCAACCCAACAATGAATGTATGTAAAAAAGATTATTCTTCAGAATAGTTGTGTTTAACATGTTATTACTAATTGAAAAACCTTTTTCTGTCTCACCTTTCACAACAGTTTATTGTGTGACAACTCTGTAACCAATCTCCCTGCACTGGGCAGGTATAAGAATTGTACGGCCACACGGTAATCAACCGAGGAAATTTATATGTCTGAAAAATATTCAATCTTCCGTTTTTTCGCCTTTCTCCCTGAAAATAGTGAAGAGTACAGAATTTTGGGACTAATTGGAGATAGGACCCCAAGACAGCTGACTTTTCTTGTCAATAATGTCATATTTGTATATGGTGCTACCATCTTTGGCAAGCCCATTTTAACTGTACAAACATGATAGCACAACTTTTTCTGCTGTGCTTATACATTGTTATCCTTGGGGAAGCAGAAGTTTGTGAAATCCGAGATGAAGAGAACTGAGGCTTGGAACTTCAATGGTTTTAAAATAAGCTGTAATGAGACTAGGCTCTGTCTCAGCTATAATAAGAAATGTAAAAATATCTGTGCGGCAAACCCTTGTCATTATAATGAGTATATGTCTACATTTATAGCTTGAAGACAAAAATAGTTTTGATGTGCATAGTCCAGTTTTTGTTTCAGCTCTGCCTATAAAAACCATCTTATAAGTGTAAGAGTGTAAATTATTTGTAAGAAATAATCTGTTTCTAGGCAAATAATGATATACAAACCTTTTGTGATGGGGGTCAGTTTTCTCTTTGTGACTTCTTTAGTTTGATTTTACCTCCATTTTTCTAAGACACACAAAACCTTGAAAAATTCTTCAATGCCACTGTTGAAGCTCAGTTTACAGTGCACTTGGTTTATCTCTCTGCTTTTTAATCTCTCAATTAAAAACTCTTTTAGAATGAGGCTTATTTCTTGGGGTTTTTTTGGTTGAGTTTTTTGGTGTTTTTTTTTTTTTTTTTTTTTTTTTTTTTTCCTGTAACACTTTCTGCTGTCATCCTGGGGCTTCTTAAAGACCTGTTCAGAACTGACAGTCATCACTTAAGAGGTCCTGCTCCTCCAGATTTTCATTTTTAACTGCTCTGAAAATTGCAGCCTTGATTTCATCAAGCCAGGGTATTTTTAATCCATCTGACAAGTACATTTTCTAACCTTGAGTTAGATTCTGGTAACTGAAAAAGGCAGTAATAGGAATGTTCTCAGGATCTAGACTATGTTCACCATGCTTCTTTTGGAAACATCATTAGATGCCTTACACATAGGTGTCAAGTGACATTGCCCTTCCTTAAGAGCTTTAATGAAGGTATAAATTTTCTTGCATGGATGAGTAACAGGGAAAATACTATTTCCTCTGTGTAGACAAACTCAGCTTTTATATGTTTACATATCTTTGGGGTCAGAGGTCATGGTAGATGTAACCTCAAATTTCTTCAAAGAAATTTTTTCTTTCTGTGTTCCATAATGCAATTCTTTCTTCCTTGTTGCTTAATTATCTCTTATCTATTCTTGATGTTATGTATGAAGACAGTAGTTATTCATCCATATGGTTTTGCAATGCTGCAAATATTCTTTCACTTTCTTCCAGGTAATTTAAAATCTGATTCCTTACACCAATCTTTGTTAACTGTCCCAAAAGAGAGGACTGAATTTTACATTTATAGCTCAGTGTAAAGTTCTGTTATTTCCTGTCTTTGAGTATGTGTGCTTCTGTTTGGTCTTTGAAGAATAATACTGCTGGGATATTGACCTATCATCCTGTGCAAAGTAGATATCCCTCATATTTCTATGATAGAGTTCCATAGTTCACACACTCTGCCAGACTAATAGGTCATCATCAGAACCTTCTTTAATATAAACCAACTGTTTGGTAGGTTTTCCTTAAGCTGGTATTTATTGCTTGTAGAAACAGAGAAAAGTATGATTTAAATTTTCTTGTGCTTTTTCCATAAGTCTTTAGCTTCTATAGAAGTTTCATCTTTTTTTTTTTTTTTTTAAGAGCTTTTGGCTTTTATTCAGTTTATTTTTTCTGACTCCCAATTTCTTGTTGTATTTATCCTTCTAGGCCCCAAAGCCCTCATGAAATAGATGTCTTTTTTTCTGGTCTTTCTATGTTCAATCTACTCAGGACAGACTTTCTGTTCTATAATGTGCTTACTGGATGTATATTGTTTTGTGTCTGGACTCTAGTGGCTAATAATTGGCTCTAGATTTGGCTTCTTTAAAGTGACTAGTTTCATATGAAATTCTTGCACTTCTAGAAGTGAGTGGGAGAATATTAAAAACTTGAGCTTCTGTGAAGGACTGAAAAGTTGCCATTTTTTTCTTTTGGAGTTTAACCTTTCTTATTCTGTGAAAAATATTTCAGAATGTAAGCAACACCTGTTTTCCCTGTTCAGAAGGTGAGTTAGCTTTCAGCCAGCCATCCCCTTTGGAGGTGCCCATGGCTATATTACTCTAAGGCAGAGTTTCAAAATTTTCAGGATTTGAGTCAAGTTAGTGTGTGAATACATTGAGTTGAGTGGAAATGGCAGTGACAATCTTCTTCTGCAACAGAAAAAGTCATGCATCGTAGATCTTCTTTGCAGCTTTCAAATGGACAAGGAGATTTTTCAGTTTTGATAGTAGATTTAGAACTAATTAAAAAAAATTAAAACTTATTGATTTTATTTTACTTTTAATATCTATACCCCCCCCCCCCCCCCCCCCCCCCCCCCCCCCCCCCCGAAAATCTTGTCAGGACATCTAAAAGCCTCCATCAATAAACAGTGTCAGATGAGGAAAAAATCCAATCATTAGTAATTATTTCCCCTACCTAAATTTGTATTATTCTTCTATGATTAAGATCACATACTTGTCCTTCTTATTATGATACACCTGAGACTGGGGACAAAAGCTCTTTTAGTCTTTCAGTATGCTAGTATCATGTGTGCCAATTTATTTAGTGACAATGGTTTAGATCATCTGGTGTTGCAGAATCTGTTTGAAAATGGAAATAGGTACTACTCACAAAAAGTTATCCATTATTTTATGACTCTTCTTATTTAAAAAATATTATGTAAGGATGGCTATTCTTTGAACTGACTAATGACTTGTACAGCTCATCCTCACTGCCTCACTGAAATAAATTATAATGCTTATGTGACTGATAATTTAGAGAATATTTGGTATGTTAAAAACTGTGTTTAAATGACTAAATGAATTTGATGAGACATTTCATCAGGATACTTTTTATTTTCCCTTTCTAAAGTATTTGTGTTTTTTTCTTGCTTGATTGATATCACACAACAGGCTAAAGTGATAAAACTTTAATGGTTAACTTCAGAGGAAGAAGTAATGAATTAATGAGCATAGTCTATATTTTAAGTAAATTAATTTGGCATATACTTGCAAATTTTGTTTCATAACAATCTGGAAATTGCTGCTAAATTATAACATGTACCCTAAATATGAATATTGTGCCTTTCTGTTTGTACTTAAAACTGATCCTCTCATAAGATCCCTGAGATAAAGTCCTGTAGGAGCATTAGCAGTGAATGTGCACCACTCAAAGCATATATTTTGACTTTCAAAAATGGGCAACCATTCTTGCAAAGAGGCCTGTTGCATGTAAACATCATTGGGACTTAATGCTGGGTTGGGGGTTTACATATGGAACATTTTTGACTTTTACAGACCAACCCTTTAACCACTTATATTCTTAATGTTGAAATGTGATTAGATTTTAAAAAGAAATACAGTTACTTAAGAAGGATTTTAACTAGAAGTTGAACAAATTCTGGATCAGCATTGTTCTATCACTTAAACACACTGGGATACACTTTGTGACAGCATCCCTTGTGTACTGCTGAACTGAATTTGCTTTTTCTTTTACTGTAGGGATAAAGATCATTACTTTTTTCCAAACAACATAGTATAGATGATTGTGAGCTGAAGAGCACTACTATTACTAGTTAAACAAGCCAAAATAAGGAATGAGGGAAAAAAAACTTGTTTGGGCTTGCTATATAGAGTGTGGTTAAGGCTTGGTTAAATCAGGAAGGCATGGCCTGCATGCTGGAGTGTCGTGGTTTAAGCTGTAAATCACTCAATTTGTTCACTCACTCTCCCCTCTTTTTTCCTCCCCCATTCCTGAAGGGATGGGAAGGAGAATCGAAAGAATGCAATTCCCACAGGTTGAGATAAGAACAGTTCAGTATAATCACGGAATAAAATCACAGAATAGTTAGGGTTGGAAAGGACCTTAAGATCATCTAGTTCCAACCACCCTGCCATGGGCAGGGACACCTCTCACTAAACCATGCCACCCAAGGCTATGTCCAAACTGGCCTTGAACACCACCAGCAATGGAGCATTCACAGCTTCCCTGGGCAACCCATTCCAGTGCCTCACCACCCTCACAGGAAAGAATTTCTTCCTCATATCCAATCTAAACTTTCCCTGTTTAAGTTTGAACCCATTACCCCTTGTCCTCTCACTACAGTCTGTCATGAAGAGTCCCTCCCTAACATCCCTATAGCCTCCCTTCAGATATTGGAAAGCTGCTATGAGGTCTCCATGCAGCCTTCTCCTCTCGAGGCTCAACAGCCCCAACTTTCTCAGCCTATCTTCATATGGGAGGTGCTCCTGTCTCCTGATCATCCTCGTGGCCCTCCTCTGGACTTGTTCCAACAACAGTTCCATGTCCTTTTTATGTTGAGGACACCAGAACTGCACACAATACTCCAAGTGAGGTCTCAGGAGAGCAGAGTAGAGTGGCAGGATCACCTCTTTCGACTTGCTGGTCACACTCCTCTTGATGCAGTCCAGGACACGGTTTGCTTTCTGGGCTGCAAGCGCACACTGCCGGCTCATGTTCATTTTTTCATCGACCAACACCCCCAAGTCCTTCTGCACAGGGCTGCTCTGAATCTCTTCTCTGCCCAACCTGTAGCTGTGCCTGCGATTGCTCTAACCCATGTGTAGGACCTTTCACTTGGCATGGTTAAACTTCATCAGGTTGGCATCAGCCCGTCTCACAAGCGTGTCAAGGTCCCTCTGGATGGCATTCCTTCCCTCCAGCGTATCAACCGAACCACACAGCCTGGTGTCATGGACAAACTTGCTGAGGACACACTCAATCCCACTTTCCATGTCAGCGACAGAGATGTTGAACAAGACCGGTCCCAACACCGACCCCTGAGGGACACTGGTATAACACAAATCACTACTGCTACCACCAATAATAATAATGACACAGGAAATATGAGGGAAGAGAATGCAACTGCTCACCACCCGATACCAAGCCCGACCCCGCAGCAAACCCCCACACCCTTGAGGGTCCCTGCCCTCCTTTTTATATCCTGTGCATGACTTGCATTGTTATGGAATACCTCTTTGGTCAGTTTAGGCCAGGTGTCCTGTCTCTGCTTCCTCCTGCCTTTCCCTCCTTCCTGGCAGAGCATGAGGCTCAGAAAGTCCTTGATCAGATCAAAGATTCTAAGCAACAGATGAAATCATTGGTGTTATCAGCGCTGTTCCCAGTCTGAAAGTCAAAACCACAGCACTGCACCAGCTGCCAAGAACAAGAAAAATGACTGCTACTGCTGAATCCAGAACATGGAGGCATATGATGTTAACAGTGCCTGTCTCACCTTTTCTGCTTCTGCCTCTGGCTAACTGTCTTGCTCCTAAGTGCTGCTTGTCTAGTTAGCCACGATGACCATTTGAAGTTACTACCTTTTTCTCCATAGGTTGTCCATAAAAGAGCATTGCTCTCCAATATAGGGATAAGAGTGTGATGAGACTGAAGGAATATTTCAGGTAATTTTTTCAGTGGAAGAAGTTACTTAAGGCACTGACACTGATTTTCTTTGATTGTACTATGCTTTTCATCACTATAACTAGATGCCAACAAATTTGAATGTATCTCTAAATTCTGTTATCATGAATTATATAATGGATCACATATTGACAGAGATTTTAATTTTTATTTTGGCATTAAGGTCAGGAATATCTCTTTAGTTTTGAAATACCCTAACATTTTCCAGACTATTAGTGTACTCTTACCAGAGAGTGCTAACTAAACTGGGATGCTTTCAGTGACCTACATCCATGCTGATTACCTGTTTCATTCTTGTTTTTCCTTAACCAAAGAAAATACATACCAGCAGTAATGAAAATTGAAAGTTGGTCAGTCTAAAAACCCTCTGCATCAAAATCAAAACAGAATATATGTTTTTCAGAGAAAAATGAGAAATAAACATGTAAATGAAAGCAGTTAAGGGTTTTATAGTATTAGCAGAGAATTATTATCTCTTCCTTTAGCATGGTCTGTCCTCCACTCCTCGAAACCAGAGACACTACAAATAAATGACTTCCATTTTCCTTGAAAGGATTTGAACAAGATATTAGAATTTACTTAGCTGATTCTCAAATTCTCCTTTCCTTTCTGTGGGCTTAGCAAGTAAGTGTGAGCAGTCAAGACAGGAGCTGCAAATGTTTCAGCAAAATCTGAAAGAACGTTTATACCTAGAACACAATATTTGGTTAAATAAATATTTTACTTCCTATATGAAGGCTTTAATCCTATCTCAAAGGGGGATGAATGTATGTATCATCATTGGATGTTTGCTGTAATTTACATACAAATAAAATTTAAGGCATGTTCCACTGATATGCACTTCTGAGAAATTGATTCTGATAGAAGAACTTGTGCTTTGTACAACTAAGGTCCCAGTTTTAGCTCCACTAAGCAGATCACTTTTCTGTGGTTGTGATCCATGAATGTTTGAAACGTTTGGATTGAAATATATGAGTTAAGATTGTAATCTTTATTTAACATGTAATATCACTTTAGCCTTCAACCTCACAGGGCCTGTACAAGACAGTGGCTTCTCAGTGAACAGATCCATTTTTTAAATTGACACCTATTTGGGGGTTTGTCTAGCTATAACATTAAGTACCAGAAAAGGCTTCTTCTTCTTTGTGCTTCTGTAGACTACTCATCTGAGCTCCCACACCCAGGGGAATTTTGTTGCAAATTGCGCTGACATAAATTGTGATTATTTCTGGTCTGTCATGTACAAGTTTTCTGTATCAGAACTGAGAAGGAAATAGGAAGCCTTGCAGAAAAGGCATTTTCTCTGGGTAAATAAATGAAAAAAAGAATACATGAGAAAGCTTTTAGTGTCTGTAGATCTGGTCTGGCTGAGGTGAAGTTATGAAGCTAACTGCCTTCTGTCTGGAGCTGTTTTTGCGTTGGTAGCTAGAAAATGCTGATTGTACACCAGTCTTTTGGCTGCAGCTGAACAATGCTTTACACAGCAACAAAGCTTTCCTCTCTCTGCCCATTCCTTGCCAAAGGCCAGTACATTAGGGGTGGGCAAGAGTTGATGAAGGAACACAGCTGGGACATGTGTCCCCAAACTGGCCACAAGGATGTCCCACAATACATGGAACAGGCTGCCCAAGGAAATGGTTGCATCACCATCCCTGAAGCTATTTAAAACGCTTGTAGCTGCGGTGCTTAAGGTCAAGGTTTAGTGGTGGACTTGGCATTCAGGTGATAGGTTTACAGTGGTTCTTCTGTAACTTAAATTATTCTGTGATTGCATGACATCATGCCTGGCTGTCATGGGTTCAGCAGTAGCAGTCATTTTTCTCCTTCTTGGTGGCTGGTGCAGCACTGTGTTTTTGATTTTGGGCCTGGGAGCAGCGCTGATAACACCAGTGTTTTCAGTTACTGCTTGGCAATGTTTTGGTTTGACCAAGGACTTTCTGAGCCTCATGCTATGCCAGGGAGGAGGGGAGCTGGGACGAGGCAGAGACAGGACACCTGACCCAAACTGACCAAAGAGGTTATTCCATACCTCAGCACGTCATGTGCAGGATGTGAAATCGGAGGGCAGAGACCCGGAAGGCTGTGGTGGTGATGGTGGACTGGGGGTGCATGGCATGGTCAGGTTTTTGGTACTGGGGGGTTTGCTGCTGGGGGGTGCACTGGCTGGGTCGGGCTTGGTGAGCAGTTGTATTCTCTTTTTTTGTATTTCTCTTGTATTATTATTGGTAGTAGCAGTAGTAGTTTGTGTTATATCTTAGTTACTAAACTGTTCTTATCTCAACCTGTGCAAGTTGAATTCTTTTGATTCTCCTCCCCATCCCCCCGGGACTGGGGGTAGAAAGAGGGGGAGTGAGTGAGTGAGTAAAACAGCATGGGTGGGGGGCTTACATCCCAACACTGGCAATAGAAGCTCAAGGAAAGAAGGAGGAAGGAGGGACATTAGTGGTTATGGCATTTGTCTTCCCAAGCAACATTGAGTGTGCTTAGGTCTTTCTTTCCAGGGAGTGGCTGGATGTCTGCCTGCCCATAGGAAGTAGTGAATTAATTCCTCTTTTTGTTTTGTTTGTGTTCATACTCTTCTTATTAAGCATCTTTATCTTGATCCATGCGTCTTTGGCCTTCCTCCTGTCTATAACCACAAAGCAAGGAAAGGAGAGCGCTTGAAAAGAAGGGTGGGTGTTTGGCTACTATCTGGGGCCAATTCATCATGGTCCGTTTTGTCACCCAGCTCAGGGATGAAGGAATTCATATAATGACAGCAATTGGGATAGGTAATGGGCAAAACTTAGACTGGATGTTGTTGGAAAGTGAAATAATTGTGGGGAAGCATTTGTTGTTGTAAAGAGGTGGAGTGAGGAGGGGCAAATTTTCCCTCTGTGTGTGTGTGAATAGTCCATTTTTTCCAGTGTTGAGGCGATGTTACTTTAATTTTGTTTTGCAGAATTTTGTCATTGTTGATGTAAGTATAGTTTATGAAAAGTGTGTGATGAATGTATATTTTAACAACAATTCTTAAATATGTGTTTCACTGAAGTGGGAGGTGGAAAGTATAGCGTTTATGTGTCAGGGGAGGGACTGCAGGGGTGGCCCTTGTGAGCCTGCCTTATGCCAGATACAGCAGGTGACAACTGGATCCAACCCATACACTGCAGAGGCAGGACGTGGCTGCATGCAGCTACCAATAGGGTGGCACCACTGGGGAAGAGTTTTTAAGAGCAAGGAGTGAGAAAAACAGGAGAGTGGCAGCTCTGGAGACACCAGTGTTGGTGCAGAAGGACAGGTCAAGGTGCCAGAGCACAGATTTCTGCATCCCATGGGGGAGCAGATATCCATGTTGCAGCGTAGGAAGGACTGCAGCTGCAGCAGGTGGGCATGTCCTGAAGGAAGCTGCAGCCCATGGACAGCTCATGCAGGAGGAGGCTCATGGCAGGAGAGCACTGCAGTACCACGCAAGCATGCGAAGTAAAAGCAAAACAACAAATGAATACAACAAGATTTAGATGAAAGCATAGGTCTTTTAAATTTTCAGATAGCATTGACAGGAAAGAGATTAAACCAGGTACTCTAAATCTTAAACTGCCATTGTCAGCAAAACAAACAATGAAGTACAATACTAAATAACAGAAAACAGAAAAATTAATAGCATTACATTAATCGGTAGAATTTTTTTCTTCGTAGTAAATGACATAAGTAATTTTTATGTTGCTTTGCGGTGGACTTGTGCTAGCATAAATAGTTGTTGAATAGGGGCATGGATTCATATATTATAATAGATTATAATTGCTGGAACACACAAAACATTAATGTTTAACAGACTCTGGAGATCATGGGTTCTGTATTGTTTTTCATGAAGGCTTATACAGAAAGTGATTGTATTGTGAACTGTCCTTTTATTTCCCCTGCATAACAATTTAGGTTCTTTGTTGTTACAACATCTTCAGTACTTTTTAAGAATAAGCATTCACCATTTCTCAAACACAGTAAAAAATGTTTTAAGTTCATTATTGTGAATTTTACAATGAAAGTCTTTCTAGATAAGATTGCTTGGTAAGGTTGCTTAAGAGGTTTATATTTCCTTTAGACTCCTGGTTTTAGTTTTAGTGATGGTTTTACTTTTCCAGAAGTCCGTTTATAAAGCTCCTTTCTGTTTTACCATTTTTAAGCTAGGAAAGAAGACTGGAAATAGAAGATCAGTGTTAGCTCTATGAACAATTTAAAGTTACACTCTTTGGGTCAGCAATAAGCCGACTGGTAAAATAGAGTCAAATGTTACCTACAATAGATTATCTTAGCAATAGTTTACCAATAGTGATGAAAGATGATTAAGACAAACCCTAGTATAAGTAGTAAAAGAGCAATGTTTCTGCTCCAATAAAAAATATTTAAGGTAAACTCCACTTGCCTGTTGTTTATAATAATTTGTTTCTGAGCTTTGTTCTTTCATGGAACATAAAACCATGAACACGAAATTCAACTACTGAAACAGAGAAAGAAAGGCAAACTGATCTTTTGAGTAAGTGTGGAAGAGATTGTGAATGGTCTGCCACTGAATCAGGATCTTTGCAATATACAGACTCCATCTCCCACCACTAAGACCATACCTAGACAGAAGATTTCAGTATTCTGGAGCAAAGAGTTTGCTTGGTCTGTTTTTCATATTGCCAGCCTACGTTCAGAAATGCTTAGAAAGGTTTTATTTCTCATATATTTGCAGCTCTGGTGTCGTCAACTTAAGAGGACATGGAGCTGCTGGAGAAAGTCCAGATTGCCACAAGGATGATTAAGGGGCTGGAGCACCTCCCATATGAAGACAGGCTGAGAAAATTGGGGCTGTTCAGCCTGGAGAGGAGAACGCTGCGTGGAGACCTCATAGCAGCCTTCCAGTATCTGAAGGGGGGCTATAGGGATGCTGGGGAGAGACTTTTCATCAGGGCCTGTAGAGAGAGGACAAGGGGTAACAGGTTCAAACATAAAAAGGGGAAGTACAGGTTAGATATAAGGAAGAAGTTCTTTACTGTGAGGGTGGTGAGGCACTGGAACAGATTGCCCAGAGAAGTGATAAATGCTCCAACCCTAGCAATCAAGGCCAGGTTGGACAGAGCCTCGGATGACATGTCTAGGGTGAGATGTCCCTGTCCATGGCAAGGTGGCTGGAACTAGATGATCTTAAAGTCCTTTCCAACCCAAACCAGCCCATGATTCTATGATTCTATGATTAATGTGTCGTTGAAAATTCAGACTGAGTAATGAGTCAAATCCATCACTGTTGTGGTTTAAACTCAGTTGGCAAATCAGCCACGCAGTTGCTCGCTCACTCCCCCCACTCTTTCCCCCCTACTTCCCAGAGGGATGAGAAGGAGAATGGAAAGAATGTAACTCCCACAGGTTGAGATAAGAACAGTCCAGTAACTAAGGTATAACACAAACCACTGCTGCTACCACCAATAATAATAATGATAAGGGAAATAACAAGGGAAGAGAATACAACCGCTCACCGCCCACTGACTGATACCAAGCCCAACCCAAGCAGTGATATAACCCTTCTGGGTAACTGCCCCCAGTTTATATAGTGGGCATGACGTGCTGTGGTGTGGAATACATCTTTGGCTAGTTTGGGTCAGGTGTCCTGTCTCTGCTTCCCTCTGGCTTCCCCTCCTCTGTAGCAGAGCATGAGACTCAGAAAGTCCTTGGTCAGAGTAAACATTACTGAGCAGCAACTAAAAACAGCGGTGTAATCAGCACTGTTCCCAGGCCAAAAGTCAAAACCACAGCACTGCACCAGCTACTAAGAAGGAGAAAAATGACTGCTACTGCTGAACCCAGGACAATCACATAAGCCATTTAGGGGAGAGAGTAGAGGAAAGATTGCTCATGCAGATAATGAAGGGACAGACTGGACAGCCTTTTTGTTAATGCTTGTTAACATTTTTTTTTTATTATTCAGTGCATGAATGAGTAGTCAATCCACAAAATTTAGAGGTGTGTAAACTACAGGTGGCAGGTAGTATAATCTTTTGCATAAACTAAGGATATATTTAAAGATGAAGATGTAACAGTAGTATCAAATGGACATATAATGCTGATATTAAATGAATAAGTAATGGGAACCAGGATTTTATCATAAAATCATAGAATCAGGGAATCATTTAGGTTGGAAAAGACCCTTAAAATCATCAAGTCCAACTGCTAACCCAGCATTGTCAAGCCCACCACTGAAACATGTTCTTCAGGGACCACATTTACACATCTTTTGAATATGCCTCCAGTGATAGTGACTCAACCACTTCCTTGGGCAGCCTGTTCCAATGTTTTCTTACTCTAGCTACAAGAAATATGTGGTTATATTAAGTTATCAGTATTAGTGATTTGGCTGTTTCTGCTGCTAACCTCAATATTACATTTCCGTACTTGCTTGGATTTCACTGTGTAAACCATAGTCCATGAGTCTCCTTACTGCATCTCATCTGTCATGCCCTCACCACTCAGAGCTCAGAACCATGGCCAACGTGAACAAACACTTAACAAATTTTTCACTTTTTGCCAAGGACAGTTTAGGCCCCCTTCCAACTTCCTCTTTACGGGATTAAATCAAGTTAAGCCATGGGTATAGAACAGACAGGTAATACAGAAAAGTACCATGTTGTTAACTAAGCCTGATCAAAGTGCCTTGTGGTGAAGTGGAGAAATTAATTGTGAAAAGAGGAATAGTTAAATTTTTTAGTGAAACGTGAAAGCATATTATCAGTGAAGAATGGTGAATTGTTTTAATTAAATCCCTCATTGTGAGAAGAAAAGCTGGATGTGCCTAACCTCTAAAGAGCTCTGGTAACTGAAGTTCTTTTTAAGAAGGCAAAGTAACTTCAAAGCTGGCCGTTCATTCACTAAGTTGGCCCATATAAATATGCTTCTGCATGGGTATTAAAAAATTCTATAGAGAAGCTCTTTGTGCAGACCGTGGTATCTGTTATGAGCCCATCTTAATGCCAAGTTTTGTATGCTGGTAATCAGGCTCATCTTCATTAAGTCACAGTAGAAATGGAGGTTTTGATGTGAAATTCTGAAATCAATTGCAAAATTTTTCTGTTTCAGTTAGGATTATTTACAGTAAGAGTTTTACTAAAGTGTTTGTTTCAAATTTTGCTTCCACCTTTGAACACTTGCTAGTAGGTCACTTCTTAAAAGTCTGAGTAAGCAGGAGACAGAGAAAGTCCTATGTTTTTTATTTATGAGGGGCTACATTTTTGCTCCTGGCTCTGAACTGATGGTCATGAGCAGACATTGTGGGCACTCTGTTTTACTGTTAAATTCACATTTCCTAACATGCATGACAGTCTGTTCATGAAAATGCTTTCTGCCTTATGAAAGTTTTAAATTGCTGAGTCTATATTCAGTTTTCTTTTAAAGTCTGAAGTAATTTGAGTAGTGGTTTATTATTGCACACTTGTTTAGCTTGGATTGTCTGCAGCTATGTAAGTATATATTGCTTCTAATCCTCTCCCCAATGACTTTCCTGATGTAATATCTGAGGTTTTAGAATTACTTCAAATTGATTAATCTTTGAGGTCTTGCCTTTCCCATCCAGTCCTGCTTGTTTCACCTTTTTTTTAAACAGACAGCTGAGAAAAACTGCTTTTCTAGAAGCCTTCAATGGTAAGGCATATATACCTTCTTTGGGTATACTACTTTATACCAAAGAAGCATTTTCTTAAAGGTGGTTTTTAGGCATTGTTCAGCAAATCTACCTATATGGACTATGCTTATTGTGTTCCTTCCATTCTGGGTACTAGAACCCATAATAATTTACATCTGTCAATAACCAGAAAACATGATGGGGCAACATAGGTCTGCAGATGCACATGCATACTAGTGAAGTAGCTGCCTTTCAGATTTGCTAGTTAGAACCTATTCCAGTTTGCTCTAGGGGGAAAATGACCTAACCTGTTCTTCTATGGTTCTGAGGATCAGCAAGTGAAACTAAGATTTTGCACAGTAATTTGTGGTGCCTACATTTATGGGAATGGGTAGAATGCTCTTGGAGTGCTTGTCTTTTACTGAGATCTATGGTCCACAAGCAGGCTGTGTTAGGGCAAGAGAAAGGGATGAATAAAACAGGATAGCATTAATCTTGGCCTACTTTTTCTAGACTGTTTCCAAAGAACTTGGAACATGTTCTCCAGATACATACTTTTGTTTGTTTGTTTGTTTGTTTGTTTGTTTTGGAGACTGCTGCATTTTAGAATGTATAAGTACTGAAAATCTCATAATATTTAGAATATTATGAATGTTTCTAGGTTTAAATCACTTATATGTGATTGCTTTTTCTCTAGTTTAGGGGGCTTGATTAAAATTAATCCACCTTTTTTAATCTCATTGGAAATGTCTGTAGATGAAACATTTTTGGATACATATTGGCGCTTCTTTTCATTATCAAGTTTTTCAAGGTGTGATCCAGCTTCTTCTGTCAAGTTGCTTCTTAATTTTCTTTTCTCTGTGTTCCCTTTTTCCAGTAGAATATTTTGATACCTATTCTTTGCTCTTTTTTTTTTTGATATTTTTTTTTTAAGTTTAATGTTAACCAAATCAAATTTTGATACTGCAGATACTTCCAAATCTCTGGGATTAAAGAAGGTCAGCTTGCCCCAGCACCTTAATAGGAAAATTACTGATTAAAAGCTAACACAGGACATATATTAGAAATTTAGAAAACACAGGATCTGAATTCCAAACTGCTTGGACTGCTCTGTGAAGACAAGATGAGTTCCAATATTTAACATCCTCTTTTGTCTAAAAAAATTTTAAAAAATTATAATGACAGGAATTTGCTTTATTGAAGGTAGGAGCATCAAAAATAAATTGACATCTATGGTGCCAGCAGATCAAATGTGCATCACCAATGGAAACTCTTGGTATATGCGTCTTTAATAATTTCCCAAGTCAAGGGTCAATGCAGATTTTGAAGCTGTGTACTGAAACTTTGTGTTTGGAACTTTACCAGCCTAATTCTCATTTAAACACTGTCCTTGAAAAGAAGTGCATTTTTCTACTCCACAGAAGCATTAAAAGAATCTTAGTCTAGTAGTTGCAGAATGCACTGTAGTGGGTTGTCCTTGGCTGGCTATCATGTACTTACCAAGCTGCTCTATCACTTCCCTCCTCAACAGGCCAAAGCAAGGAAAATAAGGTGGAAAAGAACTTATAGTCAAGATAAAGGCAGTTTAATAAAGTAAAAGCAGAGGCCATGTATGGAAGAAAGGAGAACATGTATGGAAGAAAGGAGAACCAAATGATTTATTCTCTACTTTTCTTCAGTAGATGATGTCCAGCCACTTCCTGGGATGTAAAGCTTCTGTATATGTAGTGTTTGCTCTGGAAGAAAAATGTTAAAATAATGAATGTGTGTGTGTCTGTCTGTCTGTCCCTGCAACTCCTCCTTCTCTCTCCCCCTCTACTCCTCCCCCTTTTCTCTTAGCTTTTGTTGCAGAGGATGACATCATATGTTAGAGAATACCCCATACCCCTTTGATCAGTTTGGGTCAACTGTCCTGGCTATGTCCCATTCAAAGATCTCACCTATCCCCATCCTAATGGCCTTTTGGTGCTGCACAGTAACCAAAACACTGGTATATTACTAACCTCTTTGTAGCTACAAATGCAAAGCACAGCACCATGAGAGCAGCTATGGGGAAAATTATCTTCATCCCGGCCAGACCAAATACATGCAGAGACAGGAAAATATCTATAGCCTGTTATACGTCCACCCTTTCTGTGAAACTTGCTTAAACTTACTTGATCAAGAAAGGCTGAGTAAACTCTTGGGTCCTGCTTGACAGCTGCTCCATCCTTTGGTCTTCCAATAAAGTTAAAATAGCTGAGAAATTCCTTAATTGTTCAACCTACTGATTATTTTTGACTCTGGGTTTGTAATTTCAAATTTTTAGAGAATGCTGTTCTCTGCTTTTGTCAAGAAAGATGAGAACTGTTGCACTATGCGGTCTTCTTGTTAGCTAACTTAATTTGCAGTTTTCTGTATACTAAAATCGGCAGAAATTACGCAAAGAGGAGACTAGGCTGTCTTGGATTATGGGATATCACTAATTACATTCTCAGGTTAATTTGAGATTCTTACATCTGTAAGATATGATAGAAAAGCTTAATAAGGTTTTATTATTAAATTTCTTGACATGTGAAACTCAAATGCAATAAGAAATATCTTGGCTTAAAGGTTTTAAGGCCTTTAACATCGTAGAGTTGGAGTGGGGCAGTCCTGTCTGCACTTATATCACTGCTTCAATAGATAATCTGATTGCACTGCTGTGAGTAGTGTTCTGATTTTAGCTGGAACTGTGAATGCATCTGAGTTCATACCTGTCTAATTTATCATTTAAATAGCTGCCTGCTGTGCCAAAAGCTGAAGCTGTTCTCTCCTTCAGCAATGTTTCCTGTTCAGAGTAAGAAAAAAAAAATGTGTATGTGTACATGTATTTGATTTTGTGATCCCAATAGTTTTAACTCTTTAAGCAATTATTCATCAAGTCAGACAGTTTTAAATTAGTGGACAGCATTTAGTTACTTAAACAAAGTCATAGAATGTTTTTCAAAATGAGCTAGAGTAGCTTTATAGTTACCCCTGACCTGAATTACCACTACAACTAATGTGCAAACAATAAATTGCTTAAGCCATCTATAGGTCAGAGAGTGGTCCACTTTCATATCAGTTCAAATCCTCTTGCACATATGTATTATAATAATGATGATTATTTAAAAATCTTTAAAATTATTTTGATGGAAAACCAGATAGAGGAAAAGCAATGCAAAAGCTAGCAGCCATTCACCTCATCTATTTCACAAACCCACTTAAAAATAGACATGAATTTGGAAAAATCTTTTCTATCAGAGCTTGTGCTTTGGCTGTATTAGATTACTTTTCAACAGTATAAGGTGCATAAGTGCCTTTTCATCGTATAAAGCAAGCATGCCTGCTGGCAAATGAATCATATTCTAAAAATTGATTGTATCCCAAAAGAGAAAAATGTTATTGAAGATCCAATGGCCTGGGATGATACACCATTGATCATTGTAAGAAATACTTCCAGAAACTGTTTTTAATCTTTCCGCCAGAGCATTAGCAATTATTCTTTAGCCCATGGTGAGTAATGACTTGAGTTTCCCAGTTTCCCAATCGATAAAACATTTACCCTACTGCTACAAATGTGCTCTTTGCTTAGACAAGCAGAATTTTTCTTCCAATTACTCTTTTTTAGTGTGACCTCATAAAATGTTTCTGAACATATTTCAAGGTTTTTTAAAGAAAAGGAACAATAGTTTTCCTGCCATGTACTTCCTACTTTTCTTCTTTCTCTTTTGAGAAATAAGTAATTAAGTTTTATAGGACTTAGTCTCTTGTTGGATTGCATATTGAATGCTTTGCACTACTTCCTTAAAATCTGAAGTAATGGATACAACTAAGCTGCCACTTATGTTTTTAACTAAGAAAAGAAAAATGATAAGATGTTAACTTCCTTATCAAGATACTAACTTAAAAATAATAACATGCTTCCAAAAGTATTTTATATTTCTTACAAAAATGTGAATGCTGCCTTCTCCCCATTCTAATTCTGCATGAACAAAAAATAAAAAATGCATCAATGTCACGGCAAAAAAACCCAACAAGCTGTGGCTAATGAAGAACAATCACAAAGCACAATGTTAACAGGCTAATGAATAACTTTGCAGCAAATCAAATATGTTGGGATATAAAGATAGATGCTTATAAATGTTTTTTGATAATTAGAAAGTTAATGTTCATCTGTTCTCCAGAGATTGCATATTATCTCTCATTGTATGAAACATGGACATGCATCTAATATAAAGGGTTCATAGCAATTATTTCATATTTTATATGACCTCTGATTCAAGCAAGGTATATTTTACTACACTTAGTTAAAGCTTCAACACTCACATTTATATAGTGAAGTTTGAGATCTTAAAAGCAGCTAGTTACTTATGTGCTTCAGTGCATTTAATAGAGAGACAAAATCTCCCAGCATAAACTTTCCTGTGACCAGGGAGGTAAATAAAATAAAGTACTTTTAATCCAGACTCTGCATACTTTTGGAGTTGTATTTGTTCTTGACAGGAGTGAATAGCAAGAGGAGACTTAAGGAAAGAGGTGGAAGATGAAACAGGTTGTAAAGGTGCATTAGGAATTCAAAATACTAATTCAAATACTTTGCTATGGTGGGACAGAAGACTTTATGGAATTCACAGATTTAAATCATCTGGAGATTCACCCCAAGAAATTATGGATTGTCATGCTCCTTGCGGAAAAAATAGACTACTGATTTATATTTTCACATATAGGGTTGGCAAAATATAGCAAACACTTAATAAAAAAAGTGAGTCAGAAGGAAAGTCTGGGGTAAAGTGACATTTGAGAGTAGGAAAGATGAACTGGAGCTCAAAACATCTCTTTCTCACCACTCTTAACTTTTCCTGTGACAAACAGGAGAGGATGATATAAAATAGTATAGAAACCATACCTGGCTGCTGGAAACCAGACAACCAACCACTTCAAAAGCATCTCTTCTCTAAATTACCTATACTGCATTAGGGATTCAAAGATACAAAACTATGTGAGGAAGCAGGAACTAAATTTATTTACACAAATGGGGTTATATGAAGTTTTTGTCAGTCTACTGACACTGATACTGTTTTTATTAACACTGAAGATAAAGAACTGATACTTTCCACTACAGAACTAATGTATTTTGTTAGAACAAGTAATAAAATATTACTTGTAATATTTTAAATAATAAAATATAGAATATGTGACTAAAAATATTAACAGTTTTAACCATTGTTAACAGAAATATCATATAGAAAATTGCACATCTTTTAAATTCTCTTCTGTGCTCACCATTTGATTCCATGGCACAGATTAACTTCATATGTTTTGTACTAACATAATAAGAAGTAATCTGACCAAGCTCCACAGCAGCAGGGTGCAAGGATTAAAGACAATATAAAGTTAGGTTGTTTTACTAGCTTGTACAGTAGAACTGGGTACTTATCCCTGGTTGAGCCCAGGGACTGAGAGAAGTTAGAAAATTATTGCTCACCCCAGCCATACTCCTTGTGCTTTGACCAGTTTTGGGGCAGATTCACACTTTGCATACCTGCTCCTTTGATCAAAATACTGTATACAGTTCTAAACACATTTACTCTGGTCATCTCTTTACCTACCTTGCTGAATTTCAGACTCTAAGATCCTAAACTGTGACTCTGAAACTGATATGACATGCATCTATTTTTAAAATACTACGCCCGAAGACACTAATATTTTCACAGCCAGAATGCTAATCTGCTTTTACAACCATTCTAGCAGAGGAATTTTGCTTATTGGATTTATTCTGGAGATTACTGTGATGCAGTTAGGGTCCTGTGGAATGATACAAGGTTTTTTAACTCTTCTGTGCTGCTCTTCTGTACCCATCAATTGCTATATAGGTACAAATGAAACTGAAGGTCCCGGTCTGAGTGAGATATTATTTTAACTGAAATAACTGGTCAAATTTTGTTTCTATTTTTTTTTTCCCCCAAGACAAGAATCAGACCAAAGTAAAGGCAGTCTTTCAATTACAGAGGAGAATCTTTATTTCTATTTCCTTTGTACTTGGCACTGTACCAATATCATTATTTATATTTACATCATGTGGAGTCATTTAGCTCAAGCTGGAGGATGTGATATTATTTAAAATTTGTATATTCAAAATCCAGAGGAATCTTATATTTAACACTGATTACTTTCCTTGGCAAATAAATCATACAAGTGGGAAGTGTCTCCTGGTAGACCTCTGTCAAATGTTGTTTTATGAAGGTCCTTCACTTCCACTTGTATTGACTCAGATTACATAATAGTAAAAAATATGTGTCAGCACTCTTCTCTTGCCTTTTTGCCTTGAGGAATGAAAGTAGTCTTAGTAAGTCTCAAAGGATCTTCAGGATGATGGGAATGCACTGAGCCACCTGTTCCCTAGGGAACAAACAGAGACTATTGGAAGGGACCCATACTTTTCTGTTCAGCCAGAAGATAATCTGAACTCTGAAGTCCTTGTTCTTCAAAAGTGAGAGATTACTGGGCTTTCTCCTTAGTTGTTGTGGTTTTTTTTTTTTGTTTGTTTGTTTTTTTTTAGGAAGATGAATGTGAAGACGTGATTTAAAATTTTTCACAGAGGTGGAAATGAACAACTCAAACCAGAGAGCCTAAGAAAAATATGTCCAATCTAAATTATTGTATTCCTCTAATGACAGTTTATAAAGCAAATCATCTGCTTAGAAAGGTAAAATAATCTCTTTTCATGGAAGAGTATCTTGCTACAAGTGATAAGTAAAGTTGGGATATTTTATTCTGATTTGTGAAATACAGTTCTGCCCTTCCTTTGCTTTTTGCTGCTGTGATAATAGCCTTGGTTAGGCTAAGGTTTGGATCTTAGACTTTGGCAACTATGGTAACTAACTGGAAACATTCCATTTAAAACTATGTCATTAGGTGCAGCAAGATGCAGCTGCTGGGCTTCCTAGTCATAGAATCATAGAATGGCTTGGATTGGAAAGGACCTTAAGATCATCAAGTTCCAACCCCTCTGCCATGGGCAGGGACACCAAGCACTAAACCATATCACCCAAGGCTCTGTCCAATCTGGCCTTGAACACTGCAGGGATGGAGCTTTTAACACTTCTTTGTGCAACCTATTCCAGTGCCTAGTCATGTCAATACCCATGTCTCTCAATACTCAGAAGCAGAGCTATCATTGGCAGGCCTGCAAAGCCTGACTCAGTAACACCTTTTCATTTCAGTCTCATTTATAAGCCTTTTCCTTGCATTTTGCTCAAAACTTTCAGCTTTCTACTTCTGTAAATTTAGTTTTGGCTAGAGCAAGGAGCATCAGTAGATAGCTGGAACCCAAATGATGTAGAAAAGTCTAAACAGTGGCCTTTAGATGGCAGTATGTACCTGTTGAATAGGAATTCTTACGCCACAGGGTAAATCTGTAAAGCACAAAAAAATTTCTAAGGTGGAGCCGAAAGAAGGTTATGTTATCGAACTAAAATGGAGGTCCCACCTGAGATCCCACCTAATTAGGATCTCATTGTTGGCTGGCGGTATCTGAATAAAATTTAGTAAACAAACAGAAGGAAATTATGAAATTGGTGCACTTATTTTTTAAGTTTGAAGAACGCATATTGTAACTTTTGATTTGCATTTACCAGAGCAAATCTAGATTGACAGTTGCCTGTGACACTTTTTAACCTCATTCATGCAAATATGCTGCAAAGAGGTCAAGGAAGTTATGTGATAGTTGCATGTGACAACCACATATCAGATGGCAAATTCCGCCTCTGCATAGACAAACAGGGCCATCAAGGAGGGAGATACATACATGTACATAAAACTTGAGATTATCATGTGAATTTATCAACAAAACAGTAGTCTAATATGTGGCCTCTTTGTGCTTTTGGGGAGGATGGGAAGAAGAACTAATTTTTTAAATTGTCTTCAGAGAGTCATTGTGCCTGTCACTTTTACTATACACTGTATTTGTATTATACATAAACATACATCATTTTTTGTCTTGCAATTATATTCCATTCATATTGCAAAGGCATTCAGTTTTCTGAACAGCTGAGGTTTTTTTGCATTCAATGTCATTACCAAGGGACAGAATAGAGGTGAAATTTACACAGATATAAAATAACTCAGTAAAATTTACTTCATATTTCATGTGAGACAAATACATTTTGCTTAGAGAGTTTCTATTAAACCTTTGGGGTAATCTTTGTGTACTTGGGAGGAGGCACTTAGGAGATCAGCGTTCTCATATGTCTGTAAAAGAAAATTATTAGATATTTAGAATTCTATTTGAAATGTACTATTTTTAAGAGTGAAGCTTAAAAAATGTAGACATTATTGTGGTTTAAACACAGCTGGCAACTGATGCCATGAAGCCACTTGCTCACCACCCCCATCCTCCCCATCACCAGCTGAAACCAGGACAAATATATTATGTATTTTCAACATGAAAAAGTATAGATTCTTCAGGTTAAAGTGTGAATTTATTTCTAAAGAATCTCTGGAATACATATGCCCTAGATAGGAATTTCTAGTCCTGCCTATCAAAGTATACTCTAAGGATTACAGATGTTTCCGAAGGTAATATTTTAGTTTAAATCGATGACAAATAAATGATTATCCATGGTTGCACAGACATTTATCAAGAGTCCATGGGTAATCTTAAAACTCACCAACAACTGCCAGATAACTTCAACAATACAGGCTTATGTGACTCTGTTTTCTCTCTGAACTTCATCTTTAAATACAAGACACTAATTTTGCCTACAAACATTTCATGCCTTATGTCCTGTAGCTCTGATGATCTAAGGATTAAGAATACCATGTAAGATACGTACAAACTAGCTTGCATGAGCCATCCAGTGTCAATTTTTATGCAATCATATTATTCAACTCAAGAAAGTGTGTTGGTAAATGCATTTACTTGAAAATTAGTGGGACTTTCTACAGACACAAAATATTTTCTATTCCTGTTTTTATTCATGTGAATAACAAAATTCTTATTGGTTTCAGTGGTGAAGGATTAATCATCAAACTGCTTAGGAATTTATCTCACTCCTATAGACATTATCGAAAATAGCTTCACTGATTTTGGGGAAGTCTGATGTGTCCTCAGGAATTTGTAGAATTAGGCTATTTATTTGGATTTGTTCACAATAATGAATTTAAAAAGGAAATATGAGGAAATGTCTGTTTGAAACACCAGGGGCCTGCAATGAGACCTAAGGCAGACTAGAATATCCAGCCTTTTAATCTTTACAGTATATGACTTTATCTCTCCCTAGTCTTCTCTTGTCTGACTGCTTCAGGTACTTATCTATTATGTAGTTCTTTGGGAGTGGAATCTCTTTATGTGTTTTTATAGGGACTACCATCTTAGCTAACTTTCCCTTGTTTGTGAAGAAGCAATATTAATTATGATGCACCTGCACATACAGCAACTTATAGAAGAGCTGAAAATCGTAGAAGGCACGTATCTGTTCTAATAGGAGTAGATGAGTGAGAATAAATACGTGTGTTAATTTTTCTAGCATTATGCCTGAATTTAGGACTTCTTAATGTCCTGCTACACTGCAGGTAAAATTAAATAATCATGAACGCATCTGGTCTAAAAGACATACCTTCCCAGTTTATTTAGCATATTTCTACAGAATTGTATTATACAGCGACAAAAACTCCAGGGTAGTCTATGCTTACTCTGAATCCATTCTTCCAGTGCAAGTAATGCTTCTTGTGAAAAACTGTGTTTAGCTCTTGTCAATATCTTTCTGCAAAGGTTAAAGTTTGTGGTATGGTTTTTTTTTTTGGTTGTTGGGTTATTGGTTGGTTGGTTAGTTGGTTGGTTTTAATGATGAAGTATTATTATGATTGGCCTAATAGGACCTAATTTGATGTAGAAACAGTATGTGTGATTATTGCTTCCTCTTGACCAAATCTGAAATTTTACCTTTCACTAGCTGTCTCCTCTCAGAGTAAATACAAAATTGTAAGCTTTATTTGATTTTTTTGATACAGTGTTTAATATTTCTCAGTAATGAGGTACACTGTAAAAATTTAGACTAATTTATCATAAAAATAATTCAAAAACTCCAACCCCCCTAGCATCCAAACATCAACATGTTGCTGACTCATCTTCAGCTACACCTGTGTGCGTACTATATTTTTGTATAAGACTGCACAACAGCATTTGAAAACAGAACTCTTATAAATCTTCCTGATTTTTGGCTGAGAAGAAAGTAAAAATGAAAAAAGGCTCCACAGAGTGGTCTGAAATCTAGAATGGGGTCTGATTTTGCTATTCTAGTAAGAACTATATGGTAACTAATTATTAGAATTTGTAGCCATTTGTCTTTTCTTATTCTTGTGATACTGCTCACATGTGTCATGAAATTAAATATCTGTCTTTGCTCATTGCCATGCAAACACACCCTTTTGGCTTAGAGACACACAATGCTTGAAGAAGGTCTGTAAAAAAAAGAAAAGTGTGTAATTTGTATGCAACTATTCTGCTACCTTTCATTTGTGGTGATTATTCCTCATGGAGTGGCTCCTGTTTAGCTAAGAATCCAGACAGAAACAAATACAACAAAGGGAACTAGAGTGAGTAGGCAATTAGCTATAATTTACTGGCAGCTAGTGCAGTATTAGCTCTCAATCTTTAGGGTTTTTTTCAGTGCGTGATCCAAGTGGTAGCTGGAGAGCCGAATTGGTACCCAAGATGATTCCACCTGGACTGCTGTGGTTCCAGAAAATCATGATTAACACCTCTCACCGTGGTTATATGCCATGTTGCACAGTGCTGTTGCTGCCACTGTATTAGCTAGGCAGAAGAGCAAGGCAGGCTATGCTGGTGGGAGGAATATTTCTTTTGCCATGCCTATACACTTCAGCACAGAGGAGCTCCATATAGCCTCTGAGGGAGAAAATCTCCAAAACACTGGTGATTGAAGATTTGTTTTCCAGATATATCCTGATCTAAGAATGAACATGCCCAGACTCGTGCTTTATCTAACGTCTTTACATTAATGTTATTGAAAATGAGAAAATGCTTTAAAAATAGACGTGTTGTAAAAATGAAGATCTTATATTAAATGTGTTAAATGATGCTACAGAAATGTAATAGTGAACTCAAAATTTGCGTTACAGAATCTTTGGGGGAATCAGAAGCAATTAAAGGCATGTTTAAAATACATCTGTGGATTTCTTGTCAGGCATGGTGCCTCTCTCCTAATATAAATTATAGTAGTTCTGACTCCTACAACAACCATCACAGATAAACAAAAATCTTCTTTGGAGTGAGGAATTCAGTCGCCAATAGTTCAGACCTCAAAAGAAAATTAATCCTTTTTAAAAGGGCAAACTTCCTTTATGTGGATTTCACCACATCCTTTAAGGACAGCCCTAGACTATACAACTGTCCATATGCTTATATCTGGACATCATAACTTTTATTAAAGTCTGTCATGGGTTCAGCAGCAGCAGTCATTTTTCTCCCTCTTGGTAGCTGGTGCAGCACTGTGTTTTCGATTTTGGGCCTGGGAGCAGCGCTGATAACACCAGTGTTTTCAGTTACTGCTTGGCAATGTTTTGGTTTGATCAAGGACTTTCTGAGCCTCATGCTATGCCAGGGAGGAGGGGAAGCCGGGAGGAGGGGAAGCCGGGAGGAAGCAGAGACAGGACACCTGACCCAAACTGACCAAAGAGGTTATTCCATACCTCAGCACGTCATGTGCAGGATGTGAAATCGGAGGGCAGAGACCCGGAAGGCTGTGGTGGTGATGGTGGACTGGGGGTGCATGGCATGGTCAGGTTTTGGTACTAGGGGGTTCGCTGCTGGGGGCTGCACTGGCTGGGTCGGGCTTGGTGAGCAGTTGTATTCTCTTTCTTTGTATTTCTCTTGTATTATTATTGGTGGTAGCAGTAGTGATTTGTGTTATACCTTAGTTACTAAACTGTTCTTATCTCAACCTGTGCGAGTTGAATTCTTTTGATTCTCCTCCCCATCCCCCCGGGACTGGGGGTAGAAAGAGGGGGAGTGAGTGAGTGAGTGAGTAAAACAGCGTGGGTGGGGGGCTTAAACCATGACAAAGTCCTACTGAGTTGCAGTATTCTCTTGTCTTTAATGGTTATAACCTTCTGACCTAAATTAATCAGCATCTGAAGCAAGTGGTATTTTGGAAAACAAAATTTGAGTGATCTTAACATGTTCCCTTGCACTCTAACAGCAAAGTAATTTGTGCTGAGTGCTTCACACAAGGTGAAAAGTGAGCTCAATTCACACCAAATTGAAATAGATATGTTTTCTGTTGATTTCTTGTTTTTCTAGGCATTTATATTAAAGTTTATAGAACTTGTGCCTCTGTACAATAAATTACTTTGATGAATGGTCTTACAACAGGCTCAAACATTTTTTGTTTACAAAGTATTTGTGAGTAGAAGATAGAGGTGCTAAACTTGTAATGTGTTCCAAGAAGTAAGGTCAATGGGAACACAACCTCTCTATCACCATATAATAATTTGAAAAACTTCCTGGTGATTCACTCCAAAAAAAGGCAAGAAGACAGCTACAAACTGCATGAAAATAGATGTAGCTGAGGTGAAGAGCATGTAGGTGTTTGTAAAAGATAATATCTAAAAAACTTGTTCTTTCTGCCATCATTGTACTGTATTTACACAGAAACTATTCAGGTGCATGTGTTTTCAAAGAAGTTTCAATTTCCTGGCAGATTTTTTACAAATCCTTCCTAACAGCTGTAGATGGAAATCCGGCTACTCTTGCGATGAATGACCTTCAGTGGTTGAATCCCAGAGAGTAAACAAACATTTACCCTACAGAGGAATCCCTACTGTGAATATAATATTAACATTACTGTACATTACACTCCTAAGCTAATTTATTAGAAACTAACCCTATTTCTGCACATCAATTATAATTTCTTGAAAACCAAATAATTTTCCTCAGTAAGCCAATCCTGCTAACGCTTCAAAAAGTAAAACCTGATATTTTCAATAATGAAGATTATATTATGTAGAGGTGTAGTGGTCTAGCTGGTAACTCAGAACCATGCAGCTGCTCACTCACTCCCCCACTTTTTTATCCCCCCCTCCTGGAGGGATGGGAAGAGAATCGAAAGAATGCAATTCCCATGGGTTGAGATAAGAGCAGTCCAGTAACTAAGGTATAACACAAACCACTACTGCTGCTACCACCAATAATAATAATGATAAGGGAAATAACAAGGGAAGAGAATGCAACCGCTCACCACCCGCCAACTGATACCAAGCCCAACCCAAGTATTGATCTAACTCTTCCGGGTAACTGCCCCCAGTTTACATAGTGGGCATGATGTGCTGTGGTGTGGAATACCTCTTTGGCGAGTTTGGGTCAGGTGTCCTGTCTCTGCTTCCTTCCAGTTTCCCCTCTTCTGTGGCAGAGCATGAAACTCAGAAAGCCGTTGATTGGAGTAATCACTACTTAGCAACAACTAAAAGCATCAGTGTTATCAGTGCTGTCCCGAGGCTGAAAGTCAAACCCACAGCACTGTGCCAGCTACTAAGAAGGAGAAAAATGACTGCTCCTGCTGAACCCAGAACAAGAGGTTGACAATATAAAACTTTTGGGTTTATGTGCAAATTTTGTTTAGACGGTGTTTGTTTTATATTTCAGAGCATTAGTTTCCAAAAAAAATCTCCATGTCTTAGCTGCATAAGCAATATTTTTAAACATAGCTCCTACACCAGAGTATACATTAAATATTTGTTCAGCTGATTAAAACAGTTCTACATTTATTTAATGTTTGAACAGTAAACAGTTTGCTGAAGACTGAAATGTCTTCGTACACATACACATGCATGCACTCAGGTCTCATTAGAAGAGCTTCTGTTGTGATTATACTTTACTTAGGTGATACCAGGCATTATAGACCCTCAGATGAACCTTCTTTTTATAAGTTATTCAACATCAATACTTACTGTTAGTAGATGGCCCTGGCAGTGCAGGCAGCAGAGGCGATAGGAGGGCCTTTGGGAAGGATAACACAGGTCTGGTTTCATATCAGTGGAAGCAGTTATTGAGCATGTAAAGGAAAGGAGTCTCATGTCTTAATAACGTTTCAAATGTAGTTCAGCTCTAACAGTCATGTCCTTCACACTGTACTCTTAGTACGTAGTGTTTAAACAAGAAAGAAACTGAAAAAACAGCTTGGTCATTTGTACGAATACTAAGTCTGGGCTTGATAGTGGTTGTACACAGAGATTAACAGTTTTGGAGCAGAATGGTTCCTCTCACAGGCATCTTTGCTGAAGTGATAAAGCAGAACAGAAGAAGAGCTTTCTGTCTTGTTCGATTTGCCGAGAAAAGTTTAAACTGCAATTCCAGTCTGAAAAATATAGCATTATAAAAGACATTTCCAAGAGGTACAGCACTTGCTTTGAAATCCTTTCTGAACCAAGCATACACAGCACGAAAATACAGAATAGATTATTTTTTCCCCCTGCTTCTAGCTTGTGCAACCACTTCATCCTTGGAGAGTAGGACCAGTTCTTTCATCTTATTCATTGCTAGAAGTAATAAAACTTCTGCAGGTCATATTAGATACAGTCCTTGAATACTGTGTTATTGATACCTACCCAGCTCCACAGCTTTTAGTGGGTTGCATAGTTATAAGCAACTGGAACAAGTTCAATGATTTCCTGGTGCCACACAATGCACCAGCATTCCATGTTCTTGAATACAGACCAGCTTTCTCACTTCTGGCCATATTGGCTTTCTGTTGGTGGATCTAAAAAGAGTGGAAAGCCATAAAACTTCACTTTAGTCACTTAAATTAGCAAGTTATGACTTTAACAGCACGAAGAATACTCTGCATCCTTAAATACATAGCATTGTTCAGAGAAAAACTTCACTGACATTGCAAAGGAGAGACTTCAGTCTTACATTGCAGATTTCATTTCTGGAGTTTAGAGCTATTCAGTTAATTCACATCTGCTGAAGAGTGAGGAAACCCTTATTACTTGATTTTTTTTGGAAGTAAGAAACGCAGAACAGGATGGAAAAACAGGACCTGGGCAATATCCTTAGGTTGCTCAAGTTTAGTCACATGCATACAAGTGAAAAAAAACTGAGACCAGAACTACCTGCAAAACAATAAACATGCCTTTAGCAGTTGAAAGTAGAGCAACATATTACTTCTGCTTTTCAGTGCACTGGAGGAGAAAAAGATATTCATTCCCTACCCCAAAATTAATGTAAAAGTTGAACATAATTTCCTGTTAATAAATCAGTGATTTCTTTATCATTGATTTATTTTAAAATAGGGCTATACGTCACTGTGGCACTGACAGGTATATTAAGTTAACAATTCCGTAATTCTAAAAATTATAGAACACCTTATAACTTATTTGAGATCTAATCACATTGAAGCTTTTTTTTCTATTATTCCCAGTACCAGAAAGAGATAGCTATATTGAATCATAGAATCATAGAATCATGGAAATGTTAGGGTTGGAAAGAACCTTAAGATCATCTAGCTCCAACCCCCTTGCCATGGGCAGGAACACCTCACACTAAACCATGCTACCCAAGGCTATGTCCAACCCAGTCTTGAACACCACAAATGATGGAGCATTCGCAACTTCCCTGGGCAACCCATTCCACTGTCTCACCACCCTCACAGGAAAGAATTTCTTCCTCATACCCAATCTAAACTTCCCCTGTTCAAGTTTGAGCCCATTACCTCTTGTCCTACCGCTACAGTCCCTCATGAAGAGTCCTTCCCCAACATCCCTATAGGCCCCCTTCAGATACTGGAAGGTTGATATGAGGTCTCCATGCAGCCTTCTCTTCTCCAGGCTCAACAGTCCCAACTTTCTCAGCCTATCTTCATACAGGAGGTGCTCCAGTCCCCTGATCATCCTCGTGGCCCTCCTCTGGACTTGTTCCAACAACAGTTCCATGTGCTTTTTATGTTGAGGACACCTGAACTGCACACAATACTCCAAGTGAGGTCTCATGAGAGCAGAGGGGCAGGATCACCTCCCTCCACCTGCTGGTCACGC
The DNA here is from genome assembly GCA_017639245.1 of Myiopsitta monachus. Classification (NCBI taxonomy): domain Eukaryota; kingdom Metazoa; phylum Chordata; class Aves; order Psittaciformes; family Psittacidae; genus Myiopsitta; species Myiopsitta monachus. Next base: position 42,003,356 of record CM029941.1, on the reverse strand, counting down.
TCCTCTTGATGCAGCCCAGGATACGGTTTGCTTTCTGGGCTGCAAGCGCACACTGCCGGCTCATGTTCATTTCTCCCTGACCAACACCCCCAAGTCCTTCTGCGCAGAGCTGCTTTGAATCTCTTCTCTGCCCACCCTGTAGCTGTGCCTGCGATTGCTCCGACCCAGCTGTAGGACCTTGCACTTGGCATGGTTAAACTTCATCAGGTTGGCATCAGCCCGTCTCACAAGCGTGTCAAGGTCCCTCTGGATGGCATTCCTTCCCTCCAGCGTATCAACCGAACCACACAGCCTGGTGTCATGGGCAAACTTGCTGAGGGCATACTCAATCCCACTGTCCATGTCACCGACAAAGATGTTGAACAAGACGGGTCCCAACAGCAATCCCTGAGGGACACCACTCCTTACTGGTCTTCAGCTGGACATTGAGCCATTGAGCACTACTCTTTGTGTGCGGCCAACCAGCCAGTTTTTTATCCACTGAGTGGTTCATATTTCATCTCTTCATGTCCTTACGCAAAATGGCACTTTGCCTGAAATACAACTTCAAGAAAAGAAAGAAGAAGGAAGAGGAGGAGGAGGAGGAGATGTGCTAGCTGTCAGGGCCGCACAGTGTGCAGGAGCTGGGGCAATCAGAGGAACAGCAGAGTCAGAAAAGGAGAGTCATTTCTAGCATGCCACTTCAATGTACATCAGTCTGAAAGGACAGAAAATAGTGGGAAGGAGGCAGACTGAATTTTTGGGCCTGCTGGGGTGATTCAACAAGGCTTGTTTGGCAGTATTGTCTAAAGAGACAGCTTTATTTATTTGCTTCACACATACCATTATCACCAGCAAAATCACACCAGTTCCCTACTCATAGATCTCACATGTGTCATTCCATCTACCTTCAGCCTCTCCCTACATTCGATATTCTTTTTTTTCACTCTCTTCTTGATTTACACCATAGGAAAATGCTCAACACCTGAAGCTGACCATTTTGGTTGCCTCAAACCGAAGGTTTGGTTCCCCAAATTACGGTACTATATTTTGCCCTCCCAGTGTAGATTTAGCTCTCTGCCATTTAGTGAGCCATTTAGTAAGGTCTTTTCCCAGAAGACCTAAAAAACCCAACCAACCAACCTAACATCAGTCATGTATGTTATGCATAAATCCTGAAGACTTGGGGTAGTGGGAGGGAAAGATAAAACTAGAACTGCTTAGGTCTCCTATACTCTGCATAATAGCTCAAACTAGGATATGAGTGACCTTTATGGTGTAGCTTAGGTAATATTCTCACTGAAATGAAAAGCCTCTGAACTACACATTCTCACACCTTCTCAGTCTGAGAAGCAAAACCATGGAAGCTTAAAACTAGAATGTTTCTGTACCAAAATTGAATCACAACACTTAAAAAGGAATTCTAAAATATGCTAAGTATCTATATTTTACCAAGTAGCTAAATTTATGAACAATATTCAGTAAATTACTATGTGCCTGTCAACATTTCTTGCATTCCCAAGTTTTTCCGTGAGAGGAAACTTCACACTGCTGCTGCCGTGTGAAGTCACAAGGCCTCTCCTTTTGGAAGGGTATTAGCTCTTATCCTGTCCTTGTCAGAGACAGTCTCAGGCAAAGATCGCCTATATACCCATTCACGTATTCTACCTTTCAGCCAGGACCTGTGAAAATGATGCCTTCTCCTCTCCAATATCACTCCTTCCCAGATCCTCTCCATAAGTTTTCCCCAAATAAAAGCATCATCTGCATAAATAACTCTCCAAGACTAACATCAATTACTTCAATATTAGTAAAATTCCTAGTCTTAAAACTCAAAAAACTACAAACAAAAACCCAAGCCCCACAGGGCCTTCCTAATGAGGTGGTAAAGACAGTCACTCATTTACTTCACTTTGTTAGTAGACCCTTCACAATCCTAGCAATGCAGTCAGCATAGAATAGTATGTGGCATTAACAACAGCTTCCAAAGAGCACCTGTCTCTGATTCTGTCATTTTCCATATTCAGTTAACTTTGGTCCAAACACAAACAAAAGTGTTGATTTGACAATGAAAAGCTGAAAAGCTGCTTATCAAAAGATTACCTGGTCTACATAGCTGTTTTTTCTAACCATTAAAAGAGACAATAAACATCCTGCATTCTATGACTTAGTATGATTCTCATCTTTCTTGAGTACAGCAGTGCTGAAATCTCTATATCCCCTACAAGATATATTCAGCCACTTGCATCGTTGCCCTATGAGATCAATGCTTGCATCTTTCCAACTCAGCAACATTACTATTTTCCGCAATTGCATTACGTCTTTCTCATGCGCTCTTCAACTTCTAATTTTACCTTTTTGTTAAAATAATCTCAACATAGTAAGCTCTAGATTTCTTCCCTTTTACTTATCCATGGCTTTACTTTTAAAAGTAACATTTTATTCTGGCAAAACTAGCTTCTTCTTGTTACCTTTCACCATAACTTTCTTCTTCAAAGAAGCCTATTGCTAGAAAGAATTATTCATCTGAACCCTGTCATTCTCTTTGTACTTCTAAGACAGACTTCTTTAGCACTGAAGCACATTAGTAATAGCATAACTTACTCTACAATCTTCCTCCATATTCCCAGGACTGTCTTGACTTCCAGTGGTTATCACAGAGCATGCCAAGTACAGATTTAGCTTGACTTTGAGATTCAAATGTTTTATTGCTTTGGATCTCCTGCAGCCACAGGCTTCCAGCAAAGCACATTCCACACAAAGTTAATCAGGCTGGGCTGACTCATGGGGTGACTGGAAAACTCAAAGGCTTGGCTCTGACTATTACAGCAGTCTCTCTTTGAGTTTTTGTGCCTGACCAGATAGCAAATCTGAATAGAATTAGAATATATATATAAAAATAAAAATATATTAAAAGAATATAAATTCAGTTAGTTTCTCCCAAACTGGGGTCAGGCTGTTTACCCAATCAAAATCTCTTATCAAATTTCTGAATACAAGTGCAAACCATCTTCTCATAAATTTGCTGCAGGAAGTGCTGCTTTATTCAGATTCTTCTAAGGATCTCATAGTTGCATTTTTTTAACTAGTTGGCTTAAGTTTTTGTTCATCAAGCATATCAAGACGTGACATTGTAAGTGTCATGGGTTCGGATTTTTTTTCCTAGTCTCATGCTATGCCAGGAGACAGGGCGCCTGACCCGGGCTGACCAATGAGGTTATTCCATGCCACAGCACGTCATACCCAGGATGTGAAATACGGGGGGCCAGTTCTAAAACAATTATTTAAGACAGAATTAAAACCACTCCTTTTGAGCCAATAAGGACCTTACCATATTAACAGTTTTCCAAGTGGGTTCTGCATCTGACAGAAAATAGAAATCTCTTTACAAGTCATCCCCAGACAAGCCAGTCGAAAGTTAAATTAAGGCTTAGTAACTATTCTGACCCAATAAAACATTTGGTTCAGAAATGCAAGTGCAGTAATATTTTTCTTTAATATTATCCACTTACCATAAGTAGAAAGACTAATTTTTGCAAGGGTCTTTATAAATCTTCATGTACCAGAAGAAAATGAAGGATTTATTCTACTCCACCTTTTAATTTTACTCACCAATCTGTGAATTATTCTTACAGTTGGCATTTCAAATGTATGACTAAAGTTTATCACTCAAAGCCTTATGCAAGAACTAAATTACACTAATGAATTGACTATGAATTTGAAGCTTAACATAAGGCCAAATATTTTCTGGCTTTCATTTCTGTATCTCAGCAAACTTCTTAATTTTCTCCCTACTTATCCATTACTACTAAATTGTCTTGCTTTTATTGCAGAAAATTGTAGCAAATATTGTCTTCCCTTAGGCTTATACTGAATGAAGCAGAAATCAGGGTGCCTGCAGTGAGACTGGCAAGGTATGAAGCCCATTCTTCACTAATTTTACTGAACTGAAAGAGCAAGTGGAAGATAACATACAATCCCTCCTTTTCAATTTTATTAAGCAGTTGGTGAATTATTCGTGTAGTTGGCTTATCAAAAGTATTAATAGATTTTTTCACTTTGAGGCTTACACAAATTTGAACTAAATTAATGAAGCAACTACGTATCTGCTGATATGTAAAAGGATGCCAAATATATCCCAGCTTCAGATTTTATTTGTTTCAATGGTGAGGGTGGTGAATTTTTTTGTTTGAATTTTTTATGGGAAGAAGGAATATAAATTTGCATGCAACTTAATCTTGTTCTTACTCAAGTGTGATTCTAATGCCTGACAGCAACACTATGATTAAAGGCCCACATTTTTCTCTTGAAAAGAGGGCAGGATGTTATATCTATGAAAGCTAAAACTGCTATTCGAGATCTGTTTCTTGGAGCTACTTTTTTTCCCATGGATTGATGCAAATGAATTTTGCCCACCTGCAAGCCATAGGCAAGTAATTTTTGCAGTGTTCTTCATCAAGGCAAAGATGATATTTTGCACACATTACATTGTTAACTTTTCATTGTTTCATTTTCATTGTTGCGATTCAGAAGGCAAAGAGGTAATTTAAGGTGATAGGCAGGCAGGCAGGCAGACAGACAGACAGATAGATGATAGATTGATTGATTGATTGATAGATAGATAGATAGATAGATAGATAGATAGATAGATATGGAGGGGGGAATTCTCTGCTTTTATGTTAAGTTCCCATAAAGTTAGCAATCTGGACTCTTATGCTGTTTACAATGAGGCATTTAAAACAACATATTACTATATCAGGAACAGATAATGACCAAATAGTTCCGCAGTCACACCTACCATTTATTATTCCATGTCTTTCCAAAATGATACAAAATGCTGTTAACTCAGAAAAGGAACTGCTCACAGTCTTTTCCTATTTTTTTTACTCCACTAAAATGACTGTGTGCATATGCCTACTCTGCACTAACCACCATAAATAAAATATTTGAAACAGTGCTCTCAAATAACATTGGTTATTCTGGTGCTTCAGAATGAAGAACCAATCATTGTTAGGTATCTCTGAATGCCTGCAAATGACAGGCAACTCATTCCAGGTTGTAGGTCTAAACTAGTAAAAAGACAGGGGGTGATTGTCGTGGCATAGTTAATTATGATTTAAGGATACATGACATGGTATTAAATGATTTGCCATTCACCAGTTTCTAAATATAGATTATAGTGGGTTTACATTCACAGTCAAGTAGGAATTAGACTATTCCAAGGCTCTTGGCAAGCACCACAAGTAAAAATAAGCAGAGGCACTGAGCGCTGGTACAGTGACTCACAATACATTACATTAGATCAAATATGGATATATTGAATCCAGAGAAAGAGCGCAAGTGGAAACTATCAATGATAAATTCTTCTGCCGTGCTGTCTATTTGTTCTACATTTAAAAAATTTTTCAATAGCACCCAGTGATGCGCATTCATTGCATTCTAGCCTTGATCCACAGGCCTGCTTGTATCTTCCAGAGCTTTTTGAAGAATCATTTGGAGTTTGGGTTGGAACAAGTCTTAAAGATCATCTAGATCCAACCTGCCCACAGTGGGTGGGGACACAACTTGTCACTCATCTCCACTTGGACATTGAGCTATTGAGTGTGTAATTTTCTGAATGCAACCATCTAGCCAATTCCTTATTCATTGTGCGTTGCACCCATCACATTCATGTCTCTCAATTAGAGCCAAGGATGTCATGTGGGACAATGTCAAATGCTCTGTACAAGTTCATGCAATGAATAAAAATTAACTTCATGAAAACCTTTTTTTTTTTTTTAATTTCATATCAGAAAGAGTAATAAAGAGATAAAACCTCATGACACCAGCATACATCTGCCGAAATAGCAGCCATTGTTTACTTCAGGCAGACTGTCTTCCTTCGGTATGTGACAGAGAAGCATCTAGGAATTTTTACTACAGCAGTGTATGATGTTTTAGAAGCTGGAAATTGCTGGCCCAGAAAAAGTGAATTAGGCTGTATTAGCAACACCACAGCCGGCATGTTAATGGAAGTGACTGTTGCCCCCTCCTCAATAGTTGTGAGACTACACATGAGCACTGTGCTCAGTTTTGGGCTCCCCAGCACAAGACAAGCATGGATACCCAGAAGCAAGTCCACTTACCGAGGGATTAGGTGGTTGAAACAAGAGAAAAGACTCAGAGTGTGAAGAGGAGGCTCAGAAAAAAAGCCTGATAGCTGTCTGCAACTGCCTAATCAGAGCACAAGATTTTAATAGAAGATGCATATGCGCAAAATAAAAGCCAGTAGTCAGAAGTATGAAAGTAGTACATTTTCATATAGCTTCATGAGAACAAATACTAAACAATTTGCCTAAAGAAGTTGTAGAATCTCCATCCTTGGTGATAGTGAAATCTTATCTGAACACAACCATAAGCAACCTCCTCTATCTGGACCCACTTCAAGCAAGAGATTGGACTAGATGACACCTAGAGGTCCCATCCAGCCTAAATTATTCATGAAAGTGTTTATAATTTAGATTCCGCATTGCTAAAAAGCTTTAATCACTACCAACTGTGCCATTATACCAGTCATATAGTGCAGTTGATTGGCAAGTGCTCAGTACAATTTAGGTAGCTGGGTTTATTTCAGAAAGCATCGCTTTCATCACCTTTTATTTTATACACATTTTTTAAGCATTATTTACATAATTCCTTAACAGGTACCTCTCAGGTCTCCTTTCACTCCTTATCTCCTGAATAACCCTATTTATTATTTCATGCAATTTATTATACCAGAATAACTTATGAAACCTTCTCCTTTTTTCATCACTTTCATGAACAAACTTTTAGGAAAATTTAGAGAACAGTTAAGTAACCTCCCTAAAACTTTCCTATGATAAGACTCACTAGTAAGCTGTCAGCTATCATGCATGAATCCTGCAGAAATTGTTTCTGTACATTTGTACATCATATACAAGCTTAAAAACTTGTGTAACTCATAGTGTTCGATTACTGAAGTAAGCTCCCATATAGTATCCCTTACAATTTGGCATCATTCATAAGAAGAATTTTTTAAAGGCCCCCCTAGAACAATGGGGGGGGGCCTAAACAATTGTTTAGCCTTTAAACAATTGTCGCTGCTCAGTGTTTTAACTGAACCTAGTGCAAGTTGTTTTAATTTGTGAAAAGTTATCCTGCTTCGCAGGTAACTCTATTAGGGAAATCATATGAACAGATGGATTGGCAAGACTAAAAAAGGTTGTTACTGGACTTCAAGGTCACACAAGACAACCTGAAGCTGTCTCATGAAACTCAGAATTTCTGAAAAGTTGTTGATAAACTGTGCTAGAAAAAATATGAAAATTATATATATTAGGAAAAGGCCTGTGCACCAGGAAATATTTATCCATCTCCATCACATATTTCTGTGAATCTGTGGTCAAAGTCTGAAAATGCATGTCTTGGCTTTCTGTCTTATAAATAGAAAATATATTTTTCCTTAGTTTCAGCCATTTTGCGTAAGGACATGAAGAGATGAAATATGAACCACTCAGTGGATAAAAAACTGGCTGGTTGGCCGCACACAAAGAGTAGTGCTCAATGGCTCAATGTCCAGCTGAAGACCAGTAAGGAGTGGTGTCCCTCAGGGATTGCTGTTGGGACCCGTCTTGTTCAACATCTTTGTCGGTGACATGGACAGTGGGATTGAGTATGCCCTCAGCAAGTTTGCCCATGACACCAGGCTGTGTGGTTCGGTTGATACGCTGGAGGGAAGGAATGCCATCCAGAGGGACCTTGACACGCTTGTGAGACGGGCTGATGCCAACCTGATGAAGTTTAACCATGCCAAGTGCAAGGTCCTACAGCTGGGTCGGAGCAATCGCAGGCACAGCTACAGGGTGGGCAGAGAAGAGATTCAAAGCAGCTCTGCGCAGAAGGACTTGGGGGTGTTGGTCAGGGAGAAATGAACATGAGCCGGCAGTGTGCGCTTGCAGCCCAGAAAGCAAACCGTATCCTGGGCTGCATCAAGAGGAGCGTGACCAGCAGGTGGAGGGAGGTGATCCTGCCCCTCTACTCTGCTCTCATGAGACCTCACTTGGAGTATTGTGTGCAGTTCAGGTGTCCTCAACATAAAAAGGACATGGAACTGTTGTTGGAACAAGTCCAGAGGAGGGCCACGAGGATGATCAGGGGACTGGAGCACCTCCTGTATGAAGATAGGCTGAGAAAGTTGGGACTGTTGAGCCTGGAGAAGAGAAGGCTGCATGGAGACCTCATATCAATCTTCCAGTATCTGAAGGGGGCCTATAGGGATGTTGGGGAAGGACTCTTCATGAAGGACTGTAGTGAGAGGACAAGAGGTAATGGGCTCAAACTTGAACAGGGGAAGTTTAGATTGGGTATGAGGAAGAAATTCTTTCCTGTGAGGGTGGTGAGACAGTGGAATGGGTTGCCCAGGGAAGTTGCGAATGCTCCATCGTTTGTGGTGTTCAAGACTGGGTTGGACATAGCCTTGGGTGGCATGGTTTAGTGTGAAGTGTTCCTGCCCATGGCAAGGGGGTTGGAGCTAGATGATCTTAAGGTTCTTTCCAACCCTAACTATTCTATGATTCTATGAAGGCACAATGGACATCATAAACTGTAGTAATAAACATGCAGTTGATCTATTGGAATCAAATTGTCAATATAAACAAATTATAAGGTGTTTTTCTCACTGATTAACCACATGTATTCATGTCTAAATCTATTGTGGATGAATTTTTAATTAATAAGTCTTCATATTAAAAATGCTGAGGGTTTCATAATTTATCACACAGTAGATGTAAATGTCTGCAAGTGTCAGAATCATCTTAGGAAATTAATGCTAAAATTGCAAGTAACAGTGAATTGATCCTAGGATCATTAAATGTGTGTGATGGTTACTTCAGTGTTTAATCATTCCTGCTTTCTTTTACTTCATGGCTTATTCTATTAATGTATCCTTAGCTCTATTGTATGAAAGACCTTTTCTGTAATTTTTTTCTAAAATTTTTAAAAGACAAAAGAATAAATAGTTCTGTTCAAAGCTAGAGAGAAGAATCTGCTGGAATGACAGTGTCATCTGCAAAGCTATCACTTTTTGTCTGTGTATTTGGACCTGATTCAAATCTTGATCATATCACATTCTTGTTTTATGTAGGAACCTATTATTGTCTTTCTACAAAGAGCTTGTTTGCCAAATCACGCTTTTACTGTATTATATAGACTACCCTTGTTAGATCCTGCGTATTTCCAAAGTGAGAACCGTAATATTTTATACAAACAATCTATTTTGTGGTGGCTGATCTCTCTTATGCACTTTGTCTTCTTATACTGGGACAAGAGTGAAAACCTGGGGACAGCATTGGCTGCTATACCACTCCTGAGTTATTCCACTTTTCTTCATGTATGAAGATAAATGTTGTAACAGAGCTCACTCATCAGATGTAATATATAATGTATGTATTCTTTTATGCATGCCACTCCTCAGGATTAGCATGGTTTGAGATGACAGGCATGGAAAATTAAGATCTCTTGCGAAGTAGCAGAATAACAGGTTTTGAAGACAGTAAAAATTTTGATGAGATGAAATTATTGCACCAGTGCAAAAAACACAATTTTTCTTTAACATAGTCAAAGTTATCCAAGCCTCATTACTGTCTATATGTAAACAAGCACTAAAGGCTGCTATATTATTAGGAGCTTTCAACTAATCTTGTAGAAATGCTCATATTATGTCTCCTATCTAGGAATTAACTAATGAACAATCTTGGTCTGTGTTTTATCTCATTTGAATGCATGGACATGTAGAAATAGATGAGACATCATTATTTAGCCCTTTTCATTATTTGGTTTGTCATATTTAACTGTTTGTATGCAGTCCAGTAGTTATAAAGTAATAGTTCTCCACTGGCAATTTCTTTCATTTTAGAAATATTAATTTAATTGCAAAGCAGTTAAACCCTCACTGCAAATATATCTATATAGATGAAGAAATTGAGGCTTACTTTTCAGCTGTGGCAAGCTGCAGCCTGGATAGCATACCTGAGCTGACAACAAAGTGTGCAGGCCTGTCTCTCTTCACAGAAGTGTCCTTCTGTCACCAAAAGCTTGTTCATTTTTTGTATAATGCACAAAGCTGTGTTTTCTGTCACAAGTTTCTCTGAAACAAGAAAATGTGTTTCTGTTTAATTTGCCACTGGAATGTTCAAGTGGACTGACCCACTATTTATCAGATGAAACACAGTATTCATGTTATCTATGCTCAGTGAAAACAGAGGGAATAGCTGTTTATGGCAGCATAGGAACGACTTTCTTTTCAGAGAGCGTGAAGTCATAAATTAAGCCTGAGAGCTGGGTTTTGTACATAATGCTTTGAGACAATAGTTCTGTACTACTAACTCAGCAGCTGAAACCCTGGAGTTTTTCATCCACATAATATATGAAATATGTTGGTAACATCTTACAATTTTTAAAACCCTTTATTCCTGTGTTACACATTAGGCACCAGAGAAAGCATGAGTTTTGACAAAGTTATGATTTTTATTCTAAGTCTACTCATACTACATCATCCTGAAGATAACGACCTGTACTTTTATATTGGTCTTGGCTTTGTTCTTGCTCAGTTTTAGAGATTTTTTTACCACATATAATAGGCACGTAATTCTGGAAGCTCCTTCATTTTTAAATTCAACTCTGCAGTAAATATGACAATGTTCCCTATCTGTGCTTGGTCCTCAAGAAGAACACTTGTTGATTTTCAAGGCGGCTGGGAGAGTGATGTTCCAGTTCTGGCATTTGCTCTACACGCATGAAGACTGGCCTCTGACACAGGTTAATGGATGAAGTGGAAACCTTGTCTTCAGGCAGGCAAGTGAGAATGACCCATTAATTTAATAGTCCCAGCACACAGCTCTTTGTGAGGCAATCAAACACAAGATTAGTCTTCAAGCCTTTCTTCCTTAACACACAGCAGGTTATCTTCCTAGATTCTGCTACATTTAGGAAGCTGCACATCTGTGACATATGTTTATGGAAAAGAAAAATATCTTTCTCCAGACTGAGAGACAATTTTTGTATATCAGCATGTTTACATGGTGTGAGGTTTTAAAACCCAAATATTTGTCTTAAAAAGCAGAAAGGAAGCATAATTTTCTCCATACAGGGAAACAAAATTTTTTAGAATCCTACATAATGACAGCACAGAAAAAAAGTAGGAAATAGTCATCACCTGGTCCATATCAGAATTATTGAATGCATTTTTTGAAACAAAATGAAGATTGGATTAAGACATTACTTCATTTGGCAGCACTTCTATGGGGAAAAAGGGCATTTCCTTGTATTGATTTTCAGATGCAGTTCCCCATTCGCCACAATTTTGTTCCTGTGATAACTGGTATGAAATCAATATTTTTTTATGTACCTCTTAACCCACATCCCAAATGAACTTGTTTAAATAGACAGATCCAGTAGTCCAAAGGATACCTAAGCTCTTGGAAGGAAGGGTTTTATATGAACAGGAGTCAGAAATGTTTCATCCCCTGAAATTCAAACTAGAATAAACCATCTCAAAGCAAGAGTGAGGAAACCATAAGTTTATTATAAAATTATTCTGATTTGTGTTCTATAATGGATTTTGATGGAAAACTAAATGAATCATTTAATCTTTTATTTGTGAGGAGAATCTTGGAGGTGCCACTGAGCTTTCCCCGGACACAGTATAAGTTCTGAGTGGTTGGACACTTCTGGTCATATTGCATGTTGGCCCACAGCTGTTATGCTGCCTACAAGATGTGTTTGCTCAAGGGGTCCAGTCATCAGGCTAAATAAAATCGTTCACTTTCATTGACAAATATTGACTCAAGCTGTTGTGCTTTTATGTATTTCAGAGACTCACAGTGTTTGAGAGCTCAGCAAGCAAACAAGAACAGGTACAGGAAGTTATCATGATGTTTTGGGCTCCTGTTTGTTTTCCTGCTGCTGATGTACGTTCTGCATTGTACATGGCTTGTTACTAATGACCATGTTATCTAGTGCACTGCGGCTGGTAAGGCCAAAGGCTTTAACAGAATACAAGTACATTTCACGTTTCCACTAGAAGAGGTTATTTTAATTGTGTTTTGAAGTGTATTGCACCTTAAAGGCACTCTCTCATCTGTAATGTACTTTCTAGAAATAAAATCCTGTGAAGAATGGAATGTATAATAGGGTGGGGTATAATGGGCAGTTTTGTATTCAATTGGAGCTGTGTCTGATAGCACCATTCAGCACAAATCTGAAAAATCCTGAGCTATGGAAGAAAATTAAACAGGGGCTAGACATAATGACTTTTCTGAATGTCTGGTTTATTAATTTCTTTAAGGAAGAAAAACAAAGCAAATATTGAAAAGCCTCCTAAAGTTTTTGAGATTTTACTGGGGTTTTTTGCTTGTTTGTTTATTTTTTGCTCTTTTTGTACAACAGAAAAGTCATAAACACCCAATATTTGTTTTTTAACTGAAGGATGTCTTTATCCAAATGACTGGCTTAGAGAGTGCTTTGTTTATTGGTTATGTCACTCCATGGATAACAAGATTGTAATCTGAATTGATATCCACCTTCAGAACTTGCTGCTGAAATTAGCATTGTGTAGCAGTGGTGTAGAACAATTGTTGCTAAGACAACAGTACTTAAAAAAAAAAACAAAAAAGGAGGAATTCCATTAAGGAGTTCAGAAAATGATGGATGGTTTAGTCAAAAATCAAGCCATGATTTCACTTCTTCATAATTTCTTTGCAAGTAAATAAAAGTTGGACTTCTGACCTTGGATAGCAGAAGATGGAAGAGATGGGATGCTTTGAAAAAATTCTGGCCAGTCCTGGCTGTAAGTTCCTGTCTTGGAATAAGATAATTTATCTCACTATAATTATATAGTATAGATTATATAGTTATCTCACTTTAAATATAGCAAATTACAGTGTAAAAAAGTTAAAGTCATATATCAGGCTTCTATTAGTATTGTTAACTTTCGCTGTTCTGTGCTGGGGTTAAATTTTCATCTTTTTTGGCATATCTAAACTAGCATATAGATAAAAGTGGAGGATTTCATGAACATTCAAATGCAAAGTGGGCAAGCACTTGAACAAGATATCCTTTGGGGATGACAAAATCCATGGCTCAGATCAAGTTCAGGAAATCCCCCAACCCAAAAATAGCTGGAGAGGGAAATGTTGCATATGCTTGCATTGTTCTCACTCTTCTCTGAGTGTCTGTTTCAGATGCTACTGCAGAGAGAATATAGGCCTTTTTGACCCCTTTTTTGAAGACAGAGAATTGATTTAGCATTTATGCATGTTGTCTTCAAGATACAAAGGATGAGAGGGTTAGCCTGCAACAACTCCTGTGTCATAAGGAGAACGTGAGGAGGCTTTTGTGTCATACTGTGCTGGACATAGCTCAGTAGAATGGAAGCTTGCAGATGTCATCATAATAATTACATCTAAATAAAAATCCATGCGTGTATTAAATTTACTGAGTTCCATGAGGACTTCCATGCCCTCCTAGAAGACAGTCCCCAGAATATTCAAATAACAGGAGACAGGATTCTCTTGCACAATCTAATCTATGAAGAAGAAAAGAGGGACATCAGCTGTCTTGAGATTTTAACCATAGCAAGACCTCTTCTAGTCTAAACTTATCTGTGAAAATCAGATATATTCTTATTGTTTTTCTCAGCATTTTTAAAATAGCAAAGTTCATAATTCTGTTAGAAACCAAGAAGCCGAGCACTGACATTTTCAAATTCAAGTTTAGAATTATAGGGTCAAATTGAGATATTATTTGCTAATGTTTATTCAAGTAGATCTTTGGAATCATTGCATGTGAGTGTTTGCTTTGTAACTACAACAATTTATCAGTTTACCTGGCTAAATCTCTGTTTACTAGACAGATAAGAAGAGCACATTATTGGCTAAAGTTCAGCAACAAAGGTTAGGTCACTTAGAGCTTTCTTTCTACAGACATGCTGGCCTGTTCAAAAATATTAGAGCAATGGGATTGCTCTAATTGCTCTAAATAATGGGATTGCAATTGGGATTTCCTCTTACTAGATTGAAAACTTCTGTTTCTCTCTGAAATAAAGCATAAGTCTGAGGGTATAATTTTGCCCACAAATTATAAAAATTTCTAATATAGGACAACTGAAAATGATTTTCTGAAATTAAATGTTTGCAGTCCAAAGGAAAAAGTTGTCTTAGGCTAAAACAAACAGCCATCAGTACATAATGTAATTACAGACTAACAGTGGTATGTTCCACAGTAAAAGGCCTCTGCAAGAGAACAAAATATTTTTTTGCTGTATATTGTATCTTCAAACTGAGTTCAAACTCTCATAAATTTCAGCAGCAGCTGGTGTTTTTTGGAGAAATTTCACATAGACCTGAGACTCGTAGGAGAAAAGGTAAGAGATGGGTAAGTCTACAGTGTTGTTTTGCAAAACCACAGCTTTTTTCTTCCTATTAGAGAGCTAAGGTCTGCACTGTTCTGCAAAGGTGTCAGTTGTGAATCATTACTCACTATCCTTCAGCAGAACCTGGAGATATAGGTGGTGACTGTGAACTTTAACAAGTGTAAGCTAGCAAAATGTTTTAAAACTTGAAACCAAACTGTAATTCCAGAGCTTATTCATTATAAGTTTCTATGGAAAATATGTTACTAAATTTAAATATTGAAAAGGCCTAATGTTTACCTGAACATTGTTCTCAGTACACAATATAAATACAGACACCTTATGAACAATTATGGTATAGAAATTTTTCAAGGATTTGAACAATTCTCTATTGACTGAGATTATTTGTTCATTTTTGTTTTGTTTTCCAGAAAAAACTGTTCGTTACTTACCAACACTAATAATATTTTTAAGGCATATTTCAAAATTTATGCATAACCTAATGTAATTAAACACTCTGTGTCTCTTCAATAACTGATATGTTCTCATATGCCTGAAGCTAAGATGTCTACAACTGCTTTGGTTCAACCTGAAATGAATGAATATATATGTATACATATAAAAGTAAAATTTCAAAAGTAGAAACAATTCTACAGGCATGTAAGTGGGTGACCCCTGTGCAGTTGTGCCTCTGTAGATGCCCTATTCTAGTGTGAAAACACTGCCCCTGCTGGAGGTAGGAGTGTGATGGTGGTCATGGTGCACCATTTCAAGTTTCCTGGTGTGAGTACAGACATATGACTAGTATAAATATTTAAGCATGCAAAACACTCAGACTATAAATTCAGGTTATTTTAGGAGAAGGTATGGCAAAAAAAAAGGAGAGGAACCTTACAGAGGATGCTTATCTGCCCTTATGTCTCTGCTCTTGCCAATCATATCCTTTTCTATTATGAGATATCCATTGATATAACTAGAATTGTAGGATTGAAGTAGAATTTAAGTATGAAATCTGCTTGAGACCTGTTCAGAAACGGACTAAATGTAACTGTTGTGACAAGACCTTTACATGGTAGCAATATTTAACAGACAGTAAGTTAATAACTGTGACTAATTAAAAAGACTGTTATATTTTCCTGCCTTGTTGAATGTTGAAGGGCATTACAAAGAGAAAGCTAGTGTTGAGCAGGATGGCTGGTACTCTAGTGGTACTCTAATGCTTCCCAATGTTTAATAGTACTCTAACAGTGTGACTGGGATAGCAACTCTCTAGACCTGTGAATGAAGGACTGGTATCATTTTCCACCAGAAAACACCTAATTCCTTGCAACATTCTCCTTTTTCAAAACACATGGCAGAAAGGAGACCATTTGAAGGAGGAGATCCCCTCCTCGGCTACCTATCTTCCCATCCATGGGCTTCCTGTCTATTGCCTTCCTCTGGGTGTAGGGTAGTGTTGTGACTTTGCATTAGTTCTATAGTTTTTGTTTAGGGGTGATGACAGTGAACCTGTTTATGCTCATGCCTTAAGATTTTACATACAGTTTGTATCTGCAAATGAACTTCTAAGATTTGTCAAAGAAATATAGACTAAATGTGTTGATTAATGGAGTGGGACCCTTTTGCAGCTGAAGAAGCACTCTTCCTTCTTTCCTCCTTGCACAAAGCCTGATAGGTTTATTTCAAAAGAGATAAGTGGACTTCCACTTAGCAGGATGCAAGTTCAAGATGGCTGGTAATATGAGGTTGTGAAAGTACTTTTTTGATTAGATTGACAGGACTGAGGGGAAAAAATTAAAAGGCAAATTAAAGCTTTTTGAACTGATAGCGGATAAAGAGTACTGAAAAAGAAGAAAAAGAGGTAATGCAACCTGTGTAACATTTCATAGCTTGTAATGACAATATTTTTGGCTGTAGTGTAGCTCAAGTTGATAAGATAAAAGAGGACTCAGTTGTGTAATTCTTAGATTTCCAGTAGGAATCTGGTCCAGTATTTATCATGTGATGATGCTGTTGAATTAGAGCTAAAGGCTGTAAAATGCTACTGAAGATAAGCTTTCTTTATTTACAATGAACTATGTTTTCATGGATGTTATGAAGACAGAAAAGTTAGTTTTCTCTATTTTTCAGGTAGCGGTAGAGTTCATGAGTACTGAAAAAAGTTCTTGTGACTCCATGGCCAGTTGACTGGTAGCTGCTGCTGTATTAATGATAGAGCACATTGGGACAGTGATTGTATAGTGACCCTTCAGACTGAGAGAATATAGTGCTTCGTACAGTTCTTTTGTTACTCCTTCACTATATATTTACAAAAGACTATTCTGAAGTTTGGAATCTCTGTTGTGTGACAGAGGAAATAGTAGCACTAATTTAATATGCCTCTGGTTCAGTTCACTCAGCTTGCATATTAAGAATAAGAAGACAGGAAAATGCCTAAGATGTCTGTAATTTTAAAAGAGGATACATGAGAATATTGGATTATGTATCTTTAAAATAAGTGGATGGGAAAAAAAGACACCTCCCACTAATACAGAATATGAAGAAAATATTGAAGTAAGTTGATTTCCGCTTCAGCATAGAACACACCAGCTACAAGACTGGTAAACGTACTGTATCTGCTCACCTGTTCAGGACAGTACAATGTTGGCTTGCTAGGGCAGGTCTGGTGCTTTTTCAAATGTAATAATTTTCTACAGTTGGTAAACTCCCTTATTAAAAAGAAGGAAGATATGAATTTTCCTTGAAATATTGCCATACTGTGTTGTCTTTCATGTTTTTGATCTGAGTCAAGATAGATATTATTAGGTTACACAAATGATACAAAACTCAGTTGCAATGTAGGGAGTAATTGCTAGATCCTTTTTTATAAAGCAGAAAAGCAGATGTCTAAATTCTCTGCTCACTTTTTTTTTTTTTTTTTTTTTAAGAAATCATCAGTTTTAGGTAACTGGGATAGCATGGGTTTCAAAGAAGAATTCAAAGAAATTTCTTTAGGGACAATGAATTTTATCTTTTTTTTTTTTTTTTTTCAGCATCTGCATCGTCTGTTGTAGAAGAGCACATGAGTTCTGTGATGACACCCAGGACAAGTTTCGTCAACTGAGTTGAATATTGGTCTTGCTAAATCATTAGGCTGACCGTAATAGATCAATGCATTTACCCTGGGAACAGTAATCACTGCCTGCAATGTGCACCTTTCCCAGAAATCACGAAGTTCTCCACAATAAGGAATATGGAATCAGAGAAGTCAGGAATAGATGCAAGCTTTGAAGATAATATAAACTATGTTTTCTTGTTGACAAAATACTCAAAGGCTTTTGTTTATGCTTTTTTTCTGAACAAGGCTTCCCAGACATAAATCAGTATGGCAGCATTTGAATCTGAAGAACTAACAAGAACTCAAACACTAAGTATAGTTTTCAGCACTTCATAACTACTCATTGTGTTTATTTCCAGTTTTCTTTGTTATTTGTTTCCTGTCTCTGTTTGGAGCCAACACATTTTTGGCTTTCAATTTGAAGTGTGAGGCACTGCCAATCAGCAGGAAATACAATACAGATAAGATTCATATAAAGTCTTTTGAACTGTTTAGATCTCTGGATGGGAAATGGATGTTAAATTGTTTATATTTGGCACAAGAATAAAAAGTTCCATTTTTAAATTCAAAGCCTCTCCACCTTCATAAATGAAAACAAATCACATGGGTCATCTAGAGTTACACTGCTGTAAAATCCATCATAAGTCTGATAAAAGCTTTTGCAAGTCAGCAACTCTATCTGTAGCTTGTTTGAAAGTCATTCTGTAGCTTAAAATGAAGTGGCCCTTTGCCCTGTGTTGTTTAGAAAAGTACTGTATCGGTAACATGTTCATGATACAGTAAAACTGCTAAAATGTTAAGAACTGTTTTATTAGTGATTTTATTCTTTTAAAGAGATATGCAAAGTTTCTCCATTATTTTAAATTTTCCATATTAATCCCTCACTTTTATTTTATTGAGAATATATATCTAGAGCTTATCACTCTAAGATTTGTTTCTACTTTGCTGTGTATTGGAGCTTGAAGTTAACGTTCACATTAGTGGAACGTTGCTACATCAGCTCTTCTATGTGTGCAGGGTGTAGCTCAGACAGATTCTTGATGGCAATAAATCTCAAAGATGAAGTTGGGAAAAGCATCATCTTTGGAACACTTAAGCATTGCTAATGAGTACTAATCATGTGGCAAATCAGAGAGTGAAAAGCAGTCTCTGGCATCGCTGCAGGCTGTTAGATAGAACATCTTATATTCCAAAGCCAGCAGAAACAGTAATAGCTGAAAAATATGTTCAGGACAGTCTTGCCAACAGGAAAGCACTTCAGCAACTGAAAATATTCTCCATGAGCTCGGGAAAGGAAGCCTATTTGGAGGAGAAGCTTAACCTTGAAGCCTTGTGACATTTTGTGGCTGGGTAGAACACCGCATTGACGAGGGACATGGCCGTATAGACAGTAATCTAATCCAGAGGGAGAAAAATCTCATAAAATTATAACTAAGGGTTATGCAATACTGGCAGAAGCATTATTCTAGAGGTAGGGCTTTAGCTACTGCTTATATTCATATCTTTGGATCACTTAATGTTTCTTTCTTTTGCAAAGCAGAAGTCACAGAGGTACAAACATTGTGGAATACTGAGGAATCTTTAACCACCCTGGCTACATGTCTTCAGGATATCATAAACCAAGTGACTGAGGATATGTGAAATTCACCATTTTCATTTCAAGGGGCTTTTAGGCCAATGATCGAGTACGAGGAAATTTAGTGGATGTAGAAATTGTGAAAATTAATGGTTTAGTTATCCTTAATTTTTCCATGGAAGGTTAGAGAGAAGTAACATCTTAAAAATTTCTGCTTAGTAACTAAAAGAAACATCCACAACATTATGATTGTCATTGAAAATACTAAAGGAATACAGTAATTTCCAGCCTGGAGCAGAGACGGCTGCGTGGAGACCACATAGCAGCCTTCTAATATCTGAAGGGGGCCAATAGGGATTCTGGGGAGGGACTCTTCATGAGGGACTGTAGTGATAAGACAAGGGGTAACGGGTTCAAACTTGAACAGGGGAAGTTTAGATTGGATATAAGAAAGAAGTTCTTTACAGTGAGGGTGGTGAGACAGTGGAATGGGCTGCCCAGGGAAGTTGTGAATGCTCCATCGTTGGTGGTGTTCAAGATCGGGTTGGACAGAGCCTTGGGTGGCATGGTTTAGTGTGAGGTGTTCCTGCCCATGGCAGGGAGGTTGGAACTAGATGATCCTTTCCAGCCCTAGCTATTCTATGATTCTAAATAAGTAGTCCTCTAGGTTGGGGGAATATGAAAAGGGTTCTTTTTAAGCAGAAAACTGATGCCACCTTATTTCTTTTGGACAACATAATTTGATTTGTAAAGATATTATTGAACTGAGGAAATGATCTCACTCTGAAGCATGATCATGGCCTGTCCTGAGGAAAAATGTGGATGCGAAATTCATAGCTGGAAAATCACAAGTCTATAGTGGAAAAAAGAGAATTTGTTTGTCAAGTTTTATGAAAGTAGGTGAAATTTTTCTAAATAAATTGTGTACTGTTATGAGACTTTCAAATATCATAACTAGCAGCTGCAACCTCACTGAATTCTGCAATAGTTTGGTGCTGATTGTCACAGAATTTAATTCTTTCTTTAAGAATACTGGAGAATACAACAGCAACACTGGCATTATATGAATCGTCACATTTTGTTTTGGATTATGACTTAAAGACACTTGCTAAAGATGCAAATCTGCATATTTCTTTTGAAAGTTCCTGAATAGTCACTGTTTGGTTTTCCTACACAGCCTTCAATTAACATTTTAACTCTTTGTATCAGGCTTTGTGTAATCTAGTCTTAAACTTTTGGATTACTTTAACTTTCTTAATTGTGTATACAGAACTTATAATAACTTAATTAATATTCTAATTTTTCGAAGTTGCTATTATGCTCATTGCTTTCAGGGCAAGCTTCCCAAAGGAAGACTAGGGAAAATATGAGCCCACTGCTGAATAGGGCAAGGAACCTGACAAAGAATGGCACAGAAAAGGCCAAACTACTCAATGCCTTTTTTGTCTCGTTCATCACTGCTAAGACAGCTGTCAGGAAACCCATACTTCTGAAACCAAAGAGAAGTTCTGGAGCAAAGAAGACTTACTATTAGTACAGGAGGACCAGCCTAAAGAGCATTTAAACAAGATGGACATACATAAGTCTGTGGGGCTGTTATGGGTTCAGCTTCCCCACCCCCCACAACCCCCCCCCGCCCCCCACAGAGTCTCATGTTACGCCGGGAAAGAGAGAAAAGCTGGGGGAGGGGAGACAGGGCGCCTGACCCGGGCTGACCAATGAGGTTATTCCATACCACAGCACAGCATGCCCAGGAGGGAGAATACAGGGCGGGCTCTCGCTGCATGCGGTGGGGGGAGGGGCGCGGGGTCTTTCTCTGGAATGGCGCGCGGTCCCTGGAGCAGCGCGCGGTCTCTTGGCTCGGTCGGGTGGTGAAACGGTTGTATCTTCTGCCTTTGTATTTAGTTTGTCATTATTATTGGTGGTGGTGGTGGCAGTAGCGATTTGTATTGTATCTTAGTTACTGGACTGTTCTTATCTCAACCTGTGGGAGATGCATTTTCTTTGGTTCCTCTCCCCATTTCCCCCCCATCGGGGGGGGGGCGGGTCTGAAAAGGAGGGAGAAGGGAAATTTACGGTTTAAACCACCACAGTTTTGGCGCCCAAAGTGGGGCACTTAAGGGTTGAGATAAAGACAAAATAGCCACTTGTCACAGTGCTGATTTATTGGCTCTCAAAATTGTTGCTCTGTTTCTCACAGGTTCAGTGTATGATACTTTACTTACAGCCGGTTCTTCTTATCTTAACGTTTTTCAGATCTGGGTTTTGGGTTAAGATTCTTGTTACATTATACAGTATTGCACGGATTGTTAATACAATAGACTCAGTGATCATGAAACTGACCCGGTTTGTGTTTCCAGTGTGGCCACCAACTCTATACTTTGGGAGGTATATAATGGAAGTTCTTAGCAATTACACGTCTTTTTTCACCTCCTCGGGTGGTCAGCCTGTGAAGGAGACATTCTTTTGTGCTCCCAGCACCCCCACCAGACCGTTTACAGCACTATTTGAGAATTCTGAAGGTTTTGAATGGCCTTTAGATACCCTTGAGATCTGCCTGCTGGTGGTGATGGGAATTATCATGTTGGCACACATACTGAATATGTTGTACTCACAACCATTTTGTCTGGTCCGGAGAGTTAAGCAGAGTGGGGTGTGGGCCATGTCTGGGGTTAGACTACAATCCAGGATGGCTGAGAGATTTTCCCCAAGGCTGGACAGTCATGAGTGGCAGGGTGTGTGGGATAGTATGGGCAAGTATCTAGGCCAGTGGGCCCCTCCAGTGCTTTGGAACTTCACCAGTGAACAAATGCAAAGCCCAGAAAAATAGTAAAACATTTAAAGGAGGTGTGTGATCATTCTGGTCACACCAGAGATGGACAAATCATGGCAACATGCTGGGGCTTGGCTTATGCTTACAGAGCCCTGTTTAACACTGTCCAGCATCTTCAAAAGATAAAAAAACGTCTCTGGATCTGAGGGTGAAGTAATGGAGAGCGCAGTTAATCCATCTCCAAGTACAGCAGCTACATCGCCACCAGCAGCAGGTACAGCCATGACTCAAACCCCAGTGACAAGTACGGCAGCTACCCAAACCACAGTAATAATCACTGCAGCTAAACCAGAGGACCAACTCATACCAATATCGGTTGCCCCTGTACACAAGAGGAAAAACAAAGAAGAGGCAGGAAAGATGGAACAAGACAAAGAAACGTCACCACCTGGGACAGCATCTGACCAGGAGTTATTACCACATGATGAAGAAGAAGAAGAAAAGGAAGAGGTGGCTTCCCGATCTTGGACCTCAACCGAGCTATGGAATATGCGAAAAGACTTTACCCGTCAGCCAGGGGAGCACATCATCACCTGTCTGCTCCGATGCTGGGACAATGGGGCCGACGGTCATGAACTAGAAGGTAGTGAAGCCAAACAGCTGGGATCCCTTGCCAGGGAAGGGGGAATTGACAAAGCAATTGCAAGAGAGAAAAAGTCCCTCAGCCTTTGGAAGCGGCTCTTGGCAGCTGTGAAAGATAGGTTTCCATACAAGGATGATGTTATGAGTCGTTCGACCAAGTAGACTACTCTAGAGAAAGGCATCCAGTCTCTGAGAGAATCAGCCGTTGTAGAGATGATCTATATCACCAAGCCGAATGTTGGGGATATACCCATAGATCCAGATGAAGTCAAATGTACACAACCCATGTGCCGGAAATTTACACGGAATGCACCCCAATCATATGCCCATTCATAGGCAACAATAACCTCGAGTGAAATAATACCACCAACAGTGGAGGAAATGATTTATAAACTCTGAGAGTTTGAAGATAATCTCACCCCTTCCATCATCTCAGCTGTGGAAAAACTGTCCCAGAACCTCCAACAATTGAGAGACGATCTATCCAGCTCCTCACGTGTACCAACACACGTCTCAGCTATTAACAGAAGACGTCCCACTGTTCGAGAGAGAAGATATGGAAGTTATACACCATGGGCCACCCTATGGTTTTATCTGCGGGATCATGGAGAAGATATGATGGAGTGGGATGGAAAGCCTACTTCAGTTTTGGAGGAGCGGGTGCGAGAACTGAAGAGGAAGGCAAAGGTCAAGTCTGATCACCCCATGAAGGCTGTGGCTTCAGTCTCTGGGGAGCAGGTTCCCAGATGGAGTGGAAGAGCAGATTTTATCTCAGTTCCTGTGATAAGGAATAATTCCTGTCAACAAGACGTGAGTGACCAATGTGATGACTACTAGAGGGGCCCCGCCTCCAGCCAGGTGGAGGTAGGGGACAATCGAACTTATTGGACTATATGGATCAGATGGCCTGGCACATCTGTCCCACAGAAGTATCAGCCCCAAGTAGATAGCGGTGCACAGTGTACTCTGATGCTATCAAGCTGTCAAGGGGTGGAACCTATTTCTATTTGTGGAGTGACAGGAGGATCCCAAGAGTTGACTGTACTGGAGGCTGAAATCAGCCTGACTGGGAGGGAATGGCAGAAACACCCCATTGTGACTGGTCCAGAGGCTCCATGCATCCTTGGCATAGATTACCTCAGGAGAGGGTACTTGAAAGACCCAAAAGGGTACCGATGGGCTTTTGGTATTGCTGCTTTGGAGAGAGAGGAAGTGGAGCAGCTGTCCACCTTGCCTGGTCTCTCAGAGGATCCTTCTGCTGTGGGGATGCTGAAGATCGAAGAACAACAAGTGCCAATTGCAACCGCAACAGTGCACCGGCGGCAATATCGCACCGAGACTCCCTGATTCCCATCCATAAGCTGATCCGTAGATTGGAGAGTCAAAGAGTGATCAGTAGGACCCACTCACCCTTTAATTGCCCATATGGCCAGTGCGAAAGTCTAACGGAGAGTGGAGACTAACAGTAGACTATCATGGCCTGAACGAAGTTACCCCATCCTTGAGTGCTGCCGTACTGGACATGCTAGAGCTTCAGTATGAACTGGAGTCAAAGGCAGCCAAGTGGTATGCCACGATTGATATTGCCAATGCTTTTTTCTGAATTCCTCTGGCAGCAGAGTGCAGGCCACAGTTGGCTTTTACTTGGAGGGGCATCCGGTACATTTGGAACCAACTGCCTCAGGGGTGGAAACACAGCCCTACCATCTGCCATGGACTGATCCAGACTGCAGTGGAACAGGGGCAAGCTCCAGAACACCTGCAATACATTGATGACATCGTTGTGTGGGGTGATACAGCAGAAGAAGTCTTTGAGAAAGGGAGGAAAATAATCCAAATCTGTCTGACAGCCGGTTTTGCCATAAAATGGAGTAAGCTCAAGGGACCTGCACGGAATATTCAATTTTTGGGAATAAAATGGCAAGATGGACATCGCCAGCTCCCCACAGATGTGATCAACAAAATAACAGCAATGTCACCACCAACTAATAAGAAAGAAACACAATCTTTCTTGGGTGTTGTGGAGTTCTGGAGGATGCACATCCCGAATTACAGTTTGATTGTAAGCCCTCTCTATTATGTGACCTGGAAGAAGAATGATTTTAAATGGGGCCCTGAGAAACAACAAGTCTTTGAGCAAATTAAACATGAGATAGTTCATGCAGTAGCCCTCGGACCAGTCCGGACTGGGCCAGATGTGAAAAATGTACTGTACACCGCAGCTGGGGAGAACGGTCCTACCTGGAGCCTCTGGCAGAAAGCTCCAGGGGAAAGTCGAGGTCAACCCCTCGGCTTTTGGAGTCGGGGACACAAAGGATCTGAGGCCAGCTACACCCCAACTGAAAAAGAGATATTGGCAGCCTATGAAGGGGTTCAAGCTGCTTCGGAAGTGATTGGCACTGAAGCACAGCTCCTCCTGGCACCCCGGTTGCCCGTGCTGGGCTGGATGTTCAAAGGCAGGGTCTCCTCTACACATCATGCAGCTGATGCTACATGGAGTAAGTGGGCTGCATTAATTACACAACGAGCTCGAATAGGAAATCCGAGTCCTCCAGGAATTCTAGAAGTCATCATGGACTGGCCAGAGGGCAAAGATCCTGGAAGGTCACCAGAGGAGGAAGGAGTGATGCATGCTGAAGAGGCCCC
Organism: Myiopsitta monachus; assembly: GCA_017639245.1. Lineage (NCBI taxonomy): Eukaryota > Metazoa > Chordata > Aves > Psittaciformes > Psittacidae > Myiopsitta > Myiopsitta monachus. Next base: position 41,978,236 of record CM029941.1, on the reverse strand, counting down.
ACCATATAATGAACTGTCAGAAAGTGAAAAGCAATATGCCTTATTTACTGATGGGTCTTGTCGCACTGTGGGAAAGCACCGTAGATAGAAGGCAGCAATATGAAGTCCTCAACGACAAGTTGCAGAAGCTGCTGAAGGGGAGGGTGAATCGAGTCAGTTTGCCGAGATGAAAGCCATCCAGCTGGCCTTGGACATTGCTGAACGAGAAAAGTGGCCAGTACTTTATCTCTATACTGACTCATGGATGGTGGCGAATGCCCTGTGGGGGTAGTTGCAGCAATGGAAGCAGAGCAACTGGCAACGCAGAGGTAAACCCATCTGGGCTGCTGCACTGTGGCAAGACATCGCTGCCCGAGTGCAAAACCTGGTGGTCAAAGTACACCACATAGATGCTCACGTACCCAAGAGTCGGGCTACAGAGGAACACCAGAACAACCAACAAGTGGATCATGCTGCTAAAATTGAAGTGGCTCAGATGGACTTAGATTGGCAACATAAGGGTGAAATATTTTTGGCCTGCTGGGCCCACGACACTTCAGGCCATCAGGGCAGAGATGCAACATACAGATGGGCTCGTGATCAAGGGGTGGACTTAACAATGGATACTATTGCCCAGGTTATTCATGACTGTGAAACATGTGCTGCAATTACGCAGGCTAAACGGTTAAAGCCTCTTTGGTATGGAGGACGATGGCTGAAGTACAAATATGGGGAGGCTTGGCAGATTGATTATATTACACTCCCACCAACCCGCCAAGGCAAGCGTCATGTGCTTACCATGGTGGAAGTAACCACCGGATGGTTGGAAACATACGCTGTGCCCCACGCCACTGTCCAAAACACTATCCTGGGCCTTGAGAAACAGATTTTGTGGTGACACGGCACTCCAGAGAGAATTGAGTCAGACAATGGGACTCATTTCCGGAACAGCCTGATAGATACTTGGGCCAAAGAGCATGGCATTGAGTGGGTATATCACATCCCCTACCATGCACCAGCCTCTGGGAAAATCGAACGGTACAATGGGCTATTAAAAACTACACTGAGAGCAATGGGTGGTGGTACTTTCAAACATTGGGATACACATTTATTAAAGATCACCTGGTTGGTCAACACCAGAGGATCTGCCAACAGAGCTGGTCCAGCCCAGTCAGAACTTCTACATCCTGTGGAGGGGGACAACATTCCTGTGGTGCACATAGAGAATTTGCTGGGAAGACATTCTGGGTTATTCCTGCTTCAGGTAAAGGCAAACCCACTTGTGGGATTGCTTTTGCTCAGGGACCCGGATATACTTGGTGGGTAATGCGGGAATATGGGGAAGTCCGATGTGTACCTCAAGGAGTTTTGATTTTAGGAGAAAACAGCCAATGAACTCAATTGCATGCTGTTGCTTGTTATGTAATGTGTTTTTTTATAGCCCATCAACTAGATGTCTTCAAGTCATCCGCGACTGACCCTCAGACCATCATCCCAACAAAGAATGAACTTTAATGAAACCAGACGAGTTCTGCAGTAAAGGAACAATCAGCATCAACAGGCAGCGATCCAACACTGCACACAGCCTCCCCTGCTCTGAAAGACTGTTACAAAAGGTGGAGCCTGACATCATGGACTGGATGGACTCAGCAACTTTATAGGGATTGGCCCAGGCACTACGGGATTATATCTCTCCATCTGTGTGTGTGTGTGAATGTGTGTATATATACATATATATATATATGGGATGATATTTTGAAAATGTGGGATCTGAGCATGATGTGAATGGTATGGAATAAGGGGTGGATTGTTATGGGTTCGGCTTCCCCCCCGTCCCCCGCAGAGTCTCATGTTACGCTGGGAAAGAGAGAAGAGCTGGGGGAGGGGAGACACGGCCCCTGACCCGGGCTGACCAATGAGGTTATTCCATACCACAGCACAGCATGCCCAGGAGGTAGGATTCAGGAGCGGGACTCTCGCTGCATGCGGTGTGGGGAGCGGCGCGGGGTCTTTCTCTGGAATGGCGCGCGGTCCCTGGAGCAGCGCGCGGTCTCTTGGCTCGGTCGGGCGGCGAAACGGTTGTATCTTCTCCCTTTGCATTTACTTTGTCATTATTATTGGTGGTGGTGGCAGTAGCGATTTGTATTGTATCTTAGTTACTGGACTGTTCTTATCTCAACCCATGGGAGTTGCATTTTCTTTGGTTCCTCTCCCCATTTCCCCCCATCGGAGTGGGGGGGGGGGGGGGGGGAGGGGAGGCTGAAAAGGAGGGAGAAGGGAAATTTACGGCTTAAACCACCACAGGGACCTATCGGGTTGTCCGCTGAGGGAGCTGGCTGATGCCATTGCAAGGACATTCTTTATTATCTTTGAAAGGTTACGGCAATTGAGAAAGGTTTCTGAAAGCTGGAAGAGAATAAATGACACTCTTGTCTTAAAATGGGAAGAGCTGGGGAACTACAGGCCACTTGGTAGTTCCTCAATACCTGGGAATATAGAAAATATACTCTTGGAAAACATTTCCAAACACATGAAGGACGAAAAAGTGATCAGGAGTAGTCAGCATAATCTATGAAGGTAAAGTCATACTGGACAATTCTGACAGCCTTCTATAATGAGGCAACTAGCTTGCTGGATGAGGAGAGAAAAGTTGATATTGCCTCCCTTGATTTTAGTAAGGCCCTTGACACTGTCTTCCCTAACACCCTTGTAGGCAAGCCAAGAAGTTGCAGGTTAAATAAATGGATGGGCAGTTATGTAGAAAACCGCCTCAGTGGCTGGTCCAACAGGGTTGTGATCAGAGGCACAAAGTCCAGTCGGAGAACAGCCATTAGTGGTTTACCTCAGGGTTGACACTGAAGCCATTACTGCTTAACTTCTTCATTAATAAACTCTACATTGGGACAGAGTGCACCTTTGGCATATTTGCAGACAATACAAAACTGGGAGAAGTGGCTGATGTGCCAGAGGGCTGTGTTGTCATCCAGAGGGACCTGATGTTCTGGAGAACTGGGCAGAAGGGAATCTTATGGCAGTTCAAGAAAGGAAAATACAAAGTCCTGCCCCTTAGGAGGAACAGCCCTAGGCACCAGTACACACTCGGGAGTGGCCTGCTGAAGAGCGGCTCTGCAGAGAAGGACCAAGGGTCTTAGTAAACTACAAGCTGACCATGGCTGACAGTGACCCATCTCAGCAAAGACAGCCAGTAGTTTTCTGAACTGCATTAGGCAGAATATTGCCAGCAGGTCAAGAATGTGATCCTTCCCCTATACTCAGTACTGGTTAGGCCATATCTAGAGTGCTGTGTCCAGTACTGGGCTCCCTATTATAAACTATGAATTTACTTGAGTGAGTCCAGTTCAGGACAGCAGATCAATCATCTCTAATATGGGAATAGGCTGAGAGTGCTGGGACTATTCAATCTGGAAAAGGGAAGGCTCAGGATGTTCTTATTGTGCATAACTGATAGTAGGAAATGAAGAAGAGGGAAACAGACTTCTCAGTAGTGCCCATGGACAAAGCAAAACCTGAAACACAAAAAATTTCATTTGAACACAAAAAAACACTTTTTTTTTTTTTTTTTTTTTTTTTTTTACAGTGAGGATGGTCAAAAGTTGACAGGTTGTTCCAAGGCCAGGTTGGACAGAGACTTGGGTGACATGGTTTAGTGTGAGATGTCCCTGTCCATGGCCCGGGGGCTGGAGCTAGAAGACCTTCATGTCCTTTCCAATCCTAACTATTCAATGATTCTATGACTCTATGAAAAGTTGGCATAGGTTGCCAGAGATGTTGTGAAGTTTCTCTCCATGGAGATAATCAAAACATGACTGGATTTCATTCTGCTCTAAGTGACCCTGCTTGAGCTAGGAGGTCGCAGCATCTCAAAAAGTCACTTCCAGCTTCAGTCGATCTGTGATTCTGTGATTACAATGATTTTTGAAATTATACAGCCATTTTCTGCTTTCTCCAGAATTGGTATATGCAAGCTCAGTGGACGAAATTTCAACTTTTCATTTGTCTTTACAAGTAGACCGAAGTCCTCCCGTATAATGACTACAGGAAAGTTGAAGAATGACTATGAAGTTGAAGAAGAGCTGTACTTACAAAGAATTAAGAGTATTCTGCCAATTTTATAGTGGGTAAGTTCCTGATATTTGCTGTGGGTAATAGTTTTAAAAACATATTCATGGGGATGTCCTTAGTTATTGATTTGTCCAATTCAAATGGGAGCTGCTAAGAGATGCTACCAATATCATGATGTTTTCAGTCCTTTATCACAGTCCCATGTCAGCATAGAAGCAAGGGCAAAGGAGCTCTAATACTAAAATCAATGTTAGTTCAAATGACATTCTTATTGCTATTTCTGAGTCCAGCCTGGAATTGCCCTTTCCTAGTGGCCATTCTGTGCTTCCAGAAAGGCCTGTGTGTGTAGAAGGACACTGAGTCCCCCTCGATTTTTAGATTTATGTAACACAGTGGTTCGGGCTTAGTTAAATTTCAGAAATGGATGATAAAGAGTATCACATAATCAGTTCAGGAAGTTAATGATACCTGATAATTGAACATGCTGGGAGGTATCTACTCTTAACTACACAGTAGCATGTGTTTGCCTTCAAATTCTTTTTAAAATTTGTTACGAAAAATAATCATGGTATAAAGTGACAGGCTATGACATTAACTATTTTGTTATATTTAGGCCTTTAAAAGTGGGTTCTTCACAAACAACCCACTCTATCCTTTCTTCTCACCAGCATTGTAAGCTGGAGAGATGAGATGATAGAAGCCCCTACGCCACGGAGTCCCATCCCTGAGTCCAGGTCCAAGCTATGGTATGCATCAGCACCACCCAGGGAGCTTGCCCTGTGTGGTGATCTGCAGAATGTGGTGGTTTGAGGATGAAGCTATACTGTGTGCTGGGGAGTCAGAAAGGGCTGAAAGCAGAAAAAAAAAACGGTCAGAAAGGGTGTTTTTCTGCTCCATTCAGAGCCTTAATATGGTTGGCGCTATGTTTCATTAGTGATGCTGAAGGCAGAAAGTATCATCTATTTAAACCCACGATATTACATTTCTGGTGTTATGACATTAAGCCATGGAATTATGATATTTTACCTGTACAGATATTATACATAATTGTCTTATTATATCTATGCTCATACTTAAATAGTGTACAAAGATGATTTGAGGGGGGTGTGTCTGTTTAGGGAACATTTGTAACACTTACAATTTACTTGCTACATATAACTGACCTCGTTTTGAATCTGTTGCGTGTTCAAGTCCCAGGTTAATTTAAATAATACCAGAGTTTTGGAAAAAGAATCAGGTTCCATGAGATTTTCTTTATCTGTGCTTCCCATCTGGCTCGCTGTTACAGGCATTTAATCCTGTGTTTGCTGCCAGTGTTTCCCAGAAAGCCTTATAATTGCTTGGAATTTGTATGAACAGTTCCAGTCTGGTGCACGATTAGGGATGCACTATAAAATTTTCATTGCTCGATTTACTTGAAATTATAAGATGGATGGGTAACAATAATGACCATAGTTGTACCATATAAAAGTGACTACTAGAAATTTGCAAGAGGGAAAATTTAATGTTAACTATTTCTTTTTCTTTTACTCCAGAGATGATGGGGAAAGGAAATATTGCAAAAGAATTTAAAAGAAAAGCTTCATCTTATATTATACTTTCCTTGTTTCCCCTATAGCTGGAAACTCAAACTGGAAATTTGTCATTCAGAATATGTTTATGTGCCCCTCTAAGAAGTTGACATGGGTCTTTGGATGATATACAAACATTGCATAAACTTTCCCTTTTCCAGAAAAATAAATGCAAATATGCTGCTTGTTTTTATATAATATTTTACTTATGTTTTGCTTATGTTCTTCATAAGAATTTCATTTTTACTTATGTTCTTGCTGACAATGAAGGGAGGCATATGTCCAGTAATGACTGGCAGCTGGTATCAACATGCAGTGGATAAACAATCTGGCAGATTACTTAGTAGGAAATCCTTTACACTGAATGACACTGATTGGAGGTGCTTTTGAAAGGAACTTCATGTTTATGGCTTCTCACAGTGAGACCTAAAGCTCCTGATTCTTTTCTAGTTTGTTTGGCTAACTGCTAGAGTTTCAAAAAGCTGTTATGCCTTTAGCACCATATTTATTGTTAAGTCAGAAGGAGCTGTGAAAGGAAATGTGCAGCTCTGAGAATATGAAGTGTAACAGTGAACACACTTTTCTACAAGTTATGAATATGAGAGCCTATTGGTGGTGCAGTACTATCTGCCCTGTGATACTCGACCTAGTTCACCTACTGGAAGCCTTCTTAATGTAGCTATTTATGTCAGTGGGTTTGCCTCATTGTGAAGCAGGTTGAATCACTCTGTTTCAGATCTCTGATTTGATCACAAGGACATTTTGGCATCCTTTTTTTGTTGGTTTTGACCATGCTGCTAATATTCCTGTTCATAGAATCACAGAATCTTAGAATCATAAGATCATAGAATCATATTATGGTTTGGGTTGGAAGGGACCTTTAAAGTTCACCCGGTTCCAAACTCCTGCCATGAACAGGGGGTTTATCCTGCACCTTGTAGTGTCTCATAATCAAGGGCAAGATTTTACGGGTTTGCATGTAGGCTTCTACTCTTCTGAGCTTGAGGAATGAGGGAAGCAAGTAAAACAATCCCTGCCTCTAGTTTGTTTTTCTTTTTTTCTCTCAGTCCAGCCAGCAATGTCTACTGCAAGAACAGGTGCAAACGTAATCCGTTTTTATGAAACTACTCAAACATAGAATCATAAAATAGTTAGAGTTGGAAAGGCTCTTAAGACCATATAGTTCCAAACACCCTGTCATGGGCAGGGACACCTCACCCTCGATGATGTTTCCCAAGGCTCTGTCCAACCTGACAGAATAGGAAAAAACTCAAAAATTAAACATAGGGATCTGGTATGTGATCTGGTTCAAAAAGTCTGTAACTGTCATATTGAAACAGTAAACAGACAAGACAGGCTTCCTACGCCTTATGTTCCTATTAAGAATTTTAGGCTTGTTGCTTTGTCATATGAAGACCTGTTCCTATTAAGCATTTTAGGCTTATTGCTTTGTCGTATGAAGACCTGTCAGTGGGGTTTGGGGCAAAATAGTGATGTGACAGGAGTTACATAAATTACTTGGGGGTTGATTGACAGTAGTGAAGATCTGTGTTCCTGCAACAAACAGCATATTCTGTGTTTGGTTGGGTGCCAAATCAAAGTAGAATTTGTGCCTATGGAAAGTTTTAAACCACTATTACTGAATAAAACTTTTCCTTTTTTACAGTCACTAAGAGCTGGAATATGTTACCTAACATACAGGATACATCATCATGATAGTGTACTGTAGCAAAGTAATAAAATCAGCCAATTTCTCCCTTACATATCATATTCCAGTTATTTTGAAAGTGTTTATCTGTTACCTAGAAAATTTCCTTCAGAAGAAGGTAAAGTGAATCAATTCCTCCTCCTAACATATGCATCTTCACTATTTTGAATACACTGATAACAGTGTTCATTTTGGTAGAATAAGATGGCATTTGAAGCTAAAAAATTAGACAATGCATTATAATGGACTTCATGCTGAATCTGAAGAAAAAAATTATGCAATATTGTTTGCTCACAATGTAAGTTCTCTTCAAGTGAGGGAGGTGCAGGCAATAATAGGAGACTGACCATCCTCCCAGTTGCAAAAGAAGGGAGAGACATCCGAATTTCTTGTAACATGGGAAATTTTCCCCTTTTACCCTAAAGCTGACTTTATGGTACAAGCTGCACTGATCCCATCACTAGTCCCAGTAGGCCAAATATCCCAGAAAAGGATCTTTTGTACCCTCTCAGAGACGCTGTTCAATCCCATTACCATAACATCCCTATGGCTACCGGGTTACATGACGGAGGAAAACAAAGAGAAAAAAAAATTAAAAAAAAACCCAACAGCCCAGAATATTGTAAGTCTGTGGTGCTATAGGTGAAGTTTGATAATGTTGTGGTTTAGACATGTATGTTACGTGATGACTGTTCACAACTGATGAGTGAGTGTTGGGGCACTGTCTTTCACTGTGAGTTATTTCTAAAGGCTCTGAATAGGGTGGTGAGGAAAATTTTACTAGATCATATATGCTGCGCAGAAACCTACCAATGCAGCTTATTCTTTCACTGGGAAACTATTAAAGATTCAGTACTTTGAACAATTGAAAATGATCATGATATGATGAGGACAGTTTAAGAAAAACTGTCACAAGAATGTGAATGATTTATTCTTTGAGTCACCGGTTCCTAGGTTGGCAAAGCAGATGGACAGCCATAAAATCCAACAACTATATGTTAACTGATTTATACTTTCTAAGTGTAAAAATTATTCCAGAGCTAAAGAAAGGCATTTTTTAGAAGCTCTTTAATTTTGCCTCAGAACATTCCAAGTCCTGTTGTCTTTTCATGGTTAGATATTTCACTATTCAATTTCTCTCACAATGAGAAAATTATTCATTATTTCAAAATTATATTCATCTGACTTCACTATCCAGATGTTTATTCTTAATACTCTATAGGCAGCAAAGTTAAAAAGCTTCCCAGCACCAAGCATCTTCTCCTTTTGTGAGTTCTTACACAAAGTGATCAAGACTCTCCTCAGTCCATTTTCCAAGGGCTAAATAAATTGAGATCTTCTAAGCCTCAAACCACAACACTGGTCTTCCTTTAGTCCTTCTTCAAACATCCTAATATTTTCTCTATCTTTTTGGCAGTGTGAATAGCAGAACAGGACAAAGAAATGGATCAGCTAGAGACCTTGGCCTCCAAAATGCAATTGAAGTAATCTTGTTAACCCTAAGTATTAGTAATAAGTTATTCTTCTGAAGAGTGAAGTCATGGCACCTGTCAGGGAAAGGTGAAAAGTGTTACAGCTGAATTTGCTGGTGAAGTTGGAGCAGGATGGTCTCCATCCAATTTATTCTTGTGTTGCCAACTTAATTTGTTCTATAACCAAGCATCTGAACTTTGTATCAGAACACCGCTTCTCTAATTATTATTTTTAATTTTTGTTGCAGGGTAAATAATTCTTTGGAGAAGCAAAAGATTTTTTTTTCCCATTCATAACTCAGAATCTGTATGTGGAAGAAAAAGGTCATAAGTTTTACCTAAGCTATGTCCAATACTGCCTAATTTTCTGAATCTTTTGCCTTCTGGAAGTCTAGTATCCTTACAAGTCAGACATTAGAAAAGATAAAATACTTGGGAATATATTGCAGTGAATGGAGAGGATTTATGGCGTGTGATCTAACTTTCTGCCTCCCAGCTGTTACAGGGAATGGCTGTTTAGTCAGTGCTAAGAGAGAGTGAGTAAGCGAGCGAGTGATGGCACCTCCTCCTCTTGCCTTTCCCAGTAGCGGTTTTAGCCCAGAGCAGAATTGTTGTTAGGAGGATAAACTAGTAAAGAGTGGCTACTTAGGCATGACCTTTGGTGTCTCATGTGATGATGAAAACCTAATTGATTGAAGGCTGCATGGCAGCTTTCAGGATGCGTCTGTGACTGCCCATTCAGGGATGCTGGAAATTAGGATGCTGTTGATGTTGAAGCTCTGAGCTGAGTAGATTGCTGGTGTAATGATGCAGAGTGCATAGGAACAGGTTTACACTTCTTCAAGCCCTGTTGTAGAACCACAGAATCATAGAATGGTTTGGGTTGGAAAGGACATTAAAGATCATATAGTTCCAAACTCCCTGCCATGGGCAGGGACAACTTCCACTAAACCAGGTTGCACAAAACCCCATCCAAGCTGGCCTTGAACACTGCTAGGGATGAGGCATACACAACTTCACTGGGGAGTAGTTAGTGGACCTATTTCCAGATGTTTGCAAATGCGGCTAGTGTTCCATATGCCCAAAGCTTTAAAGTCCTCCCTTGCCAGCTAGCCCAGAAATGCTGTTACAAATGAATGAAGTGTTGAATGCTGTGGCTATAAAAGGTTAATCAAGTTAATATGTAAATAGTGCCTTGACATATCTTTGTATACTTAACATTACAAAATATGTTAAAATGCACAAAATTGGTAATATATGTAGAAAGAGCACTTCTTGATGTACTTGACTGGTTAGTTAATATTGATAAGTGTGTTACACTATAGTCATCATCACATTATTTCATATTATGTCAGTAAATATCAAATAAATTGATACTTTAATGCTGGGGTAAAAGAAAAATAAAACAACAATTGCTTACAACCTGAATATGAAACAAATTTGAGCAGATTTAATAGCTGTCAATCCACAAGAATTTTTAAATGGGAATTCTAGATGTAAATTATTTTTAACTCAATTATTTGACTGCTGAAAACAGACACAGTAAAAAATACCCCTATCACCACTGGCTTATTTTATAGCATTTCTTTTTCCCCTTGGCTATTAAAAATTTAGAATACAAATGGACTTAACATACAAGCATATTTCATGTTATTTGGTACATAAACTTCTTAATGTGTAGGAGGAAAATAAAAAAGATTAAGGGTATTAGAGGTCAGTATTATTTAACCCACTTAAAATTAGTTTGATCTTGTGGAGAAATGTTGATGACAACCATCAAATCAACTTAAGCATTTCTTTTGATGTTGAAGTCTCCTTATGGCATTTTAGGATAAGGAAAATTCACTGGTTTCCTACTTTAGTTTAATCCTGAGCTAGTCATACTTGAATTTGTGTGTTACAAGAAAATGTAATCATGAATTTAAAGCAAGAGCTTTACTCTGAAATTACTGGGTATTGAAGTAAAGTACACTGAGTGAATATTTCATTGTCATGATGCAAGTCACATTCCACTTAGACTAGAAATCCATTCTTGAGCATTGGGTACATAGAATGAGCTGTAAGGCAATTAGGATTTACTGAAATGCATAAAGCAGTTTGACTGTACAGTCTCTATATGATACAGGGTTCAAGATTATTTTTATAATCTTGAATCTTATTTAATCTTGAAGAGGCCACAGAAATTGATTTACCCTGCAGGAACTGTAGCTGGTAGAATAGACAGGACCAACCATTTTTGTTGTAGTGTTGTTTTTCTGATTTTTTTTTTGTTTTTTTCTCTCTCAATATTTTGCTATCAATAGAAGTTCAAACATTAAAGCAGTTGTTGAAGCATGAAAGCATTGTTGCTAGTTTAGTTTTTTTCTAGTTTCCAAAACTGCTATAGGCTCTCTGCTTTCTATCTGCATTTTGGAGGGTTTAGTAATTAAGTATACCTGGGCATGTCTGTTGTGTAAATTAAGCCTTAGTAAAATCTCTGTTGCACATTTTAGTTTTTGCACTGCTTCTTGATAACCTTTTCCTTTACTTAAATCTGTCTTTTTAAATAATTAAGTAAGATGAAAAAAAGCGAGGTACAGAGAAAGGAAGGTGTGATCATAAAAGGTAAAATTTGGACTTGTTTCCTGCCTCTCTACTCTGCTCTTCTGAGACCCCACTTGAAGTACCATGTTCTGGTGTCTTCAACATAAGGACATGGAACTTCTGGAGCAGGTCCAGAAGAGAGCCATGACGATGATCAGGGGACTGAAGCACCTTCTTCATGAGACAGGCTGTGAAAGTGGGTCTGTTCAGTCTGGAGAAAAGAAGCCTGCATGGAGACCTTATAGCAGCCTTCCAATACCTGAAGGGGGCCTACAAGGGATGCAGGAGAGAGATATTTCATCAGGGACTGTAGTGATAAGACAAGAGGTAATGGGTTTAAACTTAAATGAGGGTGGTCACTAGTTTGACATGACTGCATGATGATCAGGATCACTTGGTAATATACATGATGTCAAGAGATAATTTAAATAGAAGTGTCTTTGTTGGTATACGGTCTGTTATTTTGGTAAATAAATGTTGTATTATATTAAGGTGTGCTGTTTCAAAATGAATGTGACATCAGACTGAATTCTTAATTTGTTGAAATGAATTGAATTTGTCGCAGTTCTTTTCAGATTTTCTTTACTTCCTCATAATCATGTTTATACATCAGGAGTCCATAAACAGTTTGTTATTGTCTTTTCTCCCCACACCTGGAGCTACCCATATGTATCTATGTACTACAGAGTGTTGTATCTTTTAAGAAGAGAGCATATAACCTTGTACTTTTTCAAACTTCAGTCCTTACAGCACACTGTAAGAATGATGGGGAGAGTGTCCTTTAAGTATTTAAAAGAAAAACTGACATTAAAATAAAACATCTTCATCACTTAAAGAAAAGTTGTAAAGTTAGGTGAAAGTGTCTTCTTCTATGATCATATATGAACATTAGACTTTTTCTTTCTCACTGAGCAGTCTTCCATGAATTCTCAATTTTATAATTTAGTGTAACCATGAAGAGAGGAAATTAAAATTAGGAAATACTGGTAAGGGTAAATGAATAATTCTCCCTCTCCAATATCCTTCAAATTTAAGGACATTGTAATTTATTCTTACCCAATATTTAGGAAAAAGCAGCTCCTATTTAATCTTTGTAATCTTGGCTTTGAAGCTGCTGCTGCTTTGTAATTTTCTGTACAAGCAGCAATCGCAGCAGTGTTTTTGATTGAATGAATACCCATAGGTCTGTTCTTGAATGAAATGACAGATGTACTCTGCAAAGATGCAAGTAAATGCTGTGAACTTGGTAACTTTCTCCAGAGTGAGCTGCTAATACCATTACGTACTATATGAATTACTTGTAACAAAAAATATAGGATACTACTTTCTTTGACTAGCTTGCTTTGAAAGGGGGGAGGAGAAAAATTAAGTCCTGACAAAGGTCGAACTTCTTTATGGTGTTTGTTGCAAGCATGTGTGCATAGGTAGAGAGTGCCTGTGTCAGCAAGTGCTTCCTAAGAAAGTACTTGAAGACTCTGAAGTTCTTTCTCCCTTTCCCTGTTGTGCTTTAATGTGCTCATTTCCTCTTTGACAGGTTTTCCAAAACTCTGTGAATTGTGTCAAATCTTCTACTAAGAGGCTGGCTGCCTGTTCTCTGAAAGGAAATTCTATAAGATATCACCAGGGGGATATTTAACAGTGTTTTCTTCTAAGTTTTTCTCCCTTTGTTTGCAAAAGTAAAAAGTTTGCAGAGTTTTGCGGGCTAAGGTATTATGTTCAGTGAGTCCATAAAAAATATCAGCATGAAGTGAAATATTTGCAGCTCCAGGAAAATTAGTGCGAAAAGTTAACAATTGCGCTGAGTTTCTGTTCTATGTGAATTCTTGTAGCTTTCTTTGGAATTATGCTCTATTTTTCTTGATTTCCCTTCACCTTTTTTTTTTTTTTTTTTTTTTTCATGTTAAAAACTCAAACGCATATTTGAATTTTTTAGTTGCTGTTTACAGGTTACTCTTTGTGGAAAGGAGCAAAGGCAAATGGTTTCCCACAGCAGTATCTAATACCCACTGTTGCTGACATAACTCTTCCTGGTATTGTGCTACATGTGAACTTTTCAGTTTCATTAAAATTTGCAATTAACCAGGCAGCCCAGACCTTGCATCTGGATTTATGGAAATACTTGTCCAGAGGAAAAAAAAAACCAAACCCCCCAAAACCTATACAACAGCCTATGTTCCTTTCTCCAAAGAAAACAGCAGTAACTTTTCATCAATTGTGTGGAAAAAGTAATTCCTCATCTGGTAACACCACATCAGCGCAGAACTGCTAATTCTGCATACGCCCTTGTGGCCTTTGCTACTGTTCTTTTGCTTGCTGGCTCCTTGCTGTTATGTGGAAATCCACTGGCCTTTAGTAAGAGTGTAACTTCTGGAAATGGGAGAAAGCAAAAGAGCAGAGTAACTCTGAGAAAAAGGAGTTGGCAAAGGGAAAAGTCGAAGGAGAGAAAGATAACAAGACTCTGGGATATTACGTCCTCTCCTGGGATAAAAACCAAAAAAAAAAACCAAATCAAAACCAAACAAAAAAGGAATACTAATAAAAATATTTGAGGGGAAAAAAAAAAGAAAAGAAAGAAGGTAATAAAAAGGAGCTGATATTTCATCATCAACATCATTAATGGTAGGGTAATGTTTACATTATGGTTACACTCGCTGGTCTCAGTTGTGCCGTGTACTTTTCGTAGAGATGCTACCCCACTGTTTCTGTAGACTGATCTCCCACTTGCCTCCTCAGACCTCCCAGTTGCCGTTTCCTTTTTCCATCCCTTTCTACTCTCATGAAACAGGCAGGTAGAAAGAATCACCCTCTCTCTTATTCTCTTTTCACCCATGGCTTGCAGCAGCAAAGATGTCATGTCTTTGACAGGCTGGCAGGTACATTTCTTGGAAAAAGGAGAGCAATTGATGGAAGGAAGAAGAAAGGATGTGAGGCCATGTAATGAAGAAACAGATGCAGACTGGAAGGTTAAGAGGTTACTCCCCACGAACCTCACTACTGGACCCACTGGCATAACTATCTGTGAAGTCACTCCGCCTTATTGGTATGATCTAAGTCAGTTTACATACTTAAAATAGCTGTGTTTTTAAAATCTGGGTCATTTTGAAAGAAGCAGCCTAGAGAGAAATGTTTACATGTAGTTATCCAACAGATCTCATGAAACGGCATCCTTCACATGTGGTTATGAACAGCGACTTCTATCAAAGCTTAGCTGCAATGAAAACAACACTTTTTACATAGCACAGTTTTTATGATTTTTAGCATTTTTTTTGCTGGAAAATTGTAAGCCTAGTGTAGAATAATTGCAAAATGTACTCCTGCATACTTTTGAAAATAGCTGAAAGCTAGTGCTTTAGACTAATGTGGTACATACATAGTGTGGTGTTACTTAAAATACATGTATCTATCTCAAGGTTCTTGTTGATTTATCACTTTAGAAAGCCACAGAAAGATGACATTCTTTAGTAGGTATTTGTCAAGATCACTTGGCATACTGATCTTTTGTATTGTCTGCTAAATTTCAGAGGGATGGGAGTTTATCTCATGACGTAAGCAATCAAAACTTTCTAATATTTTTGTAGACTTTACTAGATGATCTTTAAGGTCTCTTCCAACCCTAACCATTCTATGATTCTATGATTTTAAGACTCATGTGACCTCAGTGGACTGGGACACATTTTACTGTGGTTACCAATTTTTGTTACTTATGCCTTTTCACAGAATCTGTGCATTGCTCCTGTTTTACCTACTGAGGGTTGCTCATCAGATAATGCCCCTCTATAAAAAGCTTCTGAAATTGAAACACTGTTGAATAAGCATGCTATTCTTGCATTGAAAAAAAACAAGAAATACATTAATAATTCTCAATATTTTATGCACATGACACTTGAATCTGTGTTATTCAAGCCTCATGTAAGGTTTGGACACGCATGTCTGCTTGCAGAGCTATCTGTTTGCCTTGGTAAGTTGATCCTAGTGTGGGGAAAAAAGGACCAAGAAGTGCTAGGTTGTACAATATTGCTGATTTAAAAAATATGCTGTCAAGGGAGTGGGTCCACAGCAGAACTTTTGGAAGCTCATTTTAGGCAGGAGGATTTACAGATTTTATTTTCTTGTTTAATCAGTTATTCTTCATCTGCATGGCTGCCTGAAGAATTTGAAACCTATATAATCTGTTTAAAACATTCTTATTTTGGATATTGACTGACAATTTGACAACACTGAATTGCTTTGGATTGGGGTGATGAATTCAAATATGCTTATGAGATACCGGCAAAATTTAGTCTATGATATTTAATATGCCATTGCACTGAAAATATTTATGCAAAGTATTGATTCTGTATTCTGCTTTTTCTCAGATTTTTGGATTTTTTTTCCAAAGCCATAAATTTTCTCTATAAAAATAAAGGTAAGCGTGCTGAACTGTAGCAACTCAATGTAGTGAGAGAAGGCAGCATAATGAAATTTGTTTTCCTTTTAAAATATGCGAACAGTGATTTAAACCACTAGGAATGTCTTTAGGCAGCTATGTTTTTGGGCTGATCTCTCTAACCTGCAGTTGCCACTCCTTATCCAATAAACCAAGTCAAAAGACTGGCAAATGCTGTCTCCGATGCACTTATTTAAGGGTACAGACATAACCACCGCCTCATGTAAATCACATCTGACAAACATCATTGCATGAAAATAGCTCAACTAATTCAAAAGCCACTGAAAATGCCAAAAATACCAATGCAGATTCTGTTTGGTCATTATCTCCCATGTGGTTTTCTGCATTCTTCTTGTGTTATGCTCAGATTCAGCTGCCACAGCTTCAGCTCCAGCCTGTTCAAGGCCACATTACTTTGGTACCAGTGTTCATCCTAGAGATTCTTGGTGGAAATTAGGGATGTTGTTCACACTAGTGTGTGGTTGTGATTGAGAATACACAGAACAGAAATGGTAAATTACTGCTTTATCTTTGCTATTTTCCCAGTAGGTGGTAAATTGAGGAAAAGTTGAATATTAAACCAAAAATTAAATATACCTTTCCATTACATTCCAAAATACAATATTCTTGTAGAGATTAAGAACTCTTGTTATTGGCAGATCTCTTTTATAAAAGTAATTAATGTAGATCCTTTGAAAAATAGAAAAGCATTTGAACAAATAGGCCTCTGTTTCTGAAATTGCAGGTTATGCAAATTGCCAGTATTCCTATTGGAAGCTGACGTCTGTATTTTTATGTATATTCCTTGATCAAGACATAGAACTATAACAAAATCAATTGAATGGTCTGTTCCTGTTTGAATAACCTATGCCAATTTCTGTTTTTTAGGCACACTAACAGGAAGAAAGAAACCAGTCCTCACTGGCAGTAAATAGGCAATCTACTAAGACTTGATGGGAGAAAAAGCCACTTTGCTTTTTTTACATTTGTGTAGAACTGGGATATGGAGTGATCTACCTGTGGAGAACTTTAATAATAAACCCCAAAATAACTCATGACACAGCTATCCATATACTACTGCCCAGAGTATTTGTCTTTCACCTCATTTCAGTGAAAAGATGTTTTATTATATATTAGATCAACCTAACCAAGATCAGACTGTGATGTGCAAATGAAGGAAATCACCCTGCAAGAATGGTACACTTTTAAACAAAAAAGCACCCCTTCATTCATGTTCTTCTGTGGGAGTCCAATTGCAAACATGAGGCATCAAATAACCTGTATTTCGGGTGTTTGGTTTTGTCTGACTGATTTAAAGGCAGTTGCAGAATTACATTGTTATAACTTTCCCTGTAGACAATCAGGTTCTTTATGCCACTGTTTCAGTCCAAGGAGACAAATAATACCTTTTTTATTGAAGTATTCTTAGATATTGGATACATCTGGAAAAATATTCAAGCAGATAATTAGATTGCATTAGCGATGTGTCTGTTGTGGTTTCTCTGATCCCAAAGAAGGCAGCCCTTTATGAAGCACTTGGCAACAGTCTCTGCAAAATCTGCTGTGTAAATTGGCCTACACTAAAGCATGTGGAAAACATTTTTTGGCTGAAACTTGAAACCATTCATGTGGCTTTGAGACAGGGAAGCTCAGCCTGCCAACATCAATAGAACTTTGTACTACAAACCAAAATGGTCATTTAGACATGTGTATTTTCATGCTCACAAATGCGCTGAGGTCAAATATTTTTTAATCTTGGGAATTTTTCCTCTTTATACAGCCTCATATTTCATGCAGGAAATGAGGCTGAGTACAGCAAACACAAATCATTGAGACTGACAAGGCATATTGGGTTCAAAACCCAGGCTTTGACTCTAATTGCTCTCCAAAGGCCTCTGGCTCAAGGTAACTGTTGATTTAGTTCAGCTGTTTCAAATCAGCACTGTAAGGTCTTGGTAAGACAAACTGGTTAGGCCACATTACATTTGTAGGATTGGATCCCTCGGGTGCAAGTATAACACAGTTAGCATTTTAAAAGATTGCATTTGTCTGTACACTGCAGGTGGCAATTACGAGCAGGCAAATCTTTTGTGAAAGATGGTGTGACCTTCCTTTTGGTGAAAGAGTGATGATGGCTTCTTGTGGAGGAAAAAAATAATGTTTCTATTCAAGGTCCATAGATGGACCCCACTTTATTTCATATGCAAGACATCCTTGCTAGAAATTCATTGCCATTGTTTTTGTTTTGCTTTAATAATGTTTGCTTTGCTTGATAATGTGTGTCTCTAAACCATAAAATTTCTGTTACTCCCCTGCTGCAGAAATATTACACCACTGTCTCAGGGAGGAGAGGTTACTAAAGAAAAGCTACCTTTTCTCTGCATGAATTAAGCAGTCGACACTCCATTCCATTTATTAGTTTTCTGTATTATCGACTGCTTCTGACATAAACTGGGTCTGACTTTTCAGCAAGGGCAAGCCTGAAGGATTACCCAACAGAATATAAATCTGCTTGGTGTATTATATTCTCTTACTGTTCTTAGCAATGTAAGTGCTGAAGTGTGATTTATAACGATATATCCATTTGCCTGTCTACAGTCAGAATTTGCATAGTAAAGATCTAATCCACTAGAAGAAAAGCACAGTGAGCTTACGCCAGGTTTAATTCACAAAGTGCTATTTTACAGGTTAACTCTTCCTGGCCCAGAGATCATTCCAGAGTGTCATACTGGGACTTGAAAACACAGAACAAATCAAATGGCCAGAACAAACTGCTTTAAACATGGTAGTGAACTATAGAAGCAGTAGAACACTAAGCCACTTCCTATGCTGCTGAATAGTTAGCCCCCACTGCAAGACCCACTGGTGGACCTGTTGATCAGTTCACAAGACATGGAGGGCCTGTCTTTTCTACTCCATCTGCAGCATGTCTTCTGTGCTCACCAGGTGAGCTGGTAAGGGGTGACATAGGGCTAACTGTGCTGGCTTTCTGCCATCTGGGCAATAGAGGTGGATATGTGATCCAGATCTGATTGATTTATACAGTACTAAATATCATGTCTACATTACCCCATGTAATGCTGCAGGCTGGGAAAAGAGTGGCTGGAAAGTTGCTCAGTGGAAAAATGTGGGGGGGGGCTGACTGATGTCTGAATATGAGTGAGCTTGTGCCCAGGCAGCCAAGGAGGCAAATAGCATCCTGTACTGTACCAGCAATAGTGTGGCCAGCAGGACCAGGGCAGGGATCATCTCCCCATGCTCTGCACTGGTAAGGCTGCACCTCGAATCCTGTGTTCAGTTCTGGGCCCCTCACTACAAGAGAGACACAGAGGTGTTTGAGCAGGGCCAGAGAAGGACAACAAAGCTAGTGAAGGATCTGGAGTACAAGTATGACAAGGAGTGGCTGAGGGACCTGGGGTTGTTCAGTCTGGAGAAGAGAAGGCTCAGAGGAGAGACCTTACCACTCTCTATTACTACCTGAAAGGAGGTTGTAGTGAGGTGGGGTTTGGTCTCCTCTCCCAGGTAACAAGCAATAGAACAAGAGGTAACAGCCTTGAGCTGTACCAGGGGAGGTTTTAGGAAACATTTCTTCATAGAGAGGGTGTTCAGGCATTGGAACAGGCTGCCAAGGGCAGTGGTGAAAACACTATTCCTGGAAGTGCTCAAAAACCATGTAGATGAGGCCCTCAGTGATATGGTTTAGGTGTGGACTTGGAAGTAGTGGGGTAACGGTTGGATCTGATGATCTTAGAGGTCTTTTCCAGCCTAGCTGATTCTACGAATCTATGACTCTATGATTTGTGTGTAGGTGGCACCATACACATTTATTATTATTAGAGTATATATTTTATGTTTCACATAAATTTTGTTTCTAATGAAAAATATTTAATCTTTTTTAAACACAACTCATATATATATATCCTCAATCTACTGTATCCAGCAAGAATCCTGACAAAAATCATCTTTACAGTCTCTAGCTCCCCTCCTGTACCTGGGAGGTTCAGCAAGGTGATGGCAGAGATGGAGGATCTCCCTGTGATTAATGACAGTCTTTCATGGGATTATAGGCATGATGATCAGGCGGAATGATCAGGCAGAATTTGAGGAAATGGGGATAGGCTAATTCATTGAAGGGTGTGCAGCTCCCTTACTTTAATTTAAATAATATAGTAATTACTATCAGGAGCAGATTGACAAGTTACAAGGTTGATGCTTTCCACACCTGTGTTGGCTTTTTCAAATAATGTGGTCAGATCATTGCCAATCCACCATTTTAGTTGGCTGTGCTCTGCCAAAGGGCCAAGAGCAGCTCTCCAGCAAGAGAGGTACCTTTTCTGAATCTTACATTACATTCAGCTGAACATTCTCAGGCAGACAGGAGCTCATTCTCCCTGCGCTCCAACCACCTAGAAATCATGTTAGTACAGACTCTGGCCAAACCTAGTATGCATTCTGTTGAAACTGGTATTTTAGGTTGAATTCTACTTTAATGTGTCTTGTGGCTTTAAGCTGACAGATATAGGCAGAGCAAGTTTGTCTGCCTGTAAATTGCTGCATAGATATGTCCCTAATGGACATGTATAGGCTGGGTAAGAGACTTGCACTGTCAGTTGTTTGTTGCCCTGGTCCACTGGCAAAGTAGAAAGTTTTCTTCCTTTTGCTCCATGATGTGTTTTTTCTCCTTTTACATTAAACTTAATTCTATAAAATTTTCTTTATACCTACTTGTTATGCTTGCAGGAAGCCTATAATTCCAATCTCAAAAAAAAACCCAAAGCTTCCAGAACTGAGTTCATCTCTTCCTAATTTAATAACTTTCTTATTAGAGAGAAGCACTAGAAATTAAAGGTAACCAAATACAGATATATATGTTAGAGTAGTTAGAATAGATGAAAATCCTTCATAGCTACTCTGTGGGTATGTAACACCCATTATTAAGGCCTTCAAAGCATTCTCCAAACATTAAAAAAATTAAAAAATTATGCCTTTTCCCCATGAAGCAACTGGGAATGGTTGTCAACACAAACTCATCGGTTTATGGCCAGATAGCAGCTACTTGAATTTTGTTGTCTTTTGCTGTTCTTAGAAAGGTGGAAGTTGTCATGTCTGCTAGCAAAAGTTGACTTTTAAGAATAGTAACTAGGAGTATTTTTAGCACAGTTTAGCAAACAAACTAACCCAAACCCAGAAGTCACAGAGGGTCATCGCAAGTCTTTTGAGAGATTAGAGAATGAAGATAACACCAATGACATGTACAGTGAGAGGATTATGATAATAAAGACAGATTCTGGACTGAGGGAAGACCTTTCACTACATATATGCAGTGTTGTATGCAAAACCATTTTGACAGCCTGCTAAAAATATTTTAATGTCTCTATGTACTGTCTCCTAGTTTATGGAAAAATAGATTTGTATTCCATTTATGGAATAGAACTACATTGATTCTGATTTGAAAACATAAATATTTATGAAGTATACATGTTAAAATGCCAATAAAAATTGAGTGGTTTCCAGCCTTATTGAGGAACAAGAGCCTGGGTAATATTATGCAAATGTTGACATATTGGTTGTTGCTCGGTGCTTGCCTTTGAATGTAATCTGTTCATCTTTAGCTAAATGTGTAAGATGGCTGCTATTAGCCATATTCTTAATATGGTCCATAAATCCATTAATTTAAAAATTAAAATAGTGACCTGAAAAGCTCTTGGAGTTTCTAGAAGAAAAACAGCACAGTTAAGAATATAGCAGGCTGGTAACAAATAAGCACTTTCAGAAGTCAAACTGTACTTTTCTGCAACAGAATTAATTAGTTGTAGTCTGTTTTCAGGTATAGATGCTGAATATTGTGCTGAAGTCAGTGGAAAATAATGGACAAAATATATTTGTCACCAGAAGTTTTCTTTGTTAATCCAAGTTACATGCTGGGCTTGTTTTAAATTGTCGGGTATTTAGTGGTCAAGCTGGGTGTGATGAGCCCTGCTCTTACTCTTTTATCCTCTGTAATTATGGGAACAAAATCGTAAAGAAATAAAGAGGCAGATCTTCCAAACATGGTCACAGAAGTGGTGCTCAGCCAAAACTGCATTTGCAAACACCTCCGAAGCGACAGTTCAGGCCTGAGTTGTTCAGCCCAGGCCACTTGGTAGTAAATGTTGGATTTGCGCTTTGTTTTCATGAGTGCCTTTGAGAGAGGCTGCAACTGGCAACTGCCAGAAGCAAAGTGATTCACTGTAGTGCCCCTGCAAACAGCAATTTGTAAAGCTAGAGGGGTTGCTCTTGAGCATTATAACTTCTCATGAAAGTGAGAAGGTTTTGTGCTTGTTAGATTATTTTCTGCCTTTACCAATCCATGTCAGCAGTCTGTCTCCAGCTGCAAAGCATTATAGGTGAAATGATAATTTCATGCACTCCCTTCTTTTGAAAGGTTATTTGCCTTTCCTTTTTAAGATACAGATTTTCACTACCTTCCTCTTCACCATTCAGTGGTTTCTTCTTCCCTGTGTTTCTTAAGATTCTTTTCACAATGCTTATAGGCCTTCCTTGAGCCTCTTTGCATAGAAAGGTTTTGTGTGAAGCACAGGACTCTGATTTAACTACTGATGGTAAAATGATGAGAGTCATCAAAAGAGAGAGAAAAGTCAGGAAGCTAGAGGAGGAGGAAGAAAAAATAAAATGAGAAAATGTCACTAGCAAGGGCAGACTGCGCTAGTTTACAAGCCTGGAGAAGTCCTGTCTTTTCCATAGTCAAAGCTTTTCTGCATGACAGTGGAGCTGATTGCCACCTTACCACAAGTTTTACATTTTGAAAACTGCTTTAATTCTGAGATTCCTGCTCCAGCTGGGCCAATCTAGTTTTCACACGTTGCCATGGGGAATAAAGCTTTTTTCTTTTTTCAGAAAGAAAATTAATGAATGAAATAATGGAAAAATAACTGAGTTACTGGACTGCTTTCTAATTATTTAAAGGACTTCATACTTTCATGCCTTGGCCACACTGTCAGCCTCTTCTCTATGAGAATATATGTCTACTGTATTAATAGAAAAGGCTGACCTACAGCTAACAATAAATCTCTGTAAACTGTGCATTTCAAATTGATAACTGCTTGCAGAATGTAACATTAAAGGCACTGAAGTAGATGCTTTATGCATTCATACCTGTGCTTGGCTAGATGTATTCTCAGTAATGTGGATTGTGGTTAGCGTTATTTGGAAGAGGAGTTCTGAATTGTAAAGGCTGCTTTTTATCACAGGGGAGGTATTCTAGTTGAACCTGGCTTCTGATGACTGTAAAAATCAGATCTCCAAAGGACATCACTGAAAGAGAAAATAATCTGATGCTTAAAAGAGTGTAAATGTCTACTGACAATCAAAGCATTTCTTCTCCCCTCCCTCCTTATTTTTCCATTGTGCATCTGAGAACCACAGTTGTGATTGTTGTGATCATTTTAGTCATCACTTCGCTCTATGTAGGTTTTATGTTACAGTTTATAAGATGCTGAACATTTGCTGAGAGATCAAAGCACTTATCATAATGAGAAAAACATACATAAGAACAGTTGTATAGCAAGGGTAAGGATTGCCTGAAGCAGAACAAATTTCTACACGTTGCCTGACAATGTAAAATAATATAGCAGTACAATCATGAGAATAATATTACTTAATAAGTCACAGCTCTTATATGTCTTACAGTGAATTTTACCATTTTATAAACTACTAAACACATTTTCTGCTTGATTAGCTATTTTATGTCCAGAAAACCTACAATAAAATCCTCTTCCATGAAACACATTTGAAAGAAAGATATCAATTTTATCTTAATGTTGAAGATCAATAGAGTAGCAGTGGCAGACTAATAATATGACTCACTTTTTTTTAGCCATAATGTGTATGACTCACTTTTTTAGCCATTAAGCTCATACTTCTGCTCAACAGGCACAGGGAAGCTTGGTCATGCCTTTGGAAGTGCATACTGAGACTCCAGCTTCATCACTGTGGTGAGTAATGAATGGTTTTCACCAGAAACCTACTGACCCCTTGATTTTGCCTGAGTCTTCCAGGAGTTGCAACCATGCCCTCACTGCTGATCCCCTGGCTGTGTGGATTTTGTGTAGTGAGGGCCTGTGGAAGAAGGATAATTGTTCTGTAAAATGCAGGCTCTTCCCTTCACAGTTCTTTCCTTGTTCCACTACCTTTTGCTCCACACCTCGCCCTGGACATGCAGAAAATGAAACAAAGGCTGTTTGGTTTGGCTTTTCAAGGGAAAGCAGAGATAAGGCTAAAATTTCTAAAGGTTGTAGCCTTTTCTTTGGTGTTGCTCACTTCAGCTTTAATTGTGTTTTGTCTGGGTGAGAACTACAAAATTTGGCCCACAGTTAGTACAGATTTGTTGGTATAACATTTATTAGCATTTACAGAATCCAAAATCCAAGTTAATGTTTCATACACCATTGCACAATAGATTGCAGGTTAAGCTTATGTCATGATCAGAAATCTTTTCCTTTTGAAAGAACTAACACATGGAGATTTCCTAGCCTAAGAAAACAGAAGACCCTTCCTTCCCAGCTTTATGACTTCAACATTTTAACAAGGCTAAGATAGGAAGTGGGGGCTCCTTGTGCCTGAAGTGTATTTGCTCATTGCAATCTGACTCTTTTTAGATTGAGTATATTTTCCTAATGCTGATGTATATTAGACTCTGAATTAAGAGTGTGAAGTTCTATCAATCCAGTAATTTAAAATGAGGCCCTGGATACTTGCCTGCCTATAGTTGTTATTCATACCTGTTCCTCATCCTGTGTTGGCAAAATGATCAAGCAGATAAGCTAGCAGAGTCCTTAATACCTTGTAGTTTCATTATACATCATCAGCTTGGAAGAATTATACAGTTCCAAGAGCTCTATTGAGGTTTGGTGTTCTCTAGCACCGGATTTGCTTCTTTTTTGTCCTCTTTTTATTTTTTTTCCCCTTAACTTAGGACATTTGTTTAAATTTTGAAATGTTTTATGGATGTCTGAGTATACAGGCTTGCAAGCCATGAACTCTGGGGTGGGATTTTTAAAAAATTAATTTTTCCACTGACTTCATCAGCAGCCACAGCGTCAAACCCATGCCGTGTGGTTACATTATTACACTACCTCTGGCAGCAGATTTTCCTGTGGGCTCCATCAGGTTTCTTACATACTTTTGTTTATAAATTAGGGATTAATGATATTTATGCAGTTCATTGGAGTAGGGTGGTTATGTGCACTAAAATGAGCAAGGATTATTACTGCAGTTTATTTTATTATTTCAAATGGAAATTCAACAATGGCATGTCACAGGTGAGGAATTCTTAGAAAAGTAGCTAGCTCAATATAATGAATCATGCATATTATCATCATTCCTTTTGTTGCAACATGCTCATTTGATTACCGTACAGTTTCACCAGCACTTTGTAAAATTGTCTTAGCTGTTGTCTGTAATTTTATTGTGCCTTTGCCTCATGACATCAGGTAATGAGTGAGGTTCTTGGCTGAAATTCTGCCATTAGAAAGGTTGTTCAGCACCTAATAAAAGTCTTTGTCTTTCCACAGATGTAGTCTGAATATATTTGACTAGAAGAATATTCTTGTATTTGTGTCCATGGATTAGAAAAGCCATTACTTGATGTTCTGCAGTTCAGAGGCAGAGCAGTGCACATGATACTGAATAATGCATTTTAAGTAATCTGAGCACACTTAGCTACTGTTTCCTTGCTAGGAACATACTATGCTGTTAGAAACATTGCCCTCATGTTTAATTATTTCCTGATCAGGTACTAGTAGTTTGTCTAATGACAGCTTTCGCTTCAGTGATATGGATTTGTAGTGCATTGTCTTGGTCTTGTGCTCCCTTCTTCGAACAGGGGTTCAATAAGGTGAACTGTGCTGGCGTACCCTGATACACAGACTTTCAATACAAGATTGTTTGAAATGGCCTTGTGGCCCATTTATGTAATAACAAGGGAGACATGTCCTGACCTGTCAATCTCACTTCAAAAGAGCTGTTCAACACAATGTGTATTGTGCATGCCGAAACCAATGGACAAGAATGTTTATTACTGCAAGAACTTTGAATCCAATCAAAAAATTAATGAGGAGTTCAACTGGGATCTGAAATCAAGCTATTTGGTGAAAAAGGCATCATAGCATCCCTATATCTCACAGTCTATGTAACATCTAATTTTTATATTGCACAGCATTTTTTTCTTGAGGGTTGAGATTTTTTTCCTCTCCTTTCTTCATTGATAATTTATTTGGTTAATGACATGTTTGAATCTGTCCAGGTGTTCATAACGCAATATATTCAATGCTGTTTCTCTCTAAAATACATATTAAAGCAATATATATTATTTTTTTTTTAGAGCATAAGTGTCTGTTTATCAATATTGGCTTGAGATGAACATGCAGTAAAGAGAACTAACACATATTGCAGTCATGTGCACATATTTTTTAAGTGGAGCTCAGGTCTTCTATATCATTGGGATTACACCAGCCACAATTTGCTGGCAGATTGGATTAATCATGTGAAAGTTTTCTCTTGGTTTATTTTTTATATCCTGTTGTAAACTAGCTAGCAAGCTTACTCTCTTCTGGCAGTCTATTGATCGTCTCAGCAGAACAAAGACCTGCCAAATTGGACCAGAAACTAAGGACGATGTCTATACCATAAAGTCTGTCAATATGTCTGCATTGATCAGGGGTGCAACGAGACACATTTTACAACTAGAGCTGCTGTACCAACAAAAGCCCAGAAGATGCAGTTACATTAGCAGTGTCACTTACCAGATTCACGTTTTTGGCCCATAGGAGAACAGGATGTACAAGTGGCATAGATTACATCAACAAAAAGTGTAATGTTAATCATTTCAGTTTCATCCCTCTGAGAACTTGCTGTTGTCACTGTAGTTAGGCAGCCAAAGATTGTTCCTATTAATGCTCAGTCTTTCAAGGACTGTTTCTTTATTTTATGTCTGTGGCTAAATAATACAGGGTGTCTGATGGAGCTCTGTGTCTGTTGTATACCTGCATATCTGTATTGTAGCTGAACACACAAGTTTTCACAAAAACAGACCAGGAAACCTACTGGATTTGGATAAAAACTAAGAATTGAAAAAAAAACCTAACAGCAGCTAATCTTTACCTTAAAACAGCTTCTCTTGTTCAAATAGTAGAACTATATTACAGCTGAGAATGTCTCTATCACTTCAAAGAAAACACTCAAAGAATATTTTCCTCCACCTTTGCCTCTACACTGTAAAGAGGTATCATTATTGCCTGATTATAACAAAGTACTAAGCTGGTGCTAGTGGTATAGTTAAATTAGCCAAAAGAGAAGTAGTGTATGATGTTTTAATTAAAAAATAAAAAAGCCTGCAATAGTTGCTGTTTTAGATTTATGCCACAAATGTACCAACTTCATTCTATTCATCAGAGGCTGAATTGTTAAAAAGAGTACAGATTTCAGGGTAACACCAAGGAAAGACTGAACAAAATTTGGGAAGTGCATAATAGACGTTCGTTCTGTAAAACAAAGACATGATGGAACTGGAGTAGGAATCATGCTACATAACAGATGTAAAACAATTTTTCACTGCATTCTCTGCCATGTCTCTTACCAGTTAATATTTTACCTCTTAGTTAAAATACATTTTTGGCATAAGTCAACAAAACTACCTGTGAGAAGCAGACAATATCATAACATGCTTGAATAGGCCTAAACAGCAGGTGCTGCCATGCTCCCATAATCTCTAGTGACAACCTAAGCTCCACTTTGGGCTTAAGGCTGGACGGGCTGTTTACAATTTTCATTTCTAAGTACTGTAAGGATAGCATTTTAAGTTGTCACTGGTGTTAAATCTTATTATTTAATTTTATTATTCTGGGCTTCTGCTGGTACTTATTATGCGTGTGTGGATGTAAGAGGCAGGTCCCTTAAAATTCTCAGGGTAGAGGAAGACACTACTCCATGAGATGTGTTCTGGGGCGCTCATCATGTTGATGAGTAGATGGCTGCTCACTCACTGTCAAGGGAACAGTGAATTTGGGATGGCTCTGACCTAATGTAGAAGGAGCTGCTCAGGTCTGCAGGTATAAGGAGAGACCTGAGGCAGAGAGATAAATGAAGGTTGCACAGTCCCTCAGAAATAAGGCTAGGTTCAAGTACTCTGGACATATATCCTTAGTGACCTTCTACAAGCCTGTACTCTTTTTTAAAAATTGCATTAAATGAAATCAGTTAATGCTGCTAGTATATTGGTTGTTATTGAGTTTTATGAGACATTGACCACATTTGTGATGTCCCTACATTTTTAATATTTTTGTTTTGTTTCATTTTGTTTTCCATCAGTGTTACAGAAGTCTCAATTGGCAACACACAAATCCATTTTAGATTTGTCAGTGGGAAGCTAGGGACTTGGTTAAGATACACAACTTGCTTGAGCTATGGAAAAGAGGGAGGAAGTGAATTCAGGACTGTAATTTCTGGAACAGCAGATAACTTTTGGGTCTTACACCTGAAGCCTTTCACATGACTTATAACCATATCCCAGGCTCCCTGCAGAGTAGAGAAGACACCCTGAAGTTTAAATTTGACATGTAATTCCCAGAGGCTTTCTTTGCCAAGCAGAGTTGCACAACATTGATACCATTGAAGTCAATATGGCTTTGCAGTCAAATACCACCCAGATGGAAACTTAACACTTATTTCAAAGCTGATTAATAGCAAGTGAGTGAGGGTAGTAGTGAGGTAGTGAGTGAGGTGCAGGTAGCCTACTGTAAAGTGCGTGCTTGTGTTGATTTATTAAGTTTAATGGGGAATTATCTATTATTTTTCTGCTGATTCTGATTTTGTAAGGATTTTTCATTACTAAAGGGAAAGATTGGCGATACTGAGGGCATTTTCAGTCTATGATTTTTTTTTCATTATTATTTTACCAAAAAACTTGCCACTGACAGTGGAAATGATAGTTAAGCTTGCCTGAACATGGGGTTTGTTTTTATTTTAATATGATTTTTGGCAAAGAAGTATTTAATTTCTTACAGAGGAATCACTGTAATACTTTGGCAGGACAGGAGATTTAAAGCCAGAAGTAACTGGGACAAAGGAAAAAAGGCATTAATTTTGCCAGGTAAGGGTACTCGATTTACTTAAAAGGATGTTTTTATACGCTAGGAGGCTTGCAAAACTCAGTAAGATGAAAGGAATGCAACTAATTTCAATTAAGAACTGGCTTCTATCTTCAGTAGCAAACACACATGTAAAGCTTTATTTTAAAATTGCACATGTATTGAAAGAAACATTCCAAGTAAGATACAAAAAAAAAAAACCCACAAGTTTTTAGCAGCAAAAAGAAAATAAGTTAAAATCCTTTGCATACACTGAAATTATTCCTGTTGATATCTAATTAGAAGAGAAAAAGAGTTCATCTGATGAAAATTACTAAAAATTTACTCTGATAGATTTACATTCTGATTTTATTCTTCTTTCTAAATCTGTGGTTTAACCCTTTTTTTACTCCCTAGTTTCTCCAAATTCACCATTTTTTATTTGCAGTGTTGAGAAAAGGCTGTCTTAAAATCATACATTAGCAGATCAACTTTGTAATTTGCTGGCTTATGTACAAATACTAGTGTTGATAATCATATAAAAGCAATATTAATGATCATTTCTTAGAATGAAAAAGGTTATTATGAAAGAAGTTAGCACTCAGTACTTTAACAGAATAAGCTTTTATAAACTTTCTATTTTATAAGATTATTATTATTAAAATCAGGCACATTTTGGTCTC
Source organism: Myiopsitta monachus (assembly GCA_017639245.1). Taxonomy (NCBI): domain Eukaryota; kingdom Metazoa; phylum Chordata; class Aves; order Psittaciformes; family Psittacidae; genus Myiopsitta; species Myiopsitta monachus. Next base: position 41,948,607 of record CM029941.1, on the reverse strand, counting down.
TTTTTTTTACTCATGTGGTATGAATGCAAAATAGATTAGGTGACATCACTAGAGTAATTGTGCTGTAAATGAGACGCAAATTTGGAGTTTAAAAAATATACTTTGTCTTTTAGTGAGATCTGTTTTTCCAACTGTAATTGTAAGTAGAATGAGGGCTATGACTTGTTCTTGGAGCAGCAGGCTAGCTTTTTATTCAGGAATGCAGCTACTAAATTGTCATAAAGACAAGTTGTAATGAAAAAAAATGGAGCAGAGATGTCATGTTTCACTTAAATTTATGAACTATCTTGGCGCTAGGCGGCAATAGGCTCACAACAAATCCCTGTGTGTTGCTATTTCCTCAAGAGATCCTCTCCTACAACCATCAAAAAGCCCTTTAGGGTTGGGTAGACAGGAATACCATGCTAATGCTTTAATTCTATTATGCAGTAAATCATTGTTAGACCAGGCATAGAGCCTAGCAGGTTATCACCACCGGCAGCTGAACCAGCAAAGATGAGAATGATAGAGGTCAGAGGTTTTGTCACCTGAAAGGTCATAAAGTGTTTTCCAGGTGGGAACTTTGCACCCTGTGGATGCAGAGTGAAAACTAGGTCTGTGGTCTTGTGCTGACATCGAGTGAAACGATGTTTATACTGAAAGGTATCCCAGCACACCCAGTACAATTAAACCTGCTAGGAATGTCATGGTTTATTATTCCACCTGTTGGATTCAACTACTGCCTTTATGTTGATGACATTTGCACTTTAAACCTGGAAGGCTGCAAAGGGATTAGAAAACACACACGCATACTCACACACTCTCCCTCACCCCCCATTCTTCCAACCCCAGCACTCCCCTTCCCCTTCCCTGCTTCTGCACTGCATTTTAACGTTTTCCAGGATGCACAGGAAGCCAGTACAAGTGGTCTGGCAAGGAAGGACTCGACCTAGAGGTCGAATGGCACTCCAGAGACTAGTGACAGAGTTTTGCCACTGCTCACTGATTCCATATAATTAGAGTTGATCACAATATAGTAAGGCAATAAAATATGCTGTTGTGGTGTTCTTCCTACAAATACTGAAAAGACAAAGTGGGAAAATGCAATCCTTATATTTTCTCTACCAGAAACATTCTGGTCTTTTTAAATACATGGTCTCTAACTAAAACTTGATTATTAGGACTATTTCCCTCATAACTGTATACAAATCTTGCCATATACTCTCAACAGACTTGCTTTCACGTGCCAGTAATGAGAATCTGGTTTATGTGCTCAATTGCAAGTGATGTCTTTTTGAATAAGGAATTGAAAAAAAACAAGTACTAATAAAGCAGTGAGAGAACCCCCTGTTTAATATCAGCATGCATGTTGAAACTCAAGAAGGAGATGGTTCTTAAATTGCCTTTTTTTCACTTTGGCCTTGCAGATGCAGCTGACCGTGGGCTAATGTCTTACTGCAAGAACAAATGGCAGGGTGATATGAAATAGCTTCTGTCAAGGAGTTAGCTAGGTGTCACTGAGGCACAAAAAAAACCCTACTAATCTTATTTTTTTCCTACAGAGTCCTCCTAGTGCATCAGTGTGTAGTTTTGTATGATTTATGTCCTTCTTGCTGTTCCTCACAAAGATGCATTTTGGGAGCAAATAGCTTGCTCAGAAATCTGTTCTGGAGAAACCCTTAAATCTAACTGTGAAGAGGCCTTGAATTCCTGAAAGCCATTGGCTTCTCCTTATCTACAGACTGACAGAGAAGAGTATAATGTTACAAAAACCTTTTCACGTTCTGAAGATATGCTTTTAGCCTCAGCTCTTTTCAGCAGTAGCCCTTCCCTTCTCTAAGCATGGGTCCTACACCTGCAGAGATATTGTGGCAAAAATATGCATAGAGAAGAGAAATACTGGAGAAATTATGCAGCCTTTCTACTTCCACATGGTATTTCACAAACTACTCAAGTGCCTTGAGTAATTCTTTGATAACTCTTTTGGAAAAAAATGTAACTGTGACTGATGCCTGCATTCTCTCCACATATGTCTGCAGTTAAGTTGTATCACCAATATGAAGTTTTGGAAGGGAGGTTTCCCAAATTTGTGATAGAGAATGTCTTCATTGGGGACAAAGGTAAAGAAACTTAAAAACCTTATCTTATTTCAACAGTTATGAAATTTTGATTAGTTTATCTGATCAAAATTTCAGATAAATTGTAACTTTCTTGGTCATAATGGAATTTATCGTCTGGAACAAAATATGCCCAGGAACAGCTTTCTTCTTTGTTACTTTTTTTTATCTTAGTCCCATTTACTGATAAAGAGCATGTTGAGGCCGATGGCTGGAGTAATAAAATGGAAGATCAGGATATCTGCTCTTTCTTATATTGCTGTCTCTCAGAAATCCTGTTTGTTTCATTGTTGGCAGATCTCAAATGTATTGCAGGACAACAAATGCATATGTATACAAGAGTGATAACTAATGAAAATGACCTGTGCGGCTTCAGTTATGACGGATAACACTCTACTAGCTTCATGCTTATTTTAAAGTCTCCTTGACACAGATTGATTAAAGGCAAGGACCCATATGAACTTATGAAAAAAGTATGGATTTTTGAAACAGCTATAGCATATGATTTAAGAACTAATTGTTTCTTAGCTGTCACTATATTCTTTCCCTATCTCTCCAGCCCAAAATCTCTGTTACATTGGGAATTTATGCTTAATAATCAAAAACTGATGCTGTGGATTAAAGAATAAAGATGTCATTGGATAAAAAAAACCAACAACATCAGAAAAGAAAATAGATATGTGTGATTTTAACTATTCTTTAATCTGCTTCTGGGCAACAAAAGTGATTTGTGTCAGACGTTATTGCATTAAACTTTAATTTTCTTCCACAAGAACAGGATTATATAAAGGAGTATTGGATTGCACTCAGCATGGATTAGCTGAGTGGTGTCTTTGCTGCCAAGGACCAAATGGATTTCCTTCCTTTTGTAATTTATATTTTTATTGCTGTATTTTTCCCCTCCTTCTAATTCCCATTACCCATCAGTTTTGCCAGAACTGAGATACCCTCAAAATCAGCAGAAAGGCTGGCAGAATTACTGGTTTATGGCATATATTTTGGTTCCAGGGATCCACACTAGCCCATGTCAAAAGAATATGCTAGCCCTTAATCATAGAATCCGATTGCTAGGTTAAAACTGGAAAATTAAAATCTTACTCACTGTGAAAGGGTCATACTCTTTCCTTCTTGAATTAAATATATATGCATAATCAGCTTAAATTTTCCCTTTAAAGATCGTAAAAATTTCCAGAGTTTTGCTTAATGGTAGCTCAGCAAATGTTTGCTGGACACAGAAAATGATGAATGGTCAAAACAAAGATGCTAGCAGTGTAAACAGAAAAGGAAAAAGATTCATTCATTATAGAGGCATGGAAGATTCAGAATGTGCACAGATAAAATGACAGAAAATAAAATTAGCCCCTCTACTAACAGACTGAATGTCATAAATTGCAGTTTGTACTTTGCAGCCCATTTTAGAAATGACTAATGGATTTCCTGGTCTTGAAATTTTAACCAGCAAGGAGGTGCTTGGTGGTAAAAGAGACATAGGTATTTAAGGACAAATATTTAAGCTATTAAGTTACAGAGGATGGTTTGTGTTTGTAAGCAGCGAAGTACAGCAACCTAAATGCCAATCAGCAGTCCCTCTTGGACAGATACAGCAACACTAAAGTACTTTCAAGAGCAATAAAAATTAGAAAAGCATACCAAAACACACAAAAACTATTGTTAAAAAGTATAAATGAAAAATCTGATTCTTCATCACAGGAATTACGTAGGAGAGAGCAGAAATAAGCCTAACTGCCATTACATCACCAGGGTAATTCTGATCAATAATAAGTTCCAGAGCACATTTTCCATGGATCAGTCATAAAAATGTTTAGTGAGTGACAAACAGACCAGAAGCTTGAAATTGTGATGTGTAACTGCTGAAACCTGAGCTATTCTTGATCCTGCTCTTAAATACTTTTCTTGATGTTGCACATCCGTTATGCGACCCACAACTCAATCCACTATCAAACCTGGTCCAACCATTCAGTTTCATGTTGCAAAGTAAACTTGACTTTTCCATAAATTAACATCTAATAAGGAAGTACAATAAAAATTTCGCTTGGTTCTTTACTTGGCAATTCTGCTTATAGCATCTGAACAAAGGATGCTCCTATATCCTTTCATGTTAGAGCTGAAAGCTTTCCCTATTCTTCAGATTACATAGAATGAACCTTAATTCATGGCATTTAGTTTATCGGTACACAAAAAAGGGTGGATTATTGTTATATTGTCAGAATTAATCTTCATGATTGTTGCTGTACTATTTTTTGAAATTATTAAATTAAACTAGTGACTACTGTCTCACTCCTGCTTTTTCTTGGTAACTGTTAGATTTCTCAGAATCAGCTTTCAGCTTATTGGTAAATAGAACCTTTAAGCCATTATGCCTTTCTCAAACAGGTATTTAGCACTTTCAGACTACTGACAGAGACACTAGTCTGTCAAAAACTAAATCAGAGAGAATGTTTCCTGCTGCTTTTTTCACATGAGAAAAAAACCAGAGAGACTCCCTATGGTAGCTTTAAGTGTTTGCCTGCTATTTCTCTCCTATATGAAGGAGCTATTTGTGATAGAATAAATATTGCAGTATGCAGTAATGTAATTGAAGCCTATTCCTTAATAGTGGACCCCCTTCCCCAACATGCGTACACAAACCCACCATACCTCAAACAGGGGGAAAGATGAGACTGTTTTGCACATTTATCAAAGTCAAAAGCAGTTGCTCTGCTTCCAGATACCCGTGCAAGATGGAGCACAAAAAGCACAGTCATCTAGCTACCACATGACATCCATCTCAGGCAGAAAACCTGATGCTCTTAAAACTCAGCAAGAGGTGTCGTGTTTTAAGTCCCTCAATAACTCACCCAGTTTGTTCACTCACTCACTTCCCCTTTTTCTTCCCCCAGTCCCGGGGGGATGGGGAGGAGAATCAAAAGAATGCAACTCGCATAGGTTGAGATAAGAACAGTTTAGTAACTAAGGTATAGCACAAATCACTACTGCTACCACCAATAATAATAATGACAGAGAAATAAAAATAAAGAGAATGCAACTGCTCACCAAACCTGACCCAGCCAGTGCACCCCCCAGCAGCGAACCCCCAATGCACCACCATCCTTCCGGGTCTCTGCTCTCCGTTTTACATCCTGGACATGACGTGCTGTGGTATGGAATAACCTCTTTGGTCAATTTGGGTCAGGTGTCCTGTCTCTGCTTCCTCCCGGCTTCCCTTCCTCCCTGGCAGAGCATGAGACTCAGAAAGTTCTTGGCCAGACAAAATACTACGAAGCAGTAACTGTAAGCACTGGTGTTATCAGCACTCTTACCAGGCCCAAAATCAAAACCACAGTGCTGCACCAGCTACCAAGAAGGAGAAAAATGACTGCTGCTGCTAAACCCATGACAAGAGGCCTCCCAATAGATGTAGTACTTGCATTTCTCTGTCTTACCTGACTAAATTAAGGTAAAATTAATTTAAACAGGGACTGAAGAGAGCTCCTAGAATATTAACCCCCTGCTATTGTGAGAAGTCACTTCATGTAGTATCTTTTATATGCTCATCATATTACACCTGGAATGTAGCTACATTTTCCTTATGGCGTTTTTGTCCTCACTACTCTTCCAGGAATGTGTTTTTCGTGATGCCATGAGAGCTTTTGAATTTCTCTTCAGTCTCTGAAGCTTGCCTGGATTCAGCTTTTATATTTTTCATAGACAGAAATGAAGATGTGATAATAGCTCTTCAGGAAAGGATGTTCATGGCCTGTTTCATCTTGCTTCTGAAATTGGTGCTGTTCTGTCTAAAAGTCAAGGTCACCTCTGCATGCTGGGATGCACAGGCAACAAACCCATCAAAGTGGACTTCCTCTGTACTTGCAGAGCACTAGTTGCTTGTGCAAAAAGCTAGGGTTATGTAAGCATTCTAATAGGACTCCCTGTAGCCCATCATGAACCTGGGCTGTATGTCACCTGTGCAGCAAAATTACAGTTGATGTGAAAGCCACAGAGAATCATCTGCATATGCATGTGCATGAAATACAAGATTTTGACTTGGATTTTTTGTGGAAAACTACTGGTGTCAGACGTGCAGCTCACTAGTAGTGAGTGGAGCTCAAGCCTTCACAGCCAATCTCAAGCCACCAATTCTAAAGATACTGTTGAGCTGTTAGTTTCTTTCAGGTTTGCCAGTATTTCCTCTTTTTTTTTTTTTAATCCCCTAGCTGTAGAGAGGTGGGAACCTATGAATAAAAGTTTTCTTGAGATTTGCACTGTGATTGTTCAGATCAAAAACACTTGGGCAGAACTTTTGATTTGAATGAGAATTAGGTTACTGTTGGCTGACCTCATAATATTTCAATAGTAGTTTATTTGGGACGTTGTAATCCAAACCGAACAAAAAAGTTAATAAATTTCTTTGCATTTGAGGGATATTTAACTTTTCTTCAATCTGACTGAAGAATGGGGGAGAACCTCTAACAGTTTCATTCCAATTCATCTGCCTGACTCAAACCAAACATGCTGGTAGCTAACTAAATCACAGGCATATCTAGCTATATATAAGCCTATTACAAATATGCATTTGTTTTTCATTCTATCTATGTGCTATCTAAGTCTGACTCTTGAAGATTTAGGCTACGCTTATGCTGCTGGTTTTGACAGTGGCTGTCAATTAGAGAAAGTCAGTGTTGAAAATGTTTATATGTTAGTTAGGTTTGTATTGCTTTAGATCTTCAAATTAATGAAATACATAATTTCTGGAACACTTCTTCACAGCTGGAGATAAACTCTGATTTACGTGCTTTTATCAGTGGAAAACTTTTCAGTGGCACCTTAAGAAGACCTTAAGCTGCTATAACACACTTTTTTCTAAAAAAAAAAAGTCAACAACTAATATTTAGTCCAGAGTAACATGAAGCAAATTGTGAATGACAAATTCTTGGTACACACACCAATGGTAACAGCTCCATTGCAATCAGTATGTTGGTTACACTGCTGTTATATGCATGTAATGAAGTAAATCTACAGAAAAATTAAAAGTCACAAGACCAGGTTGTCATGAACCCACTTTCTCTAAGAATATACAACTACTGTGATACATTGCCATGGTTTTTTTTTGGTGGTTTTGGGGGTTTCTTTTGTGTTTTTTTTTTTTTTTTGAGGCTGAAGAAATTGGAATTTTATTATTTTTTTCTAATCCATTTTACCATACTCAGAAAAGGATATGGAAACTTTGGAGATGATTCAGCACAGAGTCACAAGAGAAAATAAAGGAAAAATGCTTTGCAGTAATAATTAAAAAATAGTGTTCTATGTTTTAATTCATCAGAATGAGAACTAACAGGTAATGCAATACTAATTTCTAATTACTTGTTGTGGAGAGGTATAAGGTAAGGTAACCTCTTTTCTTTCAGAAAGTGGCCATAATGAGTCTAATAAACTGAAGAAAAAACTAAACAGACCCACACCAGGTGTAAGGTGTGAATTTGCAATAAGTGCAAAGATCTTTAGAATAACAAAAAAAAAACAAAAACAAAAAACCCCCCTTTTGGTGGATTCTGTCTGGGCTGAAATTAAGACAAGATAACTTTCTGAAAGAAATTTTACAATTCGATCACAAACTATTAGACTTGAGGGAGGTATTACTGGCTGTACCTGTACTGTACAATAGTCTCACATTGCTTGAAAGTTATTATATATATATTTAAAAATCCATTTATACTTGAGTTTGAATTAATTGAACTATTTAGTTTTTTGAAATTCCTACTCTCTTTATCTTTTAACCTGAGTGCTTTTGCACTGTTCCAGCCTATCACATCCAGAAATCTGATTCAAGTCAGATGGAGCAGATTTACAAATTCAATGGTGTACAGCTGAAGCAAAAATAAAATGCATATTATAAAAAAGTGTTCTTTCTGTGATGTTATTTCAAATTTTATTTGAATTTTAGTTCCCTGGAGGCCTACAACTTGGTGTAAATGTTTAGCTATTCCTTAGCTACAGTAACTTTTGCACCAAAAGCTAACCTAAGCAAGTTAGCAAAATGAGCAAATAAGTAGAAATTTACTTCTTTCCTGCTTTCATTTCAGGTTTTTTGATTTATCTACAGGTTTTCTCCACAATGGAGGCTTTTTCCCACATTTTATCTTGAACCAGAATACTATTATTTGCATAAAAGATGCACATTTGATTATAGAATGGACACCTGGTCAGGAGAGCAACTTGCTGAATTTGTATTTTCCATAGGATTGCATTTTTGGGTATTCAAAACTATGCACTCTGTATAAATCAAGGCTTGCAATTATTTAAATCAGTTTTCTATCTGACCTGTGTGCCATTCTCACTTCATATAAAAATACAATCAAGATTTTACTGCCCACTCTTTATGACAAGTATGAAAATATTAGATGCCATTGTGACAGGAGACAGATAATTCCCTACCACAAATCAAGATTTAACTTTCATTTGTTCTCGTAGTTTTTCCAGTCTTCAGTATTTCTCTTTATGAAATAGTAGTACAGTTTTTTGTATATCTGTGATTTCATGTTGTCATATATATAGGAGCACAGTCTACCAAGAATGAAGCATTTCTGGTTCTCTTTTAAAATGGGATGAAACTGAACTGAAAAGATTATTGCATTTCAAATGCTGGGTACAAAGGTTCATTTGGTAAATCTCAGGTAACTTTGAAGGTAATTTTGAAACTGAGCATTCTAGAATGTGCTATAAAGCCCAGTTCCTGCAAAAGATTTGAGAAGAAAAGCTAGAATATGAAAGAATTTACCATGTACTGCTCACTTAAGATTATTGATTTCTTAGGAGGTAGAATGGAGAATATATCTAAAAATCTACTAAAAAATATCTAAATATATATGCCCTGTTGTCATGGGTTCAGCAGTAGCAGTCATTTTTTCTCCTTCTTGGTAGCTGGTGCAGCACTGTGTTTTCGATTTTGTGCCTGAGAGCAGCGCTGATAACACCAGTGTTTTTAGTTACTGCTTGGCAATGTTTTGGTCTGGCCAAGGACTTTCTGAGTCTCATGCTATGCCAGGGAGGAGGGGAAGCCGGGAGGAAGCAGAGACAGGACACCTGACCCAAACTGACCAAAGAGGTTATTCCATACTACAGCACATCATGTGCAGGATGTGAAATCGGAGGGCAGAGACCCGGAAGGTTGTGGTGGTGGACTGGGTGTGCACTGGCTGGCTCGGGTTTGGTGAGCAGTTGTATTCTTTCTTTGTATTTCTCTTGTATTATTACTAGTGGTAGCAGCAGTGATTTGTGTTATACCTTAGTTACTAAACTTTTCTTATCTCAACCCGTGGGAGTTGAATTCTTTTGATTCTCCTCCCCACCCCCTGGGACTGGGGGAAGAAAGAGGGAGAGTGAGTGAGTGAGAAAACTGTGTGGGTGGGGTGCTTAAAGTCTTTGAGGAAGACAGTTTAACACTGTCCAGCATCTTCAAAAGGAAAAAAAGGTCTCTGGATCTGAGGGCGGAGTAATGGACATTGCAGCTACTCCAGCTCCAAGCACAGCAACTACACCACCCCCAGGGACAAGCATAGAAGCTACTCAAACTCCAACTGTAATGGACAGCGCAACTAATAAGACGGGCTTAAACCACGACACCTGTATAACATAACTGTATTTTAAATTGTCTTTTATTCCTTTAGGGGTGAAAAAGAAGTTGTAGTCCCTCTTGGTTTTTCAGTTTTCTCTTGTCAATCTGCTCTAGCAAAACCCCAACTCAGTCTGTGGCCCAATTTAGCTCAGCATCCCCCTGTGAAAGAGCCATTTGTTTACACTGAGAATGAAGAATAAGGTGCATGAAAAGATACTGGTATTCTGCCATATGTTATAACATACGGGTAGTTCACACTATGTTACATCCATGTGAAGAAGAGGAGCCTGATGGACAAGAGTACTGCATTATCCTGTCTTGAACCTTTAGTAAAAGTACTTGACATCTTTGAAACATTGCAAAAGAATTAACTCATTCTCATCAAACATATTGGTAAAGAAAATACAGCCCACAACTAGGGACAATGAGGAACAGAGTGAACACAGATCTGTGCTAGTCTTGGTAATTAAGATATTGTAACCCCTGTTTTTTTATCCGTTTTTGCAAATGTCACTACTTTTCAACTTGCTATATATGCATCAGGCTTTGAAATGTGTACACATCTCTTTGTCCATTATGCACAAAATCTTCTTTGTTGCTATTTGTAGTGACAAAGCAATAGAACTGTCAGCAGTTTCTCAAATACATAGAAATATAGAGAAATAGATATTTTATCTTATGAGTTGTGACACAGGAGTACAAATTCGGTGGTAAGAAGGCATATGTTACATCTAGGTAAGTAAGTGTGAATTGCTATAAGTTAGAAGTTGAAGGAAAGTTTTTGCATTTGTTTCTGCAGGATCCTACCTGAGGTAGCATTGGTGAAATCACATTTATATGGGTATAACTGCAGTGGTTCTGTATGTGAGGAATGAAATGAAAGGACATGATAGGCAAAATAGTCAACAACAGGGGCATGAAGAAGCAATCGGCTTCTTGCTCCACTTATTACTCTTCAGTCCACACCTTCCTCTCCAATGCTGTGATTGTACATATGCCTCCACCCAGTTCCTTAATCTTGAAAGTTACATTTTTTTTTAATCTTCTCTGAGCAGCACCTACTTATAGAGATATAATTTCTTCTAAATGGCTAGGCTTCTATGGTTTAAGTGTGTCTTCATACGGTACTAATAGTCATGGCTGTATAAATAAAACCCACCCTTCTGGAACCATTTTCCATCGGATTCTTGGTTGTTGTGTTTACCTTTCTTCTACACTGAACATTTCAGATTGAGAATGCTTTACAAAAATGGTGAATATTGGACTCTGATTTTGGGTTGATTTGCTACAAAGAAAGGAAGTTGGCTTCTAAGAGTTCTTAAAATCCTGACAAAAACTCAGTTTCAAGGAGAAGTTTCAGAAATTTTCTCTTAGAACATTTTCATAACATATATACAAAATGTCATTTCATTTCCAGATAGGTTCAAATATATTACCACTTCATGCTGTTCTCACTTGTAGCAGAGATGAACGATCTAAAGTAACAAACCCAAAAGACCTGGGCAAGACTAGAATCTTAGGCCCTGGTCCCACAAAGATCTTTGTGCAAACTTAAAATTGAGAAGGTCTGCAGTTTTAGTGAAGTCAGTTGAACCTCCTAAGCTTTATTTTGAGCACATGTAATGTCTTTGAATACTCAAAGATTGTAAATTGTTTTGGGTAGGAACAGAATTTGCCTTCTATTTATAACATAAAGAAAGCAATGTATCTCCAGGCTAGAAGGAGTCTTCGGGTACATGGTAGTAAATAATAATCATTTAGGCCTTTACGCTGTCCAGAAGTTATGCAAAGAGATATGGAGCTTGTTACCTGATATGATTTATACCATCAGATGCTGTAACGCCGTTAATGCTATTTGTAGCAGAAACCAGTCAGAGTTTAAATTTAAGATACGGTACTTAGGTATGTTGTTAGATTTTATGAAGAATAATAGCATTGGGCAACTATCATCTTTTCTTTTATTTAAATGTGGTTGTTGATAGGGTAAAAATTAGTTTCAGATTTATTATGGTATGTTTAAACTGGAGAGCCTGATGCTGATATAAATTCATTGCACTGCAATCATTGAATGCTGTTGTACATATGTTATGGCATATGGCAGAATTTCATCCCTCATCTCATTCTTATTCAATGTCCTCAGAGTCATTAAACGGCTGTCCCATGAGATGACTCTGTTAAATTAGGTCAGCAACTGGAGGTGGCCATTTGTCAACTCCATTTTTGAATAATATGGCAGGGTTAACACTTGAAAATGATCTTTTTTTTCTTCAACCTTTTCTGTGAAGAGAGGACATACCTGACAATAGATCTTAGCCTGACCATAGAAGTCTCTGAGATACTTCTCATCAGATATTCATGAGATATTTTAAAATGTATTTTCTATTGCTATGTCAACTACACCATTGTTTTCAGATATTTGAAGCATACTAGACAGACGTCTGGGCAGAATTAACTTCATCTCTGTAATGCTGCTGTGGTGGTGTGTATGTATGATCAGGAAGAACGGGCTGACTTTGCAGCTTATTCCTTGGCTGCTTTTGATATTGGTAGTAAAAGAATAGTTTTGCATACATTTGTCTCTACAGACTCTGGATTGTTTTGCTGTATCTTATTTCACTTTACATATAGTTACACATACAAGGGAAGGGGAAAAATGCAAGCATAGGAGTGGTGTGTGCATGGTATACCCTCTGAAGGAAGTGATTGTGCTCCCGCCTTCCAGGCAGAAGAAAATTTACTCCTGTTGGTTTAGCAGTGGTTCCATTCTCACTGTCATTCTGACACCCATGCTTTTATAAAACTTTACCACAGCCACTCTCGTTTGCATTTTTTTTCAGGCTGACAAATATAAGCACACTTAATTGTTCTTCTGTGCTGCAGGCTTTGATTAGCTTCATTGCTGCCTTTGAAACTTTTTCTGTTCTATTTGCTTTTTGAGATGGAAGGTTTAGTACCTATGGTATTCAAGAGGCATATATGCCATGGATTCATACAGTAACTTAATTATATTACGTTGTTTTGATATTTCTTTGAAACTTTAATAATAATTCATAACATCATGTTTCCTTTTTTTTTTTTTTCTCCTGATACTGAAAAATGAACTAAAATTTTCATGGAAGTATTGATTTTTCTCCTAGATCTCATTCCTGAATAGTAGCAGTCAGCTCAAATCAGACTCAGACTTTAGGACTTTTAGGGTTTAAGTCACAAAATCCATTTTATGCTTTGACACGCAGTTAAGACTTGGATCTGTGAATCAGCAATGAACATAAGTTTCCAGGCTTTCTGACTTTCTTTTTTCTTTTTTTTTTTCTCTTTTAATATCCCAGCGCAGAATTTCTGACCATATTGTCTGGAATACAGGAATGACAATTTTGGCTGCTTCTCTTCCAGAAAGATGACTTGTACAGAAATGGGTATGTAGAAAGACCTCTAGAAAAAAAGATAGTGTCTCAGAAAACTGCAATACTCTGACTCATTTAGCCTAAAATGGGCATGACTGCTATCCATAAAAATACTGTGGAGGCAAACACCTAGGAAGGATCTCCCTCCAAATTAGAGGTGAGCTAAAGGTCAACACTGACATAAAAATAAAAATAAATTAGTATAAGCAATGTATAAATAAATTTTATGCTAGGAATGAGGCGTCTGCTGAATTTCATGCTATCTATTGTGTTACCAGTAGCAATAATGAGGACAAAGAAGAAAATAAAAACCTGATTTTGTTACGTATTTTAGAATAAGAAAGATACTGTTCTGATGTCTTATGCTTCCTGTACAAACAGGAAACTAGACTTTACATAGAATCCATCTACATTTGTCTTCTATGCATATAAGTAGAAAAAATACATTTCTCATCATTTGAACAGCAGAAGGGGAAGGAAAAGAAGCAATTTTACCCAAACCTTCCAAAGGACTTTGTGTCTGATATTGGAATATACATGGCTGAACATAATATTTTCATAATATGTGCATCCAAAAAACACAGGTAATCTCTGTTAATGTGTTTCTCCTTCCTACTGCATTGGTTTTCAGAGAGAAACTGAACATGACTGGGCAGTGTGCACTTGCAGCCTAGAAAACCAAATGTACCCTGAGCTGCACCAAAAGAAGTATGACCAGCAAGTCAAGGGAGATGATCCTACTCCTCTACTCTGTTCTTGTGAGACCTCACTTGGAGTTTTGTGCACAGTTCTGGTGTCCTCAACATAAGAAGGACATGGAGCTGTTGGAGCAAATTCAAAGAAGCGCTGTGAGGACCATAAGGGGGATGGAGCACCTCTCATCCAAGGGTGGTGAGGCATTGCTGCACCCTTTGAGATTGCCCAAAGAAGTGGTAAATGCTCCATCCTTGGCAGTGTTCAAGGCCAGATTGGACAGAGCCTTGGGTGACATGGTCTAGGCTGAGGACTCCCTGCCCATGACAGGGGGGCTGGAACTAGATGATCTTAAGGTCCTTTCCAACTCAAACCATTCTATGATTCTATGAGTATACTGTTTAATTTTGAAAAAAATACTATGCACTCTGAAGATGTAATATTTGACACATGGGTTTTCTAATTAACACTTTTCTTTGAATGAGTGGAGTGGATATAAAAATGTGATTTCTATTTACTACTTCTGACATTTCCGCTGCCCCTTCAGTTTGAATCTTCTTTAACTTTTCAAACTGATTGTGGGCCTGACCTCCTTTGAAGATAAAGTACAACGCAATAGAGACAAAGAGATAAAGTAAAATCTTACATTTTGAGTGTTGTTTGATTTGATGTAATGTACCCAAGTGACTGAATCGCAGAATACAGTATGTTTCCTGAACCAAGCTCTAGATGCAGAATACTGCTTATCTTCATTCTTGTCATTCATTTCTCTCATCCCACCTCCTCCTCTTACCATGTTCTTTAGTGACAGTTACATTCCTTTCAAGCACTTTTTTTTTATCCACATTACATGTTATTCTAGCTTTTTTATTTAGGATTTTTCACACATCCTTCACATCTCTTTTATAGTCTCCAGTCAATAAGCACTAAGACCTAAATACTCCTTTGCACTTCATGGCTATTTCCTTATCACATGCATTTTCTGTTGCCTGAAGGCAGATCTGTACAATTTTTGTTATTGAAATCTGTTTTTTTCTTCCCAAGCAGATGGAGGATGTGAAAATGTGTCTAAAGACTGAGAATACCATTAACTTGGTTTTTACAGAGCCCTGGGAGACACAATGTCTCTCTGACTCCTTTTAAACCTGGCTGAAAAAAAAAATAGTAATAACTCCACAATACAAGCAAAGCAACTTTAGCACATTACTGTGTCTTTCTTATAGCTCTGGCTGCGGGGAAAAAAAGGTGCACTTCTGCTGCTGTGCATCAATCTTTTGCTCTTTGCAAGAGAACACAATCCCCAAGCCATACACAAGCTGGATTTACATTATTCCATTAAGTATTGATTGTAATGCTCCAAGCCTTTATTGTTGCAATTTATCAGAGCTTTTTGCACTGTGATGGGTAGAAAACAATACTGCTCAACTATTGCTTGTTGTGCACTCCACAGCTGATAGGGCAAAAGTGGTGAAGATGTTTTGTTGTTATTCTTTTTTTTTTTTTTAAAGTCAATATGTTCAGAAGGAAAAACTATGTTAACCCAATTTTGCTGAATTACTGGTGTAAAGAAAAGAGCATCAGATCTCTAATTGGGCACAGAAATCTGAATAACAATTATTTTATAAAAGATGGATGGTATTCTCTTACTGCAGCTGTGTGAGACTAAATTCACTAAATGCAAAAGATCAGAAACATCTTTTGGCAAAGAGGGATGTTCAATCTTTTTTTTTTTTTTTATCAGAGTTCTTCTAGGCTCCCTGTTTAACTTCAGACTGGAGTTATTGGTTCAATAAAACATAAGATTTTTTAAAATGAAATTGATTATAATCAACAATATTTTAAACAAATGATCATATTACTGAATGAAAAGTACGTAGGCATAAAGGAACCAAGGTTAGTTTATAAGACATTTCGCACAAGCTTTCTGATTTCTAAATATGCATTTCATAAACGATGACTTGGAAGATTACAATTCTGGAAAACATCCGAATCAACTCTTTGTCAAAATATTTCTTCCGCACAAATATACATCTAAAAACAGCTCTGAAGGGTGTGACAGAGAAATCCAAACCACCAGAGTAAGATTGTTTGGGCCAGATCCTGGCTGAAATAAATTAGCATGACTGCACATAATCTTCATCATGTCTGTTAAATGTTAATTTTAAATTCATATGATAATTTTTAAAACATTGAGACTGCTGTCTGCCCCAACTTTTTACAAGATTATTACATATTTGAGATACTATTTTAGTATTAATATTTTGTAATTCATACTGGTAATAATTAATCTCTAAACTGTAGGAGGGTAACTTGAGCACTGAGTCCACCATTCAGGAATTGTAGAGATCCTCAGGTTTTTTATCTTCAGTCATTTGGGCTTTAAAGGATCTGAAAACTCTCAAAGCTATCTAAAACCTCATTCAGTTTCATTGCTGGCTATCTTTGTGCTTGTCAGCATTTCAAGGTGATTCTTCATTACAGGCCTGCAAGGCCTGGTTCTAGGGACTGTTACAGGGCATGTCCTGCTGTGCAAGATACCTGTTTATCTGGTATATGTGCAATGCTGTTTGTACCCCCAAATCAGCAGGCAAGAGATTTGAAGCTGGGTTGGTTTTCTTAATCATGCAGTAAAATGCTTTAGAGGACCAAAACTATTGCTGCTACCTTCAACATCTTTTTTTTTTTTTCCAAATCTGGGAATCACAGTGAAGATTAATTAGCTGTGGGTGGAAGGGAAACGGGAAGACAGCTACCTCCCTCCAGTTGAGAGCTAATAGAGTTGGTACCTAGTTCTGCTGTAAGAAATGGGGAATTTGGTACTGCTAGAGTCTAGCTTAAGCAGCTCCATGAAAGGTTAGTAGCTATTATGAATGCTACAATAAACCAATAAAATACTGTGTCCTTCAGGAGAAACTTGAAAATTTGCTTCAGGATTCTGCTAGACAACAGGAAGCACTGCAAGCTAGTATGATGCTCACTTTTGCAGCGTTGCAAATTTAAATGACTTTGTTAAAGCCGGATGGATAGTTCCATTAAACCACATAGTTTTCTTGTATTCAACTGGAATAGCACCAAGCCTGAGCTGTGAGACAGAAATTTTTGATTTTGTGGAGATGAGTTAGAATAAGAGAGAAATGCTACCTTGTTTTCCTCTTTGAGGGCCTGGCAACAGTCCATCGGAGTATGTGGAGAGCTCTCTTTATTAGCACAGCTGACAATATCAGCCTGTGAAAAGCTTCTGCAGGGGGACTGATGAAATAAAATCCAAGCTCTTCTCTTCACAGTTCTTCATTGGCCAAAATATCTGACTTCTTGGAAATGTACATTCCCTGCCATATCAAAGAGTGACAAAGTTACTACTCAGACTAGCAGAAACACTTCTGGGAAAGTGTTCTGGAATACATAGAAGAGTATCTGCTAACTTCATAGCCCAGCATTTGTAATGTAGAGCATGGCTAAAATTTGGAAGAGGGTTCTCCGCAGTACATTCTGTGGGGCATGTACACTAAGAAAAATACACTGTTAGAATCATCTGTGAACTTTTAAGACAACGTGAAAAAGAGTAAAAACATATTCCTCTGTACACCTTCTAGGAAGCATTGTGTTATAGGTTTATCTGCTCAGTTGTTCTGTATAAACATTAGTAATGTAATAAGTCTCTCAGTACTCGTCATGCCAAAGCTGATTTCTTCAGGATCCTATGTCTTTGTATAAGTCTCAAATTAGAAAGATGGAACTGAATTCAGACTGTCAAGATAAGAATATCAAGGGCAATTGCACTGCTCTGATTTTATTCCAGAAACGAACACAGTATGTTTAGAAATTGTGTTGACAGGTGGAGCCTCAGGTCAATCAAATGTTTTGCGCATAATTCTGATGAACAACTGCATCTGGGAAAGGCAACAGAAAGGGAGCTGGCTGTATGAGCTCTTATTTCATGTTACTAGATTGTATCTTATTAGGTGTATTTCACTGGTGAGAATCATCACTTACAACTGGGAAAATTTTCCTTTTGCACACCTATAATGAAATAGCTTTTAATTGTACTGCTACTTCAAAACCAGGCCAATAGTCATGAAAAAAAAAAATCACAAACTCACTTCATAGTAGTGCTGAATATTTTTACATTTTATTTAACTGTTGGTGTTTCAGCACATCTCTGTGGTGGAAACTGGGGCAATTTCTAACTCAAGACTCAACTTGACACATACAATATTCAGCACGTGGCACACAATATGCATTAGATTCAGTTGCAGACTTTTGTCTGTGGGATGCCTGTGAGGCATTTTCTTCTGGGAGGATGATGGTATTGTTTGTAAGAATAGGAAATGGAGCTTGAATAAAAGAGGAAGACCTTCCATAGTGGAGAAAAAAACCCTGGTATTCAGCTTGATTTTATATTGAAATGATCTGAAATAATTTATGAGATGCTGTCCAGTAAACAGAGTTTATCATCCAAAGAGACACAAAGTAAAAAAAAAAATCATTTAAAGAAACCATTGTAAGGATAAAGTGAAAAAGAGGCTATAAATCTTGACTTGATTGAACTGTTTTTCTAAAATTTGTCTTCCCAGGCTCAATGAATGATGATGGTTTGGGTTACTGCTTGGACCTCTATCTGCAACATAAATTCTTTACCAAGCAGAGACAGAGAGACAGAGTCAGGTCTTCATACTTTTTTTAAATGAAGTCATAATTTCTGCTACTCCTTATAAAACTGTCTTTTCATGAAAAGAAAAGAAAAGAAAAGAAAAGAAAAGAAAAGAAAAGAAAAGAAAAGAAAAGAAAAGAAAAGAAAAGAAAAGAAAAGAAAAGAAAAGAGGAAGGGAGGGAGGGAGGGAGGGAGGGAGGGAGGGAGGGAGGGAGGGAGGGAGGGAGGAAGGAAGGAAGGAAGGAAGGAAGGAAGGAAGGAAGGAAGGAAGGAAGGAAGGAAGGAAGGAAGGAAGGAAGGAAGGAAGGAAGGAAGGAAGGAAGGAAGGAAGGAAGGAAGGAAGGAAGGAAGGAAGGAAGGAAGGAAGGAAGGAAGGAAGGAAGGAGGAAGGAAGGAAGGAAGGAAGGAAGGAAGGAAGGAAGGAAGGAAGGAAGGAAGGAAGGAAGGAAGGAAGGAAGGAAGGAAGGAAGGAAGGAAGGAAGGAAGGAAGGAAGGAAGGAAGGAAGGAAGGAAGGAAGGAAGGAAGGAAGGAAGGAAGGAAGGAAGGAAGGAAGGAAGAAAAAAATCCAGCTGTCTTCCACTCAGTAATTCTATTTAATGTTGAGCGTCTTTTTGTTGACCTGGGGGATCAGCATGATATGTCATGTTGCAATAATTCTTATCTTAATTGGCTATCCTGTGATATCCCAAATACTTCTCTTTACAAACACTATTGTACAGTGCATACAATGGGGTTATTATTTTATTGCCTCAGGTACTGCCACTGGCACAAGCTGACTATAGAATCAGCAAATCCTAGTTTAGAGCCAAAAGGAAAGTAAAAGGACCCCAGAAAGCTAGTTCTTTCTAATGGTCACACCATTTTTTTAACCAGTTTTTGATGCCATGTAAGAAAACAGAACTATTTCATGGAGCTGTGGGTAGTCATGTTCCAATACCTAAGTACAAATATAAAGGACAAGAAACCATCTGGAATGAAAAGAAAAATGAACTGCCAGAACTGAATAAGATGTGTAAGAGGAAAAGCTAGAGTGTGGGGAATCAAATGTGAAACCAAGTAACATTCATCTGGACTGAGGATCTGATCATAACTCATTGTAAATAAGTTGACACTAATAAATACATTCCACTGACATTAGCCTGCTTTTTTTGGTAGTCCCTAACTAAGCATGAAATAATGGCAATATGTAAAAATACAATAATTCCTGAAGTTTAATTACTTTTAGATATGATAAAAGCAGTGTCTGCAATATATATGTTTTTGATATAAAGATAATGATTTTATTCTGAGGGAAGAAAATGTGTAATAGTGCAAATGACATCAAAGAAGAGAGAATTTTGTGTGTACAGAATTCTCTGTAGTATTTTAGAAGTTCAGTTTGGCAAAAAGAGCTGCAAACAAGAGCACAGATTGAGTCTGTGGGGATGAGCGTAAAGGTTTCTGAGAAGTCTACACACGTTAAGAAATTAATCTGTGAAGTTTGTAGTCACATGGTGAGGATTAAATCTCTTCCCAGACACCACACAACTCCATTAAATACTCTGATAGAAATATAGTGATTAATAGTTCTCTGGCATTGTTTTATAGTAAGTTGAAATGTGGTTAAAATATCTTTAAATTAGCCAGACCTTTTCAAAGAGGCTTTCCCAGTAGTCTGATACAGCATACCAAAGGTTTTCAAAATGTCTTCATGCTGCCAGCACTTTCAGGTTGAGTTGTCACTCTTTTTTATCTTTCACAGACAGACAAAAGTCACAAAAATAGGAAAAGGAAGCAAAGTCAACGGGTTCTTAGAACGATGTTTGTGTTCACTTTATGTTATGAATTAGATACAAGTATAAATTGGAATGCAACTTGAATAAAAGTTGGAAATATTCCAGTTATAGCAAAATTTAATTCCATGACAGAAAGCACCGGTGAAACTAGCCTATGTATCAGTCTTCTGTGTTGGCATCGCAATCTTAGTCACCAACACAAACCACTCTTGTTTGTCGGTATAGCTCTGGTTTTAATGTCTGGAGACCCACCTCTAAATCTTTTTCTTATAAATCAGGAAAGATCTGAATGTGGATAGTACATTCCATATGCATTTGGTTCTATAATTTATATCCAAGAGAGTTAAGAAGCCTGAATAATGAGAAAAGAGAGGTTATGAAACCACATATTTATTTTTTTTAGTTTTGTTTATTTAGAAAAACCCAACTCTGTAATCTCTCCTGAAAACTCGGGTTTTATTTTGGTTTGTAGGTTTTGGGCTTTTTTTTTGTGTGTGTGTGTTTTTATTTCCTAAAGAGCTACATATATCAAAGTACTGTGGAATACCTTCCTGAATGGTAGGTATGTTGAACAGTATTATTTTTTCAGCTTTGTTTATAAAACTTACTCCATACCACTGTTTTGGAGAGGTCTGAGAGTAGGAAAGAGGGCAATTATGAAGAAGAAAGTACATAACACCATTAAGTACCTTTCCCTTCTTCCCACAAATTTCCTTTTAATTCCTTTCCTCATGATGTTTCCTTAATTTATTACTTTATTTTCTGGCAGCTGTACTAAATGTTAGACAGACAATACTTATTCTAATTTCTCTGAGTCATGTTCATATAATTATTTCAGGCTCCAAATATTTTGATGTGGATATGTAAGCTTAATTGTAGGGTTTGAGTAACTAACCACCGCTACTGCGAAGCAGCTGGAAGTATGCAATTCAAATTTGATGTAGCTCAGATTTATAGTCATACTTGGTCATGTATGTATGCACTATTTAAATGTTTCAGTAATTAATATTTATTTATGTTTTAATAACATATGTGAGAAAAAAATCCTCAAATATTCTTCATTCTAATATTTATTTATCTACAAATTCTCACAGAAAGTTAGCACATGTATCCAGTCCTGCTTGTTGCCCCCCCGTTTCCATTTCCAAAAAGAACACAACCAGTAAAACTAAGCAACTGTAGTTACTATGCTGTGATTTTTGAAAGACCAGAAATATAAAAAGTGGTATGCAAGGAATGAGTATGGAAGTCAGTTCCTATTCATTGCTCTTTAATATTAGCATTTTTAAACCACTTCTTTTTATTTTTTTAATTATTGTCATGCAACATATTTTTGTGCATAGTCTCATGCAACACTTGAAAATATCAAAGTGACAGGTAGATTAAACAGGAAGGGAACAGCATGAGACAAGCTGGGAAGTAAAGGAGAAGATCCAACATGTGAATGCAGCACATATGGGACTGAAAGTTCTTTTAGATAGCTGTCATCTGATGTCAATAATATTTGCATGATACAGGAAGATCAGAAAAGTCTTACCTTTTAAAGCATTTGCAAGCAGGTATATCTGTGTACGTCCATGTTGGTTTGAAACTATTAACAGAGGGCTTTTTTGCTTTTACTATGAATCAGATAAAGTTAAGATACAAAAAGGTTCAGATAGTAGAATTAAAATAAAATAAATCAGTTGAGGAAGCAAGCAAAAGTATATGTTAGATCTCTGCCAGATTTCATCTATTATTATTACTTTCTGGTTCTCTAAGACTTAACGAAATCCTGCCATCTGTTCACCATCAGCAATGGAAGGCTTTAAAAGCAGAACAATGTAGGTGTTTGCACTTAGCCTGCTAGGTAATGGAGGAACTCCTTAACATTCTTCATTTTCGTGCAAAAAAATCAAAATGGAAAGTTGCTAATTCTGCAGCAGCCCAAGCCGGGGACTTGAACAGAGAGTAAGAAAGGAAGGATGAATATGGAGAAGCTATGAGTAATTGTTTTGGTTACATGGATACTCTGCAGCTCTGTTGAGGGAAGTTTGAGCAAAAAAAAAAATCCCCAAAGCCTTAACTCATTTAGCTTTTTCTCATTTGGTTGGTTTTCCAAAAGGAAAAGAGGGGGAAAATTACTTGGGGATCGTTTCAGAGAATAAAGATCCAATAGGAAGAAGGAAATAGTTAAAGCTATTAAGGAATGAATAAGGTGCCAGCATCGGCAGGATCAAGGCAAGAATAAATTCTGGCAATAATCCAGAGGGAGAAAGAAGCAGTCACATGCTGAGATACATAAACATTGGGATATGAGGGAAAATATCTTTGGTTCAGGAAAAATTAAATGCTTAAACATGTTGGTTTCTTTTTGTTGTGAGATCATAGAATGTTCCTCCTTCAAGCTGACTTGTGTTAAGATTAAAGACAACTCTTTCCTTGTTTCTAAATAGTTTAAGTCAAAAGTGAAAGATCTATGCTCCACTGTTTCTTCCTTACCCACTCTTAACTCCATCTTCTCCCCCAGATTGCACAAATATATTTCTATTGTGAAATTTTGACATTGAGACAGAGAGGGAATAAAAAGCTAATGTCCTTTTGTTTGGTTATTTACTCCATTTACTCCCTAATCCTGGATCATAGAATTAATATTTTCTTTCTTTTTTTTTTTTTTAATGTAGTAAAAAGCTAAAAGAGATGGTACAGTAGGAAAGTATATAGTCTTTTGTAAAGTTTTCATTATTAGAAAGTAATTTGAATTAGAACTGTTGCTGAATCTGCACTCTGGTCTCCTGTGAATATATTAAGGAAACCATATGCAGAATGAAATTTTGACACAGTGATCTCATTCCAGTCATTATGTTATCGCATTTCAGTGATGGAGAGATTCAATATGTTAGTTCCCATGCTGATAATAGATGGACTGGCAGAGGCTAGCATGTTTCAGAGCAACATTATGTCTTGGTTTTCATCTGGAGACCAGCAGAGGAATGGCAGTGAACTTTCCAAGCTTTATGAACTGGGACTTTATGGGTTTTTCTAGTGGAAGCTACCAGAATAAAAGCACTAAGTAGCCAATGCCTGAAAGAAAATGTGTAAAACAAACTGCCTCTGATTTAAAAATATTAGTTTGTCATTTGTGCAACACAATTCTACACCATTGCCCCTTCTAAAAAATTATGCACAGGCTTTACTTAATAATTGAATTTATTTCTTATATTGTGTGGAAATATATTGAATTAACCAAAACCACAAGAAAATGAGTATATTTTAGTTGTAGAAGTGAGAAACTTCTCTTTTTGTGGTGCCCATTATTACACAGTCAAGAGATCACCATGTTGGAGAAAGTCTTTCAAAATGCCTGCAAAATGATGCAAAATTGTGAGAATGGTAAATATTTCAATGTTTATATTTCTTCTGCCATCAGACATGGCTAGCTTGATGGATCATCTGTCATACAGCATTACCCATGTTCTACGTCACGTGGGTAGGAGAGTTTCTGCAAGCTCTTTGACTCATCGTTTAAATAGACCAGTAGTTTCTCTTAGCCCACTGCAAAATTTTGGCCTTCATCTTGCTACGTCTCAGTTTACTTATGATTATATTAATAATAACTGCTTGCTGAACAAGGAGAATCAATTAGTTAATGTTTGTAAAGCACTCTGAGATTCTAATTAAGAAATAAAGTAATAATATAATGAATACAGAATCAGCATATTATTCCCTCATACTTCAGGATTAAGATGTGATTTAGTGGCCCATAGGTAATGCCAAATATCTCTGGGTCACATAAGGAGAACAGAACCTGACTTTTTGCATAGTCTATAGCTGTAAATATATTTATAGCTTTTATCATTGCACAAATGCTCAAAACAAGCTGGAACTGCCTTGCCCTATCAACTCTGAAGACAGCTTCTGAGCAGACACCCTGAAAGAAACCATTTTGCTGTCTCCCAGCCTCTTCAATTCAACCCCGTTATGCTTCAGAAATATTTTCTGGCCATTCTTAAATAATATTATGTTCTTCCTTACATTGATGTCAGACGCACAATTCCTTTAATACTAATGCAATGGATACAAATTGTGATATAAACTCTCACATTTCCATGGAGCATGGAACTGGAATATGGTAATTTGTATAAGGATGCAATATTTTATGTGTAGTGTTTGCAAAATCTCTACTGATCATCTGTACAATTTTAATCAGCAATAACATTGTTTTGGATGTTAAATGTGGACATAATTTGATAATAGCTGCTAAATATAATTTTTTCAGAAGCAAGAATATGCAACAATAGAAGAGGCACATGAAAAGATGTTAGGTATTTCTTATATGATAACAGAGAGTGGAGACATTGATTCATAAAAAAAGTAAATATAACCCCCATTTTCAAGAAGGGGAAAATGGAAGACCTGGGAAACTACAGACAACTCAGCCTCACCTCTGTGTCTGGCAGGATCATGTAGCGGATTCTCCTGGAACAGATGTTAAGGTGCATGAAAAAATGAGGTGGTTGGTAACAGCCAACATGGCTTCACTAAGCACAAATCATGCCTGACCAATTTGGTGACCTTCTGTGTTGGGGCTACAGAACAGATAGATAGGGGCAAAGCAGCTGGCATGGTCTACCTGTGCTTATGCAAGGCATGTGACGCTGTCCTGCATGACATCCTTGATGCTAAACTGGAGAGACATAAATATGATGGTTAGACCGCTTGGTAGATAAAGAATTGTCTGGATGGCTGGACGCAGAGCCCTATGGTCAATGGCTCAGTGGCCAAAAGGAGACCAGTAACAACTGGTGTCTCCCAGAGGTTGATGTTGGGAGCAATCCTGTTCAACATCTTTGTGGGGAACATGAACAGTGGGATTGAGTACGGCCTCATCAAGTTTGCTGATGACACTAAGTTATGTGGTGCGGCCGCACACTGGAGGGAAGGGATGCCATCCAAAGGGACCTTGACACGCCTGAGAGGTGGGCCAGTGCCAACATCATGAAGTTCAACAATGTGAAGTGCAAAGTCCTGCACATACATCATAAGGAGCGAGACCAGCAGGTCGAAGGAGGTGATCCTACTCCTCTACTGTGCTCTTGTGAGACCCCACTTGGAGCACTGTGTGCAGTTCTGGTGCCCTCAACATAAGAAGGGCATGGAGCTGTTGGAGCAAATACAGAGGAGGGCCATGAGGATGATCAGGGGGACGGAACACCTCCTGTAAGAAGACAGGCTGAGAAAGTTGGGAGTGTTCATCCTGGATAAGAAAATGCTGCATGGAGACCTCATCAGCCTTTCAGTATCTAAAAGGGGCCTACAAGGATGTTGGAGAGCAATTTTTCATCAGGACTGTAGTGATAGAACAAGGGGGAATGGGTTAAAACTTAAACAGAGAAAGTTCGGGTTGGATATAAGGAAGAAGTTCTTTCCTGTGAGGCTGGTGAGACACTGGAAAGGGTTACCTAAAGAAGTGGTAAATGCTCCATCCCTGGCAGTGTTCAAGGCCAGGTTGGACAAAGCCTCAGGAGACATAGTTTAGTGTGAGGTGTCCCTGCTCATGGCAGGGGGATTGGAACTAGATGATCTTATCGTCCTTTCCAACCCAAACCATTCTATGATTCTATGATTTAGTCTACAAATAAATGTCATGCAGCTTTAAGAAAATGAAGCGTACTGAGGAGAAGTATTAGGTGATCTCATGGCAAAGTTGGACATGCTGTCATTGCTTCTGCTGTTTTCTGATCTTGTCTTCAAAGCCTTGGAGATACATAAGTCAATCCCAAGCTCTAGTTGAGGGCATCTTCATACCCTTAGATGCTTAAGAACACTTGCCCTTTGCATGAAACTGTAATATAGAAAATTAACATTCATCTGCATATATATATTTACCTCTGATAAATTTATTGTTATACACATGCATTATTTCCACATTGGGTTGTGATACAGCTTCCATTACTTTGCCTCCAGAAATTTCTTTATTAATCTGCTTTATTACTTCTAGGCACAGAATCCACTTTTATAAATGGAGACCGTCTCTGATACTAGGTGAGGAATTTATATAATTCTTTATTCCAGACACAATGTATTTTGCAAGTGGAACAGAAATAAAATGTTAGTTATTTAGAGACTTTTTGCTGACATTTTGCAGGCAGTAATGTTGTTTCAACTGTTCAGAGTACCGAATAAATGTGTAGCATAGGGACGCTCCATAGGTAGAAGACAAATATAAATATATATATATAAGTATATATAAATAAACATAAAATATTGACTATCAATTCATATACATAAAATACATATAAATTGAACTGCAAATATAGCTAGAAGAAAAATTGCACCAGATTTATCTAATATATCAATAAGTCTTTGAATGAGAAAAAAGTTTCACGGTAAGACTAATTTCAAAAGTATTCTCAGGGTTATTCATGAAAGCGAACCTTCCTAATCCAGAAGATATTTCACATATCTTCAATGAGATTACATATGCAAGTGCTTATTGGAAAATATTTAATCTGAAATTATTGCAAGAATGAGATAGAATTTTCCTACTAACAAACTACAGAAGTTAAACTCACTGCTCATTAATTTTTTCTTCTACTTTATGGAACTGATTTTTGCCCAATTCTTATAGTAAGCAGCAACCTGATTTACAAATGACCCTGTACCATGCTGATTTTTTTTGACATCCTGTATTCTCAGCTTGAGTAAATCAGTAAACACGTTTACATTGGCTTTATTACCATTATTCTCATTGACTCTCACTGAGACCACTGATCTAAGTAATTTGATGTTTAGAAACCTCTAAAGACTGGCTTGAGAATTTTGCAGAAGTGTACAGTGAACTGGAAAGGTGCAGTTTCCCATAAGGGTTAGATTATGGGTAGTAAAATACTGACCACATCCTTTTTTCTGATCCTTTAGAGAAGTCTGTGGTTTTGCCTTTCCAGAAATTGTCAACTTTGGACTGAAGAAGAAGCAGCTGCATCTATCTGAGCAAAGCAGGAAGGATTTAACTAGCCAGCATGTTTCATGTTGTGGAGTGCTCCCTCCTGGCAGAGATCTATCAATCA
Organism: Myiopsitta monachus; assembly: GCA_017639245.1. NCBI lineage: Eukaryota > Metazoa > Chordata > Aves > Psittaciformes > Psittacidae > Myiopsitta > Myiopsitta monachus. The sequence continues at coordinate 41,921,326 of CM029941.1, read as the reverse complement.
CTCTTTCTGTGCCTTGAGTTTTCTTATGGATTTTCTTAACCACTATAAACTGTATCCCCGTGGTAATAGTCTTACACTGTAGAGCTTTGGATGAAAAAGTTCTTTTGTTTGAGAAACACACTTTTGGTAATGGTTTCAAACTTAGCAGCTATTTGTCAAGTTTAGCAATCTGCAAACTGCATTTCTCTATCCTTTTTGCATGTTTTGGAAAAGGCAAGAAAAGCACTTTACTGCTGTCCAACCCTTCAAAGCAAATCTGAAATGTAACTAAGCAGTGAAATGTAGTCCAGAAGTCCCTGTGCAGAGGAAAGACATTCTAGATGAAGAGTTACTTCCCATGTGACCCAGGGAAAAGTATGTTGAACACATTTAAAGAGCAGAAACGCTCCTCATGTTTCACAGTCACTAGGCTGATTTTAACTCTTTCAGCCTCTTTGAGAGTTTTCCATGCTATTGCCCAGCCCCACATGCAACCTGGAACAAGATGTACCTTACTCAGAGCTAAAATGTCATATTAGCAACTTCTCCACCATTTCTCCTAATCTTCTGCAAACACTTTTGCATCAGTTCCTGGCTTTCAAAAGCACCTGAATTGGTGCCTGAAATAATACTCCTAGGTGGCGGCTGATTCTTGGTTGACTAAATATAGAAGTAACTAGGTAAAGTAGGAAGCAGTTTTCCTTGTTTCTTCCCAGAAAATTGAAAGGTCAGCTTTGAAAGTCAGGCTTGTGTTCAGTGAGGACTTTCTTGTCTAGTGTTTATCAGAGAAAAAATGCGATAGTGTGATAAAAGGTGGTTTTCTCAATGAACAATATCATGGTAGGTGCTGAACATCTCGGTATTGCTAAGATGGTATTTAACATGTGCCTGCAATAGTTACATTTTCAAAAATAGCTACAATTTACTATCACAGCAGCAAAATTACATAACATGGAGAAAGATTTGTCTTTCTAACAGTTTTTGGAAGTACTTAGAAGCTATAAACTTCTGGGATTTCTACATGTCTTATGTCATTTAGGTTCTTGGAAACTTTGCTTGCCATCTATGCTGCAGATGAGGCAATAAAGGACAATGTGATACATACAGGGGAAAGGTGGAGCTTTGAGAATGAAGTATGAAGCAGTTAAAAGTTCATTAAATGGGCTGGTAGGTATCTCAGACAAACCAAGTAAGCCCTTCTCGTTGTAAAAGAAGAATGCAAGCAAACATCGCATCTTTATAAATAGTAGTAAAAAAAGTATAAATATTTTCTCTATTGCAAGTCTCCACCTTTGATCCATTGTGAAGAGCAGTTTTTTCTAACCTTCTTTCACATGTGGATTGCCACATGGTTCCTCAGATGAAATATTGTTACAGGCTGTATATGAATTGTATCGGTACCGAAGAGCCTTGCATAGTAAAAGCATTGGATCATCAGTACACCTCTAGGTACTTGCCATACTACTCACGGATATGATATCTAATGATGGATCTTCAGATGGAGAAACTACAAAATTCAATCTACGATCATGTTACTATTCCTTCTGAGCGTCTCACATGCTTTATTTATGTTAGTTAATTGAATTAATATCTTCTCTGAGAAGTAATGACTATTAAAATTGCTATCAGAAAAGGGGAGAGTGTACAGTCAAACTGTACCACATGCACAGTAACTGAGGCTTCGTTCCACTTGTGCAAGTGTACAAAGAGATGTCCTTGAGAGAGGTCAGTGAGGACACAGGTCTCAGTGAGTGCTTAGCAGGTCTAGTAGGCACATTTTTCTTCAGAAATTTAGTCTGAGTTTTTTACAGCAGTGGCTATTTTTATGCAGTTGATCCTTTCTTACACACTGAGTAGCAGCAGTCTTGTCTGCACAATGAGGAAGGTGGAATTTTTAGCTCAGAGATGAAATTAATTCACGGATGTTAATGAGGTGCTCAGATTCTGACAGTACTGATGAGGATAGAGGCAGGTTGCAAAGCAGGGCAGGCTGTCAGTGTGATGTTGGAGTGCACCTGCAGGGGCCTTGCGCTGTACATTGTCAGTAATTAGCAGCAATGTCTGAAGGGCTTGTTCAGTGCCACCATGTTTACCCCTTCCTCCTTAGACCTCAGAGCTCATGGAGTACTTAGAGCTGTCCTCCTTGAGCACAGCCCTTGAAGACAGTGGTTGAGGAAGCTAGCCTGCCCTTCCTTGCAGACTTAGAGCTCTTCTTAGGTGTCATGGGTTCAGCAGTAGCAGTCATTTTTCTCTTTATTAGTAGCTGGTGCAGCTCTGTGTTTTCGACTTTTCGGTCTGGGAACAGTGCTGATAACACTGATGTTTATAGTTAAGGCTTAGAATGTTTGGTTTGACCAAGGACTTTCTGAGTCTCATGCTCTGCCAGGGAGGAGGGGAAGCCAGGGGGAAGCAGACACAGGACACGTGACCCAAGCTGACCAAGGAGTTATTCCATACCACAGTATGTCATGCCCAGGATGGAAAAACTGGGGGCAGGAACCTGGAAAAGTTCAGTTCACAGCTTGGTCATTGGGTGGTGAGAAGTTGTATCCTCTTCCCTTGTATTTCCCTTGTCATTGGTGGTGGTGGTGGTGGTGGTAGTGGTTTGTATTGTGCCTTGGTTGCTGGACTGTTCTTGTCTCAGCCCATGGGGGTTGCATTCTTTTGGTTCTTCTCCCCATTCGCCCTGCCCCTCGGGGGGGGGGGGGGAGAAGAAAGAGGAGGGAGGGAGGGAGCAAACTGCATGATTTATGGCCTAAACCACGACACTAGGGAAGAAAGAGCTGGCTTCAGCTGTATTCTGATTTGAAGTTTATTATATGCATTATAAGTTAAAGAATACTTTATTTTTTTTAAAAAAATTGCCTGGTTAGGAGGGCAAAATTGAGGTGAATGCACTTAAAAGAAAAAAAAACAAACATAAAAAACCAAACCAATCCAAAAGTGTGTGTCAATCATTGTTTATCTTTTGTCAAAAAAACTGTGAATAATGCCAGTATGGTTCCTAAATACTTACTGTATTTTTACAAAACAGAACAAACCAAAAAAACCCACAGCTATTCAACCTCCAAATCCTGAAGCTTTTGGTTTATTGTAGTATGAAGTTTTGTACAAAGAAGTTTGGCTGTGATTGAAAAAAAATTCCTCCTTTTTCTTCAAATGGCCAGTCCTCTCTTATCAGAATGACAAGGAGGGTCTGGGGCAGAATTTGTAAACAAGGGAAAATACTGAACACAGATTTCTGCGGTTTTGTTGTTCACAGTTCTGGCTTTGTTGCTTTACTTGTGGCACAGACCATACTCTTTGCCTTGTGTCCCAAGATGAACAGATGTAGCATGGATTCCTTATTTTTAAGCAGTGCGTGGTGTCATTCCTGCAAAGATACTGCCTCCGATTATGATAATTTTAACCTGACTGTTGATTTAAAGGCCTGTGTTGAATAGCAAATAAATTTTGTTGTGTAAGAATGATACTAAAATCACATATACAGTATATGAGAAAAAATATTCTTATCCAATGAATATCATAATATTTTTAAAATCTAAATGCTTACTAATTACTTGGTAAAGAATTAAAATATGACATAAAATCCTGAAAATGTAAAGTTTTCACCTATTAATTATTTTCAACAATTTGGAAGATTTATTCAGCTATCAAATTCCCTCATTCCTTATTTTATAGCAAAACGGCCCAGCAGACATAAGTAGGGTCAGCTTGGCATTTTCTTGAGCCAAAGACTGGTAATAAGAGCTAGAGGCTGGTCAGCAAGCTGTACATGTAATTACTGTCTTTGAAATCACATTCACAGATGACTATATTCACCATCTTTCAGATGCAGACATATGTTTAATGATCAACATGAGTGTGCAGTTCTAATGTTTATTATCAATTTCTTCCAAGTTCTCATTAGAAAGCATTAAAGGAAGAAAAGATCTAAAGAAAGTCTATTTGGCCTTTGCAGTAGACCATGAAACTCAGCATTTCAATAAGTTCAATTTCCCAGCTTTGGAAATGTGATGTCAACAGTGGGAAAATGAATAATGTTAGGAAGGAAATACTGACGTATCCGATTTTCTGATCTAAAGAATATAGAAAATCTGTTCACACAGAAGGCCTGTGAAACCTGAATGAAGTATCAGATGGGGCCTGATTAGAACAGCAAAACATCACCTCTCTGTAGTCTTTCTGCTGAACTTGGGATTTCCTGCAGTAAGAATGTGGCCAACAGTTTTTCTACATAGGTAGTGACTAGAACTACAGAATTAGGTATTTAAAAAATGTAAAGCTATTCTTATCAGATCAGAGCTACATGAAGGAGAATTTAATATTTGTAATGCTTGTATAGAGATTTTCTCAGAGCCACTTCTCTCATATATGTTATTTCCAAGTCTAATCTAATATTTGCTTGGATTCTTCCTTGTGTTCAATACTTTTTAGAATGGTAATAAATAATCCAATTCAATTTAGAAAATAATAATGTTTTCCTCCAAATTCTAATAATCCTGTGATACAATCTTTCCCAGTTATAGTAACATGTAGTAATTTCCTTTCCTTTTCAATTTCTTCTCCCAGTTCATTTTTCTTTTCAATTATTATTTTTTTTTTTATGAGAGGTTCTTTTGTTCAATTGTTTGTAAGGGGTTGGCTGGGCTTTTTTTAATTCATGGTTTCATCTTATCTTTTCCAATTTTTTCCTTTCATGTACTAGATATTACTCTGAAAAATTATGCATAATCACTAATGGATATTAAGTGCTGCCCAGCATAAACTTTTCATTCATACTTTTACAGATATAAATATTAGATGTCCTTGTTGTTTCTTCTGTTCAGTTATCTTTTGAAGTGCATGCAAAACAGGGCTGTGTGGATTCCTCCACCCTTTTAGGTACTTAGGAAAGGAGCTGGACATTTTTTACTGACATGTGGACAATAGCAGACCCCCAATAAAATGGACCGATTTCATCTCTTAGTGTTTCTTTGCAAAACTGGTGTTAGTGTGAGGTATTTCTCCATATAATCTTGAGTGGTTATTACTGTTGTATGGGTTACTATCTGTCCCATATAATTTTGAAACCCCTGGGGCTCAAATTTAAAGAAGTCAGTCCAGCCATCCTCAGGGTTGTTGGTAAAGTTGAATTTACTCTTCATATAAGATAAACCCATTTATTTTTCAACATAAATTACCAGATTCACCATGAATGAGTATTGATTTCTAGAAATAGCTTGGTATTATTACTAGCTGTTGTTTAGTGGCCCCAGGGTTGTGGAGAGAAATGAAGGAAAATAAGTTGTGGGAGTTAACATCAGGATTTATAAAGTGTGCTGTGCCAGCCATGTTTTCATCTGGGACACTGGTTAACCTCCCAGGCCGCTCAGACATGGACTGAGAGCTGTCTTCTTGGGCATGAACACTGAAGAGAGGAATTTGTCCTTGGGACAGTGTCAGCATAGTTAGTAATGGCTTGAGCTTTCTCAGGATTAGATTTTACTGTGTTCCATTTTCAGAGAAGGTGTTAAATTACTTAACTCAATGGGAAATGCCACTTAAAGAATTTTCCAAGCTAGACAGTCTGTATTCTAGCAGTGACAGCTCATGCAAGCAGCTCTTTTATAGACATCTGTTATGGTTATTTTACCCATAAACAAACTTCCCTCTCTATGTGTTTGGCTCTCCAAAATTCCCTTGTAACACTACACAGAATGCATGTTTGCTCTTCAGTTGCATCTGGACCTTGGCTGACTTTCTGCTGTTGCATACCATGAATGCCAAGCCACATGCTCCCAGTTTAGCAGGTCTTCCAGAGGTGTTCTCCATTTGCACCTCATCCACCCTGTCTTTCATTCCCTGCTCTGGGCATAGACATCAAACTAGCTTTGTCACTGCCTCTGCAACTTAGGGGTGTGTGGTGCTCGGAAATTTTAACCCAGTTTCGCCAATTCAAATCTTCTGCTTCTGTTGAATGAATTATCACTTCTGTAACACATATTCCCTTTTCAGCACAGTGTGAGCATCAGGTAAACATTGACACAGTTAAAATTAGAGTGATTTAAGGAAAGTTTTTAACTAGAGGAATTATTTTAAGAGTACTACAGATGTTTGGAATTTTAAAGAGAAAGAAAGCAAAAAATCAGCATAAACTGTAAAACAACATAACGCTACAGGTGTGTGTGGATGTACACATTATGTGTGCAGGTGTGATCTAGTCTCTTCTGACATCTTTTATGACTACCAGCATGTTTGGAGAAAAAGTGATTTTCTAAAAAAAAAAGTTAACTTTGCTAAAGCATAGATTCTTCAAAGAGTAAGCTCATCAAAAATGCCTCACAGAACAGTGACTGACAGCTTAACTCCCTGTCATGATCTTAGTTTATAAAACAAAACAACTTTTTCTTTTCTAAAACAAAATATAATTTACTGACTATTTCTTCTCCCTGTTGGGAGACCATTAGGAGATCAGCAAACCACATAGCTGAAAAGCTCTTTGTCTTTCTGGAGTTTTATGCCCTTCTGCTAGTAAACTCAGTACTGGGCTGTAAAATGGCTATTATGCCAAGGACACTATTGTTAATGAATCGTGGTATTATTATTGCATCATTGTTAAATACGGTTTACAATAACAATTATGTAGCAAGATAAGAAAGCATATCTGTTATAAAGTCATGGGAGTGTATCCTTTAGGCCATGTACCTAGTCATAAAGCCAAATAATGGTTGATCGTTACCCTGAAATACTAAGTATGCTTGTGTCACTTATCGCAGAACTGAGAGAACATTCAGCATGTGGTCATGACACCTGGATAGTTAGTTCAATAATGAGATTAGTGTTGTGATTCACTCTATTCAGTGTGACAATACATACAGGAGATGCTTGTCTTAGAATTGTCCAAAGTTTAAACCTTATTCCCAAATCTGCCCTCCTCTGTGTAATAATGACTAAGAGCAACATATATTTTGTTTATTCTTTGTGGTGCATTAGAGATGTATTAATATGTACATCAAGCTGAACTGACAGAAGATAATTTACTAAATTATCAAAGCACCAAAAAGCCTGAGGCCTGCAGACTTTGAATGCAACTTTGTATTCCAGGTGTTTGTGGCCTCTTTTGTTGATAACTATAATAGCATGATTGCAGCAGCCAAACAACACCAAGCAGAAATCTCTGAGCCAGCAACAGTCTAAGTGAGGGAGTGAGGGATCCACACAGATGAGGAACATATGCTTGCTTAGACCTGGAAGAATGCAGGTGTATTTATATGCCTAAGCAAAAAACTAAAAAGCAAAAAAAACCAAAAAACAAACACCAAAGCAAGAACAGAACCCACCCAAAAATAAGTCAGGCCACAGGTTTCTAGCCTGTACATATTTAACCCCCATTTACTAATAGAACCATAGAATCATAGAATCACAGAACGGTTTGGGTTGGAAAGGACCTTAAGATCATATAGCTCCAACCCCCCTGCCGTGGGCAGGGACACCTCCCAATAAACCATGTCACCCAAGGCTGTGTGCAACCTGGCCTTGAACACCGCCATTGATGGAGCATTCACAGCTTCCCTGGGCAGCCCATTCCAGTGCCTCACCACTCTCACAGTAAGGAATTTCTTCCTCGTATCCAATCTAAACTGGTCACGCTCCTTTTGATAGAACGCAGGATAAAGTTGGCTTTCTGGGCTGAGAGCATGCACTGCCAGCTTATGTTCATTTTCTCACAATTGTGTGGGGTTATTCGGGTGGTGAGGCACTGGAATGGTTTGCCCAGGGAAGTTGTGAATGCTCCATCGCTGGCGGTGTTCAAGGCTGGGTTGGACAGAGCCTTGGGTGGCATGGTTTAGTGTGAGGTGTCTCTGCCCATGGCAGGGGTGTTGGAACTAGATGATCTTAAGGCCCTTTCCAACCCTAACTGCTCTATGATTCTATGATTCTAAGTGTTATATATGTATTAACAGATATATAGGTATTTCCAGAAAATAAAGTTTGTGCTTTCTGGAGAGCATTTACAGAACTAATCTGAAAGAATGAATGCATATTTTTCTAAAAACTAGTGAGCTGAGCAGGCTTATATTCGATAGCTTTAACGGCAAGATATGAAAGCATGGATGACCAAACAGTGGTCAAGAATTTTTTTTCTTTTTCCTGAAGCATTCAAATTATGATCTGTATTCCTATGGAGAAAAATTAAAAGACTCACTCTTTTTTATATTCCTCAGTCTTTTTGCTCTGCAACGATGAACGACAGTCTATGGAGGTTATTTGGGCCCAATCATGTAAATATTGTTTTTAGAGGAACTTTACTTTCACAAGACAGTAGCATCAGTGTTGTTTTCCTTTTTCTTCCTACCACCCTCACTTAATTCTTACAGAATTATACCTTGATGCAGGTGAGAATTGTTATATTTCTATGCTAGATATTCATACACAACAAAAAAATTAATCTCTTTATGATTACCTGCATTAGCATATTTGAAGATTGCAAGTTCATTTGGAGTGACTGCTACAACATAATCAGAGAAGAAATGTGTCTAGACATAAGGACAAGATGCTGGAGAATATCTGCTTAAAGGTAGCTGCCTTGCTATTTGCTCAGAACAGCAAAAATACAGTCCAAAGACCATCTTAATGTACTGGTGTCCTGAAAAGTTGTAGATTTTTTTGCTCTAGCTCTTACAGACCAGCCCAGGTGGTAGAAATTGCACTGAGGAATATGGAGGCTTGCACATGACACAGATCTGTCACATCACCCTACAATGTACATGACGACATGAAGACTGAACAGGAAATCATGTCTGCAGATCCATATGGCCACAATCTGCCAACTGTAATGGTTGATGAAGCTAGCTAGAGGTTGTTAAAAGGGTGACTGTCTCAAAAGCCTGATGGCTTGCCCAGTCCTTCTGTGCAGCTTGAAGTATAACATGCATATACACCCATGATATTAAAACTGACATCCTTCATGGATGGAGCAGGAATAAGATGTGCTTAAGGTTTTCTTCTTACATAGACGTCTCTCTGGGTATATATTTGACATTCAATATGAACAATGATCATATCAATGATCGTATCAATCATACAATCATAGTTCATATGATGAATATAATATGAAATAAAATCACTCATTTTACACAGAACAAACCAGTAATTCATAATGATTGATGGAATACTAAAAATAAAGTGTTAACCTTTTCCTAATGTGTCTAGGTAATCTGATAATCCACTTCATCAGCAATAGTCCTCTACTGCATTTATGTAGACAAATAAAAAAATCAATCGGGTATTTCATACTGTATTTTTATGCACAAGGCTATCCCTAACTGGTTGCTACAGCATGAAAATGTTGTTTTAATTCAGGATTTTACAGTGGTCAATTTCAGTATTGGAAAGACATAGGATCATAATGTATTCCAGATAGCAACAATGAAATGACAACTAGCCATGAGACAAAAAAATACCACTGACCACAAAAATATTTAAAGAAGGACTATGTCTCTTTTGTTGTCAGAAAAGATTGTTGAATTCTCCTTTAGCAACTCTGTTGTGGACTTTGGTAGAATCATTCAGATAGATCTGTAGTTACAAACATGAAGAACAGAACTCTAACTCTTTGCTGCTGCAAATGGTCATTTGCAATTAGAGCATCTTTTTCAAAAAACTGGCAAAATTGAATTATTTCAATATTTAGAAATTATGGAGAAGAAAGGACCTTCCACATTGTTAGCTAGTTGGTAATTTAAGCATGCAGAATGTTTGACTTCCCTATTCTGCCCCTCTTCCTTCTGAGCTCTGTTTTGCAACCACTATACTCTGTAGAATTCTGCCCAAAGCTTTCCATATAGTCCTATACAAATGATAAAACTTTTGGATACATTCACTACACATCAAATTCTACTTTGATTCTTTCCATTCCTTTTAAAAATTCCTCTGTTTTCTGACTTCATTATAACAATCTTTTATACTATACACAGCCAAGTTTTTCTGAGAATTCTCCTGTGGGCTAAACATGTAATGTTGTAGTGGAGATTTCATCTCATAGAAATGCATAGAGCATGGTAATGATGGACTGTTGCATCATATGCTTCTTCCAAATGGTGGGGCACAGGACCCATGGCTTCGAGTTTAAATTCCCAAATATATTAGCTGGGGAGGAGTTTGGAGGAATCAAAGATGTGTGCTGCTAACCAAGTACAAATGTAATCTATATTTGTTGAGATACCACTTGACAGCAGGTGATTTTTGAGATTAATATCAGAAGAATAGGAATTATACTAAACTTCTCTGATCTGACAATAGAGGTGAAAACTGGACACATCTGGCATATGTATAAATGCTGCTTTTACTTTCTGAGTTGAACTGACCTCAAATAACTGTAGAATTCCTGACATTCTGATTTTTTTGTTTGTTTGTTTTTTTAGAAGTCTGCCTGAAAGCAGGAAAGCAGCATAACTTTTTTCATCTTGTAAGGAGTGAAATGATAAAATGCAAGAAGAGCCCTTCTTCTCTTGTATATTTTCAGTCCATTGATGCCAATGAAATAAATAGGGAAAAACACATTCCAAAGCCAAGCTGAGTGTACACAAGCTGTGCTAACTCAGTCGAATATTGTGAATGTTGAATATGACTGAGTCTGAGTTAGAAAGCTCTGAAAAAAATTATATTCTTTTCCCCAGAGGATGCTTTGAGCTGCCTATATGGCTGGGACCAGCTTGCTCTATTGAGTCACAAGGAAGATGAGGAAGTCACTATAATACATGGAAGAGAAGAAAACCTAGGATCTTGTAGCCATTACTAGCCCCAGAAACAAGCCCAAAGAGTTTCTTTGATTCTGCCTTTCTAGTATGACAACAGTCTAAATAGAAACTTGATAATACTGTGTATGTAAGCAGGTTTATATAAAATTGGTATTCTTTAAATAGATTATTAGAAAAACACACAGATTCTCGTTAAAATGTTATTGATACTGGCAGAATGCTTTTCTTTTTTAAAATTTTGTTGCTGCTGTTCTTCATGGAAAGTAAATTATTTAGGATTCAACTTTCTCAGGGAAGAAGGCCAAATGTGAGTGATTACTGCCTGGTCAGCTTAAATCCTAACAAATGACTGAAACAGCAGTAATATGTGATGCACTCCTGTGTTTGGATATTTCTTTTCTTTCTTTTTTTTTTTTTTTTTAATAACATGGCATTTTACTGCCATTTTCCAGTTTCACATAGAAACCAGTTTATTTTCTTTACTATTCAAGATTTATGTTTGCATACCCAACTGGAAATCCCCATTAATTAGAAAAAAAAAAAGTAAGCAAATGCTTCACTAATCAGCTGTTAACAATCAGCACCAGATTACACTAACATGCTTTAAAGATCAAATTGGGGGAGGGGAAATCCTTAACAATTCATGAAGTAGGTAGTAAATCTAACTGACAGAAAATGAACTTCTCCAGCACTGAGGCAATGAAAGTGTTGTTGATCTATATAGCTGCAGATGTGGCTCCAGGGTGCAATCTGTCCAGCTGCTCAATATCAGTGCTGCCACATGGGCGCTGCAACAGAGAAGATAAATAATAAACCTCTTAGAGAGACAAATGTAATTGGCAGCTTCACACCAAAGGCCTGCTGGTTACCATTATTAGGGAAAGAGAGTACTTCTGTGTGGTATCTGATGAACATGAATAGAAGAAGAATAAAGATTTCCCTCATTAAGTTAAGCAAGTGAGGAAAGATTTTTGTGTTTCATTTTCTAGCTTGCAATTGATTATGTCTAAGAACACCCTAAAAATTAATGCCATGCAGGGAATTTAGATAGAAGTTCAAAGTTTAATTCCACTGAATGCAAATTTAATGAAAACAGTTTATCCTGATGGTGATATTTTTACTTTATGAGCCTGACAGAAATTCATGTATTGGTCTACCAAGTCCAGTATGCCAAAGGAGATGAGCTGTTTGTCTTTCCTCCATCGTTAATCCAGAGGAAGATTACAATGATTTTGGTTACATATCTGAAGCATGTGAGAGAAGAATCAGTATGCTTATTAAAGAACAGATGTGTACTATTCAAGACATCATAGGGTAACCATGTGGTGTCTTAGAATGTATAAGGCTGAAAAGGTTTCCAGGTCTTAAGTGCATTTCTGAAGACTATCGCTCCACATAACTTCTCTGCAGAAGTGTAAAAATCTTAAACAAAGTCATCGAATCCTGGATTCATTAATGTAAATTTTCTATGCCAGAAAACAAATACTAAAGTATGTTGCCAATTTTTCCTTTATAGTTCTTAATTAAAAAAAAAAATAAAATTAAGACTTTCATATTTTGAAAGAATTTCTTGTATTTGAAAAATCTTTTCTTCCTGTGATCCATAGCACATCACTGATAGTCTTGCTTTGCTGGCTAATAGGAAATCAGATTGGATGCATTACTGAGGTTTAATTAAATAATATTACACTGTTTCAGCCTTAATTTTGTCTTGGAGAAGAGATTGAGAAGCTACCGGCGTAAACTTATCAAGAAGCCTGAGTGTAGGCTTTAAAAGTTGAATAATAAAATCAAATCCTCTGGCAGGCAGGTGGAAGGATACTGCCTGCAGGACTGTGTTTTCTGATGCCATCCAGAGAGATAATGAATCCATGTCTATGGAAATTGATTCGTTAATATTCTATTGAGTAAGCTTCAGTACAATTTATGAACTGCCCCTAGAAATTCAATAAGTGAATTCAATGAATTGCACAGCTTAACAAATCTGGAGCAAAAAGTAAAAATACTACAAGTTGGTAATTACCATTGGAATTTGCTGTTTGAAGTAAGCCTTGGCAGCAGTATCTTGTGGGAGTATTTTACTACAGAGAAGCCTAAACAAAACTGCTGCTAATGCGCATACACACGTGGACCCATAGAATGATGCTAAAGTAAAGAAACTTTGAACTGGATAGCGTTCTGGAACAAAAACTTACCTCTTAATGCTTTGGGTTGCTTGAAATTAGAGCCTGAGCTGGATTTAAGCTTTTCAATGGTAGTTACCTTTATAATGGGCTCTTGCTACATGATACATAAGACTTGGCAGGTGAAACTCCAGAACCCAATGAGCACATTGTGGCACAAGCTTCACTATTCTCTCCCCATGGGAGAGTCTTTAGGAAGGAGAAGTTTTACCCAGCAGTACACAGTTTTGCTACATTTTGTACAATCCAAGGATGTGGGACAGATGACCATTTAAGCCATCTTGAAAGAAACTATAACCATTGAACATGGTATATAGGTGAAGTTTTGGGTCAGAAACACATGCCAGTAGCTCGATTCACCATACAGAACTGTCATCAAAGGGACTGATTAGGAAAATAGATTCAAATTACCTTGTTGGCTACGTAATTGGTCTGTGAGTGTCCCTAAAAAGGAATTGATAAATAATTTCATTTTCATTTTGTATCAGTGCCTCCAAGACCATGTCTAACTAACCTGTATTGATGTCTTTTAATTAAACCATGCTTGATATGCTATGTTGCAGTGGTGCATACTGAGTGTGCATGCTAGACATTCCAGATAAGGTAATTATGCTATTTGTCATTGTCATGATTAATGTATGATAGCTGTTATGACAGCTGTGCCACTGTTTTGTCACAACACTATGTTCATCCATAACAAAATTAGGTGTCTCAATCGAAGGTACGCTGTTGCTGCTATTTCCCTAAGAAGTCAACAATGAAGAAAACTGAGAAGGAATATCACATTAAGTCTGTGACAAATAAGAGAAATGACATTTTTATTTTTTCTTTAAATGATGATATGGCTTGCCTGCATTGGAAATGCAGATAGCTCACCCGTAGGAAACAAGCTGTCACACAGAGCCAATCTGCCACTAATCTAACAAACAAGGTCTTTCTATGTGAAGAGATTGCTTCGTAATTTGAACACACCTTGTCAGGCTAGGCTTTAGATGTTATCTAAATTAGCATTGGTTGTAACTTTCCTATCTGTCAGGCGGGGTAAGGAAGGGGCAAAGTCAGGAGAAAAAGCAAAGGCTGTATATAACAGATCAGGGGAAGTGCATCTTCCCCTCCCTTAGTAGCCAGTCAAGCAAAGCAAAATAAGCTTCCTTGCACTTGCTCCCACTCTTCTTTCTGACACATGCATATATCAGTTAATAGACACCTAACTCCAAACTGAATTTTAAATAATCTAATTAAATGCAGTTATTAATATCACCTAATATTTTTTATGAAACCCTGAAACTGCATTGTAACAATAATTAAAGAAAGTGATGTGTAGAGACGGATGGCTAAAGAAAAGCATTGTTTCATTATACTATAGGTTTTGGTGACTAACTTATTGCGTATGTTGTTTAGGTACGGAAGAATGTACTTGGGTTTCTGCTCACTGTCTAAGGCTGTAAAATGTGAGCCTTAGAGTAAGAAAGCACATATCCTGCCAAGCATACAAATTTATACTAAAAAACTCACATACATTTTAAAGTAGAAAAGACCTTTTTTTTTGTTTGTTTGTTTTTTTTTTTCTTTCTCATAAATGCTAAATATCTGGTTTATTTGTACTCTATTTTCTCCATAATTTATTTCACAGGAGACACGCATATTTTACTGCTCTAACCTACTCTCAGATTTAGAGTATTCACAGTGTTAATTATATTTTATCCCTTATCCAGAAGAAACTAACTCAATTACTGTTGCTGCTAGACATTTTATGTCAAATATCATAATGACTGTGTACTGCTTTTTTGCAGTTCAGTACTTATGTCCGAGCCGCGGTGGAATGTTTGGAATTGTCTGTAAAAATTAATCTCTTTTTATCCAGTTGGTGAAAGAAGATGCATCAGGAAATTTTTAATTCAGTTCAAGAAAGTACTCAATACAGAGCCACTTATTTTCTTTCCAGAAATTATTTCAAGACTATGCAAATATTTGGGTTTTGTTTCTGTTAGAAATAAATACCATCATCAGTGGATGTATGTCTATATATTCATGTGTTGAATTAATAGGCTGATAAAACTGCATAAATTTAAGCTAGATTAAAAAATTATTAAAATAAAATATCACAATTTTTGAATAGTTTTCCCCCCCCCCCCCTTTTTTTTTTATGTATACAAGAACATTGCAATATATTTGCATCACTGGTCATACATTCAGTAGTATATAATAGATAATTCTGTAAAATAAATTTACTTTAAAAATTAAACCATAAACTAATGGGTAATCCTAGATTCACATACGTGATAGTCAAGTCTTTTTCAAAAGCTGCATCTAAATTTGTGCAAGGAAGAGAATCCTATTTTTAAATACAGAGTCATTAGAACATTATTATAAAAAGTAACTAACATTGTGTGCAATTTTCCTATGAAGACAGGACTCCAGCTTCTGCAGATATAGGACCTGACTTATAATTTTTTCTTATATCAGTCCAGCTCTAAGGAGAAATATAGAAATTCTTGTGCTGATCCTCTCAGCAGTAATTGTGGCTATGGCAAGGGGGACACTGTTCTCATGAGTTTTATTCTGGACAATCCAATATTTCATATTAACATGATTTAAATCTAAAATTCACCCTCCTCCCCCTTCTGCCTATAAGCATAGAACATTTACAGTGGCAAAGAAAGCTTCCTAAGCTGTTCAATGATATTTCAAAATATAGTAAAATCCTTGACAGAAAACTCTTCTCACAATTAAAAAGTACCAAACATACCCTGAAGTAAAGCCAGGCCAAGCACCACTTCTACTGAGGACATCAACTACTTTTCATTTTTGTTTACTTAGTAAGCAGATTATTTTTGAATTTTTCTCCCTATAAGTCTCTAAAGGCAATACTTTAATTTTTCCTTTAACTGTCTTGGAAAGCCCTTTTTAAGTCTGACTTGGAAAATCATTTTTACATGAGATTTCTCAGCTCTATTTTGATGGCAAAGAGTAGTATTTCACTGTTTGAAAAAACAAATTTAAGATTTTGTATTGAAATCTCAACGCCCTTGCATGATTGCATCCCCATCAGGTTCAAAAGTGATATCGTAAACTGCCATTTTTCTGAAAGCTACTGTATGCTTCTATCTTTTTAGAGTTTATGTGAAGTCTGCATATGAAGAAACTAGACTATATGCAAGAGAAATTAGTTGTTTTCATGTGGAATATGTTGAGTACTGTACTACTTCCTCTGATTCAGTGATGTTTTTTCTTATGTACTTCAATGACAGCAAGATTTCACATGGTACAACTTTGTATTTCCCATCTACTGGTTGCCTGTATTTTATGAAGTATGTCTGCACCAACTGTGCAGCCTCTTCAGAAGGATGTACTGGAAAGATGATCTTGATTAACCTCTTCCATAAATGCATTCTAAGCCATTCTTTATCTTGAAAGCTACATACAGGAACACCTGTAAAGATGTACAGAGAAACATATACAGCTACTAGGACTGTGAAACTCAATTACTGACTATTGCATTCACATTAAGACAGTTTGAAAGCTTCACTGCTAATTGCTGATTACATTCAGCTTACCCATGTGACCCTGTCACAGAGGCAGAATGATAAACATGGACATACTGTGTCTCAACTAAATAAGGTATTTACATAAGATGAGTCAACTTTTACAGTTGAGGGCCCATTTTAAGTGACATTTTAAAGTAACATTTCTCTTTTATATTTAATCTGTGTTGTCCCAAGTGCATGCTAGAAAAGGTTTGCAGTTCCAGGCTTCTGCTGACATATTTGGCCGATTCATTTAAAATGTTTGTCTGTCTTCTGAATCATACCATTATTATTATGTATGTGGAATGAATATAGTGTTCTACCTATCCTTAGGGTGAAACAGAGCAGAAAGTGCAGTGTTGGCTGACAGAACTCTTTAAAAATCCACCCTGACAACATCAGGATTGCTGTCTGGGTCTGATGAGATGGGAGCAGATTTTACATACGGTAGGACCTATGTGTATTGATTCCTAGGAGAATGGTAACTCTGTGTCTGTTGATGATGAGGTAAGAGGTGTGGTATGATTACTTTCCGGTTTACAGTGTTGTCTGCATTTCCTGTAAACTGTGTAGCTCAAAAAGGAAACCATGTATCGTTTTCCTCAGAGTAGCTCAACTCCGCCGCTCTTTACCCCATTGCTTGTCATCTGGGGGAAGCACAGAGCAAGAGCACCTGAACATTCTGGAGTGAGTTGATTTTCCGAAGGATGGTATGCAGCCAATGTATTCACCCTTTGAGGACAGAAAACCATTCAGAAAGAAAAAATAAATGAGATTTGCTTGGAGAGAGAGCACAATTGTCAAAAAGAACAGCTGAGGCTACGCAACATGGCAGAACTGACCATGTGAGAGTAATTTTCTTGAAAGAGTGGATCTCTGTTTTGAAGAAATAGTGTATATATATACATATGTATGGATACATGTGTGTATAGTGCGCATGTGTATATATGTGCACTATCCAATGCATAGAATAGTGTCTGTGCCTATATTGACTTCTCTCTATCCATTGTATACCTATAATGATAATGTATATAGGATAATTTAAATAACCTGCTTGCTAAAAGAATATAGACTACAAAAGGACTTTGTACCTGGTAAGCAGTATAACAATTTCACTTCTCAGAGCAAATGGTATTTGTCTGCTCTGTAGTCATGCAACAATCCTTGTGTAAAGACAAAGGAACACACAAAGCAGTGTGCTTTGTGTGTCTGGTTTTCCATAAACTGCAGGTCTTATCCTAAGGCAGAAAGTGGTAAGTCTGTGTGTGACTTCCAAAAAATATCAAAAGCCTAAGTACTGAAGCTATTACATTTTTTTTTCCAATTCAAAAGCAGTTCTATTGCTGCTATTAATAAATCAATCATTCTCTATGAGATTCCTGATTATAAGCTTCAATATCCCAATGACTGACAATGAAGAGCAAGTGTAACACTTACACGATTGTTGCTTTCATATCCAGTTTACAGTACACAAATATTTTCAGGACTATTAATCTAGCTTATTAAAAAAACTAGTGGTGTTTTTGTTTTGTTTTGTTTTGTTTTCCCTAAACACTGTCATGTAATATATCCAGCTGTAAACAATCCCAATTTCTGTAAAAGTGGACAAAGTGTTTTTATTATACTGGGCAATTCCTTTTCCCTCTCCACCAAAACCATGAAGAGTATTACTTCCTATGGAATAACCTTTGTGTTACAGGAGGTTTTTTTGTCACAATGGATTTATTTTTTTTGTGCTTTCTTCCAGTGGGCATGCTATGTAGCATCATCACAGGCTGCTGGGGTGCTTTGTCAAAGGCTGTCAGTCAGAAACTGGCATTGGTCAAATCTGAGTCCACGTCAGGACTGTTATGCAACAATTACTTCCAAGTTTTGCTTTAATACCTGGGGTTTGTGTTACTGATATTAAATAAAAATTCTTTGCAATGAATTTTAAATGGAGGAAAAGCTCTCACCAGAGATTTGTTAAAAGCAGGCTAACAGTTGTTCTCTTTCCCCCCACCCCTCCTTGTTTAGTAGAAGGGCTTTAAATTATACATTAACCAAAAAGGTAAACAGAATAAAATGGGCAATTAAATATTAATGGAAGATGTAGTGGAATTGTCCTGTGCAGCACTTAAAATGGCCTGAATGATTGAGCTGTGAATTGCTCTCCCTTAGGTATTGAAAAATTCATCAGCACTATTTAATAAATGTTCATATTCGTAGCCACTCATGTTTACACTACAGCACTTTCAGGAGAGTGCTTACTAAAGAAAACACTTTAATAGAAGGTGAACTTTCCTGTACAGTAAGTCACCTTAAATTATACAGACTATGTGGCAGAAGAGACAAAGAAATCTCTGAACTGACATATGAGAATTCTGTGTAACTTAAAAGCATCTTTTCTTGAAAAGAACTGTCCGTGGATTGTAAGGGTCTTTCTGTACCCGAAGCTATTTTGAACCTTTTAAAAATTCATTTTGCTTGCATTTAAAAAAATTTTAACCTTCACTGCCCATGTGCGATTGTCCTCCATGACGACTTGGGTGAAGGATGTGGTTATTACTGGAAAGCCACCTGCCCGATCTAGAGGAAAAAAAAGGGAAGTAAAACAAAACTTGCACTGAGCATTGAAGTAGCTCTTCTCCAGGTGACACTCTGTAGACTTGACTTGCATATGCAGCATATTAATGCTATTAAAATATTCATTAGCAAATTTACTGGGTTAATGAATTCACACCAAACCGTTAGAAAATAAACAAAAAAAAATCTTCCTAAGTGCTTAATGTATTAATATAGGAACTAGCCGGGTCATAATAATGTCCATGCTTTACATGAGGATTTTTTGCCAACATGTGATTCAGGTGCTATCTGAGGCTGGAGACAGCACATGGTGTTACACACCCCCCCTCAAATTCTCCCATCTTTCCTGCAGCCAGTCATGGTGGGGAAGAAAGCAACATGCTTTCTATTTTCTTGAGGGTTGTGGAGGACATGCTCTTAGCAATCCAGTGACTGCAGCTTACTCTGCCTTTGCATCTCCCTTCTCCTCCTGGGGGTGGGTTTATTGCCCGTGTTATTTTCCTCATCAAGTCTGCAGCTAAGGGGAATGTTGGAACCACTTACAGTCAGTGTCCAGATGTAGCATTAGCTGTAGAGCACTATGATCTTTGTCTGTCTTGCTAAGTCATTGATCCAACAGAGGTCCCTTCTGACCTTCATGATTCTCTTCATGATTCTACTCATTAATTCTTCTTGCAAAAAACATGATATCCCATGCCAGGTAGTTAGGTGCATTCTGGCTGCTCTAGACATGCGCTAGAGAAATTTTGACTGAAATATTTGGCTTCAAGTGAAATTGTCTTGGTAGCGCTGTGCAGGCTCACTCAGTAGCTAAGTGCTGCGTTGTCTTGGCGGAAGGATGAAGTTTAGAATAAAGTAATGGTTTCTGCTACAATTTAGACTGAACACTGTGGCAAGTTGACAATACTGCTAACAAAGAACTTTCTGGTCTGCTGATGGTTTTCTGAACAGAGATGCTTCACTGAAGGTTACCATGGTTGGAGGCCATATTTGACTCAATTTCTATATCGTAAGGGAACTCAAGTAGACTTCAGAAAGTAATTTTTCTCTCGCTTGTGCAGTTTTCATTTGAAAATTAAGTCAAATTCGGGCGTTAAAATTCAGACTTGGTTTCCACAAAGTGTTTCTCAGAGGGTGGGACACTATTTGCAAAGCTGTAGCAACTTTTGCCCAAAACAAGGATAGGCTAGTTACATTGTAGTGCCCTCTCATGGGTTCAGCAGTAGCAGTCGTTTTTTCTCCTTCTTGGTAGCTGGTGCAGCGCTGTGTTTTTGATTTTGGGCCTGGGAACAGCGCTGATAACACCAGTGTTTTCAGTTACAGCTTGGTGATGTTTTGTCTGGCCAAGGATTTTCTGAGTCTCATGCTCTGCCAGGGAGGAGGGGGAGCCGGGAGGAAGCAGAGACAGGACACCTGACCCAAACTGACCAAAGAGGTATTCCATACCACAGCACGTCATGTCCAGGATGTGAACACGGAGAGCAGAGACCTGGAAGGGTGTGGTGGTGGACTGGGGGTGCATGGCATGGTCAGGTTTTGGTACTGGGGGGTTCGCTGCTGGGGGGTGCAGTGGCTGGGTTGGGCTTGGTGAGCAGTTGTATTCTCTTTCCTTGTATTTCTCTTGTATTATTGGTGGTAGCAGTAGTGATTTGTGTTATACCTTAGTTACTAAACTGTTCTTATCTCAATCTGTGCGAGTAGCATTCTTTTAATTCTCCTCCCCATCTCCCCTGGACTGGGGGAAAAAAAGAAGGGGATTGAGTGAGTGAGTAAAACTGCATGTGTGGGGGGCTTAAACCATGACATGCTGAAAGGATAAACTTCTTAGCTCAAAGAGTGGAGCTGTGTCAGGCAAATCGGATCTAAGAAATCCCACTACTCCCTGCTGCTGCCACGGGGCATGTTGCATCCACGGACAAAGACATATATGATGGTTTCAAACACAGCATGAAATAACAATAGAAGTTGAAAATGTTTACAAACTTTGAGAAAATCTTATTTATTATTTGTCTTTCTCATAACCGATTCTTAAAATGAATTGTTTAAAATCCTATTAATAGAAACTTTTCAAATAATCAAGACTATTGTATAGCTGCTTTTAAAAAAGTCTTCTGCAGAACATCTTGTCAGAAAGAAGCAAGGTAAGTACATTAATACACTTTAATAAAATGACTATATGAAAAAAATCAAAGCTAGTTAGAATTTATTCCTCAGTGGTAGCTCAGAACCCCCCCCCCCCCCCCCCGGGAACAGATTACAATGAAATATTTCTCAAGGGATTAAAGCTAATGTTTTTACATATCCTTTGGTGTCTATATGGAAATGTTAAGGGAACTGTAGATCTTGTTAATGTAGTGCAGAATGTAGCTGTGATGTGGGAGACAGGGATGGAGCATAATGTCACAGAAGATCCCAAGTGCTGTGGCTGAATTACTGCTGAAATGCTGTCACCAAAGGTAAAAGAAAATTACAAATAAAAATTGCCCCTAACTTGGATCAGGTCAGTAGAGGAGTGAAGGAAAAATAAACTTGTTAGTAGCTCAGATTTAAACTGATATTTGTTTCCCTTTGACAAGTTTGAGTATGACAGAATAAGCTGAGTTGTGCTGTCTGTACTGCTGGTTGACATGGTTTAGCTGTTTTCAGTAATTTCAGTTAGACAGCCCTGGTTAAGGGCACAGCCTGTCTTGTGTTGAAGACATCGGCTCACTCAAAAAAGATTTAGGTGAAAAAGACTTAATGCTCAAGCTTTAACAAAAAATACACCACAGGTGATAAGAAGCTTTGCTTCCAGAGCAAGGTGTTTAATTATCAGATGAACAGGAAATAAAGACTATCTGCAGGACTGCCACTCATTTTCCCTGATCAGTGGCTGCATATTTTGAAGCCTATGAGTTTAATACAGGTCAGAGAATAGCTTCTTCACAGGAGAAGGGTGCTCTTGACTCCCATTAGTTAATTTGTCCTATAGATGCTCTACAGTTTTCTGATGGTTTTTCTACATTCTTATTTTCACCAATACTTATTTCCTAACTGGTCATCATGTGTGTCTGTATAATGTTCTCAGATTGGATTTGGTTTCAGCAATTTGAATTCAATCCTTAACAGAAGTGAACTTAATTTGAAGTAAATTAAGAGCTTCTAAATGCACAAAGTTTAATGATAAGTTTTTCACTTTAAAGTAATTTACCTGATACAACATATTTATAGGAAATAGGTCTATGAAACCCATGCAGTTATAGAGAAACACTAGAACTACAATTAGTTAAAAACTTCAGAATAAAAACTTCTCTTCTCTTGTAATAAAATTCATTCAGACTGCCCATTCACAGGTACGTCAACAAGAAACACAAGATTCAGAATTTTTACATTACTAGCAAGCATTTCCTTACCATGACCTCCATCTCACAAAACTATATAGAATGGTTACTTTTTATGAAACTTGGTTAAGTAAATTGAAGCAACTGAGACAAAGCTTATTTTCCAAGCTAACCAGCTGGCACACCACAAGACTAAGAAATTTTATCTCACATGTTACAAGTTCACGTGTGACGCAGTATGATAATAACTTAGAGAATCATGGATAAAGGGAAAAGGCCTAAATTTGACCCAAGAGTTTCTACACAAACAGCCCATAGTATTAGTTTTCCTCATGTGTGTCCATGAAAAAAAGGGATATCTTATTCAGGAAGTATGGCAAAGCATGCTTCTGCAAACATTTTATTCGTAGTTAACAAGAAGGAAACAGATTTTCACTGGCTTTCATTTGTTGTGGCTGGTTCCTTTTCCTGTTTTATTTGGAAGTAACTTAAGCCAAATTTTTGATAAGCATTCTTTTCCTTTTTTTTTTTTTTCTTTTAAACAACTTGCTATACTGGAAGAGAAATGCTGCTATATCTGCAAGGCTGAAAAGTGGAAAGATTACCTTGGGATTTTTTTGTTTGTTTTGTTTGAGTTTTTGCTTGTTTTGTTTTGGTTTGCTTGTTGGTTGTTTTTTTTTTTTTTTAATTTTTGTTTTGTTTTGTTTTGTTTTGTTTTGAGGAAGCAAGGGGTATTAATATTAGCTCTTGGACAGAATATCAGAACTTCTACATTTTTAGTGGAGATTTTAAGGAAAATTATTATTCTTGGAGAAACATCCTGCTTGATTTTCTGGCTGACCACCTAAAAACCTCTAATCAGTAAGCAGATGGATATTGGCAGGAATTTTCTAGCCTTGTTGATGGTCAAAGACTGAATTAGTTCACTCAACCATTTTGCCTTTCACCTTTTCAGGAGCTGGCAACTTGGCTCATGCCCAGCAGTTTTTGTGGGAGGCTCTTGTAAACTTCACCTTCATTTTCAGAAGCAGTGATTTCAGTTTTTTTTTAATGGAAAATTTCTTCAGTTTCCTCCCAGAAAAGCAAATTTTTCCATTGAAAATCCATAGAAAATCTTGAACTTTCTGGAAAATACAAATCCAGTTCTGCTTTATGGTCCCTGTGCTACAGAAAACAGTCTGTACCCACTTTGTATTTCATTATCCCCTCTCAGAAGCATAATCCAAACAATCATGCATAGCTTTCAAATACTTGAATTGCTATTGGAAAAACATTGCAATTTTAAATCAAGCTGCTTCAATTTGTATTGATGAAGCAACAGATTACTTTTGCTGTCAATTCAAATGTGTGTGTTTGTTATGTGAGAGAAATATTGACTGAAAAATAAGAAGAACCCAAAGTAAGTAATGATCTCTGGCTGCCTGTCTTATCCTAAATACTATGAAACTGTAACCCCTTCTTGAGGCTGCTAGTCAATCTTCATTCTTTTCAAGCTCTACTAGAGAAAAGCCCACTTGGTTTTGATTAGGATTTTCCTTTGTAACTTTATCCTGATCTATTTTATGAACCTTTTTCCACTTCGTCATTTATTGAATATCAGACTTCTTCTTGCTTCCCTTATATATCAGTCTTGGAATATGAGTCTTTTTCTCTGGAAAGAGATGATAAGGAAAAATGTATTTGTATATCTCAATCTTCTTGTGGTTCTCTGCTGAAAACTTCTATTTTCCTGTATCTCTTAATTACTTTCCTCCTTGCCTGTGCATTATTAACATTCTCCCTAAATTATTTATTGTAGCTCGTAAAATGTCATTAGTGAGAGTCGTTTCACTGGTGAGGAGAGCTACAAACTGGCTTGCAGAAGGTTGAAGGAAAATGAGAAAAGGAGAAACAAGTTAAAAAAAACCCACTGTTTTGAAGTGGGTGGAAGGTAGGAGCTTGGGGCAGCGGAAAAATCATAGAGAAAAAGGGCTGGAGTGTGGAAAATAGTGCTAACGAGAGGTAGAAGATGAAAGAACAAGGTGGTAGCAATATTGGGGAGGAAGATAAAAGAATTATACTAATTTGAAAGTAGGAGCACTGACATAAAAGGCCATTACAATTCATCCAGTGAGTGGGTGGCATGGCATAAGGCAGGAGATTGGCTTGTTCAACAAAGCAGAAAAACCTGAGAGAGCTCTAATGCAAATGGATAGAATTGTTTCAGTTGTTATAATGTAGAGAGACAGATCTTGGGTAGAGGAATGATGTCATAGCTTAAAAAAACTTCAAATGTGTCCCACGGAGGAAGGAGAAATGAAGATTTTTGGCAGAGCAAAGCTTTGAAAAAGAATAATGAAAAAAGTTCATAAAAGAAAGATGAACAGCAGATTGTGAGAACTTCTTCAGTGAAAATCCAAGACACAGTCCTGACATTCCAGCAGAAACTACGGGAAAGAAAAATGCATATTCATGGAGGAAAGAAATGGGAAATGATAGGGAGACCATGAAACAGATAATAGGATTAAAATTACAAATGCAGAAATGAAGAAATGGAAGGGGGGAGGAATAGATGGGGAAACAAAAGCCATTCAAGAATACAGAAATGTCTGAAAAAATGGAGAAACCTCATTTTTTTTTTTTTCTCTAGTAACTTGCTTTCTACTAGGATTTTAAGGCAGCCCTAGCTTCATCCTCCTTTAACTTTACTTTGTACCCTAGTAGTATCTTCTACATGGTGTTTAGCTAAAAAGTTTTGGTATATTCTCAGTTTTGGGATTTTGTACTATATACAGTTTTCCTGTAATCATTGGACCATATTGTAGAGGCAATGGGGATATTCAGCATCTTTCCCAGGTATTAGCAGCCATTGGAAGTTCAGGCTAGAACATGAAAAGGTACAGTTTGCACACTGTATGCAAGCATAAAATGTGCAAAGCTATTTATTCTCTAGAGGGGTTTATCTTTAGCTCCCTGTGCACAGCTTTGCAAATGACCATAATGTAAAATTCAAACTACTCCTGTGGTATAATTCTTCTTTCTTTTTTTCTTTTTTTTTTTTTTTTTTTTTCCCCTCAGTGTGTAATTAATACTTAGATAAGCAATACATTTAGATTGCAAGTAACTATCCATGTCAAAACCTGGCATGTTATAAAGTAGGTGATAAGTTTGGTGAATCTTTGTTAAACTGCAGCAATCTAATATTTTCTGCCCTCCTGTAGTAGGTTTACCACAGAACTTAATATTGTGCTTGTATGGGGTTATGCCTCAGAATTGTAGATTGAGACACTGCACATGGATGCTGCATAGGGAACGGAGGATTAAAGACTGAAATTCTAAGTAAATGTGTATCTTGATTTCTTATAATTAAAATAGACTGAGTTTAAGGAATAACTTTAATCTGCGTTTAAAAAAGGAACACAAAAAAAAAAAAAAAACAAAAACCAAACAAAGAACCATAAAAAGTTTTATCAAAATTACTTTGAGCATAGACACAAAACTCAGTGATATCATGCATTTGATGTAACTCTCAATCTGGCCACCAGGGTGGAATCCTTCATGAAGAGATCTGCATGTGCGTTTGAAAAGATTTAGTGGGAAATACTGAATTGTTTGAAAGTGTGGTGGGCACTTTATTTTACAAAATGCTATAGTTCAGGCCTTCCTCAAGTAGTTAACACATCATGTTCTCCTCGCCTTGAATGTTACACATAAGTAAAACCTGAAACATTTTTTAGGCAAATAGGCATGTTTGAAAGAGTGTCTGTAAACTAGTGTGAAGGTCACTTCTTTGACAGATTAAGAGTCAAAGGAGTTGAATGAAAAGTATTTTCTGCATCTTCTGCAAGATTCTTACAGTATCACATGCATTCTGGAAAGATCTCCAGCTTCCAATGGAGTAAAAAATAAATCCAGAAGGCTTGTAATATTCTTTTTTTTTCATTTTATTATATATTATAGCATTCACTGAGTATTTCTGGAGTTCTGTTCACTGCACAGCCTTCTATAAAAGTTGTTTTTGAAACTTTTGTTGCTGGGTTCATGTGAAATTTAATTTTAAGAACCAGAAATTTAACAGAACCCAGCTGCTAGTTTCATAGGTAAAACCTCAATAAACTGGAGCATGCAGATGAAAATCCGTCTAATATCATATTTCCAATGAAGCTGAGCCCACGTGGATAGGTATTTCAGAAACTCTGTGGGACAATGCTACCACACATTTGGTAAGTGCTACAGATCAAGGAACTGAGAATAATGAAGTTCATTGTTGGTCTTTCTTGTGAATGTTCTTGCATTCCTGCTTTATTTCTTTCTTTCATCATACTTCAAGAAATAAGACTTGGGGTTCTTTTTAATATTAATTTAAAATAATGGACAGGTATCATAACTTTGCACGTATAATTACTGGCTTAGATTACAGAAACACATTCAGAATGATTTATGGTAAAAACACATATGACAATCTGCAAGTGTTATCTTTAGCATGTTTAAGTGCTGAAATGCTGGTGTTAATGGTTCTATAGTGCCAAGTAATTAATAACTTTATGAATTAAAAAAGATAAAATATTGGGTGTGTAAGTTATGCTGTAACTTACAGGTGTTTTCATGCTTCAGGAAACTTTAAACATTTCAATTTGAAACTCATAAAAAATATCTCATGAAATCAGAGTAAAGAATTTGAAAGTTGTGGCTAAAAAGGTTCTTGCACTGATACAAATATTTGTTTTATTTATCTTGTCTACTTGTCATTCAGTACTTCGAAGGTAATCATGGAGATAGACCAAAGTGAAGTGTTACTTTAAATATGCTTACTCAGGGAAATAGGTAATAAAACTCTTGATGTATTTGGTGGAAGCAGAGTTACTACAAACCCCAGCAATCTGGATGCCATGTGCCCACAGAGACTTTTAGATAGAATAATTATGAATTGAAAAATAAGCAGAGGTCTGCCATGTGAAAAGGCCAACAATAAAACTCTATAGACTTAAGAATAAAATAGGTTCATGACCTGTGTTAAAAGTCTTCAAGAGGTGTGAAGATCTTTCATTTTAAAATTCTAATACAGGCAAAATAATTTCTAAATCTTGATAAAGTTAAATGTGATAAAGACTATACTTAGGCTATATTTGTTCCCGAATATAGTAAGAAGCTTTGAAATGGAATCTAGCCTGGGAGGGAGGTCCATGTTTTATTTGAAAAATAATCTCTGTTGTTCAAATAACAATAATAATAATGCCACTTTCCAAACATTATTTTCTGATAAAGAACAGCCCCCACAAAGAGATATAATTTCCTCTTTTCTACATTATCCTGAGAAATTTTTGCATTAAGGTGAAGATCTGCCATCACAGAGGAAGTATAATTTTGACAGTTAACATTGCTGCTTTGTGTGTTCTTTTGACAATAAAGGAAAATGTGGATGGGCTGCTTATCCCTCGATGAAGGCAGACACCATGACATTGTAATTGAAAATAGAATCACACAGATACTTCTGAGAGGTTAAGACTTTTAAAATCATATAATGTCCATGTTCATAACATTTATGTATGTGTCAATTCAGTCTTCAGATTACAAAATGAAATGCAATCAAATATGGTAAGAGACTAACACAGCAGGCTAAATGATGCTGGTGGGAAAACAAGTAAATAGAAACTGAACAATGAAATCTCTAAGACTTTCATCAGCTCTCCTCTACACAAAGTTCTACTGTCTTCAGAGCTTATGACAAACACAGTGTGGAATTACCCTTACATGATGCTCAGCTTTATTCTAAAGTTGTTTCTTAAAATCACCATGACAGTTCTGTACTGAGAATTGAGTGCAAGTGCCTTTTTGATGGTTTGACCCTGAAATAAATGGGAAAGACTTGGCAAACGCTGCTATGAACTGCCAGCCACAAAAAGTAAGAAAATCTGTAGGTCTCCAGTTGTGACAGCTCAACAGTACTACATTTATCTAGATGGTAGGAGAATGCTAAGAAGAATCGGGTGTGCTGGATGCTGAAAGGCAGGAAGCAACTGGATAGATATCCTTGAGTCCCACAGTGGTGGGATTTTTTTTTTAGGAGAAAACAGAATTGTACGTCTATCACAGCTCCATTGAAATAAGAGCAATTCAGTGCTGTCTTTAAGTACGCTGTTCTCTGTTCCACAAAGCATGCTTTTACTGCAATATTGAAAAAGGAGGGCCTGTCCTATTGAAATGGATCTCATGTTATTTCCACATAAACTCCTCTACTCTTTTGCAATTCTTCGCAGTTGTTTGAAACTTCCAGTCTGAGGGAGGAAGGGGTATTCTAGTGGTGAGAACTGAGCAAATTCACTGAGCTCAATGCCTGCTTGCTGCATTAATAAAAATCAAATGAAAAAAGCAATCTGATTAAATTATGTGTGCCTTTTCCTGTGTCAGTGGAGCTTAACTAAGCAAACAGAGCAGTGAAGTAAATCAGTGTTGGTTTATTAAAGATCAGAATTCAATATCTCAATAGTTGAGGGGCTGTGCACCAGTGTGCTGACTGTTTAGTTTTTCTGTGCAAAGAAAGTAAACACAATGACGCTGTAGGTACTCTTGTTAGGAAAGTGACACTTAGAGAAACCTAGTTTTCTTGCAAGAAAGATCCTGCCCTATCTCTTACTTCTCATCTCCTGCTAAAAGATCATAATGAAAACAAAAATCTTAATATTTTTTGCTGATGGTGATGTCATCCTCTGTAACAGAGGCCTTCTTCTTGAAAGATCCTTAGGGTTTACAGATAGAAATGTCCCTTACCTCTGCTAGTTTCCTTTTAAAATCCCTATCTGCAAAAACACAGATTCCCCCTCATATTGGTCTTAGTGCACCATTGAGATAGCAGATTTTAGGGAGTGTAGAAGCTGAGAATTTTTAATCTAGTCTTTAGGAGTCTAAGAGTTTATACATTGCAACATTACACCCTGAGTATTAGGTGCCTCATAGGAGATCTCTGGAAGAATTTGTTGGAATGTGTGGGGTAGAAAAGATGTCAATTAACTCTTAGTGGTATAAATTGTCTTTGCTTCTGCAAATTTAGAAAACCAAAATACCCGCTCCTCATGACTGGCATTCGTTGATGCCTTTGCTATGATTAGATCAAGTACAGACTGAGAATTTCAAATATTCCTTTTATTCATGCCTCATATTAATGATGATCATTCTCCATGCCTAACAAAGGGCATCACACTGTGCAGCTCTGTGCTTGCTGGTGCACTTGTAGGAGCTGCTCTGCTGTCCTTCAGAAAGCATTTTTATAGGCAGGCAGTTGTCCAAGTATCATTATGCATTAAGTATTATATTGTATCTGCGGGTACAACCTCACATACCAGAACATAAAAGTAGAGTTCTGTAAAAGAATTGCACATTTATTGTCTAACACTGTTATATGCAAATCAGTTTAAAATCTGTGCTTTGGTGCTAGTATTCAATATCGTATTAATATGCAGTGAACTGTTTTGGCCTCTCACCTTTTTGCTGGCAGTTGCAAACTGAGCATAGCCTTGGTAGATGTACTCAGCTGCTGCTTTTATCTGTTGTCTCAAAAAGATAGAGATTAGATGCACATATTCAGAGAGACAAGCAATCAAAAACACATACACAGTGATCAGAAGAGCAGCTCCTTTTGCTTGTGTACTGGGAAACTCTTGGCACACACGGTGCTTTGCATAAACTACAGAGCCTTCATGCATTGCTTTAGCAAGCTGCCCTGATACAGACTTTTTCTAGAGAGGCATGAAGTTTCCAATTGTGAATAACTGGAAAATTTAATTTTCTTCACTGCTTGGATAGCTTGTGCTTCAAACCTTGAAGAGATCATTGAAGACTATGTGAGCAAAGACAGGCAGCCATGAATTTGTTTTCTTAGATAAGAGCTAGGTCCAAGCCATGAGTAAGCTTGGCAGGAACTATCTCTTTCTTTAAATCAGTGATTTCCAGAAAGCTAGGATAAATACCACATTGTGTAATATGGGTGATAAAATTATGGGTTATAATTGCAGCTGCTTGGAAACTTTCTAATAAAGCAGAATTTGTGGTATCTTGGGAAGCCATGCCGTCTAGTGAAACAGGAACACCTCAGCTTCTGGCCAGGCATGTTGTATGAAAGACCTGTCCTCAAAATACCAAATGCTATTGAGAAAAAGTGGTGTTCTTCTACTAGCAATGATAAAATGAGAAGAAATGTCACAGGCACTGAGCAGATGCAAAGAAATAAGTAAATATGAAATGATTCCTCCTTTTGGCTCATGGGAAAAATTGACAGTTTTGTTTTCAGCCAAGTTAATAGTAAAATTAAATAGTAAAGAAATAAAGGTTTCCTTTGAAAAACTGCATGAATTTGTGTGGACTGAAAAAAATTAATGTGGGATAGTGACATTCAGAACAGATGAATTTAAACAATGAATTCTCATATCTGAATTTGGCACAGGGGGAGAAATTATGCTTTTGAAGTTTCTTCTTGTGGACTGTGAAGAATTTGGTAATGATCTTGAAAGATGAGTTTAAAGTTGCAAGTGTTGGATGGCAAGGGAATCTACCTGATGAGCAAGGACTACCTAAATGTGCAGAGTCCAGAAAGGGGCAGAGGCAAAGAAAAAACAAGAGTGATGAAGGAGAAGACAGACCAGTTTGCATATCAGCTTCCAAAGGGACCAATGTTTCTTTGTTGTTATTGATCACAACTCTACTGAAATTCATAAGCAGAAAAGTCTTGGTATTGTTTGTTTTTCTCAGTGGTAGCCAATTTTACAGAGGGCAAGTAATGAATGTTTCTACTGAAATATAAGAAAACAAGTGAATAACTATTTACGTGTACCCTTCTAAAAACTAAAGCGTGTCTCCATTCCATTCATTGCGAGCATTTAGCCTTATATTAAAGACCAACTCAGACCTTGCCTTGCTCATTCAATCTCTTTCTATGCATTTATAAAGTCATCAGTAAAGTCTCAATAGTTCTTTCATGGGAGTGTGTGAAGAAAGCTATGTGAAAATCTCATTTGAACACTAAGAAGCAATAAACAGCAGATAAAAATGAAATTGGCATCTATTTTCTGAATAATGTTTGGGAAAAAAAAAAAGAGATAAGCTTTTTTCCTTGGATACTAGAAGACATCTGATCTACCTGACCTGCAGTGGTTTTTGATCATGTTTAGAATTTCTTGCTGTCTGTAAAAAGGGGAGTGAAAAGAGAAGCTACTATTACTAACCAAGCCTTATTACTAACCAAGACTTATGTACAGTGTTAATGCCAAAGTGTCAATTTTTCAATTAGTATAAATTGTACTAGTTCAATGTTGAAACATTAACATTACTCAAAAAAAAAAAAAAAAGTACAAAAGCTAGCTTGGTCGGATAAGGTCACACACATGCTGTATGACTATTTTAAGCTGCCTCCTAAATACTAAGATGGTTCCTTTGATAGCACCTGCTGTCGTTCAGGAGACTGTATAATGCAATTCCCTCAGCAGAAGCTGGGCTCGAACCCAGTACTGACTATACAATCCATTACTAAATAAATGCTGGCTTGTTGGTAGTCATATTGACCTTTAGCTGAGATACTGAAATCCTCTTGCCAATATTCCCACCTCTTGCTTAATTGGCACTGTATAAAATGTGTTTCCAAGGAAGTGTACAACAGCATAGTTGACAGCAATATTAACACAGCAAAAGAAGCATGTAATTTATTCCACTGAAAAATGGATGCATAATAAAATACAGCACAATAAATCTCTTTCTGGAAGGATTATGATGACCACAAGAAGGCAGACCATGGCATATTTGCACAGTACTTGTTTCTTCCAAGAAACTATTTTGACTTCATACCAAAGTCTTACTGGTGCACTCAGGTGACATGACAGCCCACCTTTTGTTAACACTCAAGTATATCTTTTTTCTGTTGAGGCAAAATTAATCTTATTATTGTAATTCATTTTAAATAGGAAGCTGTTAAATATACCATAAAGATGTATTTCACCACGTGACAGAGATTGATTACTGATGCTGCCATTTTCACTTAATAAGACTTCAACAATTTTCTGGACCTACTGAAAATATTTTAACTTTTAAAAAAATACAAAGTGGTGACATTAAAGAAAAGACGAATCACTTCAAAGGCTGATACTGGAAAGGGCTGTGTTAGGACTATGACTGGCAGAACACTAATAGTGAAATTAACTAGGTCAGTGAATTTTAGTATATTTTTTAGGGTTATTGTTTAAGATGGAACTCTGCATGTACTCCTCTAACCAAACATAATAGAAAAATTAGTACTTTGTGTTGGAGCAGTAGCTTCTATAGAAATCATCCTTAATATTCTGAAGTGAGCTAACAGGTTTTCTTTGAAAGATTCTTTTATCATGGATCCAGATGTCTTTGTTCTGAAGATAAGAAAGGCTATTTCCTCTCCTTCTGCCTTTAAAAAAGCCTAGCAATAAATATGGCCATTGATTATAGGCAAAAGTTACCTTTGAAACATATCTTTTGTATTTATAAGCATCTTTCAGTGTAGCAGGTGGAAACAGAAGAAGCACCACACAAATATTCAGCTCCCTGAAGGCCACTAGCAAATGCATCAAAGGTCTCCTTAGAGGGAAAAAAATGTCATTTTACAGCATAAGTCACAAATTTGTAAGTATTCTGGGCAAATTATAAAATCCAATGATTCATCTCCACTAGAAAACTCACCATGTTTACCAAGTGTGTCATTATAAAAATGTCACATTTTCTCCCTATGAAGCTTTAAAAATGGAAGATTCAGTGTGTTTTTGAAGAGTGGGAAAAAACCTCAAATTACATTTCCTGTGAGTTTTGTCTCAAACACCCACATAAATAGTTTTTGAAGACTCTATGGATCTAATGTGATAAATGTAATTTCATTTACAATGGAAAACAGTGAAGAGGTTAAGTCAAAGTACTTAACCACTGTAGCATGTCCATCGGGTCCATGATTGTTTCTTATTCACAATTAAGCCGATATGGACATGCCTCATTTAGTAGATCAGAATAATCTCCTTACAGACAGAAATTCTTACCTTTTGCTATTTTCTCCTGTAAACAGAGGTTAATATCCTTGTATTGTTAACCTCCACCTTAATAAAGCAAAGAGAACAGAGGGTCTTGCTTTGCTACACAGCCCACTGGGTGAAAACCTGAGCAGCTATACTGCAGCTTGTTCCATACTCTGCTGCACTGTAATCTATGGCAATGAAAACCTCTCAATTTCTTCCTTGCAGTAAGAATTCCCCAAGATACAGTACTTGATCCCAAGGCCTTTAAATTCAGCATGAGGATGTTGCCTCTTGAAAACAAGAAGGAACTGGATTACTCTTTTATTGATCAATTGTTGAGTTAGCAATCAATGGGTAATTGACTGTTAACCTCTGTGAGATGGCTCACGTGTTAAAGTCAGGCACAGAGTTAAATATCTTGCTGAACAAGTGCCTACATACTGTCTGTGGTTTCTTTAGCAAATTTGTCAGCTTTACATTATTCAAAGCCACTTAAAAAAAAATCTTCCGTAAATGAGCATCACAGAAAAGAATAAACCTGTTAAAGGGATAGATTTAGAGTGCACTACCATTGCATATATAAGAGCCCCCCCTCTCCATTATTACTAAGGCAATCAAAGGTGCTTTGAAAGATTGCTGAAAATGATTAAGGGTGTTCTGTTTTAGATTGATAACTTCAGTAGCAAATATGAGAAGGAGAGCAAGCAATTGAAGTGGATGGGATCATTGTATGATGCTTAACATTTGTATTTTAGACTGTCTCTTAGACTCGCTTTTGCCTAAGAACAGTATGTAGTGAAATAAAGGGTTTGCTCTGGACATAATTGTTATGTAGTGAAACATAAACAAGACCCATTCTGCAGTATATTTGCCACAGTGCATGTTTATGAGTTGGGTTTAATTAAAAGTCAGGAACATTAGAGCTATTTTTTAACTAGATGCCTATTATCTTGTGTCAAATGCTTGGTTTTAATCACACATTTTATACCATTGTGACCTAGATCACTGCCTGTGACATACAAGATAGTGTGATGTCTTTCCTCAGAAGATGTAGCCAAGTTTGATGGATGTTTTCTCATTCCTAACCTCATTACTACTGACTTCCCATCCATCTAATAAAACGCTATGATAGAGAATGGGAAGGTGCTATAAATCATAATATTCCAGCCGCTCCAAGCAGATTCATTAGAAATGCTGACTATATATCTTGCACACAGAAAGTCAACACACAAAGTAGGCTGCTGCTTCTGCCTGTGCTGGAGACATCCCCTCACTCCCTGCAGTCAAGCTAGGACTTGTTTTTAATGGCAAAGATGACATTTAATGAAGTTCTGGGTGGCAGGCTGCTTTGACCTGATTAACCCAATAAATATTCCAGCTGTTACTAGTTTTAAACTGTGCTGTAGCCTGTTAACTCACATCTTTACTCCACCACTGAGAATACATAACTGCTAACTAATGAACTGGGGGGATTTGACTGAGGTAAGAAACTGAGACATCCTACTTTACTGCTGATTTTCCAGTATTTTCCTTAAGGAAGTTTATCCTGTTTCCAATTTAGTCTGGTCTAAGTTGCTGAAGGGAATATATAGGGGGAAGGGGAAGAATCTGCCCTGTCTGTGTGTCTTTCAGTCTACGAAAATAAAAATGTTCCAGATCTGTGCTTGGAGAAGGAGAACTTCTCTGGCTGAATTCTCTGAAGTCCGGACTATGACGCTTCACTCAGGGTTCTATGGTGTTTTACTTAGGTTGTACTTATCAGTAGAATCTACACACTTGAAGAGGTAACAAGAAAGAAAAGAAACAACAAGCAATTTTAACACAATTTAACTCTAAACAATGCAGTGTGCGTGTGCTGCTCCAGGCACTTGGTTTTTCATAATGCTCTTGTTGCAGATGCTCAGAGCTGCTTATATTTTCTACAGGTTGGGGGTTTTGGTGACAAATTTCATGCAGCCTTTATGAGCCTGTCAATCAAAGGATTTTGATGGGAGAAAGCGCCCAAAGCTGTCTACCTGTAGCCTGGTATGTCTTGGTACTGCAGATCTCACAGGGACATCTCTTTTTGGACTGAGTTTGCTGGAAGACCCATGTCATCCAACTTTCTTTTCTTTCAAATATATTGCAATTAATAATGTAAACCAGGAGTGACTTTCTGTTGGGATTGCAACAAGGTATACAATGGTCCTTAGAATTATTTTGTTTCATTGTGTGTGACATGGGATGCCAGGGAAGCATATGGGCATAAACAGACTGATGGAAGGCAATGGTGCATACAACTTACAGGAATTCATCAGGGGACACTAGTGATCTCTTCTGTGTGTGCTCAAAAGCTGTTTTGCTCCATTTTGGGGAAATGAGATAGTGCGTAAGCTGCTAGTATTCTTTATTAAATCCTTGAGGGGGAAATGCAATTGTGGTTTTATGCTATCTGTAAGCAGTGTTTTCATTATAACTCTCTGTGATCTCCAGTACTTAGTGTCAAACTGTTTCAGGGGAAAAGATTGATAGCTGTTATTACTAATCCATGGCTTTATGAGTATACAAATTAGAAGTAATCAGAGAGAGAGGGGAATTGTACATCAGTTAATATAATCCATTTATTTTGAAACATGCACTAAAGAGTGGCATTCATCTTTATTGCAATGGCAAGCTTCAGGTTTACTGTGATATCCTTAAGGCCATAATGGTAAAACATGTAAAAAATTCCCTTCAACAACACAGTGGCCAGTTTCTGGGACTTAAAGCATTCCTGTAGTTACACCTAGGAAACAGCGATACCCCACTCAATTACAAAGAACCAAGCGTCTTTCTGAATGTGACTCCCACTGAGAAAGCCTGAGGACCTCTGCTGCACATGGACTCCTCACCTGACGGCACTGAAGAGCAGACATGAAAAGACCTCCCTTGTCCCCTTTCTCACCCCATAAGTCTAAATCCAAATTAACTGATTGGACATGTCTGGAATAATTATGTAAAGAATTGTCACATTTATTTTGTGGTTGTTTTTTTTTAAGGTTACAGTTTTATGTTTATTTATTTATTTAATTAAACACACGAACAAAATGTAAGGGTTATATGCCAATATACAAAATTTAAGTCAAATTTGCAAAATAAATATCATGGCAGAGGTGACTGTTAATAGTGCATTATCCACTCTCAGGTGTAAAAGTACATTATGATGGGATAGGATGACTGCAGTTGAATTGTCTGGCAATTGTCAAAATACTTTTAGAGTTAAACAAGATACACCACATTGTTATGCTTGGGTTTTGGTTTTGTGGGGGGTTTTTAGGAGGCTTTTTTGTTTGGTTTTGACTTTTTTTAAAGCTGTTTTATTCACCAGTCACTATCAGTAGCTCCAACAGAAGGACTATTAACATGAAGTCTTCTATAAAGATAATTACTATTTTTTAAGGCCTACAGAATCAATCCAGAAAGATAAACACGCAGAGCACAAGTA
The DNA here is from genome assembly GCA_017639245.1 of Myiopsitta monachus. Lineage (NCBI taxonomy): Eukaryota > Metazoa > Chordata > Aves > Psittaciformes > Psittacidae > Myiopsitta > Myiopsitta monachus. The sequence goes on along the minus strand of CM029941.1, from coordinate 41,884,553 downwards.
TCTTTTCAAGCCTTGTTATATTTTTTCTATTTAGTCTGTAGAGTTTCCTCATGAAGAAATGAGTGGTTAGGAAGCATTCTGTGTCTGCAGAAAAGCAGAGTCCTGGAGGAAGACACATAAAATTATTACACGATTGAAGGAAAAATATATGATGCCAGAATCATTCCTGCTTCATGATATTGGTTTTCACAGATTGCTAATTTGGTTAGTGTAAATGAGCAAAGAAACACCCCACAATGTGTTACTGTGTGCCTTAAAATATTAAAAAAACCCTGTCACTGACAGGAATTTATTGGAATTTAGCTCATATCTGAGATTTGGGTTTAGCCAGACTGCTCTATTTTATTCATGTTTTGCTTGTTACGGAACGAAAGAAAAGCACTTCAAGTTCGTGTACTTGCAATATTCATAATATTGGACAAATCTTAATTTGTATTTACCTCAGGATGTCGTCAGAAACTGAAGGCTATCAGACTTTGTTTAGAAAGTCATTTTGTATAAATGTGAACCTTATAAGGTTAGCATGATTTTCTTATTAAATAGTAACAACATAGAGGAGGCAAAACCCAAATCAGCATTGTTCTTTTAGGGAAAAGAGAAATATAGTCAACTTTTAGTAATATAAGAAATAATTACGGAAGGTAGGGGAATGTAAATTCAGAATATCCTGGGTTTTTAGCATTGAACTTGAATTTCAATGTTTATTTTACTATGGTAACTGCTTTTAATATAATTGTTTTACACTCCAGATCATGGAATATGGTTTATAGATCCTAGGATATAGGTTGCATGGCATGTGATAACGTGATAACAAGTCCATGATATCATGGACAGCATCAGTACAGCATACGATCACACAAGTAGCCCCAGAACCTTAAAATTACAATTATGGGGTTAGTAGTTGCTGTAATTCAGAAGACATAAAAAATAAATAAAAAAAAAGAACAACTTTTGCAGATACAAAACATTATTTATCAGAGAACAAAGGCCAAATAAACATCGGAGCATGTTAAAGAGACACTTTTCTAAAACTATATAGATTTGGTCTTATTTTCTTTGTTAAATCTTCATGTCCTGGCTTCAAAACTGATAGTTAGAGTTACCAATTCTCATAAAACTATGTAATTAATACTTGTACACAAAGGTTTGTGTACTACATTTGACAGTGTGTCAAGTTTATTTATAGTAAGATATAGATTTGTGTTTGGCGATGGTATCAGTTTCTTTCCCTCATTTTTCCACTGACATCAGAAGCATAGAGCTCTCTCATCATGCCATACAAGTGAACCTGCTCAGTCTCCTACAGAACTGTATTTATCCATTTGCCAATCTTGGTGCTTAGTAACACATATATTGTATTGTAGCAATTGTACTGAAGTAAATAACGACATTTTGAAGTGCAACTGTTTTCTGAATTAGAGATTATAGGGGTAGTATTTAGCCAATACCAGCTGAGAGAGAGAAGAGAAAATTTTTCACCCCCTAAAAACAAGGGAAAATCACGGTTTGATTTCTGTAGGAGAGGTAGGAATCATTGGAACATTCCTTAGTGCTGAGCAATCCACGGGAGACATAATATGCTACTTCCTTTCATAGCAAGTTGTTTAAATTTTCTCCTGTCTTCCATTTGCTTTTTTCCACTTTTTCTGTTCCCTCACAATCCATTGCTCAACTCATTCTTTCAACCATGTTTCTACTTCACTTGAAAGATGAATTGATCTGAGTGCCTCACTGAGCTGATGGTTTTGGTATCTGCTTTTCCTTATCATTGAGGGATACATCAGTGTCTCTCTTCTTTTTCCATTCTTGCCCCTTTTTCCAGTAATGTGAATCAGTACTTTCTTAAGCTAGGAGCAAATCTAATGCACCTTCTGGTCAGAGTTTGGGTTAGGGCTCTTTACACACTGATGCATGCTTCTACTAGTCCAACACAGCTGCAGATGGTGTATAACACTGAATTGACTTTAACTTTCAATTATGTCTTTTGCTAGCTAAGTTTTCTGCAGACTTCTCTGATGCACAAGGTAGCCATTTTGGTTTAATCTCACTCTTATTTCTAGCTCTCCTCCTTCATAAGTTTCACAGACTGCTCACTGTATCTTCATACTATTGGCATGGAACTAGAAGAAACGAGTTAAGTGGGTTTAGTCTTGCCTTATTACTAAGTATTTGTACTTTTGACTAAATTTCTGGGCCTCCCTTACAGGTGTTTAAGCCTAGAAAAAGAAACAAAATCTGAATTATTTACTTGTAATCTTGTTTCTTTTGACTGTAACACACACCTGCTCTGTAGCTGTATATATAATCAAAACAGTGCAGGTTCTAAGTGTGATTGAATTGAACCCTTCCATTTAGTCTATCGCTTTTCTAATTCAGGAGTGATGCTCAGTGGGTGTGATTGAAGAGATCTCTAATTACAGAGATTTCTCTGTGCAGTGTTGGAGGATTTATTTTTATTTTTTTTTGTTATTTACACTGTTCAGTCTGGCAGTAATATTTCTGTCTGCCAATGTCAATTACATTGCTCTTGACTGGTGCAGATCAGCAGTCTGTGATATCTTTGAAAAACCAGGGTGTATCACATGTCACTAGCAGACATATTAATGTTTGAGTTGAGGAGTTCAAGTGATGTAACAAGATTAGATAGCACTGATATAAAGGACTAACTCTGAGCCCATGAATAACCAAAGAACAGATAGATGACAACTGTCAATTATTTACTGCCCCTGTCCAATGTAATTTTAATAGTTTGGAGCCTGCACTTTTGCTTTCTTTCTCTCTCTTTTACTACTTAGTGTTCAATTCCTGAATTTTATAGAAGTAACATTCTATAGGATGAGAAAGTTGGGGCTATTCAGCCTGGAGAAGAGAAGGCTGCGTGGAGACCTCATAGCAGCCTTCCAGTGTCTGAAGGGGGTCTATAGGGATGCTGGGGAGGGACTCTTCGTAAGGGACTGTAGTGAGAGGACAAGGGGTAACGGGTTCAAACTTAAATAGGGGAAGTTTAGGTTGGATATGAGGAAGAAATTCTTTCTTGTAAGGGTGGTGAGGCACTGGAATGGGCTGCCCAGGGAAGCTGTGAATGCTCCATTGATGGCGGTGTTCAAGGCTGGGTTGCACAGAGCCTTGGGTGACATGGTTTACTGGGAGGTGTCCCTGCCCATGGCAGGGGGGTTGGAACTAGATGGTCTTAAGGTCCTTTCCAACCCTAACTATTCTATGATTCTATGATTTTGCTTTGAGCTGTTATTAAGCAATTAGCAAAAAACAAAAATGAACAAGGCGTCCTCTGACATGTCAGAGCACCTTGTAAACGAGAAAGAATTAACTATTTTCAAAGGTATTTTCCCTTAGCTGTTAACACGACAGTTATTTTATGTCAGAATAAAGAATATTTGCTTGTGTTTCTGAGGTACAGATAAAAAAGAACAGGGATCTTCTGGTACATATAAATAAAGTAGAAAAAAAGTTGCATAGCAGCAACAGCAGACTTCTGGTATAACAGATTGGTGCCCACTAGTAAGGGGGCAAGACTCATAATTCACAAGCAATGAAGCCACAAGTGAATTATAAAGGTCTTGTCCTCCTCCAATGGAGATAAATGAGTCTGTCTAGTATAACCAATCATATGATCTGTTTGGGAAGGTCTTCTTTGTTCAAAATCCTTTCTCCTATAAAATTTTTTTGGTAGTTATCATGAAAAATAGAAAATAAAAGACATTCTGCTTATTTCTTCACTGTGTTGCTGAAGATCCCTTATCCCGGTGCTGAAGTACTGCCTATTTTTATTTCTTATTTTCACCTAAAGCTTCATGAAACTCATCATATTTAGTAACAGACTTATGTAACACAACTATCTTTGATTTTGGTTTTGTTTGTTTGTTTTCTTAACTGATCTATTAATTCACTTTTTTTGCTGTTCTTGCTATTACTTACTTACTATCTCTATTCTTGTGATCTCCTACCCCATGCTCCCCAATTATGCTTTTGTCTTTGGTGGTTACATAAATTTTTCTATGTTCCCTGGAGACAAAAGCCTGTCTTTAAAGTTGAAGAATGCTGCTGCCTAACCACTGGTGGTGTTTGTCACACAAGCCTAGAGCGTTGTTACTGTGACCTTGATTATTCCAAGGCCTGACTCTCTTTTGAGGTAAAGAAATTTAAATCCTACCACTCTTTTAAAAGTCATGGTAACTATGGGTCTTCACATAAGACAAGTTCTTATTTAGGCTATAGATGTTTTGTGAGGCAGTCCAGTATTTGCATAATAGAAAGCAAACCACCACCCTCAAATGTTATACCTAATTTATTTGGTACATTTTGAGGTATTTGTTTGAACTTTCATTTATATACCTTCTGACAAACAGATAATATAAACTGAGTCGTTGTTAAGTAGTGAAGGGTAATCTCAGAGAGAGAGAGAGAGCAAAATGCTGATTCTAAGTATTTGAGATTACAAGCAATGCAAGCAGAAATGACAACAACTGAGATTCCACACGAATTTTTTTTAATGTAAAATCATCTTTCAGTTCCTTGTAATTTTGATTTTTTTTCCAGCTGTGACTGAAATATTTGATTCTAAGTTTCTTTCTAAAACAGATTTAAACATAAATTAATTTTTTTTATACTGTTTTGGCTAAAACATTACAGTTATTTCTGAGAATCAGCTAAACAACTTTAGTTATAGACTCAGAATTTAGAATTTTAAATTCTAAAATATTTACAATTCTAAATACTAAAACATTTACAATTTAGAGAAAAATTAAAAGTATTTTTTTCACACAAAGAACTATTTCCTTATTCTCATCCTATAAGACCTTTTTAAGAATTAATTAATAGGAATCCTTAAGAAGCTTTATGTGCCCTTGGACTTCATGTTTATATACTAAAATGGCCTAGCTTCTCATGAATGGCAATATCTACTGTTGTCCTGTTTATTTGTTTATCTTGGAGCTGAGGACTAATTTATATTGTGTTACACTAGACTAACACTTAACATTGTTTTTAAAAACTGAACTAAGCAGTGTTATCTGCACAAAATATGTACTTAAAAAAGAGAATTACTGTTCAGGCTGAGTGTAAATATTTATCAAACCACATACCATTTAAATATGTTTAGTTTTACTTGGTATGATTTCTGAAAGCCTCAGAAGCAACAAATACGTTGTGTGTAACTCCCTTGGGCTTTTTTGTAGGTTTCAGAGAGAAGTCAAAACATGGAACTATGAAATAGAGACACAAGCTTGTCAAGGGAGGTGATTCTATCTCTTTCCTCTAGTCTTGTGAGAACCCACCTGCAGTACTGTGCCCAGCTCTGGGGGCCCCCAACATAAGAAGAGGATGGATCTGTTGCAGCGAGTCCAGAGGAGGGTCACAAAGATGGTCAGAGGGCTGGAGCACCCTACTAATGAAGACAGGCTGAGAGAACCAGGCTTATTCAGCCTGGAGAAGAGAAAGGTCAGAAGAGACCTTGGAGGAGTCTTCCAGTAACTAAAGAAAGCTTACAGGAAACCTGGAGAAGAACATTTTACAAAAGCATGTAGTAATAGGACAATAGTGAATGGTTTTAAACTGAAAGAGGGAAGATTTAGATTAGATATTGGCAAGAAGTTCTTCCCTAGGAGGGGGATGAGACACTGGCACAGGTTGCCCAGACAGGGTGTGGCTGCCCCATCCCTGGCAGTGCTGAAAACCAGGCTAGATGGGGCTTTGAGCAACCTGGTGTAGTGGAAGATATTCCTGCCCATGGAACTAGATGATCTTTAAGGTTCCTTCCAACCCATACCATTCCATGATTCTATGATTCTAAGCCATATAACTAAAAAGGTATTGGTATTTCACCTGAAAGTACATTGGGTTTTCTACTGGTAACTGAAAATAAGAGAATCTGTCTTTTATGTTCATGGGAGGCAGGCTTTGACATTTCTGCCAGTGTTAGAATTTCAAATATCAATAGCCAGCTACTCCTTTCTTTTTTTCCCTCTTCCCATAGAGCCAGCATATATGTTGGAAATTTCTGTATAAGCTTACTGACATGCTGGACAAAGGTTATGAAAAAGCTTGTGTTTATTTATTGGATGTTTTCAATGTCACAAGAAAACTCTGGGGTCTTTATGACCTTACAAAGCCGCTGTGGCCAGTAAAATATAACATCAGAGTGGGAGATGTTACCCTAGCCATGTTCCAGTGGGAGGTGTTCAAGAGAGCTCTGCTGCTAAAGGGTCTGATAGTTTATGTCATTCGGGTAGCTGCAGTGAATTTTACCTATTCTTTTCCTAACATGTTTTGCTTGCCAGATTTTGGCCTAGAGGAAATATTTCTACAAATATTCCAAATCCCTGCCTCAAAATCACAGTTGTGAAATTGCAAGATAATTAAAAAGAAAAAATACTCAACAATGGTGATGATGGTCCAGCCAACAGTCATACCCTTCTGATTTGCCAGTAGCGTGTAGGTCAATGAAAACTGTGTGGAGATAAGCTGTACTTGGCTTCTGCCTGATTCAGACTGAATGCCTTTCTGAAAGCTAGGAAAGGATGCTGGCATCTTTACTTTTTCCTGATTAAGCTGGGAAATCAGTGAAAGGTGATGGCATTTTCTAAATGTCATTCTCTCATCATACTGAAAAGAGATGATTGTCACAGTGAATTGCACAACTTTATGAAACCTGCTTTTATTCCTGGCAGTAGCAACAGAATGGTTAGTGGTATGAATTTTCCTATGAAAATAGCAATAACATATATATATACCTACATGAATAGCTGTGTATTTGCAAATGGCTATCAGAGAACATCAATAGTAACCCTTGTTCAGGTAAACTGAGCTAATGAGCAGTGGCACTCTTTTTTTTCTGAGACATTGGCAATTTAGGAACCAATAATGCACTGACATGAAGGAATTAGTCAGGAATTAGTCTTGAAAATGTCATATTCTGGCTCTTACTGGTCAGGACTTCAGTATAGAGAGACACCTGAGAACTCCTTCATGTCATCTGTAGTATCTTTCATTTCAAGTAACATAACGGAGTATTTTTCCAAAAGTGGAGCAGTAAAATATCTGTTCTTGGTTATGTTTTTTAAAAGGAAATATGATGCTTCCAAGAACAATTGCCTAATTTCATAATGAAGTTGTCATGAAAATAGGCAGTATTAACTAGGTTTGAGGATTTTTTCTACCTTCTTGTGTCCAGCACTGCACTTGGTTTATAAATAAAGTAAAAGAGTAGGTATAAGCATGATAAATCTGAGCAAGAGATGGTTAAAAAAATGTGTTCTAGTTCTGTATATTTGCCCATATCCCATACTTCCCACTTACCCGCAAGTGGAAAAATATCTTTTTCCTGATGTTATTATTTTTCCTGGAAATTACGATAGAAAGGAAAATTATGAGCTTAGAGGTCTTTTAATTTTGGACCATTGTTATTTTTTTCTCTCCAGTTTCTGTGTTCTATTTCTAACAAAGAATTTTCATGGTTCCTTCTTGAACATACTGATTTTATCATCAACTCTGAAATTTTTTGTTTTGCATAAAGCAACTTTCAGTCATTGTAGTACTTCTCCTTTTGAAATAAGGATATTTGGAATAACCAGTGTTGCTGTCAAGTGGTTAGTGCTATATTAAAACTTACACTGTAAAGAGGAAGGAAACCTTACAAGTGCTTGTGTATAAGAAGAGGAAAAGCATAATGAATGATAAATCAGGCCTTCTAGATTACCAACGTTAAAGTACAAGAATGAAGTGGGAAAAAATAAGAAATTTAAATGTGATAATTTTTAACATATAATTTGCTTTGTGGAACTGTTTGCTGCAATTGACATTTAGGACTAGGATCTAGACAGTTTAGACACAAAAATTACTTGCAGGTACATCCAAGCATACAATCATACAATACGGCAATGCCAATTAAAAAACAAAACAAGCAAACAAACAAAAGCAAAACACAAAAAAAAAACAAAACAAGAGAAACATATTTACACCATACAATATGTAGCTTCACAACAAATATTAATCTAATCTCTTCAATGCTAAGAGCTTTCAAAAGCAAAACTGTTGTTTAAATGTCAGAGGGGGATTTTTGGAAGACCTAATATTGGGGAAAAATATATTAGAGCACATTAAAATAAACTCTGTGGTTGAAAATGGATGAAAACTTACGGGAAACTTAGGGTTATGAAACTTGTCTAGGTGAATGACACAGCAGAATGTTTAATTCAATCTTAGTGTGCATAAGAGGGAAACTCAAAATGTAGAAAGTACCTAAAGAACAAACCCACAAAATTCTTGTTATTTTCTATTAGCATGTATTCACTCTAAAATAAAAGTCCAGATTGTTAATATATTCTGTGGATTTTGTTCCACGGAACAAAATATTTTTTCCAGTTCTATTTAATTTCTTCTTATTTTCTTTACTGACTTGATTCTCTGAGTACTACATTTATACAGTGAAGCAGGAGTATACATGGAACTGTGAAGTGTATATAAGGCTGTTTGACTTAAGGAGAAATTGAATTAGATGAAATGCAAGGTGTGCGGGGAAAAAGGTTTTATTAACTCTGAGATTCTGCTGAAAATAGTTATGTTTTAATTTATTCAAGTATCTGTTTTCTCATCTTGTCATCCTGGGACTTATTCTATCCATAACATCACAATTTTGTCAGTTCAAGATGGATGCTCTGAGGGCCTGTATGTTAGAAAAAACCCCAACATTGTAAATGCAAATGGCTGCCTTACTAAATAAAATTCCTTGGCTCTTGAGGGTTTATCAGTTTTTGCCTCTTTTCATAAGTGTCTGGATAGCCAACAATCAAATAAAGATTGTGGTAGTTCCTCTGTAGTTGGTGTCCCACGTTCATCAACAACAGTCATTTTTTTCTCCTTCTTGGTAGCTGGTGAAGCACTGTGTTTTTGACTTTCGGCCTGGGAGCAGCGCTGATAACACCCGTGTTTTCTGTTACTGCTTGGTAATGTTTTGGTCTGACCAAGGGCTTTCTGAGTCTCATGCTCTGCTGGGGAGGAGGGGAAACCGGGAGGAAGCAGACAGAGGACCCCTGACACAAACTAGCCAAAGAGGTATTCCATGCCACAGCACGTCATGCCCAGGATGTAAAAACTGGGGGCAGGAACCCGGAAGCTCTCTCTCTCTTGGCTCAGTCAGGCTCTCAGAGTTGTTGCTCTGGTTCTCATGGGTTCAGTGTATGACACTTTACTTACAGCGGTATTTTTTATCTTAAATTTTTTCAGATCTGGGTTTTGGATTAAGGTTCTTGTTACATTATACTTTATTACACTGACTTTAAATACAACAGACTCAGTGACCATGAAACTGACTTGGTTTTTGTTTTCAGTGTGGCCACCAACTCTGTACTTTGGGAGGTATATAATGGAAGTTTTTAGCAATTACACATCTGTTTTCACCTCCTCGGGTGGTCAACCTGTGAAGGAGACATTCTTTTATGCTCCCAGCCCCCCCACCAGACCGTTTACAGCATCATTTGAGAATTTTGAAGGTTTTGAATGGCCTTTAGATACCCTTGAGATCTGCCTGCTGGTTGTGATGGGAATCACCATGTTGGCGCGCATACTGAGTATGGTTTACTCACAACCATTTTGTCTGGTCCTGAGAATTATGCAGAGTCGGGTTTGGGCCTTGTCTAGGGTTAAATGATGATATAGGAGGTCCAAGAAATTTTCCCCAAGGCTGGATAGTCATGAGTGGCAGGGTGTGTGGGATAGTATGGGCAAGTATCTAGGCCAGTGGGCCCCTCCAGTGCTTTGAAACTTCACCAGTGAACAAATGCAAAATACAGAAAAATTAGTCAAACATTTAAAGGAGGTGTGTGATCATTCTGGTCACAGCAGAGATGGACAAATCATGGCAATGTGCTGGGGCTTGGCCTATGCTTACAGAGCCTTGTTTAACACTGTCCAGCATCTTCAAAAGGAAAAAAATGTCCCTGAATCTGAGGGTGAAGTAATGGACAGTGTAGCTACTCCAACTCCAAGCACAGCAGCTACACCACCACCAGCAACAAGTACAGCAGCTATTCAAACCCCAGTGAAAAGTACAGCAGCTACCCAAGCCAAAGTGATAATCACTGCAGCTAAACCAGAGGACCAACTCATACCAACACCAGTTGCTCCTGTGCGCAAGAGGAAAGCAAAAAAGAGGCAAGAAAGATGAAGCAAGATGAAGAAACAATGTACTCACCACCTGGGACAGCATCTGACCAGGAGTGATCATCACATGATGAAGAAGAAGAAAAGGAAGAGGTGGCTTCCCGATCTTGGACCTCAAACGAGCTATGGAATATGCGAAAAGACTTTACCTGTCAGCCAGGGGAGCACATCATCACCTGGCTGCTCCGATGCTGGGACAATGGGGCCGACGGTCATGAACTAGAAGGTAGTGAAGCCAAACAGCTGGGATCCCTTGCCAGGGAAGGGGAAATTGACAAAGCAATTGCAGAAAGAAATGGTCCCTCAGTTTTTGGAGGTGGATCTTGGCAGCTGTGGAAAAAAGGTTTCCATACAAGGACGATGTTATGAGCCATTTAGCCAAGTGGACCCTGATAGAGAAAGGCATCCAGTCTCTGAGGGAATCAGCTATTGTAGAGGTGATCTATCACAGACTGGATGCTGGGAATGCACCCATAGATCCAGATGAAGCTGCATATACACAACCCATGTGGAGGAAAATTACACGGAATGCACCCCCTTCATATGCCCGTTCATTGGCAACAGTAACCTGGCATGACATAGCACCACCAACAGTGGATGAAATGATTTATAAACTCTGAGAGTTATCCCTTCCATCATCTCAGCTGTGGAAAAACTGTCCCAGAACCTCCAACAATTGAGAGATGATCTATCTGGTCTATCCAGCTCCTCACGTGTACCAACATATGTCTTAGCTATTAACAAAAGGTGTTCTGCTGCTCGAGAGAGAAGATATAGAAGTTATACACCACGGGCCACCCTGTGGTTTTACCTGCGGGATCATGGAGAAGATATGATGGAGTGGGATGGAAAGCCTACTTCAGTTTTGGAGGAGCAGGTGCGAGAACTGAAAAGGAGGGCAAAGGTCAAGTCTGATCACCCCATGAAAGCTGCAGGTTCAGGCTCTGGTGAGCAGGTTCCCAGATGGAGTGGTAGAGCTGATTTTACTCCAGCTCCTGTGATAAAGACTAATTCTTGTCTTCAAGACATGAATGTCCAACGTTGTGATCACTATTAGAGGAGCCCCGCCTCCAGCCAGATGGAGGTAGGGGACAATCAGATTTACTGGACTGTGTGGATCAGATGGCCTGGCACATCAGTCCCATGGAAGTATCAGCCAAAAGTAGATACCGGTGCACAGTGTACTCTGATGCCCTCAAGCTGTCAAGGGGTGGAACCTATTTCTATTTCTGGAGTGACAGGAGGATCCCAAGAGTTGACTGTACTGGAGGCTGAAATCAGCCTGACTGGGAGGGAATGGCAAAAACACCCCATTGTGACTGGTCCAGAGGCTCCATGCATCCTTGGCATAGACTACCTCAGGAGAGGGTACTTCAAAGACCCAAGAGGGTACCGATGGGCTTTTGGTATTGCTGCTTTGGAGACAGAGGAAATGGAGCAGCTGTCCACCTTGCCTGGTCTCTCAGAGGATCCTTCTGTTGTGGGGTTGCTGAAGGTCGAAGAACAACAAGTTGCGACCGCAACAGTGCACCGGCGGCAATATCGCACCAACCGAGACTGCTTGATTCCCATCCATAAGCTGATCTGTAGATTGGAGAGTCAAAGAGTGATCAGTAGGACCCACTCACCCTTTAATTGCCTCATATGGCCAGTGAGAAAGTCTAACGGAGAGTGGAGACTAGCAGTAAACCATCGTGGCCTGAACGATGTTACACCATCCTTGAGTGCCGCCGTACCGGACATGCTAGAGCTTCAGTATGAACTGGAGTCAAAGGCAGCCAAGTGGTATGCCATGACTGACATTGCCAGTGCCTTTTTCTCAATTCCTCTGGCAGCAGAGTGCAGGTCACAGTTGGCTTTTACTTGGAGGGGTATCCAGTACACTTGGAACCGACTGCCCCAGGGGTGGAAACACAGCCCTACCATCTGCCATGGACTGATCCAGACTGCACTGGAACAGGGGCAAGCTCCAGAACACCTGCAATACATTGATGACATCATTGTGTGGGGTGATACAGCAGAAGAAGTCTTTGAGAAAGGGAGGAAAATAATCCAAATCCTGCTTTAAGCTGGTTCTGCCATAAAATGATTAAGGTCAAGGAACCTGCACAGGAGAGTCAATTTTGGGGAATAAAATGGCAAGATGGACATTGCCAGCTCCCCACAGATGTGATCAACAAAATAACAGCAATGTCGCCACCAACTATGAAGAAAGAAACACAGTCTTTCTTGGGTGTAGTGGGGTTCTGGAGGATGCACATCCCGAATTACAGTTTGATTGTAAGCCCTCTCTATTACGTGACCCAGAAGAAGAACGATTTTAAATGGGGCCCTGAGCAACAACAAGCCTTTGAGCATACTAAAGGAGAGATAGTTCATGCAGTAGCCCTCGGACCAGTCTGGACTGGGCCAGATGTTAAAAATGTACTGTACACCGCAGCTGGTGTACAGTATGGTCCTACCTGGAGCCTCTGGCAGAAAGCTCAGGGGAGACTCAGGGTTGACCCCTCGGCTTTTGGAGTTGGGGATACAAAGGATCTGAGGCCAGCTACACCCCAACTGAAAAAGAGATATTGGCAGCCTATGAAGGGGTTCGAGCTGCTTCGGAAGTGATTGGCACTGAAGCACAGCTCCTCCTGGCACCCTGATTGCCCGTGCTGGGCTGGATGTTCAAAGGCAGGGTCTCCTCTACACATCATGCAGCTGATGCTACATGGAGTAAGTGGGCCGCATTAATTACACAACGAGGTCGAATAGGAAATCCGAGTCTTCCAGGAATTCTAGAAGTCATCATGGACTGGCCAGAGGGCAAAGATTTTGGAAGGTCACCAGAGGAGGAAGGAGTGATGCGTGCTGAAGAGGCCCCACTATATAATGAACTGTCAGAAAGTGAAAAGCAGTATGCGTTATTTACTGATGGGTCTTGTCGTATTGTGGGAAAGCACCGTAGATGGAAGGCAGCAATATGGAGTCCTCAAAGACAAGTTGCAGAAGCTGCTGAAGGGGAGGGTGAATCTATTCAGTTTGCAGAAGTGAAAGCCATCCAACTGGCCTTGGACATTGCTGAACGAGAAAAGTGGCCAGTACTTTATCTCTATACCGACTCATGGATGGTGGCGAATGCCCTGGGGGGGTGGTTGCAGCAATGGAAGCAGAGCAACTGGCAACGCAGAGGTAAACCCATCTGGGCTGCTGCACTGTGGCAAGATATCGCTGCCCGAGTGCAAAACCTGGTGGTGAAGGTACGCCACGTAGATGCTCATGTACCCAAGAGTCGGGCTACGGAGGAACACCAGAACAACCAACAAGTGGATCAAGCTGCTAAAATTGAAGTGGCTCAGATGGACTTAGATTGGCAACATAAGGGTAAATTATTTTTGGCCTGGTGGGCCCACGACACTTCAGGCCATCAGGGCAGAGATGCAACATACAGATGGGCTCGTGATCAAGGGGTGGACTTAACAACGGACACTATTGCCCAGGTTATTCATGACTGTGAAACATGTGCTGCAATTAAGCAGGCTAAACGGTTAAAGCCTCTTTGGTATGGAGGACAATGGCTGAAGTACAAATATGGGGAGGCTTGGCAGATTGATTATATCACACTCCCACCAACCCGCTAAGGCAAGCGCCATGTGCTTACCATGGTAGAAGCAACCACCGGATGGTTGGAAACATACGCTGTGTCCCACACAGCTGCCCGGAACACTATCCTGGGCCTTGAGAAACAGATTTTGTGGCGACACGGCACACCAGAGAGAATTGAGTCAGACAATGGGACTCATTTCCGGAACAGCCTGAAAGATACTTGAGCCGAAGAGCATGGCATTGAATGGATATATCACATCCCCTGCCATTCACCAGCCTCTCAGAAAATTGAACGGTACAATGGGCTGTTAAAAACTACACTGAGAGCAATGGGACTTTCAAACATTGGGAAACGCATTTAAAAAAAGCCACTTGTCTGGTCAACCCCAGAGGATCTGCCAACAGAGCTGGTCCAGCCCAGTCAGAATTTCTACATCCTGTGGAGGGGGACAAGGTTCCTGTGGTGCATATAAAATTTTGCTGGGGAAGACATTCTGGGTTATTCCTGCTTCAGGTAAAGGCAAACCCACTTGTGGGATTGCTTTTGCTCGGAGACCTGGATATACTTGGTGGGTAATGCGGGAATATGGGGAAGTCCGATGTATACGTCAAGGAGATTTGATTGTAGGAGAAAACTGCCAATAAACTCAATTGTAAGCTGTTGCCTGCTATGTAATATTTTTATAGCCCACCAACTAGATGTCTTCAAGTCATCAGTGACTGACCCTCTGACCATCATCCCAACAAAGAATGAACATTAATGAAACAGAATGAGTTCTGCAGTAAAGGAACGATCAGCATCAGCAGGCAATGATCCAACACTGCACACAGCCTCCCCTGCTCTAAAGGACTGTTGCAGGAGACGGAGTTTGACTTCACAAACTGAAAGGACTATGCAGTTTTACAGGGATTGGTCCATGCACTGAGGAAGGATTTCTCTCCCTCTGTGTGTGTGTGTGTGTATGCATACATATACATGTGATGGTATATTGAAAATGTGGGATCTGAGCATGACATGAATGGTATGGAATAAGGACTGGATACTGTCCTGGGTTCAGCAGTAACAGTCATTTTTTTCTCCTTCTTGGTAGCTGGTGAAGCACTGTGTTTTTGACTTTCGGCCTGGGAGCAGCGCTGATAACACCCGTGTTTTCTGTTACTGCTTGGTAATGTTTTGGTCTGACCAAGGGCTTTCTGAGTCTCACGCTCTGCCAGGGAGGAGGGGAAGCTGGGAAGAAGCAAACAGAGGACCCCTGACACAAACTAGCCAAAGAGGTATTCCATGCCACAGCACGTCATGCCCAGGATGTAAAAAACTGGGGGCAGGAACCCGGAAGCTCTCTCTCTCTTGGCTCAGTCAGGTGGTGAGTGGTTGTATCCTCTTCCCTTTTATTTCCCTTGTCATTATTATTACTTGTGTTTGCAGTAGTGATTTGTGTTATACCTTAGTTACTGGACTGTTCTTATCTCAACCCGTGGGAGTTACATTCTTTTGATTCTTCTCCCCATTCCACCCTCCCCCCATCGGAGTTGGGGGGAAGAAAGAAGAAGTGTGTGAATGGGCTGCATGTTTTACAGCTTAAACCATGACGGTTGGTAAGTTCATTGCTGAATTTAATAGAAATGGTATATCTAAAGCTTAACACAGTTCTAAGAATGTGATGCTTCCAAAGTACTTTTCTTCCATCTTGTCAGCTTTATGAGGTGACTGCTGTGGGGTTGGTATACACTGTTTTCATTTGACTGAAGAAAATACTGAGCTGAAAGAAGAAAAACCTCCTCACTCCTCAAACACTTTGTTTCATGGATAATATGCCATTTTCCTACTTTTTAGGTTATGTTGTTCTCCATGAGGAGAGGCTCTTGCTTAGACAAAGACTGTCATTCTACACTCTTGGTATCCAGTATCTATGTATTGGCCAGTCAGACCAAGTCAGGTAGTTATTTCAAAAGGTCGGAGTAAATAAAATTATTGCCACAAAGTAACTCACAGCTATGTCTTGTGTCATGGGTTCAGCAGTAGCAGTCATTTTTCTCCTTCTTGGTAGCTGGTGCAGCGCTGTGTTTTTGATTTTTGAGCCTGGGAACAGCGCTGATAACACCAGTGGTTTCAGTTACTGCTTGGTAGTGTTTTGTCTGACCAAGGACTTTCTGAGCCTCATGCTATGCCAGGGAGGAGGGGAGCGGGGAGGAAGCAGAGACAGGACACCTGACCCAAACTGACCAAAGAGGTTATTCCATACTGTTATGGGTTCGGCTTCCCCCCCCCCCCCCCCAAGTCTCATGTTACGCCGGGAGGAGGCAGAGTCTCGTGTTACGCCAGGAAGGAGGGGAGAGCTGGGGGAGACGGGGACAGGGCGCCTGACCCGGACTGACCAATGAGGTTATTCCATACCACAGCACAACATGCCCAGGATGTAGAATACGGGGGGGGAGGAACCGGGAAGTGTGTGGTTTGGGGCAGGCTCTCGCGGGTTTCCCGCGCGGTCTCTCAGCTCGGTCGGGCGGCAAAACGGTTGTATCCTCTTCCTTTGTATTTACTTTGTCATTATTATTGTTATTGGTGGTGGCAGTAGTGATTTGTATTGTATCTTAGTTACTGGACTGTTCTTATCTCAACCCATGGGAGTTACATTTTCTTCAGCTCTTCTCCCATTTCCCCCCCATTGGTGTGTGTGTGGGGGGGGGGGGGGGGGAAAGGAGGGAGAAGTGAAATTTACGGCTTAAACCACAATACATACCACAGCACGTCATGCCCAAGATGTGAAGACGGAGAGCAGAGACCCGGAAGGGTGTGGTGGTGGACTGGGGGGTTTGCTGCTGGGGGGCGCGCTGGCTGGGTTGGGCTTGGTGAGCAGTTGTATTCTCTTTCTTTGTACTTCTCTTGTCATTATTATTATTGGTGGTAGCAGTAGTGGTTTGTGTTATACCTTAGTTACTAAACTGTTCTTATCTCAACCTGTGCGAGTTGAATTTTTTTGATTCTCCTCCCCATTGCCCCGGGACTGGGGAAAGAAAGACTGGGGAGTGAGTGAATGAGAAAACTGCGTGGGGGGGAGTTAGAGGCTTAAACCACGACATTATGTAATGACCTGACGCTGGAATAGTTTGTCCAGGGAAGTTGTGAATGCTCCTTCACTGGCAGTGTTCAAGGCCGGGTTAGACAGAGCTTTGGGTGGCATGGTTTAATGGGAGGTGTCCCTGCCCATGTCAGGGGGGTTGGAACTAGATGATCTTAAGGTCCTTTCCAACCCTAACTATTCTGTGATTCTATGATTACCGGTTTATTTCCTTGACTTTTGTCTAATGTCTGTGTTTATTTTAACTCTAGAATTTAGCACTTGAAATAGGCACCTTAGGAAATCCAGAAGTCACTGAAGTTGCTCCCAGGGACAGCAGTGGGGAAAGGAGCACAACCTTTATGTTTAGTAGCTCATATGAGTAGCTGTAAAATTAGACTGCTTATTAATTGCTTTGGATATAAAATCATTAGTTCCCTTAGAAATGAATTAATTTAAAGTTTAAGAATTTGTGGGCTAAGTATTTACACATAACAAAAGTGAACCAGGTGCTCAAGAGCAATTGCCATAACATAAACACTTCAAAAATAATTAAATGCAAGGCAATTTTAACAAGGAGAGTAAATCTCTATCACTTTTATCAAGAACTAAAGAAGATAGCTGTCTTCTTGTGAAGAGATATGTTCTTGCATAGACTATATTAAACTGCTTGATTTTAGTCTGCCAAAAGACCTTTATTTTCTCCCCCCCCCCCCCCCCCCCCCCCCGGAAGAAAGAACAGGTTTATTGAATTAATCTTATGAGCTGACTATCTCCTGGTGTACAGCCTCAGAAGTCTCCCTTCCCAAAAGGAACACGATATCTACAAGCATACCTTATTTGTACCACTTTTTTCAGCAGGTTGTCATGGTTTAAGCCCAGCCAGCAATCCAGAACCACACAGCCATTAGCTCACTCCCCTCCTTTTTCCCCCTGCTACCGGACGGATGGAGAGGAGAATCGAAAGAATGTAACTCCCACAGGTTGAGATAAGAACAGTCCAGTAACTAAGGTATAACACAAACCACTGCTGCTACCACCAGTGATAATAATGATAACAGTAATAACAAGGGAAGAGAATACAACCACTCACCACCCGCCGACCAATACCCAGCCCGACCCAAGCAGTGATCTAGTCCTTCTGGGTAACTGCCCCCAGTTTATATACTGGACATGACGTGCTGTGGTATGGAATACCTCTTTGGTTAGTTTGGGTCAGGTGTCCTGTCTCTGCTTCCTTCCAGTTTCCCCTCTTCTGTGGCATAGCATGCAACTCAGAAAGTCCTTGGTCAGACTAAATATTAAAGAGCAGCAACTAAAACTATAGGTGTTATCAGTGCTGTTTCCAGGCTGAAAGTAAAAACCACAGCATTGCACCAGCTACTAAGAAGGAGAAAAATGACTGCTCCTGCTGAACCCAGGACACAGGTGTACAAACTAGAGAACAATTTTCACAAACTTCTGTTCAGAAGTTACCAGTCTCATTTCCTATATTTTGTTCAGTGATAACTGTAAGTGCAAGGAATGATTATATGGAGGGGCCAGCTTGACAATAATCTTTCAAATTGTCATTTTATAAAGCAGAACGTACAAAGGATTAATGTACCTTAGTATTATTTGTTCTTTTTTTAATTTTCAGATTCTGAGGTACCTTGACCTAGCATGGTAAAAGTCTTGTTCTTACTTTGCCTCTCAGGCTGGATTTCCTTAGACACGAGACATTTCTCTTATGTTGCCAATTCCATAAATTTCTGATTGCTTAATTTCATACAGAAGTGCAAAACTTCTTAATTCATCTTTTAAGTGTTGTTTGAAACCAGTGTAAGTCTGGTCAGCAACTCTGTGGGAACAGAGTTATTTTTCAATTGCACAAGAACCAGAGCAAAGCATGACCTGAAATATATGAAAGCTCATTGTGTGTCCTCACTTTAATGTGACACCTAAGTGCTTTAATAAAAGTGTGACATAAGGGTCTATTCCACTCATGAAATTCATCTTTTTTTCCGTGTATTTCCAGTATTACTTGTTAAATGGGTAGATAAGCACTGGGTTCTTCCATCTGCCTTCCATCTTTATCCTTTTGTTTGGGTGAACAGCATCACTCATTGGTGTGCATTTTTCTCTCTGCTGCTTAAAAAACCACTTATATTGAGTGGCTAAAAATAGGAAATTAAAGGTATAAATGTCCTCTGAATGCCAATGACTCAAGGAAGATATCCGGCGTGCTCTTTTCTGTATAGATATTTTAATGTGGCTCTTACAGCTATGCAACTACTTATGAAAGAGAAGTCAAATAGGAATCAAATGTCCAGCTCTTCTTGCCGTTGTGAAAGCTTGCTGATGAACTATTATATTTTATTTTTCAAAAGTCTTCTAGATTATTTTATGTTATATTCAGTATTCATTTTGGCATAAATTAATACATGTGAAATGGTGGGGGATGGAAGTTCCAAATCTATCAAACATCACAGGTTTTCAAACTTCTGTTTTCATTTTTCTGGCTGAAGAGGCTTACAGGGTACTGCACAACCAGTCTGCCTTTGACTTTCTCTATCATTCTTTTCTTTTTTTAATATTTACACTCTATTTTTATTGACTTTTTTATACAAGTGTCTAAAATGCAAAGTAGTAGAAGAAAAAGGCAAACATGTTTATAACACAATAGATATGGACCTAGACAATCAACTCTACAGCAATAGAAATAAACTGGATATATAAAGTAGTGGAAATCATACATGAAGAAGTGTCTATAAGTTATGGTGAGATAAACACATAAATGATGAAAAGAGTGATACAGCATGCAATGTATTTTAGGATTAAAAAAGTATCTGTGGTTTCTTTTCCTATTATGTTCCACTAGGCTTTGCAATTCCACGTATAAGTTAGGAACATTTTAATTTCTTTTCAAATATTAATTCACTTTACTTTAAAGATGACCTTTAAGCTTGGCCACATTTTTCTGAAGCTCTGCTGTGTTCACCTAAATAGCAAAGCTGTAGCAATATTTTGAGCATGAAGATGCAAAGACACATAAAGGTGTACTGCTACATCTGTGTATGTATAGCATGCATATATTTTCATGTAAGTGTGTATATCCATGTACATGTGTTTTTTTCTCCCCTTCTTTTGCTCTTTCTATTAAATAGCCATTCCTTCAATAAGAAAGGAGAGTCTTGGTTTATCCTAACAGGTATAAATATAAACTTGAGAAAACAGAAACATTATTCTACTTTTTGCAACTTAAAGTGGGCAGATAATATTATTTGTACCAGTTGCATTGAAGCAAAACAATTCCAGAGAAGGTAGTCTCCAAAACTTTGGATTTCCAGTGAATTGTGTTGAAAAAGCTTGAATGACAGCATAGTGCAAATGCCATAATATAAATACAATATCTTTACTAAAAGTAAAATTAATTTTTCTCCTGCTTTCAAATTGGAGAATTTTATTTCATTGGTAAGCTACTATGTAATGTTCCCAACTGTTGTATTTCCAGTGTAAAAATCAATCTGGTCTGCCAATATGAATAAAATTGAAATATTTACATACATTTTTATAATACTTACATTTCTTAGTTCTGTGGGTATATGCATAATACAAACCCCCTTAAATTTTTTTTCTTACAGATTATTAAAGAGGGCCTGGGCAATATTGGCAGTTTCAGAGGAGTCTGCCACTACTGAATTATGAATGGATTTAATTATTCTATCACAAAAATCTAGAAGAGAAAATAAATACACTTACTGCAGACAGAATCTCCGCAACTCTAATTGCCGGAGCACTGTAAGAGCTTTCAAATAATAAGTCCTTAAATAATAAATTGATATGGGAGATAATAATGATACCCAGGTGTGAAACCTTAACCTGAGAGTAGTGCTGCATACTCAATGATATAATTGCCTCTATTACCATATTCTAGTCAAGCATGGGGGTTTGAATCACAGAAACTGTGTTGAAATGAAAGACAAAACATTTTCAAATCACAGGTGAGATTTGAAGCAGAAATATATAATAAAGTCCTGGTAACTAAATTGCTACTTGAGTTTTGAAAGCAGGCTTAGATATTATGTGAAAAATTATATTTAAATTATATTCACAGTCTGACTTTATGCCACAAAAGCAAGGGTTAAGAAAATTAACACTTGGAACAAGAAGAGCTTTTGTTAAAAGGCTCTCAAAAATGCAGATTTTTCTTATTTCACTGTGAAAATCCTTCTTACTCCTAGGCATTCTTTTATTCCATGCAATAGATGAGATGGTGGATGGGTCCTTTAGTAAAGTAGTTTATTTCCTGACATCTTTGCTGTTCTGTTCTTCAGCCTAACAAATATCAGCCAGTATAAAACATAAGGATTGCATCTTCATGTATATATTTTTTTTTTTGTGCTGTGTTCAGTGCAACAGAACATGGGAAAGAAGCCGGTTTTAGGGGACTTTATTACATCTCAGCACTGTTGCAGATGTTACCTTGCCATTCTGACGTATATGTCACCACAGAGCATAACAAGATGACCCATGAGTGATACCAGTGATTTTTTTTAATGCCATCTTCAAGAAAGACTGTGTGTAGTTGAAGCAGGAACAGGGGAAGATGTAATCACTCATGTAAGCCCATACCTACACTTTGTTGAGAGAACATCTACACAAATAAAGTATATTAGTAATAAAAAGAGGGGATTCTGACTTTTCTGTGTACATGATCAGCACCAAGTTTTTGTTATTAATCCCCCAAGTCAGGCCTCTAGAAGGCTTACATGCAGATTTTGGTGCATAAGAAGTTGACATTTGCACTGCAGCAGCATTTTGATCTAAGACTTGTAGGGTCACTCCTCTGGACTCGCTGCACCAGGTCTATGCCCTTCTTATGTTGGGGACCCACAGAGCTGGACACAGTACTGCTAGTGGGTTCCCACAAGACCTGCTGTGCCACACTCCTTTTGATGCAGCCCAGGATAAGGTTGGCTCTCTGGGCTGTGAGCTCACACTGCTGGCTCATGTTGACCTTTCAGTCAACCAACACCCTCAAATCCTTCTCCTATGGGCCTCTCTCATTCCCTGCCCAGCTTGTAGTTGTGCTTGGGATTGTCCCAACCCACATGCAAGACCCTGCACTTGGCCTTGTTGAACTTCATGCGGTTTGCACTGGCCCACTTCTAGGGCTTGTTCAGGTCCCCCTGGACGGAATCCTTTTCCAGCATGTTGACTGCACCACACAGCTTGGTGTCTGGCAAACTTGCTGAGGGTGCATACAACCACATTATCTTAATATGTTGCTGCCATGCCAAGTCTTCCTGCAGCTGAAGATTCTGGGGAAGAGATGGTGTTAATCTTGTAAGCATCAGGGAACATGGATGAACATGAATGCCCAAATACTACTTCTTTACACATGGCATGCCCACGTCCTCCATGCAGACATTTTTACATGTTAGACAAGGACTGCTCCTGGAAGGCAGGCAGAACAGATGCAAAGGTGCCATTATGGCCTTTCTTTGATTTGTTCACCTGGATTGCTAGTTTCTTGTTGCACAGGAAATCATTAACATGGGTAACAACTTAAACGCACAGCGATATAGTCATTTGAGTTTCACATATAAAGTCTAGGTGGGAAATGATTCTTTATAGTAAAACCAATATAAAAGACATTTCTTGTGTAGATACTCTGCACAAGTACCAATTACTATTTATAATGCATTCATATGAAGAGGAGTTTAATAGGAATGTATGGCTATTTATTACGGAAATACTAGATATAGGAAATATTTATTAAAAATCAAGGAACAATTCTTTTTATGTGCCCATTATTAAAGCTGACCATCTAAATTACATGAACAAATTCTATACTGGGTACATATTTGCATTAATACTGGTAACAGATATATAGGTGAACGCAGAAAATTTTGATTTTTTAAAGGAATGACAATTTGAAGCTACTTCTTTACAGAACAGCTAAACGGTTGAACAACTTCTATGAGATAACAGTTTAGAATTATCTATTTAAAATAATCCCTTTGTATCAAAGAATCGTATAATCATAGAATAGTTAGGGTTCAAAAGGACCTTGAGATCATCTAGTTCCAACCCCCCTGCCATGGACAGGGACACCTCCCAATAGACCATGTCACCCAAGGCTCTGTGCAACCTGGCCTTGAACACCGCCATTGATGGAGCATTCACAGCTTCCCTGGGCAACCCATTCCACTGCCTCACCACCCTCACTGTAAAGAATTTCTTCCTCATATCCAATCTAAACTTCCCGTTTAAGTTTGAACCCGTTACCCATTGTTCTATCACTATAGTCCCTCATGAAGAGTCCCTCCCCAGCATCCCAATAACTTCCCTTCAGATATTGGAAGGCTGCTAGGAGGTCTCCATGTAGCCTTCTCTTCTCCAGGCTCAACAGCCCCAACTTTCTCAGCCTATCTTCATACAGGAGGTGCTCCTGTCCCCTGGTCACCTTCATGGCTCTCCTCTGGACTTGTTCCTACAACAGTTCCATGTCCTTTTTATGTTGCAGACACCAGAACTGCACCAAATACTCCAAGTGAGGTCTCACGAGAGTGGAGTAGAGGGGCAGGATCACCTCCCTCGACCTGCTGGTCATGCTTCTCTTGATGCAGCACAGGATACGGTTGGCTTTCTGAGCTGCAAGCGCACACTGCTGGCTCTTGTTCATTTTCTCATCCACCAACACCCCCAAGTCCTTCTGCTCAGGGCTGCTCTGAATCTCTTCTCTGCCCACCCTGTAGCTGTGCCCGGGATTGCTCCGACCCAGCTGTAGGACCTTGCACTTGGCATGGTTGAACTTCATCAGGTTGACATCAGCCCGTCTCACAGGTGTGTCAAGGTCCCTCTGGATGGCATCCCTTCCCTCCAACGTGTCAACTGAACCACACAGCTTGGTGTCATTGGCAAACTTGCTGAGAGCACACTCAATCCCACTGTCCATGTCACCACCAAAGATGTTGAACAAGACCGGTCCCAATACTGATACCTGAGGGACACCACTCGTTACTGGTCTCCAGCTGGACATTGAGCCATTGGCCACAACATTTTTCATGTGGCCATCCAGCCAGTTCTTTATCCACCAAGTGGTCCACCTATCAAATTGATGTCTCTCCAGCTTAGAGACAAGGAGGTCACGCAGGACTGTGTCAAATGCTTTGCACAAGTCCAGAGAGATGACATCAACTGCTCTACTCCTGTCCATCAATTCTGTAGCCCCATCTTAGAAGGCCACCAGATTGGTCAGGCAGGATTTCCTCTGAGTGAAGCCATGCTGGCTCTCACCAACCACCTTGTTGTTTTTCATGTGCCTTAGCATGCCTTCCAGGAGAATTTGCTCAGAGACTTTGCCAGGCGCAGTGGTAAGACTGACTGGTCTGTAGTTCCCCAGCTCATCCATTTTCCCCTTCTTAAAAATGGGGGTTATATTTCCCCTTTTCCAGTCGTCGGGAACTTCACCTGACTGCCATGATTTTTCAAATAAGATGGACGGTGACTTAGCAACATCATTTGCCAGCTCCTTCAGGACCCGCAGATGGATCTCATCAGGTCCCATGGACTTATGCACATTCAGGTTCTTAAGGTGGTCTCGAAGCAGATCCTCTCCTACAGTGGGCCCAAGGTCTTCATTCTCACAGTCCCTGAATCTGCCTTCCAAGACTTGGGTGGTGTGGGCAGAGCATTTGCCAGTGAAGACTGAGGCAAGGAAGTCATTAAGAACCTCAGCCTTCTCCAAATCCAGGGTAGCCAGTTCTCCCGATAGCTTCTTGGAGAGGGCTCATGTTGTCCCTAGACTGTCTTTTATTTACAATGTACCTCTAGAATCCCTTCCTGTTATCCTTAACATCCCTAGCCAAGTTTAATTCTAAGTGGGCCTTAGCTTTCCTAACCTGGTCCCTAGCTTCCCAGGCAACATCCCTGTATTCTTCCCAGGTCACCTGTCCTTGCTTCCACCTTTTATATGCCTCTTTCTTCCTTCTAATTTTCCTCAGCAGGTATCCCCTGTGGCCACACAACTTTCCCCTCTGGAAAAACTTACTGTTGTTATTTAGTCTAATACTCATGCACAAAAGAATAGGCTGCCATTGTAGTTCCTTCTTTAAAGGTTCTCAGAAAAACTGGGGAGAAATTTAAGCTACCTAAATTCTGCGTCTTGGTTTCTGACTGGTTCTTGGCATGTGGTATAACCTCTCTGTGCCTTGGGTCTTTCTATAGAGTGGTAGCAATAATATCCATTTGTGTGAAGAATTCTGCAGCCTGCAGCTCTAAAGCACTTCATAAATATCTTCTATACTAATACTATTATCACATACAGTTAAGCCTCATTGAGTTTAGCCATCTTTTATCTTACATAGCTTGACTTTCTAAATCTGTTCATCTGAGTCCTGAATATAAAATTCTAGTCCTACTCTGAAAACTTTTCTTCTGTTTTCCTGTCATTTATTTGTCTGTCTTCTATTCTGCTCCCTACTAAATCACCAAAAATTATTTAGTTTTTGAGTATCACCCCCCTTTGCCCCTTAATTAGTCCACTGCATTTTCTCTTTTTCATCTTTACCTTCTAGTTTTCTTTTTCAGATTCTTGTGGTCCTCCTCCTTTTGTTCCCACAAATGAATATGAAACGCAGACCAATAAAGGACCTTTGGAGTACAAGAATGTTTATTTTTCATTGTATTGTAGTGCTGGCTTCTCAACATTACTTAAGTATGTCTTGGCATTTGAATTTGTGAACTCCAGTCCAAAGAGTTGATAAATAGCTTGTCTATTTCAATATAGGCTGGCTAAGTAATGCAGTTAAAGGATTTAATTATTTAAAGACAAACTTCTGTGTTTGGGCTAGATCTTTGCTAGAAGAAAAAAATAATTATAAAAAGGTAGGTGCTGTGAGAGCATATGGAAGAACATTCCACTTTTAGTTGCCCTTTTAATGGGACAGTGGGAGTTCTGTGTATTCAAGAAAGAAATCCAGCCTTCAGGGTCTGATTTTTCCAAATATTAGAAGCTCAGGGCCATGTGCAAAATTGCATGCATAATTACACGCTAAATCTGAATGTATATTTACTGTGATTGCAAATGTAAATCAGGTTGTGTGCATGAAAATGGTCAGTTGAGTTTCAATACCTGAGCACCACATGAAGTCACAACAATTGTGCATACAGATTAACCATGTAATTGGGGATATATTTTTGCATGTGACCTTTTGATTCAGTTTTTTGAAAATGACACCTTTTGAGCTTGTTGTTAATGGTTGTCTCTTGTTATTTTATTTTTCAAATGGCATTGCCAAAATTATTGTATAATACATTAGGTTGTTCTTGCAGTCATTATTTTATAATTTGGATTTTATCAGATTTGCTTCCCACTGTCTTTCTTGGGAGGAATGGCCTTTTAAATCTGCAACATATTTCTCCAGAGTCTTTCCCATCATAGAATCATAAAGTCATAGAATAGCTAGGGTTGGAAAGGACCTTAAGATTATCGAGTTCCAATCTGCCTGCCATGGGCAGGGACACTTCCCACTAAACCACGCCACCCAAGGCTCTGTCCAACCTGGTCTTGAAATATATCAACAATTTTATTCAATATCAACATTTTTATTTTTCTGTTCTTCTATAGATTTATTACTATACTTTTGTAGTACTGCAGGTTTAAAAATATCTGTGCATATATCAGACAAAAAAAATATTTCTTTTATGTACAAGATAATAGAAAATGTTCCCCATTTCATGTGACAGTAACCTGATCTGGGACAAATGGCTGGAAGTCTGTGCAGCTAAGCCAAATGAGTTTATTGCTAAGGAAACAAAACAATAGCTAAATACAATGAAAAACAAACAAACAAACAAAAAAGTCTGATTTTCTTTTTTTTTTTTTTTAAAAAAAAGCAAGGAAACAAGAGTTTCTTAGTCTGCTTCTTTTCTCTGTTCTGATTATTAATGGACCCTAATCCTACAGAACTAATTGAGTTCAAGGTGAAGTGGCTGATTTTTACCTCTCTTCAAAAGAAGTCTCTACTCTTAACTGTCAGAGGATAAGAAAAAAAATTTAAATTAACCAGAGCAAAACTTGATTCTAAAACAGAAATTATAGGAAATTTTCTTCTTCTTTTTCTCCTTTCTCTTCCCCTTTCACTTTCAATTTTTCTTTCCCTTTTTTCCCTTTCCCTTCCCTTTTCCCTTTCCCTTCCCTTTCCCTTTCACTTTTCCTTTTCCTTTTCTTTTTCCCTTTCACTTTTCCTTTTCATTTTCTTTTTACCTTTCACTTTTCCTTTTCATTTTCTTTTTACCTTCCTCTTTCCCTTTCCCTTTCCCCTTTCCTTTCCTTTCCTTTCCTTTCCTTTCCTTTCCTTTCCTTTCCTTTCCTTTCCTTTCCTTTCCTTTCCTTTCCTTTCCTTTCCTTTCCTTTCCTTTCCTTTCCTTTCCTTCCCTTCCCTTCCCTTTCCCTTTCCCTTTCCCTTTCCCTTTCCCTTTCCCTTTCCCTTTCCCTTTCCCTTTCCTTCCCCTTCCCTGATAGTTTATGAATGGTACTAACCAAAGTACTTATTTACTGTTAAAGGAAAGTTATTTTCTATTATTACTTCTGAGGAGTATTCACCTCTTTTTTAGGAGGCCTTTCATGTATCCTCTGTTTTGGGAGCCAGGAAAACCCAATTTCCTGTAAGGGAAATTTAAGCTTTCACTAAATGTTTGATTCCAGATGCAGGACACAGGCAACTAGGCTCTGTTGTTTTCAGCAGTGCAGAGAAGGGCTCATCATGACTGCAAGAATTGTGGATCTTGGTTGGCACATATATATGTCCTAATAGCCTGGCTTTTGAAAGTCGTGTTTGCCTAGTCACTTAGACATTACATCACTATGTAAAATGCAAATATTTTCACTGGACTAGTTATTACTGGTTTGGAAAGGAAGCACATTAATTTGCAAGTTAAAATTAATAAAAACTTTGTAAGAATCTGTCTGTCAATGCTCTCTGTCCTATGAGACATACACTACAATCTCCACATGCCTTTAAGTTGGAAGAGATAGATGAAAGGAAAAGGACGCTTCTACAACAAGAGAAGTACAAGGTAATGTGGACTCCAAGTGTCTGTTGGGAGGACCTGGAGTCTCCATGTCCCTGGATCATTTTATCATATCATCTTCAGTATGCTGGGTTCACTTCCTCCCACAGTCAGGATTTGTTTTCTCATCAGCCCATAAGCCAATGCAGCCTGTAATATAATACAGCTCCCACAGAGAAACTGTAGCTGAACTGCTAGACAGTCACATCTTCATGTCTACCTTAACAATATCTTTGACTAGGTCCTAGAAGATAACCCTGTCTCAGAGGTGATCACTTTATCTACTCTCTTTTGTGTTTTTTGTGTCTTCTTTTGTTTGCATATATTTTCTCTTTTTCTTCCTTTTCTTCAAAAATAAAAGCCAAAACCTTCAAGCTGTGTTTTCACTGTTGAATCTTCCAGATGCTTAAGGAAGAAAATTAACCTGCACTTAAATATCTTCTAGTGACCTAAAGTGAACATAAAATATAAAGCCTTTTGGTAGAATATCTGGTTGCCACTTTGAATTTTTTTCATGATTCTGGGAGGACACAAGGCCACAACAGATAAAGGAATACTCTTCTAGCTCAGCGTCTTTCTGCTTTCCCTCCATAATTGATTGCATATTCCATTAGGGTCTGGAAACTTTTTGGTCAAAAAAAAAAATTTATTTTTAATAAAAACCAAAAAATCTAAAGAGATAAGTTTTGGCTGTAAGTCAAGTTTTTTGAACACTATTGTGGTTTAACCCCTGACGGCAACATGGCACAAAAGCCACTCACGCCTGCACAGTGGGATGGAGAAGAGAATTGAAAGGGTTAAAGTGAGAAGATCCATGAGTTGGGATAAGGACACCAGGCAAAGCAAAAGCCATGCAAGCAAACAAAGCAAAACAAGTAATTAATTTGCACATCGCATCAGCAGGCATGTGTTCAGTCATCTCCAAGAAAGCAGGGCTCCATTATGTCTATTGTTTATTTGGGACAACAAATGCCGTATCTCCATACATTGAGCCTTCTACTTTCTTCCCCCAGCTTTTATTGTTAAGCACAATGTCATATGGTATGGGATAGCACATGGGTCAGTTGGGGTCAGCTGTCCTGGTTGTTTCCCTTCCCAGCTCCTTGTGCATCCTAACTTGCTCACTGCCGGAGAAGTCTGAGAAGCAAAGGCCTTGGTGCCATGTAAGCACTGCTAATAACAACTAAACCTCTTTTTATGAAAGTGGTTTTTGAATGGATTTTTTTTTTTAACAGATTTCAAAATTCAAATTTTTTTGAACGGATTTCAAATTTGAATGGATCAAAATTCTCAACAGGAAAATTTCCACTTTAACAAGAATGAAAGTTTTGCATGTGAAAAATCAAGGGTGTTTCGTTTGATTGCTGGTTTTTTTGGTTGTTGTGAGGTTGGGGGTTTTTTGGTTGTTTTTTTTTTTTTTCCCGAAATATATAACTGTAGTTTGGTCTTTCTAGTCCACAGGGAAGTAGCAACCACAAGAAAATTGGAAAATAAACTTCCATGACACTCCAAAGCAGTTTGGAAACATGTTACAATGCTTTGTGCTAAAGTGCTACAATAAAATGCTTTGAGTTTGGTATATCAAAATATAGTGTTTGGTATGTTACATAGTTTGAATTTTCATCATGACTCAGACCAAAGTAAACTGTTTGCCTTGAAACCAACAGAAATTATGTGACACCAGGGAAGAAGGGTATAACTGTGAAGGAAGTAGGAGACACAGCTGGTATTAATCTTTGTTGTTGGCCACATTAAAAGGCCTATAATATCATGTAGGGAAGCCAGAAGAAATGTCTTAAAACCACCTGATGATGGTAATCTAATCATCTGGTAGTATTTTTTAGGCATTTGATTCTCTAGTGGGAAAAAAAAAAACACCCTGAAAAAAGAAGGAAATCTGCATAGAAAGCAAACCAGTTAAAGAGAGCTTATAAAATACCTTTACAAGAACAAGTCTTTGAACAATATCAGAGCTTATAAAATACCTTTACAAGAACAATATTGATATATTTTTGAATATTTGATATTGAACAATATCAAATTAATGTTGACTGTAAGCATTAGAAAGTAATATGTGCCTTCATCACCAGCATCCTCTTTTTGTCTCTGGCTGAAGAACTGATACACCATATGAGAGCAATCTGACTCACACATCACACACACACACACACCCCCCACCCACACACAACCTTACACCTGAAGATAGGAAAATATTTTCAGTTTGCAGTTAATTACCGCTTCAAATAAAATGTGTAAAAGATACCAGAAACCCCTGTGGAATCCATGAATTATCAATCACAATGTGAAAAAAATTAATCCCCAAGGATAAATGACTTGGCAGGGTACGGCTGGTATTTTATTAAAGGCCCTATTTCCTCCCAGTAAGAAAGGGTCTATTAACTTCAAACACATGGAACCACATGAATTAAATTAGGTCACTCTTGTGTTACAGTTTCAGATTTCACAAAGTGCAGCTTGTGGTTACGTCATGTGTTCCACGTATAAAGCATCGGTTGATGACTTCCCAAACTCTTCAATATTGTACTACCAGTGATATTTACCATAGCTTGACCACAACACTTTCAAAGCTGATCTTAATAATACATAGGCCAGTTTTGTAGGTCTGACCATCTTTTCCTCCTTAATAAACAAATATTTGTGGTGTGATTGTGGGTGGCTTAACTGTCTAAGTGCCTTACTGTGAGCAGCTGCTCAGGAAGAAAAAGGCAACAATATGGTCCTGCTTCAAAAGTAGTGATAATGGTTCATTGAAAGCATCCTTTTAAAAGGGACATAAGTGCAAAGCTTACTTAGACATGAAGAAGGAGCAGTTACCAAAGAGCAAAATACAAATAAGGTAAATGGTTTAAATCTTCTTCCCTCCTCCAATAAGTTTCATTTTCCTCTCTGGGGCACTGGATGTAGAGCATGTCTATGGCAAAATTTCTTAATCAGAGCAGAGTTGCTTGGGCATCGTTTGCTATGCAAACCCTTGAATCACAAATCATAGCTCAGCAAATAAATAGTATACATAATAAGAAAGTTTTGTTATTTATCTTAGTATGTTACTCTTCCCAGAATGAGGCTCTGTTGAAAACAGAGACATCAGCATGTCCATTCAGCCTGCTTTGTTTCACTTAATTCATTTTGTTTGCAGCCATAACAAGCATGTTACTTATTTAGCTTTTTCAGTTGTAAGCAAATACTGAAGCTAGAATGCATTTGTTTAAATCCTTTAATTTAACTGTCACATAATTCAGGAAAGCAAAGGCATTTCACGAAGACCGGAGTAAAAAGCCAAGTTTCCTCTCAGGTAAAAAAACACATCCAAATATATGACTTGTAATATTTCATTATGCTCAGTATCTGGGCTTTCTTTTCTTTGAGATTACATTGGTGTAACATCCTCTGAAAGTATGATTTTGCTATGTACTGCATGCCTCTTTCCAAAGCACTTTTAAAAAAAACCAAACAAAACAATAAAAAAAAAAAAATCTGAAAAGCTTAAATCATCACATAGTAAATGTGAGAAAATAGCTAATCTGCTGCCTGTGAAGTACCTGGGCTGAGTCCTAGTTCACACCCTGCCCCTGAACTACTGTTAGCATCTGCTTTGTTTCCGGAGCCTGTACAATCATGTCCTGTAGAGCTCTTTCTATCAAGCTTCAAACTAAATAACTTGGCTTTCAGTTTGTCCTTTCAAAGCCTTGAATTTTCTTTGCCTTCTCACTGCATCCTTAAAAACTCAATTAGCATTTGGATTTCCAGGACATTTTTTGCAAATCAAGCTTTCAGTGGAGTTGCAGATTTGTGAACAAAAGATTATTTGCTTAGCGGTAAGTGCCAACAGATACACATTGTCTTTGAAAGGTAGATTGAAGATAAATATTAGAACACTTCATTGTAGTCCACCAGTGCCTCCCAAATACGTTGATCAGCAAACATAATTTTTTCAGTGCTAAAATAGACAGATTCTTCCCAAATCAGCATTTGCAACTCTCTTTGCAGGTTTTTTGATCATCTTGACCACTCTTGTCACCTTAGCTGACGCTGTGGGTCAATGGCTTTTTAAAAAAGTGCTGTCAAAATGCTCTTGTGTATCTTTTAGTTATCTATTGCCCCATCATCGCTTTTGTTGTACCTCTTTCCTTACTGCTTCACAACCCTCTATGGGGTCTACTGATGCAGAGAGCTGTTGACAGATCTTCCTTTTCACAAGACACATGAAGATGTTCACCACAGTGGAGAATGAAATACCAAACCTTCAGGTTTTGAAAGGTGGTCAGGTGTTGTCATGGTTACATAGCATTTAAGAAGGTCAAGGCACAGACATTGTGCTTTGGCAGTGGCATATCTTGAGAAGCTTGCATACTTTCATGTATGCTATGAAGTTAAAGCTCTTTCTTGGTTAGGGGATTCAGCAATATGCATTCTTTCTTAAGTTTTGCTTATGATCTGAGAAATTATTTTTAAAATCTTGGGGGTTTTAGGAACTGACTTTGGGTCAGCTCATGAAAAATTGTCTAGGTGTATAAATCAGAATGTCAGTTTAATCCAAATTCTGTAACCTAAGCCCAAAACTGCCATGTGAAAAACTGCCATTCTGAGTTGGCCTAACTCTAAAACAGCCTAAATACAGCACTGCCTCCTAGCCTGATCTTTCTGTGTTTGAAGTCCAGCAAATGCAACTGTCTCGTCTCATGATCCCATGTAAGCTGCAGTGGCAAAACTCCAGCTCTTCTATATTTTCACTCTGCAGGATTGTGGCTACTTTAAAATTAGCCTGTTGAACAAAACAAAGGAATTGCTAGAACAGGTTCCTATGTTTTGATTAATTAATGAATGGTGATATCACTGATCCAGAGCCTTTGGCACCTCTGCTTTTCCAGAGATTCAGATCAGCACTTGCATATCCTAGAACGACAGTCAAACCATTAGGCAATGGCCCAAGTTGAAAGTGGAGGCATATTCTAACATCCAGTCCTCCCTTTCTAGAGAAATAAAATGCCGGAGGAGTTGGTTATTGTAAAACACAAAAATAACCCCTTTTTTTAAAAAAAAAAAGACTCATAATTTGCTAATGCTATAGAAAATAAATGTAAAAAGGTTTTAAAAATAAATATCCAAGGTGTTTGAACAGTATAAATAATTATATAGTGGACTTAGTTTCTCTTGCAAAGTAGCAAAAACTAATTAAAAGATCATGCTTCCAAGAACAGAATAAAAATAAACATGATACATAACGTGAAACAAAAAATAACGTAAAAAAAAAGTAAGGAAGTTTCAAAATAGATATTAACACAAAAAGATATATGCTCATGTCCCATATTTTATCACTAAACTGGAGAGACATCAATTTGATAGATGGACCACTCAGTGGATAAAGAACTGGCTGGATGGCCACATGAAAACAGTTGTGCTCAATGGCTCAATGTCCAGTTGCAAACCAGTAATGAGTGGTGTCCCTCAGGGATAAGTCTTGGGACAGGTCTTGTTCAGCATCTTTGTCAGTGACATGGACAGTGGGATTGAGTATGCTCTCAGCAAGTTTGCCAATGACACCAAGCTGCGTGGTTCGGTTAATACGTTGGAGGGAAGGAATGCCATCCAGAGACATACTTGTGAGGTGGGCTGATGCCAACCTGATGAAGTTCAACCATGCCAAGTGCAAGGTCCTACAGCGGGGTGGGAGCAATCCCAGGCACAGCTACAGGGTGGGCAGGGAAGAGATTCAGAGCAGCCCTGAGCAGAAGGACTTGGGGGTGTTGGTGGATGAGAAAATGAACAAGAGCCAGCAGTGTGCGCTTGCAGCTCAGAAAGCCAACCGTATCCTGTGCTGCATCAAGAGAAGCATGACCAGCAGGTCGAGGGAGGTGATCCTGCCCTTCTACTCCACTCTCGTGAGACCTCACTTGGAGTATTGGGTACAGTTCAGGTGTCCTCAACATAAAAAGGACATGGAACTGTTCTTGGAACAAGTCCAGAGGAGGGCCATGAAGGTGACCAGGGGACAGGAGCACCTCCTGTATGAAGATAGGCTGAGAAAGTTGGGGCTGTTGAGCCTGGAGAAGAGAAGGCTACATGGAGACCTCCTAGCAGCCTTCCAGTATCTGAAGGGAGGCTATAAGGATGCTGGGGAGGGACTCTTCGTGAGGGATTGTAGTGATAGAACAATGGGTAATGGGTTCAAACTTAAATAGGGGAAGTTTAGATTGGATATGAGGAAGAAATTCCTTACAGTGAGGGTGGTGAGGCACTGGAATGGGTTGCCCAGAGAAGTTGTGAATGCTCCATCACTGGCAGCGTTCAAGATCGACTTGAACAAAGCCTTGGGTGACATGGTTTACTGGGAGGTGTCCCTGTCCATGGCAGGGGTGTTGGAACTAGATGATCTTAAGGTCCTTTCCAACCCTAACTATTCTATGATTCTATGATGTGTAAATAGGATTTCTTGTTAGCCATAGCTATTCTAATAATATAGATATAAGTAGTGGTAAAGATCTTTCTACCTAAGCCATACTACTGAAGGGAATATATTCCTTTTTAAACAACAAAGAGTGTTCCTTTTAAAATTGTAGAGTACTAAACTGTGTAGAAATTCTTTCGTTCTCTAATACAGCATATTCAGTACACTTGAGGTTATTCTTATGACATTCTATGGACTTTTAAACCAAGAAGAAATATAGGGAATTATGAGACAAAGAACATAATTTTCCTTAAGAATTAGGACTCTTGAAATTGCAGAATTGACATGTAAAAGGAAATAATGGGTCTCTTATATATCTACAGAAAGAAAAGAGATTGAATGAAATTGCGACTAAAAATGTCCAGGTAATTTGGTCAGAGAAATAATGTGTTCATAAAATGTGATGTCTTTCACATTTTAAAAAAATAAATAAATAAAAAGGAAGATTCTTTACCTGAAATTCCAATCTACAAAAAAGGGAAAGCACAAGTCTGAAAATAAGATTTCAGTTATGCTTCATATAAGTCTGTGTGTAAGAAAGATAGAGGTTGTATAGGGAACATAAGGTTACTTTACAGCCACTGTGAAATAAAATCATTTCACGGTAATAATGTTGCAACTACATGGTTGTTCTATTGGATGTAATAAATGTGGGGAAATTGCATTATTATGCTATCAGTTTTTTCATGAAGTATTTTTTCACAAATGTTACTTAGAAACTGGACTACAGGGAAAACTAAATCAGTACAAATGAGGCTTATTCCAGCTCTGACTGAACTCTGTAAAAAGTCCCATCAGCTCCAATAAGCCTCATAGAAAACAAATGAACTATGTTTTTATTTACTGTTGGGACTTATATAGTTCAGAGACACAACTAGAAACCCTTAAGTGTCAATGAAGGAGTTCAATGACAAGGGCTACAAAATAAACTAGGAGAAAACCAAACCAACCAACCAGATAAAAACATAAAACTTCATATTTTGCAGATAAGCGGAGCAGTTATATCAGAAATTTAAAAAAAAAAAGCCCAAACCAAAATCAAAAAAAACCCAAATGAAATATTAACATGTTTCATTATTATTTCAGTTTCACATTGGGGCAAATGTGAAGCACAACACCATGCTACCCTACTACTGCATACTTTTTCTCATACGGGCATATGAATAAGTTGATATTGCTCTATGGTCAATAAATCTATTTTAATATAATTAGAACTACACATGCATGTGTGTATATGTATATGTGATGATGCTGGTACAAAAGCTACTTACACTAGGCGCTGGAGTGAAAGACAGAAAGTTGATGTAGCTTGTCATGTTGCTGGGGAAATTCCAGTGGTTTGCAGTGCTGATAAACTTGAGGTTTTATGAGCATCAAATATTTTAAGAGAACATTTCTCTAATTTAACTGTACTAATAAGCTTAAATCCTGCCAACTGACATGATTTCTCCTGCTGATATCACAAGATCATAGAGACATACAACACCCTGTGTTGGAAGAGATGAGATCTGATGTGGATCATCAATTTAAATTCCTGGCACTTTATAAGGCAATCAAAAAGTTAAACCATGTATCTAATAGCATTATTCAATGACTTCGTGAACACCCACAGGCCCGGGCACACGACTACTTTCCTATGGAGCATGTTCCAGAGCTTTACCAGTCTCTCGGTGAAAAACCTTTTTCTAATATCTAACCTGAGCTTCTCCTGATGAAGATTTAAGCCATTCTTTTGCATCCTATCACCAGACAAGGAGATCAGCACCTCCCATTCCACTCCCTGTAGACAGCAATGTGGTCACTTCTTACTTCCCTCTTCTCTTTGCTGAACAAGCCTCATATAATCAGCCATTTATGTCATGATCTCTAGTTGTTTCACCATCTTTGATGCCGTCCTCTGGGCACATTCCAATACTTTTATAATACTGTTATATTGTGGAGCCCCAAACTGCACATAGTACTCAAGGTGGGTCTGCACCAATCCTGAGGCTTAAGTGGGGCAATCACTTCTTTTAACCAGTCAGCTGTATTTCCCTAATGCAGCCCAGAGTGCATTTGGCCGTTTTTTCAGTGCCAGATCACATTGTTGACTCGACTTTACCATCAGCCAAAGCCCTCAAATCCTTTCCTTCACGGCTGCACTCCAGTCTCCTGTCTATACTTATACCTAGGATAACACCATCCAAGGTGCAGAATCCCACATTTGTCCTTGTTAAACTTCATAGAGTAGGAGTTTTCGCAATGCTCTCATCTATCAAAAATTGTCAATAAGAGCTCTCTAGAATCAATGGCTCCTACTAAGTTAGTATCTTTGGTAAACTTACTTTGAGTGTAGTCAAGTCCTGTGTTCTGATTATTGATAAAAACATTGAAGAGAACCGGCCATAAAACTGAGCCCTAGGAAACACCACTACTGTATTACTTGTAGCTATCCCACTTACAGTTACTTGAGCCTGACCCTTCCTGCCAATTGTTCAGACATCTTATTTTATTACAGCCCTAGGAAAATGATCTCAAGCTGTTCAGACCTCAGGACCCAAAGATGCCCTGGACAACCTGAGTCTTGTGGAACTGTCAAGGTACTGTGCAGGCTACGTCATCTGCAGCTAAAAGCTATCAGTTTGCAATGATAGCTCCATGATGAAAGGGATGGAACTGTGTAATGAGGGATCTCTCTTGCACCTTGACAAATGCTACTTCCTTGCTCCCCAGGTGAAACTCTGAGGGGGCTCTGGGAATGGGGCAGCTGTAGGGACCAGAGGGAGTTGCCTGGCTGCTCTGTACTCTGCATTTGGGTAAATTTAAAACAAAATAGATTTATTTCTATGAGTACTTTTTTTTAATATTTTTCTGAAGGAATATATTTTTTTTTTTTTGTTCTGAGTGTTCCCACAGTACACAAATTCAGTTTCTGCCTGCTCATTCTATATGCTTTATTTTTTGTAATGAGTATTAATCTGCTTCAACTGAAGAGAGAAAAAATTAAGAAAAAGCAAGAAAAACTTACCACCTACACTTCTCTGGAGATGGAAAGAAAGTTGACAGAGAGTATTATATAAGATACTAAATTGATCATTATGAAAACAGCTGAAATAACAGACAATACTGGAAAGTAATGTATTTTTAAAGTTACATTGGTGTAGGGCCTCTAGATGTATTCTCATGAGGATGTCAAGCATAGAGAGCAGTTGATAGAATGACAGCATAAGATTTTATATAATTGAATGCAGATTTGCCTTCTACCTGCAGGCAGGAAATAGCCAGATCTCTTTTCTGATGACTAGAAAAGATCATGAGAAAACTTCACAACGTGATTTTTATTTATTTCAAATGGAAGCATTATAAAGTGTCTGATTGATTTGCTTGTGCCACTTTCAGGGCTGTACTTGGCGGACTAAGAGATACCTCTGCTTCTGTTTATTCCATTTTGCCTGAGAAAGCCAAGGTATAAGCACTTGAAATTCATAGTTCTGATTCTGTAACTACATCACAATTCAGAAAGGAAAAAAGGTGAAAACAGAAGGGACAGCTATTTTAAAGTAATTATTTTATTAGGAATACATATTTTAGAGAGTTACAGTTACTTTAGAAGCTTTAGACACAGTCTGGCTTCAGAATGGCAACAGAATTCGTACTATCTTCATCTGCTCTCATTTCAAATGCCACTGATTAGTAATGTCACCATTTGATGAACTACATCGAAAAGCCTTCCAGACAACAGTGACCAAAAACCTATGTGTTTTTTGCATGAACCCTGAGGGAAGTAGCTGAAACACAAGGCTTGCCCTCTCCAACCTGTGTGCCACACCCTTGGTGCTAGAGTTGGTTGACTTCTGAGGTGATAACTCCATCTCTGTGCCTCTGGAGCTTGAATACAATGGGACAGCTGCAAGTGGCAGGATAAGCACCACCATTGAAACAGTCTGTGGCTTTCTAGATGGCAAAAGATAAAAGCACAGCCACTGAAACTCAGAGGAGAGAACTGCCTGCCACTGGGTCAACTGGTCCATTCATAAGACGTAGCTTAGCCATGATCAAAGAAATGGTGTCATTGCCTCTTTCAGTGGTTTAGGAAAAAACACTGGCTGCTATTATGTTTTGGTGGGTTTTTTGGTTGGTTTTTTTTTTGTTTGTTTGTTTTGTTTTTGTTTGGGTTTTTTGTTTGTTTTGGTTTTTTTTGGGGGGGAGGTTTTGTTTTTGTTTCTTTTTTTTTGCGTGAGTTAGACCTTGTCCTGAATATTGTCTTAAAACTTTAGCCCTTGGTTAAAATGAGGATGACACTATTCCTTTTCTCGTCCATAGCCACTTAATATATAATGTGATCCGGAATACTTCCATGTATATATACGACACTGAACACACTATCATTGCTGACAGTTGATACTGTAATACCCCTTCTTCTATGTACATTGTAAAAATAATGCTTGATTTTGTTTAACATTTTGTAATCTTTAGACCTCAGAGTGTTTTACATAGAGAAGTAATTTGACCTCCATTTCTCAGATGAGGAAACCAAAGGGCAAGTTAAAAACAAGTAAAGGCAAGTCAGCTAAGGAAACCAAGTACAGGAAGACAGAGCCCATTGGTTTGCCTGTTAGACAACATTAAATAAAATAACTTATAAAAGCAAGATAATTTTGGCTGCTTCTACTGTATAGTGTGGAAGGAAGTCAGTTGAACAGAAAAACTAGAAAATGTTTCTAAGTGATATATTTACAATGTATTTAGTAAAGATAAAAATGTCTTTGAGAGGTGTTATATGTGTAGATGTCTCCTAATGCTCCACAAATCTGTTTGAATAATTAAATTCAATTTAATTAATGTACAATATCTAGTTTAATCTAAATGATGTGTTAATTATATTTAAGACAAGTTAACATTTTTTATTTGGATTTTTTTTTTGAGCAAATTTTACTAAAAGTATTTTCATTGTTTTACTGTTGTGCTAGAAGAATGCATTAGACAACAACTTAAAAATTATAAAGGTGTTTTAGTGGGGTTGGGGGTTTTAGCTGTGAATTTGTAGTGTGAATAAATCCTGAATGATTTTAGTGTTACTAGGACCAAAGGTGAGCAGAGACTTCGGAACTGGATGTCTCGCAGAGTCAAATTGACTTTGCCAGCATGAGCCTAACAGCCGCACCAGCCAAACCAAGCAAAATTAAACCATTCTCATTGAGGGAGACCTTGGAGCAAATAGTAAAATAACACCACATTCATTCCACCTCTCAAAAGATTATCACAGCAGTTGCTGTAACTATAGTGTGGTTTTGTGGTTATACTTGTGCTGCATTCTGGTGCACAATGGGGGGTTCAAACAACTTATGCCCGCTACAGCTTTATATACCATCTACTACTGCCTTTCTGACACCTGGATAATGTCACACTGAGTTTAATGAGGGAGCCCTTATGAATGAATGCTCTTGGTCATGCAGTCAGCAGCTATGTGGATGGGTGAGAAAAAGCTTGAATGCACTGGATCTCCTGGTTCATTGTTACTTGGTCTCTTTTCAAACTGTTTTGGTTTCAGCCACCAGCATTGATTTTTTAATACAAGCTGTAATTTTCCATCTCTGACTTTCTCAAAGATCACAGAGTGGCCAAAACATTATCAAGCCATTAGTAAAAAATCAATATGCAGCTTATCTCCCCGAATTCTATTCTGTAGCTGTAATTACAGTAACAATGAAGCCAGTGTTGCAAGAGCTATCTGAGATGGTCTATTCACAAGATCAGTGTGTTTACACTTATTATAAACCTGCTGGAACAAAATTTTCTTTCAAAAGCATTAAATGTGTTCTTGTGCAGGCTTTGGGTAGTTGTACACATTTTAAACATTCTGTGTAAACACTTCATTTAAGATCTGTTGGAAGAGGGAAATGCATATACACCAACATGTAGCCTTTACCAGGTACCAGCCTGAGCTTCCAGTTTTCACTCTTTGAAAATCTGATATAAATGCAAAGATCTTGTGAGAGCAGACGACAAGTATTCCAAGCTCTATGAATTAAAAAAAAAAAAAAAAAAAAAAGTCATTGCAGAAGCTGTGAGCAACAGAAACATTTAGTATATGTATTTTTGCTAGACTGTTCTGCCTTAAGGAGACAGTATCTCATCAGTGAAAATCAGTTATCTTTTGACACTGAAATAGTACTACACGTGTCCCTCATAAGCACACTGAAAACCGTGAGATTACACATTTATTTCTGGGGGTATGAGAAGAGAGTCTAGTGTAGTATGTGAAAAGAATATGGAAGCAATCCTTAGCAAGACTACTCTGTTGTTGTAGCCCTCTTTCAGTGGTGATGATGCCTATCAGCAACAAAGAAAATATCTTTTTACTCATTCGAGTGCATTGTACGTGTCCAATCACTGTCAGGTTGCAGTTTTCTGAGTTCTGGACAATATTTCCACAGGCAACATGCCTGTAAAATGCTGTTAGTGTGAAAATCCGAGATCTTGGGAAAGTAAGGCCTAATCCTAGTGCTATGAAATCAGTGGGCATATTGACAAGATCCAGCTCTTAGATTTGTGAACAAGAAATTAAGTAGAACCAACAGTTCTAGTTCTATCTCATTTCAACTGAGCTACTGTTTTTCATTAGTGTTCACTTCTTTTGTCTCAGGCAACCTAATTTTGTCATTCTTTTCATCACCAGACTAGTAGGACTAGTTTCTTTCTCAGTAAGATGGTCCCATTAAATGTCAGACAAAGCTCTAACCACATGTAAAGGCTCTCACAAGTACTAGTATCAGGAAGTTTTCACCATACTTTGACTAATTTTACAAGTAGTTCAGTTGCCCTCCTAGTATATTGTGCAGAATTAATTTTCAGTGCAGCTGCAGCCTTTTTAAGTGACTGAGGAACAAGTGTGAATGCTGAGAATATATTGTGATGCTTTAACTTCATCCATGAGAAAGTACAACTGACACAGATGGCATTGCAACTTCAAACCCTGCTGGTGCTGAACAACGCTGTAATGTTAATTTAAAACAAGAATGTAGAAGTCAAATTAGGATGCTGCTGAGCAGGGTTTTGGAAACCCCTGACTATCCCATATGAAAGGGTTTGGTGAAATTGTCATGCAAATCTTGGGTTTTACAGGGAAGCTGCTTTTAATAAAAGGATTTGGAAATTTCTCTCCTTCTAATAAGGTTAATTTGTTTTTTCCAAAGTGAATAACTAGAATCAAAAAAAAAAAAAAAAAGAACAAACATTTGAGCACAGCGTGTATCTAAAGAGGTTTTATTGCAATAATAATTTATTAACTGTTTATCAACTAATCATTGCAACATTACAGATATTTCTGTAGTGTCCAAAGATGGCTGTATCTCTTACTGTGTCTTTGTAAATTTTCTGTATATGTTTTACTGTTTTAGTAACATTTAATATACAAAAGAATCCACTGAAAACTAGATTGGAATTATATTTTAAATGTTACAGAAATTTAAAGAATAATTTACACAATTTGGCATTTCACAACAAGCAAGACCCTTCATACAAGCTTTACCTTATAGTAAGTGACAGACATCTCTGATTTCTTAAGTGTTTTAAAAAACCTGTTGCAAACATTGTTGTACCTTAAGAGATGGTGTGAAGTGATGTCTTCCTATTAAGGAGAAAAACATAAAATCCTTTTCATGGGCTGAGTTGAATGATTTTGGTTCTTGTTGTTGCTGTCATCTCTTAGTGACTTAAAAAATTGAAAGCATGTGATTTTCAATAAGGCAAGAACATGAGCATAGAAACCAACTTAATTTTCTGTGCAGTAATATGCAGAACAATGACTGACTGAATCTCACCTTTTTCCAATGTGTCAATGTGTCAATGTGTCAAGCAATTCTGTGCTTCATCTTGGTCTTTGAAAAACACCCAGCTGCGGTTCATCAACAGTAGCTACAGGAAGAAAATGAAGGGGAAAATGGATGAGCTGGGGAACTAAAGACCAGTCAGTCTTATCTCTGTGCCTGGCAAAATCTCTGAGCAAATTCTCCTGGAAGGCATGCTAAGGCACATGAAAAACAACAAGGTGGTTGGTGAGAGCCAGCATGGCTTCACTCAGAGGAAATCCTGCCTGACCAATCTGGTGGCCTTCTAAGATGGGGCTACAGAATTGATGGACAGGAGTAGAGCAGTTGATGTCATCTA
Organism: Myiopsitta monachus; assembly: GCA_017639245.1. Taxonomy (NCBI): domain Eukaryota; kingdom Metazoa; phylum Chordata; class Aves; order Psittaciformes; family Psittacidae; genus Myiopsitta; species Myiopsitta monachus. The sequence goes on along the minus strand of CM029941.1, from coordinate 41,842,055 downwards.
CCTGGATTTGTGCAAAGCATTTGACACAGTCCTGCGTGACCTCCTTGTCTCTAAGCTGGAGAGACATCAATTTGATAGGTGGACCACTTGGTGGATAAAGAACTGGCTGGATGGCCACATGAAAAATGTTGTGGCCAATGGCTCAATGTCCAGCTGGAGACCAGTAACGAGTGGTGTCCCTCAGGTATCAGTATTGGGACCGGTCTTGTTCAACATCTTTGTCAGTGACATGGACAGTGGGATTGAGTGTGCTCTCAGCAAGTTTGCCAATGACACCAAGCTGTGTGGTTCAGTTGACACGTTGGAGGGAAGGGATGCCATCCAGAGGGACCTTGACACACCTGTGAGACGGGCTGATGTCAACCTGATGAAGTTCAACCATGCCAAGTGCAAGGTCCTACAGCTGGGTTGGAGCAATCCCAGGCACAGCTACAGGGTGGGCAGAGAAGAGATTCAGAGCAGCCCTGTGGAGAAGGACTTGAGGGTGTTGGTCTATGAGAAGCTTAACATGAGCTGGCAGTGTGCACTTGCAGTCCAGGAAACCAACTGTTGGAACAAGTCCAGAGGAGGGCCATGAAGATGAGCAGGGGACAGGAGCACCTCCCACATGAAGGTTGGCTGAGAAAGTTGGGTCTGTTGAGCCTGGAGAAGAGGAGGCTGCGTGGAGACCTCATAGCAGCCTTCCAGTATCTGAAAGGAGGCTACAGGGATGCTGGGGAGGGACTCTTCATGAGGGACTGTAGTGATAGGACAAGGGGTAACAAGTTCAGACTTGAACAGGGGAAGTTTAGTTTGGATATGAGGAAGAAATTCTTTCCTGTAAGGGAGGTGAGTCACTGGAATGGGTTGCCCAGGGAAGTTGTGAATGCTCCATTGCTGGCGGTGTTCAAGGCCGTGTTGGACAGAACCTTGGGTGACATGGTTTATTGTGAGGTGCCCCTGCCCATGGCAAGGGGATTGGAGCTAGATGATCTTAAGGTCATTTCCAACCCTAATTATTCTGTGATTCTATGATTCTATGATATTTTCTTCATGAAGATGGTGCATTTAGCTCTGACTGGTGCTTATAGCTTCTGTTACTTTATCTTGTTCATTTCAAGTTTTGTGAGAAACCTTAATATCTCTGCCTCTAAGACACCATTCAAACTCTATCAGCTCATTCAGGGTGCCAGACAGCCTTCATTTGAGGAAATGGTTAACCACATGCTTGTGATCTGTATAATTTTAAGCTGAAGAATACAGCAGTGCATAACAGAAAACGGCTGTTGGAAAGTCTGTCTGCTTTTGATGATTTGAGCTGTTAATGCAGCATTTGTATGTTGTCTCTCAGATAATAAAACCTTATTAGCCACATCCAAAATCAGAACTGCAAAAGGACTGATTAAAAATTTGGGTTTTTTTTATATTCAGACCAAGCAGATATTATTATGGCCAATTATACCTCTTTGCAGAAAGACATCACTGCTCTTGGGCAGGATTGTGTTATACCAGCATTTGTAATGCTGCCTTGCTCATTAATACAAAATGCTATTTAGAAAAAATGCATGACAGGCTGGATTGTTCACTGTGTGGAGATGATAATTTATTTTCTAAAAGAACCTAAATCTTTTTAGGGTGGATTTTGCATAGAAACAACAAAACATATTTTTACTGATTTTATCAACAAGACATTTTCCTCTTTAAATTTTAATCAGCATAGCTGAGAAAAGAATGCAAAAGAGATGCTATTATAGGAGTTTTTCTAGGAAAGAGCAGTGAATAGTTGTCCTGGGTTCAGCAGTAGCAGTCATTTTTCTCCTTCTTGGTAGCTGGTGCAGTGCTGTGTTTTTGATTTTCGGCCTGGGAGCAGCGCTGATAACACCAGTGTTTTCTGTTACTCCTGGGTAATGTTTTGGTCTGATCAAGGACTTTCTGTGTCTCAGGCTCTGCCGGGGAGGAGGGGAAGCCAGGAGGAAGCAGAGACAGGACACCTGACCCAAACTGACCAAAGAGGTATTCCATGCCACAGCACGTCATGCCCAGGATGTAAAATACTGAGGGCAGGAACCCGGAAGTCTCTCTCTCTCTCAGCTTGGTCGGGTGGTGAGCAGTTGTATCCTCTTCCCTTGTATTTCCCTGGTCATTATTATTATTTGTGGTAACAGAAGTGATTTGTATTATACCTCAGTTACTGGACTGTTCTTATCTCAACCCGTGGGAGTTACATTCTATTGATTCTTCTCCCCATTCCTCCCCCCCCATCGGAGGATGGGGGGGAAGAAAGAGGGAGAAGTGAGTGAACGGGCTGCGTGAAATTTACAGTTTAAACCACAACAGTTCTTTTTGGTGCCGAACATGGTGCTACCAAGAAGGAGAAAAATGACTGCTACTGCTGAACCCAGGACAGTATAAAAAACCCGAGGTTGCTGCGGCCACAACGCAGTGTACAAACCAATATAGATCACGGCGCTACCAAGGCTTCCCTGGCTGACGGGTGAAGTCTTTTCTCATACTCCATAGCTCGGTTGAGGTCCCAAAAAGGGGAGAAGTGAGTAAACGGGCTGCGTGAGATTTACAGCTTAAACAATGACAATAGTTAAATATGTTCATCATATAGCAGTGTTCTAGAATTGTAACTCCACCTATTCAATGTCCATTCAAAAAAATTTACTGAATTCAGCTTAAATGCTGGCATAAGCATTTTAAGATGAGATAAACAACATGTAAAAGTGAAGTGGCAATAAATTTCAAGTGTTTCCAAAATTTCACATCCTAGTTCAGATTTCTCACTAAACATATATCGCATTTGAGGAAGAAAGAAAATGAAGACCCATATAATTCTTCTGATAAATCCCAAACCCACAGTATGTATGCAAGTTTTGTGTACCATGCAAATCAGAGTAACATACAAAAAAAATGTTGTCACAGTTAAAAAAAGCTATTATCCTAGGTGTTTTATAATGTCATTTTAGATCTCAGTATTTCTGGAAATCTGCTTTAGAATACGGTAATATTTTATTTGGGTAAGAAGAGCATATGGGACAATGGAGAAAAATGTCTTTTCAGGGTCAAAAATATTTCTAAGCAGAGTCTTCTCAGACTTTAAAGCAGTGATGCTGAAAATCTGGGCCGTGGGTTTAGGGCTGGGAAACAGGGAGTGAGCAGGTGGGGCAGAAGGAAAGAGAAAGCTTAATACCTGCTTAGAGAATTGGCAGCTTTCTCTTTCTTCACCATTACATAGATGTGCGCAAAAGAAGTGTGTTACAGAATGACCTTATGACTCTAGTTAAGCAGCAGGCAGTAGCATAAAATGGAACCTTTACATTTCCTTTTTGTTAGGCATGTCAAAATTTTTAAAAGCTGTTACTTTAAGAGTCCTTCTTTTCCCCATCCTCAAAAAATTCCAGTTGCTGGGGAGAAGGGGAAAGTTTCCTTACTACAATAAATACTATACTTATTCTTCCTCCTTATTAAACTTGAAAAATGTTGCACATAAAAAGTGAGCACCAATTTCTAGTGCCTGTATTTTAAGCATGTACCTAGCAGTGTTTCAGTAGGGTCACTTTTCAGTCATATAGACATATCTCTGGAGATGCTCAGGCAAAAAAATTCAGTATATTTGTATTTTTTTTTAGATGAGAGCACATAACATTTTAGAGGCACCTGAGGAGCTGCATCCGTTTGACTTACAGCTTTTCTAAGAAATGTAGAATACTATCATGGTATAAGCCTATAAGGGAAACATCCTCAGCCGATCTGATGGTATTTGTAACCCAAAGAATAGTGAGAAGGTTTAGACGAGTAGGTCAGAATTTATTTTAACTTTCTTCTCTGAAAATATAGAGAATAACACTGGCATTCATCTTCTAAAGCCCTCCTAAGCATCTGTCGTTCCTTTATAGCAAAAAGTTCAGTAACAACTGTACTGTTAAAGAAAAGTCTCTTTAGAGATTAGATAACTTGTACTTTTACAGCTGCTAATTACAATGCTTGAAATGACTAATTAAAGCCACATTTGTCTCTTCCTTTCCCTTCCTTCACTCTGCTTTCTGTAAGCATATTGAATGTAATTTTAAATGCATTAAATATGCGTTATTACACTAAAAGAGAAAATTGAAGCTCCTCAAAAATGGAGGACATAGCAAGCACCACTACAACAGCAGAGGAGCAGGCTGACATAGAGGGAGCCTCGTTCATCAGCTTGGAAGCTAATAAGAAATAAAACATGAAGCTGAAACAGGGAGGGTTATGGTAGAGTTTTTAATTTCAAGTTATTCTCCTGGGGCAGAACTCCCATCCATATTCAAGCCTGGATTCAGCAAGATAATCAGATCCAGGTTCAACACTTGAACAGTCCTGCTGTTTTCCTTGGAACAGCAACGACGCTTGAAGTTCTGTCTTCTTTTCATCTTGCTAAAGGGTAGTTTCAAAATTTTATGCCTTCCTTTCTCAGTCTGGCCCCAAAACATTTGAAAAGAGGGATTTCTTCTGTGATTTGGTCTAGCATTTCTCTCATGAAGCCAAGTACTCCAGAGTAATTTGATAATGGTTGAAATACTCTGCTATATATGAGGGAACTCAGCCTCCTCCATTAATCAATGTAAAGAAAGCCATACAAAACCAGATTTGTGAACAGCTTGTGAGGCATATAATGAAAAATGTTGTAAAAGTTGGTTATCAAAAATGGAAATATTTTTGTATATCTGGTGGTGTAAGACCTTTAAATTAGCCCTGGAAATGAATATCTATCCATATTTTGAAGAGACAGCATTATTTTGGCAATAATTTGATGTTATTGATTGAAGCTGGAATAACAAGAGGAAAAAAGATTTTGCATATCTTTAGTCTTTCTTATGAGTCATTTATGCAAATGGTCATGTAGAACAAAAAGTTGCTGATGCCCGCATCTTGTTGTGCAATTGGCATTAAAAAAGAAACCTAACCTTACCTGGAAATGGAAAAAATACTTCTGTATTTTATTTTTGTTTTACTTAAATAGCAAATTTTGATCTGATAGTCTAGAAAACAAGATCTAAGCACTTTCTCTGAACAAAAATAGGATAGGTTTAGCCACTGGATAATGATACCAACTTCAAAGGAAAAGGATCAAGTGTGTATTTGGCAAAAATGCAGCATATTTTTCATGACATTTATCTTATTACAGAAAATTTGAGTTTGGGCTTATTTGCCGTTATGACCTTCAACAGCAAAAGAGGGAAGGCAAACATAACAACAATCCCTAACAAATTGAAATAGCCTTTCAGAAATTTCAATAAGCTGTTATGCCTATGATTTTAATATCTAGGTTGCATACTCAGGGAAGTATTGCAACCTGATCCACATAATTCCTTACAATTTTTTTTTTTTTTTTTTTTGGCATTTAGAATAGGGTAGGCCTGATTCTTAGAGCTAAGTAGAGCTATCTTATCTCTAGTTGTACAAAGTTAGAATATTTGGGCAATTTCTGAATCATTATCAATAGGGGAGCTGTTTCTGTAGTCTTGTGTGTAAACTAGAGCTAAATTCTCAGCTGATATGGATTGATGCAGTTGAATGGAAGCTTGTGTCATTCTTTCAATGTATAGCAACTGAAGCTTTGGCCCATTTCTTCAAAACTATGTAAGAACAAATTCATACTATTATAAGACAGGTATTGCCTGCCACTGTAATATCACTCCCTAAAGTATCACTTTCTGTGTGGCTATTTATTAATTTGTTAGGCCCATTGACTAACATGACACTGTGCATATGTTCAGCTTTCTTCAAAGTCTGAATCATACCAGATTCTGTTAAAAACATACACTCTCAGCAAGCTTTATCTTATACCAAAGGCCAATACAGTGAAGAATTGAATGTCAATAATAAAAACATTTCTGTAGTAAATGTTTTGTATTGAGCTGTTTTTTTTTCTAGCCTGAAATGTAAATATGACATTACTAACAAGCTTTTTCTCATGTCTTTTGCTATGATAAAGCAATTTTTATTATGGTATTCCCTCTTTCATTGTCCACCATCTTTTGAAGTTACAGACAACTTTCAACTAATGCAAATATGAAGACAAAAGGCAGTAAATTCCCATCAAACTTTGCTCTTGGTTATACAGGTATTACTACAGGATCTTTATTTTCCTTATTTTCGTCTGTTTCTTTGTTTTTGCTAATCATATTTAAACAGAATGGAACAGTGTATTGCTCAAGCATCACAAAATTCATCTGGGAATTCTCATCTTGGCTTACAGGGTTTGACTGTAAGTATGAAAGGCTTTGGAAATAGCTGAGAAGGGTGGAAGTGTCCATATGTCCTTTAAAATAATAACACGATACACTCTGTAATGAACGAATGCATGACCATACTACGAAGAAATAAATGTGGCATGTTTGACAAACTAACATTACAGGACATACCTCTAAATACATGTAAATAAGTCCTTTAAATATGTGCAAAAATTTACCTCCAGTAGAAGATATAAACATAAACACGCATTATGTCAAAAGTAGGTTCTTAAAGGTAAGCTGGTAAATACTGACAGAGGCAACAAAAATAGAAATTCTCAGGATTACATTGAAAATTGTCTTTTATGAGTTCAGGAGCTTAAATTTTATTGCAATTTTCTAAATCATAGTAACCCCAGTTGTTATAAATAACTGCAGTGTTTGTGTGAGTAATCTAGTATGTGGTCTACTGTATCCTTTTTACGTATCTTCCCACAGCCAATGTTTTCATTCTGTCTTTGACTTGGAATTTGGACGTGACTTGCAAAGAATTTGGTAAACCATAGTTACCCTCTTGGATTCTGCATTTAGAATTTCATTTTATCCTCTAAAGTCATAAATCAGATTCTCAGTTTCCATTTATGTTTTCTCTGCTTTAGTTTCTTAGCCACGTGTGTTTTTTCCATGTCTTGATATTTTTTCTTCCCTTATGAGTTGTCAGCCTGTACCTTCTTTTTTCTCATGTATTTCTTATCTATACCTTTTGCTTTGGTTACCTTCTGGTATTGCTGAAGTTGTAGGCTAATCACTTGCTTCATAATATAGCATATACTGACAGAGCATATATGAATCAAAGCAGCGAAAAAAACTCAATGTGTATTTCATTGGGAGGCTTTATGTATCTAAGAGCAGGTTGAAAATTTCAGTGTGTCTTGTGTTCAGTGTGTCTTGTGTTCATAAAACCAGAGTGCAACCAAGACTTCTACATGTAGGTGCAGGGCTAGCTTTATTACATGGCATATCTGACTTGTGGGGATTTTTACCAAAAAAAAAAATATTGCTGTATTTTTCTACATAATTCTCTAACACTCAAACCAAGCTTCAGCCAATTTTGGAAAAAAGTTCTATTTTTTTTTTAATAAAAATTATATTCATGTTAGTGCTTTTTATTTCTGAAAGTACATGGAAAGACAGTAGATATTTCCTCACCAAGTTTAGTAAACAGCCAGATATCACGTATACTCCATTATGTGAACGTTTTGAAAAACATGGTCAAATGCTGCCTTTTCACTGAGGCTGAAGATTCAGGAAGGTTCTGAACATATTCTGGCTTCCAAAACAGTAGTGTAATTATTTCAGTGTCTATTATTACCATTACATTTCAGGACTTCGGTGAACAACGTGTGTAGCTGAAATCAGTGGTATTTTTACTTTGACTTTAAGAAATCTAGGTTTCTCACCTCCCTAAGGATGCATATCACATGCCGTGTGATGCCTAAGATATCAACGAGAATCAAGAAAGATAAGGTTATCTGTATTATTTTCTCTAGATATAATTTTCAAAATGCAATTCAATTTTCAAATGGCAGTCTTAGTTTGAAACCTGAGAAGATGTTTGGATTCCAAGGAGATCAGCCAATGTGTTTCACCTTGCACTGAAATAAAATGTTACATTGAGTTATATTGAATAATGCTCTTGAATTTAGCTCAACCATTAAAAAAACACTGAATATTCTTAGCATCTATTTACTGAATAGTAAAGGTAATACAACTTTGAATAACTTGTGAGTGTTGTATTTGCCCCATAGTCATTGAGAGCTTTCCTTCAAGATAGCTGGCTTCAAGCTCCAGATATCAGCCAGCTGTCATTCATTAAATATTTTAATACTGAGTGAAATTAACTTTAAAATTAATAGCAAAGATGAATTTATATTAAAAAAAAAAAAAAGCCCTTCTCTTTAGCCAGAGCAGGAGATATCAGTGTGCAATTTGTCATTTTCTTATTCAGCTCTCTCCATTTGGTTTTGATTTAACTCTAGACCTTGGAAACCAGAGCCGGCATCCACACACAAAAGCTGTTTCAAATTATGTGCAGCAAGTTTTTAAACACATTAGCAACAAGAACAAGCTGTCCTCATGCTAACTGTTCCTGCTTTGTTCTTGATTGTGGAAAATCTCACTTTAACTGCCCTCTAATTTTTTGCAGATAGCTACTGCACCAGCAGCTGGCTTGGCATAGGATTAAACACACATGAAAATGTTATTTTTCCACACAAATTATTGGCAGCACCAAAAGCCACAAAATCCCCTTTGGAAAAGTTCTTTTTATTTTCCAATTTTTTTCTATTTTCATATTATTGTTATTACAGTTCTGCCCCCCACATTCTGCTCAGTCTTTCTCCCCTCAGTCCTTTAAAAGTATATGAATGTAAAAATTTCTTATTTTTCTAATTCAGATATGCAAGTTTGATGTTTTACTATAAGCTGGATGAAAGGGTTTCAAATCGTCTTGCATGAGCTGAGACTGTCTATCACAATATCAAATCCTTGAAAATAAGATAAAAATCAGACACAAGGAAACCTTTTGGGGTCACATACTTTCAGATATTCTAAATTGGTTTAAACAAGAATATGAATTACATGGTTCAGAACCACACTACGAAATGGCATAGGAGAAATTCTTTAAATTGTTGTCTGCAATTAACTGCATTTAATGCAGTATCTGTGATGTCACTGACATTACTCAGCACAGATGTTTCTGCAGTATTATGTGGGGATTTGCAAGCATCTGGCATTTTTGTGATTCATGACCAGGGAGCACCTAGGCACTTGCTTTTTGTGGTGTCTGAAAAGATCCTTGGTGACTAACTCAATATGTAAAGAAATAGTAATCTATTTGTTTCACCCTTGCAGAGAGCCAGAGGATTTAGTAGTGGTGGTGTCCCTGTATATGCAAACTTTGTTTTCTTTCCTTTTCATTGAAGATGCCACCCACTTATCAACCATACTGCCATACCCTTTGAGAAAATATTGCTTACTGCCAAGACGACTAAAGGCACAGTTGTTTGCAAAGGAGGAAAATCAGAGACCTGATTGTTGGCAGGACTCGTTATCTCTTCCCTGAACTTATTCATTGATTTCTGTTCATTCCAGCCAAAAGGATTGGTGTTTCATTTCCTCTTCCTTCCTTCATATGGAGCTCTAGGAGTGCCTCTTGTGGCTTTTTTGAAATACATGGCAAATTCGGTTGAACACATGGCCAAGTTTGGTTGAATATAATTGAGCAATGTGCATCCTTCTTAGTTGAGGTTCAAAGCAACCATTTGTTATATAAGTATATATGTGACTACCTTTTTCTCTAAAAGGTTTTATGGCCTGTGTGCATCACTCATTTTAAAGATGGGTAAGGATGAGCAGCAGTATGATGGCAAGAAGCTGGGTGGTGCAGCTGACATGCCTGATGGAGGGGTTGCCATCCAGAGGGACCTCAACAAGCTCAAGAAGTGGGCTCATGTGAGCCTTAAGAGATTCCACAACACCAAGGTCCTGCATCGGGGTAGCAGCAATCCCTTGTATCAATACAGGCTGGGGGATGAAGGCACTGAAAGCAGCCCTGCCAAGAAGGACTTGGTGTATTTGTGGATGTGCTCTTGCATCCCAGAAAGCCAACTGCATCCTGGGCTGCATCAAAGAAAGTGTCACGAGCAGGCTGCAGGAGCTGATTCTTCCCTTCTGCTCTCCTGAGACCCCACATGGAGTACTGCATTCAGCTCGGTACAGGAAAGACATTAATTTGTTTGAGAGAGTCCAGAGGAGAGACACAAAAACAATCAGAGGGATGGAAAACTTCTCCTGTGAACAAAGCACTGAGAGAGCTGGGGCTGTTCAGCCTGGAGAAGAGAAGGTTCGAGGTACACACTGCTGCCATTTAGTAGTTAGAGGGAGCTTATAAAAAAGATGGGGAAAGACTTTTTAGAAGGGCCTGTTTAAACTAAAAGAGGGGAGATTCAGCCTGGAGGTGAGGAAAAAGTTCTGTACGATGAGGGTTGTAAAACGCTAACACAGATAGTTGCCCCATCCATGGAAATATTTCTGGTTAGTTTAGACGGGGCTCAGAGCAGCCTCATCTAACTGAAGATGTTCCTGTTCATTGTGGAAGGGCTGGTCTAGGTGACCTTTAACTGTCCTTTCCAGCTCAAACTATTCTATGATTCTAAGATAAAAGTAATCAATTTTGCTACCGTAAGGTAAAGTTCCCCTTGTTCCTCTCATGTTGGCTCAGGCGGGCTGTTGCTCTATTACTTCCGGTTGGTTTATCTTCCTGTTTCAAACAAAGCTTGCTCATCCCTGTAGTGGTGAGGACTTGGACTGATACTACCTCTTCGGTTTTGGTAGTATTTCAAATTATTCTAACTGAATGATATTTCAAATAATTCTCATATGATTCCAGTCTAAATATCATAGGCTTTCAGATTTTGGTGATTGCCATTTTTTAGTACTCTACTCTCAGCTCATTTTTCTGAAAAGCTTAGCCTCCACCAGTTTTTCCTTTCAATATAATCTATTTCATTTTCCTCCATTGTGCTACATATGGTCTGAAGAATATATTTAGAGATAATATGCATTATATTGTTGCAATGTATTTATGAATAGTATCATCCCCAGTTTCAGAAGTGAATAATATGATCATTAGGATCCTGCCTTCTTTGATGACTTCTTTTTCAACAAGCTTACAAGACTTTACTTCCTTCCTACATAGTATTCCTCAAAAGACAAGTTTGAAGTGAAGTTGCCCTGAATATCTTTGCTCCAGTCTTACTGTTATGACTAAATGGTTCATTGTTTTGGGTCTGGTGAATAATAAACTGCTTGCAAGAGTCTCAGCAGTGTAATCAGAGGAGCTATGAACATTAAGTAGGGTATCTGTATGAAGCAGAAGGCTCATGGTCCTGCAAAAGCATTGGGAAATTTTTACAAATTTGAACCTGCTGCCATATTGATCAGGAAAGTATTTCTAAGGTCTGGTTAATGATTTTGCCATGTTTAAACCGTGCTTAAGAATACCTGACAGTAGACATTGATTATCACACACACAGGTGGTGACAGGTAGCTGCTGTTAGCATTTCCAGAGAAGGTGGGAGCAAGCAATCATTAGGAATGAAAAAATGTCCTAATTGTATTTTGATTTGGTATGATAAAGGCAGCCTGAGAGGACTGGCAGATTTGAATCTGAAGAGTTCACAAAGTATTGTCCTGGTTTCAGCTGTAACAGTTATTTTTCCCCCTTCCTACTAGCTGGTACAGTGTTGTGTTTCAGCTTTAGTCTGAAAACAATGCTAATAAACATACTGATGTTTTAGTAGTGCTTAGTAGTAAGTACTTAGTTAGCTCAGTAGTGCTTACCTTGATCAAGGACTTTTCAGTCTCTAATGCTCTGCCAGTGAGGAGGGGCATGGGAAGCAGGGAGGAAACACAGATGGGACATGTGACCCAAACTAGCCAAAGGGGTATTCCATGCCACAGCATGTCATGCTCAGTATATAAAAGGGGGGGAGTCACCCAGAAGGGCAAATCACTGCTCAGATCAGGCTGGGTATTGGTCTGTGGGTGGTGAGCAATTCTGTTGTTCATCAACTGTCTTTATTGGGTTTTTTCCCTTTCCTTTTTAATTTTATATTCTCTCCCCTTGTTGTTACCCTTATAATGATGGTAATAATAAAGGGATAATTATTGTTATCCCCTTCTTATTACCCTTATAATAGTAATTATATATTAATAACATTAATAAATATTATTATTATTACTATTACTACTACTAGTTTCATATTATACTTTAGTTATTGGGCTGTTCTCATCTCAACCAGTGTGGTTTACATTCTTTTGATTGTCCTCCCAATTCTTCCCAGAGGAGGAGGTCCAATGAGGGGACGTGGGCAAGAGGATGTGTTAGCTGGCATTAGACCATGGCAAGTATAAAAGAAAATTAGTTCCTATGCACAGATTCTCCTTCATGAATGAGCACTGAAGATACTAGGTTGTACCTGAGAGTTGGAACATCAGCTATATACATGTGGAGTGGCAGCTAGTTACTTTACAGTTAACAAAAGCCTTGGCTTTATTTCAGATAACAGATATATGCATGTTTTCCTTTTATTTCTGACCACTTATTCCTTAGGATTTATGATTTGGTTTTGGAGATTATTTTTTTTTCCTCCTTTTTAGCCCCTTAAGTTTGGCCTGTGTTTGATTATTTCAGAGTAATTGGAAAACTGTCAGTCATTTCACAGTCATTTCAAGGGTCATTCTTAGAGATCAATAAAGAAGACTATTCTCACTGACCAGAATCCCAGTTCAGATCACTCGAAGACTTTTAGACATCATTTATTTAGCTCCAGGGTTTAATAGTGAGTCTGGTAATGCAGGGCTCTGTGTGGAATACATATCTTTTGGTGGCCAGCATGAATTCACCAATCTCCTTCATATGAAGCATGCTCAACTCTCCTAGTCCCAAAGGAATCATTAGTATCCTTCAGGTAGTTTATCTATACATTTTTTTAGGAATGTTTAATTTTTAATTTAAGTCTGTTACCACAATTTACTTTTGGAAACTTCCTAAAATTTTCTGGTTTGTGGTTACACTGAGATTTTCACAATTCATGCATTGATGATGCTCTGTAGGATCAGGAATTCAACTAATTCTTCAGATCACTTATTTCCCATCTCTCTGTTTCATAAAAACCATCTATCCGCTACTAACTATTCTGTGAAATCCATCTTCTTCAACTTATTTATATGTAAAATTAATAATTTTATGTCTGCCATATACTTCATTGTAGTCTCAGTAAGTAACAGTTGATGCTTCACTTCTGCTTTTACTCCTTCCACGAAAATTTGTTCTTAAGTCCATTAGAGCCAGAAAGGACCATTCAAACCAAACAAATGGGACTGTACTTGCATTTGTCACCATTACTTCCTTCTGAAAGTACAAATATATTTGCTATTTTTCCATAACAAAATTCCCTGGACTCAGTAGACTTGTGTTGAGCATGCAATAATTGTTACTACAGCTTCATTTGCCTCTTCTTTTAGTGTTCTGGCATGGAGAACAGCTTATTCAGCTTGAATCTACTGCAGTTTTAAAATTTTACTTCCAGCTCCATTTGAATAACTTCTCTCTTCATACTGTCCCCTAATCTTTGTTTTTTTCAGCATTGTAATTTCTATAGAAAACTGAATTAAATATTCATTTTGGTTTGGGTTATATAAAGAGACAGAGAAACCGAAATAAAGAGTTATGATATAAATTGCCCATCTCTGGTAGTGTTCAAGGCCATATTGGATGGGGCTTTGAACAACCTGGTCTAGTGGAAGGTGTCCTTGCCCATGGCAAGGGGTTTGGAACTAAATGATCAGTCAGGTCTCTTCCAACCCAAGCCGTAATATGATTCTATGAGCCTATGATATATTTCTGCATATCCAATTTGATATACTTTCAGTGTAATTCCACTTGACCTTCACAAGTTTCTCACTTCACTTCTATGTTCTTCAGCCTCTTAAAAAATAACTTCCTTTGTTAATCAGTTCCTTTTCTGGTCCCTAAGAGATAGACACATTTTCCTGATAGGCTTCCTGAGGTAATTAATCTGGAGCACTTCCTCCAAGTTTGGTTGTTTGTTTTCTTTGGGTTTTTTTCTGTCCTTCTTCATGTCATTTAACAACTTTAACTTGAAGAAATAGTTGTAAATTTATGATATTTTTCTTCTCTTAGTTTTGAAAGGCATTATTTTTCCAGCTCAACTGCCTCTGGCTGCCGTTTTCAGTCCAGCTTCAGCTGACAGTCCACTTTCTGTCATGAACACTGGTCCATACTAGATGGCTGGACTTCAGCAGTGTGGTTCTGTTTAACTTTGTAAAACACTTTGCTCTGCAGATTTTCATTCCAATGTTAAACACCCTGGCCAAGTCTTTAGTTTGGCAATCAGTGAACAAGGAGCTTGGCTGCAGCTCTGTGGTCTGGCCCAGACTCCTTGCCAGTTGAAATTTATTCACATCTCAAGATATGTGGAGGTCTTCCTGGAAAGAATTCAGAGATCTGTTCTTTCCTGGTGTGAGATAATGGTAAAATGGTGGCTATATCAGAATTAACACTGATTGTTTTATCACTTAGTGGTCTCCCTGGCTGCCTTCCACTCAAAAAAGCTGAGCTAGAAAGAGATTAAACATTCATTTTTTTTATCCTCACCCTGGTATCAGTGCTGCTTAAGAACTTCAGAAAATGAGTTGTAAAGCAGGGATAAGGGTTTTCAACTTCGAGACCTTTTCTTTCATTGTTTGCAGCTCCTTCTTTTTGAGGACCTGGTGGGACTTATCCTATTACTTTGTGGAGGCCACAAGCTTCTCTGGTGTCTCTGCAGGAAAAAGATAGTCAGATTAGAAAGGTTAGAAAATATTATGAGAGAACTTATCTTCTAGGTCTTGCATTTGAAGAATTGTTTAAGCTTCTTTCTACAACAGAAAGCGTGCAGCACCACCCCCAAAATTTGATTCTAAAATAGCATATTCTTATGTGGGAAAAAAATCTGAAAACCACATTCTTTTTGAGATATCTCCATAAATTTTTTGAGGAACAACCCTAGAGAAGATGCAGGAAGACTTAATTGAAGAAAGATTCTTCATTCTTCAGGTAAGGGGATGAAACATGAAAAAGAAGTTCACTTTAGAAATTGACTTTTTGGTGCAAATTATTACCCATTTTTGAATTATGTTTTTAGAAAAGGCATAAGTATGTTGTTTCATTTAGTGATGACTTACATCCCTAGGCCTCTACTAGCCTCACAGAGTTGTCATGAAAACCAAACACCAGGCTTCTGATGCTATGCTGTCATTAAAATGTTACCGTGTTCTTGAAAAAACTGTCTTGTGGTGATTTTATATATGTCTACGTATGTGCACCTTTCCCTTTAAAAACATATCTGATTGCTGGGTAAGCCTGATTTGATCTCTGATGCTCCAGTATTGCAGTGCCATATAGCTTACAAATAAATTGCAAAGGAAAAGTAATATTTTCCCTTTGAAACCTGGGAAAGATCTCTGATGCTAAGCCGCATCTCCAGTTGTCTCTTCAGGTGGTTTGATGCTAGCTGTTATGCATTTTTTTGACGTTGCTCAGAAAAGTTTTTCTCACTTTTAGGCAAAAAAATAGAAATTTAATTTCATTGACTAATAAGAACCACAAAGGATAAAATTCTGTTCTTAATTATACCATTACAAATCCAGAATAAATTCACTGAAGTTAGTTCAGCTAGTTTGGATTTCTCCCAGATGTAAGAACCCAGTCCTCATCACATTCTTCAGAAATTCTTCTGCTTTAACAGGCACCCACCATGATAAAAGAAATACTTATATATCCTTGAATGAGCACATAAAAATCAACAGTCTTTCTGGTTTATGTGTTTCTAGTGTAAACCAGTTTCCATTTTGTTTTTAAAGAATAATTTTCCAACACTGCAGTTTGCCAGAGAGACCAAAAGAATTATTTTTGCCAAAAGAATGAAGTATATTCTACTTCCCTTCATTCTGTTCCATTTTTTCTTGCTAATTCTTGACATTAATCCAATACCTCCCACAGTGTTGCTCAACCAAATGTAGAAAGCAAAAATCCCCCACCAAATCCAGCATTGTTTTTCTTTTTTTCAACTTCTTTTGGTAAAATTCCATTTTATATCACCACTAGAAACATTCTGCTGTAACAAAAGGAGAAAACTGCAGATTTGTTTTTAAGGATAGCATGTTTGAATATACTGTTGTTTTTTTAAAAAATACGCAATTAAGCTTGCAGATTCAGCATCTATAACCAATATGGTATCACTGATACAGCAAAAATATTCTATAAATTCTAACTGGATGTCAAAATGAACAGAATTCAGACATCCAAGACTAACTTAGATTGGAAGGAACTTGTAGTAATCATCTAGTTTCATCACCTTCTCAAAGTAGTGTTCCCATAACGCTAGATGAATTTACCAAAGACCTTGTTCAGGACAGTTCTGAACATGTACAGAGATGGACATTTCCCAGATTCTCTTGACAGCCTTCCTCAGTGTTTTGCCACCCTCACTGTGAAGATCTTTTCTGTATATTTGGCTGGATTTCTTTTTTCTGTAGGTTGTGAGCACTGCATTCTCCTTCTGCTGGAGACCTCTTAGAAAAGTCTGACTTCGTCTCCACCATAGCCTCTTATTTTACTTGTTGACAGCAACTTGATCCCCTTAGATTTCTCTTCTTGGATCTACAAGTATACAACTCTCTTAGCCTCTTCTTGTATGTGATGAGCTGCAGCTTCTTAAACATCTTTGTTGCCCTCCCTTAGACTGTCTCCAGTTTTGCAACATTTTTTCTTATATTTGGAAGCAATACTCCTGATGTAGTCCAACAGGAGAAGATCAGAAGGGAATAATCACTTTCCCAGATATTTGGTTTGTGTGGATGACTTTTCTACATGTTGTCACTTGCTTCTGGAATGCTTGTAGCTCAGAAGTTTAGGACAAATTCCTTGTAATTTTAAACTTAAAACTTAAAAAAACATTCCTGGTTATTGATTAAAATATGATTAGGACATTTTGCATGAGAGAAGAATTTCCTCTGGAAGTGATGAAGCCAAAATGTACTTTGGTATGTCAGCAGGTGCTGAACTTTGAGTCTGACAGGTCTGAAATCAGTGTCAGACAGTTTTTGATGTTCTGCATATGCTGAATGTTTCCTAGTCAGTGGTCTACACTATTTCTTTTGAGGTATCTTTCCTGCACTTACAAAGGTTAAGATAGTCACTGAAGCATTGTGTGTTGTCATAGACATAATTATATTATCATATACAGCCACAAAGTATGATGAAGATTGCATAACAATGAAGGTCTCTCTTCTGCACAAACATAAGATATAAGATTTGCACGATAAAAGTGAGAATTTCTTCCCAATTTCTGTAAGTAGTAAAAGTGGGAAAGTTACAGTTCTTCATATCTGTTTAACCGGACTTCCTTAACTTACTTTTGCTTTCTGAAGTAGTAAGAGTCAGGGACAAGAATCCTCTTTACTTTCAAAGGTTAATTCTTTTCAATAAGGTACTCACAACGTTATATTATTAACATATATTTTTAACAGTCATGTTGCCAGACATTCATCTTTGTCACCAGTGTTATCTAACTAAAAGCAGAACTTCCATAATTTCCATACTTAAATTTTCATAACTGAGGCTTCTGAAGGATACACAGTACTGCACACTTCTTTAATCAATGGAGACTTAAAATAAAAGTGATCGTCTGACTTACCATTTAATAAAGTTATCTACAGTAGACTAATGCAAGGAAATGGGAAGGTTTTGTGGAAGCTTGCCAATACACAGAAGTCTGGTCTAGCTGGGATTCTGGTGAAAAAGGCATTTTAATTCTGAACTGACTAAATTTTGAATCTAGAACTAGCATGTCAGTCATGAAACAATTTGAAATTTTTTATGAAAATTGTGTCTCTGCCATACTGTTGATTTTTCAGAAACAGAGTTTCTCTACTGTAATGTCATATATGCATGTATTACAGCTCTGACATTCAGGAGGTAATTATCATAGAACCACAGATTCTGCCATTTCTGACAACAGTACTCCCAGACACATTCTAAGACCCAAACCCAAAAGGAGGTGTGTATAGGTATGTCAAATAATAACATGTTGTTTTTCCACTCTCCAAGCACAAATGTCTTATTTTGAATTCACTTTCTTGTCATAATTGGTGTAATTTCAAACTTATCAGATATGTTTTGAAATTTCTAAGGTACTTCCAGTGCATTTTCTAGGCTCCTCTAATGTACTCCTTTGCCATTACTTCAATACTTCACCTTAATTCAAAAATACTAAAGTATTTGAAAGAAACATGGAAGTGACGAGAGGGTGTTAGCATCAAAACCTGAAGATATCTTTTCCAGCAAGAAAACATATTATTCAGGCATTGGCATGTAGTTTCAATATCTTTTGCTATAAGGCTTCGTTAATTATTAAATTGTACTCACTCTAAATTAGAAACAACCTAAAATATTAAAATGCTGGAGTATTATTAAAATAATTAGCAGGCAAAGTGGTGAGTTGCTCATTAGAGCAGACACTATTTGTTCTCAGTCTATAATGAAAATACAAAATAATAAGTGACTTTCAAAATAGCTTGCAAAAACCTGGGCAGCCTCCACTTCCAGTATATGTCACACTACAAAAGCTCCAGTTATTTAATTAGCTCAAAGATGGAGGATTTCAGTTTGCTTCCAACTTTCCTTTCTTTGCTATTATTCTAAGGCAGACGGAAAGACAGAGGTCTGGTCCTGTATTTGTGTTTGTTTATGGCAGTCACGCATTAAGTCTAGAATTAAAGCAGTTGTTATCTGAGTCCAACTGAGAACTCTACGTAGAGAACAATGACTTTTAATTTATAATAAAATGGCTGTATAATGAGATATCCAAGGGATAAGTAAAATAAGGACTCTCCAATTCATGGACACTTCTGAGAGCTGGACTTCTGTCTGATTTTAGTTATTGGAGAGAAAAAGAGGACTTCAGGGGTAAAGCATGAAATAGGTGTTTTCATCTTGTGTTTCTGACTCATCGATGGTGAGTTTATAAAAACTGGTTCAAATGTATCTACCAACATAAATTTGGGGGGTTTAATCTTTTCAAATCCAGGCTTGATTTAATTTGAAATTTGATGTGTATGAAGTAGAAATGTTGGTGTTGAAAAGACAGATGGATCATTTAGAGGCTGCTGTGTTCACAGAGTACCTTTTTCACCAAAGTTGGGAAAAATGGAAAAAATCATTCTTGAATTTTCAATGCTGCTCCATTTTGCAGCAACTTGAAAACCGGTTTTTGAAGAAGAATATCATGTTTCCCCTATGTTTATTAGTCCTCCTTTTGAGAAAGAAAGATTTGTTACAGCACCACAGAGAAACATTGGGAATAGATCTGTGACTTCCGGCAAGAGGCATCAGTAGCTCATGGAGCAGCCTCAGAAGGACATGCTGAGAGAAACTTATCACAGAGCAGCTTGAACTTCAACAGTCACCAACCTGAAAGCTGTATAACTTCAGTTCCAGGCCCTCAGATGATTAACTTTAAAGTGTGTGGGGTTTTTTCCCCTAAAATGGAACATCTGCAATGAAAATATTGTAATAAATTTACACCAAATATCAATCAGCCACCTATGCAATAGTTTCCTGAGATGTAAAAGGCATTGATTCAAGGCTGTTCCCCGGTGCAGGCTGGGGTAGGTTTTGAACCTTCTCTGATCTCCAGAAGACTGTCCTTGCCACTCGCTTAACAGGCTGTCAGAGGAATGTGTCATTCAATGACAAAAGTGGAACGTGTACCTACACCTCTCCTAATTCTAACCTTCAAGAAAGCAAAATCTTTTTACCTGCAGATGCAAAATAAACCATTTTGACATTTTTTTATTCAGAATTATTCACCAGATTTATGAATAATTCAGAACAAAACCAGTTTTTGGTGAATAAATCATTCACCAAATAAAACTCACCTGTGTGCATCAGAAAGTGTGTTCGGAACTGACGTAATTCAGAGCTATTACGCAGATAGCAGCAGACTTATATTGATTTTCTTCAACGTAAATTTGATGCTGCAACTTCATATTATGTCATTACCTTAAATGTAAAGGCCTTGCAAAGAATATTTCTGTATTTCTATGGATTAAAATAAGCTTTTTATCTCCTTTTCAGTGAAAAAATTACATTGAACTTCATAAATCATAACTTACAGTTCATAAACAAAAAGGAAACAGTGGATTTCTGCACAACATGTAGAGTTATCTCTCATGTAATGAACCTGATAACAAACAGCACTAAAAAGAAAAAGAAAAAAAACCACCGTCAAAAAAACCCCAAACCAAACCAGTATTGTATTTTTAATAAAAATTTTCAGGTATATGCAATGAAAGAATTTAAAGATAAACGTATAAAAAGTTCTGAGCTTTTCTTTCTGCCTGTTTGTACACAGAAAATAGAATGGATAGTTCTGAAACTTTCAGAACTTAAAAAATCAAAAGTTTACATAAAGATAACACTTTGCTTCAGTTTTTGTTTTCCCATGAAAGGGTATATATTTGTCTGTAATCTGCTGGAAATGTATAATGAAATGGTCCACTGTAGAGTAGAGAAATATAGTAGCTATGTTCATGTTATCTGGTGATAATAAAAATTAAAAATATTTCCAAACCTATCTTTCAGCTTATATTAAGATATAACAATTTTAAATCTTGGGACAGCCATGAAGAGAGTCAAAGTAGAGTAATATTACTGTTCTCTATGGAACTCTCTTATTCTCAACACTGCTACCATTCTTAGCTGAAAGTGCAATAGGACTGAATCAGGATTAAGTCTGTCTTGCAAAAACATATGAATTTATTTAACTTTATATATTCAGAATGGTCTCCTTAAAGTCCTTTTGCAGAAATTTAATGACATCTCAAGAATATTGAGGACAAACCAGAAGCTGGGAAATGCAAAGAATTTACACAGAAAACTAATGCATCACTTGGCAATGTACGACCAGTTACACAGGTGTTATGGGTTAGGCTTCCCCCCCCCGCCCTTGCAGAGTCTCATGTTACGCCGGGAAAGAGAGAAAAGCTGGGGGAGGGGAGACAGGGCACCTGACCCAGGCTGACCAATGAGGATATTCCATACCACAGCACGTCATGCCCAGGAGGTAGGATTCGGGGGGGGGGGGGCCTCTCGCGGCACGCGGTGGGGGGAGGGGCGCGCGGTCTCTCTCTCTCTCTCTCTCTCTCTCTCTCTCTCTCTCTCTCTCTCTCTCTCTCTCTCTCTCTCTCTCTCTCTCTCTCTCTCTCTCTCGCCATGCGGTGCCTGGAGCCATGCGCGGTCTCTCGGCTCGGTCGGTCGGGTGGTGGGACTTACATTTTCTTTGGTTCTTCTCCCCATTTCCCCCCCATCAAAGGGGAAGGGGGGGGGGGCGGAAAATGAGGGAGAAGGGAAATTTACGGTTTAAACCACCACAGTTTTGGCGCCCAACATGGGGCACTTAAGGGTTGAGATAAAGACAAAATAGCCACTTGTCACAGTGCTGATTTATTGGCTCTCAAAGTTGTTGCTCTGGTTCTCACAGGTTCAGTGTATGATACTTTACTTACAGCCGGTTCTTCTTATCTTAATGTTTTTCAGATCTGGGTTTTGGGTTGAGATTCTTGTTACATTATACAGTATTGCATGGATTGTTAATACAATAGACTCAGTGATCATGAAACTGACCCGGTTTGTGTTTCCAGTGTGGCCACCAACTCTATACTTTGGGAGGTATATAATGGAAGTGTTTAGCAATTACACATCTGTTTTCACCTCTTCGGGTGGTCAGCCTGTGAAGGAGACATTCTTTTGTGCTCCCAGCGCCCCCACCAGGCCATTTACAACACTGTTTGAGAATTCTGAAGGTTTTGAATGGCCTTTAGATACCCTTGAGATCTGCCTGCTGGTGGTGACGGGAATTATCATGTTGGCACACATACTGAATATGTTGTACTCACAACTATTTTGTCTGGCCTGGAGAGTTAAGCAGAGTGGGGTGTGGGCCATGTCTGGGGTTAGACCACAATCCAGGATGGCCAAGAGATTTTCCCCAAGGCTGGACAGTCATGAGTGGCAGGGTGTGTGGGATAGTATGGGCAAGTATCTAGGCCAGTGGGCCCCTCCAGTGCTTTGGAACTTCACCAGTGAACAAATGCAAAGCCCAGAAAAATAGTAAAACATTTAAAGGAGGTGTGTGATCATTCTGGTCACACCAGAGATGGACAAATCATGGCAACATGCTGGGGCTTGGCTTATGCTTACAGAGCCCTGTTTAACACTGTCCAGCATCTTCAAAAGATAAAAAAACGTCTCTGGATCTGAGGGTGAAGTAATGGAGAGCGCGGTTAATCCATCTCCAAGTACAGCAGCTACATCGCCACCAGCAGCAGGTACAGCCATGACTCAAACCCCAGTGACAAGTACGGCAGCTACCCACACCACAGTAATAATCACTGCAGCTAAACCAGAGGACCAACACATACCAATATCGGTTGCCCCTGTACGCAAGAGGAAAAACAAAGAAGAGGCAGGAAAGTTGAACCAAGACAAAGAAACATCACCACCTGGGACATCATCTGAGCAGGAGTTATTACCACATGATGAAGAAGAAGAAGAAAAGGAAGAGGTGACTTCTCGATCTTGGACCTCAACCGAGCTACGGAATATGCGAAAAGACTTTACCCGTCAGCCAGGGGAGCACATCATCACCTGTCTGCTCCGATGCTGGGACAATGGGGCCGACGGTAGGTAGTGAAGAAGGTAGGACTAGAAGGTAGTGAAGCCAAACAGCTGGGATCCCTTGCCAGGGAAGGGGGAATTGACAAAGCAATTGCAAGAGAGAAAAAGTCCCTCAGCCTTTGGAAGCGGCTCTTGGCAGCTGTGAAAGATAGGTTTCCATACAAGGATGATGTTATGAGTCGTTCGACCAAGTGGACTACTCTAGAGAAAGGCATCCAGTCTCTGAGAGAATCAGCCATTGTAGAGATGATCTATATCACCAAGCCGAATGTTGGGGATATACCCATAGATCCAGATGAAGTCGAATGTACACGACCCATGTGCCGGAAATTTACACGGAATGCACCCTCATCATATGCCCACTCACTGGCAACAGTAACCTGGAATGACATAAGACCACCAACAGTGGATGAAATGATTCATAAACTCCGAGAGTTTGAAGACAATCTCACCCCTTCCATCATCTCAGCTGTGGAAAAACTGTCCCAGAACCTCCAACAATTGAGAGAAAATCTATCCAGCTCCTCACGTGTACCAACACACGTCTCAGCTATTAACAGAAGGCGTCGTACTGTTCGAGAGAGAAAATATAGAAGTTCTACACCACGGCCACCCTATGGTTTTATCTACGGGATCACGGAGAAGATATGATGGAGTGGGATGGAAAGCCTACTTCAGTTTTGGAGGAGCGGGTGCGAGAACTGAAAAAGAGAGCAAAGGTCAAGTCTGATCACCCCATGAAAGCTGCAGGTTCAGTCTCTGGTGAGCAGGTTCCCAGATGGAGTGGTAGAGCTGATTTTACTCCAGCTCCTGTGATAAAGACTAATTCTTGTCTTCAAGACATGAATGTCCAACGTTGTGATCACTATTAGAGGAGCCCCGCCTCCAGCCAGATGGAGGTAGGGGACAATCAGATTTACTGGACTGTGTGGATCAGATGGCCTGGCACATCAGTCCCATGGAAGTATCAGCCAAAAGTAGATACCGGTGCACAGTGTACTCTGATGCCCTCAAGCTGTCAAGGGGTGGAACCTATTTCTATTTCTGGAGTGACAGGAGGATCCCAAGAGTTGACTGTACTGGAGGCTGAAATCAGCCTGACTGGGAGGGAATGGCAAAAACACCCCATTGTGACTGGTCCAGAGGCTCCATGCATCCTTGGCATAGATTACCTCAGGAGAGGGTACTTCAAAGACCCAAGAGGGTACCGATGGGCTTTTGGTATTGCTGCTTTGGAGACAGAGGAAATTGAGCAGCTGTCCACCTTGCCTGGTCTCTCAGAGGATCCTTCTGCTGTGGGGTTGCTGAAGGTCGAAGAGCAACAAGTGCCAGTCCCGACCGCAACAGTGCACCGGCGGCAATATCGCACCAACCGAGACTCCCTGATTCCCATCCATAAGCTGACCCGTAGATTAGAGAGTCAAGGAGTGATCGGTAGGACCCACTCACCCTTTAATTGCCTCATATGGCCAGTGAGAAAGTCTAACGGAGAGTGGAGACTAGCAGTAGACTATCGTGGCCTGAACGAAGTTACCCCATCCGTGAGTGCTGCCGTACCAGACATGCTAGAACTTCAGTATGAACTGGAGTCAAAGGCAGCCAAGTGGTATGCCATGACTGACATTGCCAGTGCCTTTTTCTCAATTCCTCTGGCAGCAGAGTGCAGGTCACAGTTGGCTTTTACTTGGAGGGGTATCCAGTACACTTGGAACCGACTGCCCCAGGGGTGGAAACACAGCCCTACCATCTGCCATGGGCTGATCCAGACTGCACTGGAACAGGGGCAAGCTCCTGAACACCTGCAATACCTTGATAACATTATTGTGTGGGGTGATACAGCAGAAGAAGTCTTTGAGAAAGGGAGAAAAATAATCCAAATCCTGCTGACAGCCGGTTTTGCCATAAAACGGAGGAAGGTCAAGGGACCTGCATAGGAGATTCAATTTTTGGGAATAAAATGGCAAGATGGACATTGCCAGATCCCCACAGATGTGATCAACAAGATAACAGCAATGTCACCACCAACTAAGAAGAAAGAAACACAATCTTTCTTGGGTGTAGTGGGGTTCTGGAGGATGCACATCCCGAATTACAGTTTGATTGTAAGCCCTCTCTATTATGTGACCCAGAAGAAAAATGATTTTAAATGGGGCCCTGAGCAACAACAAGCCTTTGAGCAAATTAAACGTGAGATAGTTCATGCAGTAGCCCTCGGACCAGTCCGAACTTGGCCAGATGTTAAAAATGTACTGTACACTGCAGCTGGGAAGAACGGTCCTACCTGGAGCCTCTGGCAGAAAGCTCCAGGGGAAAGTCGAGGTCGACCCTTCGGCTTTTGGAGTCGGGGATACAAAGGATCTGAGGCCAGCTACACCCCAACTGAAAAAGAGATATTGGCAGCCTATGAAGGGGTTCGAGCTGCTTCGGAAGTGATTGGCACTGAAGCACAGCTCCTCCTGGCATCCCGGTTGCCCGTGCTGGGCTGGATGTTCAAAGGCAGGGTCTCCTCTACACATCATGCAGCTGATGCTACATGGAGTAAGTGGGCCGCATTAATTACACAACGAGCTCGAATAGGAAATCCCAGTCGTCCAAGAATTCTAGAAGTCATCATGGACTGGCCAGAGGGTAAAGATCCTGGAAGGTCACCAGAGGAGGAAGGAGTGATGCGTGCTGAAGAGGCCCCACTATATAATGAACTGTCAGAAAGTGAAAAGCAGTATGCGTTATTTACTGATGGGTCTTGTCGCATTGTGGGAAAGCACCGTAGATGGAAGGCAGCCGTATGGAGTCCTCAACGACAAGTTGCAGAAGCTGCTGAAGGAGAGGGTGAATTGAGTCAGTTTGCAGAAGTGAAAGCCATCCAACTGGCCTTGGACATTGCTGAACGAGAAAAGTGGCCAGTACTTTATCTCTATACTGACTCATGGATGGTGGCGAATGCCCTGTGGGGGTGGTTGCAGCAATGGAAGCAGAGCAACTGGCAACGCAGAGGTAAACCCATCTGGGCTGCTGCACTGTGGCAAGATATTGCTGCCCGAGTGCAAAACCTGGTGGTCAAAGTACACCACGTAGATGCTCATGTACCCAAGAGTCGGGCTACAGAGGAACACCAGAACAACCAACAAGTGGATCAAGCTGCTAAAATTGAAGTGGCTCAGATGGACTTAGATTGGCAACATAAGGGTGAACTATTTTTGGCCCGGTGGGCCCAGGACACTTCAGGCCATCAAGGCAGAGATGCAACATACAGATGGGCTCGTGATCGAGGGGTGGACTTAACAGTGGACAGTATTGCCCACGTTGTTCATGGCTGTGAAACATGTGCTGCAATTAAGCAGGCTAAACAGTTAAAGCCTCTTTGGTACGGAGGATGATGGCTGAAGTACAAATATGGGGAGGCTTGGCAGATTGATTATATCACACTCCCACCAACCCGCCAAGGCAAGCATCATGTGCTTACCATGGTGGAAGCAACCACCGGCTGGCTGGAAACATACGCTGTGCCCCACACCACTGCCCAAAACACTATCCTGGGTCTTGAGAAACAGATTTTGTGGCGACACGGCACACCAGAGAGAATTGAGTCAGACAATGGGACTCATTTCCGGAACAGCCTGATAGATACTTGAGCCAAAGAGCATGGCATTGAATGGATATATCACATCCCCTACCATGCACCAGCCTCTGGGAAAATCGAACGGTACAAAGGGATATTAAAAACTACACGGAGAGCAGTGGGTGGTGGGACTTTCAAACATTGGGATACACATTTACCAAAGGCCACCTGGTTGGTCAACACCAGAGGATCTGCCAACAGAGCTGGTCCAGCTCAGTCAGAACTTCTACATCCTGTAGAGGGGGAGGAGGTTCCTGTGGTGCACATAAAGAATTTTCTGGGGAAGACAGTCTGGGTTATTCCTGCTTCAGGTAAAGGCAAGCCCACTCGTGGGATTGCTTTTGCTCAGGGACCCGGATATACTTGGTGGGTAATGCGGGAATATGGGGAAGTCCGATGTGTACCTCAAGGAGATTTGATTTTAGGAGAAAACAGCCAATGAACTCAATTGCATGCTGTTGCTTGTTATGTAATTTGGTTTTTTATAGCCCATCAACTAGATGTCTTCAAGACATCCGCGACTGACCCTCAGGCCATCATCCCAACAAAGAACGAACTTTGATGAAACCAGACGAGTTCTGCAGTAAAGGAACAATCAGCATCAACAGGCAGCGATCCAACACTGCGCACAGCCTCCCCTGCTCTGAAAGACTGTTACAAAAGGTGGAGCCTGACATCACGGACTGGATGGACTCAGCAGCTTTATAGGGATTGGCCCAGACACTACGGGATTATATCTCTCCATCTGTGTGTGTGTGTGTATGTATATGTACATATATATATATATATGGGATGATATTTTGAAAATGTGGGATCTGAGCATGATGTGAATGGTATGGAATAAGGGGTGGATTGTTATGGGTTCGGCTTCCCCCCCCGGCCCCCGCAGAGTCTCATGTTACACCGGGAAAGAGAGAAAAGCTGGGGGAGGGGAGACAGGGCACCTGACCTGGGCTGACCAATGAGGTTATTCCATACCACAGCACATCATGCCCAGGAGGTAGGATTCGGAGGGGGGGTGGGCTCTCGCAGCACGCGGAGGTGGGAGGGGCGCGTGGTCTCTCTCCCCCGCCACGCGGTCTCTGGAGCAGCGCGGTCCCTGGAGCAGCACACGGTCTCTCGGCTTGGTCGGGCGGCCAAACAGTTGTATCCTCTCCCTTTGTATTTACTTTGTCATTATTATTGGTGGTGGTGGTGGCAGTAGCGATTTGTATTGTATCTTAGTAACTGGACTGTTCTTATCTCAGCCCGTGGGACTTACATTTTCTTTGGTTATTCTCCCCATTTCCCCCACATCGGAGGGGGGGGGGGGCGGAAAAGGAGGGAGAAGGGAAATTTACGGTTTAAACCACCACAGCAGGAGATATGAAGTCATTCTTAAAAAACTAGGAAGAGTTGGTAAAAGTCAAGAACAGAAGGAGAATAATACAGAAGCAAAGCATGAAAATTACTCATGAGGCTGAGAAGGAGCAAGTGCTCAGTAAATATTTCTTTTTACATTCAGTAAAACAAAACAGGTTTATGCATCAATAACAAAAGGGGTTGAATATATGTTTGGGTTTCTTAATAATCTTTGACTTACTTAAAAACTTGAAAGAGACCTAAGAACGTTAAAATGTCATAACATTTTAAAAGTTAAACACTGTAACAATAACTCTGTCTGAATTATAGAAGTGGACTGTGTGATCTCATATTCCTCGGAGTTCATCTTTCTAGAAATCATAGTGCTGTGGGAAGCATTGGAATTTGTAAGTTGGGAAGACTGATGGAACTACAGGTGTACTAGATTATTGAGAAGGTTAGGTAGAAGATTTTTCAGCAAAGAACATGGGTTTCTCGATAATTTCATGTAGCAAGAATTATCTAGTATTTTATAAAAAACATACAAGAATAATTAAAAGGTATGTTTCTCAAAAATATAGAGGGTTGTTCTCCTGATTTTTCTTCCCATGTGTGCCCCATGAGCTTAATAATTCAGGATGTTATTTGTCTTGGATAGTTATTCAGAGCAAATGTGTGGGAATGTTGATAGGGAATACAATGGGTAAAGAATAAAACCTTTTGCATAATTTCATAAGAATGGCTGTAGCGTTTCAGAAAACGGCCTAACAGATGTGCATTTTGTTCCAGTGGTCACTGGATCAAGACAACCAACAAAAAGCTGGCAGCAAAGCAATCAAAAAGTCGCAAGCAGACACCTAGGAAAGAATAAAAAATGTGTTAGATATTCTGCTACTACTCTTCCAATTATCCAATATGAAACTTTTGAAAAATGGTCATTTTAAATACCTAGCACTCAGTCAATACTGGTAATGTGCTGACGAATGGAATTCAGTGTGATGTTTGAATTGGCTACGCAATCTGATGGGGGAGGAGAAAAAGAGGGGGGAAAAAAGGAAAAGAAAAGCACTCACAAAATCAATGCAACCTGTATTAAAAGGATTAAAATTTGACTAACCAATAGACCACAAAATGTAACCCATAAATGAAGACTCATCTTCCTGTTGGGGTTGCTTTTAGTTCAGACATGCAGGAATCTGTCCTCGCCCCATTGATCTTCAATACCTTTGTAAATGAACTGGAATAAAATATGGAAGCATTGCTTGTAAAATGTGCAGATGATACAAAAACTGGTGGAGAGGGAAGTAACAATGGTTATAGGTCAGTTATAAAACAGGCTGATCTGAATCATACAGTGAACTTGGCTCATTTGATCAACATGAGGTTAAACATTGCAAATTGCAAGGTCATAAAATGCACAAAGAAAAAATTCAGACTGTGAGTTCTATATGATAATGTCTGTAGTGCATTAACACTGGAATGGCTCATCATAAGTAATCAAATAAAAATGAGGGGTCTTTGTACCAAGGAAGCTTTCTTAGATGTATAGACAATTCCCGCACAGAAGGCGGCCATGGTATGAAGTCTTCTCTGTGTATAAAGAAGAATATAGCAACTATGCTTCAAAAGGAAATGTTATGACATTGGACAGGAATTTAGAAATAGCCACTGTAAGTATACAGACTAGAAAACAAGTTTAATGAAAGACAGCGAAGACATTCAGCGTTATTACATTTATCTCAAACGGTTAAGAGGAGTCTTCATTATCATCAGTGTGTCCACATAAAAAAGTTTTCTTCAAGTGAATAAACCTTCTATTTACCAGGAGAAGCCATAAAATCCTAATTCTTGTATAACAAATCTAGGAAAATTCATAGTTGGTAACTCTTTAAATTCAGTTATGATTTTTTTAATGTAGTTATTTTTGTCTTATTAATATTTCACCATTTGAATAACTTGTTCAGAGGTAGTAAATTTTTTATCCCTTGAAATTCTGATATCAAATTATCATCTTTCTGAAACATTTTGTGATTAAATACAAGTTACCGGGATGTTGAACATCTTACTAAACAGAAAATTGTACTAGAAGATCATATTATTGCCATTTTTCCCTTCAGGCCTTTCAATATTTGCATCTAGATGCAGTTTTATGAAGGTTTTTCTTCCATTTTGAAGACAGTCTGTTGCTATGCAGCTACACCAGCTCTGGGATGCTGTAGTTTCCCAATGCAGAGGCAAAAGAGGGTGCAGGAATTATGAAGTGATTAATAGACAGAGGGAAATGGAAGGCAAGCTCAGGAGGGCTGATGTTAATCCATTCCTTTTGCCTTTATTGCAACTGCATCCACAATGCAATGATGTATGTCAGTATTAGTGCTTTTGTGCTGTAAATATTTTTAAAAGACTAGTCAGGTTGTTTCCAGTGGTGTTTGTTTTTTATGTCTATTACATGCTAAAAGAGATGTGTTCTTCAAATAAAATAGAATAGTTCATTTGGAAGGGACCTATAATTATATAGTCCCAATGCCTGGCCATTTCAGGGCTGGCTAAATGTTAAAGCATGTTATTAAGGGCATTGTCCAAATTCTTCTTAAACACTGACAGACTTGGAGCATCAACCACCTCTCTAGGAAGCCTGTTCCACGGTTTGACCCCCTCTCAGTAAACAAATGCTTCCTTATGTCCAGTCAGAACCTCTCGTGGCACAGCTTTGAACCATTTCCAGGAACTGAGGTTAGACTAAAAGGTCTGTAGCTCCCTGGGTCTTCCCTCCTGCCTTTCTTGTAAATTGCAGTAATGTTGCTACATTCTAGATGGCAGGGTCCTTCAGTAAAATCCACCAGGACTCTCTCAGTACTCTGAGATGAATTTTGCCAGGCCTCATGAATTTATAAACTTTCAAGGTTGTGGTCCTCCAACTCAGAGGACTGGGTAGTCCAAGGTCTATCAGTATTATTTAAGACTGAAGCAAAAGTAGTGGTAAATATTGTCCTGTCTGCTTGGTGTCTGGTCACTACTGATGTCTCTCAGGTTCAGTATGGGGTCAGTGTTGTTTAATATCTTTATTGGTGATCTGGATGAGGGGATTGAGTGAACCCTTAGTAAATCTGCAGGTGACACAAAGTTGGGCAGGAGTGCTGATCTGCTGGAAGGTCAGAGGCTCTGCAGAGGAATCTGGACAGTCTGCATCAATGGGCTGTGGCCAGTGGTATGAGGTTCAATAAGGCAAAGTGCCAGGTCCTGCACTTGGATCACAACAACCTCATGCAATGCTGCAGGGTTGGGGAAGAGTGGCTGGAAAGCTGCTTGGTGGAAAAGGACCTGGGGTGTTAATTGATGGCTGAATATGAGCTATTTTTTGCCCAGGCAACCAAGAAGGCCAATGGCATCCTGGCCTGTATCAGCAACAATTTGGCCAGAAGGGACAAGGCAGTGGTCATCCCCCTGTACTTGGCACTGGTGAGGCCACACCTCAAACCCTGTGTTCTGTTCAGGGCCCCTCACTACAAGAGAGACGCTGAGGTGCTGGAGTGGGTCCAGAGAAGGGCAATGAAGCTGGTGAAGGGTCTGGAGCATAGGTCCTGTGAGGAACAGCTGAGGGAACTGGGGGTGTTTTATGCAGAGAAGAGAAGGGTCAGGGGGGACCTTATTGATCTCTACAACTACTTAAAAGGAGGAAGGAGGGAGGAGGTGGCTGGTCTCTTTTCCTAAGTAACAAGCTGTAAGACAAAAGGTAATGGCCTCAAGTTGCACCATGGTAAGTTTAGATTGCATATTAGGAAAAATTTCTTCCCTAAAGAGGTTATCAGGTATTAGAACAGGCTGCCCAGGAAAGTGAGTCACCTTCCCTGGAAATATTTAAAAACATGCAGATGTGGTGCTTGGGGACATGGTTTAGTTGTGGATTTGGCAGTCCTGGATAACAGCTGGTGATCTCAAAGGTCTTTTCCTACCTAGCTGATTCTATGATTCCATTAAAAAAAAAAAAAAAAAAAGCCAACAAAACATTGAATACCACTGCTTTTCCTTCATCCCTGAACGTGTTCAACACATATTAGTCTAATGTTTTTCTTGGACCTCCTCTTGCTATTAAAACATTTAAAAAAGCCTTTCTTGTTGTCTGAGACAACACTTACCAGTTTCAACTCCAGTTCAGCTTAGGTCTTTCATGTCTTCTCTCTGCATATATGAATCATGGGTCTGTAATCTTCCTGTGATGCCTGAACTCTTCCAGAGATCATACAATCCCTTTTTCCTCCCAAATCACAAGAGTTTCCTGTTCAGCCAAGCTGGTCTTCTGCCCACTTGCTTTACTTATGGCACAACATGACTTCTGAATACCTTCTTGAACTCCAGGACATTTTTTTTCCCAGTGGAATCTGCTGACAACTACATTCAAAATAGTTGGGTTAATAGCTGATATTAAGAACTTACCAAAAAAAAAAAAAAAAAAGGACAAAAAAAAAAAAAAAAACAAACCAAAACCCTGCTTCTCTTCTGAAAAACTTTTATTTACTCTGTTTACAGGAGAAGGATTTGTGATTTGGTACTTAATCTCTATTATATAAACCTTGCTCTGTGGGGTATTTATGTACATGTCTTCGTAGATTGCTCTATCACTTCCATTAGGGCCTGAACCCAGAACTGAAAGATGTAAGTGCCTTAAGTGCAACCTAAGGAAATGTCGAAGTCCTTGTGAGTTTGCCTATAAAGCTTTATCTAAGCACTTAAATTCTTAAGAGGGAATAGGCAGCTTTGAGTTTAGTTGGCTTTTATCTCTTTTCCAAACATTGCTCACTTAGCCCATTGCATGACTCTTTAATGCAGGATGCATAAGCAGTCCCTAGAAACCTAAGATACTCATATATCATGGAAAAGGTCTTCTCAGGGAAACAGAGCTGCCTGTGTTCTCAGTCTTTATAATTTCCTGAAAACTGGATTGCTTTTTAAATACTGGGTTTTAACTTCAGCAAGTGAGATGGAAGGTGCCTTCCATTCATGTAGGTCATAGAATAATGTGAGAGATCTTCCTGGAAGGCAAGAGACTTAGTTTGAATGGCTTCAGGCTGAAGGAGGTCCAAAAGCCACATTTTTCACATTCTACCACTTAAACCACTATGACTGTTGCTGCCATTTTTTGAAGGGCACTTCTCTTCTGTTTCCATCCATTTATTTCCATCCTGTTTCCAGAATGGATTGTGTGAACAGCTTCTGCCTTCATATGTAGGTGTCTGTTAAAGGGGAATAAAAGAAACCTCATCTACTTCCCATATTTCACTGCTCCCCATGAGCTAATTTAGACACCTTTGCTGCTGTATAGGTTGTTAATAGAGTGCATTCTAAGTATCTGTCTTTTCCCATATGTTGTGTGAGACAAGTAGATGGTGTCATGGTTTAAGCCCAGCCAGCAACCCAGAAACCATGCAGCCATTCGCTCACTCCCCCCTCTTCCTCCCCCTGCTCCCGGAGGGATGGGGAGGAGAATCAAAAGAATGTAACTCCCACGAGCTAAGAACAGTCCAGTAACGAAGGTATAATGCAAACCACTGCTGCTAGCACCAATAATAATAATAAGGGAAATAACAAGGGAAGAGAATGCAACCACTCACCACCCACCAACTGCTACCCAGCCTGACCCGAGCAGTGATCTAGCCCTTCTGGGTAACTGCCCCCAGTCTATATACTGGGCATGACATGCTGTGGTATGGAATACCTCTTGGGTCAGTATGGGTCAGGTGTCCTGTCTCTGTTTCCTCCCGGCTTCCCCTCCTCCCTGGCAGAGCATGAGGCTCAGAAAGTCCTTGGTCAGACTAAACATTACTGAGCAGCAACTAAAAACATTGGTGTTATCAGTGTTGTTCCCAGGCTGCAAGTGAAAAACACAGCACTGCACCAGCTACTAAGAAGGAAAAAAATGTCTGCTACTGCTGAACCCAGGACAGATGGCTTACTTGACTTTGTACATGTCAGTCCTTGAACTCAAGGAGAAAAATGGGAGGACACAACATTTCTATGACAGTCTTCCCTTGTGAATCTGGACCTTCATTTGCAAGGTAATGTGTACAACCTGGATAAGAGATAAATCTTTTTCCTGTTTTGGCAGGGCCAAAAGAAATTAAAGAGGATATAA
Source organism: Myiopsitta monachus (assembly GCA_017639245.1). NCBI lineage: Eukaryota > Metazoa > Chordata > Aves > Psittaciformes > Psittacidae > Myiopsitta > Myiopsitta monachus. The sequence goes on along the minus strand of CM029941.1, from coordinate 41,808,408 downwards.
AGTTTATAGTTGTTTATCATAAACTGAACATAGAAATTAACGTCCTGATTAAAAGATAATTATAACAGACTGTTTAGAAGTCATCTTGAAATTAGTAACTTTATTATTAAACTTGTAATGGCGAAGAGTGTCTGTGTAAATAAAATAACACAATACAAATAACCAGAAGTTGCAGTCTGGAAATTAAAAAATGAAATTATAGGCAGCACACTCAATAAAACATAGTCACTAAATTTGCTCTACCACTATCATTGTCAGGATAATGTAACAAACAGATGGAGGATTTAATATAATTTGGTTAGCTAATTTTAACAGGCTTGGCTACAAGTGTTAAATTCTTTTTATATTTGGTTTTCACTACATTTGCTGTAGCCCAACTTGAATGATAAAAGCTGGAACCCACACACAACTACAGTTGATGACATGTTGTCAGCAGAATAACATATAACCCCAATTAGAAGGATGTTTCTTTCTGTCCCAGAAAAAAAATTTGGGCTTAATTTCTGTTTGTGCAACTCATAGAAATAATTGTAAGCCATCAGCTATCCTACTAAGGGCCGAGGAACAAAATTACATGCATCCCAGAATGCTACTAAACAAGAAGAGATAGCAATTAGCTGAATCAGTACTACAATTACATACAATTTTTAAGTCTCCCTGGGAAAAAATTGTAGGCTTCTTTTAAAATGAGTACTAAATCCACATCACTTTCATGTCAAATTTAACACATGAGGTGGGAAAGAATATGAGGTAGGAAAGAAAGAACATTGTTTATGACAGCAGGTATTCTCCAGTTTCAATTGAACTCTGCATAACACGTACTATATTATGTAGGAAGGTTTCACTTTATCAACACTAGTAGCCAACTAGTACTTAATTCAGAACCTATTTAGTAATATCCAGAAAAATTGGCTATTAGATTCAATTGCCTGAAGATCATAATTCTTATTCATATAAATAGAATTAATCTGTAAAAATAAAATATTCTGTAATAACTACTGCAAGATCAAGCCACTAGAAGAAGCTCTTTGTATTGACAGTATGTTTAGACTCATTAAAACAGTGAATGGAAGACACTGTCAGAGAATTTGGGCTTAAGAAATAGAGCTGCTCAATCTAGAAGACAGTGGTGGCTATTCAGATTGTCCTGGTCTGTGGTTGCTTCAGAGATTTTCAGTGCTTGTACTAGGGTTTCAGAGAAATACAAAACTGTAAATGTCGATGCATCCATGGATATTTACGTCAAGAGTGGATAAAAGTTCCTCTGACCAACTCAACATACAAAGCAAAACAAAGAAAATTTTGACATCATAGAGGGACAATATTCTTGCTTTTGTACTGTTTTTTTGTTTTTGTTTTTGTTTTTTTTTTCTTGTTTGTTTTTTTTGTTTTTTGTTTTTTGTTTTTTTTCAGTAGAAATTCTATATTATTGTTTGGTCACAAAGGAGTGAGTAAAATGGTTTTATTTTAAAAATATATTTTTCTACCTGGTTCTTGTATGGGAAATAATTAGAAGAGAAAGTCTCTACTGATTTTAGTTGTGCATAGCATATATTTGCAAACCTGTTCAGAGCACAGTTAAGTTATTTGTTTTTTTCTTTCTAGCAGATTCTGTGAAGAGTTATCACTAACATTATTGTGGGGCAGCCATTGGAATGATTTCCATTAGCCAATAAAAAGCAGAAAAATGTTTAACTTTCAAAGATCCTGAAACTCTGCAGCATGTTAAGTAAGTGTCGTTTATACCCATGAATAAAAAGTGAAAAATAAGATAGTGACCATATTAATGCATTCATTATATTTCTTGTGGGTATTATTATAATGTGATCTATCTGGCTGAGCCCTGAAGGAACAGTAATCTGCTTCCTTTTTCTACGAAAACCTGTCTTGCAGGATGGCAAGTCCGGTTTTACAGGATGATCAAACATGTACAACTCAATCTTTTCATACTGAAAGAAAGAAAATACAGAAGGTGGAGCTAAGCCTTCTGGATGTTAAAAGAGAAACTACAGTAAAGACGCAAGAACAGGTAGAGACAGGAACAGCGTTTAATGTGGCAGATGAGAAAAAAAATTGTGCAACAGCTTTTCAAATATCCAAAGGGTGGATGTGAGAGTGGTGAGACACCAGCACAGGTTATCCAGAGAAGCTCTTCCTGCCCCATCCCTGAAAATGTTCAAGGCCAGGTTGGATGGGACTTTGAGAAACCTGGTCTACTGGAAGGTGTCCTTGCCCATGGCAGGGACCTTGGAACATCATGCTCTTTAAGGTACTTTCCAACCCAAAATAATCTATGATTCTATCTTATAAATAGCTCGGTGGAATGGAAAAGAAGGCTATGTTTTTAAGATGTGTTCCAGAAGAAGGTAGGAAAATTAAAACGTACTTTAGTTTTCAGAATTTTTGTAATTGCAAAATGTCCCCAGGTTATGGGTCTGAGTAGAAGGCTGAAATGTGGTGAGGTTGGAGATGATCAGAAATGAAGGAAAGCAAAATCATAGATAGGAGAAGACTGAGAGATGTTCAGTCTTAAGCCAATTGTTGATGATGAAAACTTGCCAGTACAGATGCTGGAGGAGAAACGGATATCCCAGCTATTGGCATAGAGGCTTTAGGTAAATTTATGCTCATGAGCACCTCATGTACAGAAGTAAAAAAATAGTGACTAAGCAGTGTGTGCTTGTAGAAAAGATTAAAAGCATTCCTTATAGGAAGCGCTGAAAAAAACAATTCAAAGACCCACAGAAGCTAGAATCAGAGACAATTTTTTTAGATAAGAGTAGAATTATCACTGTACATTTGTTTTGATTAGGAAGAGGTCGTTATAAAAATGCATTGGGGGAAAGGTGTTAAAATACATGGGCATAGAACAGTGACATTATGACTAATTTCAGTATATTGTAGTCAGAGCCTTACCACCTACAAGTCTTATATTTCACTGTATAATTTACAGTGCTTCTTTTATACTTCAAGTAACCATCTTCATAGCCATGTCCAGACCATTAGAACTTGTGTAATTTCTAGTACTGTTGAATGCCTGCATTCCTTATCCAGACAAAGAAGTAATACCAGCTGAAATTAAACTTTATAGACTCCATCCTAAATATAACAATAGAATGAAAGAATCATAGGATCATGGAATCATGGAATCATAGAATAGTTAGGTTTCAAAAGGACCTTAAGAACATCTAGTTCCAACCCCCTTGCCATGGGCAGGAACACCTCACACTAAACCATGTCACTCAAGGCTCTGTCCACCACGGCCTTGAACACCACCAGCGATGGAGCATTCACAACTTCCCTGGGCAACCCATTCCAGTGCCTCACCACCCCTAACAGTAAAAAATTTCTTCCTCATATCCAATCTAAACTTCCCCTATTTAAGTTTGAACCCATTACCCATTCTTCTATCACTACAGTCCCACATGAATAGTCCCTCCCCAGCATCCCTATAGGCCCCCTTCAGATACTGGAAGGCTGCTAGGAGGTCTCCACGCAGCCTTCTCTTCTCCAGGCTCAACAGCCCCAACTTTCTCAGCCTATCTTCATACGGGAGGTGCTCCAGTCCCCTGATCATCCTCATGGCCCTCCTCTGGACTTGTTCCTACAACAGTTCCATGTCCTTTTTATGTTGCAGACACCAGAACTGCACACAATACTCCAAGTGAGGTCTCACGAGAGCGGAGTAGAGGGGCAGGATCACCTCCCTCGACGTGCTGGTCATACTCCTCTTGAGGCAGCCTAGGATACAGTTGGCTTTCTGAGCTGCAAGCGTACACTGCCGCCTCATGTTCATTTTCTCATCCACCAACACCCCAAGTCCTTCTCCACAGGGCTGCTCTGAATCTCTTCCCTGCCCAACCTGTAGCTGTGCCTGGGATTGCTTTGACCCAGCTGTAGGACCTTGCACTTGGCATGGTTGAACTTCATCAGGTTGACATCAGCCCGTCTCACAGGTGTGTCAAGGTCCCTCTGGATGGCATTCCTTCCCTCCAGCATATCAACCAAACCACACAGCTTGGTGTCATTGGCAAACTTTCTGAGGGCACACTCAATCCCACTGTCCATGTCACTGACAAAGATGTTGAACAAGACATGCTCCAACACCGATCCCTGAGGGACACCACTCGTTACTGGTCTCCAACTGGACACTGAGCCATTGGCCACAACTATTTTCATGTGGCCATCCAGCCAGTTCTTTATCCACCAAGTGGTCCACCTATCAAATTGATGTCTCTCCAGCTTAGAGACAAGGAGGTCACGCAGGACTGTGTCAAATGCTTTGCACAAGTCCAGAGAGATGACATCAACTGCTCTACTCCTGTCCATCAGTTCTGTAGCCCCATCATAGAAGGCCACCAGATTGGCCTGGCAGGATTTCCCCTGAGTGAAGCCATGCTGGCTCTCACCAAGCACCTTGTTGGTTTTCATGTGCCTTAGCATGCCTTCCAGGAGAATCTGCTCCAAGATTTTGCCAGGCATAGAGGTGAGACTGACTGGTCTGTAGTTCCCCAGCTCATCCATTTTCCCCTTCTTGAAAATGGGGTTTTATTTCCCTTTTTCCAGTCGTTGGGAACTTCACCTGACTGCCATGATTTTTCAAATGTGATGGACAGTGGCTTAGCAACTTCATTTTCCAGCTCCTTCAGGACCTGCGGATGGATCTCATCAGGTCCCATGGACTTATGCACATTCAGGTTCTTAAGATGGTCTCGAAGCAGATCCTCTCCTACAGTGGGCCCAAGGTCTTCATTCTCACAGTCCCTGAATCTGCCTTCCAAGACTTGGGTGGTGTGGGCAGAGCATTTGCCGGTGAAGACTGAGGCAAGGAAGTCATTAAGAACCTCAGCCTTCTCCAAATCCAGGGTAGCCAGTTCTCCTGATAGCTTCTGGAGAGGGCCCACGTTGTCCCTAGTCTGTCTTTTATTTGCAATGTACCTACAGAATCCCTTCCTGTTATCCTTAACGCTCCTAGCCAAGTTTAATTCTAACTGGGCCTTAGCTTTCCTAACCTGGTCCCTAGCTTCCCAGGCAACATCCCTGTATTCTTCCCAGGTCACCTGTCCTTGCTTCCACCTTTTATAAGCCTCTTTTTCCTTCAAATTTTCCTCAGCAGCTCCTTATCCATCCAAGGATGTCTCCTGGCCCTCCTGCTGCGCTTCCTTCTAATGGGGGATGCAACACTCCTGAGCTTGTAGTGGGTGATCCTTGAATCAATAGAATCAACAGAAAGGTTTCTTTTATTTGAAGCTTCTCTAAGTCAGTGAGTGCTGCGACCTACCAGGTGTGAGGCTGAGCTAGATGTAAGGCACCTGCCACATTGACCTTCATCTTTCATCTGTTGCAGGAGTGATAGTGTGTGATAATCCCGGCACACTTTAAATGAATCTTGTGTAATGAAGAAACAGTAGAATGTGGGTCTGACAACTTTTGAAAATTATATTGACTCTTCAGACTGGATAACTAGTGACTGATTGGTGTGAACATGAGCTCACTGAAAGTTCTTAATAGAAGAAACCAGTCCAGAGTCACTGCCAATTAACTATCCATTGACTGAGAAAATATAGTACCACAGGATCTACAGAAGTCATGGGCCATATTCTGCCCTTAACTATACTTGTATAACTCTGGAATATGGAGACTCTCTCATAATTATTGAATTATTTTAATGCTTGATGTTTAATTTGTCTTCCCAATTTGCTTTTCTTCATTATTTTCAGTATATTCCTCTCTACCTGTCAAAGGTGGACAGCAGCCCAAAGGTCCATATTTGTCCCACAGCTGCCAAATCTAGCAACTATTTTGTGAACCTTTTTTGTTTCTTAATGCTAGACCCAAAGGGCAGGAATTTTCCTACTGATTTCAAAAAGTTATCCTGTCTCTTCAATATGTGGCTGGAATGCCAGCAAAGATTAATTTGAGCTTTCTCTCTCTTTTAAATATGAAATACAAATTCAATAAAATCCTAAAGCCAACGAAGAAATGTCCGTACAAAGCATGCAGTGACTTTCTATTTTCTATTTTGCATATGCCTCTAAAAAGAAAGGAAGGTGGGAGAGACAGTAAATCTTTTAGATAATTTGGCATATGTAAATGTTGTATAAATATGAAGAAGATTATAGGAATATTGTTACCAGTGAATAACAATAGTTTGATGGATCAATTTCTCACAGGGGACATTGTACAGCACAGTATCTATACTGCAAGCAGCGTTTGCTTTCTGCTCTATTACTACCAGAAAGAAGCTAATGTAGCACAGCTTGCCCTGAAATGCCTGAATAATTATTTCAAGGCAAAGTATTCGAAGGCTGTGTCTAATAGGTACTACAATTGAACTCGGTCAGAGAGCAGCCAGATGCATTATTGATTCTGCATGCGCTTCAGGGTGTTACAGCTTGCACATCAGCACTTGCACTAAGTAATAAACCCAGAAAAGTCTTAACATATCTGTTTAAACCATCTAAGCATTTATTCCAGCAACTAAAAATAAATGTGGTTATGATGTTACCACCATGAAGGGTATTTATTTAGTTCAGTACTTTAAGGCTTCTATTAAAGATTGAGCTGTCAAGATGACCTCTAGCTTCTACTCATGAGATAATATCAGGCAGGTTTTTGTCAGGAATTGATGTTTCTGTTGCACATCAGCGCACACTGGATAATTTGGAAAAAAAAACATACATTGGTTAAAGGAATAGAGTATGTTATTAGTAGCCTTTGATCTGTGAAAGCTGCCAGTCTAAAAGGTGTTAATTTAGCTAGTATATAATAAAAAGAGCCTATACATAAACACTATTTATCTCACTTTATTAGGATTTTCCTTTTTGATCAGTAGAAATTTTGACTACTGAAATGCCTTCTCTTCACTTTTAGCTTATTAGGGAATAAGCTCCTCACTCCTGAATGCCTTCAGCGCACTGAGGTATTCCAAAAATTCCAACTTTTTAAGGAGGGACTTTTGGGAAGAATCTTTTCAGGCTGGAGAATTAGTATTTGGGGTTTTGTTTGTTTGTTTGTTTTTCTTTTGTTGCTTTTTGTTGTTGTTGTTGGTTTTTTGTTGTTGTTGTTTTTGGTTTTTTGGGGTTTTTTTTTGTTTGTTTGTTTTTTTAATTGTAAACGTAATTCCTGAAAGTTAGACCGAAGCTGTTCTCCAAGTTGCTGTTTTCCCCTCCTTCCCATTACAAGTCATTATCTTTCGATGCAGCACATTTAGTCCTGAATTGGTAGGTATTGATGGAGCCTGCAAAGTATACAATTTCTTTTGAGAACATCGAAGCAGTACCTCAGAATCTGAGGATTTCCGATAACATGGAGGGCCATAAATTGAAGGAGCTTATTTGAACAGGGAGCAGATGGTAAAACTAACAACTGAAACAACAAAGTAGCAAATCTGGTTGCTCTGACTTTTTAGGTGATGTTGAAAGCTTCAGGCAGCTGATAATCAATTAGCGCTCCACCACACAGGCATTCAGGGCTGAATATGCAAAATGTATTCTATCTGCAAGTAGCTTGACAAGCCAATTTAAGGACCAGGGTAGAGGTATGCTTAGGAAAAAACTCTGAGTACAGCTCAATCCCTTATTTGGTTGTTGCAAGTGCTAGTATTGTATTATTTGTACAACAGATGGAGCCTGAAGTTCACCACAGTCTCTAAAAGGAATTTAATTTGCACCCTCAAAATCCATATGTCTTAAGTGGGCCAATCCTTTTAACCTGTTTCTTCACTTTATCTAAGATATCATGAGCTGTTTCCCACATGTGTTCTTTATCCCCTTTTTGCAACTATTACACAGGATTTCTCCCAAATCCAAGCTCTTCTTCTTCCCACTTATCTAAAAAAGCTAGAAAGTGAGTAGTAGGATTCCAGGAAGAAGTACTGGCTTGTTCCTTGAAAGAGAACTGTAAGAACCACAGATGTGGCCTCCATCTTGCCATAACTGAGGAAACAGAGTGGTAGATAGACAGGGAGGAACTGAATACGGATTTGTGTCAGAAATGAAACCAATTAAAAGTTAAGCATTCACTTCAGGACATATTTCCACAACGTGAAGGTGCTAGCTGTGCTTTTTTGTTATAGGTTGAGGTCTTACTCCCTTATCAAGTACACATGAAGCTTCAAGGGAGCACCAGTGGCAGCAGGTTTGTGGAAAGAGGAAAAAGAATGCATTTTAGGGGACACAGGGTAGTAAAAAACCTAGGGTATGACAGGAACAACAGTCTCCCATAATGCTTACGTTTGTATCTTAGACATTCTCTTTGATGGAACTTTCACAGTATACAATACAGAGCAGAACATCTAAACCCTCTGACTGTAATTTTTCTGTAGTGTTGGAATGAGGCTTTGCAAATTTGGATGGGAATTTGACAGAACTGGTAGGTTGCTAGGGCATATAACAAAAAGCAGCACTGTAGATAAATCGGCGTTGCCCTATGCCACAAGTCAATACAATTGTTTGAAGACTAGGAACAATAACATTATGTCTGTTACCAGAGACTATGTATTTTTTGAAGAAGCTTGTCACAGGCAATTATTAAATCTGACTGTATGTTTTCAGTATTTAAATATTGTGGTCCCATGTGAAAGATTAGCTTAGAGGAGAAGAAGTGAAGGGCTTGACTTTCAAAGGTACAAAGAAGCCTAAGACATAGGTTGTCTCTTAATGGGAGTTTGACAAGTGCCTAATTACCTTTTAGTGTCATTGAGGATCTAACAAAATTTTTTAAAATCCCATTTGGCACCACAAGTACTTAGATATTTTTTAAAATCTGGCTTAGTGTGACTTGCCTAGTAATGTACCAAGTCAGAGGTAGTCAAGACTGCGGTAAGGCTGTCTCAGAGCAGCTGCCCTGATAATATTCCATAGCATGCCTAGAGATAAGCTGTATCTTTTCAAAGGCTTATATTGGCCTGAATTGTGCTACAAAGTAGCTCAATTAGGCTCAGTGGAGCTACCCATAGGCTGCATCTACATGATAACTTAGACTGTACTTTGAGTTCAAGGAGTGCTTGAAGAAATTTGCATTGAAAATGTCTTAAACCCTGCCATTTTAACATGTTCACTGGAATGACATTGTCACTCATACAGTAGTCCTGACTCAGTTATGGGCTGTGAGTATGTTTCTTTGTGGGAATACAGTGGGACTTCATGTATTACAGGCCATGAAGGAAACAGCTATCAACAAGCCCTCCTTTCTGCTCCTCTACTACATCAATCCTGCCCCACAGACGTGTACTGTGGGGATGTCATGTAGTCAAACCCATTGAATCTCTCATCTGGCATCTTGTTATGCTAAACCACATTTTGCGTAACAAAGTATTTGATCTCTTCTGCTCTCAGAAGCCCATCAGAGACTCATCAGATTTTTGCAAGAAGTAGTCATGCAGGTAGACTGTAAATACTGAATATCATGAGACATCAGGAGTACCTTAATGCAGAATTGCAGTGCTAGATCCACTGCTTGCAGAGCTTGTCTACAGACAAGTAGATGTATCCCAGACACTTGCATCCTTGCAGGCAGGCTAGCACAGCTGCTTCATGGGGTGCAAATATCCTAAATGCAGTGAAGACTTCTATGATACAGCCAGAAACTGATTTCCCAAATATTTTCTTCATTTTCTGTGGTTTCTGCATCAACAAAAGAACCACAAAACCTGTGAGCACTTTTCAACTGTGAATTAAAGAACAGGGTGGACAGCCCTTGATTAACATTTTAATAGAGCTTTTGGTCAATATTTATACTCTGTGCTATCCAGCCAGCATCTTGCCTGGTGTGCCCCCAAATCAGCTTGATAACAAGTTCATAAAAATTTGTTGATAGCAGACTGGCTGATTCATAAGCTGCTTGTCACCATTTCATAAGTGATATACGAGTCACAGATTTAAATATATCCAATATAAGATGTTTCAGGAAGCCAATAAATCTGACTATTGTTTATGAAACTAGCCCAACATCTCCTGCATTGTCATTCTGCTTTTTCACATTTTGCTTAGGCTATCTTCTTAGAATTTACTGTATATGCAAAACCAGCAGTGCAAGCAAGATGGTAATCGGGGCATAAAACTTAGACACATGCACTCTCCTATGTATCAATAAGTTAGTGCAGGTGGGAGGAAAAGAGATGGAAAATAAAACAGGCCTCAGATAATGCCAGAATGACAGAAGTGCTGTAATGCTCAAATTATAGATCTTTGAAGTAGGCTCTGGGTGAACTAAATACATAACACATGGCAGAAAATATGTGGCAACTGTTGTGGTAGAATTTGTCTTAATTAAGGCTCCATATGAAAAGATAAATCTTCCTAAGCAGGAATAGGGGTTCAGTGAACTGAAGCCAAATATTCATCATGTCATTTGAGTTCAGCAAGTGAACTAAACATGAGATTGCATAATGTATTAGAAACAAGGGTATTGCGTTAGGAAAATTCACGTCTGTTATTATCTGAAAATAAGATACATTTTATGCTAAACTCACTGTTTAAATTTTAAAAATCAAAATCATATATATTAAGAGTGTCGTCATTAAAATGTATTAAGATTATTTTGTCACTTTACATGGCCTGGGTTGTGTTTCTGACACCATTTTGTATCATACTGTCCTGGGTTCAGCAGTAGCAGTTATTTTTCTTCTTAGTTGCTGGTGCAGCACTGTGTTTTCAACTTTTGGCCTGGGAACAGCACTGATAACACCGATGTTTATAGTTATGGCTTAGAATGCTTGGTTTGACCAAGAACTTTCTGAGCTTCATGCTCTGCCAGGGAGGAGGATAAGCTGGGAGGAAGCAGAGACACCTGACCCAAACTGACCAAAGAGGTATTCCATACCACAGCATGTCATGCCCAGGGTACAAAAAACTGAGGGCAGGGACCCAGAAGGGTTGGGGTTCACTGCTGGGTCCGGCTGGTTATCGGTTGATGGGTGGTGAGTGATTGTACTCTCTTCCCCTGTTGTTTCCCTTGTCATTATTATTATTGGTAGTAGCAGTAGTGGTTTGTGTTATACCTTAGTTACTGGACAGTTCTTATCTCAACCCGTGGGACTGACATAACTTTTGATTCTCCTCCCCGTCCCCCCCGTGAGCGGGGGGTGGGGGGTGGGGAAGAAAGAGGGGGGAGTGAGTGAGCAAACTGTGGCTGATTTACAACTGGGCTTAACCCATGACACATACCAATCTATAAACACTAGCAGTGTGGGTGCATGGCAGAGAACAATGTCTCAAAAGTAGCATTATTATGGATTGATTTGCTCTTGCTGACCAAAGAAAGTATGAAAACCTGCTTTTATTAACTGTAGCTTATAGAAGGGTTAATCTTTTGTGAGTAAAGGATTTAACCAAAAATATTTCATATGAAATAGCCAAGAACCTTAATTAAAAACTAAGCCAAAAAAGCCAAAACCACACAGAAACCACACAGATTCATGTGTATACTTTGAACAGCAAGACCAAGGCTGGCACAGCTTCATATCTGCTGCAAACCTGCTGCCTGTGAATTACAGTGAAACAAATTTTAGCCCAAATGTTTAATATCCAGAATATATTGCAAGGCATTTCAAATTTGGTGACTATTTTTCCTATTACCTGGAGGAGCTGCATCCAATGGCTGCATCAACATTTTGTAGATTATAATAATGTACATAGTAGGAGACCTGAGGCTCGTCATGCATTTTGAAGTCAGTTGCATAGTCAAGTAGAGCCAGATTTACTCTGTCACTCCCTGTAGATTTTGACACTTCTTCCAGAGGTTTCATTTTTTTGTGCTGATGTAATTCATGGACTATGGGGCCTTCTTTTTTTATGAGGGAGTGATTATTCTCCCACCTGCTCTTCACAGTCATCAATCAGATCAGCTGATCTGATTTTAATAAAAAATGTCCTGCATTTTTGTTTGTTAATAGTGGAGACTCTTGATTGTTGAGATGCTTAAATTCAGAATTAACATGCTGCTGTTCATCTGTAAGAGAGTCAGTGGAACTGTGTATGCTAATTTTGTGTATGTACGTATTAGGTACCTTAAAACATAAACTTGACATTGAAGGAAACAAGAAATATAAATAAATAATATTTTGTCCTCTTCTATAGGATTTTGTGATCTTTTGTTGTCACATTTGTACAAGCTTGTAAATTTTATATTCTAAACCATTATTTAAGAAAGGATTACCCTGAAGTAGACCATTTTTTCAATATACCAGTAAATGAAGGTTTTAATTTTGGCTAAATCAGAATGTGTAGGGTATAATTTTTTGCTGGTGTAAATCAGCGCAGTTCGATTTAATTTAGCATAATCACCAAATCTGAAATGCCTAGTAATATAGCCTTAAATTTTTAAGTATTTGCGATTCCTACTCCTCCATACTTGGACATGGCTGAAAGTCTGGTATATTGCTTACAGGGCTACATCTAACATGGGTGGAGAGCAGATGTGATTGTGATCCACAGCAGTTAAGAAAAGCTGGGTGGGTAAAAAATTAACATGTAAGGTGGCTTTGACTCGGCATCTTAACCTGTGTGCAAACAAGAATTAAGAGGTGCTTTAAAGATTTCCTTTCTACTGTGCCTGAATACTCCAGAAAAGGTGGAAAGTGTGAAGAGGACCCAAAACAGAAAGCACATACTGTTCATTCTGGGAACTTTACTTATAGGTGGTTCCTTTATCCAGAGATATTTTTCTGTAACACCAATGTCATGATTCTTTACAGTTAAAATACATTTTAATGATAAAAGAAGGTCATGAGATTCATCCAGAATTCTTCTAGGCAATCCAGGACTAAATACTCAGGTAAATTCTGCTGAAGTAGTGGGATAGGCTACTCTTTTCCTCATATTCCCCAAATAGCAATAAGACTACCACTGAAGACAAGATCAGAAGCTTTGTTCAGGATGCTTGGAAGATGTTGCCATCCCGTAAGTGTGGGTGGGTTTGGGTGCTCTGGATGTGCCACCAACAGTGCTCCTCTGCTACCCTACTCATGGCACTCAGGATGCAGAGGCAATATCCTTTTACACACCTCTGTTCCTTCTCTGCTGTGGTCCTAAGGAGGTCCCAATGGCTGTGGTCTTTCAGGATATGACAGCCTGCTTGGCATATACATACAATTGGCTGTAGACAAGCTAGAGGAGAAGCATCCAATGTTTTATGCCCAGGGGTCTTGCACAATCAAAAGAAAATGTTGTTTTGTTTCCAAATCAGCAGCAGCAGCAAAGATTAGAGCCTAGTGACCATAGTGGTGTGCTTAGTGCATATGTGTGACAAGAACAATATGCCAGTTCTGAATGAGAAGCAGAAATTTTTAGCTCTGACAGTACTGTAAGATTTTCAAGACTTGACAGCCACTTTTTAACATAAGTACGTAATGCTTTTCTTTGTCTATAGCTACAAAAGTACACACATATATCAAATGTATATATGAAAGAGGAGAGAAATGATCCATGCATAACAAAACAGACGGTGTGGTGGTGACAACTTGTAGGCTACGTATTAAATTTATGTAATTTAATAAACAATAAATTGTCCTAATGTTTAAGGCCAACAAAGTCTTCCCTTGATCCCAAATGTTTGCTAAAATAACTTTTTTCCTTGTTAATTTCCAGTTCTTGGCTGCATTCTGTGCTAATTTTAAACATATGTCATATACAGAATATGTTAATTTTGAAAGCCAAATCTGGCAGGAGATGATTGTAGAACTGGCATAGAGGGGTCTGGGACAAACAAACAGGCAAGCTTAAAGCTGGCAAGATGCATTTTCAACGCACAAAGTGTATTTTTTTTTTTAATCTTTTCCAGTCATTTCTATGAAAGCGCAGGCAGGAATAATGAAGGAAAGGCAAATAGTCTATGCTAAAAATTCAGCATGAAATGAAAAAACCTTTAATTTAGGCATCTGCTGCATTTTAATTTATCTCAGAAAAATTCAAGAAAATCAGCATTCAATGTTAACACAGAACTTCTGGTCCCTAAATACTGTAGAAAAAAATTATAGTAATTAAAATATGATTATGCTTATGATATATATTTACATTTTACTGGAACAATTGCTAATGGAACTGTCTATAGTAAGTCAGTGGGTTGATACGATTTTTGCAAAAACCCTATCGACTGCTGTCAGTTGGAAACAGCTGCACCTCTTCACTAGTTTAGTATGCTGCTTTGCAGAAGTGATATCTTCACAAATGCACTCCATGAAGTCTTCAAATCAGTTAAAAATAACTGAAATATCTCTTTCTTCAGTACTGATCTCTGTATGAGTTCAATCCAAAACTTATTGAACTTTACAATCTAGGTTTATATTTGTGTTTTATGAAGATATTTTTACATTTAGGACCAGGTATGTAAGTTTTATTCTGAAATTACTACTGCAGTCACTTGTGCACGTATATATGCTGAGCTGATTGTAGCAGTAGTTCCTAGTATGGTTTAATGCAGATAAATACTTTCAACACATAGAAATTTTATGATGGACTTCATTCTTAAAGGAAGATCCCTTGATAAAAAAAAAAAAATACAGCTGCATGCAAACATATTGCTACTTACTTAAGTGCAAAGCTTCCTCAAGAGAACGCAACAATAAAGGGTAAGGAAGTACCATAAGGAGAAACAATAGAAATCTGAAGAAAAGAATGCAACCTTAATTTTGTCTTTTTAGTTAAAGGCACTATAAATTTGAATTATGGAAGCATTTTTCGTTTGTCCTATCTTTTCTACTTCTTTAGGTGAAATATCTCTTCTATATGATTTGAGTATATATGCTTCTTAAATTTCTGAATTGGAACAAACACAAACTTTTTAAAATTTTCATTGGTTGGATGCTCTGAAAATTTTTAGTAGGAAGTATTAATGATGTCAAGTGTCACAAAAATATATGCCTGATTTTCATGTATTTTCATGTATTCTCATGTATTCTAAGTCGTATAAAATTCAGACATAATGAAACAAAATGATGTAGTCTAAATTAACCTTTTTACAGTGTGGAAACAACATTTTGTGTCATTATACAAATGATAAGAGAGTGGAAATGAATAATGTTTTAAATAAAACAAAGCTTTTCTCTGTCAGAATGTTTTGACTTCACTGAGACTACATTTTTAGGCAGAAAACTATTCCATACTGCGAAACAATTGCCCATATCTCACCAGACTAACTTAGGATCTCCTTAGACAGCAATGTTATGAATAACTTCTGTACGTGGGCAATTCCAGGCTTATTTCTGCTTGTAGTGGTTCATATCCAGCTGTCTCAGACAGACACATTATTTCCCCAAATACCTAAGCATAAATCACTACTGATCTTCTGTCTGAGCAAAGGGAGAAATAGGGTATGAAAGAAAGAACTGACAGAAAGATTGTCAGGCTTCTTTGATGATTGATCTTGATGCTGAGGAAAAAAAAGACCTGCCATCATTGTCACTTTCAACATGAAGGAGTTTCTGCAAAATTTCTGTTCAAAGATGATAACTGGAATACAGTTACCTATTCTGGAAATTTATAGAAAGAATTACCTTGCAATCAGATAGCATAGGGTGGTTACTTCTGGATCATATATTATACAATGAAAAGAAGGTTATTTCCCATGACAATTAAAAGAACAGAAAGTTTAAGTAAGCTTTAATATATAAAATGTATAGGATGTAGGAATTAGATTGAGAAAATCTAAAATATGCTTATGTGTAGCTCTGTCTTTTTTAAAACTTTTATCAATAAAAGGTTCTCTCAGCAGACTGTTAAGACAGTTACTCAGGGACATATTGCTTGGCTAAGAATAACACATACTTCTCCTTGAACCATATCAATGAATAGAAATTAGGCAATAGAACTGGAATTCACATTATGTTCCTTTAGCTACCCCAGAGTTTAAGGTTTTTAGACTCCCCTATACTCAACAGAAAGAGATAGACTTCTCCATAAGGAGATTCATCCTGTCTGTCTTGAATAGCTCTACTACATGCATGAATTGCCTCTGGAGTTCTCATTTTATCATTTAAATATGAGAAGATAACAAGAAGAGACTAGACAAGTAGCACATGCCAGAAAACTTCTGCTAAGATATATAGTACTGCTGCAGGAAGGTCCTGTCCAGAGGGACTGATCATATGCAATCAAGGAAGAAGAAATTTACAGCCAGTTTAGGAAAACTGGTGGAAAAGGTTTCCACTTAAGCATTGCTTTCCAGACTTCAGAAAAAAAATTAGTGGTTTAAAGCACTGAATTTGTGAACTCTGGAAATAGCAATAGAATTGCTCCTGGCTAGACAAAAGATTGTATATAGACCATTCTCTTTCCCCACATACTGAAAATACATGTCTTCGTATCCGCACAGTCTGCAAACAATGGTGCATAACGGAAAACAGAAAGAATCAGCAAACAGAAGCACAGTGGCCTGTATCATGAGAGTGTGGGTGAAACTTACTGTCTAGGCAGGGATCAATGGAAATGACATTCAATACTCACAATAAATATAAAGTGAGCTCAGTTGCTCTTCTGTTAATTCAGTGCAAGTTATTCTTTTTTATATGGGACCTTTTTTTCTTAAGTTAATTGGTCTTTCATTATTTTGCAATGTGCACTCAGATAAATAGTAATTAAATTGTATGTTCAGTGAGAAGTGCAACTTAAATTAAAAAACATAAGGTGGTTTTTTTTTTTTTTTTTCTTTACCAGAAAGAAAATACATGAAACTTGAGAAAAGAAACAGAATTTAGCTGGCCTGGTTAATCTAAAACTTTATAGAAGGAAAAAAGTACTGCAGAAGTCAGATTTATCACAGCTTGGGTTTTAAGCTGACAGAAAGTATTGGTAATATTTACACTTTTATATTTGAACAATGCATGTCTTCTCAGAAAAGAAGTTCATAAAAATCCTGTTACACCAAAGAAAGAGTTAAAGCAGGATTTTAGTTCACAACTGATTTAAAATAAGATCTTGATACCACGTACATTTCAGAAGCTTAAGTTCACTCATGGGAGTGACAATACAATGTCTTATCAACAAAACTGGTAAATTGGTAGCCCTGCCAAATTTCAAGGCTGTCCAAAAATTCTCATTACTAAGATATTCTTATTTGCTTATACATTTCTTAAAATTTAAACAGATTGAATGAAATTTTGTACACTGAATGTCCGTTGTATAGTGATCTCATTAGTTTATTTCTCATCAATTCACTGAAAGAAATTGAAACATTTGCAGTATTTCATATGAAAGATATTCTCTTTGTCTTAAAAGAATGATTAAACCTCCCTTTGAGAAGCTTCATTGTCCATTTTTAGAGGTGATATTTGAGAAAGTCTGCTATCCCTTGAAAAAAGAATGCTCTTATATTAGGAGTGTAAGATAACATACGTAAGGATTGCATACTCAGTTCTAAATATGGGACAGAATGCATGTTTGACTTTAAAGTTTTAACAATTTTTTTACCATTGATGTTGGTGTGGTTTTTCATTAAATATGTAGTTCCTAGAATTTACAGATGGGTCTTCAAGAAGAGCTAGACTTTGGGGAACCAAATAATTGAGTGGGTATATGCTTACAGATTTGCAAGATATTTTTTTTCCCCAAACCCAATGATCTTTCAGTAATGTTTAAAAATCATCTGTTAATTTCATAGCTATTTAGTGCCCATTATGAGTTCAGCAGTAGCAGTCATTTTTCTCCTTATTAGTAGCTGGTGCAGCACTGTGTTTTCAACTTTTGGCCTGGGAACATCACTGGTAACACTGATGTTTATAGTTATGGCTTAGAATGTTTGGTTTGACCAAGGACTTTCTGAGTTTCATACTCTGCTGGGGAGGAGGGGAAGCCGGGAGGAAGCAGAGACAGGACACGTGACCCAAACTGACCAAAGAGGTATTCCATATAACAGCGCCATGCCCAGGATGGAAAAACTGGGGGCAGGAACCCGGAAGAGTTCAATTCATGGCTCAGCCATCGTGTGGTGAGCAGTTGTATCCGCTTCCCTTGTGTTTCCCTTGTCATTATTATTATTGGTGGTAGCAGTAGTGATTTCTGTTATACCTTAGTTACTGGACTGTTCTTATCTCAACCCTTGGGAGTTACATTCTTTTGATTCTTCGCCCTATTACCCCCCCTCCAAGAGTGGGGGGGGGGGGGAAGAAAAAGGGGGAGTGAGTGAGCAAACTGCATGATTTATAGCTCAAACCATGACAGTGCCTTATGAGAAATTACCCCCCTGACTTTATTAAAAACACCACTTTCGGAGAAAAATGTGAATCATTATGCAGCAATGAGAAGATCATTCATAAAATTAAAAAAAAAAAAAAAAAAAAGCAGTCAGATCTTAATTGATTCCGACTGAATCAATTTTTTAATCCCCAGTGACCACATACCAAGATTTGTTAGCAAGCAGGAAAACACAAGACAGAACAAATTTTCTATTCCTTCTAAGTACCAGAATGTTGAAAAAAGAAAGGTATTTGACAGAGTAGAATAAGTATTCATTTGGGCAACTTTACATGTTTTTAAAAGTGTAATTAATTTTTTTCATGTTCTGAACACATTTGGCATCAATGGAAAAATATCATTCATAGAAAGCAATCAGCAACCCTTGAGTTTCAAAGAGGTTCCAAGCAAAGAAGGTGACAGGTTTTCTATTTACCATTTCTGAAGGTTACCATGTTTCAGAAATCCTAGATAAAGCAAATGGCATATAAATTGCTGAAAAAACAAGTTAATAAAAGAATATCTTAATATAGATTCAATTAGATGCAAATTGCGTGCATTCAAAGGTAAAAAAACATGTTTCTATGATGAAGTTCACACAAAACATTGTGTCAATATTATATCAAGAAAATTTTTACCCAAAGACTTGTTGGTAATATGACTTCTGCTGTTTCAAAGAAGCTAATGAACTTCTTAATAATGTGCTATATTTGGTATATTACAAATACAAGCTGTACAGGAGATTTTGATATACATATATATACATTATAAATATTAAATTGTTGACATATGTGCCTACGTAATGTGACTTAACCAGTAGTTATTCTTCCAAAACAAGTTTCTACTTGCAAAGAGACCCTTCCTACTTTCATCTCTGCCCTTCTTGCTTTCTTGCTTTTTAGTTTTTCCTTAAGCCCAGCTCTGAGTCTTTAATCCATATCAAATTACTAATGCCTGACAAGTGGGAAAGGTTTTGCAACTCATACTTGAATTTTATAAAGATTAAAATTTATTGGGTTCAATTCTTCTTTAATCAGGATACATTTATTTAATATGAAACCTATTTTACTATAAAGAATTTTGTCAACTCTTGATTTTAACTGATATTTTTAATTCTACTTTCCAGTGGATTTCTATGTTCATAAGTAGCATCTACAGCTCTTGCAACTACCTAAATGTATGGCTATACCTTTTGCAAAGATTTCACTTTGCTCTATTGCACAGTGGAATAGTGCTACCTTTACATACAACCTATATAAAATATGTATTTTTGTCATTTGACTTCAACGGAGTGGAGGATCATAAATGACTTTTACAAACTGAAGCACAGAGAGCAGAAGTGTGGTGGTCATTGCAGAGCAAGATTAGATCTCAGGACTGCAATTCACAGACCATTCTATTTTAAGGTACATTGCCAAATTCCCCCTAAAATACCATTTGTTCTGAGGATTTTGCCAGGACAGCACAGTACTGACAGAGGAGGACTGGCGTATGAGAAAATTGTTGTCTTGGTTCTCTTTTGTCCCAGGAGGAAAACTGGAGATTTTTCAGTAATTTTCAGTATGATTTATTAGCATCAGGGGTGTGTTTCTGTAATTATGGTCTTTAAATGCATTAATACAATCTATTGTTTAAGGGTATTAATAACATTAATGAAACTAAACAATTGTTTAAAGTCATATATAAGTTTATAACCCTGAAGCATCAGATCCCTGATCATCTTTAATATTAAAGTTAACTCACTTTAATAGCAGTTTAATTAACTTGATGTTAGTTAGGGCAACGTTCAAAACAACCTTGTGCAGAAAAATACAAACTTCTTCAAAGAAATAAAGAACACCAAAGAACTAATGGAAATTTTTGACAAACCTCAATTTCTAGGCCATGCTTTTGAAATTAAAATGGCTTTTGATAAAAAGTTCAGTTTGGTGGAAGCCTGCTGTTATAGTAGATTGTAGCTGTTATAGTAGATTGTAGATGTTATAGCAAACAGTAGATGAGTTTAAAACAGGCCTCCTGTTAAATGTACAGAATATATTTTGCTTTTGGGTATAAAGGAAAAGCATTGAAATCTTTTCTGAGGCTGATTGATAGATTCATACAGTTGAATCTGAGAGAGGAGTTTGATCACGGAACCTCCCTATTTACCAAACCAGCTGAACTGTGGTTTTGTTGCATGGGAGGAAATGTTTGGGTAAGCAGAGCAGCTGCCAGTTGATTTTCACACCACAGCGTTGGTGTTCAGAAAGTGTACAGAAGGTGAAGAACACTACCAAATGTGAAACAGCGGCTGTCCCTGAATATGAAATTCTGAATTTTCACACCAGTTCTACCTACCTAGATTGAAAACTACACGTGTGTATGGGTGCGTTCATCACTCTCATGAGGTTCTCTTGACCTTTCCTGATTGTGACAGGTGAAGTATAAAGCATGCAGTGAAAAATATCCCCTCCCTACAGCTGGTGCAGGGCTTGGCGGCCAGCTGGGTGCTACAAAGGAGGCTATCCATCAAACAACAAATGGACTGGGGAATTGGTGCACTTGGACTTGGCTACCAATTGATGTTTAGTCTTGTCCTGCTTTACCAATGTGTTTTACAGGTGCTTGGCTTTTGTCCTAAAAGCCAAAGTAAATGAAATCTCTATCGTCTGTGAGATGAAATACAAATTGTCATATGGGGAAAAACATGAGGTACTAAAAGGCTTTAATTTTTCTTCTTCAGTGTTATATATTATGCTCCATAAACTTAGTGTTTCATGGTGAACTTCAATAGAGGAAATATTGTGGGGTTCTTCCCAGATTCTCTCCACCTTCCTCACTATGACCTATTAAAACATATACGCTCAAATCAAAAGAATAAACAGTAAAGAAAAAGATGCAACAATTTAGCATATCCCTCCGTTTTCCCTGCTGGGTAGTAGGACTGTTTGTTAAAGAGTTTTGAGATTTAAAAATATGTCTTTCTTATGAAGACAAAACATTTAATGTTTCTGAGCTAAGGAAAAACATTTCTTCCCACCCTTGAAATTGAAAAAAAAAAAAAAAAAGGGCCACATTGTTTCAAATATTTAAGTACTTTGTTTTGATGCTGATTTCTTCTAGTTCATATATTTTACATTAAAAAAAAAAAAAAGCTGATTGCAAAATAAGAAATAGAAACTACAATTTCAGAGTGTTAAAACAAGGTATTTCTCAGACAAATAAATTATTTGTTCTTATGTTTTAATTTTAAATATAATTCTGATGCAGTATCTACAGCAATCCACTCTTGTATTCTGATGTAGGGTTCTACTGAAATCTTTTATCTAACTTTTATGTTGAGGTCAGTACTTATAATTCATGTTTCTCCCTAAGTACGCTTTCAAGAACTATTATCCCTACAAAAATTTGTGTTCTGCATACACTCTGAACCAAATCTTTTTCAAGTTTTCATCAAATGATTAGATAACATAGCTTTGAATATTTCAGAAATGCTCCACTGACACAGGTCACATTAAAATTTTCCACTTTCATACAAGCATTGAGAATGTACACTTCAAATAACCAGGATTCATCTTCTAGCTTCAAGGTGAAATAGCAGCTGTTCCAGACATTAGTAACTCCTGAAAAGCAACAGATTAGGTTTAGCTTTTATGTAAAATGTGGAACTTCCTGTGAGTCGCATTTACACCAGAGAGGAGGCAGAATAAATGTTCCTTATCAAATAGGTAAAAGAAAAAGAAAAGCTTTAAAAGTTTGAGAACAAAAAGGGGACAGATTTCTATATAAAATGGGTGAGTTTTGGTTTAGGGTTGCCAGTTTTCAATCGGAAACTGTCAGGTCATTAAACTCCTGAGAAGTATGGTTTTTTTTGTTTCAATTTTTCTTCTGTTATAGCTTATACAGGGAAATAGGCCAGAGAACTAAAAATTCCAGCTAGCGTGCAGAAGTGTGCTTTTGTTATGTTTGCATTTTTCTGACACAATCTGGTTCCAGTAAGAAATCTGTATGTGAACTGAGGTCACTGAATCTACATCAGTTTTCAGTTGTTTCATGTATTTGTGAGAACTTGGGTTACCTGAGAAATAAATGGGAAGTAAATAATCTTCTTCTTGATAGGTCCCAGCTCCCTTTTGAATACTTCTTTTAAGCTATTTTTTTGTACGTCTGCATCACAGTACTACTTCAAATACAAATACTTGGATTTAAAAAACAACTGGGGGGGGGGAAGTGCTTAAAGTCAAAACGCAAAATTAAAGCACAAGAAATTTTTATTTAACGTCATCTGAAGTTCATGGACTATAAAGTTACCATCAGCTATCCAATACCTTCCATCAATCTTTATCAAACTGTATGTATCACTAATAAACACAGTATAAAATCATCAATTCCTACTAGGAATAAATCATCACAGACTTAGTATAGATTTATAATAACGTTCACTTCAATTTATAATAAGTGAGGAAAAGAGCCTGGTGTCTGAAAATCTACATCTTGTAGGTGTTGTGTATTTAAGCATTCATGTGAAGATGTGTCATGACTAAGGAAGAAACCCTGCTAAAGAAGCATGATCTGTGTTTTGATTACAGTTCACATACAGGTCATTTCTTACACAAGGACAGATGATATTAGATCAAAATTTAGGGGAATCATTCACCCTGTCTGATCACAGCTTTTAACTTTCAGAAAGATTCAAGAATTGTCTAAAGTGACCTTTGGCTATTTATAAGAAAAAAGGAGAGAAGGAGGAAGGAAAAAGAAAATTGTCATTGCCAGTTACACAGCAAAAATAGAGGAGATGTTTTTTCTCACATAAGCAACAGAAATACAGACATGGAAACAGAGATTCCCTGGCACTACAACACAAAACCAAAAATCTACAGATCTGTGTGAATTTGCATTATAGCTTGATTTGCAAAACTAGACCGGCAAAAAGGATATAGTTACCGTATTATTCAGCAGCAAATGAAGGAAAGCAGGGGCGATATTATTTAATCTTGCTTCAGATTAGCTGAGAAACAAAATTGCTCAGTTTGTGTGAGGCATCAAGCTTTTGGGGTGATGGCTATTCACTTGCTTTAGTGGGAAGTGACCTTCTAGGCCTATTGATGCTGGCTGCTGATGTTTTTCTCATACTTAAGCATAACTGCTTACCCTCTGTGTTTTAAGGAGACTTCATATGGACTCATGGGAATATATTTGTTTTCAATACTTTCCAGCATAAAATCGTTGTTTAGAAAGCATTTTCTGGAGTAATAATTGCTTTATTATTTTGAGTTTTAACTTACTGAATTCTCTAACCAGAAAAAGAGAAAGCATTGTATATTATTCAATGCACCAGAAGACACATAATTTTCCCTACCCTAGACAAATTACCCACAGATAAAAAATTATTGCTCTTGAAGGAATGAAGAGGATTGGTACTGGACTTCTTTGTTGTTGGTGAAAACTCCGTGGTGCACTAATTCATGTCAAACTCCAGTGAAAAGATACTGAATTCTTTTTTAAAGGATAGTAAGAGCAATAGCAAGGCAATAGTGGGAAAAAGTAACCTATATTTGGTTTTGCTCTTCTGATTCCATAGAAATCTGCTGTAGTTGAGAAACTGACACAATAACCAAAAGATTAAGTGAAATACCTGTGTTCCAGGTGTATACCACTAGTTTGTTAAAAGCTGAGCTCTCTGCAGACTATACCTTAAACAGTTGCTTTACTGCCATGGTTTTGAGAGGTCATATTTTCTTTCCTTCACAGAATGCATTTGCCTTCTTTCATACCCTGCTGTGAAGGCATGATAGAATAGATAGACAATATTAGGCAAAAGTATTGTCAGTTTTGAGCTGAATTCAGGTTTAGATTTGAGGCATCCAGACAAACATTCAAAGGGTTTGGTTTTAAATGTCAAAGTGTAAGATCAGCAACAGCCAGGATAAAGAGTCTCAAGCTTATCCTTAATTCTCAGGTTATTTATTTGGATACCAAACATTTGAGATATTTGATTATTATTATTACAGATACACTGCTGGAAATCGTACAAATGTTTAGAAAATATGGTATTGCAGGCTTGATACTTTTCTTGCCATCTAATTTGGTTTCCCAGGAGAACTGGTGTGTCATTTTTATGAAATCCAATTTTATATTCTACATGTTGGACATGTTCTACATGTTCTACATGTCTAACAAATATAATTTCTTTTTTAAAAAAATAATTCTTAAGGATTTCCTTGGAAAAGAATTTTTATGATTTATTTTAACATGACACAGCTAAAATGTTTTATACATGTGCCGTGGTTTAAACTGTAAATCACACAGCCCGTTCACTCACTTCTCCCTATTTTTCCCCCCCACATTCTGACTGGGGGGGGGGGGGGAGGGAATGGGGAGAAGAATCAAAAGAATGTAACTCCCACGGGTTGAGATAAGAACAGTCCAGTAACTAAGGTATAACACAAATCACTACTGCTACCACAAATAATAATAATGACCAGGGAAATACAAGGGAAGAGGATGCAACTGCTCACCACCTGACTGAGCTGAGAGAGAATGAGAGAGAGAGAGAGAGAGACTTCCGGGTTCCTGCCCCCAGTTTTTTACATCCTGGACATGACGTGCTGTGGCATGGAATACCTCTTTGGCTAGTTTGGGTCACGTGTCCTGTCTCTGCTTCCTCCTGGCTTTTCCTCCTCCCTGGCAGAGCATGAGACTCAGAAAGTCCCTGTTCAGACCAAAATGTTACCAAGCAGTAACGGAAAACACTGGTGTTATCAGCGCTGTTCCCAGGTCAAAAGTCAAAAACACAGCACTGCACCAGCTACCAAGAAGGAGAAAAAAATGACTGCTACTGCTGAACCCAGGACAATATGCTTCATCAATACACAGCGCATTTGTATTTTTTCTGAACAGTAAAAATTATTCTGAGTAGTTTGTGTGAGCTGATCACACCAGAGTTTCAAATTAAGGGACCTGCAAGTGTATGCAACATACTACAAATGAAACTTGGGAGGCATGAATTTATAATTTTATCTGTTGCTAAAACTATATTACAGTAGTTAGAACTGCAAGGAACTGTGAAGTGATTAACTGATGGTGGGAAGCATGACATTTATTTAAATCTAGTACTCTATTCACAGCTGCCTTGCAGAAAGGCTTTGATGAATATGCCCAGGTTATAATAATAACATTCTTAAGGTCCATTTACTACAAAGCTGAGCAGTCACAGCTCCTGTTCAGTTTGCACCAAACTCAGGTTTTTTACTAGCAATGAGAAAATCAGTGTTGCTGACACTATGAATAGAGTCCTGCTAATGGCTCACTGGTGTTTTCATCACTCCTAAAACAGAGAGGCTGTTCAAAGACTAGAAGTCATAGGCTGTGAGCACATAAATATGAAATTCGGTATGTGCAACAGATGCTGTAAGCTAGGGTTAATAAGTGTAAGTGCATGCAGGCACGGAACAAAATTCGGAAAATATATCAAGTTGTGCAAAAAGTTGATAGTTGATTATTTAGCTATACTTGCAGAAAGCATGAGACTATCACTTATTTCCTGTTTGATCCACACCAGATTAAATTACCTTGGAAGTCCCAGAAATTAAAGAAAGTAAAAAAGAAGAAAGATATCAAGCATTATGCTTGTTAATGTGTCCAGAATTACAATGAGTTCAATATTGCCTTATTTTATACTGCTTATCCTGAATTTCCAAACATCCCCCTCTTAGGAAACAACAAATAAGTTTGACTTAAAAATACTAAATTTTATAAATAACTAATTTGGGGTCTTTGCTTATTTTTTGACTCATTACTTCTGACGTTAGTTTTTTGATCTTTATCCATAACCTGGAAGGCTAGCAACTTGTTATATACTTAAGCCATGGCTGTAATAGAATGTTTTTTTAACATTCTATATGAATCTGGGGTTTAAAAGCACCTCAGTGCATTACAGCAGTAGAGATAAGATGGTGAGCTGACAGTGAGTTGACAATGAGTTTGCAATGCTCATGTGTATATAACCTGCAGTCCTGCACAGTGAAGATATGTGAACAAAGACACAACAGTGTGGTTGCTCACCAAAGCTGATACAGCAATAAGCTTATTGTGAGTTTCAAGATACTTAGGGTCTTCCCAGTGATGACTCTGAGCACATTCACAGTGGTGGTTTCCCTATCTCAAAATCTCTTTTATGTGGGCCTGTATCACCCTATGTCCCACTGTGGGGGGAGAAGATGGCCTACTGAAAGTGACTGTTGTTAGATGTTTTTGTTGCGTGACTGAAACTTCTGCAGAGTATAACATGAAATAACTGCTTTAGGCAATCTTCATACTTTGTATATTAACATATCTGTTTACAGGTGCATTTCTACAAAGAGGAGTCACCCTCAAAATCTTTGTGTTAACAAATACCTGTTCAGTAAGCATTCACAATCAGGAAGCATAAAAAAGCCATGGACAAAATGAACACATAGCCAAAAATGAAAAGCCTGTTTACTCAGTATTCCCAAAGGGCTGCTAAAATGATAGAAATGCACATAGAAGCTATTCAAAAATAGTGCAAATTCTACAGTATTCAACCAGAGACAAAGAGAGTTTTGGTAGGAATAATTATGCTCAGTTTTGTTGAGGTTTCAGAGGTATTCACTTCTCTTAGCTGTTCTGCCAGATTAGATAAACTAAGGATGTACTTATAACTATAAATTGAGGATGATCTTATAAAAAAGCCTTATCTTTAGATTCTTAGACTAGAGAGGTTTGGATAAGCTTTGAATGGACATTTAACCTCACCAGACATCTGAATCTAAGTAAAATGCTGAATCTTTTGGGGGATACATATGACCACATAGGAATATGGGCATAGGAATTTTTGGATTAACACAGGTAACTTCTAATATTTAAACTGATTTAACAACATCTCAGGAAACTGAGAAGTGGCACACCTTTTCTAGAAATACTAACCTGACTACACAGCAAAGTTATCTGCTGTTAAGGGGTGTGTTGAATCTTAGGGGGTTCTTGTACATGCTTACAACCTTTAGGAGCTGTTTTGCAGATTCTTTTCCCAAATATAAACTATTTTAAGAAGAAAAATTCTACTAGATTTTTAATCCTAAATATTTTTATACTACAGGTACTCTAGAATGTAAGTGTCACTGAGATTGAACTGATTTGAGCTGAATCAACAAACTACTGTTTATTTTTATAATACCATAAATGCGATTTCATTACTTACATATTGTTGATTTAATTGCAGTTTAATTAAACTGCTTTCTTACATGCTGTTAACCACTATGTGATTTCAAGTACAAATATAAATTCAAAAGGTCATCCACAATCGCCACATCAAAGCATAAACATAGTGTAAATTAGTGATGGATAACAACTGACAAGTACTAGTTGGGGATGCACCATTTTCATGTTTAATTCTTGTTTCACATTAAACTCATCTAATCTAATAATAATCTAATAACACCAGCAAGTGTTTCTTTTCAGTTTGGATGTGAATTTCTCTGCTTAAGAAATTTGGTCTGTAATCCGTCAGAAGCAGGAAGATGTTAGTAGTCTGGTAAATGAAATTGTGACATTGAGAATTATTTGGTATAAATTTACACCATGCTCTAAGAATTGGGGAGTAATCTCTCCCAGTAAAGGTCAACTTCTGTGGATCCCATTGTTTTCTGTGCAGCTTTCTCCTTTTCGTATAACAACTAATGAATCATTGCATCTGATTACCTGTTGAACTACGGTAATTGTCTTGGGTGTTTCCAGTTCTAAAGAAACTTGCTTGTCACAACTGCTCTTTCACCAATTAACTGAAAAGGTAGCAGAGGAAAGCTAGAGAATATGAGAAGAGACAATAATGAAAAATTGTATTACAACCTTCCGTGACAGAAGCTGAGTAGATATCCCTCTCTTCTTTGTGTTTGCAAAACAGAAATGTAGTTTAGCTAATCATCTACCTAGACTTATGTAAGGCCTTTGATACAGACTTCACAACATTCTTGCTGTTCATTTGGAGAGATATAGGATTGATAGATGGGCAGTTAGATGGATAAGAGATGAGGAGTTCAATGTCCAAGTGAAAACCAGTAACAAGTGGTGTCCCTCAAGGGTCTGTACTGGGACCAATATTGTATCTTCATCAGTAACGTAGTTAGTGATGACATCAAGCATGTAATGTAGCTCCAATTGTGAGGTACCCCTTTTACCAGGGTCATATAGATATAGTTTGAAAGTATTACAGTTATTTCTGTTGGCAAAACAAACAAAACAGAACAAGACAAACAACAAAAACAAGTCTAAGAAAGCTGAGTGAAAGTGCTACTGGCTTTGATATAATGGGCTACAGGTAGCAAAGGAAGAGTAAATAGAGAATTTAGAAGGAAGTGTAGCCATTTTTATATGGAGAAAAGAGATTAAAAAAAAACAGTTGCAAAGCAGAAAAGGAAGTGACAGCACACCTTAGAAGTACTGTTATCGATTGATCATGTCTTGTTCAGGAATTTCTCAATTTGCCTGTTAAACAAAACAAGTTGTACATATTTCGCAAATAAAACAAGCATATATCAGTTCAAATAAAGGTAAGAAAGTCATCAAAGGTAGGAAAAAACATCTTCTACCCAAAGAAACACAAGATTAGCCAAACCTGCTTAAAGTTATGACCTATCTAACTGTGGAAATGTGTTAAATGATGAATGTGCTTCTTGAGTGCTCTGGTGCTCTAGAGAGCAGGTACTACACTACTGATGCAGCCAAATTAATTTCAGGCCATGTGGAAGCACTGTGGCAATAGAACGGGCGTAACTTACAGTGACAAGTTTTCAGAAATTTGACAAAGGTTGAACTGCTGACTGCTCATAGAAGTCATAGCTAACTTGAGTGAGAGAGGGGTTAGTGCAACTGAAAAGGCTTCTGAAAAATCTTGTCCTTAATTTATTTAATCTGTTAAAATAACACGAAATTAAAAGTAAGTAAAAAAAATAATTAAATCTGGCTTTTGAAAGACGGTTAGTTGATTGGGAATAGGAAACAAACAAAAAAAAAAATAGAAGTTAAACTATGAATATCAATTATCTAACTCCATTCTAATTGTGTTAAATCATACACTATATAATTAGTGGAACAGTGCATATTTTAATGGTATTATCACAATTATAGGGTGATACAGTAGTGTATTATAACAACTAATGTTATAAATGTGATTGACAAACATGATTCATACTTTTGCTGAGTACTCCAATAAATATTTTTCAGAAAACAAAAATACGTGATTTTCAGCAAGCAGTGTCAGAGTTCAGAGGCCTGGTATAAACCAGAAGATAGTCATAAACACACTTTGTGAATACTGAAAAATGTAGGCACTCATTTTTTAAAAAATCCTCATTAGTACTTAAATTACCAATTTCTTCAAAGTATTTTAGACACATTGCAGCTGGAGACAAATTTCTACAAATCAGAAGGAATTTTTACTCAAAAGTCACAAATGAGGTTTTTTATTTCAATGACAGCAGTTTTTTAAAAATGCAAAGTAAACATTGCATACAGAAATCTGTAACCAAATAAACTTTGAAGCTATTTTCAGTTTCCTCTTATATACAATGTATAAGAATTCATATTTCTGTGGTTTAATGCTCTGAATTATTTGATTAGATTCTGGTTTATATTAATAAAATTAAAAATACGTTGTCTAAAGAAAAAAGGCCCATAATGAAACATATATGAAATGTCCTATTCATGTTAGCATCAGAAGTGTTCCTTGGCATTGTTCTAGCCCCTTTTAAATTAATGAGTTGGTCTTATAAGTTACTTCAGCCTTCTGTTACTTCATAGCATGAATCCTTATGTAATATTGTTATCAAATGTATACCCCTGTTGCTGACAAATTTTCCTTTCTTCATGGCCGTTCACCTTTCTTAGAGCAGTGAGCAGAGGTTCACTTTTAGCATAAAAAGGTGAGAAAATGATATTCGTAATTCTATCACACAATGTCACACATCTGGTAAATTTTGTTAGGCTTTTTCCCCTCTTTACAGTAAGGGAAATATTGGAGTAAGAAACAGGAAATGTCACCAGACTTTTGGGAACAGGCTGAATTGCTTCTTTTTGGTATATAAAGAAGACTACAGGAGTTCTGGAAAGCATAGGCATGTTTTTTAAAGTGCACCTTTTCTATGTGACTTACTGACTTACTAATTTTTGGACTACTACAGTGGATTCTCCTCTCCCTGAAAACTCCAATGAGTACTTTTATGATTTCTTTTTAAGAGCAAAAGAATAATTTGATGAAATATTGTACCTTCCATTTTATACACAGGATCTGATAATTGTACTGGAGATGCTTGCTGTGGATACATTAATATGTTATACTTTTTCTTCACCACTCTTATAAGTTCTGTTTACTTGAGCCTGCCTGCCTAGAGATACTAAGTAGATTTGAAAGTGGGATTGGTTTGTAGATTTAGTACACAAATCTGTAGCAATCACAAGTACTTTTTTCTCTACTGTTAACCATAAGGGTGGGGAACTTGTGATCCAAAGGTTAGATACAGCCCATGACTGTATTTCCACAGGCCCATTCCTATCTCCTTTTATGCACGTCTATTGGCAGTTACTGGATCATGTGTTAGTGACTGTAAAATATCTTTGAAAGCAGGGAGAGGGTTCCACTCCCCACCATCTGATAGTATCAAAATTAGTATCAAAGATTAAATGAGAAATATTAAAAAAAACAATGCAGTTAGTGGAGGAGGATCAAATTACAGCGAACTTCCCTCCTGGTTCACTGCCTGAAATAATGACTTTATTTGGAACAAAATTATTAAAAAGTGCCACTTCAAAATGTGCTGTGTGTCTACTTTGGTGTCAAGTGGAGGCAGTGCTCTGTGGAATGATGGGACAGTTGGAGTCGATGTTTTTGAGGATCAGAGATATGGTTTGAGGTGATCCTTGAGTGTTCTCTGTGAACTGAAAAATTTAACCAGTAAGGAAGCTTCCAGGCTATTTTAACACATTTTCAGAAGTCCTACAACCTATTTTCAGTAGAAGCAGCAATCTGTCAGAGGGACAATGCAGCCTGAGCCTCACCTGGATGCTGTCTCTGAGGTAGGTAGCCACACATACTTTACAACCACTGGAAGCAACTTCACAGAGATTCTTCCTATGCCCACATGATTCTTTCTTATGTGAACCTTTCTGTTTTATTCTTAAAAGAAATCTGGTATGCCAGCTGGGTGCCTCAGAACAATTTTGGCAATAACCCATGAATAGTTTGTGAGCCCTTTCCTTCACTCATAGAACTAGTTTTTGAGGCAGATAGAATGCAAGTAGGCTAACTGCAGATAAAGTTTACGTTTTATTGTGAGAATTCTTTGAAACATCAGTGAAATTATCTGTAAAAACCACAGGCTGGAGTTCTTCCAGGCAATATTTTGATCTAGCATAAAGCAAGCTAAATTTAAGAAATAAAAAAAGAAATTCAGGCTTTTGTTATTTGCCTGGGCATCTAAGCATGACTTGCCCCTGAACCATCAGTCCTGCTAAAGGATCACATCAAACTTTCCTACTTGCTCCTGATTTGTATCTGTTCCTTTGTGAAAATGTTAAGAGATATCCACAATACAATAAAATAAAAATATATTAGCCTATTAATTTCAAGAAATGCAGGTACAGTCCCCTTGATTTTTTATCTTTTTCTTTTATGTAAAAAAAAAAAATAATAATAGGGTGGGATTTTTTACTCTCAGTTCCTCTGGAGTGCCATATCAACCCTAGCATTAGAAAATGGGCAGTGAAATAAATTAATACTTGATTTTTATCCAGCATATAAAATAGACTGGCTTTCCCTTCCATATAAATATTCCATGGAAACATTGAAGAACAATGTGCATAACTCAGTGTTTAGTTGAGGCTTTCCTATTTTTTTTTAATTTGTTTGCGTGCTGTTTTGCTAGCCAATGATCCTGAGAGAGAGAAGAAAGGCTTAAGACATCTTAAACTTGTTTCTGGAAAGACTGTTGTCCTGGGGAATGTTGGTGCTGTTCAGGTCGGGCTGGGTGTCAGTGAGTGATGAGCAATTGTATTGCGCATCACTTGTGTTTTCTGAGCTTTTTTTTTTTTCTGTTGTTCCCTGCTATTATTATCAGTATTGTTATTGTTGTATTATGTTTATATTATCACTATATTTTACTTTATTTCAATTATTAAACTGTTCTTTTCTCAATCCGGATGTTTTACATTCTTATGATTCTCCTCCCTATCCCACCCAGGGACGCAGAGAAGAGTAGAAGTAAGAGAGTGGCTACAGAGTGCTGAGTTACGGGCTGGGTTTAAACCATGACAATCATAAAGATCAGTCAGATAATTGCTTGTCTGAGGTAGAATTCATTGAGTTTAATTAAAACCAAGATTAAAAACTGTAAGAAGTATAGTGTCATTTTTAATCATATGTCTCACTCATGTATATCTTTTCAGGAGTTTACAAATCCAAGATGAGGTCTCACTGCTGAGAGTTCTATTGTGTGCATTGATTTAGAATAATAATCTTCGGTTGCACCTGGCCTTGGGCATTTAGAAAAATAAACAGTCTGATATCTCTCTGCTTGAACACACAAGTCCTAAAACTTAATATATTCACTCCAGTAGGTCTGCTAATGGTTCCTCTTCCATTAACCTGCTGGGGATAGTGGACAGATGGCTATGGCTGTCTTCTGCTTTATTTCTGGATTTTGCTAAGAGTATGTCCCACCTCCTGAATAGACTCAGAGCTCTAACTTTAACCCCAGTCACACTGTGGTAAGGCCAAAATAAGCAGTCTTGTCGGATCAGGAGACATAGGATTTGGGGACTGCATATAGCATTAAAATACAAGTGAGCTCTAAATCAGTGACAGTAGTAACAGTCTGGACAGAGCAGAGCATCAGTCACTACAGGCAAGTTGACTCAGCAAAGAAGTTACCTTTGCTGCACTTTACACTGAAATTCCTCAAATGCATCCAAGCTCTCACTTGTTAGCTGCTCTATAGTAACTGTTTGCAGCTGCAGAGTAATTCAGTTCAACTTGACTGGGATCAATCAGCTTTAGTCCACATCTTACTTGCATCGGCAGAGAGCTGGCTGAATGGTGGTTGCCGTGCCTTGGCTAATGTGAGCTGTGCATTGTCTCACACCTCAGTTATCAAAATGTACTGAACACTGCTGTAGTTTATGTGATTACCTGTAGCTAGATCTTTTCCCCTACTAGCTTTTGAGCTGTATGAAGATGTCTTCCAAAATACTTGCGTTGATGTAGCATTTCACAAGGTCTGACTAATTGAAATGCAATTACCAATGTTCTCACCCTGATGACTGCATTCACTTTTTATTAATTAATTTGAAAAAATGTACTGGAAAAACAGAAAAGATATGGTAAAAGCATTAATAGGAAAGATACAATGGAAGCAGAAATCTAAAGATTCGTTGTTTTAAGAAGGAAATTAAATCCCTCAGTAGGGAAGACATTCAAATAAGTATGATAAAAAAGATCAAAAGAAGGTCAATACAGCAATGATATTATATTTTCTCCGAATACAAAGCCTAACTCACTTTCAATGAATTAAAATGCAAAATATATATATATTTCAGTATAGTTTTAGGCTACAACTTTTTTATTCTGTGGAATTCGTTGCCACAGGAAGCTACTTATTTAATAAGTATTTGCAGAATTGTGCACTGGATTAAGACTAGCTTTGATAAATGACAGGAATTATATTCTTCTTGCTTCAACTCTGGAGAAAGGTTTTTTCTTGTGCTACACTAATGTGAAACTAGTTATCTGTTGTTAAGCACATACCTTCCCCTCAGATATTTACAATTATTTTGAGACCACCAGATCGTATTAACCACTGCTTTTTTAAGGTGGCTGGTAGATTCACTACTCCTAAATAATTTAAATAACAAAGTCAGAAATAACTTATAGTACAGGCCAGTAAAAGAATTGATTAAAGTATTTAATAAGCTTGTGTGCAAGATAGAACTCTAGATGGAGCAGTTTCCTTTGTTTGAATTTGCTTTGCTGGGCTGATAATGATTTCACTAAGTTAGCAACTATTAGACAAGTGACTGGCAGAAATGTGATAATATAGTTCTGATGGAACATTCAAACTTAGACTGGAATTCCTTGTGTATTAGTATAGGAGGAAAACCTGCAGTGAATGTTCATGTTCCCAAAATTTATTATATGAAATAATGGCAAAATATATTTTATGAAATAACAAGGTTGTATAATGCAGCAAAAATTTATTCAGTATTTCTCATCAACCTTCTTGACTATATGATTTGCTCTAATGGCAAAATAACATTTAGAAAAGAGAACTATGGAATAGGTCTAGCTAAATACTGGAGTTATGGAAATAAACTGCTGCGTCATCTGCCAGTGGTGTATAGCTGTTACCAGATTCATTTAAAGTGCCTTAAACCCTTGCTTATTGCACTTTCAGGGTGTCCTGTCTCGTGGGAGAAAGGTAGGGGGTTGCCAGTG
Organism: Myiopsitta monachus; assembly: GCA_017639245.1. Classification (NCBI taxonomy): domain Eukaryota; kingdom Metazoa; phylum Chordata; class Aves; order Psittaciformes; family Psittacidae; genus Myiopsitta; species Myiopsitta monachus. The sequence goes on along the minus strand of CM029941.1, from coordinate 41,773,758 downwards.
GCCAGGCTTCCCTCTCTAAGCCCTTATTCACAAACAAGATGACCAGGAAAACAACTCGAATCATCCTGCTTGGTCTTCTGAAACCACCACAAGAGGCATGCTGAGCCGCTGTGCGCTGTGAATGCTACCAGTGTTTCCTCACCTGAACCTTCTCTATAGTTTCCTAGGACTGTACATTTCCTCAGCATACTTCCAGAGAAGTAGTCCCATTCGTTCCATTTCCTTCCACTCCTCCCCCCCCCCGCCAAATATTTGTAACAGTCCAGTCACTGCAAAATCACTGCAAACTTAAAGATGCAAACTACAGAAAAACCCCAAGCAAGCAAATAGCAAGAGTAATTTGCATTCTCTACACAAAGAAAGAGTAGATTCCTCTTATACTCCCTTCCTTAATTAAATGTCCCTTCCAGAAAACTGTAAGCAAAGGAAATGGCCTTTCATACCTGATCTCCCAAAAACAGAGTGAATGCTTGTGGTAAAGCTGTGCACATTAGCTTACTTCTCCTTTGTTTTGGAATGAGACTTCAAAGAAAGCAGGCCTTGGAGTCCTGCCTCTTCTTAATGGCCATTCCTCATTTTGAAACTAGCCTGAAGGTACCCAAGCAAAATAATAACTAATGTGTACAAAGACTAGATGATGGGAAGTTAAAATAATGTATTCCATAGAATATACAATTCTTCGCAAACATTTGATATCATATGCCAAGTTCCTTTAATGGAAACTAAAAAGAGATTACTAGATTAGAAGACTTCATGCATTTCTTACACTGTTTTAACAGCCTGTAACTTTCTGTAGACCCCTAGTTCTCCATCATATACTACTGAGTATCGTAATGTTATAATAAACCTGGAAGCAACTTCAAGGCTCAGTATTCTATCAGAATTGATTTCAACATTTTCCATCAAGCACTGTAAATATATAACTAATGTAGCATTGACTTTCTTTAACAATGTTGCCTCCCAACTTCTCATGCAAATTGCCTTACCTTAGGACATTTTTGCAGCATAATTTCCTAACATTCAATGTATCAAAGAAAGGTAGAGGGTTGCATGCATTTTGCCTGCTGTTTTTCCCCTTATTTAAGTTTGCATCTTTTCTCTGTCCTACTCCATCCTGCCAATCAAATTATACATAGAGTAATAGAATCATAGAATAGCCAGGGTTGGAAAGGACCTTAAGATCGTCTGGTTCCAGCCCCCTTGCCATGGGCAGGAACACCTCACACTAAACCATGTCACTCAAGGCTCTGTCCACCACGGCCTTGAACACCACCAGCGATGGAGCATTCACAACTTCCCTGGGCAACCCATTCCAGTGCCTCACCACCCTTACAGGAAAGAATTTCCTTCTCATATCCAATCTAAACCTCCCCTATTTAAGTTTGAACCTGTTACCCTTTGTCCTGTCACTACAGTCCCTCATGAAGAGTCCCTCCCCAGCATCCCTATAGGCCCCCTTCAGATACTGGAAGGCTGCTATGAGGTCTCCACGCAGCCTTCTCATCTCCAGGCTCAACAGCCCCAACTTTCTCATCCTCTCTTTGTTAGGGAGGTGCTCCAGTTCCGTGATCATCCTCGTGACCCTCCTTTGGAGTTGTTCCAATAACAGTTCCATGTCCTTTTTATGTTGAGGACACCAGAACTGCACACAAATCTTCAAGTGAGGTCTCACAAGAGCAGAGTAGAGAGGCAGGATCACCTGCTTTGACCTGCTGGTCACGCTCCTCTTGATGCAGCCCAGGATACGGTTGGCTTTCTGGCCTGCAAGCGCACACTGCAGCTGGCTCATGTTCATTTTCTCATCCATGATTCGGAGAAAACTCCAGGAGAAAACTTGCCAACAAAGTTTTCTAGCTGACAAGCAGGTATTCTTTATTACAGGTGCCGGGAGACACGGGGGATAGCTCCTCCTAACATGTGTCCACCTATTGCTACACAAGTAGTCCTTATATAGCTACAGGGCATACATACATATTCATGAGGCTACGTATGGATTATCTCATTTTCCAGAAAGTTTCCCGCATGCGTACAAAAATGTGGTGGTGGTCTCTGAGGGTGGTTTACTTCTTCCAACAATCTTCATCACTGCTGGCAGCCTTTGAAGCACCCCTAGTAGATGCTTATACCAGCTTAATCAGTTCGTTAGCACCACAGACATAATAATCATCCCATCCTCCTGCTTCTCAGTTAGTTTAACAGCAGCCTATCCTGCGCCCCTGCCTTTCCAGATGCTCCCTATCTTTACGTCCTGTCCTTCTAGCCTGTTTTTCTTACACTCATTTTGTACTAAGGTCATAAAGGCCTAAACTACGTCAACTACAGCAGTTTATCTTATACAAGGATTCTCAGCATGTTCTCTAGCTGTACTCTATTTTTTTTATAACTTTCCATTACTACTGTTACAAAACCATCACACTTAGCATTACTTAAATTGATTCTAAAGGTTTACATATTTCATTTTATAATTTTGTACCCCCCTCATCTCATCCACCAGCACCCGCAAGTCCTTCTCCACAGGGCTGCTCTGAATCTCTTCTCTGCCCAACCTGTAGCCGTGCCTGGGATTGCTCTAACCCAAGTGGAGGACCTTGCACTTGTCATGGTTAAACTTCATCAGGTTGGCATCATCCCACCTCACAAGCGTGTCAGGGTCCCTTTGGATGGCATCCCTTCCCTCCAATGTGTCAACCAAACCACACAGCTTGGTGTCATCAGCAAACTTGCTGAGAGTGCACTCAATCCCACTGTCCATGTCACCACCAAAGATGTTGAACAAGACTGGTCCAAACACCAGTCCCTGAGGGGCATCACTCGTTACTGGTCACCAACTGGACATTAAGCCATTGGCCACAACTATTTTCATGTGGCCATCCAGCCAGTTCTTTATCCACCAAGTGGTCCACCTATCAAATTGATGTCTCTCCAGCTTAGAGACAAGGAGGTCACGCAGGACTGTGTCAAATGCTTTGCACAAGTCCAGAGAGATGACATCAACTGCTCTACTCCTGTCCATCAGTTCTGTAGCCCCATCATAGAAGGCCACCAGATTGGCCTGGCAGGATTTCCCCTGAGTGAAGCCATGCTGGCTCTCACCAAGCACCTTGTTGGTTTTCATGTGCCTTAGCATGCCTTCCAGGAGAATCTGCTCCAAGATTTTGCCAGGCATAGAGGTGAGACTGACTGGTCTGTAGTTCCCCAGCTCATCCATTTTCCCCTTCTTGAAAATGGGGTTTTATTTCCCTTTTTCCAGTCGTTGGGAACTTCACCTGACTGCCATGATTTTTCAAATGTGATGGACAGTGGCTTAGCAACTTCATTTTCCAGCTCCTTCAGGACCTGCGGATGGATCTCATCAGGTCCCATGGACTTATGCACATTCAGGTTCTTAAGATGGTCTCGAAGCAGATCCTCTCCTACAGTGGGCCCAAGGTCTTCATTCTCACAGTCCCTACATCTGCCTTCCAAGACTTGGGTGGTGTGGGCAGAGCATTTGCCGGTGAAGACTGAGGCAAGGAAGTCATTAAGAACCTCAGCCTTCTCCAAATCCAGGGTAGCCAGTTCTCCTGATAGCTTCTGGAGAGGGCCCACGTTGTCCCTAGTCTGTCTTTTATTTGCAATGTACCTACAGAATCCCTTCCTGTTATCCTTAACACTCCTAGCCAAGTTTAATTCTAAGTGGGCCTTAGCTTTCCTAACCGGGTCCCTAGCTTCCCAGGCAACATCCCTGTATTCTTCCCAGGCTGCCTGTCCTTGCTTCCACCTTTTATAAGCTTCTTTTTTCCTTTGAATTTTCCTCAGCAGCTCCTTATCCATCCAAGGATGTCTCCTGGCCCTCCTGCAGCACTTCCTTCTAGTAGGGATGTATCGCTCCTGAGGTTGCAGCAAGTAATCTTTGAGTATCAACCAGCAGTCTTGGGCCCCCCCTGCCCTCTAAGGCTATATCCCATGGAACCTTACTAAGCATGTTCCTGAAGAGGCCAAAGTCTGCTCTCTTGAAGTCCAGGTCAGTGAGCTTGCTGCATGCTCTTCTCATCGTCCTGAGGATCTCAAATTCGACCATCTCATGATTGCTGCAAGCAAGGCCGCCCTGGAGCACCACATTCCCAACCATCCCTTCCCTGTTGGGGAGCACGAGGTCAAGCATGGCACCTCTCCTTGTTGGCTCCTCTATTACTTGCAGTAGGAAGTTGTCTTCCACACAATTGAGAAACTTCCTGGGTTGCTTGTGCCAGGCCATAGCATCCCTCCAACAGATATCAGGGTGGTTGAAGTCCCCCATGAGAACAAGGGCCTACGAGCATAAGGCTGCTCCTATCTGTCCATGGAGCGCTTCATCCACAGTCCTCTTGTTCAGGCGGTCTGTAACAGATCCCCACAATAATGTCTCCCATCGCTGTTCTCCCTTTAACCCTGACCCACAGACTCTCTGTTGACTGCTCATCTCTCCCCAGGCAGAGTCCTGTACTCTCCAGCCTGTCCCTAACATAAATAGCAACTCCCCCTCCCTGTCTGCCAGGCCTGTCTTTCCTAAAGAGCCTGTAACCTTCCATTCCAACACTCCAGTCATAGGAGCCATCCCACCATGTTTCTGTGATGCCTACGATATCATACCCTTGTAGACGTGCACACATCTCTAATTCCTCTTGTTTGTTCCCCATACTATGCGCATTTGTATAGAGGCATGGGAGCCAAGCTCCAATTGAAGCCAGCTCATTGGCTGGAGCAGCTGGAATATCTCCACATTGCTCTGAATGTTTATTACAAGTGCTGGCCAGTGACTGGGAGTGTTGGGATGGAATGATGCCCCCTTCCCCTCACATATCTAGTGTAAAGCATCCTTGATCAGTCTAGTAAGCCTCCTACCAAATCCACTCTTCCCTTTCTTTGTCAGACCAGCTCCACCAGCCCCCAGTAGACCTGGCCTACCAAATTGAGTCCCATGTTCAAGGCACCCAAACCCCTGACTATGGCACCACCCTTCTAACCATTTGCTAACCTGGCCAGTCCTCCCAGCCTTTTTAAGGTCCTGCCCTGTATCCTGGGAAATTGATGAAAAGACAATCTAAGCTCCAGAGCCCCTAACCACCTCTCCCAGGGCTCTGTAGTCCTTCTTTATATTCTCCGGGCTACTGCTATCTATACCAGTGGCACCCACATGAATCACTAGAAGTTGGCAAGAGTCAGTGTGACCGACTAGAGCAGGCAGCCTGTCTGCAGCATCCTTGATCCCAGCCCCTGGTAGGCAACACACCTCCCTTGAAACTGGGGCAGGCCGACAGATGGGTGCCTCTGCTCCTTTCACAGTTGAGTCCCCTACTACTACGGCCCGCCGCTTTTTCCTGGCAGCAGCATTAGTGATCTTCTTTACCAGCGCATCAGCCGGTTGTTCCTGGTGGGAGCACAGTTCCTCATCAGCCCCCTGCAGGACAGCAAAGCGGTTCTGGGTGGGGACAATAGATTTAGGAGGAAGGCCCTTGATTTTAATTGTCCTCTTCCTCCTTTTTTTGTTGTGTTTTTTCTGTTACTGTTTCCCACCTTCATGGGTTAGCGGCCTCTCCTGCATGAGCAACAGTGGACGCTTGTGGCCCTGCACAGTCTGGTCCTGGAGCAAGCACTGCTGCTTCCTCTCAGCTTCCCTGACACCTTCCAGCCCAGTAACAGTGTCCCGCAGCTCAGCCCTGGCTGCAGGAGGACCTCCACCAGGGAGCACAGAGTGCAGCCCTGCCCATTGTGCACCCTCGCCTCAGAAGAGCAGTGCAGGTGCTCTCTGCACCCCAAGCTCTGCACTGCAGCCTCCCCTCTCATCGGCTCTCTCTGGGTGCCTACGCTGGCCGCTGCCGGGGCAGCCAGAGCAGAGCTCCCAGACCGGGCGCTGATCATACGACAAGTGCTCACCATCCCACGCACGAACTGCAGTGCAACTGCCTTGAACCCACCCCGGTCACTCGCGCTCCCTGGGCAGGTTTCTACCCAGTCAGGGCGGTGCCGCTCCTCCTGGCGCCACCCCCTCTGAGTCAGCTGCTCACGTCCACTGTGCTGCGGCTCCTGGGCAGGCCCTGTCAAGGACTTGAGGCTCCCTCAGTGCCTGTTGCTGCTCTGAGTTGAAGCTCCTGGATGCCGAGCCTCGCCCCAATCAGGCGCTGCAGGTGTCCCCTCTCAAGACAGTTACTTCAGCAATGGGCCAGAAATGGCCAATGATATTCTCTACATTCTTTGGAACTTGTTCGTACAGGAAAAAAAAAAAAATAAAAAATTGACTGTTAAATGAGAAGGTAGACTAGGGTGCAGATAAACGACATATTAATATTCTTTTTTGATGGTTTATGCCAATTGGCTTTCATTCCATCCTGCTTGTCAGTGCATATGGATACAAACATGTATCCATAAGTTGTTAATAAATATTCCTCCAAGATTTTTCTCCTACTGCAAACCATTAATAGAGTATGTATTCAAGGAAAGAATAGGACTTGCTGAGCCTTTGACAAAAATAACCCACCACATTAGATTTGGAGAGACAAGATACTGAGCCACATTGCTAAATGCAATGCTTTGACAGAAGACAATTCATGGGATACTTCCGTTTACCAATGGTTGGTGATCTGAGTCAACAGAAATATTCTCTGCCTCTCTCCTGATCTAGATCAGTTGTGTCATTATAGATGAATAAATTATATGACTTGACTTTATTATTTCAGCACATTTGTCACTCACTCCACATTCATATACACAATAAAATAAAGTGGGACATACATTTTCTAATTGGGAATTTCTAAATCAATATTCATTCTACAAAAGCAGCTATGTTAACAAATAGATATGGGTGATTGACAGAAAGCAAAATAATGCTTGGAAGAGCTTACTAATCACAAAGGAAAGCAAACACTTGATTTCTTTTGAGTGAGTATTAGATAGCAAGATAAACACTGCACTGTACTAATTAAGATGTGATCAGAACAAGGCAAAAGATTAAAAAGATGCATGGGGTTTAATAACTGGTTATGAAATAATAGAACATTAATTCTATGGTAAATAAACAGTGAATTTTTCTCAGAACGCAATATCTAACATCAGACCAATCATACTACATACTGTAAAATCACTTGCCAGTTCCTTTAGAAACAGATCACAGTGTTGCCATTAACTTCACTAACCTGAGAGGTGACTGAAAATGTTGTTTCACAGACACAGATGTCTCTTGCAGAGTTTATACAAACAGAGCAGTCTATATTCAAACATTAAATCTCCATTAATTATCAAATTAACTATGATCTGAAGATTTAGAACTTCCATACTGTGATTCCTTCAAAAATTTCTTTGTTGCCAAAGTTACTTTCCTTTTCCCTGCACTCACACAGGAACTCACTTGAATGCGTGGAGTAATATGTTTTTTCTGAATTCTGTAAGGTTTTTAATTAAAAAAATAAATGAAGAGAAAGAAAAGAAAAGTAACAAATTACAATAAGACTAAGCTCCCAGAGCTGGGAAGAAAAACATGTTTTCAGAACACATCTAAATCAAGTTCAATATTGATTTAAGGTTTAGAATATTATTGTTCTATCACAGAAACTGTACCCAGTTTTCTAGTGAAAATCCCAATTTCACATGATATCACTGACCTTTAAAATAATTTCCTGAAGAAGAATCTAGTTTTCATAATTTTATTTCAGGTCTCACAGAATCCTCTAAATAATCACTTCATGTAACACACCATAGTACTCTTTAAAAATGAGGCCTGCCTCTTAAAAATAGGTCTATTTTCATTGTAGTGGGGTTTCTGTGCATCTTTAGCTCTCACAGCACCAAAGCATGCACAGGATTTCTTAAGAACAAGTGATATAAAGAACAATATTTGAGGGTTTGAGGATAAGGATTCCTAAATCCAGGCAACCATCTAAAAGACATCTCGCTAAACCTTCTCAATAATTCCCTCACAAAACACTTTAAACATGCAGACCATACTCTAAAAAACCTCTATAAGCCTCTTGAGGCCAAATTACAATAGAAACAGTCTAGACGTTTTGTAAGCAACAGTAGGCATAGTTCAAAACAAGACAAGAAGGTAAAACACAATCATAAAAAAAACATCAGTTTTCGTGCCTTCCTGAGTCTGAATCTTGGATGAACAACTCCCGATAACTTCAAGCTGTGGTACTAAGGGAAAGCAAAGTGATCTGGCTTTGGTGGTTTTCCTTTAATGGCCATAAAGGAATCTCATAAAGCAGATTTCTCACGAGCCATCCCATCAAAGCTATTCTATCTGTCCCAAAGCCATTTATGCAGACTGTGTCTACATAACTTTGCACAAGAAAGTTCATACTTGTCAGCATAACAGTAGATATCTGAAATCTCTGCTTAGACCTTTAAGCCCCACTCTCTTCTGTTGAACAGTCTGCAACTGTAGATCATAAGAAATATGACTGAAGGAAAAAATATAAGGCAGTAGTTGTCCTTACCTTACAGGAACTTACTTGGAAAAAGGGCTTACCACTACAATTTCTGCTAGCTTGAGCACTAATTTTTCTAAGCACTTACCTGGTTTTGGTCACATAACCCTAGTGTCTGCACAAGGAGAAGAAGAAATAGTTAAGTGCTGCTGACAGCTGAGTGATTAACGTTTTCTTTGCTAGATGTCAGCACTCGTTTCTATCTGATCGCTGAGAGCAGTTTTCTAAATAGTAGGCAAAATCCTGCCTCTGCAGATTTCAGTGACAAAACTTAGCTGACTTCACTGGGCTCAGGATTTCATTCAGTGCCTCTGTGTTTTAAAACTCAGAATTTGCCAGAGGCATACAGTCCTTCAGAGATAAATAATTCTTAATAAAAACAACACCCCCCCCCTCAAAAAAAAACCAAACCAACAAAAAAACACCAAACAGAACAAGAGAGAAAAACCCATTGCTTTCTTAGTAGCTAAAAACCTTTCATTGCAATGAGTACAACAGCAAATAATCTTTCTCACTGTATCTTGAGAGATTTATGGTGTATGTGAACTGTAATCTCTCACTGGATCACAACAACCACTTTGTTGCATTCCAACGAGAACCACTGTTCCTATGCATGCAATTGGATGATTCGTAGTAAGTGCTGTCTTGGTGTTTGCTGCTACTGATAGCTTCATTTCCCATCAGTGAAGCTTCACCTAATTAAGGAGGTTTTGGTTTGTTCTTAGGTAAAGTGCATTTGCCTTTAGTTATAATTCCAATTTAACTACATAAAAATATGAAAATAACCAATAATGATGTAAGAATAAATGAATAAGTCAAAAATTGCACCATTAAGCTTAACAGCTGATTGCGTAAATTCACTCCCACTGTCACTAACCCCAGGTATTTGACACCCATGGCACTGACAGTCTCTAGCAAGTCACATGGTGGCTGTTTAGACAAGTTGTAGGTCCTAATAGTCTGGAGAAGGGTGTATGAACCTATATCCCAGCAAAACTTCTGGATGATGCATAAAGGATTGGCCCAGTTGTGGCTTTAGTGTCATTCTTTGACATACATTTTTGATATACAAATGCAGTTCATTCAAAAGATGACTAAATATTTCCTCCTCAGTTATCTTGAAATATTAATATAATGTCTGAAAAAAAGCAAAGGAAAGGACCTCATTCTTATAAAGAATCAAAACCCTTCAATAAGGATCAAAAGTACTGGAATGAGATGAATTATATTACTTTTAAAGCCAACAGCTACTGCTGTTATATATATATATATATGTATATACACACATTCATTTCTGTCTAATCAGGAAGTGTCTTTCTACAGCTCCATAACTTGCATGTATATAAAAAGTGTCTGACTGTATACCTGGAGTGACAGAGTTTGAGTAAAGGGTTGTACAAATTGGCAGCATTGTTTAAATGCATGTGCATGTACAGTCTATATAAACGGGACTAGCACGGAGAAGTTACATCCCTTTCCTACTTTTTAATCTGTGATTTAATACATTTTTAATCTGTGATTAAAAAGAGTTGATCTTATAGCCCTCAAGTATTTTTTATATTAATGACATAATGCCATTAATTGCTTAGTTTTAAAATCTTCAGTACACTTTATAACAGGTGAGAGTCCAAAACAAGGTCAGATTACTATATCTTTTATCTACCAGGTTCTGACTCTTAAGGCAGAAAAAAAGGCAAAGTTTTTTTCATTACTGTATGTTGGCTGTATTTTACATCATAGGTTTTGAACCTACAGCAAGGTAAATACAATTAACTTGGCATGAAAATCATAGTTTTCTACAATATTGGTTTTTAACAGCCCAGTGTTTTATTTGGTTAATAGTTTCATGCAAAGTGGGACGGCAAACATTCAAAATACATTTTGTTGCCCATTTGAACATTGTAGCATAGTTTTTTGTGATTTTTTTGAGCATATTTTTTATTTTCATGCAATGAATATGAATTTATTGCTTGAATGGATGTTGACTTTGAATTGTTTCCAAATTACTCATTACTGTCATATATAAAAATTGGTCAATTAAAAATATATGAACATGTACATGTAAAAAACCTAACATTTTCACTTGAATATTTCTGTTTCATTTCATGTTAAAACCTTGGTGATTTGTGTGTATACTTACAGGTGCATAATGCAATGGGCTTCCCAACTAACTTTATATTATATGTTGAGATGCAAGACTTTTTTGCAGGAATTACAAGCACTTACCATTTTTTTTTTCATTATTTTCCTTTCAAGAATTTCTATTTCTTCTAATGTGTGAGTTTATTTTTATAAAGAAAAACAGAAACAAATGCATTTATTTTTTTTACTCAATATATCCTGATTCAAGAAGTCAAAACAAAACAAAACAAAAGGAAAATCTTCATTTCTTAAAGACAAGGGGAAAAATGGAATCATATACATGGTTTTGGGTGAATACAACAGATGTTAGTTCCTCCAACCATAATCTACAACATCAAGTAGTTCTTAAAGACTCTGTGGGGAAGTGGTTTCCAAAATGCCTGGATTGTCATGATATTGCGTTTGAATTCTAACTATTACTCATTTCAGTTAGGCTCAGTTTCAGGAAATCTGAGAAGCTTTGAAACATATGTGCCTACATAGCTAACTGTCTCCCCCACACCCCCCTCCTCTTCCTTTCATTATCTTCTCCCCACAACCTTTTTTTCATTTCCCTTGACTTCATTCAGCTTTCTCATGCTGGCATCCATAATGAATAAATTCACTGGTACAGCTAAGAATATATTGCTGTTGAATATTCCCTGTGGCAAAGTTTCATCAAAATTGCTTATCAGTGACAGATGCCTGCTCAGAGATGCAAAACTGCCTAACTCAGCCCTCCCTTTCTTACACAGTTTTGAGATATGCAAATGAAAATGGAGGTGGAAGGACGGCAACCTTTGCCTCTACAGTACAAACCTTGTAAGCGTTCTAATTATTCTGATTCCCACCCAGGCTGCTGGAAGTTTACATATTCCATGTGCGCTGGCACCCACCAGCCAGCAAAAATAAGGCCAGTTTGAATAACCCCATTGTTTGAACTGCTTTCCAAAATTAATACTCTCAAGACATTCTTTCAAAGAAAGGAAGGAGATAGGAAATAACACTCTCAACCTGTAAGAATAGTTCCCGGTTCACTCATATTCACACACGCACACAGTGCAATGCCAGCACTTTCTCTAATGACAGATTCAGTTCTTCGCCTCCTCTAGCTTTTCCTGTAAGAGGGAAGTTCCTTCTGCTTTAACATCACTAAAACATATTATTTAAAATTTGGCCATCACTTCAACAGACAGTGTTTCAAGTGTGATACTAATGCAAGTAGACTTGTTGCCATTAAAGATGGCAAGATACTTGGGATATATACTTGTCAAGATGGCAAGGTCCCTGAGATATGTGTTCATGGCAGGGGGGTAAAACTAGATGATCTTTAAGTACCCTTCCAACCCAAATCATTCTACAATTATGTGATTCTGTGATATGTGCTGTTGAACTCTTGCATACAGCTTCTGCCTCTGGGAATACAAGAGGGTTCAGGTACCTTTCTACTCTCCTCTTTTACAGCTGCTGTTTGTGCTAGGATGTCTGCATTAGGTGAAAAGGACATTCACCAGGTTAGCAGCAAACATGACTTAGGATAGATTTCTTAACCAGTTATTCACCCTAAAATACTCAATGACTGCAAATGGTTTCAGGCACCAGCTTCCCAGTGTGCATTCACTGATGTAAGACCTTTGGTACAGTTCCTTACAAAGTCGTTCTGTTTAAAATGGAGAGATACTGATCTGATGGATGCACTATTTGATTGGATGAGGAATTGGTAGTGATCACAGCTCAGTGTCCAGACGGAGATCAGTTACAAGTGGTATTGTTCTGGGGTCATATCAGGACCAGTACTGTTTTATATCTTCAGTGACATAGACAGTAGGATTGAATTCATCTTCACCAAGTTTGCTGACAACACCAAGCTGAGCATTGCAGCTGATAAGCCTGAGGGACAGGAAGATATCCAGAGGCACTTGGACAAGCTTGAGAAGTAAGCCCATGTGAATCCCTTGAGACCAAGTACAAGCTCCTGCACCTCGGCCAGGGCAACCCCCAGTATCAATAAAGTTTGGGGGATGAAGGGATTGAGAGCAGCCCTGAAGAAAAGATTCTGGTGGATGAAAAGCTGGACATGAGCCAGCAGTGTGCTTTTGCAGCCCAGAAAGCTGACCACATCCTGGGCTTCATCAAAAGATACATGGCCAGGTGGTTGGGGGAGGTGATTCTGCCCCTTTACTCCTCTCTGATGAGACCCACCTGGAGTACTGGAGTCCTCAGTAGAGGAAAGACATGGACCTGTTGGAGAGAGCGCAGAGAAGGACACAAAAATGATGAAAGAGATGAAACACTCTCCAGTGAAGCACTGAGAGAGCTGGGGTGTTCAGCCTGAAGAAGAGAAGACTCCAGGGGTACCTTTTTGCTACCTTTCAGTACTTGAAGGGGGCTTATCAGAAATATGGGGACAGATTTTTTAGTAAGGCCTGCTGCCATAGGACAACAGGTGATGATTTTAAACTAAAAGAGAGGAGATTAAGACTAGATATCAGGAAGTAATTTTGTTTATGATGAGGAAAGTAATGCACTGGCCCAGGTTGCCCACAGAGGTGGTAGAGGCACCACCCCTGGAAACATTCAAGGTCAGGTTGGAGGGGGTTTTGAGGGACATCATCCAGTCTAGATTATCTTTAAAGGTCCCTTCCAACCTAAAATATTCTATAGTTCTATGATTCTGTGTGTGCATGGAAGGGCATAGCCCATCCCTTATGCAAAGCCCTACTTATAAATGGAGATGAAAGTATGAAAGCCTGGTTTATCAAAAGTCTTTGAGAGATACGCTCAAACCTACAAGTCTGTGCAACTACTTAGCAGATCTGAGCTGCTCAGTGTTTCTTCTGAAGAAGGGTAAAAATATGTGGTTTTGCTGCACACAAACCACATGAAATCCGGCCATTTTTGATGCGTTGTTTTTTGGGTTTTTTTTGTTTGCTTGTTTGGATTTGGATTTGGTGGATTTTGGTTGTTTGTTTTTTTTTGGTTTTTTTTTTTTTTCAGATTTGAAAAGCATCCCCATACTGTCAGGTTGAAATATTTTGTATTAAGACAGTACACCAAAGAGGCAGTCTCCAGTCAAAGTACCAGGATATCTTTTACTCGACTACAGGGAATATGTTGTAATAGAAGTATCTTGTACTGAGGATTCTCAGTACTCTGTCTTTAATGAAGCATTTCCAGGAAAGTAAAGAAAACTATTGAAACATCCATACATTCCCACTGCAAAACAGATCTCCCTTTTTTTTTTTTTTCAATTTTACTCTTTCTTCAAAGTCAAACATGGAGTGTAAAATAAAAAAAAACTGAAAACAAAAAATGCATTCTGCACACTTTTAATATTTATAATACTGTTGTTTGCAACATGCTGTATACCTGGGTTCAAAATATAGTTTGCTCTCTTGCCAATATTTCTGATCTTTTTTGGAAGACTACTGCACCCTTCTTTGCAACTCTAGATCTCCAGCACACTCTTTAAATTTGAGCTTGGCAAAGTAATATTTTAATAGGAATACAGCAAAAAAGAGAAAGAGACTTTAAAGAGGATTGTTCCAGGCTTGCAGTACAGAGAAATACAAGAGCACTTGTACTGTTTACAGTAAAGGCAGTCTCAAATCAGTTCCCTAGACCAACTTGCTTCAAGCAGGACATGTTGAAAACTACTGAAAACAGCTTTCCCTTTCCCACTCCATTTCTCTCCTTCCTTCTCCCCTGCACCCTTATGCCGTTAATCCAGCTTAAAGATATTTTGCACAGGTGCTTATGTAACTGTGATACACTGGGAAAATTCCAACTCAGACTGATTCAGCTCAAAGATCTACTAACCGCACTTCCATCAGCACAGTGGGGTGGTCTATATCCATAGTAAACGGTTGGTTCAAGAAATTCTGCAGGCTTTCTCTAACCTCCAAACACTGGCTCCTTAGCACTGCTGTGTATCAATGAATCCATTGCTACCAATGAATTTCCTGTTAGGAAAAATATTGCACCACTGATGCAAGCAGGGTAAAAGTTTAAGTGACTGTAATTTTCTTTTCCCTGTGGTTTCTGCGGAAAACACATCTCCAATTGTTTTACCATAAGCTAAGTTGATTCAACCAGTTACCACCAGATAATTTAAAAGTGGCAGAGGAGGTATTTACATCCCAGCTATTCCAAAACATAACCTTGCAAGGTTGCAAAAATTAATCTTAAGAAATAAAATTAGCCTGTATAGTTAAGGTAATTATTTAGCATTATAAAAGCTAAATGCTGAATCATTTTTTGATGCAAAATAAAAAAAATATTTGGGAAATTGCTCTCTTGGCAAAGTTACATGCATTCATTTGAAACAAAGGATCATTTAAAAGCAAAATAAAGGAATCTGCAGTGCACATAGTCATTGAGACTCTTTGGCTATAAATTCTCCTCCCTTTCCTCTGTGGAAGCACATGTCTTTGCCTGCTGTTCATCAGCCTTGATTTTGATGGGGTGATTTTTAGTCAGCTGTCTCTATCATTTTGGCACAGACAAAAATCCTTTAAAAAATGTTACACTTCATCAAAGTGTATCATGAGACTTCACGGTCATTATCTCAATGGCCGCTCTGATGTGCTACAATTGGCAGGGCCACAGACGGTGGGGGGTGTATTAGAAGAAAGCCAGTGTTTCATGTGGAAAGCTGGCAAGCCTCTCCAAGCTTCTGTCAACAACTCAGCGGTCTGATCCGATGCACTGAGTGCTGATTATGCTCTTGTTTCTGTAGGAAGTAAACAAGAAAATGAATTCCACAGCACAACACAGCCTCTTTGTATCTTCAAAATGGTGTGTCTGGAAGCCAGCCAGCCTCATCGAAGGTTGGGCCATTTGTGTCATCAGGGCCCTGGTACTGATGGAGGCTTTGATTACAGCTTGGATCCAGCACGGAGACCTTCCATGGACAGCCACTCAGCAAATAAAGGCACTGATAGGTTGTTGGGTCAATTTAACCATAAGGGTGCAGAGCAAGGTCCTTTTGAAAAGACTAATGGATTAGCTACACAACCAGCCCCACTGTAGGGCCTTATTTCTCAAGTAACTTCATGACTGCTTTCCAGCTTGGCAGGGACTCTCTGCCTCTAAAGCTAGCTTCAGCGTGTTCTTGTTATCAATAGTGCAGCTCAAAGGATTAGGCACAAAGAGCTTTACAATTTAATGAAAACAGCTGTTGAAACAACAATTAAGGCAAACAATAGCTTGCATGAAAAACTATTAATTATGCAAAGTTATGCAGAAAGTAGAATACTCTTTTATTCATAACCACCTAATGTGACTGACAGAAAGTTAGACACCTTCTTCACTGTTGATTTAAAGGTTTCAGCAAGTGGTGTCACTTATAATAATATTCACCATTTTTTATTTTGTTAACATTTGAGCAGCTAATGGTTTAAAGCCTGTGAATTCTCTGCGGCATGGCTGCAGCAGGAACAAGTAAAACAGTAATCTAACAGCTAATATTTCAAGTCAAGGCAACGCTGAGCTCTGGAGTTTATTGTGCTACTTTACCAAAAAGAATGCTTTACACAAGCAGTACACCATATCACTATTTAAATGTATTCTTCCCTCTTTTAACCTGCCCCCTTTACACAATCTTTTCCATCATGTGCTTCTGTGTGGATGCCTTAAAGGCAGGCACTTGGCCAAATCACTCATCACAGAGTGCTTTGATAATATCCACTTGTTGCCCCCTTCTTCTTTCATTGAACTGTTAGACCCCTACTTTCTTGTCTTCCTTCTCACTGACTCTCAGAAATTCATTGCTTCTCTGTTTGCAGTCTCCATCCTTGACTAGCAGTGCTGAGAATTGACTTACAGTCCTTTGAATACAGTATGTTCCACATCTTGCCTTTTTACAGCACCTTGAGCCATCATACCAAGAAGTCCCATTTAAAATGTCATTAAATTTGCAGATATAAACACTGTCTTATGCCTCCAACTACCATTTATTTCAGGCTGCCAGTTAATTGGCATGCTCTAACACTCTTATTAAGCCAACTTGAAAATATCGCCTCAAAATGCCCTGGGAATTGAATTAATTTCATGCTAGAACCTAATAAGTAGGATCTGACGCTCTTTCATATCTTCAGTAATCCATTAGGTGACTGTAACTCCTTCCAGAGACTGGATGAAAGCTTTATTAGTCATAGAGTCCCTACTCTAAATATGTCACTAGAATTTAGTACAGTATCAGCACTAAAATGCAATTGACTTTGTGACTAAGTAGACTTGCAAGGATGCCCCAGAATGTAGTTTGGTTATCCATTTCAAAAGCTTTCTGCTAAACAAGATTATAGTTTTATTCAAGCATTCGTGTTTCCTTGAGCAATTTTAATTTAGGAACAAATAAATAATAATGACATAAACTAAACTGAAATAAAATAACCAAACCATACTGGATCAGCTCTGCAAATGATGCAAATGGAGTAGTGCCAGATTATGTTATTTAAGAATCTCACCCCATATTTAAATTACTGTCCTGTAAATCTACTTCCTTCTAAAGTCCACTGCATTAACTTTCTTCCCTTCCCCACTTCATCTGTTAAATAACTTCATTTTCCACTTTTTTCTGCTCACTTTCATAAAGTGAAGAGTTGTTTTATCTGTGCTGGCTGATGCTTTAGGATCAGATCTTCTGTCACCATTGTGTCTCTAGCAGCCTGTGACAGTTCATTAGTACATTTGCTGGCAATAATCCAAGTTAATGTATATTTGTTTAAAATATCAAAAATAATTTTATAATGAGAAAATGCAAACTCGTTTTCCAATGATAAGTTAGACAGAAAGCAAATGTCCTATACAGCATGTTACAATTATATTTTTTGCTGTAGACGTCTAAACAGAATCAGAAAATTCAATGCAATTACACCAGTTATCCAGATGCAATCTTTCAAACATCATGGGTTTTGTTTTTTTAACTTTTTAAAAAAATTTTAGCAGCTTTTATTCAGTGGTACTTCTCATAGCTGTCACGCTGGCACACTGCCCCCATCTCTTCATTAGTCATTCAGCTCATGGAGCTTAATTGGACAAGGCTAGAGCGAATTTGACAAACATCACAGCAGCAGAAAAAGCAATCACTCTTTCAAGATGAAAATTTGTTTGATGTCTTACTGTGTAACTCATTTACTCTCCTTGGGCATCATGTGACCTGAATGTTAATCAGCCACTGATTGGCTTTTCTCCCTGGACAGTCACATGGCAAGAATATTAATGGGCTAGGACCAGTAGCGGCACTGGTAGGCAACCTTTGGATTGGCTGCCAGGTTAAGACAGGGAGATAAGTGGGTGCTTGGTGAGCACTTGACAGAACTTCACAGAAAATTAGGGCCCTAAAATAGCATGAGAAAGTCTTGTCAAATCAAGCATGATTATCATTGAATGCTTAAGGAATTCATCATCTGCATGAAATTGATACACTTCAGCACCAGCAGGCCCTGCAGTCAGCAGGGACTCATCAGAGTTTTATTTATATGTGTTCACCAAATCACATTAATTCTGAGAGCTAAAACATGCTAAGGATGAAGGTTATTTTCTGTTCAATCTAATTTATCTATGACAATAATCATCACTAATAATATGTCAAATTAGATTGCAGTCATTTTATGCATGCATGCTGATTTGGAAAATAGTGTTAAACCGTGCCATAGTAATTAACAATTGGTAAAGGTGTGCAGGGCCTGAAGTCATCAGCTTATCTAGGTGGAAACGTATGGTTTATAGAAGGGATTTATAGATATGTATTCTCAATTCTGAATATAAATTATAATCTGTAAGAAGCAGATGTAAATTTTTTATTAGGATTAATAATAATTGAAGAAAGTGTGTCCCTTTCCCCAAATTATTTAGGCCAAATTCATCTCCTTTTGAAATGGAAAGGGGTTATACACAATGGCTGCATAAGAACCAACAACTGATCCTTTGTTCTTTGTATTTTCCTTTTTGTTTCTTCTGTGGGTTAACTTTCTCACAAATTACCGACAACTTCCAGCTTTTAGTACAGATTTAGCAAGGTTCTGTAAGTACTTATGCATAAAGTCTGTTCACTGCACAAGCATTAACAGCAGCTGTAGTACTGTAATTACACATATTACAATAATGCAACAATTCTGTAACAATGTTACAATTCTGTAACATCTGCCAGTGTTATTAATTTAATACATTCAGATCTCGATGTGTTGTTGGTGGTTGGTTTTATTTTTTTGTTATTGTTTTTGGGGTTTGCTGTCATTTTTTATTTTAGATGAAAGAAAGGTCAGAAATTGTGCAGATTAATGCACCCAGAATCCCGTATTCTTAGAGAATCATTAAAGCAAAAACTGCTGCTGCTGAAACACTCTTAATAGGAATTCTTTTTTTCACAGTAGGTATTTCATGCTGCTGATTGCTTTAGTAATACTTTTACAGTCTTTTGACTTATAAAGTACTACTGTATTACAAAATACTTGGTTTTAAACTGTCTGATTCGTAATAAAGTATTAAGGGAACATTTATATCCCTTTTGGCTGGTTTGACTACAAGAATTTGCACACAGGCACATAGATATATACACACACAAAACCATGCTTTGGCTTACAGAATTACATTTTAAAAATAAGAGGAAAATAATCCGTTGTTTCTTATTTTCCCTACTCTAATCTCTTGTGATCCTGGTACTGCTTCTCTCTCTCTCTTTGGAGGCCCTTTTTATTGATTAAATGAATCTGCTTGAAAGGCTGGTTCCCAGGCTCTTTGATCTAATCCGATCTGATCTTATCCGATCGCTTCAGCAGGACATTGGAGAATTAACAATAAGCAGCTTTACCACAAGTGTTTAATAACTCAACACAATCTCCTTATGGCTCCGAGCTGCTCATGTTCTCATCCAGTCAACAGCTCATGGTGTAACAGATTGGACATCCCTCTGAACCTGAGGAATTTTCATGCACTGTGAAACTAATCGCTTCAAGTTCCTTCATAAATCACACAAGGCAGATTTCAGCATCTTAACAAATTGAAAAAAAAAAAAAAAGAAGAAGGATATGGGGCAGAATTCATCCACTGAGCTAAAGACCGGGAAAGGGAATGTGGAGGGGAGGAGGTATAATCTGAATTCTGTCATCTTATTTAATGTGTTTCTCATCTGCTTAGCTTTCACAAGCATAAAATAATTCAGGCAGACTAAATCTTTACAACCCTTCAAGCCTTCACTGGCCTTATTTTTTAACCCTGTGTGATAGAAAACATGGCTTCTACAGCAGTTGTGTTATTTTTGTCCCTGTAACAACCCCTGAGTTTGCTGCAGCATGCAATTAGGCAGGTAATGTGGAGAGGCAAGGTTCTTTTACTTTGCATTGTAGGTACATAATAACAGTGAACGGGAAAGCAGAAGGGATACTTTGATCAAGGTTATTTTCTTAGAATTTGAGAGCAGCAGCATCTTCAGAATAGATCTAGTGTGAGATTTGTTTAATCCTTGGACCTTTCCATGTCACAGCCTTCCAGAGAAATTGAGTTTTACTTCCACTTTCCAAGCACCAGAAGAAGAATCAAAGCCTTTGACATTTAGAGTCTGTCTGACTATCATCGCCAAACAACCAGACAGACATCTGAGAATGTGTAGGAGGTAAGGAAAGAAAAGTGGTGATTCAACAGAGAACATTACCCTTGAGGAAAAGTTCACTAAATGTAAGAGATGGCAGACAGGCTGTTTAGGCTCATGAGGAAGGCATTGAAAAACATGGCAGTTATGAACTGTATATCCAGCTCATGTGGTCAATGCCTTCAGGATTCAACTGAACCAGTTTAAAATTTATCCAACATCACAAAATTAAATTCACTAAGTCCTTTTACACAGTTGCAAAGACTCCTACAGAGTCAATAAATAGCTCTAATAATGAAAATGTACATGTCAAAGTATATTCATCTGAAAGATTTGTGAACCTGCTTTTAACAAAGTTTTGTTAGAGTTTTAAGGACACATGAAAGATGTTTATTGGTTCTGTTACCGAGATATTTATCAAGTTAAGAAGCCTGGTTTTGTCAAATAGGTTCTACATAACACCAATTCTATATCTAGCTACTAATTAAGCTCTTGCTTTGGAAAGCAATTATCTACTGTCTGAAAGTTCCTTGCTGGATTCCTTAAACTCAGAGGTTACTCTGCAGTGGAGCTTGTAACTGAAAATGAGTGCCTAGCCAAGGTACTGTAAAGGTATCTCAGCTTGCTCAGATCTTAGATCAATGGGAACTTCTAAAATTATTAAAGCTACAGTTCATTTTCAAATAAATCTTTGAAATTCAATGTTTAAATTCAAATACAGTTATGAAATTCAAACATAATTCAGTGATTCTCTTACTACTCCCTTATAAAGACTACTGAAAATGTCTCCATAAGCATTTAAGGTGAATAGCAAATTCTTTGATCTATAGTTCAATCAAGGGGCATTAAAAAAACTTTAAAGGTTAACTTGAAGATTATATATGTATTGCTGAAGCCATGTGAATCTTTAAACTCATAGCAGAAAATGGCCATATCACCTATAAATGGAGTCATCTTCTGTGTATAGGTTTGCTTTCCAATTACAATGTTTTTTGTCTAGTTCATATCATGGACCACCATGAAAGAGACTTTTAACTGCTCTTTTTAGCTCAGTAGCAATCACCAGCCACCACAGACTTATTTATTCTGTATTTACTTGACTTTGATATTAACCAGTGATGATGGCAAAGCTATGGAAAACTTTGCTGAGAGTTATGATATGTTGATCATTTGAAAACTTACCACAGAAACTAAAAAATATTCTGTGCTCATCATGGATGATTATTGGGAATCAGCCCAAGGAAGAAACAAAATTCAACATACAGTCTTAAGACAGACGGAAATGTTTTCTTAGCAGTGAAGAAATTTTGCTAGAATCGATATACTAGGAGCTCCAACAAAGGGATTAATTCTGTTGCTATTGTGCTTGGAGTTCACTGAGATTTAACATTGATTTATAGCGTTTACACCTAAACATTTTCCAGAAATGTTGTACCATCTGGTGACTGAATTTTTCAAAAGTCAGCAAATTAACAGGGCTGACTTGTGTAGGTGGGAATTTGAAAAAGAAAAAAAAAAAAAAAAGGAAAAAAAATCACTATTCCTCCTCATCCAAATAACCACAAAAAAAAAAAAAAAATAAACCACTAGACTTGGAAAATAATTCTGGAAAATATTGTATGACTGACAGTTTTGGGCTTTCATGACACTGGCTAAGAGTTTTCCAACAAAACATTTTTTTTCAGATCACTTATTTGATTAAGGCTTTGTTGTGTCACAGGAGACACAATAGTAAATTTTTATGAACTTTTGAGGAAATATAATCAGCATTCCTTTGGAAAGCTATTTCTTCTGCCATCTCACCTGTTGTACTATTTTAAAGGCTAAAATCTAATGCATTTCAGTAACATGCTTGCTATATAATTTGCCCCTAAGGCACCGGACTGTGGATCTGGACAACATGATTTGTAAACCTCATAGTATTGTGAAACCAGAGTTTGGAAGCCTGAGAAAACCCGGCAACTCAGCAGGAAGCTGGGAGATCTCAACAATGAGGGCTTGAACTTTTGTTCACATGACTTCCATGCTTCCTCATGGAGCCAAATGCCAAACCTCTTCTGCTTTCATGTTTTCTACACAGAATATTTTGATTAATTCAGAACCAGTATAATTTTTATGGGTGATTTTCCTATCCATGTTGGTTTTGGATTTCTTGTTTTGGGTTTTTTTTAAACATCCAGTTAGCATTCAAAAAAAAATTGAACTCTGGGTAGTAGTTCTTTTGAGGTTTTGTTTTAGCTTTTAAAAGTTTTCCAGCAAAATAGGAATGACGATTTTTGACACTATGCTTGTAACTGTTGGATCCAGCATGACTGTATGGTTATGTCATTTCAATGTCTTTCAGAATCAGAGCTCTCCAATCTTGCTTGGTATTCCCATGCAGGATAATAATGGGAATGGATGCTTGCCTATAGCTGGTATTTCTCTTGACTTATTAAAAATGGAATGAAGAAAGAATCAGAACTCTGCCTTCATTTGAGGGCCAAATGTTACTCAGAGCCTTACACTTTGAAACTACAGCAAGGTTAAAGCCATCAGTCTCTGGGGAAAACTGTCCTATAAAGCAAGATGCACTGGTGTCCTTAGCTGCACAGGCTGACATAAAAATAACAAACACACTGTTCTCGTGAAGCTGGTTTATCAGAGAGTGTGGAGACAGGCTAAAGGTTTAGCTATTTATTTTCATCATGCTCATTTCTCAGTCTATCTGTATCGAAAAGATATCTGCCAGGATAAAGACCATGACTGACAGCCAGTATCTCAGGAATAGTGCAACTTTAAAGTCTATTAGTCATTATAGAAATGCTTTTTGTATGAAATAGTAAAAGAATATGAAAGTAAATTAAAAGTCTTTACAATTTTTACCATTTTCTACTCCTACTTCCAAGACTAAGTGCTTTGCTTGCACTAACACAACACATGTTTATATGGGCACAATAAGAACAAATAGAACTCTAACAAAAAAAGATACTGTATTTCATATATAAGATGAAGGATAAGAGCAAACCACATATGGAAGATATTAGTCATGGCTGTTTAATGGCCAGCTGAAAGCAATTCACATATCTAAGAAAGAGAAAGGAATAAGAACTAAGTGCAGAAGAGTTAGGTCATTTATCCAGCTGTACTGACTTTACCCAGAAGCTACATTTCTGCTCGTAGCCTATGTCTGTGCACCAGTGTATTGCAACGGGTAGAAAAAACCATATTTCATAGAAGTCTAATAATGAAGAAGGTAATGAACATACTTTCTTAATGATACATTGATAGGGTGCGCCTGCAAAGTCTGAAGCAATGGTGTGTAGAGGTATTATATTTGAAACTGAACCGAAGCAGTGCAGTCACTTCCTTGCGTTGTAGCTGATGGCTGAGAAAGTATTTTGCAAGATGCCACGTTGTGCTATGTTGGCACAACATATCTTTGAATATGGCACAGGTTTCTTTGCATGCCTTACTATTTAAGGATTGAGAGACACCAGAGATGTTTTGCCTGAGAAGCATAAAAGCAGTACCTATTTTTGTGTTTTTCTCCATACTTTACTTGTTCACATTACTGTCACTGACATTTGGCGAATTCCTATGAAATATATTGACTATTGTGTCTGAACTGCATACTTATCAAAGCTATAATGTGTAAGTTACAAGGCAGGGCATCAGATTCTTCCTCTTTCTTATAAACCTCCATATAAAAGTAATAGGATGTAAAATCCAACAAAAAATTAATGTTCTGTAGTAGTAAAAATATATTTTTTACTGCTTTACTTTAAGTAAAGTATCCTGAAAGCTTTGGAAAACAGACTGTCTCCAAAAGAGAACATCAGCCTTTGTCAATTGTTTTAGATTAAAAAATACAGCACCAGGATTGTAAGAAACTCCCTCCTTTCAAGGTCACAAAATAGTTTTGAAGTTCACACAGTGTAATTATGCAATGACTAACTAAAACCTAAATTCAAAGCAAACACCTCTGTTTATATCAGAAATGGTAGTGAATTGTACGCAGAACTTAAAGCTGAGTAATTGAGAAAACCATGAACTATGCTACTGCTTTTCAAACATTTTTCTCCAGGTCAACCTTGAACATCCAGAGTACTATTGCTAAATTGTCAGGCTACATTTTCTTCTTTATAACTATATATATATAACTATATATAAATATAACTATACTTATCTTACTGAAGTCAATGAGCTCCATTGTTCTGAATCAAGGAACTTACCTGATCAGTAAGCCTCACGTTCTTCAATGTTTGTGAGGACAGGAATCATGGTGCTTAATAACGCCTGTGCAGATATTTAAGCCAGTTCTTTGGAAGCTGCAGGCCAGATCTTTTTAAAGATGTCAAGATGCCTAAATTTGATAGAAATAAAGTCAATATAGAGGGATCCTGCAGTCTTTGAAAATGAAAACAGTGAGAGGATTACCTTCTCCAAATCAGCATGACTATATATAAGCTAGGTTTTTGGGCTTTCCTGATAGTCAGCACAGAAAGAGAATTCTAGGTTGTCTTTCCTCTTACCCTGATTTGAAATGAATCACATGAATCATGTTCTAGAAGTTCCAACTTCTCTCCATTAACCCTCACAGGTTCCTAACTGAGACAAAGATGTTCATGCTGTAAGCCATCCAGGTGAGCTGCATCTCACCTTTGGAGCTGCTTGCACTTCTCAGTGTAACAGAAAATCTACACATCATCCCATTATGTTTACTGATTCTTAAATTCTGACTCTTCATGTCCGCAAAAATTGTTGCTACCCTCCAGCTTCCCCAGTTAGATTACTATCTCAGGCATTACAAGGATGTTCAGGATTTTAAAGTTATTAGAGCAACATTTAAACACATTCTTGACACCAAATATTGCAAAAAGCATTCTTTCCTAGCAGGCTGCTGCCATTCATATGTAAAAGAGCATATTGTTGTTAAAAATAAAATTTTCCAAATGAAAGACAAAAACTGGAAAAGAAACCTACAAAATAAAAGTGCATCATGTTTTGTCTGTTTTTGAAATACCACCAGACTAAACCATTAAATGGGGATTTTGTTGCACAAAGTCTGTAGAATTCAACCACAAAGCCACTACACCAAGAACATTGTGCCAAAAAAAACATATCAAACTAGTTACAGTCAATGAAATCTCTAAATCAAATGAATACTCTTCATGCTTGGAACACTTCCTGGTGTCAGTGAAAATACATATGAGTTTGCTTAGATATGGGGAAGTCTTTTGGAGTCAATCCACTTATAAAAAAAATAATTCCCAATTTAAGATAGGAAAAAAGAAGGCCAGGAAATTCTTTTATCCAGCTTAGTAGATTTCTAGTGGGTAAATTTGCATCAGCCAAAGTACGCATGGGATTAAAGGTTACAGTAGTGGGCCAAGAATCTATTTGTTTCTCTTGAAACTTGGATGCAGGGATGTAGGAACTTTGAGCAGCGAGACTGAATAGTTTGTATGAATAAGTATATATATACGTACATATAGATATGTGTGTAAGGTTTGGGGAGAATCCATACAGGTTCAGACTTAAGAAAGGAGGTAACATTCATGTGCCATGACCTATAACAGAAGTACATTGTGTATTTTTAAAAAACAAGCATTTGTTATTTCTCCAATAAAAACATGACTGAGAGTGAAAGAAAACTATTATAGGTATAACACTGTGGTGAGTTGACCATGCCAACAGCTAGGCACCCACAGTGCTGCTTGCCCCCTTTTGCCCTGCTCAGCAGGACTGGGGAGACAACAGGAACAGCAAAAGCAAGAAAACTCATGGGTAGAGAAAAACAGTTTAGTAAATGAACAGAAGATAAAAAATTAGTGATGCAAAGGTAATGAATCACCTCCTACAAGCAGACTGATGCTCAGCCAGCCTTTGAAGAACAGCCACCCTGGAAAACATAAAACCCCAAAACAACAATTTTCTTCTGCTGCACCAGCTTTATAGCTGAGCATGCCATTACATGGTATGGAATTTCGCTTTGGTCAGCCTGGGTCAGCTGTTCTGACTGTGTCCTTTCCAATTTCTTGCTTGGCTTCAACCTACTCACTGTGGGGTTATAATGTGAAAAAGAGAAAGCCTTGACACTGTGCAAGGACTACTAAGAAATACATAAACCACTGGTGTGTTATCAGCACAGTTCCAGTCACAAATCCAAAATACAGCACGATATTGTCTGCTAACAAGAAAGTTAACTCCATCCCAGCCAGACCCAGCACAAACATTGAAACCGTTAGGTGGCAGAATGCGTAGTGCATTCAAATAATTTCTCTCTATTATAATAGTATCTAGTGGCATTTCTTTTATCAGCAGTCATTACTATGTGCTATACAATATTCTTCACTCAAACGGACTCTGGTTTTATTTGATGCATTCTGGTTTCTCTATGGCTTCAATCCTAGAAAAAACTTATTCAAAATACTGCTCTACAATACATAATCCTGTATCAGTCTGGTTCAAGGATTTCTGCCTGTTACCTAAACCATAATGAATAAAAAAATGTATTACATTGTGCTGTATGTCTTTCCTTGGTCTGCTTCAGAAACACATGAAGGCAGTAACATTGTCCTCATTTGGAGAGGAAACATCTCATTATTCACCTTTTAGTAAATTTCATATTCCTAGCAGTCAGATAGCTGACCTTCCTACCTAAGCAAGGTGATAAAATGGTTAACAGATTTGTTGAAAGTGACTGGTAACAAAGAGTTTATGTTTAATGTAATCTTCTTCAGAAAGCTATTTGCTGTTCTAGCCACAGTAATCAAGGTTATCATGTCAAATTAGGTTCTTGATTATCTTTGCATAGTTTTATGCATCATCACAGGTCCAATAACAAACTGATGGTAAAATAACTTTGTTAAACAAAATGAATTTCGTTGGATATTTCATGCTTCTCCCCTCACCCCCAACCTAACACCCACATGTTGTCTTTTTCTATACTGACTTAACTATTTAAAAATCACAGACTTTGTGGGTGATTACATTTTCAGTTGGGGAAAAAGAAAAGAAAAAAAGAAAAGTTGGGAAAGAAATAATTAAAGACTGACTGTCATTATGCTTGATTCTATAGCCAGCCTCTTTAGAATTTTTCTCAGGAGAGTATTCTTACTGAGCCAAATGAGCTTTCATAGGCAAGCATTTGAAAGACCAGGCTTTAGTAGGTCAATATTGTTTACACACACAGTACAAAGATCTATTAGCAATACTTAGAAATCTTCAAAGATCTAGTAACCAAAACACACTCATTTTTACAAGCATCTATGAAATAAAGACTGCTACCTTATTTCATGCAGGAAATTGCTGACAAGCAGGAATATCAAGCTGGTTTACTCAAGCTAAATTTAATGGTTTTGCAGTGAACCTTTTATCATCCTCAGGCAGATTATGATGACAAAGGGCTGGTATAGCATTCTTGTGTATGAAAACATGAAGAAATGTAGTAGATACTTTGAGGAATACCTCTTTCATCATTCTTAAGTGATGAAAAATTTTCTGGAGAGCAGTATAATTTCTGCATGGTTTCTGCTGGGAACAAAATTCCCACAAGAATTTTAAAGTCCTGTCTTCTTTTTGCTTTAATTTTGGAGTGAAAAATAGAAATAATTTAAATGTTTGATCTGCTAACATTGTCAAGTTGCACTATATTTCTCTGGTTTCTCAGATTCAAGATAAAAATTAAACAGTGAGGCGGAAAAATCCTCTATTTTAATGAAAATCAAATTTTGTTCATCAGAAATTTGCAATGGCCATTTCACCAATGGCACAATAAAAGGTGCTGTATTTTACCTGCATCTGCTTGCAACAAATGATTTTCTGTCAGCTTAAATTATTAAAGTTCTTTAGAGTTTAGTAAAATTCATAGAGTTGTTCACATATCTTACTGTATCTGCAAAACACATTAGAAAAAAAAGCCCAGTTTCTGGGATTCATGAACATAGTCATACACATAATTTGCAGAGGACATACAGAACCTTCATGTACAGAACCTTCATGTAAGCTAATGCAGCATATTTTAAAAAGGCTTTCAAATAATTTGAAATTAATTTGAAAATAACCTATGTATATATATGATGCACAGTTAAATAATGAAGTAAATCAAGTAACTCTTCATGCAACATTCATTAAAATACCTGATGGACATAACTGGCTTGAATGCCTCTGTTTCCAGAGCATTAAAAGCCACATGTTCTGTAACTAGTTACTAATTCTATAAACAAAACTATATTTTAGGCTGTCCACATCAAATGTTTGGTTGCTTTAATCCATAGAAAATATCATAGTTGAGGTTAAGGATTTATTTTTCAGTTACCATTTTGAGGAAGAAAGCAACAAGAATTAATGTTTTCCATATGAACCCAAAAGTGTATTCTGGTATCTTAAGCTTGGCCTTGACTGTATTCGCATTCTACCAAAAGGAAGAAAAAAAAAAAAGTCTGGAAAAGTTATTTGATTTTATTTGCTGCTTCTTAAAAAGCAGGAGAAGTAAAGTATTATGGGTAATAAATTAATTTTTCCTGAAGTATATGCATTCATTTATTGGATCTCATGTAGTCCTAAACAACTAGAAAACTGGCAGAAACACTTGGACCTATTGTGATCTCCCTTTTGTAGGAGGGGGAATAGTTCAAATGACTTCCAGTAGGAAGAATTGCTTGCACATTTTCCTGCAAACTTTCACCGCTCTGTATGAGGTAGTGTTGTGATCCAATTCATCATCTGATCATTATTTCACCACCTCTTGGCACTATATTCTAAACTTTAAATGACTGTTATATTCCTTTTGATTTATGAGTGAAGTCAATTATGTGTAATCAGTCCTCTAAGAAATCCACAGATATTGCAGTGGTTTAAAACCCAGTCCTTGTCCCACTATTCCAATGCAATAACTTCCCTGCTGTTACTTTAAATATTGTAAATAATTTCACTTCTTTTCTAATAATTGAAACTTATGCAATTTTGTAGCTTAATATTGCATATGTAAATATAGGCTAATTGAAATTGCCAACTAATAAATGTTCCTACTATCATATTCATATACCAAGAATATTTCATATAAATATTTGGTTGCATATGAGACATCTGAATTAAATTTTGCTTGGAATTCAATAAAAAATTAAGGTATTTTTATTTCATTAGGCTTAAAAAGCTGTGCTAGACATTGGAAAAGTGAATAAATTTACACAGCAAGATTAAGGCAACTAAGTATCAGAACATGCATAATCATATTGTTCTTCAGTCTTATTTATAATTCATTCTGTAAAAAAACAACTCTGGATAACAAACTGCTGTAGTTGGTAGTTAGAGGCAGAACAGAATCACGTTATAAGAGATTCATGTTTTTTTCCTGTCAACATTCCTAAAAATGTCTCTCTTTCAGTGTGTATTTGTTGTGTTGAAAGTTATGTCCTCAGCTTGCTCATGGTATATTACTGCTTATAGCTTCTAAAAGGCAGCAGGCGTGATATGGGGCTAGTAAAGTTTCTATTCAAAATAAGGATTATTTTAAAATAATAACCTTGTGAAAATGTAAGCCCACTGCACTCTTTTGTATACTGTATGCTTTGTAAGAAACACAGTTGCATGGCAACTGCCAGGTATCTTCAACACTAAACTAAAAAAGCCACTAATAGTCAAGCCACTAAATGTGCACCAACACTTCATGAAGCCTTTTTGCCATTGTCTGCTGGCTGTATCATGGCTTACTACCTGTGTTACTCTCTGCACCTATGGTCTCAGGTGACAGAGCTCAGGCAGAATTTCCACAAAAGTACTAGATGAAATATCTAGATTAATAAGGCATTAATCAGACTGCTGAAATTGGGAAGGAGGGGGGAAGCATAAAGTGAAGTAATATTTGTGTCAATAGGATGTTAACTCTAAAACAGAATGACAGCTGTAACGTAGCTTTATGTATTGTTCCCCTACAGTTTCTCACATCATGCTAATATATATAAGGGTGATGGACTTTGTACTGCATTCATGTAATTACAAAAAAGCCTGAAAATTACCTGCAACTGATCTTGAGAGTACACAGACATCCATGAATAAATTGCTCCTGGTTTTATAAAAACTCTTAGTGTCCTCTAAATGGGTCGCAGTATTTGATGGGTAGGTACTTCGGGGAACCAACCTTTGGCACCTGTACTGGGAGATGCAACACAGATGTCTGTGAGTTTGCAATAGCACAATGCTTCTTCTGGTCTTATACCCACCAGTGTTTCCTGTCCATAGCCATCAACAAGGTGGTGAAAGTGTATATGATTTCTCTTTTCGCCGAGACACTTTTCATGACTGAATTTGCTAAATTGTGAATGTCACTTGCTTTGAAGCCACAGAGAAAATTAACCTTACATCTGCACAGACATGAGGGTTGTGTCTGCATACAAAAACCTTTTACACATCTGTCTTCCCAAATACCCTTTTTTCTTAATGCACATGGCTTTGAGATGTCAGCAAACTGCCAAAAGCTGAAGACTTGGCCAGGGTAACTTTGGTTAGCAAATTGGTCAGCATGTGTTTCCAATATGTATGCTATTGGCTTAATTAGGTTTAATTAACAAGTGTTTATGTCTGTTGTAGGGGACAATAGCTACCTAGTGAAGTCTTGTTTATTTCCAACATATGGTATTCTGGTGAATGATTGCCAGAATAGCTATAATGAAGCATTTAAAAGAACTTGTTCAGTTCAGACTTTGGAATACTAAACCTGTTTTTCATAAGTGTGTATAGTCTGGGATATGCCTCTTACCTCATTTCTTTGGAAGTGGACCTAGTGATCCTTTCTGCACCTTATGACCTAAGGGGAAGGGAAGTGGGAAGAAACTGTCATAGTATTAAAAAAATTAAGCAAAAACTTGCATAGAAAACAAGAAAGGTGAAAGAATGCATAACTAATAGTATTATTTTCTTTTTAAAAGAACTCTCGTGGTTTAAACTGTAAATTTCACTTCTCCCTCTCTTTCCCCCCCCCCCCCCCCCCACTCCAATGGGGGGAAAGGGGAGAAGAACCAAAAGAATGTAACTCCCATGGGTTGAGATAAGAGCAGTCCAGTAACTGAGATATAATACAAATCACTGCTGCTACCACCAATAATAATAATAATGACAATGCAAATACAAGGGAAAAGGATACAACCGCTCACCGCCCGACTGAGTCTTTGAGAGAGCAAGCCACTTCTGGGTTCCTGCCCCAAGTATTTTACATCCTGGGCATGACGTGCTGTGGCATGGAATAGCTCTTTGGTCAGTTTGTGTCAGGTGTCCTGTCTCTGCTTCCTCCCGGCTCCTCCTTCTCCCTGGCATAGCATGAGACTCAAAGTCCTTGGCCAGACCCAAACATTGTCAAGCAGTAACTGAAAACACTGGTGTTATCAGCGCTGCTCCTGGGCACGAAATTAAAAGCACAGTGCTGCACCAGCTACCAAGAAGGAGAAAAATGACTGCTGCTTATGAACCCATGACATAAATTTACAGAAATACCTTCTCTATAACTTAATAGAGTTATGTATGTCCTAGACTTTACAGTGATACCCAAAGTAGTAGGATTTCCATTTCAAATGACCCTGAAATTTAGCAGTAGTTTTAAGTAATTTGCAAAGTAGGTCACAAGTAGAATCGTGGACTTTATACGACCACAGATACTAACTCTAGTTAAAAAGATTTGCCTCTGAAATTTATCTAAGAAAAACAAACAAAAAAAATAGCCACATACCACACAGTAACAGACGCTGGTCTAAGCAAATACAGATTTTATGATACAATGTTTTTAACGGGATTGGCCAGTAAAAGCACCAAATGAAGAACAATAGTTTACCATTAAAATTAATTCTGTGGTCCAGGGTCAATGCTGACTGAATTTGTGTCTGGATTTTAGCTAGAAGCTTGTTGGCAGTTTAACTGCCTCAGAATAAAAACCTTTTTTATTTCATGGAATCATCTTGAATTTTGCTGGAAACAATGGGGGTATTATCCTTCATCAAAGCTCTCTCTTTTTTTTTTTTTTTTTAATTACAGCTTTAAATTCTTGCTCTTGGGCCTGTACATTCAAACCAACAATATTTCATTTTGGCTCAGTCTTCTCACCATAAGCCACACCCCTTATACTACTGAGAGGACTCCATGCTCTTCTCCATTCCTCAGAGAAAAAGAGACATCTTCTGTCCATAGGCAGCTCCCACAGCTCCTCTCTACCTGAGTCAGTGAAGTGTGTGATCTGCCTCTGTGGCTCTCAGCACAGGCAGATTTTTGCATGCAGTCCATAGATCAGGACCTTTGCCCACTCATGCGCTGCACAGCTAAATTTACTTGCCTTCCTTTTCACAAACTTCTGCAAGCTTCAGCTTGGCTGCAGCTCAGGTGATGGTCCAGCATCTTTCTCTCTTAAATGTTAAAACTGTTTCTCTAAGTTCTGCAGTTCTGCACCTCAGCAGAAGCTATCATACTTCTGAGAGTACTCTTAAGAGGCTTAGAAGGAATCTGATCACATCCTCATGTGCATACCAGGTTTGAAAAACTACAGTTAGAACCTTTTACAAGATAAAAAGCTTATAGCTTATTTCATGGTGGTGGTGCTTGAAACTCTATCAACAAGGCTATTCTTATCTCTGATTTGAACATGATTTAATGTGAAGGTGGTAAATGAAATTGTGTCTTCAGATTGTATTTATTATTGATTCACTCTCCTATACTTACTTTTCTTTTTCTTAGTTTGCTTGAACAATTCTTACGGAGTTGGTCTCTGGCTTTGCTTCACAACTACAGAAATTTGCAGTTCATCTTTCCTAGAAATAAAGAAAAGATCTTTAGGAAGTTTTTAAACAGGAAAAACTTTTCTCTTCATTGAGTCACTGTCATTTTACACATTAAAACGTGAAAATGGCATAAACACTTGTTGGAATTTAAGAAATTAACTGCTTACAAAGATAGCTTTTAGTTGCAAAAGGAAGGATGATAATTATTGCTGTTTTGCCAGGTTAGCAGATGGATTCATTTATCAGCTGTACTTATAAAGTTGCTTATAATTTTTTCCTCTCAGATCAGTACTGTTGCTCCCGTATGTTTTCTACTTAGATACACTGGGCAGCTCCCATACATGAAGAGCACCCCTTGCCTGTAGAGTTTAACAAAGATCCTGGAGTATAAAATAACAACAGGTATGATTAAGTGCTTCAGATAACCAGCAAGTAGCCCTAGAAGGCAATTACTAAATACAATTTTTTTGGAGGTGGGGAGAAAGTGTTATATTCTTAAATTGAAAGCTCTTTCCTTTTTCACAGAACATAAAGCATAAAAATCCTAGAAAAGATGAACCTACTGCTGTGGTCTACTTCAAAGTGACTATTATTTTTTCCCGCCCCCTCCTTACATTATTTCTCTACTTTACAGATAATCCCACTAAAACTAGAGGAGCTATTTAAAAATAATAGCTTCATTCAACACAAAGAAGGGTAATGAAACTGATTCAGTATATTTAATTTACCATAGTGTCATGCCACTGCCAAGAGCTATTATCAGATACTGAAATTTATTTACAAATGACAAGTAAGATATATCAATTTTAAGGGGCTGCATCAGTCAGGGGTTTGGCAATAGGACACATACACTTGACTGCTGGTTGAAGCGTGGACAAAGAGAGTCACAGGATCAGAAATTCTATGTGATTAGTTCTGTGAAAATATTCTATCAGTATGTAATCTATAAAGAGATGTCACAAAACCTCTCAATCATTGAAATTTAGCCAAGGCTGGCTAAAAACAGATGGCATTTCAGTTTCTTGTTCTGAGAAAAGACTATAAAATACTCAGAGTGGGTAAAAGCTCATAAAACTAAGTTTTATAATGCGGGCAATATGCTTTCGAGAAGAAAAGGGAGGAACTCCTTTCCACTAACTGAAGTACTATCACTTATATGCCCTATTTTGACATAGGGCAGAGTTGATTTTAAAACTATCACAGTCCTTCAGTGACTTAAGAGCCCTGATTCACATGAAGTTTAAAACTCAGCACAAATGAAGCCCTAAGACAACCTGATAGAAGCCAGTGACATTATACTTCTCACACCAGCTTTTATTTCTGTATGTACTTCTTTGTTTCAGTACGTAGACTTGCTACATGATTGATACTACAGTCATTAAAAAAATAAACATACACATTAAGAAAGTTAAAGACTATTTTTTGAAGGAGCGTATTTTTGTTATTACCTTTGTTACTGGGCCTCCACAGTTGTCATTATTACTGAAATAGTGGAAGACTTGAGGCACCATTTTGTACTTGGAATGTTAGGCAGGTTTCTTCACAAGGTTTTATCTGGATACTTACAACAAAATTCATTTCCAAAGTAACAGTCTACTAGTAATGTGGTAGACAGGAAAAGCAGTTTTGTTACAACAGTTCATTTGTTTTGTCAGATGCTATGCGAACTAGAAAAGTCCTCTGAAACACATTCTTACCTGTGGAAGGGTAAGAGACATCTTCTGAAAAATGCTGTTGTGGTTATGAAACAGTATTTCATCGGAAGGTGCAGAAAGCCTTCGAGAGGTTTAACTGTAGCTAGGATTTTTATTTCACTAATTTGCTCCAAGTAAGGAATAAAATACATCGAAAAAACATACTTGAAAGTGGAAATTCTGGCTGTCCAATAAGTCAAGAAACCCCAAGTCAGATTTCTCACTGTAAGCATGATGATGTCCCTCATCACTTCTGAAGTTCATGACTGTTTGCTTTATAATTGTTTAACATACACATTGAGTGAAGTCTCATAAATGAATACTTGACAAAAAAAAATAAATTGTTTTTTCCCACCTTTCAATTTGCTGAACAGTTCTTCACACAGGACATTTAGGTATGCTGGAGCAAAGGCAGTAAAAATGAAAGTATCCTCACACAAGAATAACTTTGAATTCTTCAGGCTGAACCTTTTCCCAGGAGAGTACTTTAGTGACTGGCACTCAACTGAAATAGGGTGCTATGCTGGAAAAAAGAGAGCAATTCTACTCTCTCCCCTCTATTTCTTCAATGCACTTAAGAGACTCTGCCTTGCCCAACCGTCAAAAGAAAATGTTAATGCCCTGGGCTGTGGAAGGAGGGTGCTCCCTGTAAAATATTACTCCCCACAGTCCCAAGCCTCAGCAATGGACTGAGATAGAAATTAAGACATCCACTGTTCCGACATTTCACTACGTCTTAGTTCAGGCAGCTCTGTTTTCTATCCAGGCTCTCAAGGGACCTCACCCTTCACATGCATTGTACCAGTAGCCTGGATGCATAACACAAAACTGTGCATTCACCATGGAATATGAGGGACGAGAGCTTAAAACCATGATTTGTCAAAAGTCCTAGATTCCCACATGGACCAGGGCCTCAGCTCATGGCCTGACCATATCCCTACACACATCAACAAAGAATCAAGCAGCACTAGAAGTAAGGCATCCATTTTATTTGAAATGGAGGAAAATGTAACTAAAAATATTGGAACAATTTTTTAACCCAGTAAGATCTTTAAATCGTTCCTCTTCCTACGTTCTTCAAATTTCCTATAACTGTGGCCTTCATCTTAACACCAAGCACTATATTGCACAGAACCAAGATTAGCCTTGTCATAGTGGAAAATAACCATCTGGCAGTCCTGGTACAGTGTAACAGTGTAATACTTTAAAAAGAAACAGCGCATTTTAATTATGAACAATTAGTCTCATATGTAATACTGTTACTGTCTTCAAAAATAACTTTAATTGTTTTCACATTTCCTAAGATGGTCAATGACATTTTTCCATAAGAAAGTGGGTGGGGACAAAACTGGAAGTGTTCATGCAACAAAATTTAAATTTTTTTCCTCTTTCAAATGTCTCCTTGCCTGCAGAAAATAGTAAAAAATATCTAGTATCCACCAGAAATGCAATCCTAGGTGTCAGCTTTCTGCCTCAGAGCAGTATTACCAATTTCCACTCGTCTTTTGAGCATGTCATGCAGCAAGGCAAGTACTACGGCTGACATGACCCTGAGAGGCTGACATGCAAAAAGAAATGAAAATTGTGATGTTCAGTCTCATGCTCATTGCCTGAATGCCCTTATAATGATATTATTCAGAATGAGTGTACACTATTAAAAATGGGTGTTTACTCTGTATGTCTTGCATAAGACTACCATAGCATTTTCATGAATGTAAAGTGATTTTTAGAAGTTGCTTTAAGCCCTGAAGAAGCAGAATTAAAATCAGGAAACTACTTCCCTTCTATATACTGACAAAGATCTAAACTAAACAAAAGCAAATCTCCTTAACAGTCTTAAACTAATTCTTGTAGGCAAAACAATGCAAGAGCATTCACATGCAAATAAAAAGGAGTGATTAAAAGAATAATTAATGATATTATTCATTAGATAGCATACTATTCATCAGACTATTTGACTGTATAGGCCTTGAACTTCCGACACAGCACCTGCTACATTAAACACTGATGTTAAAAAGCAATGACCTTGAGATGGGCAAAGCTTTAGTCTCCATGCAGTAGCTGACCAGCTTTGTAAAATCAGCAAAAGACAAAGTCAGCACAGACTGTCTGCAGAAGCTCTTTAGCCATCCTGCTTTTCTTCCATCTAGAAATAATTCTGCTCCTCCGTAAAGTTTTTCAAAGATAACCTACTAATTAGGTTATACTTATATGTTTTGCCACTGAATTTCATCATATTTGCTCATCTGGACATTACTTGTGTTTTCAGTTCAGTTAAAGGGTTTATTCAGCATTTATTCGTTATGTATATTTCTGAATTGTCCATGACAGCAGGATGAAGAACTTCGGCATGCATTTGTTCTGTGCAGTTCATAGAAAGACACTTCAGGAGAGCCCACCTTTCCCTCTTTCTGCATTGCATCTTTCACAATCACTCAGCTTGCAAAGAAGGTGGATCAGATTTTGTGTATCTGTTAGTAAAACATCTTCAAAGAGGAATGACGCAAAGTAATTTCAGACTAGGAGTCTCTGAGAAAAAAGTATCTTGTTTTTTGTTTGTGTTGTGTGTATCAGAAAGGGATCACAAAACTCACCTGGAGTCCCTACAGTAAGGAGACATTAGTGATTTTCTGGGAAAGGCACACAGAGGCACAATCATATGAGCACAAATTTTTCAGCATAAAGTGTCAATCACCCATGTAAGAGTGCATTCTTTTTTTACAGTGTTAAACAATTCCTACTTTCAGAAAACAAGAGAAACCAATAGTTCAGGAACATTGTAATACCTAAAAAATATTCAAAAGCTCTGTGAATTAAAATATGAATAGTTCCAATGTAAACTAATTTAGCCAATTGCAAACCTACGAAAAATGGGCTCCATGTACTAGAAATGGCAAATGTGACGGTCTATTAATTACCTCCAAACAGAAGCCAAAACTGAGTTACAATATTTAAAGAAAAAGTAATTAAAAGAATATAATTAGGAAAAAATGTTTAAGGTAAATACAAGGCTCATAAGGAATTTTTTAATTATTAAATTTGTATTCTAAATTGAATCATCTCCTAGTCTCAAATACTTTCTTTAAGTAAATTGAACTCACTTTAAGGATCAATCAAAACTCAACTGTAAGTTGAGTTCAGCACAATGAAGTCCCATACTATAAAAGTGATAGAACTGAAAGATGCATGTGGGTGGTTTTGTTTGTTTAACTACTAGTCACAGAATTCTCAAGGCAGACAGTTTACTGTTATAAATCATGCAAGGATATTTTTATGATGTGGCACATACGGAAAGAGGGGACCAGAGTCAGTGACCCAAGAAGTCCTTTTCTGCCATATTCACCTACCAACCTTTCTCATTTCCTTTCCTTCCTTTTCCATCCCTTTCCCTCTTGCTCCTTTTGGGTGACTCTCAGCACAGATGTTTTAGTGGTGGAGAGCACAGACAGAGAGTAAATGTGCCCGTATTCTTTTGTTCTGGCAGTCTGGTTACTAACCTGCCAGACAGACTTCAGGGAAATGTCATTAGCCACCTGCTTTTACACACTCTACAACATATATCTATATTTTTCAGAAGTAAAAGGTAATATAGATACAAGGAATATAAACAGGGAGGTGTAAAAAAAGGCTTTAAGCAGCAAGGAAGTTAATTCTCTTTCTATGAAGGTTTTAGTGTTTTGTTGAGTTGGGTTTTTTTGTTTGGTTGTTTTTAAACAGTGTTTACTCATAGAAGTGGATTACTGGAAATGAGAGACAAGTAATTACTTCTTGCAGTGGTAAATATGAATTACTACTTTTTTTCCAAAGGAGTTTCACATCCTTTCCAAAAGTTGAATAGCATGTAAGGTGAAATCCAAGATTGGAAAGATAGAAAAGTTTGTTGCTGATTTTAAGCTCAGTGAAGAAGACAAAGAGACAACAGAGCCATGTGTTGGCATCAGACATGCACAATTCAGGAACATTAGTCATGTAAACACGGAAAACTGAAAGGATTAATAAAATAAATTATACCCTAGTTACCACCACCTGAAAATCTAAAAGAAAATATTCTATTTAAGCAGCATGTTACACGTTCTATGAACAAAGGATAAAAGGTGATAATCTAGCTAATAAAACAGATTTTCATAGCTAAGTTACTGGTTAAAAAAGAATGGAGCTCATGTTCCTGATTTTGCAGTGGCAAATATTTGTGCTTGCCTACCTGTGAACATTTCTTTTTTAAGCAAAATATAATCACTTCCCTTGCACTAACCAAGAACTTGGGCCAGAATTTTCAGACATTAAACCTCTGAAGAAGCTGTTTTGTAATTTAAACTCACCATGATATGATTTATTAATTAAAATAAAATAATCAGTTGAACCAGGTTATCGGAAATTCCTGTTTGTTTTCTTATCAATCAAACTAGCACTGATACGTAAGATGGAATGTGTTAACTTTAGCCCACAAAATGTGCAACTAAAGTTTAATCTTTTTCATCTAAAGAGCTATATGTCAATGTTTGAAAACTACCTTAACATGTATCTGTTTTAGCCTATTGAAAGCCTCATTCCTCATCACTTACTTAATACAATTTTTTGTCATTAATTGTGTCAGTCATGGGATTAATCCATATAGGAAAACAGATAGCTTTTATTTCCATGGAGATACCTACAAAAGAAAAAGCTGAAAGAAGAAATTCCACTGGAAGCCTTTTGCAGAGGTTTTCTTAATCATTGACTAAGAGCAATTGGTATTGAACAGAACATAAATTTTGTTCTCATCCTCTTTCATGTGTTTTAGGAAGTATTTTGTGGAATATTTTGGCACAATGTGTGCAACATACTTTT
Source organism: Myiopsitta monachus (assembly GCA_017639245.1). Classification (NCBI taxonomy): domain Eukaryota; kingdom Metazoa; phylum Chordata; class Aves; order Psittaciformes; family Psittacidae; genus Myiopsitta; species Myiopsitta monachus. The sequence goes on along the minus strand of CM029941.1, from coordinate 41,734,340 downwards.
GTTTCACGGGAAAGGTGCACCTTAAGCTTCACAAATCATGGAATCTTAGCCACAAAATGGAATATCTGCTTTTCACCTAGCTTGAACTTCTGCATAAGATTTTTCCCCACCCAGTAGTAATCCTGGACTACCTGTCTGACAGATATCCACTCAGCCTTACAACGGAGGCAACATATTCTCACTTAATTATTTTCTTGCAGAATCAGCATTTTGAGACAAAATACCATATCACTGAAACTTTTCTAGTGAGGTCTAAAGGCAGCAGAATCATGGAAGAGAATGATAGAATTGTTCAGGTTGTAAAAGACTTAAAATCCTCAAGCCCACCCATTACCTACCACTGCCAAGTCCACCACTAAACTGTATCCAGTTTACATGTACACCACATGTACACATCTTTTAAATACCTCCAGGGATGGCGACTCAATCACTTCACTGGGCAGCCTGTTCAATGATTGACAACCCTTTCAGTGAAGAAATAGTTCTTAATATCCAATCTAAACTTCCCCTGGCACAGCTTGAGGCCATTTCCTCTAGTCCACTTGTTACTTGGTAGAAGAGACCAATACCCACCTCACTACAACCTCCTTTCAGGTAGTTGTAGAGAGCGATAAGGTCCCCCTGAACCTTCTCTTTTTCAGACTAGGCACCACCAGTTCCCTCAGCCATTCCTTGTCACACCTGTGCTCCAGGCCTTTCACCAGCTTTGTTGCCCTTCTCTGGACCTGCTCCAACACCTCGATGTCTCTCTTGTAGTGAGGTGCCCTGAACTGAACACAAGATTCGAGGTGCAGCCTCATCAGTGCAGAATACAGGGGGAAAATCACTGCTCTGGCCCTGTGGGCCAAATTATTGCTGATACAGGCCAGGATGCCACTGGATTTCTTGGCTGTGTGGGCACACGCTGGCTCATGTTCAAAAGCCATCAAACAGCACCCTCAGGTCCTTTCCCACCAAGCAGCTTTCCAGCCACTCTTTCCCAAGCCTGTAGCATTGCATGGGGTTGCTGTGGCCCAAGTGCAGGTCCTGGCTTTTTGCCTTGTTGCACCCCATACCACTGGGCACAGCCCATTGATGCAGCCTGTCCAGATCCCTCTGCAGAGCCTTCTTACCCTCCAGCAGATCAACACCCCTGGCCAGCTTGGTGTCACCTGCAGATTTACTGAGGGTGCTCTTGATCCCCTCGTCCAGTAATTCTATTCTCACAGATCTGCACAAGAAACCAAGGCTATTTGTCTGCCAGTTACGTGCCTGGGTACAGGCTCTGTGGCTCTATGCTGCTCCTAAGTATTCCCCAGACTGATAAGCAGTTTTTCCATTACTCCTTATTTTGATGTCCAGAAACTTTCCAGTTGCATTTCTACTTTTTGAGGCCTGCCCACACAGTCTGTCTTTGCGACTTGCCAACCCTGTCTGCACAAGCCCCACTCAGTTTTCTCAAGGGGGTGCTTCCATCTAGCAGTCAGGGTCTGCAGAAGTGAGAGCCAAGTGCCCCACATTGCCCAGTCAGCAACCAAATATATGTAGAACTTAAGAATGCACTTTATTTTACATAGCCCCTTTTCTTGACAGCCACTGCTTTGGAATTCCTACAACAGTCTGCCTCTCAGGGGGCTGAGACATGGAAGCATGCTTACTCAAGAGTCCTGCAGATCTGGATAACCTTCACAGAAGCACCCAGATGTTGCTCTAGGTTCTTAGTGGGTGAATATCTTTGTAGCATTTTGATGGTCCTTCCTGGGTATCTCTATGTATTTATTTGTAGCATGCAATAAGCTTGCATGAAATAAACAGCTGATGATTCAAGAGAACATCAATATTTCTGGAGTTTATCATATTGTTTCAATAAGAAAGTATTTTCCTTTAGGAAAAGTGGTATTTTAAAGTATAAGTTTTAAATTGTATGTACTTTCAACCCTATAAGGTGCAAATCTGCTGTTAGGTATAGTGGGAATATGCCAGAAAGAAGCAATAACATTACATCACAAGATGCAGAAATTGCATGTCTCTTCTTTCAAGCAACTTGGATGCATCTGCATTTCTATAAAAACCATAGTTTTTTTATAAATATAACAAAAATAGTTGATTTCTAAAGGACAAGGAAGTAACTCTAAGGTAATAGCAACGATATGGCAGGAAGTACAGTCAAGGACATTGAATACTGAAAGCTGTGACCATATGTTGATAGATCTACTAATTCCAGTTGAGAACACTATCAAAATGCAGGTGTCAGTCATGAGAAAATATAGTCCATGATTGACAGAGAGGTATTTTTTCCCATTAGAAAGAGTCTGACTTCCTTCAAGATTGACTAACTCTTTGCTTTTCCTCACTATGCTGGGTTTCAGATGTGAGAATCTAAATGAAGAAAGACACCTGGTAGAGGTTTGAAACCGTGTCTTGGCAGATAAAGAATTGTAGAATTTAAAGATACTTGCCTCTGACTTCTACCACATAACAGCAATTCAACCAAAAGGAAAAGAAGTGATGTATCTTCGTGATCATATCTGACTAGACCCCCAAAATTATGCAAGAAGTAGAAGGAAATTGTGGCAGTACAGAAGGACCTGGACTGGCTGTTATGCAGCTGTCAAGTCCAAGTATCTGATAATAGCATCTCCATGAGACAAGGAGAGGGAAATCATGGACACTATTCCCTGAAAAGAAATTCAGACACTACTCTGCTTTGAAAAAGCAAGATTCTCCTGTTGCTTTTGCACATACTGGCTATTCTGGTGTTCTATGGAAAGGTAGGACAAGGTCCATAACGGCTGCTGTTGCTCCTCTCTTATGTTGGCACACTATCATTTTGTGCTGGTGTCATTCCAGCAGTTTGCATTGATTAGTAAAGGAGGGTTACTGTCCCTGTATGTCAGCAGTTGTAAATGCCAAACAAAAAAAAATCAGTGCTTTGACTGTTAGTTTTTGTTTGGTTTTGGTTTGCTTTTTTTTTTTTTTTTCCCCAGTGGAAGCCTGAGTGTGCTGTTTGGAAATGATTTTAACATATAACATTAGCACGCATTCATATTTCTTCAGTCTATGAGCATAGACCCATGTATTTTGAAGCAGAATCTTAAGTAGGGTTTGGTTACATGAATCTTTGTTTCTGTTCCTTAGAAGCTCACCTCTGATGATGTGAAAGAAAAAAATAAATATGCATTACTTATTTTTTAGTGTTCCTAACCCTATCCTCAGTTCCTACAAAAATGGTACAATAACCAGCTAGGTGAAGCTAAAACCTAGGCACTTTGAAAAATACTCTAAAACAGTTACTAAAAAATACTCTAAAAGTAGTACTTGCCCTTTTAGCCAACATTTCAATGAATTGCAGTTGCCAAAGATACAGCTGTAAATTAAAATTCTATGTGACTTCTCTTTGGTAAAAGAAAAATCTTGCTCATGTGACTGCTTGCCTTTAATAGCCTTCAACACCCACAGATGTAACTGGAACCCTAGTACTTAATTTCCAAACTACAGACTTCTTTTTAAACTAAAAGGAGAGGTCTTTTAGCGAGGAGCTGAAGCTGGATCTACAAGTCCTCACTGAACTGAATCCCTGGGCACATAACCAGTCCTATCCTCAGTGACATAAACCTTTAAGTCCTTCAGATAGTTGTGGATAAAAGGCTGGGTTTATGAGAAGCAGGGAATTGACAGGGCCCAACCTACCTTCAACAAAGTGATTAATAGTGCCACTTTGCTAAATCTTTTTTTTTTAAATAACTCTGGCACACAAATATTCAACAGATTTAATCAACAGGTAAGTTTTCAGTAGTAACACAACAATAGACTCTTTGATCTAGACTAACAAAACCAAAATTTTGAATTAAAATATTTTCAATACAGTAAAAGAATGTATTTGACTAATTTTTTTTTTTTTCTTCTTCACGGAAACATTTTCACTTCCCTTTAAAGTAAATGGGTTAGACATCAAACCAAACATTTTTTCCAATCTGCAATTACAAGACTGAATGAAACAGGGTTTCATAATTGTGGCTGGTTTTACCCTAGATCCTTGGAGTATTACTTGGCATGTTAAAAAACCCTCAAACACCTCATGGTGATTTTGTGGGACCAAGCCAACACAACTGCATACATGAAGTAGCACAGGCATCTCTGGATAGGCTCTAGCATTCATACGTAAAACAAGAGCATGCCACAGTGGAAGTTGCTGGATTGACCTAACGAACCACTGACTTGTTCATTTTGTCACACAGCAGCTGGAGAGCAAGACATAACTTTTGAACACATCCCACTGTAATGCTCTGCAGCCTTGTAAGACACATCTTTTCCCCCTTCTCACCAGTAGGCATGCAAATGGGAAATGAGGGAATGGTGTGTGGAATAGAAAAAGTGTAACCTCAGAAAAAGCATCATGTATTCTAAAACAAGTATCTGACAGTTTTAAATTAACAAAGGAAATATCACCACTCCATATGAGCTCTAATATGTCATTCTTCACTATACTAAAATGTCAGTCTGGTGCCAAGTACAGCAGACAGTCACTTTGCTCTTGCCTACCAGATCCGGTGTGAACCATACATAAGCTAGCTACAAGTTCTCACAGTTTACCCTTTGTATGCAGACGAAAGGTACATCTATTCTCATTGTCTCCTTTAACCAGACTCAAGGATGAAAGTAACTTCACAGGTTGTTTGCTTCCTATTTATAAACACAAAAAGCTATGTCAGCCTCAATCTAATAATCTAAAGAACCAAGTGCATTTATCAGCTAGAATATCCTTTACACCAGTTTACAATCAAATACACTTTATCATTTCTTCTGTTTCGCATACGTTGATCACAAATCCCAGTGGCTTTCCAACTACACATCATGAAACATCTTTTGATTAGCATTGTGTTTGCTTATGTGAATATATGAATGTGTATGAGTGTGCATACGTGTACATATGGAGAGAGAAAGAAAATTGAACAATTCATTCTCATAGTTTAAAAAGTGAATGTTAAATTCTATCTGAATGAAGCATATTGCCCCAGAAAGGAACAGACTGGTTTGAAAGGGAAATAAAATAATAAAGTAATGTAAAGCACAACTTTGAACCAGTTAATATGGCGGCACTTTCACAGCTGAGTTTGCATTTAATAAAATCAGATTCTTTATTGAAAAGGGAGAAATAAACTTTCTCTCTTTTTTTTTTTTAAAAAAAATGTTTCAAAATTTTTTAACGTATGATAAAAACTTAAGGTCTTTCAGACTCTTAATTACAGAATTATCTTAAGGAGCTTTTTTTCTTCTTAAACTCTCAACAGATATTTATGATTTAATTTAAATTATTCTCCAACTATTGATTTGGTGCTAAAAGCTGCATTAATATATCTGTTTTCACAGATATATGCATTAGAAAACAGATGATCTAAATTAAAGTGGTATTCCTTCAGCAGGCTGTTTTCAGTTATCAACATCACTTCAATCTTCCAGTGTGTTTTAACACTTTCTCAGGTGCCAGTTGCAGTTTGCCATTTATACTGATGAACAGAAGGTATAGAACGGTGAAAGCAGAAGACAACAGCATTTCCTGGCATCTGATACTTTAACGGGGACATTTTTAAGCATTCTGTATTCATTTTGACTAATTGTTTGGAACAGGGATGGGGGGGGGGCAAAGAAGTGAGATTATTTTGGTTTGACTCGCAATTAGTCACAGCACGAACTGCAAATTTTACACCCTTGGATCAGGTTCTCTCTCCCCAACCCTTCTGGTTCACTAAAGGCCCTGCCTGGAAACTGAACAGATTAGTTGCTACCTCATACTGATGTATATGTATACGCGGCTTTGTACATGTATGAACACTACCAATATATATGTATTCATGCATAAATAACTTCCTAATTTACTGAAAAACATATCTTCCTTTTTTTTTTTTTAGATAAGGAAACACATTATAACCTGCATCATGCAAGCTTTTGTGATATACCCATCATTTAGTATATACCACAATGAGTGTCCTAAACAGCGCCTGTGAGTCTCCATTTCTTCGTAGCTGATGCGAGAAAAAGATGGGATATTCATAAGTTTTTGGTATTATTTTACACGTACAAGATCCTTATAAAACTGTGCTTTTTCATAAAATGTGGGAAAGTATAATATTCTCTTTTTTATTCAAGTCACACTTCAAAAGTGATCCATCTTATTCATGAGTGGGCAACTGGTAGTCGCATACTAGATAGAAAATGGAGCTCAAGCAGAATCTTAAGGCAATACTGTCCGTCTTCTATAAAAGAATAACCTTTCTGGCTTTGGCCAGATGTTACTAGTCCAGCTTTTTGTAATCATAGAATCATAGAATAGTTAGGGTTGGAAAGGACCTTAAGATCATCTAGTTCCAACACCCCTGCCGTGGGCAGGGGCACCTCCCACTAAACCATGCCACCCAAGGCTCTGTCCAACAAGGCCTTGAACACAGCCAGCGATGGAACATTCACAACTTCCCTGGGCAACCCATTCCAGTGCCTCACCACCCTTACAGTAAAGAATTTCTTCCTCATATCCAATCTAAACTTCCCCTGTTTAAGTTTCAGTCCATTACCCATTGTTCTATCACTACAGTCCCTAATGAAGAGTCCCTCCTCAGCACCCCTACAGCTCCCTTTCATATACTGGAAGGCTGCTATGAGGTCTCCACGTAGCCTTCTCTTCTCCAGGCTGAATAGCCTCAACTTTCTCAGCCTATCTTCATACGGGAGGTGCTCCAGTCCCCTGTTCATCCTCGTGGCCCTCCTTTGGACTTGTTCCAACAGTTCCATGTCCTTTTTATGTTGAGGACACCTGAACTGCACACAATACTCGAAGTGATGACTCATGAGAGCAGAGTAGAGGGGCATGATCATGTCCTTTGGCCTGCTGTTCATGCTGCTTTTGATGCAGCCCAGGATACGGTTGGTTTTCTGGGCTGCGAACGCACACTGCTGGTTCATGTTCATTTTTCTCATTGACCAACACCCCCAGTTCCTTCTGTGCAGGGCTGCTCTGAATCTCTTCTCTGCTCAATCTGTAGCTGTGCTGGGGATTTTTCCGACCCAGGTGTAGGACCTTGCGTTTGGCATGGTTAAACTTCATAATCTTCCACTCATTAAGAAAATATCTAACTAGGCCCAAGACTCCACTTAATGGTTTCTAAAATGAAACTAAATGGTAATCCAGCAAATCAAATATCTAAAGTAGCACTTAAAAAGAAATTAAACATCATTTTCCATCCTCTCATGATTTTCAAATACTTATTTATCCAGATGAATGTGTTCTTTGCTTTTAGTGGAGAGTTACTACATAGATTCAACTTCTTGCAATGATATAGAAGTGCTCCAGGGGATTGCCAACATAATAAGCTGATTGATTTGAAGGTTTATATTTTTTAAGTTCCACTACCTTCCCACTAGAACTTAAAAATTTGATGGAATAAATATATATATATATTTATAGATATATAATATATATAATATATAATATATATTTTATATATATAAATTTTTTTATATAATAAATATATAATAAAAATAAATATATAATAAAAATATATACATATGTTTTTATATATGTACACACTATAATTCATTAGTATGTTTAATTATTTATATGGAATATATATTATATATAATATATATAAAATATATGTATAAATATATGTAGATTTAAAAGCCAGTGATAGAAGACTATCTAGAGAAAGACGTGTTTTTTTCTGAACTAAACAGTTGCTGATTAAATATTTTCTAGTACTGTATTCCAGATAAACTATATTCTAGTACTTCTCTGTACAGGTATCAAGTCCCAGATGTCCTTTTCAGGCAAAAGAAGTCAGCATTCACGCAGGGTAGCAAAGTTATAAAATACTTTGGAATAACAAAGAATGGACAAAGAGGCACAAATACTCCCACAGTAAAATTCTGCAAACTATACCCAGCAACATTTCTGCAGTTGCACTGGTTTCTTGAGAAGAAAGTTATGCTTGACAGTTAGGATAAAATCGGTGATTCTGGGTGGCTGTTCTTATCAATTTTCTCATACACCAAGCAGGAAAATTATCAGTGTATCTTAGGATAGTCAATGTATTTTAGCAGATGTGTCAGATACCTGGGATGAAATGAATGGCACCTGATGAATGCTGAATACAGTAAGATATGTGCACCATTGGTATTCCTACGGTTGGCCTTGTACCTAATGCATTGAGGGTCTCTCGTACTTTATGACCCAGGTGAGAGGGATGCATGTCAGCTTGATTTATGATATTAAACAAGGTGGGCCTATGGGTGGTGCAGAGAAAAGGAAACCAGGTTTATGGCTGCGCTGTAACTGGCAGTCCACATTCAAGTGAAACCATTAGGAGACCATCATCCTTGTGCTATAACCCTTCTGTACGTGACCTGCTCCCCTCCTAAAGCCTTCTGTGAGGTGTCACACAGCTTGGGGTAGAAGTTGGGAAATATGTTTCCCATTCCTATTGTTTTAAAACACAGGGGCAAAATATGCCAGGCTTTGTTGAGCAATTTGCTTGTGGGAGTTTTGCTCAATTAAGGATTCAGAAGTTGTCTTGTGGTTTGGCTGGCTAGTTTGGAGAGAACCAACCAATATTCAAAAATTATTCAAAAAAACATGTGTGACCTTGTCTGCACCATCCAGCCAGTTCAGCAGGAGTTCTGTCTGAAACACTTAAAAGAAAACTGGTTTAGAACATGGCCTCTTCTCTTTCCATAGAATCTCCACCTAGGAAAGACCAAAAGTTGAACAATGCCCTGTGATTTGTTTTTATTTCTTACTTTTTCTTTTTTTCTCCAGTAGAATTGACAGTGTATGAAAAGAAACTGTACAACCCTCTAATTCAAACTAGAGCATATGATTTCAAAATAAAAATATCTGCTTACGTAAATGTCAAATTGAGATAAATGTTCAGATATACCACAATTTATGAGAAATGAAGGCAAAATCAAGCTCCTGACAAAAAGATGTAGCTACAACAATATGGATGAAGATTTACCAGGTTAATTAAATGAATGAAATACTTCCACTTTTAGAAGAGTTGCATTGAAGTAACTGCTCTCACTGCAGGCAGTACATTTCTCCTGAAATTTAAATGCCATATTCTGAATTATTCTGCAAGACTGTAGAATTTGCCACACAAAAGGCATGTGAAAAATACCCCTAAATGGCAACCCACTTCTTAATTATGTTAACCAGATATTATCCACCTTTGCTGGGCTAAAAGCAAAATCTGGGGATTGTCAGTATGTTATGATGCAACAGAATGTTCTCAGAGAAGGTGCCTGTCTCCATAAGACCTCATTAATAATGATTGACACAATTGGCTTTCTACAAATTGCCAAATACTGTTCTTGTCCTTCAAGGACATCTCACTTGCAGATGTAAAGAGCACCGGTAAAAGTGCTCTTGTATTGAACCACTTTCAGAAGACTAATCATATTCCTCTTTCATTTAAGCGAAAGACCTTAATTCAAAAGCAAAATACTTAACTGTTATCCGTCCATATGGGCAATATGAGAACATTAATCCAATGTATAATTATGCTAAACAGTGCATATGCACATCTGTATGCCTTGTGCTGCTTACTCCCTGCTTTTTGTGGTTTGCATTGGTGAGATTTGCAAACTATTTTATTGCAAAATTAATGAAGATGTAGTGACTTCACTTATGTGATCCAATCTGCTCCCAACCTAGTGCCAGGGTTAGGGCACAGGCATTCTCCTGAGCTGTGCTCTGGGATCATGTAACATCAAGATTTCCTTCTGCACAAATGCCACTTAACTTGAGATAGCTAAGCACCTGAGTATGCATAAGCATGTTAACAGACAATAAAGCTGCAGCGGAAAATGTGGGAGGCTGGATAGGAAAATATCTCACTACCAACTATTGAATGTATAATGGTAAATTATAAATATGTGCATATTTTTCATTGCTTTTGAGCTCAGGTGGATAGATGGCAAATCATTCCTGCACAAAACACCAAAAAAAAAACCCATCCCAAAACCCAAGGAAAAACTCTCATGCAACCAGCCCCATCCTCCCAACAGTTTACACACAACATCCCATCTATACTGTTCTCATTAGGCCTCTGTTTTCACAAACAATATCCTTTCAGTGACTTTCTCTGCTCTTTCCTCAACAACCAGCATTAATCTTAACTCTTCTTCATGTTTTCTACTGGCTAAATATTCAGACATTTGGATTACTGGTGCAAAGTTAGACTACTGTCTATGTAATCATGTCATGTGGTGTTCTGCAATAGAAGATTTATTGGTATTTTAGACACAGTAATACTTAACTGGAATTACATGGGGTGGATATATATTTCCTCTTTTTTCTACTGGGTGATGCCGCTGATTGCAAGCGTACCAGTGTATCAGAAAAGATCAACAGTTGCAAGACATTTGATAGGATACTTGATTTGAGCACTCACTTATGCTGATACATGTTAATGACAGTCCTACATGTATGTCAAACTGGGGAAAATTATTATTTCAGATTTTGGAGGATGGATATGCTCTATTAATAATCACAGTTGTCATTACATGTTAGTCCTTCAGGATATAAACTGACACCTCCATTGAAAGTAGTAGAAGGGCAGTAAGCTCAAAGTGAGAAATAAAACATAGAAGTGGAAAGTGCTGTATGACTGAGACATTTGTTTGCTTTTCATACGTTGAGCAATTAAAACTTTTTACAGTCTTGTCTGAAGTTCAATGGTGATTTTTCTAAGGAAATATCCACATTTGTTAAGAATCGTATCATATTGGTACTGAAATGTTCCCTCCCCATATAATTACTTTCCCTCTCTCCAGTTCTCCTCCCCATAAGCACCCCTGTCTAGCAACTTCTTTCGCATAATCTCTCCACTTCCCATTGGCTCCTGAAATATATATTGGTAAATCCATTCCCTCAGGAATATGGGAGCCCATTGCTTTTACAGTATGGCGAAAGTTGGAAACAGACCCAGTGCCTCTGTGCCACCAGTGCTGGAAGAGCATCTCCACAGATGTTGCAGCCGTAGCATGCCAGAGCATTACAGCATCCGCATTATGAAGAGACAGCAGGACAGTACAATCTGTTCTCATCTAGAATCCCCCATACTGAAATCTGCAGTCTGAAGTAGAATGTAGGTATGAGAGCAGCTCTTACGTGGTTTATAATCTCGGTGTCGGCAAGAACTCAGATTCTGAAGAACTGAGAGGCAGGAGTACTAGAGAAACAGCTCTCCATCTTCAGCCAACTTCCAGTTGAACCTAATTCCTATTGGCTGACAGTCATGATTTTGCAAACAATATTTCTGTATCACATCTATACTTACAAGATCCCTCACAACTGTTGCTTTTATACTGGGAGAACAGATATTAGGGTAAAGCACAGGCCTTCATGTATCTTTGCAGTAGCAAGCAGTTGTTCTTAACTCTGAAACGCTAATGCACCTGGAGCCATCTCTCCCTCTTAGATAATCCCTTTTTTCTAAGATGAAAGTTCATTCAGTCATTTCAACAAATGTTGTGGAAGCAACGTTTCCACAAGACCATTTGTGTCCATGCTATTTCCCCAGGCTTTTTAAGTCTAAGGATTTTTGGTAACCTGTAGACTCTTTCTAAGATGCTACTGACGGCTTAGACAAAAGATACTTAAAAAAATCTACCAGGCATGTCAAAAGACGGTATATAGGAAACCAAAATAGGGTGTAAAAGTTTTAGGATCTTGCAAGTCAAGGAAAAATAGTGTACCATGACTAGTCCACCGAAGTGAAATCATTAACCATTCTTCTGTGGCTCCCTTCCATTTTAGGTAACTCAAAAAAGGGAATAAAACCAAGTCTTCTATACTTGTATAGCCTCCTTGGTAAAAACACATGTTTTGCATATGTATGTCACTGACAACCTACGCATTCTCTATGCATGGCGCTAATCTGGTGAAATCTGACACAAAGACTTCTTTTTGTTGACTTCAAAAGGACTATTTCTAGGAATAAACTTGGTCATGTGTGTGATGACAGGATCAGGGAGCTGGTATTAGCATGTGCCCCCGTTTACTGTACAAAGTAGACACACATTGCTCTTTTTGTTGTCTTCTCCTGTGGTAGAGATCTCATTCTGAAACAGACTGAAGTGTGATTGTTGGCAGGTGGTTTTTATTAGAATGGTCATTGACATTGTCAAGCACCTTTTGAAAGGTGACATTGCACCTAGAAGGTTGTCAGGCCAGAGCCATGAAGTCTACAACAATTTCTCTGACAACATTGTAAACAGGTAATACCTCTGACCCCTTCTTTGACCTAAAAAAACACCAGAGATTGAAATTATTTTGAGTGTCTTTCATCCCTCTGTCATCCCTGTATACACTCCCCCTAAGCTTTGTCTTGAAGTACCCTGCAGAAGTAGTGAAGTTGTGAGAGAGATACTTTAATTATAAGTACCACAGTAATGAATTCAAGTATACTCATTTATCATAAAGGGCTTCCCCATCTGTCTCTAAAGTATGCTCAAAAATGTTGTGTATTTGATAACATGAAGGTTGAGAATTTAACACATTGTAGTTTCAAACACTCCATTTTGGCTAGCTTTCTGAAAGATTGTACAAAAGCATTTTGACTGAAACAGCAGATTGGGGGCGGGGGTGTGTGTGTGCACACATGCACATGCGTGTGTGTGGTCTCTTCCTAATTTATTTGCAGTTCCACCCATTGGGATTAAGCTGCAATCCCTGTAGGCAAAAGAAGATTAGGGAAAGCAACTGACTGTTTTTTCCCAGACACAGAAGGGAAAGCGACTTCTCAAGTACCGCAAGTTTTTCTGGCCACTGTATAAATTGTTCCTGAGTATGGAGAGTTTCCAAAAGACCTAATTAGCAACTCACTACAAACATTTCTTTGCATTAGCTAATGATCCGACTACACTTGTAAGCAAACAGTACCAACATATCTAATCAATGCAGAAAACCCAACAGAATGCCTATTAAACATCTGGATGTAATTTTCTAGTTAGACTTAGAACAAAATGAAAACATATGCAGGTTTCTTTGATCCATTCCTCAACAAAGAAAATGTTGAGAAAACAAAACAAAACAAAACAAACACACTGGCCAGTCAATGTGTCATTTTCATAAAGCCTGGTCATTTCTCTTCAAATGTTCCCAGTTTAATTTTGTTGGTTTCCTGCAATCTCTAATTTTACCATATTGTGTGAAACCACAAGGGATTCTTCGGATCTGATTTTATTTGAGGTTTTACTGCTGCACGATCTGCTACTGGCTTTTTTTTTTTTTTTTTTTTTTTTTTTTTAATTTAACTCTGGGAATTTTTAAGGGTGAAAGCATGGGGGGAGGGACAGTGAAATGACCTAGCGTAACTTTTTGAACATTGTTGCCTTCAAGGAAAGTTACTAATTAAAAAGAAATCAAATTACAAAGAGGGTATGCAATGGCTATCAGCCAAAAGGTATTTAATAATTAGAAATGTAATTGCCTCACCCTGCTCATATCATTTGCACTTCATAAATAAAGAAATATTTTAAAAGTGATATTGTTTTGCATGCCCCTCACAATAATTATTATTCTTGCAGCTGTAGAGGTAGTCACTACTATACCACATGCACTCTATGACTCAGATACTATTTTTAACTCTATTCTATACCTGTTCCATCTTGCCATTAATAAAGAACAGTCCCATCCTCCATGCACAAAAATGCAATTTTTAAACATACACTGTTTCTCTTTCAGTTGAAAATCAAACAATCTCTCAATCTAAAATTTTGAAAGCGTAAAATCTGTTGAATTCTGTAATTGCTTCCCCTACTGATTTTCTCTCACTGTACAGATAGTAGAACAGTGGGATAAATCACCAATTTGCTAAATAGTTTCCCGCCCACCTGCAGCCAACTCCTAGTGATTAACATCATCATTTTTATTATATGTGCCAGCCTGTGGGAAGTTAAAAAATATTACATGCAATAGTATTGTTAAGAGTAAATTTAAAAAACCCCAACCAAACAGTACGGTAAACAGAACATCACACAACACGTCATTTCCCTAAAGAACAGATGCTATACCTGAAACATTTCCAGTATATTCAAACTACATTTTGAGCTCAGTACTGGTTTTTTTGGCTTAAAACTCCAGCTGCTTCCAGTGTGAGCTTTCATTACATAGTCAATGCAGGATTAGGCCCCTTGCCATATGTGATAGGAGCAGTACATTAAAATGCTTACAGTGAAAAACAATTGATTTCAAACAGCAGAATTGAATGGATGATCAAACAGAATAGTTTTTTGGGGGTTAATACTGAGGGCAATCTTTTTATTGTATTTTTAAAACATGAGACAAAGGTTTAAACTCAAGTATGTTTATTCCAGTTTGAGAATTCTGTAGAGTATGTATAGTTTTGAGGCAGAATGATCTGGTATAAAATACTACCTTGAGTTGAATAAGGCTCTTTACTATACGCTCAGCCATATTTTGGCCTGGTTTTCACTGGTGTAAGTATTGAGTACTGCCATGGAATGAGTATGTTCAGTTTTCTGGGATTAATCTTGATTTATACACGCCTAACAAAAAGGAAATTTTCATGCTCTAGTCAGCCAATGATGATGCATTATAAATCAAATATCAGATCATATTGGTTATGGTTCATGTCACGCAATGTCAGTGGCTCTCATTTGAAAAAAAAAAAAAAAGGTAAAAATAATCACATTTGTTTCCACTACTGCTTTTACAGCTCTTTATCTTGATTTTAAGGAAGAAGATTCAAAATGCCCTAAAGTGTGTGTATTCTGAATCTAAGTAGGCTAAAAACACCTGTTAAAAAAAAAAAACAAACAAAAAAAAAACCAACAACAACAAACCAAACCACCCTAAAACCTAACAGTAAAATACAGCAATTCTGTTTCTGTTAAAACATGCCTTGGACATTTTAATGATGACAAATAAATGTTACAAGACATTTCAACTTTCATGTAGGCAATCAATTGAAAAGAATAAAAAAAAAGCTTCTGTTTGCGTTCCAAAACATTGTTGCAATGTCATATCTGTTAATATCTCATTAACAACTTATGCCAGCAGGTTAAGCAAAGTACAACCAAAGTTAGGTAAGTGTTATGTTATTACAGACGCCATAGCTACTAGGTATACACACAAAATATATAATAATACCTTGCATTTTTACAGCATCTTTGAACTGAAGATCTAAGTACTTTATAAGCATTAACTAATTAAGCTTTCCAATGCCATGAACAGAGCAGTCAGCTGGCTTGTCCAAGACTACAAGGAAAGAGCTGGGAACAGAAAGCAAGAGTTTTAGCTTTGCTTATGCAGGCAGAACACCAGACAAGTTCACATTCCTGTCCTGGGAACCACAAGCTATCAAAGGTCACTATCAAGGGTATTTTGCCTCATCTCTTAAAAAAAAACAAAAACAAAAACAAAACAAAACAAAACAAAACAAACAAACAAACAAAAAAAACAAACAAACAAAAAAACAAAAACAAGGCCCAAAATCTTCAAAGGCCTCACATTTATTTATGTATTCACAAACACGTATGCATAAATATATTGTTTAAAATATATAGACACACACACACACATATTCATAAGTACAGACGCTATTACTCATACACACATACATGCACAAAGACAAAAGACACATGCACTCAGGCACACATGGATTCGGTTTGGATTCCCAAACAAAGCCCAAAACTTCATTGCAAAAGACTGGGGGAAATTTAATTTTCTTTTCCCTTGGTCGTTTCCATGTGAAACTGGGAATAATGTTGTACGGAAATAAGCACTCTGAACAAGTAAAGCTGTATCTTGATATTGCAACATAGAATCATAGAAGAGTTTGGGTTGGTAGGGACCTTCAAAGGCTGCCTAGTCCAACCCCACGCAATGAGCAGGGAACATACGGAATTTTGTATCTAATTTGAAAGAGAGACCGTGCCTTCCTTAGGAAACAAGATGAAGCATAATGCAGTTCTAAATAAGAGCACCTAGAAAACATTAAAGGGGAATTGTAAGAAAAAACAAATTATAAAAATTATTGAGTTTAAATGATGCAATCCAACATTTTGAGACCTCTTTTTAGGTAGTATACAGGCGTTCTGACAGAACAAATGCACCGTAACGCACTGTTTTAAGTCTGAAGGTACTGGTATTTCACACTCTGCCATGTAATTCTGGTAAGAATAGGGTGGTTGTTAACAGAGGGTGTGTTTTGAAGTTTACTTCCCACTGCAAGCTGTGTCGCCGTTTGTCATCTCATTAGCGTCACACGCAGAGTCTGTGGGATTTGTTCGACCCTCACCAACCTCGAGTGGGCCTATAAAACACAGCAGCAAAGCTCTTGACAGCTTTCCCCTGCCTGTGAGACCCCCTCCTAAGCAGAAAACAGCTTTCCCCCAAAGGGCGACGTCCGCCGTACCAGAGGGTCACTGTGACCCACGCTTCAGCTCACGCGCTGGAGCGAGGCAAACAGCCGAGGTTCCGTCCTCCACAGCGCGTTCCTGCGCCGCCAGCAACACCGTCAGCAGGTGCTACAGTGAGCACCGGCAGCGCCGTGCACGCATGACGGGTAAAGGGGCCGTGACGGCCTGTCCGACACACAGCGCAGGCTCCTGGGATGGGGAAGCCTGGGCGCGCGCGCGGACCGCCAGCGGACGCCGGCCCGCGCTGGGTAAACACCCGCGGGCGAGGGCAAGCGCAGGTCCCCCGCCACCAGGCAGCCCGCCTCCGGCCGCGGGACCCTCGGGCTGGAGGCGCGGAGCAGCGACGGGGCGGCAACCCCGGCGGGGAGGACGCGCAGGCGCCCCGCGCACGGCTCCGCGCCCCGCCTGCCCGCTCGCCCCACGTTACTTTGACTGACAGCTCAGCCTTTCCACTCTCCTTCCCGTCGACCTTCCCCCCTCCTCCCAGAGGCTCCGCGGGCTTCGCGCCCTCCGATTGGTTGGCTCGCAGAGCCCATGCCGCTCCGCCGCAAACGGTTCCCAGCGAAAGGCTGAGAGGCGGAGGGAAACGCTTTCCCTCCATTGGTCCACGGCGCCCTCGCGCATCACGGCCCCACGTTGCCTCCGGGACCGGCGATTGGTGGGCGGCGACGGCGGCTCTCCCCGTATCTCCCCGCCGAGCGGAAGGGTGGGCGGTGCCGCGCGGCCGGTTAGCTGGCGGAGTGTGAAACCGCGTGCTAATGTAAGCGGCGCGGGAGAGCGCGGCGCGTCCCGCTCCCGTCCCGCCGCGCGCCTCCCGCCGGGCCGCACCGAATCGGGCGCCGGGCCCTCAGCGGTTCCGCGGCTCTCCCGCGGCTTTCGGTCGGGGAGAATTTTGTCCCGGGCCGGCCGGGAGCGGTGGGACAGGGTCAGAAGGAAGACGACAATGATGATGATGGTGGTGCTGCCGCGATGTACCGCGCTCGGGGGGCTCTGGTGAGACACGCAGCTCCCCGATACGCGCCCGCCCAGAGGAGGCTGCAGTGGTGCCGTTGCACGAAGGAGCTTCCCGTCTGAACTAGCCCTGATACGGACGCTTTTGTGTTCTTTTTTTTTCTTTCTTCTTTTCTTCTCCCCCGACGGGGCGGGAGGATTGGCCAGTCGGGCTAGCGGGCTTTAGCGCTAAGTGTTTTTTTTCGTTTCCCTTTTGTCCGAGGGACCTATCTGCAAGTAACGGAGGAGTCTCGGCTGCGTGTGTGGCTCTCTCTCCCTGCCCCCCTGCGTGTCGTGCATGTGCTACTGGAGCGGCTCCGGTCGGGGCCGGCTGCGCAAAGCTCTCCCCCGCCGCCTCCCGCCTTCCTCTCCTGTTCGCCGCTCCGTGTCTCGCTGATGACCTGGTCCATTCACCGACTCCCGGGAGCAGCGCGGCTGTCTACGGAGACTTTCTCTCGCCCCCACCGCTTGCGACGGTTCCGCCGCTGACGCCGCGTTCTCCCTGCTGGATTTCCCAGCCCCTCTTGGTGAGGGTCAGGAGTGGGGAGAGGAGTTGCCTCCGCCCCGGCTTTCCAGCCTTACAGCTACATCTGCAACTCCAGAGCCCAGGAAGGGGAGCGGAACGTTCATCCGGCCGGCTGTGGTGCCTCCTCGTTACGCCGGGTCCCGTCCTGTCCCGCCGCACCCAGGGGCTGCGAAGCGGCTGTGACCGTCCCCAGCGGAGCTCACCCACCTCTCCCCGGCCCCCCGACACTCCCCAGAGCAGCAGAAACAGAAGACCCCGCGGCCGGAGGATGTTCCCGCGGCGGGGGCACTGAAAGGCGCGGCAGAGGAGGGAAGGCTGCCGGCGGGCGTCGCTGCTTCTGCCCCCTAGGCGCCCCGGGCGTGAAGCCGGGGCAGGGCGGGGGGCTCGCAGCCAGAGCCGCGCTGCGAGGGAGACCCTCCGCGACCGGAGTCATGTTTCCTCAGAGCCGGCACCCTGTAAGTACGGCCCGGGAGCCCCTCCGCGGGGCTGGGGCACGGGGCTGGGCTGGGCATTGCTCGCTGTCGGCGCTGCCCGCCAGTGCGCACCCCCTGCTCCCCGGTCGAATGGGGGGTCAGAGTGGCTGGATGCCCTTTCAGATTTGTCCTCTCCAGAGAGGAGCGGCACATCCTGCCTGCGGGCGTGGCCGGGGAGGGGACGTTTCCCGTGACCCCTCACTTCCCCCCATCCCTTCTGCTTCGCGGGCAACTTATTTGCCTTGGGGATGCGGCGGGGGAGTCACCGCCGGCCCGAGCAGCACCCCCATCCCCGCCGGGTGCGACACCCGGCCGTGCCCCTGCAGCGAGGGTCGGCGGGGAGGAGCCGGCACGCCCTGCTCTCCTGTAGGCGGTGGCGGCTGGATCGGGTGGGTAGGGGCCGTAGCGGCTCCCTGAGCGTGGCGAGCCTCGCTTTCCGCAGATGAGGGACGGGAAGGTGGGTAACAAGTGAGTAGCGCCCCGGGGCGGTGGCGGCCTGGCCGGGCTCCCCTCTGCCTCCTCGCTTCACTCTCTGCTTCTTCGCATCCCTGCGGCCCTGCCGCGGCGGGCAGCGCCGTTCTCCCCTCTTCCCGCGGGGCGGCCGCACCGTTGTCTGAACGTGCTTCTCTCTCTCGTGCCGGCCGCCGCCGCGCCAGACCCCGCACCAGGCTGCGGGCCAGCCTTTCAAATTCACCATTCCGGAGTCGCTGGACCGCATCAAGGAGGAGTTCCAGTTCCTCCAGGCACAGTACCACAGGTGAGGGACGCCGGGCCGCCTCGGGCCGGGGGTTTGCTCTCCCCGGCCGGGCATGGGGGATTGCACTGAGCGCCAGCGTCCAGGCGGTGGCGTGCGGCGTCGCGGTTCAGCCCCGCCGCGCGGCCGGGGCTGGCCCCCGGCAGCGTTGATTCGCGCCAGGGTGGCGAGGGGCTCCCGGTCCCCTGCGGCGGCGGAGCGCCCGCGGCACTCGGAGCGGGGTTGGGGGGGAACCTTGCCCTCAGGAGTCATCCCGCCGAACTGCGGCTCGGGCAGCGGCGGGAGGGTGATACTGTGGAACCTGGAGCGGTTCGGCGCTTGTGTGGCCTTAACCCCCCCTATTTGTTGGGATCTGTACGTGGAAGATTTTTTAAAGTATAGAGAGAAGACCTGCGCTAATTCTGTGGTACAGAGCATTAAGGAGGCAGAATCTCATGTTTGCTCATTTGTGTGTGGTGCTAATGCAAAGATTTATAAAATGCCAACATACGGTGCTTAAAGAGCTGAGAAGGATTGTGGAAGCGCGCGAGTACTGGAGTACTAACACAGAGTTGATGTGAATATACTGGTATGTGTTTGATTGCTGTGCTATCCTTTAGGTGTTCTTGTTGAGGTTATACGTTCTTGCTGATGAAGTCCCTATAGAGATTTAGGGTATTGTTTCTTGGCGTACACAGCGCAAGTGCCATTAAAGGGCACTGATCTTACTTAATTTTGTATTTACATGCGCCAGCAAGATCTGGCTAGGAATAAAACGCTTTGCAGGTTTCTCAGGTAGAAATAGCCTGGTGTTGCTTGGGCTTCCTTTTTGTTACTTAAGGTGCTGCAATCTTAGTCTTACTTAAAATTGTCAACTTGTTAAAGTCATTTATTACTTTAGAAATACAGTGTAAACTGTAAACATTAGGAATTGCAATGGTAAGTGAAAAATGCTGACTTACACACTTAACTGTTCCCCAGGATGCTTACTAGTGTCATTAGAAACAAACAAACAAAAAACCCAAACAAATATCCGAACCAGAACAAGAGGAAAAGACCAAAACAAGATCAGTTTGCAGAGAACAAAGGGACCATGGAGGCGTTTGCCATCAGTGAAATTAGTCAGAACTGTGCTGTGGTTAGTGATAGATATGCAAGTGCCAAGTTCAACTTCTTTTTATTTATGAAAAAAAAAAAAATAGAAAACAAACCTGCTATCAAATGATAGTCAAAGTTACTGATTTTCACACTGGGGGCAAGATAAAGCTAGCTTGAGATTAGTTACCCTAAGTCAGTTGTAATTGTAAACATGAGTGGTGTTACTTTGCAGTAATTTACTAAATGCTGTGTACAAAGAAATGCCTCTGACTACTGAGAAGTAGTACTTGAGAGAAATTCAGATCCTTTTATAGCTTGAAAGTTATAGCACTTCATAGCAACTCCCTGTCAAAGCGTAAATATTAGATATATTTGAGTTCTGGAGGCAGTTTGGGTCTCACACAGCACCCACAAAATACCTTTTAAATTTCCTGTTCAGCCTTTGTGTTTTATGTATGAATTAAGTTTTTTTTCTCCGTATTTGTCTGTTAGTTTATGATTTTTTTAATTAGCTGCTTCTGTCAAAATACAAATAAAGTGGGTACATGTCAAAACAAATGACGTTACATTAAAGTGTGATCTGTTTTGTAGCCTTAAATTGGAATGTGAGAAACTGGCAAGCGAAAAGACAGAAATGCAGAGGCACTATGTGATGGTAAGTGTATTTGTTTTTTCTTTATTTCAGTAAATATCTCCTAATACAGTGTAAGTCAGCATAATGAGATAACGTATGCTCCTTTATTTGCAGTATTATGAAATGTCGTATGGATTAAACATTGAAATGCACAAACAGGTAAGGTGCTTTGTTTTCTAAACCACAAAATATTCAGTCTGTCTAGTGCATTTAAATGTAGCCATGCTGTTTATGTTCAAAGGACTGTATCATGTGGCGGAATCAATAGCCGTGATTAGTAAACCCTTGCCTACCTGCTGTCAAATGAGGTATAGATTAGGTTGAGCAACAAGGCTTTCTTGTTATTGGTCCTCTAAGACGTTGGCAAAAATAAGAAAGGTCTTGTGTCTGAAACTTCAAAATGCAATTCGGTGCTTTACGCTATTTTATTTTGTTAGTGATAGAGCCTTTGATGTGCAGAACTGGTCTTATGCGTGTATAGCATACATATTGACAGTTGCTCAAATCCTTGCCATTTAAAGGTATGAAAAGATTAGTGACTTGGAAAGCTCTAGTTATGACTATGAGTTTGCAAGTTCCCATAAAATTCACACTTATGGCCACTATAATGGTGAATAAAAAGAGTATTGAACTGGAACAAGACACTAAGGACCTCAAAAGAGAAGAAAAGCTAAATGATTGCTCAGCCCA
The DNA here is from genome assembly GCA_017639245.1 of Myiopsitta monachus. Taxonomy (NCBI): domain Eukaryota; kingdom Metazoa; phylum Chordata; class Aves; order Psittaciformes; family Psittacidae; genus Myiopsitta; species Myiopsitta monachus. The sequence continues at coordinate 41,712,777 of CM029941.1, read as the reverse complement.
GAGGACCCTCAATTGAGTAGTTATTGTCTGCCAAATAAAGCATTAATGACAGGGTGTAAGTATTCTGTAGATATGCTGACATTCACTTTTTCATCAAGATGCTAGTACAATAAGTCTTTCAGAAATCGATGGCCTCTTAAAAAAAATTATCATTAGATGAAGTTGCACAGTTGGACACATTTCAAAGTGCAACAATACAATTCTTTCTTGATGTGTATGTGCTGTTTCATCTAAAACTCTTGTTTCATTAAATTAAAGAGCATGGCTGACCGGCTAGGGCACAGCGAAGAAATTGATTAGTTCAGGCTTCAGATCTTCAGTATATTCAAAGACTTTCATTAAGCAAGTGAATTGCAGAGTTGAATTTTGCTTTTATAACTCTGAACTCTTTGATTTTAATTCTTTTTTCATTTTTTTAATATATATATTTCATTTTCCCCCTAAAAATACTATATTTGGTAAGATGGTATTGTAATGCCATGTCAACTTTCTGTCTGCAAAGCTGAGTAGGTGTTCTCTTAGTTCTTACAAGTACACTAAATGCCAATGGAAGAAGAAATATTATGACAACCTCTTTTGGTGTGTTTTTTTAAGGCAGAGCAATTAGAGTTGTGTTTGACTTCGTTCTCTGCTGTAGCTGCATTAGTCTTCATGTTTTGTTTCTAATGTTCAAAAAGCACTTAAGTTTTTCTGTAATGTGACTTTTCCAGGCTTTGTGATTTGCAGATTTCTTTCTTGAATTTCCTTCCCCCCCCCCCCCTTCTCTTAAACAACTTTTTGTATCCCATGAGGAAGCCAGCATCACCTTTATAGGAGCCTTGTTTGGTGTGAAGTGGATGTTGTTTTCAGAAGACCTTTGAAGAGAACATGTGACTTCAGTAAATGTACTGGGAGTTAACTTTAGATGAAATCAATTAAGCCCAGAGGACTAAAGAGTGTCAGAACTGAGGTTTCCACTTTGACCTTAACATCTGTATATTGCAAGGGTTTAATGTTCTGCATGTATGGCAAGTATAATTCCATACCCAGTAGGCAGTGATACTCTGAGAGCTTTTAAGATTTATTACAGGGCATCATACCTATATGGGTTCTAGCCAAGGAGAGCAGAGCACCCTTGCTCTGTGTAGGCTGTTAAAAGAGTAAGCATTTGAAGGGGTAATACATTTCCCTGCATATGAGTCTTAGATACTATGCTTTCACATGTTAAGTAGTTCTAATTTCCAGTAAAAGTAGCACCTTCATGTAAAAGACTCATCATTTAGATGCCTGCAGTGAGGATGCCAAATGGTGTTACAGTTCAGTGTGTAGGTGGTCTTGGATTACAGGAAACAAAAAAAGCCCCTACCAGTGACATTCTTCTGTATTTCCACCATTAACAATAAGTTCTGAGGAAGCTTTTGGCAGATAGTAATCATAATTCTTATTAAAACTGGTGACGTCTAGCCCCAAGGGTGTAGCCAGGCTCAAATTGATGCTTTTTGCTGGCTGATCACCAGCATGGCCTAAGTGCTCATTATGTTGTAGAGAGGGCCTTTGGAGCTCTCATTACATTTGACAGGAATTCTCTCTAGGGGGAAACTGGGCATTAGCTAGACTCCTGACAGGCTGAAATTATTCCTGCTTTATGGCTTATAACCAAATGCTAGCAAGGCATCATCAAGGGACACGAAAAATTGCCATTTCTGACAACATCTTTGTTACTGAAAAAATGCAGTGATGGGGAAACTTTCCACTGAACAAGCTTCAATGTTTTTAAGGCCTGCCTACTATGTGAATGCTGCACTCAGTCTGTGTGAAGCCCTTCAGAGTGCTTGGGCTGCTGATTGAAAACCAAAAAATTAGACTGCAGCAGTGTTTCTTTATGCAGTGTGGTGTGTAAATAATTGTTAAGGTAGAGTCATGTGGATAAATGAAGTAGTCACAGTTTGCCTGCGTATGAGAGGGTTGACTTGTGCTGAAACAGTGGCATCAGCCAGTCCTTCTTCATTTAATTTGGTAATTGTTTTGATGAAACAAAGTTACTTGGGACTTAAATGTTGTTATAAACAGACTTAAATTGAGGTGAACTTGCTATACATACTGCAGAGCTTTCCACTTGAATATGTTACATTTGAGTCCAGAAATGGCCACATAAGGCTTCCTTCACAACTTGAGCTATGAATCTTAGCAGTGTTTAATTGCTTAACTGCATGCTTAAATTGAGGTACTGCTCCTACATTTCAACTTGCTGGCTGAACACCGGTCAGAAAATAATGCTTGTGGCATATTTGTGGCTAGTGGTTTTTTGTGGTTTAGTGTGTGTGGGTTTGTTGTTGTTTGGGTGGTTGTTTTTTTTTTTTTTTTTAATCCTTATTTTGCTGAGGGTTTTTTGGTGGGGTGTTTTCCTGGTTTTTCTCCCTTTTTTTTTTTTTTTTTTTTAAAGATTTTCAGTGGTTAGCTGCTAAGAGAATGCTGTGTGTGGGTTTTTCTATCTTGTTTACAGATAAATTATTTTAAGGTGAATAGTCACTAAGTTTTGCACACCTGAAACAGAAACAAGCACCTGAAGATTGTTTTAGGAGAGATGCAAATATTGTTTTCATATGTGTCAAGAAGACAGAATGAGTTAAGGATATATTAATATGGTCGTAAGTTTCTCTTTTGTGATACACTGTCCGAGTCAGATTTTTCCACCGTGACATCTGTGGCTGGCAAAACAGATGCATCAGCTGCTAGTGCCAAGATGTGGAGTTGGTTGGGTGTTAAAAATCACACTGTACTTTGAGTTGCCGTGCTTGGCTATTCAGGGCAGTGCCTCTTCATTTTCACCAGCTGTGTGTGTGATCTTATGTCATAAGTCAGAAGATAAGGCTTCCTGTGCATTCAATGCCTTGATTGTTTATGTGAAAGATTAGCTTTTGTTCAGTGGCAGGCAGCCAAAGAAAGAAAAATTCATCACTGCTGAACCAACTGACAGGCTATATAAACTACTACAGTGTGTGGGTTTCTGCTATCCCAGCGGTGACAGCTAGGTTTCCTTATGTTTGGGTGGGTTATTGTGATCTCTGTGACCTGCCTGAAGGCAGAACCATCATTCAGTACCTTTCCTCTTGTAGAAGAGTACACAAACTCTAAAACTGCATTATGTTAACCAGTTGTGCAGCAGTTAAAAGTCTGGTTTTACCTGGACTGTTTTGTGGAATAATTGCTAGTGGTTTACTGCAAAGGACAGAATCTTATACTGATACCTCATTAGAACATCATGATATTCTTTAGGAGTGGGTTAAATAGGGATTTAAGGAGCTTAGTTAGCTCTCTACAGCTCCTGAGTAGGATGGCTGTGCTATGGAAAGGCATTTAAGGGTAATTTTTTTTTCTTCCTACTTGAGTCTTAATTGTTGGAATGAAAGTCTTCATGAATCATTAAGGTTTTAGTAGTGTGCAGTGGGTGTTTCAAGAACATTTTACAGTTGGCACTGCCACATAAGACATGCAAAACCTGTTTTCATTTTAAAGAGGAAATGGAAAGGTTGATTTGGACATAATGTTTTTCACTCAAAAAATTGTATATATTATACAAATATTTGGTTTCTAAATGAGTACAGTTGTTTCAGCAGTGCAGCCTTCTACCACAACTAGAGTTGCCAGTTTGAATGTAGAGAAAAGACTAATGACCTCAACTTCTGAACCACATTTTAAGCTCCAGGCCAGAGTCATTGTGAAGGAATTATCTGACAGATTCAGAGCACTTTTTGAAATACAGCTCTATATGGCTTTTAGATAACCAGATTGTCAGCTACTGTCTTCTATGTCAACTTCATACACAACTTAATGTGAAAGTATGTCACAGTGTAAAAACTGTACTTACATTAAGCACTGCCTGATTATCTCTCATTTTAGACTTGATCTACAAAATTTTGGGTTTAACATAGAACCATGGAGAGAGAGATGAAACGTGTTCCTCTAGCGTTCGACCTTCCTTGCATTGCTGGAATGTACATTATCAAATGTCTAATGATGTACTTTTTATATTGGTTCAAGTGGGCAAAAAAAAATGTCGTGGTATTTTTTGGGGTAGGGAGAGGAGAATGAGGGAAGATATTTTGTGAATGTATAGTACCCTTCTGTCAGAACAGATTCCAGGGAAAAAAGCTTAATGCTTTTCCTCCTGCTGGCTGTTACACCAAATCGAGCTATGCATTTGAATTGCTTTTCCTCCCACCCTGCTCAAGCACTTAAGTGTTGGTAGCAAAGCAATAGAATTGTATTGTGTCTCCTGCACAAAATGAAAGAAGGCTTTTAGAGTTGATAGTAGGTCACCATTGGCATACCGTAAAAGCCTTTAAAAACAACTTTAGGTTAACTGGCTCTTATCAAAAGACTGCACAGTACTGTTATTTTAAAAATAACAGCTTTGAGTAGAGCTGGTGAGGTTATCTTTCCACTTGAGGTAAGATTTAGGGAAATACAATGGCAATTATGTCAAATACTACTATTTTTGTCTTTTGCATCGCACTTCTTACTTGGGCCCTGAATGCAGGTATTTGAGCAGTAGTGGTTTCTTATGTAGGTTCTTTCAGAAAGAGGAAAAACAACAGCTGGCAGGGAGAAGTCCCATTTTCCTGCATGCATTTGTCAAACAGATAATTTAACAGATTAGTCCTCAGGATTACTTGTAGGCCATGGCTATTGAAGTACTTGCAAGTTGGTCCCATGTTCAAGCAACCTTCTGCAAGTATCAAGTTTCCATCTTAAGTATTTTGTGGAGGTAACACAGTGTGATATTTGCTGGGCAACACTTCGCAGTGGTTGACCCACCCTCATAGGGAAGGATTTTTTCTTTACTAGCTGTGACTTCACCTTTCTGCACTGGTGATCCTTGCATGCCTTTTGTTGTCTTGCTGAGCATCTCTAAGAAGAGTCTTGTTTAGTCTTCTCCATAATCATCTCTTTGTCAGCAATCAAATCACCTCTCCCGTTACTCCTCCTCTTCTTACAACTAAGCAAATCAAACTTCTTCCAGGTACATTGCATGCTCTGATAGCCTGATCATTGTACTGGTGTCACTTGGTGACTTTCTCCAGTTTGTCTGTGTCTTCCTTCTTGCCAAACAAGGGAAACACTTTTAAATTTTAATCAGCTAGCTGCTTGCAATCATGCTATTGCATTCTAATATGGGGTGTAGCCTTCACCAACATGAGGGTTAGGGGCTGATGCATATTCAAGAACCAGGACACCTCTTGCCCTCTTATACACAACTGCCTTATAGTGTGTTTCCACCCTGGCTGTGCTGTGGTGGAGAGAAGGTTGCCCCATGTGTAGGGCAAAAAAACTCCTTTCTTTGCTTGGAACTTTGTTTGGTTGCCCCTAGTTCTCTGAATAGACAAGTCGTTGATGCCTACCCGCTTCTTTCAATTAACTCAAAATTTTGTGTCTATGTTGACTCCTTTTCAGGTTGGGCAGTCCCCGCCTACACAGTTGTGTAGCTTTCTTTGGTCATCTTCCTTGCTTTTCCCTCAACCTCTCTAATTTTTAACTTAGTCTGTTGAAGTGGGGGGACTAGAACTACATGCAGTTCTCAAGGTGCAGGTGAACCAGAAATTTATATTATCACATAATTCTGTTTTCTGTGTGCTTCTTATTTTTTCTGTTTTGTTTTGTTTCCCTCCTCCTTTAGTTTTTTAAATTTCCCAACATTTTATTTCTCTTTAGACTGCCATGAAATGCTGAACTGCTGGACTTGCCTTTTACATTTGAGTTTTAGCTCATGAAGGATGATTTTAATCCCAGGAGCCATTATTTCACATTTTGGCTAGGGATGGCTACTCCCGTTTTTTTTTTTTTATCTAAACTTTGTTTAGATAAAATTATTTTCATTGCCCACTTAAGACTTCAGCCATTGTTTTTTACTTTGAATGAATTATCTTATGGAGCAAGCTTTCTTACTGCTGGCTGTCTTTCCCAACTCACTGCTGAAAATGCTCATTAAATGGATTGCAGTGAAGGCCCCAGTGAAGTTCCGCTGGTGACCTGTTGATGATATAGTGCTGGAGATGACTGAAGAGTAGAGCTTGCTGAAATTGAATTTATTCTTAACAGAACTCTAGTTTAAATCTGACTAAGTTTGAAAATCAGTTATTTCCTGAGGTTGTCTCTTTTAAAGAAGGCCTAGTGATGCACCTTTTTTGGTACTTAAAAAAATGGCCTGTCCTGTTGCTGCAAGATTCATATAACCAAATTGAAACAATGTTGATTTCTCTCAGTTGGAATCATAATCACAGTATGTTTAAGTGAAATTGGAATACAGAAATGTTTATAGCATTATTTCATAGGGTGGTAGTGGTTTTTTAATGTTGTGTTGAGTATTTCAGTTGTTAGCAAGCCTAGCTGTTACAAAACATGCTTTCTAGTATGGGGAAAACTGTTCAGGAAATGAATCCGTTTGGTAGGTTTCATTGAACTTTTATAATGACAGTAGTATTCTGTGGGTAATGATGGTTTGCAAAGTGTTTTAGGATGGTCCAGTCTCTAACTGGGGGTTAGCCAGTAGCATTCATCTTTTCTTTATATTCTGCAGATGTGTGAAAAAATTAGCACAGATAATAAAATTGCAGATTAAAGTTCTTTGAGGGGTGTTGGGTGAGCTTTGTGTCAAGGCTGCTAACCTGAAAATATTTCCTACCTAGGTGATCCAAAGAGCTAGCAGTGTGATAACGAAACAGAAACTGAGGTTAACTTGTGTTTTGATGTAGGGGTTTTTGGTGCATGGTTTTCTTAATTTGTTTTGTTTGGTTTGGTTTCTTTTTTGTTTCATTTGGGTTTTGGTTGATTGGTTTGTTTTTTGTTGTTTTTTTTTTTCTTTTCCTCTCCCCAAGCAGTATCGATGTTGTTTTTTTTTTTTTTCTGTTCAGTCTTTTCTTATTCCTCTTGAAGCTTTTTGATGTTTGTGTAAACAGCCGGTCAAAGCAACTCACTTGTAAGGTGACCAGTCAGTGTATTGACAAGAACAGACAGAACAGAAAACTGCATTAGGAGGCAAGCTGTTGGGATTTGCAGTAAATATATTACAGAACACAAGTGAATTGCCGATACTGCTTGTTTAGCAGTTTGCAAGGGCAATGGTTGTATGGATTTTTGAATTAGAAGGGAAGGACTGTTCTTTCTCTGTGCTGGAACATCTAGTTGATGGCTGAGGATAAAATTGATTTAGAGAACAAAGTGCTGCTGCCTCTATTTGTGCCATTTTAAAGGCTTCTATGGATTAGCAAGCAAAACCAAAAAGATAGCTTTCACTTTTGGAGTTGGGGAGCAAGAACTGGTATGCTTGTTCAGCTGCATCTTGATTAGGTGTTAAGTCTATGAGGAAACCTGTGTTTGTTAGGTAAAGAAAAGGAGATTTGAAATTAGGTGAGGCTTATGATCTGTGGAAATCTGCCTATTCGTGAAATTGGTTTTAAGTCTTCTAACCCCCCTGTGCTCTATGCTTCATGGTATAATGATCTCAACTTTTTTAAATGTAAAACTTTGAATTAAATCCCTGGGGTGAAGGGAATGAAAATCCCATGATTTCTTGGGGACAATTACTAATAGATCATTCTTTTGCAGTTTTGCCACAACAGTTCTCATTCACAACATTTTTGCTTTAACATTCTCCCCCTCAAAAAAAACCAACCCCACAACTGACTCCCTTGTCGCCCTTCCCCCCCCCGGCCCCCCCCCCCCCAAAAAAAAATCCCCAAAACCCAACAAAGCCAAACCACAAAATCAGAACAAACCTGAAATATTTACTGCTGTTTTTCATGTGTGACTTTGGGTGTAAGGTCACTCTGAATTTCTGTTTTTCAAATTGGTTGTCAGGTTTCCAGCTGTTACTTTGCAGACAGCTAGCTGTCTGTGGCCCCAAATGATGGGCATACATTGCTAGTTAAGCAAACATAAAATCTTCAATTAACAAGACCAATGGGAAGCTCTTAGGTTTTTTCTTTAAACTGAAATATGAACTGTAGAATTACAGCCCTAGAAAGGACCTACTGCTCCCTGTGTCCCAGCAGGGTTGGCTAAACCAGTGTCATTGCTAATAGGGTGCTTGTCCTGTCTGTTAGCAAAGACTTGAGAGCTTGCAGGTTGCCACTACTGTTAAGGTAGTAGCATGCTTTTATGTCCTTGCTGTTGAAGTGCTGCTTCAGTCGCAACTTCAATCTGCTCTTTACTATTCATTTTCTTCACCCTGGGTAGGGAGAGCAGATCCCTTCCAGAGCCTTCCAGAACCATTTTGTATACTTGTGCAGTCTAATGTTCGTTCTCTGAATGTTGTTGCCCAGCTGATGTACAACGCCTGAAATAAGTGCAGTACTCCAGGGGAGGAAATGCTGTGTTGAGTAGCATAGAAAGCTTACTTAGCGTATGGCTTACTGTGGTGGCAGCCTTTTTTGCCACGGCATGCTTTTGACTTGCGTTCAGCTTCTGATCTGCTGTGACCAAGAGATTCCTTCCTGGCCCATTATTTCCTTTTCCTTTATATTCCTGTCTAGGCGTGCTATGGTCCTTTATCCGCATTTATCCCTATCCTTCTTTCTCCTTTGTAGTCCATTTTCCCATTCACTGCAAAGTGAGTTCTGAAGCTATTCTCTAGCATATTCTGTCTTTCTCAGCTTGAAGCTCTCTGCAAATTAAGGATTAGGGCAAATGACGAGATCTTTACTCTTGTTAGTGGGAAATACTTAAAAATACTGGACCTATCATGCATGCAGATCTTATTAATTTGCAGAAGGGAATGATGTATTCATACATGGGTTAATTATCAAGAAGTTTTGTACTTGTTCCCACGAAGTAAAATTTTAACTGTGCTCTGCTGTTTGCGTTGCTTCTAGTAGTGCTACCCGTGTCATTCTTAGTGAAGATGTTAACATCATCTGCCTCTCTTAGCCATAATTTTTGGACATTGCATAATTATGATGTTGTTTATCCTGAAAGTACTTCTGAGTTGAGATTTATGTCCCTGTTTCACAGAGATTTTTATGGATAAGAAGCTTTTCAGTGCCCCAAACTTAAGGAATAGTGATTAAGCTGGAGTACCTTTGCTCCTTCATTTGCTGTTTTCTGTCCATTAGGTACTGTCGTTTCATAAATTCCCTATCCACTTGACATAGGCAGGTTCTGCAAGGTGTCCACAGTCTTCTCTAATCTGCCTTTTTTTTTTTTTTTTGTTTCATCAGGCGTAGTCAATTTGAAGACTCTGTTTTACTTGGAACTCTCTGACCTATTGCTTTTCTGCTTAAGCTGCAGTGTTGACCTTACATGACTATCAATTTGTATTAATTATGTGCTTGGTGGTAGTTCTTGTATAGTTAAGATGAATGCAAAAATGCATAGACTTTCTGGCCTTCTCAGTGTCCCTTGATTATATCTTTCCTTTTATAATTGAAGGGATTGCACCTCTTTTGTTCTCCTCCAGCTATTCCAATCTGTAGAGCAGAAGCTTTACTTCAGCTGTCACTAGTGGCGCACAGTTACAAAAACATGTGCACGTGTGTGTGTGCTCATACTGCCTCACTTGACCTACTTTACACTTCCTGCACATTTTCCTCTATGTCAGTTAAGAATTTGGGATTTAGTCTGTTGGCACAATTCCATCCTTTCCCTTTTTTCTCTGTCCCTTCCTCTTCCATTCTCAGATGTATTAACTCTCATCCATGTCCTTACTATTGTTCCATAAAGAAAATGTGACCTCTCCATAATGCCATTTTGTCTACCTCCTTAGTAATGGGTCTTATAAAGCTGATCTTACCAGTTGGCATTTGCTTTCCTGAAGTCTTGCTGGCTTTTTCGTCCTTTGCTCTTGACTGCATAGTGACAAACTCTGCAGTGATTGTTGTATTTTATCAAATTAGTTACTGTTTGGACAGTTTCGGTCAGAATGTAATTCTCTTAGAATGTAATCTTGAGACTATAATTACTATTTTTTTCTCTTCTGTGTGCAACAGAATATATATAAAACCAAATAAAATGGGCAAGAAATTAGTGACATGCTCCCAAAGTTTTGCTTGAAAGATTTTCAAACCTTTTTCCCCACATAGTGAAAATCTGTTGCTTTCACTTTCCTCCCAAATCCTATGTGGTAGGTAACTCTGCTAGTTGCTGACAAAAGAGTTGTCAGTCCTTTTAACTTGTTACTCATTAGTGAGTCACCTGATGGCACCTGAAGCATTGAAATGAACACAGCTTTAAGGCCTTAAATTGATTCTTTGATGTGACAGATTTTTGAAACTGAGCTCTGGATAAGTATTGTGAAATGGTAAAATCATATTTAAGATACAGAAGTGCATGTGACTTTATTGGTAAGTTTAATTAGGTAGTTACTGCTAAAGTCCTGCTGAATGTGGTGTATTTGATTCCCCTTTGATTCCCCTTGTTTTCCTTCCCCCAGGTCTTTGTATTAGGGGGGGGGGTTGTTTTATTTTTTTGTTTGTTTGTTTTCAGATTGCATGCTTATTGTTGTCAAATCTAGATTCTACTGCTATTATAGTCTTACTTAAATATTGATAAGGACTGAATCATGACTGGGAGTTTTGTTATTGACATTAAATGCTTTAATTTGAGGAACTTTCTAAAAATTAAAGTATTAGCTGTGTGGTTCTAGGCACATCTTCAGCTGTACAAGAGCTCTGACTTTGTATTGCCATCCCGGTAAAGTAGTTTGGTGCTGCAAGGATGTATGCAGAAATTTCGATGTGGCTTGTGTAAGGGAGAGCAAAATAGGATGTAGCTTTAAAATCATGTCCTGAACTAAATGAAAAGCCAACAGGGCTGTTTTCTGTTAGGGGTATAGCAATTAACAGATACTGGGGCATTTTATGCTTCCTTCCTTTTTTTACTTCTCTTTGTCTCCTTATTCTTGTATAATATAGTGTTGCTCAGCTGCCCAGAGTAAATTAAGTTCTTAATGTCCTTGTGCATAATAATGCGGAGTATGGTAGATAATTTTGCAGACCATGCTGCTTCTGGTCACCATGAGAGTTCAGTCTTATTGGATGAATTCCCCTCTTCCTACAGCTTATTTTTCCTCACAAACCCTCTGCTCCTAGCTTGGTTCCCGTGGTACTCTGGGCTGCTGTGCTACCTGATGGATGCCTTCTGTGAGCTTATTTAACTTACTGAAGTGATGATCCACTAAGCTGGCCCTTCCCCTCCTCCTATAGGAATGTTTTCTGCCTGATTAGTTTGTTGAGATGCTGGACAACTCCAGATGTCTCCAACATGTTTTGAAGAAAGTGCACCTCTGGAAGCAAAGGTGGAACTTTTCTGAATTGGAATCAGTCTCCAACTCCCTCAGTATCTCATGGTATCTAAATAAAAGTGGGAACTGTGTCTGCTGGAAAACAACTAGAAATTAAAGCTGTGTGATTAGTTCAAAGATTTAAATATTTCTGTGTGTACCGAAGGTTAGCTTAGGCATGGAAACTAAGCTGTGGAACTGAAATTTGGATAAACACACCTTTTGTAGTGAGTGCTTGAGCAAGACAGGCTGAAGTTGGATTAAAGGAGAAATGTGGTGACTGTCCTGTTTAGTCAAGTTTAAGAAGAGTCTTTACATAGTGGGGATGTGTGAAAGGAGCACTTGAACATCCTGATAACAACTTCTGTGTTGCCAGTGGGCTTGGGTTCAGCAGGATTTACCGCTGCAAATGAGATGGGCAGTTTTGTACAGTGGTTCATTGAGGCTTATGCAGCAGCCTTTCTCTATTATTATAGAGAGCTTTGAAATTAGACATCTGAAATATATCCGATCACTTGACTTTACAGCTGAATGAGGTCCAAACCTGTAGTAGATGTTTGGCAAGTGTATATGTTGACTTGTGCATCATTTGCAGCTTATGGCTAAATTAACATAACCTTTCTGTAGTTTAAATTGACCTCTAAGAATTCAGATAAATGTACTTTAGGTACTAAATTAAAAAAAACCCTACTGATTTCACCTTGGAAACTACCTAGTATTCTGTGGCTTTATCATTTTGAGTTTTTATTCTGTTAACATTTCTGTTACTTCCCCCCACTCCCACTTGCAGTATGGAGGTGTTTTGGGTTTTTCTCATAGCTAAAGATTTTTTTATGCCAGTGTTCTGGAGTTCTAGTATCATCATTTTGTGGGCAGCTGATGTTGCAATTAAAATGTGTAGTACACATGTGGGGCAAAGGAAAAGGTGTATTCGTTAATGACACTTTGTGGTAAACTGACAGTGTACACCCAAAATACAGGGATTGTTCCTGTCGCAGAAATGAATACTACTTATTGCCGCTTGTCAGATTGAATTTAAAGTATCTGTTGAGAATAAACCTTCCCACCCGCGTCTGTTGGTGAGAATATTAGTAATGACAGTGTTTATAATTTAAAATAGAGTTTGAAGACCAACTTCCACAGTTTGTCGCAGGGTGGTTAATATGCTGGTAAAGGGGAGATGAATGTGGCTACTTGTGCGAGTCTATTACTCAGGAGGCCTGTAAATTTGATTGGCTGCTGCAGTTCTAGCAGAATCATTCGATTTGAAAGCAATAGAAAGATAAGATATCCAATTACCCAAATGATTTGCAGGGTTAGCCAACGTTGTCATGGAGATGCGAGTTGGAACAAATTAAATTTTAAGCAATAAAATAATCTTAAAGCACGTCTGGGAACAAGAAAATTTGTCAGTGGCACTTACCTGAATTGAATCCTAGCTTGATACGTAGTTGCTTGACATTGATATACTATGGGGGGCCTAAACTTTTAAATGCCATGTTGCCTTTATTTATTTTTTTTCCACTTCAGCCATTGCCAAAGCAGACTGTAGCTTATTCATTTTAAGTGAAAGGGCACTAATAATATATGCATATCTCTGTGCTCAACATGGATTCAACTCATGAACAGCAAAGTTCACAGAATGCTAGCCTTAATCATTTGAGGCTCTTGAATATTTAAGTTTTGAGATTTAATTATACCTCCAACATCCCCTCACCCCTCCCAGTTCTTAGTAACGAATTTTTGGAAAAGCTTGAGTCCTTCTGTAGCAAACTTCTAACAAAGCATGCAGAGAGCTAAGCACAGTAAAGTGTTTCTTTTTTTTTTTTGTAATTGCTTTGAGAATACCTGTGCTTTTTGTTGCCTTTGAAGATCTCAGTGTTAGAAAGAATAAAGGCTATGTTGTTTGAATGTACTGCTTGTTTCTGTGATTCTGCTGGAAAAATGAAAATGCTAAATATAGATACTAAACTTTAATTCAAGACTAAAATATATGCATGCAGTTTCTTACCCAAGGTGTTTTGAAATATAATATTTAACAGATATCTGGCTTACAACTGGATTAAAAAAATGGTCAAGCATGTCCCATAAAGAGAGCTTTTATTCACGTCTGTTAGACACATGGAAATCAAAAATTGGTCTGAGGTCAAGCTATTTGCAGCATTCTTATAGCCTTCGATTTTCTTCTCATCACCACCACAGATAATCTGAAATGATTCAGTAATGGCCAGAAGTGCAACATAGACCTTTACTCCCTAGTGGGTTACTGTGTTACATGTTGTAAATGTTACAATGCTGTAAATGAGTCCATTTTGTTCTTCCAGGAGTTCCATGTTGTCTTTATATATGTTACAAGTGGAGGCAGAATACAGAAGACTTAACCTACTAGAGGTCTATGAGTGTGAATTTACAGTATATTCTTTTCTATGAATTAAAGGCTGATTCTCTGAATCTTTTGCTTTAAAAGAATGGATCAGGGCATGCTTTTTTGGTATCATCAGAACTTTGGGTTTTCTTGCTTTACTTACATTGTTTTTAAGATGTGTTCTTCCCAGTCTAATGACAAATGTGATTGTCAAAATTGGGTTCAAATAATTAAATAAAAATGTAATAAATGAGAATACATAAGTCTGTCCCTAAGAAGTGGTGATAGAGTGCTTTCAGATACTGATCTCTAACTTTATGATATAGGAATTGCAGTTTGCAAGAAAGAATAATAAGCTTTTGTCATAAAATGCACATTTTTAGCAGAGCATTGTTTTGTAAGGGAAGGTAGGAAGTTCTGGACAGCTCTCAGGAGTCTCTTCACTAATAATATAGTGGTTATCACAACATGTTGTTAAAAATGATGTGTTGTAAGATACAGTTTTTGCTTTAGATGACCATGGGTACTGTACTTAAAGTCACTACTGGGACTTGTGTGATAGGTACTGTTTGGAGCAAACCCCACATTCTTACTGTTGAAACCCCTGAAGCTGAAAGGTGATTAATTCTTCTCGAAGGAAGGTAACATTCTTCACTCAAAAGTGAGACTGGTGACTCCTGTAGGCTAGGGTTTCCACCACTAGTGATAAAATACACGTGTGTGTTAGGTGTGGTGAGAAATACAGTTAAGAGTTTGGTTACTTGTATTATACTTGTATTATACTTCTTTCCATTTCAGTGTAAAAATTGGTAGTTAAAGTAATCATATTGATTTACATATGGTGTGTTACATGGTGCTTTGGAAAGTACAGGTTGTAGAAATGCAAAATAATCTGGAATAAACTACTGCAGAAGAAAAAATGTTAATGCTTTTTTTTTTTTTAACAAGACAGAGGAAAAAAAACGTAAGATTGTATATCCAAGCTCTGTGTTATGTGTTGAGTAAAATTACTTATTTAAATATGTATTTAGTAGTCTGGCTGCTTTGTTCTCTGTCATTATGTTAAGAATTCACTTTAGTAAGAGACAAAAGTACAGACACTTGAGTTCGGCAGTGGTTAGGTCAAAACAGTTAAGTCTCTCATTAGATAGAACAGAGGCAATAAAAAAAGAGCAAAGAAAAATCTATTGGCTCATATTAACTTTACAAATTGCAGCTGAATTCTGACATGTTAATTTTTAATGGTATTTCAGAAAGTAGGGCAGTACTTCAGTTAGGGGTCTAGCAAGCTTGCTATTTGCAAAGAAATCAAAAGACAATCATTACAACAGCAAGAATCAGTGAATGATGTAGTTTTGTCATTCTTTGATGGGCCCCACTCTCAGGTCCTCTATTAAAAATGAATGCATTCAAGAGGCTCTGCATTAAGAACACAAACAATTAAGGGCACTTCAGATGCTTTGCTAAGAGCTGTCATAGAGCTAGGACGGCTTTCATGAGAGATGCAGGCTTCCACAGGCTGCTTTACCATGGAGCCAAAGAACATGGACAATTAGTCATGTTTGTCTATGCTCAAGTAGCTTTCTGCAGAGTTTTCTTCGTTTATTCATTCTTCTGACTTGCCCTATGTATCTCAAGATCAGCACTGAGATAATAGCTATGCTACTTTGGGAGGCCTCTACTAGTGATTGGTAAGTACCTTTCTTAAGACTTTCAAATGCATGAGCCCCAAATCCGGAATATATAGCTTATTCTAATGCTACCAATTACTGATGTCTACTCTTGATTAACAAAGCTCTTCTATACTCCTTCAGAAAAGGTTTTTGCTTTCAAGAATGAGTATACATATATATATACACACACACGTGCATATATACTTGAAGATAATTTCACCTTGAAAGTTGAGCATGCATTGCTTTTTGAATAGCTAGATTTATATTTAAAGTAATGAAAGTTTTTTTTGTTGTTTTTTTTTTTTTCTGTATTCCAAAACCAGCCTCTTGAACTCTTCATAGTCAGGATTAGGTGAATTGTGCATTAAACCATAATTTTCATAACTCACTAGAGAATAAAAATATTTTTAACATGTTTGTGAATAAGAATAATTTCTACTGAACGTTTGAAGCCAGGAAACAGGATACGTATGAAATGTTGTAGTGGATAAATAATTTTAAGTACTTTATTTAATTGTGTGAGGGAAATACCTCTAGTAGGCAAACTGCTTTTTAAATGTAAGCAGACTTTTGTTATGCAGTGTAGGACAGTCTTTTCAGTTTCTTTTCAGTGTAAATGTCTCTGAACTGGCACTTGAAACAGCAGCAAGGAATCTCAAAATAAACTTATTTATGGCATGTACATTACATTTATTGTGGATGGATATTAAAGTATATGATCATTAGTGATGCCCTTCTTTAGTAAAGACAAACTCTGAAGGATGCATATTTTTTATACCTGTATTCAGTACTTTCAGTTTACTCATTCTTCTGGCTTGCCTTGTATGTCTCAAGATCCGCAGTTAGATAATAGGTGTGTTACTTTGAGAGGCCTGTAGTAGCAACTGATAGGTACCTTTCTTAAGACTTTCAAATTCATGAGCCCTAAATCTGGGATATATAGCTTACTTGAATTATATATATCTATATATATGCACAATAATTTTAAAGTAAGATTGACTGGGAAAGGGGGAAAGGTGATTTTTTTTCTTTTTTTAAAGAAAATAAAAATGGTAGAAAACAAACCAAATCAAGAACTCCCCCCCCTCCAAAAAAAAAAACAAACCCAAACAACAACAACAAAAAAACACGACAAAAAAACAAACCCACAAAAAAGTAAAATCCCAACAAACTAATTGATACGTGTTGGGACTGGTAATTATTGCACAATGTTGCATTCTCTTAAGTGTGTGCCATCCTTTATGTGGTGTTGTCACAGTGAAGCTCAGATATTTGGGACCTGCACAGGAAAATCCATTAATTTGACAACTTGTGTATTTTATAGACTCTATTGAAACATTTTTTTTATTTCCTTACAGCTACCATAAGGATACTTATCTCAGTATCACAGAGTAGGGAGACCTTTGCGTAGGCCATACAGGCCAAAGAACTTTTCAGCAGAAGTCAATTTGTATTTCCTACTTTACTCTTCTTTCCCCTCTTATCACCTGCTGTGTTTCATCCTGGCTTCTGTCTTGAAAACAAAGGTAATCCCATCGGTCTAGTGCAATTAACTTCTTGGACCCTGAACATTTTAGCTGAACATCAGCCAGATAGATAGCTATGTAACAGGCTTCCTTTCTGTAGCTAACATACCTTGCTTTCTGGGGAGACATATTAGGCATGTGAAAAAATGCCTTTCAGTAAATAGGTTCTCACAATTGGGGTGGAGGAGTTTGGGGGTGGAAATAGTGTGTATTTGTGTAGTGTTTGTGTGGTTTTTTTGGTTTTTTTTTTTTTTTTTGTGTGTGTGGTTTTTGTTTTTTTTTTTTTTTTTTTTTTTTTCCCTTCAGCTTGTTAGCAGACACTGAAAGTACCAACGGAATTGGTAATAGTTAAGTCTGGTAACTGATAATAGTTAAGCTAGTAAGTTCCTTTAATTGCCTTTGCTGGTAGGTATGTAGTACCAGTAATAAAGGCCATTCACAGAATGATGGATATTTTGTGGTCGTGGTCCAAACAAAAGAGGAACAGGCCACTGTGCTACCTTGTGAAATGGGGCTGTTTCTGTTGAGAATAGGGATCTGTTCCCCATGTCGCAGGGGAACAAGGTTTGTTGTAAAGCAACTGTTACTTCATTGCCCTTACTTAAGCAGAACCATCTTGTCCTAGGCTGAATATATCCCAGAACTTTGGAGACTCTTGTCTCTGCAAAACTTTAGAGTGGATGTGTCAAATGCCAGATATTGGTTAAGTGGAGTACTTCAGGTTAGGTCAGAGACATAGTGTTTTGCATGTTTCAGTGCTATTCAGCATTTTCCCCTGTGTCTGTCAGAGGTGGGGAAAGAGGTGTTAAAGCTTGCCAGTAGTCAGTAGTATTTAGATTCCAAATCATCTGTTTGCTGAAACATACCAAGTGGAGGGTGTACCTGGTTACTGCTTGACGGCTTTATAATGATCAGCACATCACAGCACATCACAGTGTCTTCCTGAAAAACTCAGGATGGTGGGAATGCTCAGGGAAAGGTTTGTCAGGGAAAGTTAGCAGTGCTTTCATCTGACTTTGAAAAAGTTTGTCTTTGCTCAGGTTTATGCATGTCATTTCATGGAAGGCCTAACAAGACTCAGGAGGGATCTCTTGTTTCTTGTGTCTTAAAACAGAAACCCCAGGAAATACCTATATGGGTTAGTGATATAACAGGTACTGATAAGAGCTCTTCAGAGTGTTTTGTACGTAGGCTGTGTTCACATATAGATACTAATTTTGATTTTGTGTAATTGTGTTACAGAGACTGCAGGAGATGTTTCTAAGGAAAACTGTAGGAGTTGTGCAGGTACCTTAAGGGTTAGTTATAGTGATTGTTTTGAATAGTAGGCAGATGTATAGGCTTGAAAAGCTGTAAGAACAGGTAAGACTGAGTAATGAGAGAAAAAGATCCACATTCCCCTCCAGGAATCCTGTGTTCAAGTTTACAGGCCAAAAGTGGGAGATAAGGCTGTCAAAAAGTGAGACGCAAACAGTTCGACCTGCTGTCTTTTCTGCTACCTTCAGTGGAGGATTGTTCTGTTCTCTGCTGGCTCCTAGGCTTATAGTTTTCCTGTTACTCTTGGTTTCACTAATTTGCTATTATTGACTATAACGTTTTCTGATATGATTCTTCCTTGTCTGCATTATTTTAATTCTCTCTCAGTATGGACGTTTTAGAAGTCTGTAACTTTTGTCTTCATTCTGCTTTGCTTCTGTTTTGGTATTTCTTTTGTACTCATGATGTTGTTGTG
Source organism: Myiopsitta monachus (assembly GCA_017639245.1). NCBI lineage: Eukaryota > Metazoa > Chordata > Aves > Psittaciformes > Psittacidae > Myiopsitta > Myiopsitta monachus. The sequence goes on along the minus strand of CM029941.1, from coordinate 41,694,227 downwards.
TTTCTGTCAGCAAAAATAATTTTGGCTTCTAATAGGCAGATAAAATCGATTATGAAAGAAACATTTTTGTTCCATGCCTGTCGTCTTCATGTTATGCTACTTGATAATTTGAGTAATAACAAATCTACCTTTTAAAAGGCTTTATCTTGGACTTACTGGATTTTAAAAATGTTTTATTTGTTAATGACCAATATGCAAGGACCAGATTTGTGCTTAAATGTGTATACAGATTAAGTGCTTTAGACATGGTAGATGTCCTACAGTAGCTTATGAAATCTCTCTCCTCATATGGGCTATATTAACTTCTTGTATTTGCAATAGAATGAAGATGCGGATTTTCTGTTACTTTCTTCACTGTGTGAACTTGATATAATCTTGTACACTAGTTAATGTTTGTCAAAAAACCTAAACCACAGTTTTAATCAAAATACTTTTTCTCTATAGACAGAAATCGCCAAGAGATTGAATACAATTTGTGCACAAGTCATCCCATTTTTGTCTCAGGAAGTAAGTAAAACTGTTCAGCTGTTTAAGTGCAATTATGTTAGCTAGTTTTAAGATGTTAATTTTATCACAATACACAAGCGTAAGGAACATCTGTTATAGCTGAAGTGTGCAAACCTCCTGCTAATTTGGTCTAACAAATCTGAGTTCAAACTAGTGACAATGGCTCAGCCTCATTCATTGCCTGGGGAGAGTGGGAGTCTGTAAAATATTACCAGTGCAACAAGATGCTTTAGTTTCTAATCATGGTGATTAGTTATTTGATATTCAGATGTCAAATGTGAAGCTAGTGAAATAAGCATGCTTATCTTGTTGACATAATTTGTATCAAATTTCAGTTGTAAAGGTGTGTAGTTAGCTCAGATGCAAAATACTGTTTAAGGTTGCAAACCTGCATCTGGTCTGAATGACTGCAATTGTAGTGAATTGTGAGCAGCTGCTGTTACATTTTGAAGCCTATTATTTTGGTTATGGCTTTTCAAACTCTATAGAGTTTACAAAGAGTATTCGTAATTCTTTAGTTCAGCACTTTTCTTGCCTGTCTGAAACTTCAGTAGGTTTTGCCTTGTGGCCACAAAATATTTAAATGTTAAAACTGACACTAGTGTGAAGTTGGCATTATTGTCCTGTCAACTCAATTAGAAAGTGATCATTCATTTGCCAGAAAATTAATATTGAAGTGGCATGGGGAAAGAGGTGAGCTGGTTGCCTTCAGGGCTCTTGTTTTATTTCTAACAGGTGAGAAATGGGGCACTGTTGCATTTTACCTGTGTAAGATGTCTTGCAGTAGGTAGTTTGAGTTTCTGCAGACAAACTGGTTATTCATGTGTTTCTTATCTTGGTTTGATTTGGTGTGGTCAATACCTTAACACAAATTCCTCCCCATACCCCTTCTTTTTTTTAATAGCATCAGCAACAAGTGGCCCAAGCTGTAGAACGTGCCAAACAAGTGACCATGGCTGAGCTGAATGCCATCATCGGGGTACGTGGCCTTCCAGGTCTACCTCCTACAGTGTGTATAACTTGCTTTCATATCTTATTGCTTTGCCATTTTTAAATTAAGCTTGATATTTTGATATCTCAATGTTGCTGATGTGTTTGCCTTGCTGCACACAGATTTTAGCAGGAATAAAGTTAACAGTTTACTTTGTTATTCTGTACAGCAGTGCTGAGCATAACAAAACTTTTTGTGCAAGAAATATAATGATTAGGAGAATTGCTTGTTTATTTGTAGGTATTGTGTGTCAGTTGATCTAGTTACCTTTGCCTCATGCTTTTTGTGATGCTTGAGTTCTTAGGGCCTGTACAACTATTCATTCTTCTTTCTTTCCTCTTCTTGTGAACCTTTCATGAATTTTAAATTAGCAAGCTGCTGAAAAGAAACTTCACTTGCTTTTGAAGTAGTATTAATTGTCTTGACACAGTGTTCTAAATAGCCTTTCACCATGTATGTGCTTCTAAATATGCTGCTACTTGCTTGTGACTGGTTGTCAATCACAAGTCATTTTGTTTGTATTAAGGAACTTCAAACCATGCATTCCCTCCACTGTATGAGATTATTTCCCTTACCATTAAGTCTAGAATATTTCTCATGTTTTATGCCCTTTCAGACTAAGTGAAAGAAGTAGTCGAAACAAGAACCTGTGCTTTCTGATTTTATTCTTATGTTAGTGCCTTGAGCAGATTCAAATTACTCATTTATCAGTTTATGTTAATTGCTTGTGAGAAGATGCCCTGCTGGTCTTTGTAGTTCCCTCAGACGCTTTGTAATGGTAATTAGACATGCTGCTGTATGGATTAACAGTGCCATAGTCCAATGACATCTACAGACAATGGAACCAGTTAATCCATCTGTGCTTAAAATTACATCCCAACTGGAGATGGAAAAAAAAGAAAAAAAAAAAAAAAGAGGAGTGAGGGAGGCTTAAAAGAATGAGTCGCAGCTTGAAAATGCTCCTTTCATCAGTTTCTCAATTGCAGGTCTGTAGTTGGTTTGCCTGTGGTAAGCTATTGGCAGTCAATTAGGTGAAATAAACTGGGAGGGTGACCTTCATTTCCTTTTAGTAGCTTTTCCTTCCTGAAATGGGGAGCTTCAGTGGATTTTCATCTTAAATTTTATTCAAGCTGCTTTATTACACTTGACAGATTAGTTTTGCATAAACATAACCCCTGCCCTTTATGTATGTGCTGGTTTTCTCCTTCGTATCAAATTTTGATTGTTACTCAGTTGATTTGCTAATCACATCTTAGAAACCCACACAATTATATCTGTATTTGTCACAATCTCCTCTATGTTTGTGTAATGAATTACTGTATAAATACCTGATTTGATCTTTGAAATACAACACATGTACATTTGTGGTATTTGATTAGCAAAGATTAGAGAAATGTACTTTCTTGCCTTTTTTTTTTTTTTTCCAGTTCTTTAGAGTGAAAAACTGAATTAAAAACCTTTTTAATGAACTGGTTTTAAAGAATATTTTATGTAGTAAAAGGAAATATGTATTAAAATATATCTAAAACATTCTTGCTGGACCTAGCACAGGTTAGCCAAACCGAATTTTATCATCTCAGGCATGTCACGTAACTCTTTTTGTAGTCTGCGCGATACAGTCTTCTAAAAGCGATTGGATCTACAAGTACCATGTGCAATTAAGAACTTTTTTGGGGGAGTGGGTAGAGGAAGGGAAGTGGGCTGGTCTTTGGGAGCAGGCTTCTATGCTTCCGCCTTTTCTGTTTTTCAGATACCTAAGATTCATCAGAAGAGATACTTTCCTACTTTTCTGTGTCATCTGAAAGACTTCTGAATGATGCTGTACAAATCCCAAACTACAAATTAGGAATTTAATACCTTGTGCATGAAATTTGACTGTGTATCTGCATGCATGCTAAAAAAAGATGTGTACCAAAATTAGATGTATGTCCCAGTGATCTTTTACAGTCTTACATGATCAATAATTATCTTGTGCGGCACAGTAAGTTTCATGCTATGATGTATGCTTGATTTTGTTTGAAAGGGATGGTATGCATCCTAAAAAACTTGAATAGCATAAAATTGGGTTGACAATTCAGTCAACCTTTGCTCCCTTGCACTGAGCATGCAGTGTGTCAAGCCCTCTCCCAGAGGGGAGGACCTATCAGAAGCCTGTCTGTTCCTACAAGCAGCAGCTGTGCTGAGTGAGCACAGCCCAGTTTTGTAGCAGCTGTCAGTATTGTTCAGGGATCCAACTCTAGTGTAAAGAACAATGAAAGGGCCATGCTGGTTAAGTGCAAAGTCTTTCAGATAAGAAAAGAAATAGTAATTTAACGGTTTAGACATCTATTATGGCCATGGAAGATCTGAAACTTCTTTTCAGAATGCAAATAGACTGGGCCAACAGTAGATGAAATCAGGCAGCTTCTGACATCATACTACTGAGAATACTTATGTATGATAAGTTTTGAGGTGGGAAGAAAGTTTAGTTTTTATAGCTGATACTCACTTTTGTATTTTCTCTTGACTGGATAAAATCTGAATTTTTGTCAGGGTTTGACTTTTATCCCCTCTTTCCTTTCTCTCTTTATGGGCCAATAGGTTCAGAAGATTCTCAGTTGGCTTGCCTGAGTTACAGCAATTCCTGTTGCTGCTGGAAGGGAACAAAGCCTTTAATTAGTGGGAAAAACTTTGTGAAATACAAGATGATTTTTTTTTTACTATATTTGTTTCATACTTTAAGTATCAAGATAATATAAATATATAAAAATGTGTTTATTAAATTTTATTATTTATTGTTGAAAAGGTGGAAGCCTATTAGATGGCAGACTGTGAAGATAGGAACTTTGTAGTCTCAGGGGACTGAGATTTTTCAGAGAGTTATCCTACAAAGTCAAAAGCCGAGTTTGGAATTGGTGTATATTAAGCATGTACAAAAGAGAATGAGTTGAGACATTAAAAAAAAAAAAAAGTAATATAGTTGGACTTGATGAGCTTGTAAGCAGTGCTAATCCTCTGTGTTGATTAAAAGTTCTTACTTCAGGAAAGAACTGCGGATGATACTTGGTTGTTAAAAGTCATAGCCTTGTACTTTGCCTGCATGTTTTTGGAGGCTTTAACTCCAATCATGGGCTTAGCAGTGTGGCTAAACAACCTCCTGGCTTTCTTTTTTTTTTTTTTATGGCACCACTTTTATACTGAAGTTGAATGAGTAACAATTTTTCTAGATAAAGAATAAACAAACCAGAAAGCTTTAAGAGGTAAATGCACTTCTTAACTCCCTGGTACTGCTGCAGCTGCAGGCAGTATCCACATGTGGTGTTAAGGGAGAATGCAAATTATGATAGAAAAAAAAATCAGGTAGGTTATTATGATTTAACTTGAAGTCGTTTTTTTTTTGTTTGGCTGGGGTTTTTTTCTTTATTTTATTTTGTTTATTTGGGGTGGTTTTTTGAAATTATCTGGCTGGAAAGTCAAAGATGCTCAAAGTTCATGGTAGGAAGTGTAAGGGACAACTAAATAGGTCTATCTAGATGTAAACAACGCAAAACTTGTTAGATGTGCTTTCAAATTAATAAACTAGGTAGGTTTATGAGTAGAATATGCAAATATTTGAATGGGAAATAGAAGCAGCAAACTGGATCTTTTTTTAGTATTGCATTTTAGATGCATGATTTCTGTGTACCACTGGGTAGCCAGGTATCTTATTTTGCATTTTGAGGCATGTTGGTAATGGTTCTGTGAAATGTGTATCTTTTGAATTGACAGTACTCTTGAGACAGATTGAGTTGTAGGCCTTGGAGAGGCTTCTCCACTGTTGCATAAGGTGATTGGTTAAAGGATTAGCAAGATGTTGGATTATTTTTTTCTCTCTCGCCTGTGGTTGCCAGCTATCTCTGGGATTGTAGTGTGTGAAGCTTAAGAGGATGAGGTTAACCTCTTGAGGGTTTTTTCTTATGAGTGTAGTTAATCCTTAGAAAGCCTACAAATAACTAGGCTGTATGTTTCATTATAAAATAGAAATACAGAGTAGAGCAGAAATGAATGCAGAACTTAATGCAAGGAAAGAGCTAAGTAGCTGTAACATTACTTTAGATCTCCTCAGCCATGATGTGCATTATGTGCTGAGAGAGAGGAAATTACCTAGTTCTTTTAAATTAAATAAAATGAGATCTAGTGCACACAAAACTGCCCTCCCTTTTAATGTTAACTAGCTAATCCCAAGTCTGAATTACTTAGCTCTGACCATAGGAACTCTGTGTGGCAACATCCTGGGTTATTCTTCATGTTTTGCCTTTTTTGAAATACATAGAAACCTTAATTACATACTAGGGTTCTTCACAGTAGGTAATTTGGAATAAAAAAGGCTTCAGAGTTGTAAACCAAGTTTAAAATAGATAGCAAAGGAAGAAGGTATTTGTCAGCATGACAATTGGTATTGTCAGATTACTAGTTCCTGAACAATGGTCAGATATTTGTTGCTTGTGTCACTAAGTTTTGAGGAAAAATAAGAAAGTGTTATTGATGTTTTGGTAGTTTGTCCTATTCAAAACAGGAAACCTGAAAGAAGGCGTGTAAAATGTGAATGAATAGATAGCGTTCACCAGAATTGTTTTCCACTTGACATCCTCCCATCCCCTTTGTACACACTGTGTATTAGTGGGGAAACAGAGAACCTCAGAGGTACAATATAGTGTCTAAACGAGACATTTCCTGGAAAACAAAATATTTTCATGAATGACTCTTCAGTCATTCTGGAGAGGGGAAAGTTGCATCCAAAAGTCAAATATAATTGAGTAGCAGCACAGACCTCTCTTATCTTGCAAAGTTTCATGTGTGGGTGGATTGAAAAAACTGCATCTTGGATGTTGTTGGAAAACAAAAGATTGTTAGATCTAGATGGAGAACCACCTAATAACTAAGTTACAAGTCAAAGGTGAGACCAAATATATGGACACAAATTTGTGAAGCTAAACAGCTTTCAAAAAAGGAGTGAAAGGGAGATGGTTGGGAAAAACGTGGTTACGTAGAGCTCAAACCTGAAGGTACGCAGCTGCAACTGTGAATGCAGAAAGAAGGTAGATTCTGATGACTGTGTGAAGTACCAACAGTGAGTTGATACTACTTGCTAGATTGTTGTCCACTGAGCAGATGGTGGGGATAGGGAATGTGCATGTTGAAGGGTGCAGAGCTTGTAAATTGGTCTGCTTTGCAGTAGGAGAAAGGTGCAGGGGATACTGCTAAGGTTAAAAAAACCTGTATATGTGTAAACAGAAGACCAGAGAAGTCCATGGGAAATGTGGTTTCAGGAAGGGCTAGGTGGATAGAAACAGGAGATTGATATGCTAGCAGGAGTGATTCCTTATTTTTGTGAACTTGGCTCCAGATGGTTCTGTTAAACAGACAGGTTTGGAAGGAATAATTTCAGTTGAATGGAAAGGGCTAAATGAGTCGAAGTGCTTCAATAGCACAGTTCAAGGCAAGGATTTACAGAAAGTGTGTTCAGTGAGCTTTAGTAAAGAAAACATGGAAGGGCTGTCAGAAGGACAAAACAGGGGTTAGGGATAGGTTTACTTTTGAAGATGGTTGAGGCAGAGAGGTGTTTATATAATATATATCTGAAGTCACTGCACAGAAGGGTACGTTATTTAATGCCAGAGGAAAGGATTGCGTCCTCTAGAGAGTGATTAAAAGCACCTCTCTTGATTAAAGCATATGCAGGCAGAAAAGCTTTCCATGTTTGAAGGTAGTTCTTGTGATTATTATCCATGTTTCCCTTAAGTTATCAAGGAAGTAAAAGGAGACAAGCTGAAAAGATAAGCGTACCTTCTCTCTTACAAATACCTCATTTACATTCATACTTGAAGCAAGACAAGTAGGGGAAATGGAGTAAGTAAAGAGTCAGTAGGCTCAGATAAAAACATGATGCGACCTTCAGTGCTTCTCTTGCAAGAAGTCTGAGATAGGTAGATTTGGAGAAGGAAGTTTGATGGGAAGAATTAATTGGTTGGCCCAGACAAAAGAGGAACTCAGCTGGGACGCCACATAAGGTGAAATCAAATGCAGAGAAGTTAGTTGAGTAAGAATTAAGCAAAGCATTCATGGTTGTGGAGTTGTCCTGCAACATGAGTGGGAAGAGAAAAGTGTTGGGCGTTTGCATGTTGAATGATGTACAACTAAGCTGGACAGCTTTGTGATAGGAGAGGGGCAAAGAATGAAGGATATTGATCAGAAAGGAGCTAAGGTCTTGTTTTGAGAAGCAAACACTGATACACTGAGGTGAGCTGTCAGTGTGCAGATGGGAGTGGTGTGTACTGTGCAGGCAAAATGCACCTGTAAGTGGGTGACTGTAATAAAGATGGAATAGGAGAGTGCAGAGTGATAGTTGCAGAGGATGTGAAGGAAGATATAGGGGACACAAGTAATGTAAATATTGAACATCGGAAATGTGAAAGGAAGCAGCAGTTTTTCATGGGGAAGAACAAGGCAGACTGAGAGGCTGTGTTGGAAGTGTGGAAGAGAAGGGAGAGAAGCTTGTTTTTCTTGTTTCAGGTGCAAAGTGAGGCTGGCATAGGCATTTATGGTAACTTCAGCAAATATTAGAGGCAGTGCAAAGACAGTTTGTAAAGAAGTTTGCTGCAAGTTTTCAATAAAGAGTTTATGGTAACTACATTATTTTTAATTGGAGTATTTGCTGAGGTACCAAGGGTGCTGTCTTGTATAACACTGAATTTCTGAGAATGTCCAGTACTGTTTTTGAATGTACTGGATAACTGTCACTCTTTAAATTGAATACTTACAAGCAGTAGTACAGAGGTAGTAGACCCAGGGATTGCTCTGATGCATATTCAGAAATTATCATCATTTAGTAAGTAGAAGTTGTTAGTGGATGCATATGAAATTTTTGGTATTTCGTCTGTGGCTTGGAACAGTAAATAAAAATCAGTGTGATGGTTTTCTCATTACTGTCAAACTTTTAATTCTTTGAGATCTGTAAAATGTTTTTGCAGCTATTAGTAGGTAGGACAAAAGGGTGATGAGCACAATTTAAATTCCTGGATTTTAATTTTCCAAAAAGCCTTTCTGCTTTATCATTACTATCTTCATGTTCAGCAAGATCTAAATTTCTAGAGACCATAAGCGCCTGGAAATAAAATACTTTTCAAGATAATCATAGGTCAGTAATAAACCCCCCCAAAGTAATATTTAAGTAATTTCCAAATTCATACATGCTTGAACTAGTTGGTTTTGGCTGCTGTGGCTGCAGGAGCATGCTTTTGAGGTGTTGTTACATGCTAGTGGCATGCTAACAGTAGTTAAAAAAGGCAAACACACAGATTTGAGGTTAGAAGGTGAGTTCTTATGGTTACCCCAGAAGAAAACATGCTTTGGAATTTTCTGCAGACCAGAAGCAACATGTGCTGACAGCTTCTTTCTAGAGGCTTATGGCTTGCATCTGAGTCTTCAGAGAAAGCAATATTTACTTGTCTAAAATTCAAGAAAAGCTTTGTTCTTGGGCTGACTTACAGTGGCAGTGGCCAAATGAATGTAACTGTTTTCAGAAGACCAGCCTTTGTCTTGTCTGGACCAAGAGAATTTAAGCTCCACATCTGTGGTTTTTAGAATGTGGTTTTGAATTTGTTACTTTCCTTTAGAGTCTGGGAAGTCCTTTGGTGAAGACATGTTTTCCTGTGCAAGGATCATTTTTTCCATTTGTACTCAGACTGTACCCCTCCACTCCCTTCTGCCCTGTAGCATCTGTCCTTCATAAAAGTTCCTCCATTGTTGCCATCTTTTTCCTCCAGTGCAACTTCAGCTTTGCTGTTTGTCCCTTATTTCTTCAGAATTTAGCTGTGGGGGAATGGGATTTTATTTCCTTTTTCTGTTATAAACTCTTTGAGGCAGGAACTGTTCTTAAGCCAGCTCTGCAATATGCATTTTTAGAAGAATGACTGTCAATAGAAAAGCTATATATACAAACAGAGAACAACGTATATATTTTCATCTTAGTAAAGACAATCAATATATATGTAATATATACAGAATATTTTACATGGGTATCATATATGTAGTGTATAGCAATATATTAATGATACAATATATTAAGATATAAAATATACAATTGTGTACATGTGATATGTAAAATGTTATATGTGTGTATATACTTGTTAGATTACACTAGCAAAAGGGCTTTAGTTTGTGGACTGTTGTGTTGCCTATGTAGCTGCTGATACAAGCAGTAGTCATGCTTCAGTGTGTCTGCACTTGGTACAAGCTGCTAAGATTTAGGTTAACTTACAGTGCCTAAAAGCATGGTGGAGGGAAGAAAATCTTTTCTGTTGGCAAAAGGTCTTATGTGAATGCAGCTACACCGGCGGAGTGCTAATTCACCTTGGGGAGAAGATGTCACTGAACTGGAAGAATTACATCTGCTGCCAATATCCGGCATCCTCGCTGCAGGGCTTTGCCAGCATGGGACGATCTGCAGTCTCCACAGTGTAGCTAAGCTGCTAGTTTAGATCTACTGTTGCAAAAGTACCAGTCATGCTGACAGTACTATGCAATTATTCCCTCTATGTCAATGGGATGTTAAAAATCTTGCCATTTAATAATTATCACTAAACTTTTGTTAAATAGTTAATTCCTGATCGCTTTAGCGGAAAAAATAGCGGATGTGCTTATTCATTGGGTGCAGTGACAAATCCTTTGGGTGGGATCGCCCACATCTGTCATTACAGTTTACAAGAATGATCTTTCTGAAGAGTCCTGAAGTGTAATTATCTCTTTTATCTTTCTAATTCTGGTGCTTGGGCTTGCTCTCTAAAATGCCAGAAGAAAGAGTGTGAGAAACGTAGCTGTTTAAAGTGAGACAGAAAGGCACAGCAAAGATTAGAGTTGATGCTAAGCATAGTGCTAAGGAAGAGAGGGTGCTGTCTGAAGTGTACGTCTGGTGTAAGATGGTGATGTGAGAACTAATCAGTGATTAATATTAGACTGCTCTTGGAAATTATTTTTGTTTGCTATTTGTGTTATATCGGGGAGCACGGCAGACCTGTTTCTCAATTCTATAGGTGTAAAGCTAATTACAGCGTTAAAACTTTAAAATGGGATCTTGTGATTCAGCAAAAGTACTGTGTCTGCTAGTAGGTAGGCTGGTACTGGCTATGTAATTCAAACTGATAACAACCCAAATCTTTCTCATGTTAAAAAAAAATAATTATTTAAATATTCTCATGAAATACAGAATATATTCTAAAATACAACCTGAAGAATATATTTAGCATTTATGTCTTATATAACGATTTTAAGGAGCTATTAAAAAATTTCCTATTGTAGTAATGCAGAATGAAATTTAGAGTTTTGCTAGGTAGATGAAGGCTTTGGTGTAACTGCTTTGAGACTGTTGGCTCTGCAGGCTCTTTGAGGATGAACCTTGCACACCAGTGGTTCGTAAGCCCCATATTAGAATCTGTATTCTCTTCCTGTGTTGTAATTTTTCTGTGGAATCAGATTTTCTCTTGAGCTACATTACCAACCAATAAATATACATTTTTGATTCAGAGAAGTTAGTGTGGCAGCTTCATGATTACAACTAGTTTATATTTTCTTTCTTTAAATAAAGAACTATTAGCCTCACAGAGGAAGTATATGGGGAATTAAGCTTGTGTTTATGCTAGCATTCCTTACTTTAGTAAAACTAAATAATGCATTTTACTCTCTAACGTCAGGAGAAAAAAAGAGAAAGGACTGACTCTAGAGCTGGCCAGATTTCGTATGCCCTGCCAAACCTGTGTAGCATGAATTTGTAGAAGAAATTAATTTTATAATAAAACATGCATGCATCAGTGTAAAAGTGTAATGAGAGCACCAGAGCATAAAGTGGTCTTTTTAATCTTCATAAGCCAGTTGAAATCAACATCACTTTTCCTATTTTGGGTTTTCTGAAGAACAAAGAGACAAGGCTTGATTCCTAAAGGAGGGTTCCATAGCAGGGGACTGAAAGGGAATTCTGAAAAGAAGAAAATGTTGCAAAGAGGAAGGAATTAAGTGACAAAGAAAAACAGGAGTTAAGAAAGGAAAACAGAAAAGACTGATTCATAGAATCATAGAATATTTAGGGTTGGAAAGGACCTCGAGATCATCTAGTTCCAGCCCCCCTGTCATGGGCAGGGGCACCTCCCACTAAACCATGCCACCCAAGGCTCTGTCCAGCACGGCTTTGAACACCACCAGCGATGGAGCATTCACAACTTCCCTGGGCAACCCATTCCAGTGCCTCACCACCCTTACAGTAAAGAATTTCTTCCTCATATCCAATCTAAACTTGCCCTGTTTAAGTTTCAATCCATTACCCCTTGTTCTGTCACTACAGTCCCTCATGAAGAGTCTCTCCCCAGCATCTCTATAGGCCCTTTTCAGATACTGGAAGGCTGCTATGAGGTCTCCACGCAGCCTTCTCTTCTCCAGGCTGAACAGCCCCAACGTTCTCAGCCTATCTTCACTCGGGAGGATCTCCAGTCCCCTGATCATCCTCGTGGCCCTCCTCTGGACTTGTTCCAACAACAGTTCCGTGTCCTTTTTATGTTGAGGACATCTGAACTGCACACAATACTCCAAGTGATGATTCATGAGAGCAGAATAGAGGGGCAGGATCACCTACTTCAACCTGCTGGTCATGCTTCTTTTGATGCAACCTAGGATACAGTTGGCTTTCTGGGCTGCAAGCACACACTGCTGGTTCAGGTTCATTTTTTTCATTGACCAGCACCCTCAGTTCCTTCTCTGCGTGGCTGTTCTGAATCTCTTCCCTGCCCAACCTGTAGCTGTGCCTGGGATTGCTCTGACCCAGGTGTAGGACCTTTCACTTGGCATGGTGAAACTTCATCAGGTTGGCATCAGCCCACCTCACAAGTCTGTCAAGTTCCCTCTGGATGGCATTCCTTCCCTCCAACGTATTAACCAAACCACACAGCTTGGTGTCATTGGCAAACTTGCTGAGGGCGCACTCAATCCCACTGGCCATGTCAATGACAAAGATATTGAACAAGACTAGTCCCTGAGGGACACCACTCGTTACTGGTCTCCAGCTGGACATTGAGCCATTGACCGCAACTCTTTGCCTGCGGCCATCCAGCCAGTTCTTTATCTACCGAGTTGTCCACCTATCAAATTGATGTATCTCCAACTTAGAGACAAGGATGTCATGTGAGACAGTGTCAAACGCTTTGCACAGGGTCCAGGTAGATGACATCAAGTGCTCTACCCTTGTCCATCAGTTCTGTAGCCCCATCATAGAAGGCCACCAGATTGGTCAGGCAGGATTTCCCCTGAGTGAAGCCATGCTGGCTGTCACCCAGCACCTTGTTGTTTTTCATGTGCCTTAGCATGGCTTCCAGGAGAATCTGCTCCAAGATTTTGTCAGGCACAGAGGTGAGACTGGCTGGTCTGTAGTTCCCCAGCTCATCCATTTTCCCCTTCTTGTGAGCGGGGGTTATATTTCCCTTTTTCCAGTCATCAGGAACTTCCCCTGACTGCCATGGTTTTTCAAATTTGATGGACAGTGGCTTAGCAACTTCATTTTCCAGCTCCTTAAGGATCTGCAGATGGATTTCATCAGGTCCCATGGACTTGTATACGTTCAAATTCCTAAGATGGTCTCGAACCAGATCCTCTCCTACAGTGGACCCAAGGTCTTCATTCTCACAGTCCCTGAATCTGCCTTCCAAGACTTGGGTGGTGTGGTCAGAGCATTTGCCGGTGAAGGCTGAGGCAAAGAAGCCATTAAGAACCTCAGCCTTCTCCAAATCCGGAGTAGCCAGGTCTCCCAAATTAAGAACTGTAAACTTCATGTCCTTTTACAGTAGCTTCATGGAGTGCTTTGGAAATGCTGAGGGTCTTGCATCTGATTATTTTTATAGTAGATAAGGTGGCAAAAGAGCTTAGTTTGTTAGTGTTCTTACAATCACTGTATCAGCAGAGCAGTGAAATAAAATTTCACAGCCTCATTTCAGTTGCCTTAGAGGTTACGTGAACTTGTGACAAAAGGATTGCTTGGGGAGTGTGTGTTGGGAGGGGGGGAGGGAACTGCCTTTACCCACTATTGCGTTGGTCTTCTGGTTTGTGATGCTATTTATGCAACCCCTTAACTGCTTTGAAAAAGTTGATGTGCAATTGAGACTTCCTAGCATAGTTTGAGTTGTTTGAACAAGTGGAAACAGAAGCTATGGAAAACTTTGAAGAGTCTTCTGTTCAAAAATTTTAACATTAATTTGAAGCAGATCACTGCATAGAAAATAATAGCAAAGTTAACTTTCTCATCTTCTTTCTGACTTTGATACTTGCATTGACATCAATTCTGTACACAGTAAAAAGCTTGTTCACTTTTTTCTTTTTTTTTTTTTTTTTTGTGTTGCGGAAAATAGATGGTAAGACCTAAAGACACTGTGCTCTGCATCTTCTGTAATAAAGCATGAAGAAGAAATGGGATTTTTCCTATGAGACAGTTGGGCCTTTAATGCTGCTGTCACACAGATTTTATATATATGAAGTATGTTGCTCAGGATAGCTTTTGCCATTGCTGTCCTTCTGTGGACTTAAATCTCTGTAGTACAATGGCATTTTACATGGTTTATAGATGGAAGAAGTTTGCTGAAGACACTATTTCATTGTTTGTGAGGGCATTCTCTTTCCGCGCCCAAGCCACTGTGGCTTTTTCTCATAATGGACAGTTTTCTAATAACTTCTGCAAAACTACAAAGGCTCCATTTTCTGCTTAGTGGCTAGAGATGCAGTGGTATGCACTTCCAAGTTTATTTACTGTGGTGTAGTGTAGCTTCCTATCTGTCAGAATAAAATCCGAACATTTAGAAGAACAGGAAGTAAGGAAACAAAATGAAACAAAATATGCACAGATGTTTCAAAGGAAGTGGGAAGAAAATGAAGCCCTGATAGTAGCAGCTGACTCTCATTTTTCTAAAACATTTAAATGGTAAGAAAACAGTAAGCAATAACAATTGCAGAATCACAGAGTGCCTACAGCTAAAAGGGACCCCTGGAGGTCATCTGGTCCATTCCCCTGCTCAAGTTTGGACCATTTAGAGCCAGTTGTATAGGACCATGTCTGTGTGGCTTTTGACTGTCTCCAGCCAGGGAGACTCTACCACCTCTCTCCTTGGGCAGCCTGTGCCAGTGCTCTGTCACCATCACAGGAAAAAAGTGTTTTCTGAGCTTCAGGACAAGCCTCCTATGTTTTTGCCTATGCCCATTACCTCTTGCCCTGCCTGTTGGGCCATCCAGTGTTGGGCCACAAAGTTGATTAAGGGACCTTGCATATGAGGACAGGCTGAGAGAACTAGGGCTGTTTAGCCTTCTGTGTGCCCATCATTGGATGCTGTCCGGTATGTCCATGTCTCTCTGAAGAACCCAGAACAGGACACTAATTCAGGTGTGGCCTTAGCAGTGCTGAGGGAAAGGGTCGCTGCCCTCAGCCTGCAGGCAGCGCTTCTCCTAATGCAGTCCAGGTTGCCATTCACCTGCTTTGCCACAAAGGCATGTTGCTGGCTGATGTTCAACTTGGTATATATCAGGGCTCAGCACCTGCACTGTAAATAATTTCTTATCTCCAATCTAAACCTGACCTCTTTCAGTTTAAAGCGATTTCCCCTTGTCCTGTCACTGTAGTCTCTGACGAAAAGTCTCTCTTTATCTCTTCTATAGGCCCACTTTATATACTAAAAGGCTGCAGTAAGGTCTGTCTGGAGCCTTCTCTTTCTCCAGACTGATCAACTCTCAGACTCTCAGGCTCTCTCAGACTTTCTTTGTAGGAGAGGTGCCCCATCCCTCTGATCACTTTTGCAGACCTTCTCTGGACCTGCTGTGACAGGTCTGTGTCTTTATTGCACTGTGTACCCCAGAACTGGATGCAGTAATCTGGGTTGGGTTTCAAGACAGTAAAGTAGAGGAGGAGAATAGTCTCTCTCAGCGTGCTGGCCATACTTCTTTGGGTGCAGCCAGGACATGATTGGCTTTCTGTGTTGCAAGTGTGCATTGCTTTTGCATGTCCAAATCTTTATCCACCACTACCCCCAAGTCTTTTTGCAGAAAGTGGACACTGCTCTCAGTCCATTCATCCTCCAATCAAGGGGATACTGGGGATTGCCCAGACCCAGGTGCAGAACCTTGCACTTTGCCTTGTTGAACTTAATGAATTTCACATGAACATAATTAAGGTCCTGCTTTTCAGACCTATAAAAGTCCATCGGGATGCCACCCCTTCTCTCAAGTGAATCAACTTCACTACTCAGTTTGATGTCATCTGCAAAGTTGCTGAGGGTGCACTTAATGCTATTAGCTGTATGCCCTGGGTGATGCTACTGATGAAGATATTGAGCAGTGTTGGTCTCATTATGGACTCTCGAGGGGCACAAGTAGTTATTGTTTTCCACAGGGAAATTGAGCCTTTGACTCTTTGGACTGAGTCTTATTGATTCTTTGAATGTAGTCATCCAGATGGTTCCTCAGCCATCTAACAATCCATCCATCAACCCCATATCTTCCAATTGGGTGGCATTGTGGTTTAAGCCTCTAAACCCCCCCCCCCCCCCCCTTCCCGCAGTTTTCTCACTCACTCACTAGTCTCTTTCTTCCCCCAGTCCCGGGGGGATGGGGAGGAGAATCAGAAGAATGTAAATTCCACAGGTTGAGAGAAGAACAGTTTAGTAACTAACGTTTAACATAAATTGCTACTGCTACCACCAGTAATAATACAAGAGAAATACAAGGAAAGAGAATACAACTGCTCACCAAGCCCGACCCAGCCAGTGCACCCCCCAGCAGCGAACCCCCCAGTCCACCACCAAAAACCTGACCATGCCGTGCACCCCCCAGTCACCACCACACCCTTCCGGGTCTCTGCTCTCCGTTTTTCACATCCTGGACATGACGTGCTGTGGTATGGAATAACCTCTTTGGTCAGTTTGGGTCAGGTGTCCTGTCTCTGCTTCCTCCTGGCTCCCCCTACTCCCTGGCATAGCATGAGACTCAGAAAGTCCTTGGCCAGACAAAACACTACCCAGCAGTAACTGAAAACACTGGTGTTATCAGCGCTGTTCCCAGGCCCAAAATCAAAAACACAGCGCTGCACCAGCTACCAAGAAGGAGAAAAATGACTGCTGCTGCTGAACCCATGGCAGGTGGGAAGGATGTTGTTAAGGACTATCAAAAGCCTTCTAGAAGTCTTAAGTAGATGATGCCTATAGCTCTTCCCATGCCGACTGGTGTAGTCAAGCCATAGAAGAATGTGGGTATATACTTAAGGGTGACTGGTTGTCATCCTGTAGTGAGTTCTTCTGGGTAACTGAAATACTCTTTACAATACCTGCAGAAACTTAAATATGAGTTTTAATTAATGGCTTAAACTGTCTAAATAAGTTTACTCCTGCTAGTTTTGCATGTTAGTGTGGGTGATGTGTGCCGGGTTTTTGGTTATTTTAGAATGAGGCAGAAGACTGGGTCTGACAGGAGCATAATCTTGAGTTTTTTCCTTTTTTTGGAAGGTTACATTTGCAATGTTGGTTCTGTAAGTGTTTCTGAACGGTGAGGGAGAAGGTTATTGCTTGGTTGGCTAGCTGGTATGTGCTCAGACACTAGCCCTTATACATTCATTGATCATAGATGCTTCATGCAGGCTCTCACTTCCTTCTGCTAATGAAGTAAGAAAAAAACGCCCCCGATTTCCCTTTGGGAAAGAAAGGATGTGGCAATGAAACTGAACACAGTAATCCTCTATGACTTTCTGGCTGCTTGAGTTTACCAAAATCATACTTCTTAGTTTTACAGAAGTTAACATGAAATTATGCCCTTCAAATTTCAGGTCTCTGAATGACTTGTGCTTGCCAGATTTTCTTTCAGAACACCTCTATGGAGCTTGGGGGAATCTTTTGATAGTAATACTGGTGCTAGCGCTGAAAAGGTTTCTGAGAACTTTTTCTGCTCTCAGGTATTTGTTTAGAAAGGCATGAGAGAAGTCATCTGTTGTGCTTTGGGACCAGGTGTAACCTTTTTTCCACTGTTCATGTACAGTCACATTGGAACTTTTAATTTGGTGCTTTTCAACAGATACTGAATAGCACATCACACATCTGTTGAAGAACATAAGAATGTTCTATCTGTTTAATGCTAGGAATTCAAAACTGGACTTCTAAGTAAGCCATAGGTGTTTGTGACCTCAGCAGAGCTTCTGTAAGGTGGGAAGTGGGGATTGTAGGAGCTCATGCTCAGTCTTGGTGAGGAGCCTAAAGGAGGTGTGCCATTGTTTTATGTACAGAAAATCTGTTTCACAAAGATTTATTCTGTTGCTGGCAGAGATTTCTGGCAGAGATTGAAAGTTAATTGCAAATTTTCAAGTCTCTGTTAAAGAGTTCTTTATAGCTATAAACTGCCTAGGATGCTTGAGGTGAAAAACTGTACTGCTTTAATAATTGTTAGGAGATGCTCGCTCAGCAAAGCAAGTGCTGTGTTTTTCGTATGTTGATTTTGGAGCCTTTGTTGCCTGATTAGAGGGATGCTGGGAAAAAAACAATGAGGCAAGAAAGCCTACATCTGGAAGTACAGTAAGTTGAATTTGCCATTCCTTTGGTCCTTTTGCAAATACGAAGATCTTCTAGTTTTGCAACAAAATGGTGGGTGAACTACTGATGCTTTTAAAATCACTGCTATAGCTAATTATCCTGGTGCAATCACTTATGTATGCATCATTGCACTCTTCTCTACCTTCCCACTTCCCTCTGAAAGTGGACACAGCCGTTGCTCTGCAAGTAATGATAATAATTGGTAGTAAGACAGATCTGTTACTCATCCTTTTTTGAGCACATTTCTTATGGCAGATGTCTAATTTTTAATTAACTGCTAATGAACATGCCTAGTAGACCATGATACTGCTGCCAACTTATTCCATTTTATGTCTCACTGCTGCTAAGCTCTTAAAAGGTGACAGTGCAAGTATTAGTGTCTTTGAAGTGACGGGAAGGTGATTATATGCATAGCATAATTGTTTCTAGGATCTACTATGGCAAATGTCTAGTTACTAAATACATCTGGTGAATGCTGCTGTTACCCATCTCCTTCTTCCTTTGTGTGCAGCACATATTCCTTTTTCCACTTCTAGGAAAAGAATACTTCTTAAAATTCAAGGTTTTTTAAATCATGAACCTCTGGAAAAGACCATCTTTATGTGTTATGGAGAACTTTACACCTATTATGAATGGGTAATATATGCCAATCAATCAATATTCTTTAGTCTTACATAGCAGTTAGCCTCAGATAACTAACATTAATTCACAATATACTTTGACTTAAAAGACCATGATCAGGTTTTAGTCTTAACTCTATTTATTGTAGTTGGATATTTAACCATTTTTGGGTACCATTTTCCTCCACTACAATCAGTAACCTTTTCGTAAAGCTGCAAAAATGTTATGTGAAATTATACCTTTCCACTTGCAGTTCTCATATTCTGTTCTACACCTTATGCTGGGCATTGCTCCCCAGCATTTGTATGTAGTCCTATCAGAGAAACAGGACATAGCTCTTCTCAACATGTTCCTTCAGATTCAGAATCTGTTTAGAGGGGCTTAATCTGGTCCTCAGTTACGTGTCTTTCAGAATACCCCATGTGTAAGCTACAAAGCAGAACCAAGGAAATCATAGGTAATATGTCCCTAACACTTTGCTTTCTAAAGACTGAAATTGTACTGATTAACTTGTTTTGCTAATTAAACCAAGCAAGACGCATGAATAAAGGAAATTTTCAGAGGCTTCCTGAAGGGATATGGACAAGAATGGAAACAGTTTATTTCCCCTTTTTGACCTTCCCATGCCCTGCAGAAGTTAATTCGAGGTCACTGTTGGAGAAGGGAGAAGGTTTTTCTGTGCGAAGCCAATTTGGAAGAGATAAATGACATTTTCTTCTTAGCCAAAATTGAACGCCACAGCTGGGTAATCCAGTGTGATAGTGCAGTTGGGGACAAGTAAGACTGATGCCATGAATGCTGTACAGTACTGCTGATGTATGTTGTCTCATGGCTAAGTGCAGATGACTGACCTGGCTTAAGGCCATCAGTGAGAAAGGGAACAAGTGAAATACTGTCTCTCTGAGAGAATCTGCCAAAACATCAGATTATTTCCTGATTTAACGTGCTGGAAACTACTATAGTCTTCATGAAGTATGTACTTCATAAAGTGAAAAGAGAGATGTCATCTTTTTCCTTAGAAGCTGGATCAAAAAAAACCCCAAACAAATGAGCAAACAAAAAACCACAAACCCTGCAGTCCTGTCAGACTTCACAGTGCTCTTTACAGATACTTCTTCAGTTAAATGAAGTTTAAATAGTAGTAGCTGCTTGATTTAATAGAAGGTGGCTTACTGTTTTAACTACTTCAAATAAAGATATTTCTTAATGCTTTCTTCAAAATGTTACTTTTTGGGTTGTTTGTAAAACACGTTAAAATAGAAAAATAAGAACTACCTCTTTCTTACCTTGCTTTTTAAGGATACTGAACAATTGATGAGAATAGCAATCAGATATATGCATTATAGTGAAGACTAGCAAGGCTTTTTATGCAGCATACGAAAAGAAAGTCCTGATACAGGTTGTGAGAGATTGGGTAAACTTCTAGGCATGTAGAATTGAGTAAAGGGGTTGCGGTAAATCTTATTTGTATTGTGTATCAAAAATAAGTAAATGATGGCTGTGTTACAGTTGGAATAGTAAGAAAGTGAAAGATTACCAGGTCCAGTCCACAGTTCTTCAGTATCTATCACTTGTGTCTGCATAAATTTATTAACAGCTCAAGGCATGTCTTGGGATGGGGTTGTAAGAAATAGAAGTGTAGGGCATAGTAGTTATATAAATAGTAATAAATTAAGTCATTCGTATGCCAGTAGATGTTCGCAGTTCTTGTTGACAGCTTGTCTTGAAGAGTCTTGGGACCTATGGAAGCAGGTAAACACTTTTTGGATTGAGTTATTTTGTAGTAACTTGTGAAATACTGTGGGCTTTAGGTTTGATTTCAGTAGCTGTCAGCAGTACTGTAACAATTCTGCCTGCTCTTACAGGACCACTAGCATTCACGAGGTCAAACTCTTGTCTAGATGAGCTCATCCTGTCCAGAAGTTTCCTTATCTGTCTTCTCTTTGATCCCATAAATTGAATGGTACTCTAGCTTTTTTCATGGTACCTACCTTCGTCAGAGGGATGGTGGAACATGGCCAAGGTGGAGAGGTTTGTTCTGTCTTCTGTTTGTAAGACCAGGTGCAAGGAAGGAGGGAAGGGGCAGAAAATCTGTTTACCTGTAGTAGACTAAAGTGGAGCTATGACCAACCTAAGATTGTTTTGAAGCGTAATTTTCTAAATAAATCTGTGCTGAACATTTAGACAAAATAAATGATTAGCTGAACTTAGAAAATATTAATAAAACCGTAACAGCTTTAACTAGAAAATACCTTAATATTTAAGGGTTGTATGTCTAATCATTACGATACTGATCTTGCAAGCTGCTTTTGAAACAGATGGGGGTATTTTAATTTATTAATACCATGTTTCTTGTTGGGAGTTCCATGACCTTATTGATGCTATCTAGAATACCTGGATTTTAAACTTACAGTTGGTTCATAAACACTGTGTCAGTTAATGAATAATTTGTTATTTTTTTCCCCAAAGTTTGGCTATAATAAAACATAAATTTAACTACTCTGTGAAGTTGGGCAGTATCTTTTAGTTTTTTAGTATTCAAAATAAAAATGTACTTACTTTTTCCAGATTAGGGGAAGAGAGGGATGTGAGCTTGAATCAGTCTTGACAGTGAAACTTATTTTTTTCCAAGAGCAGTGGTACTCCTTTCTGTAGAAAGGGAATGGTATTTGCGCTTGCTGCTGCTGCTGTTTGTCACCCATGATGCTGTGGCAGGCAGTAGCTGCCTGAAACAACCTACAAATAGTTGAACCTATTCCTTGGGCTGCAGAAAAATTATGCAGCAAGCCTTTTTTGGTTCATGGGACACAAGCACCGAGTGTAGTATAATGCAGTATGTGTATAGCTGGGACAAAAAGCAGAGATTAAATTTAAACCAGACAAACATCTGATAGAAGTCCACTGCTGATTCCTGGTAATTAACCAAACTTCTTGCTTCTCCTTCCCAATCTATGTGCTATGCGTTGTTCATCTGGGGATGATGATACGACTGGTTACAGCAGCAGCAGTTGCAGGCTCAACATCTCTCCCATGGCCATGGACCTCCAGTGCCTCTAACACCGCATCCATCAGGACTCCAGCCTCCAGGAATTCCTCCACTCGGAAGCAGTGCTGGCCTTCTTGCCCTTTCTAGTGCTTTGGGTGGGCAGTCTCACTTGGCAATGAAAGATGACAAGAAGCATCACGATGCAGACCACCATAGAGGTGAGAGGCATGGCAGGCCTGATTAGGACATTATCACGTTTGCGCATTGCTGCAAATTATGTGCATCTCTAAAGATTCCAAGTTATATAGAATGAGAAAAAACTGTTGGCAAACTTAAAAATGTCTGCATATATACCACTGAAGCAAAATTCAGCTTGGAATTTTTCAGTTTTTTAAATGGGGATCACTAGGTGTCACATGCTCTATAGTTTGCAGGGCATTTTGACATCCTGGTAAATGCTTAGTTGTAATAGCAGTGGCCTGCACCATATTGTGGAAAACTGTTAAACTGCATAATGGGTAATTTTTTCAAAGAAAATAATGTTGGTTTTGGTGGGTGAGAAGGTAGGGGGAATGAAAAGTTAAAATTTTGAAGTGAATGTGTTCAAACAAGAAATTTAGATAATTGCATCTGTTACTTTAGTTTCATAGGCTTAAATTCTAGTTCTCAAATATTGGGCAAAATTGCACTTGACTAATTTTTGAAAAGAAAATAATTTATTCTGTCATGAAATAAAACTAGGCTTTGTGTATGGTTAAACTGTAAATCATGTTTACACAATACTGTAATTTTCAGGAAATCACTGTATTAGGAATGTGCAATGACTTACGTAAATAAAAGCCATTTTAAAACTGTTTGCGGCTTGTGTTCTAATTTTTCCCCCCTTTTTTATTTCTGTTCTTGCCTCTGTGTCTGAACGGGCATGTCTGTGCATTTCTTGGTTACTGCGGGAGCAGACAGAGAGCCAGGCACAGTAAGTACCGACATTCCTGGTAATGTTTTCACTTTTGCAAAATTTAATAATCAAACCTTGCACTGTTTGTGTGTTTTATCTTCCTTTTAGTCAGTTTCATGCCATTTATATGTTTTCTGCTAGATACTCTTGGTTAATGCAGAACACTGTCAGTTTTTTGGAGTACTGTATGAACCAGGTTTGTTTCTGAGCAGAATGATTTGGGGGAAGCTTGAACTTTAGTTTGTTTATTAGGGGTGCGGGGGAAGCTGCAACTCAAACAGAACGTTAACTGCAGATTATAGTATAACATTATTAGTCAGAGTTAAGATTTTTCCAGTAGGATTTTCATGAATTGTTGCAGAACAGGTGAGAAATTAGAAATATATGTGTCATGACGGTGTTTGCTCCTAGTATTTTCTTAAACTGAATCTGTTTGAGCCTTACTAATGTTTTTACTGTTTAAGTTGTGCTTCAAGTATAACTTCCATAGCAGTACCTTTTTCCCCTTTATGCATAAGCTGTAATATAATTAGTCTAAGACAGTCTTATTTGAAAAACAGCCAAAGAACTATGTTGTTACAGTTTTATATTGTTATGTTTTGAGTGATACTGCTATATCAAACTGTTGGAGATAGGCATGGCAACTTTCACATCATTTCAAGTAACAAAGCTAATTCTGCTTGTTCATTCATAGGTGAATTTGGGCTCTTGTTTTGTTTCTTTTTCTCAATCAGAAAAGACAAGAAATAGGAAAAATTACTTGACAGAGATCTTTATGTAGTGAGCACTTGATTTTTGTTGCCTTTTTTTTATAATAGGGCTTGACAGTTACTTACTGGAAGCAATAAGCATTCATTTCTGCTCACTTAATATAATTAATGATAGTGTAACTGTGGAAATAATTTTAAGCTGGGTTTTCCTGAAGACATACCAGAAGGTCTGTGTAATTATTACGTGTGGTTCCAACTGAGCAGTAGACTCTTATTGTGCAGATTAGCTCATAACTTTTTGGTCACCCAGATAAGATGAATTTCATTTTCAGAGTAATGTTTTAAATGTAATGGTGCTGCTAGAAATCCTGACAAAGGCTTGCTTTCGTTATCCCAGGACACCAAACCCCATGCTGTCTGTTGGTTACCTAAATTAACCATGAGATTTGGTTTTACTGTGCATCTAGTGTGACCTTCCAGTATTATCAGTAGAAGCTGGCAACTTTAAATGTGCAACTTCGAAAGACTACAATAAAGTACTTGCTTATTTGGTTTTAAGTTGATTTTAAAATAACTTTGAGTTAAAGCATATTGTGGCATATTATTTAGGTATATTCATTTCTAACTGAGATCTGATTTTATTTTTTTAAAGTGTCCTTAGGCAAATGAGCATAAGCTTTTATTTACTGTGTGTTTACGAAGACTTAATGCGGTGAGACTCATGTATTTATAAAGGAATATAAAGAACTAGTGATTTCATTATTCTTGTGATCAGTATCTGTTTAACCTCTTTTTGCTATATCTAAATGGCAAGGGCTACTTTTTTATTTGTTGTGTTACTTAAATTTTTGGGAAGTAATATGAAGGGAAGTTCTTTGTAAAGACATGTTTGTGAAATACGTAATATTTAAGTTAGTAGTAATAGTATACCTCGTACATGAACTGCTAAAATTATGTGGTCAAAATTAAATTATATGACTATATGGAAATGGCAGGTGGGGTTTGGCTGCTATAACTCTAACCGTCCAAAACTGGGTCATGATATTGTAGGAATGCAGGCATCACTACTGTTCTGACACAGTCTGGCTCCAGGTAATGAAGCCAGTCAAAGTAAGCAAGTTTTGCAGCTGAAGCTGAGTAAGGTTTTGGGAGACATCAGTACAAAAGATCTTTGGTGTCTACATTTTTTTTTCTCTAGGGAACATACTGGCAATGCTTTTCAAGTTCAGGTGTTCATTTATTATTTGTCTTCCCACTGTTTAGTTTGGACAGGATATAGAAGTGCAAATGTTCTGAAGTGCTCTATTGTATCAGTAATAATTTGTAGACAGTGCAGTCTGACTTCATTATGTGCTTGGGATTTATATTGAGGTTGTCCTCATTAAAAACATTGAGCTTGTTTTCTAATACTTGGGAAGTACTCACAAATTTTCCAATAAGTTTTATTGCCTCCATTTTTAAGCATAAATATTGGTATTGTTTAGTAAAGCAAGTGGTCTGTTTTTTACAGAAGTAAATATATTCTATGTCCTTAGCTTCTGTCCTGTTCTTCCAGTCATTGACTAAGGGGGCATGCACAGTTGAATGATAGGTTTTGTTTGATATTATATGCAAGCTGTTCTTGTTTTGTGTTTTAATTCTTCTAAATGGGGATGGGGGGTAATCATAAAAGGCGCTACATTAAAATGTAGGGTACTTTTCAGTGTAGCACGTGTATGCTTCTTGGCCTTTGTGAAGAAGGTAGTATTTTCTGTTATAGCGTGTAATGGATAAACTTTAGTTTCCTTAATCAGTTAAATATTTTCTTTTGTTGGCTTTGTCAGCTTAAAAAGGAGTTGAATTTTACAGTCTTTATGGATACAAACCACAAATCAGCTTCAGCAGGAATTGCCGATACAGAAGAGCTATGGGATGCTGCGGTGCAGTTTAGTTTGTAGCTGATTCAAAGCAACATAAGGCTGATGATGTAGGATGAAAGGGTTGGGGTGGTCTGGTATAACTTTTCATGGATACCCTGATTCTGACAAATATTAACTAGAAAAAAACAGAAATCAACAGAAGTCTTATTCTCTGTTAATGTCTCCTGATTATTGCGTCAGTGTGGAGCGTGATTCAGATTAATTTAGGCTTTAGAATTCCTTGCTCTTAATACAAAGTAGTCTAAATATAACTTTAAATGGTGGACAAAAAGAGGGCAAAGTCAATAGCTTTCCAGCACTGGTAATTTTAAACAAAACCTGCTGACTTTTTATAAGTCAACTTTTGGGTTGTTGACGTGTGCTTGCAAGAAGCATATTCAACAAATGGAACTTAATGATTCTTGACTTAACTAACTTTGAGTGTGGTCTTCTTGTGCCTTGCAAGGGGGTAGAGAAAACACTGGTCCCTCTTCCAGTGTTGAGTATATTCCTATTAATGAGTCCTGACAATGAGCAGTGGTAATGCTGAGTAACTGATGTTTTTGTTGTAGATGTTAGACTTGCTCCTGTTTTCTGCTCAACATGGGATTGCATTTATTCCTGTCTACATACGGATGTCTGCAGAGAGCACTTGCGTGTGGTGCTTAGGTCCGCTGTAGTGGTTAAATTCAGTGTCCCTGCTTGGTGATAAGGGCAACTGCAAGTTAGCTGTAGTAACTGGCTGTAATGGCAGATGGGTGCAGTCGGTTTGGAGTAACAGGGAGTCAGTGAATGGCCAAGCACAGAGCAAATGTGTGTCTGTGTCTTTGGGAGAGAAGGAAGGGAGAGGGATAAGGAGCCCAGCACTAGGGAAGATGTTAATTGGATCCAGGTGTAGTTGAACCATGAGCACAGATGTGATGTCAGTACTGTTATTTAATTGCTGTAATGATCAGCATAAAGTTAGTTGTCAGTTCTGTATGTTCTAGTGAGTTGTCTGTGCTGTATTATAACTCAGGCTAAATGAGATACTGTGGGCTCTGAGCCTGTACCTCTGGCACACATGCTTGTGGTTTGGAAGTAGTTGCAGTGGGGAGCAGCATGGCAGTTGAAGTGTATTTGAATAATGTGCCTTGTATTCCTAATAGGGAACCTGCCTTCTCTGTGCCTCCTGATTAGGTTTTCATTTCACATTTGCTGCTGGTGGTTTCAGTGTTTGACTTACGCTGGCAGCAAAGTTGGTTTGGGATCCCAAGTTGCCTGTTGCAAAGCCCTTATGCAGTCTGGTAACTGACAGGAAGTGGTTCTGCATTAGGCTTTTTTTTTTTTTTTTTTTAAATATGCTTCTGGGGCTTTTTGAAGAAAAGGGATTCATGTGGATAAATTTTGAATGATTGGAAGGAAAACTCATAAAATTGATTTTGACCATTTTTTCTGATCTGAGATTCATGATTTGCAGATGTTGCACTGGTGATCCCTAATAAATTGAACTCCTAGTATGAAAGCAAGGATTATCCTCAACTATGCATCTAGTCTGTTGAAATTAAGACAAAATGAAAACCGATAGTGTGCAGTTTCTCTTTAGGAAATCAACTATGCATGTATTTATCTCTTTGCCTTTTTTGTATAAACTGATGATTATTGAAGATCAATCCCAACTGAAAATTTCTGTAGTATTAGTTAAAAAAAAATGCTAAAATAGAAATACTTGACCTGCTTTTGAAAATTAAGTTAGATATTAGTAGGCCTGGTAGAAGAGCTAAACAGATTTATTTTTTTTTTTTCTCCTATAGAGAAAATAGGGAGAACTCCTATCATTGTGAAGCTGTTACTGCTGTCTCCTAGGTGGCCCTGTGCTTGATATTGAACATATAGCAAATACAAACTTGCCCAAGTGTTGAAATGAGGAAAGGCTATTTTTTTCATCAAAAGGTGTAGTTTACCTGATTTTAGTCACAATTGTTAGAACTTCTGTGTATTCCTAAAGGAAACAAAACAGTAACTTCTTAATTATTGAGTTTACAGGTAAATTTTGTCAGAGGAGCAGCATGATCTTATTTGCAACTGATGGTATAGCTATTGTAAAATAAGCTAGTCTACAACAGTTTATGGATTCATTACTCCCATTCCAGAGAACAATGCCTTTAAATGAAAGTGGTAAATTAAAGAAAGGCAGACCATAGGGGAGATGTTATGCAGAACTGGCTTATAAGGACTATAGATTACTGTTGTAATTATATGTTTATATGATAACTAAGCCACCAGTCTTATGAGGAAAAATCGAATCAAATAATCTTGGTTTGGAATTTAGGACACAGTGGGAACTAGGTGTACCTTGTTGTTCCTAGGTGTGTTTCACAATGTTGAAATTCTGCAAGACAAACTGTACAGAATTTTGTCGGCACTATCTAGGTAGACTTTACATTAAGCCAGGAAAAAGGTCAGGAATTGTAGTTACACATATTTGATGCTGTGTGGTAACTTCAAATAGCAGGGTTGCTAAATTTTTCCCAGCTGTTTCCCCTTTGCCATCTTTCTGTTACACATAAATTTTGACAATTTAAAATGAGAAATTGAGTTTACTCACTTTACTACATTTGTCATCTTTGTTTTATGGTAGGGTCTTTGGCAGTAAAATATGTATTTTTCTTAATGATTTTTTTGTTAAGGGAAGTATCTCTTAAGTAAAAGACTTTTCTCCCTTTTTCAAGAAAAGACATTTACAGTACTCAAATCTGTGGTAAAGTTTGAATTGACAGCTTCTAAAGATTATTCTACTGCTACAAACATGATATATTAAAAATGCCAAGGTATTAAATATTATTATTATTAATATATTGAAATGTTGAAGATGTGTTTTAAAGTTCTTCGAACAAGTGTATCTCTGAGTTTGTGTGTGCCTGGTAGGAGATAAGGGGTTAAATTCGGACTATATTTGTCAAGGCAATTAGTTCAGTGATCCAACAAGCCCACCTTTTAGCTGCAAAACATTGCAGTAAAGACATTATTTTGAGCTTCTTTATACTGAATTTCGTTAGACTCTCCTATATGCTTTATGTAAGCCCCTTGGCATTTGTTTGGCTTGAATAGTCATGAATAAAAGAGCTTAGAGTTGGCTTTAAAGTGCAGCTTCTGAAGTAGGAAAAAGAGGATTCAGATTGCCTTATGTACCCTGTTTTGTTTTCCTTCTTGGGACTAAACAATGTGTGAGCAAAACTACCCGAGTTATCCTCAGATTTTAAAAGGGAAGCCATTCAGTGCACAGTTCACTGGCTATTAGTTATGTTTATGATATATTAAGTATCTCTGGCTCTTTGGCAATCTAAGTATTTCCTTTGAGAGCTTACACTTACTGAATATATGTGTTATGTTTTTTCCCGTGAAATACGTGTATGCGTGTAAATAAGTATTTACTTATATATGTGTGTGAGCATATATTTATTTATGTAAGCATGTACTTGGCTTTTAGGACCTAGACTTACCAGGTCTTTGTGAAAGGAGATCTTTTTTCTCAACTCATTCAGTATTGTTCACAGCATTAACACATCACTGAACAAATTGCTCTCTTGCATATGCTAATCCTGCACTTAAAAGAACTCATTGTAACACGTTTTAATGCTTTAGCTGGAACAGAGATGGAGATGGGAATCACAGGCATGTCAAATTGTCATGTGACTGAAAAATGTCTAAAATGCCTTTCTCTTTGGGTCAACAGTTTGTACTTAGCATAACTTATCATGAATGAAAGCAGTCCATGTAGTTTGAGAAAAAGATTAGTCTTTACTTTTGTCTTTTGTGTGTGTTGGTTTCAGTTTTTCAGATCAAATCTGATTAAATAACACTTTAGCCTGAATTTCACACTAGTAGTCAATGTTATGCTGGAAGTAAAAACATTTAATCTTTGTTTGCAATACCTTCATTGAAGGCATCCAATTGGAGTTTACCACAGCTAACGAATGATTACTGCATCACTTTATTTGGTAAATATTTATTTTAAGA
Organism: Myiopsitta monachus; assembly: GCA_017639245.1. NCBI lineage: Eukaryota > Metazoa > Chordata > Aves > Psittaciformes > Psittacidae > Myiopsitta > Myiopsitta monachus. Next base: position 41,664,953 of record CM029941.1, on the reverse strand, counting down.
GTTAAAGGCAATTTGCCATGTCTGCAGATGTAGACATACCAGCACGTCATCTATTTATGATGATCTAAAAGTGAGCAATCAATCAGATTAGATTTACGAGGTCTCTTTTATTAAATGGGATGTGAATATAAATAAATAATTAAATTATTGTTACCTGCTCATGAATAAACAGCAAGCCTGCTTCTCCTAAGTAAATTCGGTTGAATTAATTGGTATTAAATAATGACTGACAAGTGAACTAAACTTTTGATACATTGAACAATGAAAAGCCAAGCTTCTTAGAATTCATGAAGCTGTACATGTTTGCCTGGAGGACTTTGAGTTGAATTAAATGGAATGAAAGACAATGTAGGTATCACATTTCTAAAGCATGTATCAGATCCAGTTTTTAAGCATTTGTGAAGGAATCTTGAAAGGAATTTTTGATTGACCTTGGTTTTTGTCTTTACAGAGTAATTCTCTTTTGGTCCCGGACAGTCTGCGGAGCACAGATAAACGCAGGAATGGCCCTGAGTATACCAATGACATCAAAAAGAGAAAGGTGGATGATAAGGATTCCAGCCACTATGTAAGCAAATCTGTGTCAAAGAAATTATTAATTTATTTGCACATACTGTGCTTGTATGAGGAGTAACAGCTGAGAAGCGCGAGACAATGTGTTTCCTATGGCTGATGTAGTACGTGGATATAGGTGTCAGAGAGGCCACTATTCATGTTGTGGGAAGAGTTTGAGCTATTGTCAAGTAATACTCCTCAACAGGGAATAAAAGCCAGGAGTAGCTGTTTGGGATTCACAAGTTTTCTGGGACATTTCTCAGAGTTGGATCAAGAGATCCTTTCTGGACTGCTCTAAAATATGCAGGTTTGTTTGAAATGAAGGATTTTGTTGATTTGATGGGTTTTAGTACATTTTTCTGATATGAGCTGTTGCCTGTTGCATTATAGTTAGGAGACTGTACCATCTTACTAAAGTCTGCTTTTGGCTGATATGGCAGTTTCAGCAGAAAGCAGATTGAAATATAAAAAGTTTATGGTTGTGTTCTGCATTTTTGAGTAGCATGCTTGTTGCTTGGTTTCCAAGAGACACTTCACTACAACAGTGTGGCATACGTGAATCTCAAAAGGTTCATACAGGCTTTCAACTTCCAAGTCTAAATGCTGAGCCAAATCACAGGATGATACTTGAACAGGCTTTAGAGACTAGAACTGGTGTGAAAGTATGGAAAAAGCAGAACTTAAATCTATCAGAAGATACTGTTCTTTGACATAGCAATAATGTGGCAAATTGGTTCGAATATGAATCTAATCACTAATTACTTCCTGGTTACTGAAATCCAATAGAAAATAAGGTGCCACTTTATTTCTTTGGTATTTGGTAGGGTAATTTCTCTTCAGTTGGACTCAGAATATCTCTGGGATATCTCTGGAGCTAACTGACAGTAGTTAGGACTACTTTCCCCTTTCTGCACATTATGGTGTTGTAGTACAGTTACTGTTTTGCAAGTTGTATTTCCACCACTTTCTAATCTTGTTTGATTACAGAGGGGTTTGGCACACTTCCCCCTGTTACTCCCTCAACTTTGAATTTTTTATATTCTATGGGCATTTTTCATTTTAAAGGTTTGAACACTAAGCATTTTTAATCTACACTTGATTTAAAAAAAAAAAAGCTTACCATGTTTGTTTTTCTTGGATTTCTGCTGAGAAGAAATGAAAAGGATATTATTGCGCTGTAGAAGCAGTTTGTTTTAATCCACATTTAAATGCATGGTTCTCTTTGTTCTTTCCTTGAAATGGATTTTACAGATAACGGCACCATCAAAGAATTGAGTAAAGCAAGGATTGTTGAAGGTTCCAGGTTTATTGTAATCTGGAAGGAGATCTTTATTTTTAAAGGTTCCTCAATTCTACAAATAGAACTGCTGATTTCCAGGTCATTTTAGATGAGACCCTTTTAGGGACAAGGAAGTACTGCTTTTGTCAGAAAGGAGATAAACAAGTTACAGGAATGGTCATTAATGAAAATAAGATGCAAAACCACAATTATTATTTTTTTCTTCTTTTGATTTCCATGTTAGGACCTTTATGGTTTCAACCTGTGTGTTTGTTAGTGAGGAGATATTCTGATACTATGTAGTACCTATAGGACATGCCTCCGATAGTCCCAGTAAATTTCAGTTTCTCAAGATGAGAGACAGTGAAGTGCATTTAATCGTTGCTCCACAGCTATTTTTGCCCTCCTCAGGAGTGTTATTTCTGGTGAACAAGTGTCCCACCCACTGTGCTCCCTCATGCTCAGATGTATTCTAACCTGTTCTTGCTTTCTGGATGTTTCATACTTTTCAAGAGGTGGCAGATTAATCCGGGGTAAAATTTTCCTATTCCTTCTTTTGCACCCTTTTTTTGGACAGCTTCCTGAGTGGCAGAAAGAGCCACCATTCTGTCTTCAGTGACACTATTGGGTCCCTAATACGTTTGCAGTATTTCATGGACCAGTATTCAGCTACTAAAACAGAAGGGAAGGGTTAAAACACTACTTGTTGGGGTGGGTTTTCTTTGTTTGTTTTTGTTTGTTTGTTATGATGATTATTTATGTTGGGTTTCTTGTTTGTTTGTTTTGGGGGGTTGTGTTTCGAGTTTTGTTTTGTGGGATTTTTTTTCTTTTTGGTGGTGGTGGTGTCTTGGTTTAAACATTTATGGCCTGAAGTGAGGAAAAAGAACTGGCATTTTACTTTGTCTGCCATTGTTAAAGTGGGGTAGCCCAGGCACATTGAAAGCAGGAGATGCGGGACAGTTTGATCAATCTTGTATGTCTGATTTATTTGCCTAGAAGCCTTTTAACTAAAAGAATTTCTGTTGGAAATGTCCAACTTGTCCACATGAAAATTTTACGTTTTGTCATTCACTTGATCTGTTTGTGGGTCAAGACTCACTTTCTGGTTGAACCACCACAGTGGACTGTGAAAGTCAGTGTGTATCATAGAGCATGTCTACTCAGGCATTTCTGCCTGTATTGGAGACAGGGACCAGGAGACACTTGAGTAACAGCTATTGTGAGGCACTAGAGCAGCTCAGGTGAAGAGATTTATTGTGAAACAGTCAAAATGCAGCTTGACAAGCCATATTAAATCACTTCCATTTAGGAATGTCAAAGTATTTTGGTTCTGTTAGAAATGTTGAAATACCTTGGCATTTCTGAAGCTTTTTCTTCCCCAGAACTTTTCATTTCAAAACTTTCCTTTCTGGAAAAGGAGAAGAATTGTCCTATCACTTTGAGGAAGATCACTCATCAAACACATGCCAAAAAGCTCCGGTTTCCTGAGGTCTGTTGGGTTTTTTTTTTTAGGTATGCACAAGTAGTAATTTCCATAAGATTAACACATAAGATTAGCATATGAACAGAATGAGTTTCTCTTTTAGGAGTAGCGATAATTCATGATGGTAATGAGGAGCAGCTTTGGACCAGCTTGCACTGATGGTGAGACCATCAGCTTTCAACTAGTTCTACCTTATTTGGGTTTTATTACTGAAGCAGAAATAAGGTGTTGTGTTCCTGTTTTCATTGTTTTCCCTATTTCTAATAAGTTAATGAAAGGCTGTTTGCTTTTTGTGTAGGAAAACAAAAAAATGTCTGAGTAGATACATAGTCTTTCTGGGCTCTTAATGTACTAATTTAAATGAACACTTTATTTATTTTTAATAGGACAGTGATGGGGACAAGAGTGACGATAACTTGGTTGTAGATGTATCCAATGAGGTAACTTTTTTCATTTTTGTAGTCTTGACTTTTGCCCAAAGGTTAAAGGAAAAGTGCATTTAGATGTTAGAAGAAAAAGAATCCTGTGTGTGGATATGTTAAAATATTCACAGCTTCTTCTTTTTGCTAGTACTAATCACTATGTCTTCCTCAGAGCTTTATCTGGTTGCCCTCTCAGCTTTTCCTTCTGCTGCTTTGTCCAGGTCTGTTCCCTTGGCAGTTACGTTCTGATGCGTCACAGCTGCTCTGTTGTGGAGAGAGTTGTGGTGAGATGCGGGTGAAAGGCTCTGGTTTTCAAACTACTATCTTCAAGTGAAAAAGGAAGACATAGCCTAATGTTGTATTTAGTAGTAGGAGTATTATTAAAAACCTTTTTGTACCTTAAAAGTTACAGTTATTTTAATGTCTTCTGTTAAAGACAACATTTTTCAGAAATGTTTTGTTTTTGGGGGGAAGACAGCTGAAGTCAGGATGAAGTCAGTCAGTTCACAATATTTTCCAGAGGCTGTATCGCTTTGTTTTTTTTCCTTCAGGGCAGAGACTTGTCAGTCGTATCAAAGTAAAGGGATGGGCCTTATCTTTTTTAAATCTTTTTTATTTCATGCAACAAAGAGATTTAGGAAGCCTGAATACAGTAGTGAGGTTTTGTTCTGTGGAAAGCATAGGGAGGGAAGCTGACAGAGAAGTGTCTTCAGCAGCTCCAAGTGCCCAAATGATGTCAGCCAAGTAGAAAAATAGGTATCAAACAAGGGATTTTTAGTAATCCTTTCAGAAGCCCTACTTAGGACGAAATTGCTCAGTGATCAGTCAGTACGCTTAGTGCCCTCTTGTGAGGACTGCTTCCTTCCTGCTGCTGTTCTCCTGAGCCAAAGGAGCATGGAGAACCTGCAAACTCTGATGGCATGGTAGCTTAACTGAGCTGGCTTTTTCAGATTAAAGTAAACGCAGAGAGTGCCTCTGGAAGAAGGATGATCACCTGAGAGATTATTTCAGGTTTTCCTGTAGATTCAAGTAGGAAGGCGATTGCAAGTGGTAGTTAGAAAGAAGTGACAGATATTAAGACATAAAAAGCATGTCTTTATTTCTTCTTCTGAAGATAGAGATGAGCAAGGTTTGTATGGCCTAAATAGATTATAGGTATGTTTATTGTCACTAGCAGTGTGTGGAGAATGTACATGATAAAACCAGTGTAAATTTACTGCATTACTGTTGGTCTTTCTTGCTTTTACCATGTGTCATTTGTGCTTGCGTTAGTTTGTGCTTAAGTATACTTAGATAGCAAGCTTTATGCTTGGAAACAGTTTATGATTACATGTAGTGTAAAATAAAACCAGATTGTTTACAATATGAACTATGTCTCTAAACCAATGAAGGGATTTCAGCCTTTTTTTCCATAGAGATAACAAAATGTCTTGTAATTTGAACTTGCTCCTAAAATTTTTCTAGCTTTTTTCCCATAGACTCCTTAGTGATGATTCTGTACCAGCCCATGACGGGGTTCTGTGCTGTTCTTCCCTTCCCATTGTTTTAGGATCCTTCTTCCCCAAGGCCTAGTCCAACTCATTCACCACGTGAAAACGGTATAGATAAAACCCGCCTGCTGAAGAAAGACGCCTCTAGCAGTCCAGCATCTACAGCCTCTTCAGGAAGTTCCACTTCCCTCAAATCCAAAGAAATGAGCCTGGTGGGTAGCAGTCTGTTGTCCAGATATATCTTGTTCTTTCTTGTGAAGTCTAACTCTCCATTCTTTTGCAACTGTTTGTGGCAGAAAGTACATGGCTTTAAGCATTTGAAGCTGGAATAGACTACTGTTCTTCCAGGCAATGCTTAAGCATTGTTTATTTTTTCATGAGCAATAGCTTATGGTTTAAAATAGTCTGAACATAGACACTAAGAAGTCCTACAGGCTTTTGTTAAATTCTTCTAACTAAGCTGTTACTCTTTGAAAATATTTCCTGCAGTATCACTAGTAACTTGATGAGATTCTCTGTAGCTTTTGTGTCACAATTTTTTGATACTATCAGTTGTAGAGGTATTTTGGTTTTGTGCATAGATTGGCTGTGTCTAGTGTTAATTGAGATTAATGTTTTCAAGCTGAAATAATTTGGTGATGCATACTATATTCTCCTGAAAAAAATTAGTTCAGGCATTTATTTTTTTTTAATGCCAGTGGAAGAAGGAAAAATAACCTTTTTTTCTTAATTTTTGGCAGCAGTCAAAAAGGTCAGCATTTCTCTCTCACAAGTTAATGTTGTCAGCATTGCCTGGATTTATGAAAATTGGCTGAGGGACTAGATAGTAGGTGCCCAGCATCCCAGCTGCTGTTGTGATAAATTGTATAATATGGCCTGGATTAAAAATAATACTCATTTAATTTGTTTAATGATACCAGCATGAAAAAGCCAGCACGCCTGTTCTAAAATCCAGCACACCGACTCCTCGAAGTGATGTGCCAACCCCAGGCACTAGTGCAACTCCAGGACTTCGTCCAGGCCTTGGCAAGCCTCCAACAATGGACCCTCTCGCTAACCAAGCTGGTAATGCATTACCTCACATGTTTTTATGGTTCCAAAATTACTCTTTTTTTACATATGCAGTTCTGAGCAAATGTTAACTAAATATATTGCTTTGCTCTTGATATCAAGAGAAGGCTTGATGAGAAGCAGATGTTTGGATTATCAAGAGTTTGAATATCTTTGTGTCTTATCCTTCTTTGTTTACTTTTGTCTTTATCTTTTTTGCAAATAATCCAGAGACTGAATGCAATATAAAAAAGACTTCTCAGAAGTTTCTGGTGCTCATTCTGAATGCAATCTCTTCTCCAGCTCTTTGCTGTGAATATTAGCAGACTCAGACAATGTAAATCTTGACAAGTGCAGGGGGGAAGTTTACTTTTGCTATTCAGGCTGGTACAGCACAGTTGCTTCAGACATGAGCTGTGTAAACCATGTCTGTCAGCTTTACTGCTTAATTTGGCTAAGGAGAGAGTAATGTAAACAGGGAAATATTACAGCAATGGAAATAGGTAATGCTAGAAGAGATTTTTAGAAGTAATCAGCAAGTTCAGACTTCAGTAGATCTTATTTGCACTGAATGAAAAGAGGTGGCAGTACTTATAAATTATGGCATTTGACTGTGCATATGTGAGAGGGGAAGGCTAGGTATTATGGGGAAAAAATGGACTGGTTTCTTCCATGTGTGTGGGAATATATAAATAAAACCATTTCATTATTTTGTAGCTGCAGGTTTGCGGACACCATTGGCAGTGCCAGGACCATACCCTGCTCCATTTGGAATGGTACCTCATGCTGGCATGAATGGAGAGTTAACCAGTCCAGGGGCAGCCTATGCCAGTTTGCACAATATGTCACCCCAGATGAGTGCCGCGGCTGCTGCAGCTGCTGTGGTTGCCTACGGAAGATCTCCTATGGTAGGCCGTGCATTGCATGCAATCTCAGTTTTGTGCTCCGTGGTTCACTGAGAAGAGCTACATGCTTCATTTAGCACTGTCGAATTCCCAAGTTATAAGTGCCAGAGGCTTGACAGCTTCACTGTGTTTCATTTTATTGCTTAGCTAGAGAAACAAATTTGCACCTTGAAAACAAAGAATCTCAGTGGTTTTATGTATGTTTCCCTGTTTTCTTCACCGTCATCAGTGCTTTGACTGATGAATAAATGGCAAAAAAATTATTTTATGCTTTGAGAAGGTTGTTTTGGTAGCTATGAAGTATTTCATTGCTGCTGTGGACATCATCTTTTCTCTTGCTGAACCAGATTTGTGTTCCATACAGACATAGCAAATTAATCTTGAAGCATGTAGAAGAATCTTAACTTTGCCTCTTTCCTTGTATTTTGTTTTTTGTGGAAGTTGTTTGGTACATGTCTTGGAGGTCTGTGATAAGGTGTGTTAAGAATAGTTGTTGTGGATGTAGCAAGTAAATGGAGCATAGCAGTTAGAGATGTTGTCAAGCAGAATAACCTAGAGGCCTGATTCTGCAAACATGAGCTTGGTGGCAGTTTTGTGTATAGACAGTCTTACCTACTTGTAAATTTACAAGATTGGATTTAAGCTTGTAGTCATCTCATTAGGGCAGAAATGGCTACTTTTTTAAAACTGATAAACAGGGCTTTTATGTGAAAATGTGGAAATTCTAGATAGCATATGTGCTTCTTAAAGCAAGAGGAATTTTAACTTGGGTGAAAAAGAAATAAAACTAGGTCTGTTCACTCCAGAATTTCTGTTTGTGTTATTTGATGTATATACTCGTCCAGGATATAAAAGTTTAGTGACATTGCAGTATGTAAAAGGAGCATAGTATATTTAAGGTCTGTGAGAGATCTCCTAGCTGATATGGCTCCACAGTCAAATGTGGAGCCATGCAGGTTCTAGCAGGAGTCTGAAGCTGCTTTCAAGCACCATGCTGTGCCTGCATGGGCACACACTGCTGTTATAGAGTTTAATAACACTGGTGTGGCTACACACAGGGGTATCTGTGTTCAGTAGTGTGAATACATGATACACATTACTGGTTTTCTGTTTGCCTATAAGTACTTCTCGCAGAAGCATTCCTGGCTGCCTATAAATACTTGTAGCAGAAGCATTCCTGGGGAAAATGCCTTGTGCCACCCCCCACGAAGGGCCATGTACGTATCATATACTGTGTGTAAAAGACACTTTTTGGTTAAATGCAATTATCTTGAGAGTGAAGAAAAGGGGTTTGTTGAATTTGAAATTGCAAGTGTGAGATTAATTAATTTTTCATTGTCAGGTTGGGTTTGATCCTCCTCCTCACATGAGAGTACCTGGAATTCCTCCAAATCTAGCAGGGATTCCTGGGGGAAAACCGTAAGTAACTTTTAACGTTTTGGTAATGTGCAATATCTAGAGAGAATAAAGTTATCTTGTGTCAGTGAATTAAGAATTCCGAAGTAGGCAGTGTCTGGTTGTTCCCAGGAGATTGTTTTAGATTTCTCCTGGCAAGAGGTACAGCATATAAATTCTCAAATGGTAGTTGTCATATCCCCAAACAGGTGTGCATGTAGTTATTTTGAAGGAAAAGCTGTTGAAGGTACACTTTTAAGGCTTTTTTATTTCCTCCTTTCTGGGAGGAGTTAAGAGGACTGCAAACTGGTAGACAGTGGTAACATATGTAAGATAAAACTTGTTGAAACTGAACTTTTTACTGTGTTGAGCATGAATGTGTAGTGCAAACTCACAGACTCCATGCCTGGCACAGGCATCAGAGTCTACAACTGTTGGTCACAGTGGGTATCTGAAGCAGCTACTTTAGCAGCTGATACACACCTTGCATAATAGAGAAAGCTCTTTTAAATGTTTGTGTAAGTGTGCAGCTGGAGAGCAAAAGGAATGGTGAAGCAGTTGTGTAGCATGTAGAGCATAGGTAGATGTAAGGTAGCTTTTGCAGTAGGTTCGTTTTATTGAAAAGTTTCAATTACTGAAGAAGGAGTGGTTAAATAAAATACTTGTGTGATGCTGTGGCTCATATTACAATCAAACGAATTCATCAAAAAACATGCATCAATTTTTTCAGTAATTTGGCTTTGGCAGACTGAGACTTAGCTTACACGTGCATGGTAGGCTCATGAGCATGTCATGATGAAAAATTGATTTTTTTAAAGTACTTCTGGGCAGGTAGTCTATGCAGGTACAAACAGAGCATAGGCTGCAAATTTGGCTATTTTTCTTGGGAAGAGTGGGCTAGAGACAATTGTAACAGGTTTTTCAACACTCTGTACAACCTGTTCTTCATCCCTTCATGCTTGGCATTAAGTCCTGTCTTCTTTTTAAACTGGAAGTTGCAGTTAGAGTAGCTTCTGTCTTGGTACTTACAATTTTGAAATTCACTTAACACTTTGCACTTTCTATGCTGGGTGTTCTTGTTACATGCTATCTTCTTTACCAGTCTATCATGGTTTAATTCTTCCTTAAGGAAAAATTCAGAAACTTATTTTTAGAATACTAAGTTATAAGATGCTCAGTAGTGAAAGTTATACATTCTTTGCCTTCATTTTGAACTCTCGTTAATGGTTAGTGATACATTGTAATGTCAGTCATGCAGACATCCTTAAAAGTACACCAGATTACAGGCAAAAAAAAATGTGTTTTTTCTTATACTCTTTTTCCATAGCAGTAGGAAAAGAGCAGATTTAGATTAGGAAAGCCATTCATCATTGTTACCCACTGTGCTTCTAGAACAGACTTAGCTGTCTGTTGGCAGCATGAAAAACCTGTTAAATCTTTTTTAAGGATTTACTTAAAGAAAAGTTGGTGGTATGTTGACAAGATTCCTGAAGTGAGGGCTCAGTGAGTTGGTGTGATGTGTCAGATGGTGGTATATTTAAATTTAGTGCAGTAAGGAATAGGCTTTGTTCTCAAAATGTTCTTTTATTAGTGGTCAGGATCGCTCTTGCTGACTTCAGTAGAATTTGGCATACTTACAGAAAGTATTTTTTGAGATTGCATTGTCCAGTGGCTGTAAGTTTGGACTTTTAAACACATATATTCATCAGCTTTCAATGATTTATTCTGTTAGTAATGCCTGTCAATATTTTATATTATGAGTTATGAAACCCTATTTTGTTCAGTCTGAAGTTTCATGTGGCTGAGTTCTAGTTGTTGCACTGCTCAAGGTACAAAAACAGTGCATGTGTGCTGCTATACTTTGTATCCTGTGATTGCATAGCTAAGTTATGGGGGAGGGGGAGGTTGTGGGGTTTTTTTCTGTTGTTTTTCAGTTGTTTGGTGGTTGGTTGGAGTTTTTTTTTTTAATCTTTAGTATTTTCAGCACTTTATTTACACTGCTTTATAGATCACTCACAGTGTTGCTATATACTCTGCTTTCCACTTGATTTGCTGATGTGCTCTGTAATGTTTTTTTGTGGTTGTGTTACTTTGATGGAGTCAGTCATTTTCTCTTATAATGACTTCTTTTCTTATCTTTATTGTGAGACAAGCCTAACATTCCATAAACTGATCTGTTATCTTTCCGTTGACAGCTTTAGAATATTCTTGGTTTAGTGTTGATTGCTATAGCTAGCTGGATGCTATCTGTTACCTGCAGCATCTTTGAGTATCTCTTACTTACACTAGGCAAATGTACTGTGTTTTCTATACCAAGTACATGGGTTATATAATTATGAAAACTAGTGGAGTGTTCCTGTTTCATTTACATCATCTGCCTTTTCCTAGAATGTTGTTAAGGTGCCACATTGATGTGATGAGATGTGGAGATTTAGTCTCCTTTTGCAAGTGGTACAGGTAATTTTCAAATTGAACCATTCGATCCCAAGCTATATGTGTATGCTCATGGCTGCACCATATTTATCAGTGATTATTGTAGGGCTTTGTTTGTTTTGCTTTGGTTTGGGTTTGTTTTTTTTTTTGTTTTGTTTTGCTTTGTTTTTTTTCCACACAAGTCTTCTTCCAAGAGAAAATTAAATTATTTCCAAGGAAGTGACATTTATTACTACACCTTTTTTTTTTTTTTTAACCTGTGTGTATTCTGAGATCTGTCCATGAGTAGCTTGTTAGAAAAATTAGTAAATGCTTAAGTACCCACTCGTACATGTCTGTCTGCCTTTTATCAATGGACTGTTATCTGGAAAGCTTGCTTTTTCTTGCATTCTTCTGTAACTTCATTAAATGCAAGTCTTCACCATCATCTGTGTAACATCCTGGAATGCTAATCTTTCAGTTTTGCTATTTGCAGAGTCTAATTTGTTAGAAGTGGTATAAATGTACTTGGGAGATTGGATAGCAATCTAGAAAGTCAAAGTGTATTCAGCAATTTCTTAATTAAACAAATGAGCTAGTCCTTTCATGTGGTAGCAGGTTGTGGGTTGGGTTTTGGTTTTGTGTGTATGTGTGTAGCTGTTTTGTTTGTCTTTTTTGTTTTATTGTTTTTTTCTTTTTAGTTATTTCCCATAAGGCTTTTCAGGTTTTACATTTTGCTTTGATATTTTGGTGTACACAGATAACATCTCATGTTAGTTGTTTTCGCTCTAAAGCAGTTTGTAGTTCAGTAATTAATTTTGCAGACAAGGACTTGTCTGTATGAATGTGCATCAAGTAAATTTCCATATGCTTGGTTTCAAGGTTGATTCCCATCAGTAGTAGATTATTGTTGTTTTAGGAGCTCTTCTGTTTGATTTCTGTTGGTGGTATTTTTTGGGAGATTTTCTTCCAGATTGTCTTGAAATATCACCTAATCAATAATTATCTTTGTCTTAGGTTGTGGGAGGGAAATTAGTGCTAGTTTTGGACACAGACATGTGGTGTCAGAGTTTTGCACTCTCTCATTCTGATACATTTAACTGTGCCCTGGATTGCAAGTTCTTGGTGTGTTGCTGTAATTATGTTTTTTGCTTTGCATAGCAAGGTATTTATTTAGCTTTTAGTCTTCTATAGCTGCTAAATTAATGTTCTTGTGGATTTCTCCTTGATGTGAACCACACCTTCTCATAGCTGAATTGTGCACTAAGCACAGATTTTCAAGCTCACTGGGAAGGTTTATATCCACATTATTGCTTCGCTGCAGTCTAAAATTGTGAATTAATGGTAATATTGAGAACAAATGTATTTCCCAGTATTTTTTTTTAAATGTGGTTTTAATTGAAGCATGAGGTGTTACAGACACAGAGCTGAAGATACACATTTCTCATTTTACTGGGAAAAGGAAGTTCCATGTGGTAAATGTTAACTCTTTCAACTTCTAGTTAGAAGCCTACTTTTGTATGTGTTTTTGGAAAAAGCATGTTGTTAGTGAATTGTGCAAAGCAAAAATAAAAATATTTCAGTTCTCTTGACCTTCACATTTGTTCAGTGAATGCACAATGAGGAATTCTTTAATGGAAGGCTGTTTCCAGTACTTCATTCTTCTGGAGACAGAAACTTTCCTTGTCCAGGGAGTGTCAGTCTGGCAAATGATGAAAGGTTTTTCAAAGTGAGAGGTATGTATAATGCAAAGTTATACCATAATAGCTAGTGGATACAGGTTACTAGTGCACAGAAGTATGCTGTCCGTGGTGATGTTAGCATGACATGACTCACATCTTCATGCAAACACGAACATTTACTGTTCTGCGTGCTTCTCTTGGGAGGGACAGAAGGATTTGGCAATGTGTAGCCATTTCTTTAAACAGCGGATTGCCGATAACTTGCACTGCAGAAAAAGCTGTCTTGGCTTGTAAGAAATTATAGATGGTTTGTTAAGCCCTAAAACTCAGTCAGCTTGAGTCCTGACCAACTGGCCTTGGAAGCAAATGCCTGCTCAGGATGATAAAAAAGAGAGACTACTCTTATATATAACTTCACTTTAAACATGGGCACACTGATGAAATTCTACGTGATTAAAAGTACACTGCATAAGTCTCTGGTGTTTCAGAAGAGAAGAGTCATCATAATTCTACAGTATGCATGAAATATTTGAAAAATGTTCCTATTGTCTTCCTCCCACCCCATCTCAGCAAAGAACTGAGAAGCCTTGTGTATGCACTGAAGCATTTCAAAATACCAGTTATTTAGGTGTTTTGAATTGAACAGAACATTTACGCTGCAATCTTCCATTAAAAGAAAAAAAGTCATGCAAAGTGGATTATTAATTTTATTTATGCTGGAAAAAATGGCTTAATGCTTGCTTAATTATTTTTTACTGTCTGTGATAAAAGCAGGGGCGGGCTGAGACTTCAGAGTTGTGCAGATCTATGTACTCCTAATGCTAACAAATACTCTGCAACTGACTTTGATCTGGAGCCCAGGATGGTACTCATCTTTTCAACATCTTAAATGCTATGACTTTAGTTAGATTCTCTACCTGAACCGGTGCAGTTTTTGAGCCTTGACTAGTCTTGTTGCCACTCCTTTAATGCTTTCTCTCTCATCATCTGTTTAGTGCATAACTACTTTGGGACAGTCCTGTCTCTACTCCTTTTCATGGAAATTAAACAAATTTGTAGCTAAGCCTTTATTATTACCGTAATTCTTCGTACAAGTAAAGATAAAGGGTCCTGTGGGAAGAAATACATTTGGTAGGCTGTGAATCTTATATTCATGTAAGGAAGTGAACTTCGCACTTCCTTTCTTATCTTGCATTTCCCATTCCTGACATTTATGTGACCAAAATGATTTGTCATCTTTTGCACTCTCTCATCCTCTGTTTCTGTGTATTCTTTGAGCAGGCTTATTAACTTTGTTAATAGCAGTTATTGTTAACCAGTTTTTACCCTTCTGAGAAAACTGTGATATTGTGTGGGGCTGTTTCCACTGTTGTCATCTGTTTGAAAGAACTGTAGAGTCCTTTCGGCTCTCCACTTCTCACTGTTTTTAAAAGGAATTATCTTCTGCTCTGCTCCTGGGCATATTCAGTTGCTTTGTGATGTCTGTTATGGATCCAGGCATCTTGCTTGTTCTTCCTTTCAAACTGTGCAATACTTGGTAACATGCAATAGAATACTTTGAAAATACTAGCTCAGAGCTCAGAACAGAAGATTAAATTGAATTATCTATTGTTTGGTCCTTGGTAGAGGGATGCGATACTAATACTTGAACTACAGTGACTGAAGATTTCTGAGGAAGAAGGTACATTTGGAAAAGAAAGGGCAATTTTGAATACAAGAATGTTTTAGAAAAATGAAGTTATCACTGCAAAGACCATGGCTTATTAATGGGGAGAAGAAGAATAATACCCATATCTCAACATTTTTTATCCACTTTGGCCTCTCAAAGAATGATGTTAATGTAACGACAGCATCAAAAAGATGTGCTATGGATGTGTTTGAAACAGAAGAATTGAAAAGAGATCACCAGCGTAACAAAAAGCAGCCTTTTGCAGTAGTATTTCCATTATTATTTAAAGCAAACGAAGAATCCCCCTCTGCAATTTTGATACCTTTATTACCCACTGTTTATGCTCTGGTCTGTAAGTATAGCTGACTTTCAGGATTTCTGTGAACATTGAAGAAATAATTCTATGTACTTTCCTAAAGAAGAGTTTTTATTCAGTGCTGGGATTCACTTCCTCAAACCTCAGTTTCATATACTTGAAGTCATGCACTGAATACAAATAAAAGGTGTTACAGAAGTGCCCAAACTACCTGGGAAACCAAACATTTCAGCTTTTCTGAAACACTCAAGAAAACATAATTTTGGGAAGGTGGTATCAGCTTCCTGATGCAAGGTGTGCACAGCCACTCTGCGCATTTCGGTTTTCTGTTTAAAGTACTAGTTACCAGCTGGAAAGAGAGACATGTGAGCACACCTTGTGCTGATGTTAAAGGTGAGGTGCAGAAATGGAGCAAAAATTGAGCTTTAACTAGTGGTTCTGCAAGGCAACAGGTGCAAGCCTCATGGAAGAACACTGGAGGAGCAGTAGTGTCTGGTGAGAGATTGTTGCTGCAGGACTTGCAGGCTGAGACTTGGAACTGCTGGCTAGAAACCAGGGCCTGAAGGATCCTTTGATTATCCAGGTGGTTGATGGATACCAGCCATGACCTTAGTGCACAGAGTTAAGAGTAGAAGTTAGCGTGTTTCCGCACTACATGAATGCTTCAGGTGAGGCAAGCTGAAAATACGTGTTGTGAATCCTTGTCTCCCTCTGAGGTTTCACGTGCATGCCTGACGTGGCACTGTAGCTCTGATCATCATGAAAAAAAGATTGAAAGATCAAATAAAAAAATGCTGGTTTTCTTCCACTATGCCGCTCTAACTGGCTGATTATTATATTTTTGGTTTTGTCTTCTCTCCCTTCCCCAAAAGAGCCTACTCCTTTCACGTTACTGCAGATGGTCAGATGCAGCCAGTTCCTTTCCCTCCTGATGCCCTCATTGGTCCAGGAATCCCTCGCCATGCCCGTCAGATCAACACTCTGAACCACGGGGAAGTTGTGTGTGCAGTTACCATCAGCAACCCCACGAGACACGTGTATACAGGTGGGAAAGGGTGCGTCAAAGTCTGGGACATCAGCCAGCCTGGCAACAAGAGCCCTGTCTCCCAGCTGGACTGCCTGGTAGGTCAACAGGAACTTGCGCATAAGGGTACCTTTTCCTTGGAGACTCAGTAAGGAAATAGTTGTCCTTGTCTGGATTCCGTTCATATTACATGGAAATAGCATGCAGTTCTGTTTCTTGTTTTATGTATTTAGCTGTCTTTTTTTAACACATAACGGGTGGAGTTATGGAGAAGAGTTCTGGTTTGTTTAGGGATAAATCATTAGGATCATTTAGGATCATCACTAGTGGTCAAGTAACAGATTAGATAAGATTTCTGAATAGGGAGTGTGGCTGATTTTTTAAATTTTTTTCCCTTCTAGTCATGCTGATGATTTTTGTGCATGAGTTTAAAAGGAATGTAGCCAGGCTTATGCAGGGCTGCACAGAACTTTCCTAGGTGTTTCACTCACACCAGTAGTGACAACCTCTGTTTTTGTGTAAGAGGATAGCAACGTCATAATGAAATAATGTGACAAAGTATCAAGGTCAGTTTAAGTCTCTATGCTTTCGTTGGTGATCCACGAGTTACACATTTTGGTTGGTTGTTTTCACATCTGCAGGATCTAAAAGGGACTGAGTGTGTCAGTATGGGTAGCAGAAAAGCTAATTCAAAATAAAATGGATGGCTCAATTAAAGATGCTTCTCATGTTAGAAGCAGCATAAACATTTGTGAAATGTTAAAAAGACATTGTCACAAAGCACAGTAATGTGTATTCTGAATGAAAATAATTCTAGATTCAATGTTGATCCAATTAAATGTAGTGCAATTCTTGGTTTAGTTTAGTCTGGATTTTTTAGTCTTTACCCTTTATTTACTGCTACTCTTATGTTAGTTGTCTAGTAGGAAAAGTATGGTTGAATATGTATTCTGTTCTGCAGCAGGTATGAGTCTGAATGTGCAGTCCTGGCTGCTGTCATTTTAGTTATGGAGCAGTAATAGCTGACAGGATTAAGCCAACATTTCCACTGCACTAATTACTGCCCCTTTTTTATGAATAAAAAAGATAATAGTAGTAGGAATGCTCTTGACTACTTCTTGCAGTGTTTTTTTGTATGTTTTGAGTTACAGATCTTAACCCTCCATTTCCTAAAGAACTTGGTTAATTCAGCCACTGTTATGGAGAAGTGGGTATCCAATACACTTAAGAAGTCAAGGTTGTAATAAGTAAAGGTTGAAATGTTTTCCAATTCTAAATCCCCGGTAGTACCTCTCAGTCAGCAATAGTATCACTAATGTGAAACTAATGATATAAGTATGGTAAGACTCATGCTGAATAAGGACCAACATAAGTTCAGGAGCACTGTGGGATTACTTCATATTTTAGCTTTACAGTGGTGAATGCAAAATAGTATTTGAAAGGAACTCCAAAACCTGAAGGGCATGAGACTTGAAACACATTTTCGCACAGAGTTGCCTAAATGCCAAATGAAAGGTCATTTGCTTTAATATTTCTGTTGCTGGTGACCTTCACTGGTGGAGTGCACTTGCAGAAATGCAAGCTTACTTTGGCTCTGGTTTTGTGTAATGAGCTGGCAGACTCGCCATTCGTCAGGTTTAAATCAGAGTAGACTGTGACAGCAGAAGTCTGCAGTTTGGTTTCTGCAGCTGCAGTCTCTGGTTAGTGATGAGAAATAGGTGTCTGAAGACTTTTAGAATCTCCTGGTTCCTCTTCAGTACTCTGTTAATGGAAAAAATTGCATACTGTTTAAGACTTGGATGCAGTCAGAATTGTATTAGTGGTCATTATTGTCAGGGCATGTATTAACATAACTGAGGTGATTTGTGTTGTACAGAACAGAGATAACTACATCCGCTCTTGTAAATTGCTGCCTGATGGATGCACCCTAATAGTTGGTGGAGAAGCCAGCACATTATCCATATGGGACCTGGCAGCACCAACTCCTCGTATAAAAGCAGAGCTGACATCCTCAGCCCCTGCCTGCTATGCTCTGGCTATCAGCCCTGATTCCAAGGTGTGCTTTTCGTGCTGCAGTGATGGGAACATTGCAGTGTGGGATCTGCACAATCAGACGTTGGTCAGGTGAGTCATTACTTGTTTACAGAAAACTTTAATAGAAGTTACTCTTTGGACAGCTACATAAATATTTATCTTCCTGAATAATGGTTCATGACAGCAAAGTAAATAGTATTTCTTATACAAAGAATGTGGTTTGCCACCTGAGTTGAGCAGAAACTAGTTTGGTAGAGTCAGCCTAGTCTTGGAAGACGCGCTTCAGGGCCTACCTAAAGGGTTGGTCCATAACATTCTGAAAGTTTCTCTTGGTTTTGGTTAGTTGGGATTTGTCTGCAGG
This sequence comes from Myiopsitta monachus, assembly GCA_017639245.1. Lineage (NCBI taxonomy): Eukaryota > Metazoa > Chordata > Aves > Psittaciformes > Psittacidae > Myiopsitta > Myiopsitta monachus. The sequence goes on along the minus strand of CM029941.1, from coordinate 41,646,876 downwards.
TTTCTGCAGTCAGCATTTTTGCTGGTTTGTGGTTGGTGTAGACTGAACATAACTTAGGGAACTCTTTGAGGTTTGTTCTTTTCCTTTGTCTTAGTCTTTGTTAAGTGATAAAGAGAATTTTCAGTTCATATTTAGTGATGATAAGTATTAAAATTAAACTTACAAAAGCAGTTGAAAGTGTCAATTCTTCAGGAAAGCATAAAGGACTGATATTAGGTCACTCATGAAGAAAGCTATTTGAGTTTTTGGGGGGAAGTTGATCCCTAAAAGTTTTGGAGTGGGTTGCAAAGAGAATAAATGGATTGCAATGTAAGTTACTTTTGAAATTTTTTGTTAGGCCTTTGGTTAATAAATATATCAGTAGAAGATTAACATTTCTGGCAAGTCAGCATCCAGTATTCTCTGACAGAGAAAGAAAGATAGGGCTGTGTGTGAAATGGCTTTTAGCAACTAGCTGTGTAGTTCACGACAAGATAAATTTTGGTTTATGCTTACCAAGTAGTAGTGTTGTACGCTATTATGAGAAGAGAGAGTCTGAACTGGGAAAGGTCATGATAATTTGAAACTTCCAAATGCAAACAGTGAAGAATTTGCTTAGTCTGCTGTGTTTCAGTTAAAGTCCCTGTTTATCAAATAATTAGCCTAAATTTATAATAAAGAGTTATATTAATGTACATGCACATTTTACTTTCTCTTGAACAAATAACGTATTAGTTATATACAGTCTTCAGTTTGTCCTGTGCATGCTTAGTCTCCGTAAAGGTGCTCTCACTCCGTCTGTAACTATCTTGCGTTTTAAATGCTTGCTGTAGTGTTCCCACCTCTTGCTGGCTGATCTTGCTAATTGATAACATGTGGAATTTTGAGACCAGAGCTACAAAACAAAATGTGTGGCGTGACCTTCCTGTGGTGATTCATACCCTTCATTCCCAAGCTAGTTGTCTTCTCCCCCACGCCCTCCACCTTTCACATTGAGTCACAGGACTTTTCCTAATGCTAATTGCTGATGAAAAATGCCGGAGCCTCAGAAGGCTTTTGCTGAAGGATTAAGGAGGACTTGAGATGACCTTCTGGTTGCAGAAAACCAAGAATTACTGATGAGAAGGTTTTAGAGCAAATGACATCGTTTAGATTTTTGTGATTTCCTGCCACAGACTGTGCAACTTTGCTGACTCAGCAGTGCTTGTGTTTAATTGTCTGGATCTCTATCTGGATCCCTTTCTATTAATATATCTGCTTTTTATTTATCGTCTTGACTTGCAGCCAAGGAAAAATACAGAAGCTCTTTTCTGAAACTGGAGGAGTTTTGTTCTTTCAGCGCTTGTTTTAATCTGAGTTGTCCTAATTGCTTTTAAGTATAGTTACTGTACTTTACCATTCTCCCAAGTTTTGGGTTTGTTTTTTTTTTTGCTTTCAAAACCCAATAGAAATGCTTGCTTTTTTTCAGCTAACCATCATGCACTTAATTTCTTCTAGCACCTGGAAAATGTTTTTGTAATACTGTTGTATTTCATCAGTGGTAAAAAGGAGGGAGGGGGTGATTTTTGCCCATCAGCAGACACAGAGAGTCCCAAACTAACACCACAACAGTGTTTACCTTGAGGTCTGGCAGGAAATCATTGTTCAATCTGGCTTGTTTTATCAGGCAATTCCAGGGCCACACAGATGGAGCCAGCTGTATTGACATTTCTAATGATGGTACCAAGCTCTGGACGGGAGGTTTGGATAACACTGTCAGATCCTGGGATTTAAGAGAAGGGAGACAGCTACAACAGCATGACTTCACATCACAGGTATACCTGGATTTTTCTTACAGTCTGGGGAAGGGTGGAAGGGGAACATTTTAGGATAAAAGCTGAGATTGAGCCCAGTGCAGCTGGCAAATTGTTCCCTGTCTTCCTTTTGGCTGCTCACAACACAATATTTTGGAGCTTTCATATGCTGAGTTTCCAGAACAAAATGATAGCCTGACACTACTCACTTTCCCTATTATTCTAAGTTAATATGTAAGATCAGGATTATTTATAGTCACTTGAATTTTGAACAACAGTCTTGCTATTGAACTGTGTTAATTTGTCTCTTCTCTCTTTCTCTCCCTCTCCCAATCAATTTAATCACTGTAGAGAAAAAAAAAAAAAGTACTTGTAGGAAACAAATAAGAAGTGTAAATGTTGTTTAATTTTCAGATATTTTCCCTTGGTTATTGTCCTACTGGAGAATGGCTAGCTGTGGGAATGGAGAGCAGCAATGTAGAAGTGCTACATGTAAATAAACCAGACAAATATCAACTGCACCTTCATGAGAGTTGTGTATTGTCACTCAAGTTTGCTTACTGTGGTAAGTTGCACTGAATACAAAACTGGCAGTCAGGGGTCTAGTTCATGTTTCGCTGATTAGTTAATACATAGTCATAGCTCATTCAATAATCATAGGATCATAGGATAGTTTGGCTTGGAAGGGACCTTCAAAGATATTCTAGTCCACACCCCTTGGAATGAGCAGAGACATCTTCAACTGGATCAGGTTTCCCAGAACCACATCCAACCTGGCTTTGAATGTCGCCAGGAATGGAGCATCCATCACCTCTCTGGGCAGCCTGTTCCAGTATGCATACTACAAATTAAATAGCGTCTCCAAAGTAAAAATATAAGTGAAGCCTTTATGTTCCTCAGCACAGACAGGCTAAAAATTAACAGAGCACAAAGTGGTATCATAACTGCAAACCACTGGGGAGGAGTCAGTGTTGTGCGCCTCAAGGTGCACGTGTGGCCAGGCCACTCTCCATAGAGGGAGTGTATCTCAGTTTCTTAAGTTATGAATAAATATCTCTGCTTTATGAATTCAAAGGTACTTACCTATGAACTACCATCTGTTTATCTAAAAGCTGCTGTGATGGTTGATTTGTATGTAAAAAGATAATTTCAATTTATAGAATCTAGGGATTTCCTAATATGTTAACACACTACAAAAGCGTCAGTGTCCACACTGATTGTAAGCAAAAGTATGTGATTAGTGGTGAGAACTTTTACAGCAGTGATTAGATAAAAGACTTCATAGGTGTGAGTTGAAAACCCGTATGTGTTTCATGTTTTTCATAGCCCTTCTGTTTTATATTCTAGGTAAATGGTTTGTCAGTACTGGGAAAGATAACCTTCTTAATGCATGGAGAACTCCTTACGGAGCCAGTATCTTTCAGGTGGGGATGATGATGGTTTTAAAGATCACTAGAACACCCAGGGTCCCAAGAGTGGACTCAGATATCTTCTCCTATGTCTCTACCCAAACTGGGATGCTGAGATGAGGGTAACAGCCTTTTTTTTTTAAATTATGTAATATATTTCTGTTTTTCTTCTAGTCCAAAGAATCTTCGTCAGTGCTTAGCTGTGACATCTCTGTGGATGATAAGTACATAGTCACTGGCTCTGGAGACAAAAAGGCTACAGTCTATGAAGTTATCTACTGAAAAATATGATGGGGATATAACTTTTAAAAGTTGAACTGGGCCAAAATTGTTCTTAATTGTAGAAGTAGAAAAGTTTTGCCTTTTAAAAAGGAACGGAAGTATTGAGGTTCCAGACCTTGCCATGAACCTACTCCAATTTTTCAAAATAGAAGCAACATCCAGCAACTAAATATTGGCTACATGGACCAAATGGAACACAGAGGCAAGATGGACAGATGTAGCCTAGGGTTTTGACACAGTTTTTAACAGCTAAGTCTACTGAAGACTGTTGGAGCCTTTTATTTTTTTTCTTTCTTTGTAACCTCATGCAAATTGTTCTCATTGCCTGATTATGGGGGATAAATACTTTTCTGTTCCGTGCAGTTCAAGTTGCATTCTGTCCTGTGTAGAGTAGTGGTGTCTCAGATGAACTTGTTTCCTGGTTTTGCATCTTGTGATATGTTTTTGTATTTTTGTTGAAGGTCAAGCATTTGTATAAATTGTAAATATCTTTAGTTTATTACAGTAAAGGCTTTAGTACCAACAACCAGTCTTCCCCCAGTCCTCTCCCTGCCCACCCTATTTAAAATTTAAAACACTTTGGGGATATAAGTACCTTTTTAGAAGCAAAAGCAAACACTATGTATAGTTTGAAAATGGTATCTTATTCTTTATAACTCTTCCTAGATTCCTTTCTCTTACTTCAAAGTAGTTCTTTTTGGCATATTAGGATATCCCATCCGGTAGAATACTGTCTTGTGCTACAGAAATCTTAAAAGACAATTTTGTACTAATTATAGTGTAAAATATAAAAATTGAACATTTCATAAAGTTGTGCAGTTTAAATTTATTCTGATGTCCCATGGATATGTTCTTGGCAGATACAGTAATATATGCTTGATCATAGTTCATTTGTTCATTTCTCTAGAAGAGGAGGTGACTTCCCTCACCTTTCTCCCTCAGCTGAACAGAATTCATGCAAGAACGACATTTCAACTGAGTACATCAGAGCCTTTATTCATTAACTGAGGATGTCTGTGATTAAACAAAGCTAGATAAGTTGCATCCTTCATATTTTACTGAGAAGTATTAGTTAAGGACCATTTCTTTTTTAATGTCTTGTCTATGCTTAGATATTCAGGTAAATTTAATCAAATTACCAAAAGTGTTAGTTTTACAGGGGATCACTTAAAACAATGTTAAATACTTGCAAGAATGCAAGTGAAGTGGATTAACCTGAACTAAGTTAAACTCACTTCTTAATTTCTTGTGAGAATATTGACAAAGGAATATTTTGATTTTTAACTAAACTAATCCACTGTAAATATTAATTAGAATTAATTTTCCCGAGTGTCCCATGTTATGCGGGCCTATAGGCTCTCTGTATTTGTACTGAGCAATCTTTGAGTCCTTTCCATTGTTCAATCAGTGTAACATTGGTGAAGAGCCATGCTAAGCAGCCAGTTACCAAAGCTATGCGTCTTCAAGTTTTTATGGTGTACTTGAGAAATGAATGAGGAGAGAATGTGTACATTTTATTCTAACCATGTTTTTTCAGATTAATGAGTTCTACCACGGTGTGCTAGACAAACCTAGATATTGCACCAGTGAGGGCTGTACATTTCCTACATTCTATAATTTAATTAGAATTTCTGTGGCAAACGAGAGTACGGATGAAAAAAAAGGTATCTTTGAACAAATAATAAAGATTACACAAACTGGGAGACTCATCTGTGAAGAGCTGCTTTCTCATTTTGCTAGAATTTGACAATGACCTATATCCGTGCTCTTTAAAGACATGTAACTAGGAAGAAACAAGTTTCACTGGCAGATGCATTGACTGGATAGGAAATTTCTCATCTGGGTGCAAATTTTCTATTTCCTGTCTGAAGAGACATCAGTTTTCTTCTCAATTTTCATGACCATTCTACTGAAACCAGTTTTATAACATCTACAATTGTAATAGCCTTAATACGTTAACCTTGCATTTGGAATGTAAAATGTTAACCATTCAGGATAATCTGGTCTCCTAGACATTTAAAATTAGTGTTCTATCCATATATATCTGTATCTTTGTCTATTGCTGTGTTGTGAGTATGAAATCTGTATGAAAATGACAGACCAGCTTAGGTGGTGGTCATGTTTCGTTCATGCATACTGACACAAAAAAGTAGAATCATAACGCTTTTCAAAGGAATAATTGTATTTGATACATTGAAACACAGTGAAATGTTATGCCATTTTAAAATGAGAAAGTTTAAAATGAGAGTATGTACTAGGGTACTTGATTTTTACACTGACTATATTTTCATATTGAAGTTTTTCCAAATGTCTGATTCTGCCAGTGATCATTGACTTTTTTAACAGCAGTGGCAAATTTGGAACACTTGGATTTCTGCCACACTGCTATCACCTTGGCTTTTACTTCATAGGTATTCTTTTGCCTTTCTTAAAAGTTGGTATCACAGGAACCAAGAATGTAAAAATTCTAACACATTTATGTAAGCTTTAAGAAAAGAAATCACATTTATATGATGGTTCTGCTATAACTTGCAACATAGTGGTTGTTAGGAAGACATACTTTTTGCAATCAGGAGGTTCAAAATCATAGTGTCAGGAAAATAATGAAATACCTTGTCTTGGTAGCTTCCAGAATGCACAATAAGTCAGAGAAGTTATGGAATTGGACATTATTTATGTGTGTGAATGAATTTCATCATATTTGTACCATATATTTCTTCTTTGTAATTAAGAAATTCATTTTTTCCCCAATCAGATCTGCTTTAAGCCTTGGGTCTGCAAACTTGGGATGCAGCATACAATAGTCCTCTCCAGATGTTGTTCCAGGTTTCACTTGCAGTTTATGAATTTTTTTTCTTTCATTTGTCAAACAGTAAAGCCTATTCCACCAGCAGATGTAATTTTAGTGAAAAGATACATTTGGTGAAATTTTGGCATGTTGGTCTATGCTATTACGTACAAGATTTTAAACTAATGGAGCTTAAAACTTCCGTAAGTTCTTGTAATCCTGTGTAAAGTAGTAGATGAAAACAATTGCATATTGAATGAAGAAGCAGACCAACCCAGACCAGCATTAACAGAAAAGGCACCGGGAAAAGCGCATGGAAAAAAGAGGTACAGCAATAACTATGGTGCAGGTAATTAATTTGTGCGTGTGTGTCTATTTAATTGCAATCCTGACAGATTCCTTTGATTAGCCCCTTCCTGGGACAGTATATGTTTGCTGGGTGGCCCTCAGTATTCAGAGATACTTGAATGCAGGTCTGGCAAACATTAGTGCCAGATAGAAGCAGGGAGTCCTTACAAATGATATACTAGATGTCAGTGCAAACAATAACTGATGAAGAAGAGATTTGTGGTAATACCAATTCAGCTGAACAAAATCATTTGCCAGCTGTAATATATATTTTTTGTTTATGTGCATCAGACATAACCTTTTATAAATCAATTGTGCAGAAAAATCATGGTACTATTCCACACTATGCATTTGTCTATGTCAGAGTACCTCTTTAATTATAGTTACAAGCAAAGATCCCCACATCAACCCACAAGCCTTGAGAGAGAATTTTTATCCACATTAATTCTTTCAAAGTTGTTTGGCATTTCAAAAGCTTTTGTTCCTTTAAAGGGAGGACGGAGCACGAAACAAATATGAAGTGCATAGACTGTTAAAATAGTAGGGTTTTTTAATATAAGCATCAAAATAGAATCTACCATCTGGTCACATGTATACTTTCATGTATAAACAATTGACCATAATTTTTCTGTCACGTTTTTCCATTGCTGATGCAGGTAGAATTTTCAGAAGTGTCTAAGTGACTCAAGTAACTTAAACAGAGATTGACCAGCTGTTTGCTTTCTGGCTGATTGGTTGGTTTTGGTTTAGGGTTTTTTGTGAAGAAAAACCTGCACTTGTGAGCCTGTGGGATCATGTAATCTGGTTAAAGTACTCCGTCATATTTTCTATTGTATTGATGCAATTTTGAGTTGATGAGGAACTTCAACCATTCTAGCAACTAAGAAGGGTGGAATTTAATGTTTCCAGACTAGCGAAGAGTACTGAATTCAGATTTAACACTGCTGATAAATTGTGTAGCCCTTAAGCCACTTCACTGGGGAAGATGTGCTGACTCCAGCTGTGCTGTCTCTTCAAAGGATTTTGTTTGTTTGTTTGTTTGTTTTTCTTACCATAAGTGTGTAGAAAGAATGTGAGAATGTAGATCTATGCAAGACTTGAGTTACGGTGTCCTTCCAGAGAGAGGTCTTTTACTACAGAATAGCAAAGATGAAGCAGCTCAGAGTAGTACCCAGTGAACACCAGAAAGAAGGAGTTCATGGCACGGAATACATGTGAGGACAAGAAAGGATGGGAAAATTCATACACATGCATTTTAGATTTCATCTAATATCTAAACTGCAAAATTCACCTAGAATGAGATTCCGGTATGATGACACATTTCACTGACATGTCTCCCTCAAGTTGTTCAGATGTTTCTGCATAATAATTCAAAGACACCTGAGATGTGTATTGGAGCTGGAAGTGGGCATTTCTTTGACATTCATAAGCAGTCATCTAATGCCAAGAGTAAAGAGAGTTAAATCACAGCCAGTTTTCAGTATTTCCCATTACCTAGTATTTTTTGTAGCTCAAGATCAGCTTTCCAGCAATTGATAATCCCATTTTCAGCAATATGCTCCCAGACATCCAATTGCAGCTTAAGTGCTTAGTGCAGCATGGTAGATTTTGCTAGGGGAAACCAGACGTGTAGAAACTGGGTGCTTTAAATTTGCCTTGTGAGATTACTGACATTTCTGGGAAGTTTACTCAGAATTTCTGTTCAGCTGTATAGGAGAGCTTGCTCACTCAACGTTTTCTAAGCCAGCAGAACCTGTGCTTTGAACATGCTTTAAGCACATGGATGTGGCTTGTTTTGGTTTTATTTTTCCTTTATTTTTTTGGGGGGGTGTAGATTTATTCAGTTTTTCTTCGTACATAACTTAAAAACATCTATGAATTGAATACACCAAGAAAACACAAAAGGAAAGAGAAATGAATGAATGGTTGCCTTCAGCAGGCAGACTGTTCTGAAAGATGCTGTATATCAAAATAACCTGTTGCTTCTACCATATATTAATTCTGGAGAGCACTGGATTTCTGTTTCCTTGGAACTAAAGTGCTATTCTTGGAAAACTGACAAGCAAGAAATTGGTGATGTGGGGCCCAATGTTAGTTACCATTTTCAAATCTAAACAAAGTTTTGGGTTTGCATTATTTTGGGGTGGGGGGGTGGTTAGGTTTTGGGGTTTTGTTTGTTTGTTTGTTTTGTGTTGTTTTGTTTTGTTTTGTTTTTTTGTTTTCATTTTTCTTGTTGCTAGGTCCCACAGTTCAATCAAAGCTGAATGACACACTGTGCCCTTTCTGGCTCATGCATTAGTAAGAATTTTTTGCTAACAAGTCTGTTGGTGATTGAATCTTCTAGTGGATAGTTACATAGATATCAGCCAGCATCTGTTGTAATAATTTTCCTTACCAAGTCAAGAACTCAAATATAAGATAGCATCATTGTTCCACACTCATACTTCAATTGTGTGTAGAATTACTGATCACTGTAGTTGACTCTCGACAGAAAAATTCTGTAGTGGTATAAAAATTTTTCTGAGGTAAAACTTAAATTTTGAGACCTTTTCTCCTAAAGTTATGTTGATTCATAGAAGAAATGCTGCAAGGCACAATAGACAGTTGCTTTTGCATAGAGCTTGATAAGGATTGCCTTTGCTATGTTCATAATACAAATGTGTAGTACCTCTTAAACCTCATTTCTATTTCTGTTTTCTGCCAAGAATTAGAGGTGAAGATAACACATAGTTTGGAGATTAAATAATCAAACATACTGTTATCGTTATCCCTTTTGTATACTCTGGCATTAGCATAGAAAATTGAGATGATGGCTTGTAACTGCAGATCATAAATGCTGGTTTTCCTTCAAGGTCTGGTTTTAATGGCATCTTAAAAAAGTTAACAAGCAGAAAGAAGGGGTCATAAATGAAAGTTAACCCGTAGTGTTGGGAAACTTAGAAATCAGTTGTTAATTTCCTGGTAGTGAGCCTAATTTGTTCAAAATAAAATCCATCTGTTTCACGTCACAGTCTTCGTACCACTTCCTTACAACAAGCCACAGTGGATTACCCCGTTACTTCAAAAATTGGCTGCAATTATGATAAGCTAATAACAGTCATTTTGTGCTTTGCTAGAAAAAGATGTTTTGGAGAGCAATGAAGCTTCACTTTATTCTTAAAAGATTATCAGCTATTGTTTGGGTTTTTGGTTGTTTTTATTTATTTTTTTTTTGTGGGGGTTTTTTGTTGTTGTGTTGTTTTTTGGTTTTTTGGTTTTTGTTTTTTTTTTTTTTTCAGTTGGACCTGGGTATTTTCTTAATTAAATTTCAAGTAAATATACAGTCTGATGGCTTTGAAATTTGAAAATATTTTTTGATTGCTGATGGATTATCCAAACACTGCTGTTAAGTATGTATATGTCCTTAATGTCAGTTTGATATTTGCTTAGCATGCCATGCATGCAGCAAAACTTTGGACTGGTTCAATTTTGTCGCGACATTAAATTTACTTCATGGTATAAGTTTCCTTCCCATACAGGGACCAATTTGCTACTATGCTCCCCTGTGTTTCCTCCTGCTTATGTATTAGCCCTTTAGAGATATTTTAATGCAGTATACACGCATAATACTTCTACCTTTCTCTGTCTTTTTGATTGTTAGTTATGTGTGCTGTGTATTTCTGACAACAGTTGAGTGAATATTTGCTAATCTATGATATCACTGAGGTTTTGAATGTGTACTTCAAGAATTTGATAGAATTCTATACAGAAATCATTATTGTTAAATTCAAGATTCTAGAGTCTTGATACTCTTTTATGTTTTTATCAGTGAATTTTTTAAGGAAGTACTTCTTGGTTTTGAATGAGTTTCATAGGGTTGTTTTTTTTTTTTTTGTTTATGTAGACACTGTTCTTTATTGAGTGCAAGTTATTGACCTGGTACTCTATTTATAATTCTACCTGGTTCTTCAGTATTTTATCGAGCTGCAACTTACTAAAAACCATAGATATCAAATGGGGATATTAATAATAAGTGGTTTAGATGTGAGAACTTCAAAATGCATGTTAGAATATTTCAGCACTTTGTTCATTGTAATTTTACATTTTTTCATTACTTAAGTAATTAAAAAAAAAATCCCTCGGGTGAATTATACTAAAATTTTATATCTCTCAGTATTAATTTTGTCTCCCAGTGGACAGCAGTAATTTAGATGAGATTGTTTTTACTCTACCTAATTTATTCTTAGTGGGGAGGAGAGGAAAATATTAACCTTGCAGATTTTTCTAATTATAATAATTTCATTAGTATTGGTGGTTGTTTTTAATAATCCCCATGCTTTCAGAAACTTGTTCTTCTATGTATTGAAGAAAAACATACAGATATACAGGGTTCAGTACTAGAATGTGTTTACAGTATTTATACCTGGGTTTGCTGTAATAATAAGGGGAAGCACAGTGACAGATATAACTTGCAATAGTTGCTGGTGTTATGTGCCTTTGAATAATCTTCTTTAATTCATTGATTTTTTTTTTATATGTATCTTAGGTGAGGGTTAGCAGCTTTAAATCAGTTTCCTTTCTATTAAGGTGGATATGGTGATACATTCTTACAGCTTTACTAGTTTTAGTAACTTTCTTTTTTACTAAAGTAATTTTAAATTTGTGAGCTAAATGGTTTTATGGATGTTTTTGAACTGATTGTAGACTGTTCAGTTTAACTTTTTTAGGTTTCAAGCATAACTAGAATAGGAGAATTTAACATTATATTTGGTACTTTTTATGCTTTTATTTTGTATTATGTAAGATCAGTGAGACTTTCTTACCACCATAGGTGTGCTCACTGTAGTGACTTTTTAAAACATTCCCATAGTTTGCACTGTGTGATTGACTTGAATGTAGCTTACAAATCAGTCCCTTTCTGTAAGCATCTGCTTTGTACCTTGACAAGTATGAAAATAATCTAAACTATCACTGGTTTTGACAGTGAGACTTTATATTTCTCTAAGTGTGAATAGCATTTAGCAAGGCTTGTCTAGTTAAAAGGCAGTTAAACTAGTAATCATACATTATCCGTGTTTAACTGTCATTTGCAGAAAAAAATGCTACAAAGTGATATGTGGTGATAACAAATTTAGAAGGAGAAGCATATGAAATTCAGATAGCAGCTTGAATGATTTGCTGTTAGCATGGGGCCCAATAGCACTACAAAGCTATAAGCTCTGTCTTCCTAGATTGCCCAGTAAGGTGGCAGAAATGCAATTTGTCTTTTCTGAAGCCGCCTGCTGCTTTCTAGCTCCATCTCCTGTCACAGCCTATTAGCTCCCCAAGAAAATTGGTGGGAAATTGCCTGCAGATTGTAGGAAATTGCATCTCCAGGCCCTGGAAAAAAATGTAGGATAGCGCAACACTGATCCTCCCAGAGCAGCTATTAATACAGCGAAAGCTGACCTTTGGCATGGTGTGAAACGACTTTGCTATTTGCTGAATAAAGACTGTATTATGTGTGGTTGAAGGAGGGTACAAATTACTATCCTAGCTATGCTTGTAGTCAGCCTGCTCCAGGAAGCTCATAGGTTTTGCTGTCCCCATTTCCTTATTGGAAAATGGGAAATGTTAGAACCTTATCCAGAAATTCATTGTGCAGGTGGTCAAAAGCCACTCTGTCTTTTTTAATGATGTTAGTACATATGAAATTCAAAGGCATAGTGAGAAAAATGAAAGGTAATTTATGAAGCTAATAAAAAAAAAAATAAAGCATCTGCTTGGCCTAGCCTTGGTCAGAATAGCAACATTGGTTATGTCATTCTATGTGTATATCCATAATAAACATTTGATTTTGGAGCAGTTATGGTGAAATTGAGCTGATTTATACTGTAACTGTTGAGTGTAAAGGTCATGGGACACACATTAATTCTCATAGATTTTAGCATTAAATTCTTTGCCACTAGGACTCAGACTCACCTCTGTCTTGTTTAAATAAATTCCCATGTATTCTTCATGGTGTGATAGACAGTTTTGCCCTCTATCATTTCTACTAGAGCTACCTTTCTAATCTTGTTCTTTACCTCAGTTTCAATTAAAATCAACTTTTTCTTGAATCCTGAGAGAGGAGATATGTAGAATTAGTTTGCATCATAAAAAATAAATGCCAGCATTTTCTTTGAACTTACAATTGTACTGAGTTGGTTCAAAGTCTCTTGAGGAAGATGTGTGTATGAATCAGAATGATGTATTGATCAGAAGTGAGTCAGGGGAGAGAGAGCAGCAGCAGGGAAAAGGTCATTTTGCAATCAAAAGCATTGCTGTTTTCATACTCAGCTGAGAACTGTTAGTAACTTGTGGCTGCCCAGGGACCTTACTGAAATCAATGTGTTAATTTCTTACTGTATTAGTGTCCACTAATGTAAATGAGCTGACAAGGCTTATTAACACTCACAGGACTGATTAGGGAAAATTAGTGGCCTGACTTACAGAGTTGAGGGCAGAGGTGCTGAGCATAGGACAGCATGGCAAAACAGGTACTACTCATAGTTCAGAGCACAGCTGAAAGGGATCAAGAGCACTTCATGTTATAGGGCTGTCTGTCTCTGTTTTTAACTCTTATGCATGAACACTTACGTCTATCTGAAATGCTGATTTGTTGAAGCATTGTCTCTCTAAATTAGGTATAGCACCTTTTATGGAAGTTATACAGTTTGGTGCTGTGCATCTTGTAGAAGAAAAATACAGAAACCAAAAAGCTATGCTTTAGGCTTTATTCTGTATTTACAATATCTGTTCATCTTCCAAGGTATTACGTACTAATTGCATTCCCAAAATAAACCTTTCCATTTAGTAACAAACATGGGTTTTTTTCTATAGTGCAGCACCTGTATTGAAGTGAGCAAAGAACAATTAAAGGGTACACAAAATCTGTCCCTTTTGGAGGACACAGAAAATCTGCCCTGGGTAATCACTGAATTTACCTTCTTTTGTAACAAACACACAAAATTGTGTGACACAGTATCCAGGAATTAATAGCTCCTTGCTTATGTGATGTGATCACTGTTACCTCATACCTACTCTTGACTTTAATGAGGCCAAACCCATTATTCTGCACAGAGCAAGGAGGTAACAGATGATTCTAGTGCAAAAGCAGAAGGTTCTTGTTTGAAATTGCAAGCTCTAGCTTTGTTATGAAAATAACAAAAATTCAGACTGGGCTGTAAGGAATTTGGACTGCACCAAATGCTGCTCTAGATAGGGGATGTTTTAAGAGAGGGCTGGTGAGGAAAGAATAGTTCGGACAAATGTGTTCTCAGCCAACACTTAATTACTGGAAGAGATGTGCAAGCCATAAGTAGCGCCCTTCATCCTGTAACAGCTTATGAGCTCCAGCGAAAGACAGGACACTAAGCTGTGTTTGCTTCCTTTTTCTGTAATTAAAGAGAGTTTGTTGTCAGTATCGAAGTTTGGGTCAGTCTGAGTTTGGTCAGGCTGTTTTTCATATTGCAGAAATATAGCCAATAATACCTCAGAAAAGCAAAATCTGACTTCTTTCATCAGCTTGATTTGGGTTTTTGTTTGTTTGTTTGTTTTTTGTTTTGTTGGTTTTTTTATTTAATTGTGACTTCCTAACTCTTCTCACTTGCCATGCTAGGAAAATGCAGCTTTTTTCGCCTTTGTTCAGTTTTCCAACATTCCAAATGTCATAAAATGGTTCCAAATTACTGCAGTATGCTGCTGAATATCAAATATTTTGCTGGTGTCATTTTTCCTAGCCTTAGCAAAAATTTTTAAACTGTGAATAGTTCATTGTACCTGCAGTCATATTCATGGTCATCATTGAAACAATTCACAATTTTTTTCAGGTTCTCCATCAAAGTTTTTCACTGGGTGTTTATTTTTTTATGAAATAATTGATCTGAGCATTAATGGGCTCTACCAAACTATCCTTTCTCCTACACCGTACCTTTCTGGTACTCCAGCTGAGAGTAAACCAACCTAGTCCCCACTATTTGCCACTATGAGACAAAATCCTATAGTGCTTGGTCCTGTTAGGCAAAAATATCCCAAAGCTTTTTATACCCTCATAAAGATTCAGCTGTCTGCTTATAAAGAGGCACTAAACAGGCATATAGTATTATCACAGCCCTTAAGGCTTTTGGTGCCAGGATGGGGTCAGGGACAGGTTGAAACAGGGAGAAAGGGGGAAAGATGAAGAGCAAAGCCTCCCATTTGACTAGGTTTTTCTCATTAGCTCCTGGCCATGAGATGGGAGATGCTGGTAAAGAGGGTAGCCTCAAGGACAGTGCCAGCAATGGTTTGGAGGGGCCAGGTCATGTTCTGGTGGACCCCTAGTAATGCTGAAGATTTTAGAGGGAAGCAGCAGTGTGAAGATAGGGTGGGTGGGGTACCAGCTTACCCAGCCAGCCCTGTGCTGCTGGGGAAGGGGCTAGATGCTAGACAAGGAGCTGAGGAACGGGGAGCTGAGGAAGGTGGACTGGCATGTGGGCCCTGCTGGGAGAAGAGTTGTTAGAGGAAATTTAGGGGGGTGGTGTGGGCAGTGGGAAATTTGGATCACAAGATGCAGTATAGATAAAATCGTTATGAATGAGAATGAGCTAACATGAATAAATAATTTATGGCCCCATCACTAAATGCTCTTGGGGGTCTGGGCTTGTCCAAGGTGGTCAAGCAAGTGAAGGGGCAAGTGAAGAAAAAGTCCTGGAAGAAAGGGGTTCTTGAGGTAACATCAAGTGTTTGGCTTGTGGCTGCTTCCACCTATGGGGTGTCCACTAAATTAACAGTGAACTTCTCATCTTCCTCGCCTCCCTGCAGCAAGCTGCCTGCAGCAGATTTGATGCACCTGAGGGGAAGGAATTGCACACCCTGGCTCTGCTGCCTCTCTTCAGCCAGGGCGAAGAATTGCTTTATCTGGGTCTTGTTTACCGGAAAGGAAGGTGGCTGTGGATTGGAAAGGAACTTTATTTTTCTGCAAGCAGGGAAGACTTTTCCATTTACAGAGGAAATGGAAATACATTAGAAATAGCACATTCAAGCAGCAACAAAGATGTAACACCAGAAAGGTAAGCCAAGACTTTATACTTGATTGAAGAAATATGGGTGGAATATTACTTTCGTGTTATTGAACGAAATACAGGGAGGCCAGAACACGCTGTTGGTTGTTCTGAGTTTTTTCTTAGTACCCTCAGGTAAGAAGGCAGTGAAAGAGTAAATATAAAAGCGAATGTTTATCTGCATGTTTGATAGGTTCCTGAGAAATGGTCTTATCCAACCAGGCGGTGGCTAACCACTGTGGTTAAAGTGTAATGTACTTTTGGCAGAGACCTCAGTGTTCTGGATTGAGCTAGCTTGCTTAAAATTGTTCTAATGAAAATAAGCTGTACATAAGTACCACCAGAGGTCCTCCTCTCTGTTTGCAGGGAAACACCTTGCTTATAAGGAATTTCACCTTCCTGTTCAGGAACACAAAATCTAGAAAAGACTGAAAATATCCAGTGCAAATATGTTGATGATTAACTCTTGATAAGTCATGCTGGAGACTTTGGAACCTGGATATAGGACAGGAATGGAGAAGGTATTTGCCCAGATGAAGCCACTGCCTTTTGCAGCATGGGCGAGTACGAGTCATTGATAGTTCGTGTTTAGAACTAATACAGGCCAGTGTCAAATTGCTGAACATTGTATGCCATTTACCTCAAAAAAAGTATAAAATCCTTTTGCAGTCCTACTGAACATTCCTTGCTCTCTAATCTTTGCAAACTGGCAAATAATACAGAAAGTTGCAGGTATCATTCAAAATCACTGTTGCTAGTACTATAGAAATCCTTAAAAGTGGGTTTTATATTTTTGTGTGTTTTGTTAATCTCATATAGAGTAACAGAATCTTCTGTCAGGAACAGAATAATGTTCTGCTGTGTTGCTTTGAAATGTTCCACAATCTGTGCTATAGTGAAGTGTCTTCGCCACTACACTCCTTTAAAGTCTGAGGCTTATCATAGCAATTTCCCATGCTTTCATCCAAAGCCTGAAAATACGCCTCAAGCAAGACATTCAATCAAAAGTAAAACATTGCCTGTTATTTGACTGTCTCCAGCTCCTTGGGAGGTAGCTTGCTGCTACGCCAATGTGAAGAAACTCATGTTACAAAATCACAATGAAAGAAAACAGAACTTAGACAAAAAAACAGCTCTGCTCTGAACAATTGTCTGAATATCCCAAGCAATCAAGTTTCCTCTTCTAGAAGAACTTTAATTTGATCTTACTTTCACTGATCTATTTTCTGTTGCAGTTTTGATCTTTTTAAAGCTAGCATTTCTTTTTTGAATGTCTTTAAATGGAGATGGGGAGGATTTGAAAGGCCTGCCTAACGTCTCCTCTGTTGTTTTTTTCCTCTTGAACTTTGTTTTAGGATTGCACATAAGCAATTATCTATTTCTTATCCAGTCCTGGGGAACCAGTGTGATGAGTGGTTTGGGTTGCTGGACTACTCTGCACAAACTGGTAAACCAGGACTGATCTCTCTAGGTTAAACTAGTTAGAAGTAGTATTAAATCCCAATCTGCTGGGCTTGGCAGTTTAAGAGGCTACAGTGTTTAGTATCTTGTACTGGGGGAAGAAGCTGTTTTGTTATTTCTGTTAGCTTTGCAATGAATGTTACGTTGTGCAATCAATATGTGCTTGATTTCCTGCTGCGGATGGAAGGAGGCTGTCTTATAACTATCAATTCAGACATCTAGCAGGAAATCTAATGGGGAAAAAAAGCCACACCAAAACAGAAACCACAAACTAACAACCGACTGCAAAAAACCCTTTCTCTTAAGGTAGCAGACTTGCGTGCTCTAACAAGGGAAGCTTGGCACATGCACATCTACTATAGGTCTCCTCAATTCTACATCTACACCAGCCTTTGCTAAAATCTAGTTATTTTTCAGCAGCTTCTCTTATAAAAATAGCAAAATATTTAGTGTGGGCCTCTAGTTTCATGTCTTCCTGCTTCCTAGTCCCTATTCATGCAAAAGAATAACTTCAGTAAAAACAAGGAGGAACCATAACCCTTATGTAGATGTTTATCATAAAGGCTTCTGACCTCCTGCTAGCTCTTCTTCCTACAAAGCCAGTTCTTATCAGTGTTACTGGTTTAGCTTGGAAAGTCTCAGGAAGTCTGTGTCTGTTATATGATGATTGAATAAAATTTAGGTCAGAAGGGATTGTCTTCTGCAACATTTGCTCAGATAGGGCCATATTCAAAGTTAAGCTGGGTTGCTTGAGACCTGTTAATCTGAATTTTGCATAACTAGAAGAATGGACAAATCACAGGTTTTCTGGAGAGCGTGTTTCAGTGCCTAACCATTCTCATTATGAGGTACGGGGGGGGGGTGGGTTTATGGTTTGTTGGGGTTTTTTTTTGCTTGTTTGTTTGGGGTTTTTTATTGTGTTGGCTTGGTTTTGGTTTGGTTTTTAGTTCATTTTGGTTGGTTGGTTTGTGGTTTTTTAAATGCAGTTGGAATAAGTTTGATGGGGCAGAATGATTTGTGGGCCATTCTTTCTGACTAGCAATCTTTCAGAGGAGAGAGACTGTCTTCCTCCTCTTTGTTGTTCCACTTGTAGTCCTTGCTCAATTTTTATTATGTATTTCTCATATACTGGAGTCCAACAAGTGATAACTCACATGCTGGCAGAAGACAAATGGGATGAAGTAGAAGGAGAGAAGCTTAGATGGGCATGGGGAAACAGCAATGCAGGTGGTAGCTGGCTGGCATGAGAGGAGCTGGAAATGCCATCCTTGTGTAGGGGGAAAAAGAATAAATGGTAATTTTAACTCCTCCATGGATATGACTCAGTCTTGAGTGGACTGCAAAATCTTGTCATGGTTTTTTTTTTTTCCTTTCATTAGATGAAGAAGGAATTTATACCTTAAAAATACCATTGCTTTCCATCCTTGAGAACTGTTAAAGCTCTTCTGTATATAAATCACTTCTTTCCATGCAGTAGCTGAGATGACTTCTTAACTGCAAGTGCAGCACTTGCATGCAGCACTGACTTTATGGAGGACTTACTCCTGGTTGAACTGCAAAAGCTGTAGAAAGCTTTATGTTCCATTATTGTGTCCTAATTGTCCCAAATGTTCTTTGTATAACCTGAGCAGTCATAGGAACATTGTATGCACTGGAATAAGCTTGACTAGTGGTAATAATACAAAATGTGGATTCAAAAGGATAGCAGCCTTTTCATAACCATCTTCCTCTGGGCATACTTACTGGGGAAAACCTGGGTGTACTCGGCTCTACTGTCGGTGCTGTTAGATATGTGCATGTGTCCAGATGCAGTGTGATGGACCAGAGAAGATCCTAAGAGCACTGTTTTCCTCCCACTCATATTTCAGCTAATTGTAATGTCATCAACTGTGAAAGCCAATTGGACACCATATACTCTACTATGGCATTGAGATACACAGATTTTATTTGCTAGTTATTGATTGTAAGGCAAAATTCTTGTGAGACAGAAACTCTGCTTTTTCCACTGTAATGACCATAGATCAAAAACTATGTGTGGATATTGATGATAAGGTAAAATGTGGCCTACCAGATGAAATACAGCACATAATGTGGCTTGTAGACACAGCTGAACAAATTGCTCTAGAAGCTTCAGGGGTCACTGCAGTATAAACAGAAAGCAGGGGTGACCTGTGCTATGTTCTCAAGACATAATAAATGTATTATTCATGCTGCTCCTTACCTTCTGCTGAATCAGGTATTTTAAAACACGATGGGATTCCCTCTCTGGGCAAAACTTTGAGTCTTAACTTGCTGTGTTTCAAAACAGGATTTCTTTCAGTTGAAAAGTTGCATTTAAGTGTGTTTGAAGCTTCAAAATCTTTGTGTAGTACAGTGCAAGGTAGTGCTTGTAAAATTCCTGCTTTCAGCAAATTCGTCTGCTAGTTGCCAGAAGGAGAATGAAAGGATTTTTGGAGATGAGTCTGATCTGATTGTAAGTTGTACATGAATCTGTTGAGTTTGGTGAAAGTGCCTTGTGCTGAATGTAGCACGGAGCTACTTCAGTAGCCTTTGAACCTTCTTTTTCCCATTCACCACTTCTTATGTACTGTCTGCATACTTTGTTAGTTTCCGTGTTTGTTGTTTCTTGATTCTAATATAAAAAAATATAGCTTGTCTGTTCTGCCTCTGAGGTCAGTAGGGATTAAAACTGGAACATGCATCTAACTTGTGGAGGGTGGAGAAAGTGTGATGAATTCAAGTAAGTTCTGAACTATACATATTTTGCACTGGTAGGAGCTTATGAATAACAGGGGTCTTATGCGCAGGTACAAATTTTGTCTTGGGTTTGTTTTGCTTTTTTTTTTTTTTTTTTTCCTGTAAAGCAGTAAATGCTAACTGGTCTGATAGACTGACTTGACTGTCTGTAGCTGCTACTTGCTGAGTACATGTTACGGCATCAGAAAAAGAAAGAGCAAGTAGTGGCTATCTTAAGCTTATGAAAATATGAAATGAAGCTTTCCTTGTCTGTCATTTATCATGATGTTTACAACTTGACTTCCTAAGTTTGGAGCAGGTACCAGCAGACTTTCAAAAGAGCCATGGATCCTATCACAGGTTACTGCTGTGCCAAATATGATGTTGCTAGACATATACGTGGGACTGAAGGAAGAAAAATACTCAGCAATCTGCCATAACTTAATCCAGATGGTCAAGTTTGCTTTCTTTAAAATGCAAACTGTCTCCAGTGAATTCATTAGAACCATATTGTAGCTTTCTTTTCTAGTATAATTTTAGCTGCTAGGTTAAAAAGCCTGGGACTGCCAAACTAATCTCAACTGCCTAATTGGGGTATTTTTTTGGTTAGTTGCTTGGTTTTGTTTTGGTTTTGTTTGGATTTTGTTTGTTTGTTTGTTTGTTTTTCCTGAGGGATTTAAACTGTTGAACAATTTTTTCCATTTTTCTCTTCTCTTTCCCTCTCCCTCCCTTCCTCTCTATCTCCCCTTCTTTCCCACACATCATCCTTTCTCTTTTTCTCCCCTTTGTATTTTTTTTATTTTTAATTAAACTGGTGCTAATCAATGCTTAGGTTATCTAGAAGTAGTTAATACACTGTTTTTGTCTTGGATTAATCTAGAGGTTTGAATAACAAGGAGCTGTAGTTTAAATTTATTCAGCCAGGGTAACTGCCTTGTTCTTATCATGGGTGGGTCACTTACTGCATAAGAAACATTAGTGCTAATTAACTAGATATCTCTGTCTACTCGAGTTTCCAGACTGTTTCTTCATATACTATTCTGCTTGTTTTCTTTTTCTTTTTAATTTGTTTTAAAGATCAACCAAAAGTACCCCAGATTTAGGACGGGTGTTGCTCTTTAGTTGTTCAGTCAAAGTAGGTTAAAGATGAAGCAATTCTGAGACCCTAAATAAAATCTTTTTATAGAAATTATTTCTTATGGAATTAAAGCCTTAAAGAAACTCTAATGCTCCTGACTAGTGATGTAAAAAAAAAAATCATCTGAATAAAAAACCCAAGAAAAAACAAACCCACCAGCACTTTGCACCAGATGTCTTATGGAAGAGCAGTAGGTGTTATTTACTGATCTTTCTGATAGTTTTACTTATCTTTTCTGATAGCAACTCTTCTGAGAATCCAGGAAATTGAATTTCTAATGAAACAGAAAAAGCATATACAGGGGCAATAATAGGATACTCACTGACTCATCTGTAAAGGGGCAGTGTCTATTTTGTCTATTTTTAAAGTCAGGAAAGAACAGGGTAGAAAGGACAGTTCTGGGTGTTCACTACTTTGTAGTTTTTTGGGTTGCTTTTTTTTGTTGTGGTTTTTTTTGGTTTGTTTTTTTTTTTTTTGGTCACTTTTCCAATGAAAGTAGCTTCTGTCTTTCTATTTTATACTTCCTAAAAGATGGAGAAACTGCACTCTGTCCATTTACAATGAGAAATGTTCCTATAGTGGGAAGTTCTCAGTATGTAAACAGTATCATGCTGCTACTTTATTGTCTAAGTTGCTGGCAATAAATAGTATGACTATTCTCTGTGTGTATGTGAGAAGTACTGACATGAGTAAGTCAACTGATGTCATCTAATATACCATGACAAGCAGATGAAGATTGTATGTTTTTTTCTTCTGTTCTTTGTTTAGTTACAAGGAAGTATATCTTGAGAGGGGTGTGACATTTAAATTGATCATGTCCTCTGAACTATCTGATTTGAATTCATTCATTGACAAAGCATCTTATATATATGTAATTTGGAAGTCATAGGATGAAGTTTCTATTTGTTTACTTAAGTAGATCAAATTCTAACAAAAGCTGTTGAGTGCTGGAAACAAGAGTTGTATTCTCCCTGTCAAAACAAGTGCAGCAGCTGCAAAGCATGTCCTCTGAAGGTGTCTCTCCATCCATTTCAAACTTTTGATTGAACATCGATTGCTGGCGTCTGCTATTTTTTCTGAATGCCCTTGAATATAACAGGTACAAACTTACATTGCCCCATATGCATCATAATAGTCATGCAGTGGGGCATCATCTCAAGATTCTTCACAGCCCAGTAACAGGCCAACGTCTGATCAATTTCTGTTGCAGAATTGCATTGTACTGTAGAAACACAGCTGGAAAATAAAGCACAAATAGTACCCTGGACCACATAAGCCATCTGTCATGTGCATGATACCACAACAGCGAGTCAAATGTCAAAAGACAAACAGATTATGAGTGGGGTAGGAGTACTGTAGTAATACCAGATGTATTAAAAACGTAGGTATGGTTGGCTTTGTTATCATATGTTTAAGGTGGTTAAGCAAAATTACGTCTGCTTTCTAAAATGCTTCAATTTCTATGGTGAATTTGGACTTAAATGTGCAGAGGCTACTATTTGCAGATGAAACAGGGAGATGCAGTCAACCAGAGTAATGTTTGGACTGTTTATGCTGTATCTGGTATGCAGTGGGTTTGCTTACTTTAATGTGGTGCTGCTTTCAGTATTACAGCAGTGTCCAGGAGGGATCAGCACTCCATTGGCCTCCATTTGTTGGAACAAACAAACAGAAAGGTATCCTATGCTAAAGACCACAGGATTTGCTTTAGAAACTGTGAATTAAACAAACTGGAAAGGTGGAGAGGTGACCTGGGTTAAGCATGTTTTAGCACTCTAAGTGCTACTTTCTAGAGAAAAAAAGAAGTAATTTGGGAAGAGCAACTTCTCTGTGACATACTAGAAATAGTCACTGGAGGATACAAGATGTTTGTTCTTATTTGTGAGGTAGCAAAATACCAAGGGATCATGCCAGTGTTGGTCCAAGAGCAGGACAAGGAGTTATGTAATAATTATATTTATCCAGCCTGCTTCTGTAAAATCTTGTCTTATGTGAGAAATGGAGCAAGGGTTTACAGGTTAGAATTAAGTTGCTTAGAAAATTATCACTTGTCCCATAATCTTTACAAGTGCATTTCAGATGTGGTGGGATGGAAGGCTCTGAGATGCTGAGTAACTTATCTCTGCCAGGAGATCTAGGAGCACAAGATAGACACCTGGTATAGGTTGCTAGAATCTTTATAGTAAGACACATTCCTGAAAGTATGTGGAATGCAAACTCTGGACACTGGGTGGAAGGATGTTTTTTGTAAGCTTGTGAAAATGTGCATATATTGAAGCTGCTTTCAGAGGGACTGTCACGAAGGAGCAAAGACAAGGTTTAGAATATGCCAGTGGATGGCCTTAGGCAGCATGAATGCTTTTCCCCACTTAATGGTCTTCAGTTTTCTCTCTGGCTCGATAGCCTGCAACTCTTTTATGAAAAAACAGTATAACAAAGACCATGACAGCACAGCTAGCACTTTTAACTTACAACTGTACCTCATACGACTTCATCTGTCTGCCTTTCTTCTCTTCTGCCAAGAAAAAAATATCTGAATAACCAGAATTAGGTCTCCTTGAGTACCAGTTCACTTGCTTTGCAATTTTATTCAGAAAACAGATGGTTCAGTGTGTGAAAGACGGCTGGTAGGGACCTCTGTGTGAGGTCCTTGGCAGGGTAATCTCATTCCGAAGACCTAGGTGGCTGGAATTCCCGCCTCCTCCCCTTTAATACAAATCCTTAAGTGTTAAGTCAGGCAGAAAATTAGTCTAGTCTACATTTATCTTACTGAATGGCAGTCAACTCCTACCTAATCTTTCAACATATATTTGTTCAATGGATCAACAGATTGTGTAAGCAGCATGACGGACAGGTTTAGAAACGTGTCTACTTATGTTTGGTTTGTACTGAACCATTGACCGGTTTGTTTGTGAATCCATCATAAATTACATCTCCAGGTTACTCAGTATGAGTGAGGAGGGGAAATACTTGTTCTGACTGTGTTGAAAGGCATCTTACACAGCTGTCAGCCTCCAGAAGGGAAGCTGAATTGCATCAGTACTACTTTAAATTTGTTTTTCTAAAGGTGGATGGATATGGCTCTGCTTTCTCAAGACTTTGCTAATTGCAACTGTACTTCTCATTGAAGGAAATACAAGGCAAAGGCAAGAACTGTTACTATCAAATAAATCTGTAATAAATTGGGAACAATGGTAGTGATTGTGTATGCTTTTTTAGCTGCAAGGCAAAGTAACATCAGAAATAAATGCAGTATTTTTAATAATGGAAATGCATATTAAAATGTCATTGTTGCAACCAATGCAAAAGTGGGTTGTACTTAATGATAACTGAAAGCAAGCTAGGAGGGTGGCATTCCCAGCATCAACAGGAGTGTGAACGATGTAGATGCTTCAATTTTCTATTCCTAATCTGAAAATTCTTTTTAACGTATTTGTTATATGACTGCTGCTGTTTCATGTGGGAGGTGAAAGAATAGAGGAAAGTTCCAGGGCCTAGAAACTGCTCTACTGCAAGTGGGAAGAGCTTGCCTGGAAGTGAGTGAGGAACAGGGAAAATGGAGGTGACTGGAGTCCTGCTGAACACCCCTTCCAGAGGCCAGAAAAGCCAGAAAGATGAAATTCAGTGTCTTCCACTTTTGGCGATTACATTGGCTTTGAGCTGCTGCCTACCCAGGGAGAATAGCCATGTGGCACAAAGCTTCCTTTCCTGTATGCATCTTCACCAGCACGGAAGAAGGGCTTAATGAAAGGGAAAAGATGAATAAAGGGTCACCCTTATTGTTGCCATCCATCCTACTTTACAGCTGAAAATTGAAGCTTTGAAAATAATCTAAACAAGAAGAGGCTCACCTTGTTCTAGCTATGTATGTGAAGGCAGTAAGCTCCGATGTGAATTCTGCAACCTACCCCAAGCTTTGTTTAAATGATTTGAGCTGGAACTAATGGCTAAGGAAAAGTGAGTGAGGAAAGCTGAAGGAGAAGAAAGGACATTTGGGAAAGAATTAGGTTTCTTTATGCAGTCAGAAGGAAGAAACTGCAAGAGTGTGGTTGCTGTTGGCTGCTTTGCTGTTTTACATGTCAATTTTTTTGATTCATGTGGGGTTTTTGTGGTATTTTTGTTAGGCTTTTTTTAGTCACTGTGCATTAAGGTTTTTTGATACTGGTTGAATTTTTTGTAGTTTAAAAAGCTAAACTTCAGTGGAAAGTATGTTTTTTGTTTTTAGGTTTTTTTTTTTTTTGTTTTGTTTTTTGGGTTTTTTTGGGAGGGGAAAGCACAGGAAAAAGGCTATTTTTGGCAATGTGCACGTAGTTATGTTTGAATTTCTTCCTTTTTTTTTTTCTTTTGTGGTGATTAGTAGATTGAGTACATTTGCTGGTTTTCTGTGAATAAATGCTTCCAACTTTAATAATTTCTTCCTAATCATGTCTAGTAGAATTTGAAAAAAACTGATGAGGAAAAAAGATTAGGAGGACAACAACCTTGAGAGTATAAAGGAGAAACTAGGAATGAAAAGTTGAGCATTTCTGTAGAACTGGATTTGGGGCATAGAGAAAAAACTGGAGGAGCTCTGAGACTGGTGTGAATGTTACTCTGTGAGCCTGGAACCACTTTTTCTAAACCCTGATCCTCTGAGAAAAAATTCCAACATCTATTCAGTATAGTAATCCCTGGAGTTTCATTTCAGTAATTTTACTTACTATATTTCTTTTATATGGGTCATGATGCTGACTGAAATTTCCCTTCCTTACTTCTCCTCTGTCTTAAAAAGATGTAAAGGGCTTTAGGAATTGAATTGCTTCTCGAATTCAGTGTTTTTCAAATATTAGCACAGGGAATAAGATGGCTATGAGCTTCCATGTTTGCTGGAATAAATAATCCTACGCTGTCCTTGTGAATACTTCTTTGTATTCTTTTTTTTTTTTTTTTTTAAATACAGTTAGGCATGGAATGGCTTGAGTACCATCTTAGGTGCCATTAAAAATATAACATTTTAATCTTTTATTTATTTTCATTTCTTCCTCTATACAATATGGGCAGTTCCTTTCTTAGCCAAAAATGATAGCATTATTGCCAGTTTTTCAGAGTTTTGAAAGGAATTAATTACATGATGTAAATCAAAACGAAAAGCCTTTGACCTAGCAGCAAATGCATAAATTTACCAATGCACAGATACAAATATCAATACATAGCTTCACCACTTCTTTGACAGCTAATGTTTAATATGAAATACTAAATATTATTAATACTAAATTAATATGTGGCTGTGAAGTTTAAATGTACTTTACAATGTTTATGCTTTTTCCATGCACTTGTGTGTATATACAGTAGATGTAAAGGGGCAACAATTACTTGGACACCAAAGTTCTTAATTTTCTCTCACTGTGTGTTATCTGTCAGGCTTGCAAATTGAAAATTGTAGTACAAGACATACATTAACCTGCTCATTTGTTGAATAATTCCTTTAGAAGTGCATATTGCTTTCATATCAGTGTCTAAATAGATAATTTATTAATTGTTGTTGTAATAATTAATTGCAGAATTTTGCTTAGAATAGCTGCTGGCTATCTACCAATAAAAAGGTTGTAACTAACGCTAAATGAAAATCTGAATTCTGCAAGAAGCATGTTATCTTCTCCACAGAAAATCTGTTTTTGTTGTTGGAAACGTAATTCTTTCTATTCTGCCATGCTACAGTCTTATAGGTCCTGAGTTTCCTTTTCTTCCCAGTGCTTACGAGTCCTGTCTGGGCTTCACGGACGAGAGCAGGAAGGAGAACACAGCCACTGTGAGCTACAAGTCATGCATCACAGGAGAACTTGGATTAACTGGGAAGACTGATCTACATAGGAGAATATGAGCATGAAATCTTCAATCTAGAAGCCCCATATAATACCATTATGAAATATATTTTAAAATATGGTTTATTTTGTTTTGATGGGGTTTTTGTCCTTTAAAAGTGTATCTCATTCTTTCTTCTTTCTTCTTCCTTCCAATATATTTAGCAATTTTCAGGGGGAAACACAAGTTCTGTTTTGAACTCTTCCATTTTCATGAAAGTCCAACAATTCAAAAGTAGGTCTTAGAGTGTTTTTCACTCCATGTTTTGAGTTCTGTACCCTGATATGCAAATTAGGATTTTACTTCTCACTCCAGCTACTTTTAAATCATGTTTTGTGGCCAAAGCAGCATGAGTCAGCTCTTAAAAAACTACTTGGAAAGTATAGGCAACAGAAAGCCTATGCTGTGTCACACCAATCCCTTCTCCAACCTTAGCAAATGTTTAGGTGTTGATGAGACAGAAAAGGTGGTACTGGGGCACACACATGTATAAAGATGTTCCATAGTGCTGTGGTCTTCTCCAAGATGCCTTTCTAGTATCCTTCAAGCATGTCAGATGTACAGGGATTCAAAACTGCATAAGCATGGTCCTCTGTGCATGCTGTGCATTTTCTTCCTTCTGTAAGTAGCCAAGAATTTCAGCTCTGGATATCCAGTTATGCTTCGCAGATTTCTTTCTTGAAAGTGGTAGTTGAAATAGCCATAGCCTTCTCACTGAGATGTTTTGAAATAAAAATCTAAAAAGAGGTTGACATTGGAAAATGAGAGTCCTATTTTTGCCACCTTATGTCCAAATAGGCATAAACTACCTCTGTTGTATTCTATCAAAACAGTGTTTAAATATGCCTTTTTTTAATGTATTTTTTTATTTTGTCTGCTGCTTTGCCAGTCTTTTGTCAATGCTAGAGACTAGACTGCATGCTCACTAAAAAAAGCTTCCATTTGCTCTAGTGAAAGAAGATACGGTAAGGCACAGCAGACTAGATTGACTAAAAGCCAGTTTGGTTGTAATCATCTGCTGAAGAAATATATTGTGGCTTAAAATGGTTATGACATTTTCATATGGGAGAACATTTTGGTTACTTTGATTTGCAGGTGTAAAATTGAGAGGCTGCTAGTGGTTTTGGCAGTAGGATTGGGTTTGAGCGGATTCTCAAAATATGGCATGGGAGGGTGCTGGAATTGAAAAGCACTCCTAGTGAAAAATCAACTCAAAAAACATTTTAGCAGAAGGCCAATCTGTGGAAATGCATTCATATAGGGAGTCCTCTGCCTTGCCTTTTCTCTTTTGCAGTAGCAAGAGTTGAACTTCCATAACACAGTACAGAAACCTTGCTTTTCGAATGCATGTGAGGTGTTTCTGAAGGTTTGCTGGCAGGGAGGCATGGAGCATCCTTGTTCAAGATGTTATCATCCCCACTTGCAGTGGCCAGGAACCTTTCTTCCTGAGCTGCCTCTGGCAGGCAGTTGCACTACACTGTCTCTCACTCTTTTCTGTCTGCTAAATGGCATGTTGCTTACCATCTTCTGTAGCGTGTTTTGAGATTCACAGCTAAAATGCTAGGTAGCACTAATATATGCTGGCAGCTTGTTAAAGTGTCATGGTTTCAGCGATGCATTTGTAGCCACTCTAACATAAGATAAATGTGACAAGTGCTAATTCCAAACACCCACATTATTGAAACTGAGAACAGCTTAGCTAAAGCACTTCAAATTTCCTGAGGACATCTAAGGTCTATAGTTACACCATCTCAGGGTGCTTTTACCTAAAAAATCAAAATGTTACATTAAAGATCCAAGACTAAAAGACGAATGACTGTTTTAAAATGGACTGGGAGAGACATGTATATTTGTGTGTTTGAAACCTGCAAACATTTCTCATTCTCCGATGAAAGTGAAGGAAACTGTACGATAAGTGTATGTTGATCTCCCTATGGAAAAAGAAACAATCTACTGCCCAAGCACCAATACCTGTGCATTAGCACAACTTCATTTGTGAACTGCCCCTCGACATGTAATTATTCTCATGAATTTGTCTCATGGGCAAGGGAAGTGTCTGTGTGAGAAAGAGATCAACCAGAGGGAGGAAGAGAAAACTATTCTTCAGTTGGTGTGTTGTCAAAAAGGAGAGAGTGGTGTCCTTTCCTCACTTGAGCAGGAAGTTCAGCATGGCAGTGGTGAAATATGGCCCTATCAGTATCCACTGTAGGCAGTGGCATTTCTCAGGATTTCTAAATTGTATGAGAGAGAAAAACTGTATCATTTACAAGTGACTTTTTCCTATGGGTTTTCTGTATGGAAGGTGGGAAAATACTGAAATGCCTGATGTCAAACTACAAGTGCAAGATGTTAACTAAATGCTTTTTTTCTCTTACTCTTAACCCATTAAAATATCCTAAAAAGAATATTTCTTTTGGTAGAGAACAGTATTTTTCTTTTGCTATTTTCTTGTTCTGAAGAATGTAATGCAGTTATTCTGTATTCTTATAGCAGTTTTTCCTGACACACCAGCTAAATCTTCCTTTTGTTTTTGTTCCTTCATGTGATCTACAGTTTCCTTGTTGAAGTTATAATGAGCTTATCTCCATGAATCGCTAGAGATCAGCCAGGCTAAACTGAATGCTATTCAACAGTGACACTATTCACTGTAACACAGTGTTTAACTGAATGCATCACCTTACAAAACCCAAGCGCTATTCACTGTAACACAGCGTTTAACTGAATGCATCACCTTATAAAACCCAAGTGCAATAATAGCTACCTTAAAATGACAGAGCTATAAAAAAAAATTGCATATATTTCTAAAGGAAAGAATCTATAAATGGTCAGAAAATCATTTTTCTGTCATGTAGCTATTCTATAATTTAAAATGGCGCAAATTTTAATATGTTTTTTAAATACTAGTTACATGGAAACAAAACAAAAGGTTAGCCTCTTCAAAATACAAGGAAAAATTATTTGGATCAAAAACCCTGAGAAACACATCTGTAAACAGCACAAGGAATGGAAGGAGCATTGAAACTCTTCTGCTTATACTATAGTTACTTTGAAATTGTATGGTTCATCTGTAACTCCTTCTCATATCATATGGTTTCTAATCGTAAAGTGAACAGGAGGAAGAGAAGTTTTTTTCCTTGGATGTGATGCAGCAGTGGGAGTCTTCAAGTTCCATCCTGCATATGTGGAAAATGATCCTTCTGGCCTACTTTTAATGTATTTCTTTGTAGAAAATAGCTTCTTCATGGTTAAGATTGTTTGGCAACTAGGTGTTGTCTGGATGCTTAAACTTGCTTTTTTGAGATGAAAGGCGTACAGTGAGTTAGCATCTTGCTCATCTGAAGTCAGAAATATCTTACAGAACAATGTGTGCTGTTAGGTGAGAGTGAGATGTGGGAGAGTTTGAGGTAATGAGAATACAATCAAAGGTCTGCCTCTCTTCTTAGTTTCCTGTTGAGGACTACTTTTAAAAGGCTAGAGGACTGTGGAAATTCCACTAAAATGATATCTTCAGGGTGATCAAAATCTCTTAGTCAGACTTCTGATAAATACCTTTAAATAAAGTTAGTTGTAGTTCTCTGACCATAACTGTACTTCTGAAGTATTTTTCCTTTGTACACAAATTATTTCCTTTCTGCTTCACTGTATATAATGTGGTACTTGTTTGTATAATCCCCTGAGGTTTTATTGTGTAATTAGTCTGCATTTTTTTCTTAAAGTCGTTCTATAATATTTCCCTTCTCTTGTTCTACTATTTTCAAATCTGGGAAATGGTCGTTTCTGCCAGAAAGAAGCAGTGGAACAGGACCATCCCAGGAAACTCTCCCATGTAGCATCAGAGTTATCAAAAAGATAGACAAGAGATGACACTGTATTTTTTGAGTTGTGGGATTTTAGATTTTACAACTTCAGCTGTGGACTCTGCTGCTGACTGAGCAAACAGCTTAATCGCTCTGTGCCTCTATAAAATGGTTATAATTCCTTATTGTATCAACGTGATAGTGAAAATGAAGCAGTGTTTCTAAGTGGCTGGGTAGTGTGGTCATGAGGTCAGGCACTGAAAGCTAATCCAATTGCATCCTGATTTACAGACAAAAAGTTATTCAGCAGTAGCTTAATGGTAGTCCTTGAATTGTTATACAGAATATGCCCAGCTAAGTGATGTAGCCGTTAAGCCATGGCTCGATGCAGTTTCTGAGTGAACAGGGGAAAGGCTGGAGGAGGAGGGAGAGAAGCACTGGGGCAGATTCTTGGGCTGCATAGACAGAGTTCTGATGAGTCATGTCTAGGCAAAGATGAAATGTGTGCATGTTCTTCCCCAAACTTGGATTTATTTTTATTGTTTTAGGCTTTGCAATAATCTTGATCTCTCCTTTTGGCACTGCTTGTACCTCTGAGTAATGCCCATCACAGACATATGATCACAAACACCAAAATTATCTTATGACTAAATCTAGCTAGCCCTGAATCTTCTCGTCTCCCCACATGGCCACTGCTGGCTCTGAGGCAGCTTAGTGCCAGCTGGCAGCTCCTGTCTCCTTTGGGATGTGCAATGGAGAGCCACAGGCAGAGCAGCATGAAGATGTTTTGCAGAAAATAGACTGGGAGCAGAGGATATAAGTGTGCTCCATAGTGAGGTGACCCCATGACTAGAGTGATTTCTGCCTAAAATACCCCTTATCAAGGTGAGTGTGCTGATTGCATCAGCTTGGTGTGTGTAGCTATTGGAGGCTTGGAAAGGGGTATCATCTTTCCCCCAAGGGAGCCAGGGGGAATTGGTGGTGTACCTGAATGAGCTAAATGTTGCCTTCTGCTGAGAGCTAAGCTGTGCGAGTGGTCTGTGGGTTCTCCCTGGTTGTGATGGTGCTGGTAGTTACATACAGCACTGGCTGCTTTGAGCTGCTGCTGGCTTGTCTGCATTGGGCCTGGTTGCCAGGGCAAAATCTGCCTCTTACTTAGGGTGGCAAATGAACATGTCCAGTTTCCCCTTTGTATCAGATGCCTGCAGAGGTCTTAGCCACCGTTACTAATCAGGTAGCTTTTAGAAGGAAGAAAAGAAGATCACTTTTAAAATTCTTATGTTGAGAGTATCAAATGCATCCATGTGAAAGTACAGGAAGGTGGCTTGTGCAGAAGGTGCTCTTCCTTTTACAAGCTGCTCCTTTTCTTATGATGATGATTTGTCTACTTTAAGATACCAGAAGATGAGACAGCTGGTCAAAAGTCAAAGATTCTGGCTTTCTGCAAACAGAAGTAGAAATGCCAAAATTTCCCGCAGAAAGGAAAAGTAAAGATCTTAGAAAACAACTGATGACTTTATTTGGAAAAAATCAGGGTGAAATGGAGTGAGAGGACTCAAGCTCTAAGTTATCCTCTTGGCCACAGTTCTTGCATGCTTTCAGTTACTGAAGAGTGGTAAAGTGCTTGTGGTACTGGTTGGACAGTTTACATGGACCTCTCATGCTTGTGGTACTGGTTGGACAGTTTACATGGACCTCTCAATCTGTGGCAAGAAGTAGGGGATGTCCTCAGTCACAACAGGCTGTGCAGACCAGCAGTGCAATTTGCAAAAACTAGTGGGTTTGGTCAGTAGCTTTGAGAATTCAGGGTGGGCTTGAAGAATTGGGAGCTCCATGCTCCAGCCCTCTATGATGGCAGAACTCTGCTAGAGAAGTGAATTTCTGAGGCCTAAACTCACCAGCAGGCTTTGAATAGATAATGAAAAGGATTCAGAAGTGGCCATCAGTTTTAACAAAGTGCCAGATCTTTTGCTGGTTTATGAAATTTGTCTATGGAACAGAAAAGTAATCAGGAAATTTCTGAGCTCTACCAAATAGTGGCTGACTTGTTTGGAAATGATACCAAACAGTGCAGATCCTCCTGAAGAATAATGTGCATGAATGTGATGTGTGTGTGATGTAGTGACCAACAGATATATGGCATGTTAAATTCTTCCAGAGTAAATTAGGCCTGTTGCTGATATGCACATTCTGAGAAGGATTAGAATTAAGTGCAGTTTTTTAAATGATGATAAGACACCCTTGGGAAGCATTAATGTTGGAGAATGAAACCTCATTGCTTATCTCAGCTTCATTCACTATCCTTATTTATGCCTCTTTACTTCAGTTGTAGTGCTAGAAAATAATTTAGGCGGTGAGGTGGAGTCTTTGTGTTTGGTGCAGGGAGTTCAGGTTCTCTACAGTACGCCATGTAGAAATGCCATGCCAACTCAGAGACAAAGGATGAGAAAAAGTCTGAGGTACTTAATGCCTTCCTTGCCTCAGTCTTCAGTGGCAAGACCAGTTTGTTCTTGGGTTATCCAGCCCCCTGAGATGAAATACGGAGACAGGGAGCAGAATGAAGCTCCCATAATCAACAGGGAAGTTGTCAGCCATCTGCTATACCACTTAGACACATACAAGTCTATTTAGCTGTATGAGATCCACCCAAGGGTACTGAGGGAGGAGGCAGAAATGCTCACCAGGCCAGTTTCCGTCATTTCTCAGCAGTTCTGGCTAACCAGGGACATTTGAGTTGACTGCAGTTGTGCGGGGGAAGGTCATGGAGTGGATCATCCTGAATGCCATCACATGGCATGTACAGGACAACCAGAGGACCAGGCCTGGTCAGTGTGGGTTTATGGAAGGCAGGTCCTGCTTAACAAACCTGATCTCCTACAACAGGGTGACCTGCTTACTGGATAATGGGATGGCTTCAGTAAAGCCTTTGACAACATTTCCCACAGCATTCTCCTGGAGAGACTGGCTGCTCGTGGCATGGATGGATGTCCGGTTTGCTGGGTAAAAAACTGTGTGGAGGGTCAGGCTCAAAGAGTGGTGGTGAATGGAGGTATGTCAGTTGGCAGCGGCTCACAAGTGCTGTTCTCCAGTGGGCTCAGTACTGGGGCCAGTTCTCTCTGATGTCTTTCTCAATGATCTCCATGAGGAGATCAAGAGCACCCTCAATCAATTTGCAGCTGACACCAAGTTGGGTGGGAGTGTTGATCTGTTTTGGAGGTAGGAATTCTCTACAAAGGGATCTGGACAGGTTGGATCAATGGGCAAAGGCCAATTCCATTTAACAAGGTGAAATGCCAGGCCTTGCACTTGGGTCACAACAACCCCATGCAATGCTGCAGTCCTGGGGAAGAGTGGCTGGAAAGCTGCTTGACAGAAAAGAACCTGGGGATGTTGGTTGGCAGAGCTGAATATGAGCAGCTTGTGCCATGCAGCCAAGGCCAGTGGCATCCTGGCCTGTATCAGCAATACTGTGGCAGCAGAACCAGGGCAGCGATCATCCCCCTGTGCTGGGCACTGGTGAGGCCGCACCTTGAATCCTGTGTTCAGTTCTGGGCTCCTCACTATAAGAAAGATAATCAAGTGCTGGATTGTGTTCAAAGAAAGGTGAAAAAGCTGGTGAAGAGTCTGGAGCACAAGCCTGATGGGGAGTAACTGAGAGAACTGGTATTGTTTGTTCTAGAGAAGAGAAGGCTCAAGGGAGACCTTATCACTCTTTACAACTACCTGAAGGGAGGTTGTAATAGGGTGGGTGTTAGTGTCTTCTCCCAAGTAACAAGAGGAGAAGAGGAAATAGCCTCAAGTTGTGACAGGGGAGTTTTAAATTGAATATTAAGAAAAAATTGTTCACCAAAAGGGTTGTCAATCATTGGAATAGGCTGCCCAGGGTGATTGAGTCACTGACCAGTGCTTAGGGACATGGTTTAGTGGTGAGTTTGGCTGTTCTGGGGTAATGGTTGAACTTGATAACCTTAAAAGTCTTTTCCAGTCTATATGCTTCTATGATTCTATGTATGTACTGCAGACCCCTCGTGGAGGTTTGTGAGAGACACAGGGAGGGTTGGGATTGAAGTATTACTGAGCTATCTGAAGCACCAAGAATGAATTATAAAATCAAAATTATAGTTGTGTGTTGCTGAGGGCATGCAGATAAAAGGAAATATTTATAAATAGTTGATCATCCCACCATGAAATTTAGAGATAGAAAAAGTAATAAGAAAAAAGAGTCCACATTTCTATTGCTTCAGAACTCCCTTCTTCCTCTGACAGATGTGGCTAACAAGACCCTCTGTTTTCACTGAATGATAGAATGATTTTGGTTGGAAGGGGCATTAAAGATCATCTAGTTCCAATCCCCCTACCATGTGCAGGGACAACTTTCATTAGACCAGGTTTCTCAAAGTCCTGTCCAACCTGGCCTTGAAGACAGCCAGGGATGAGGCAGCCACAACGTCTTTTGGCAACCCATTCCAGTGCCTCATCACCCTCACAATAAAAAAAATATTGCTAATATCTAATCTAAATATTTTTTCAGTTTAAAGCCATTCCCATTTGTCCTATCACTACATGTAAAATGTTCTTTTAGGCCACTTTTAGGGACTGGAAGGCTGCTCCAAGGTCTCCCCAGAGCCTTCTCTTCTGCAGGCTGAACAAACCCAACTCTCCTAACTTGTCTCCATAGGAGAGGTGCTACAGCTATCTGAGCATTCTTGTGGGCTCTGGACTCATTTCAGCAGGTCCACATCCCTCTTGTGTCAGAAGCCTCAGGTCTGAACACAGTGCAGGTGGGATCTCATGAGAACAGAGTAGAGGGGCAGGATCACCTACTTCAACCTGTTGGCCACACTTTTTTTGATGCAGCCCAGGATGTGATTGGCTTTCTGGGCTGCAAGTGCACACTGCCGGCTCATGTTGAGCTTTTCGTCAATCAACCCCCCCAGTTGTTCTCCTGAGGGCTACTCTCAATGTATTCTCTGCCCAGCCTGTAATTGTGCTTGTTCTTGCCCTGACTCATGTGCAGGACTTTGCTCTTGGCATTGTTGAACTTAAGAGGCTTGTGCTCACCCACCTCTCAAATGTGTAGAGGTCTCTCAAGTGTGTCAACACAGGTTGGTGGTGTTGGCAGACTTGCTGAGGTTGTGCTTGATCCCACTGTCCATGTCACCAACAAAGATGTTAAACAACTCTGGTCCCAGTACCAACCCCTGAAGAACACCACTCATCACTGGTCTCCACTTGGACATTGAGCCATTGGCCACAACTCTTTGAGTGAGATCATCCAGTCAACTCCTTGTTTTCTGAAAGCCTACTAAGTACTGCATTCAGCCAGCATGTGGGGGCTAAACAAAGCAATAAAAAGATAAGTGCTGTATTTTCTTGTGCACTGTAATTGTTGTATTGCATGTTTCTAGCATGATAATGTTTATGTGATGAAGTAGATGTAGGTTATTGTGTCTGTGCTCTGAGAGGATAGTGAAATTAAGCCTGTTCTGCTTTTGGTTAAATGATGTATTTTTGAGTCAAAGGGTGAATTGGATAAGTATGTAAATTAGAGGGAATAATAAGATGAGATCTTTTTCAGCATGGTAGATATTTGTATTTCAAATTTTTCTGTACCAACTTTCAGCAAAGGTGTTCTAATTTATAAGCTCATTTAGGGAATTGGTTTTGAGCTGATTTTGCACATATGGTTATTAAAATTAAGTTAAGTGTCCATATCTGACCTCCCATGCACAAGAACACATAAAAATTTAGATTGTGGTGCATTGTCTCTGCATTATATGATCCTGTAATTCTGTGATATAAAGGTTTTATTGTAAATGGTCATTGTGTTTATAGTCTGGTAGATTTTTAAGTAACAGGCTATAGTTACCTGAGATGACAGCTATCTTTAGCTAGGGCTACCAGTATCTGTGTTTACTGCGTTTCATACGAATTTACTCTGAAGAAACAATGAGACTGTAGCATATTCGTTATGGATTTAAAAATCACACAAAACCCAAGAGCAAGTCTGTGTGTTACCAATAGCTGTGTTTTTCTAGGTAGAAAAGAAACCTAAATAATGACAGAGTAAAAAAGAATACAGACTTCTAATGAGTTCATTCATACTTGCAGATATTTATTGTATTCCTATGAAGGACATCAGGTGCATTTTGATGGAGGCAGCAGAGTTGTCTGAGCATATTCCAGTTTTGAAAATCAGATTTTAATTTTTTTAGTCATGAAATGTGAATTATCTTGTACCTAAGTTTATCATTTTTAATGAGCAGGAGGTACAAGAATTACATGGCTGTTGCTAGTGTTGCTAGAATAGTTATTTTTTAAAATGCATAGTTCTATATATCCTCTATTTACACACACAATTATTTAATCCAACAAAGTAATAGCAAACACAAAACCATAATCAAGTACACAGTTATGTAAACAAAACAAAATAGTAACCTCCACCAGCCACTAAACAGTGCATCTGTAATACCCACTGTGAGTAGACAGGTAACATTGCAAAAGCCTATTTCGGGCCTTGCAGACGTTTTTATGTGCTCACCTCTAATCATCACCATTACACTCTCATCTTGGATTGCCTAAAAATGAAAGATCTCTTAATACAAAGTTTATCATCTAAAATTCAGTTTTGATCAGGCCTTGTGACATAATGTTGTTCTGTCTGATCTCTCCTTCCCATTTCTCATTCTGGGGCAGCTCTCAGGTATGCAAGCTGTTGTAGACTCTGGACCCAGGGAAGTTTTTGCAGTTTATAACAGCTAGTAGTTCTATCTAGTTGTTATAACAACTGGTAGTCTTTTGCTCCTGTTTTTTGCTGTTCTGTTTTGCATTCCCTCACCTTTTTTTATGTCCCATACTCACTCTCCCAGAATTGCTACTTGCATCTGGTTCAGAAGAAATGTTTGTCTGCTTTTGTACTTTAACTCTATGCAGAAAAGTAGTACACATGTGCAAGATTGTACAATCTGGTTAAATTTCAGTGAAAAGAAGATTATGTAGGAAATTAATCTTCAATAATTTCTATGACTAGTTGCCTATTTTTTGAGGATAAGTAGTTCTTTGTGTTGAGCAAAGGCAAATTTAATTTTGAACGAGGAATTGTAACAGTTTTTTGGAAAGAGCAGGGTTTCTAAACTTACTCTCCTAGTGAAGTTCATTCTCTCTGCAGAAGACTGTAAGAGAGCTGTAGTATGTTAGATGTGAAGGCACGATAGTGTAAGCCACTTCTTATGCCTCACATCCTTGAGCAGAGCATAATGTACTCTGATGTATGTGGACACATATGTGTACTGAGGACAATTAAAAGGTGGCAGCAGTACCTACAGCTGGTTCTGTTCTTTTCACTTTCTCCTTCCTACTAACATGTACAGGAGCCAGTGTCGGTTTTACCTCCTTCTCTATATAGATTTGTCTTCTGATGTGTGATAGAACATTTTTTTCAGGTGAAAAAAGTAATTTTTCTGGGATTTGATGAAGAGTGGACATAAGAAAACGAATCAGAGTATCCACTAGAGAAAATACTAAAATCCTTCAGCATAGAGCTTGTAACAGGTTTTTACTACTCATTCAGCATCGAATAATCTTCTTGTTTTTCCACTCACTTGGATTTTTATCATTCAGTATAGTAAACTTTGCTGGAACATTAAATATGCTGGATGATGCCTTGGATATGACAGCATCTGTAGAGAAGGAGAAAATGAGGTATTTAAGGTTGAAGGTAAGATATTGCATGTTTTTTCTCTTCTCTGTAAACTTTGCTATTTAGCAGGTGTTTACTATACGTAACAAATATGCATCAGAGCTCCTGGGCCTGAGGAACAGTGAGGATGATCACAAGAAAAGTCTACTTGTATCTATGTATCCCGTTCTGCACAGAGGACTTTCTGTTTTTAAAGAAAGCCTCAAACCTTGAATGTTTTCCAACTGAGCAGTAAATTGATTGTGGGACCATGCTTAGTACCCCCCTGATTTAAGGCAGATGGAAGAATCATCACTTTTACATCTCCAGGATGGCCTCTAAACTCCCCCTGGCAACGAATCAAGTGGATGAGTCTGAAAGAATAAACATTTTTCTCGCTTGAAAGGCTATAAGGAAGTCTACTGACATGGTGGTATCGATAGGCATGTGCTGTCATTCAGATCTGTGCCATGCAAACCAGGCTTTCCTGTGGAAGTCTGTTCTGAAGAAACACATCAGAAACATGTTGATGAAAAGAGCTCTGAACTTTCTTATGGTACAAATGGTTGCTAGTTAATTAATTTCAGTTATAACGTGCTAGATCAACTAGCAGAGAGTTTGGCCAGAGAAAGATACTGTGTTTTATGCAAGGTGACTTTTTACTATGACTCATTGCAGGAGCTGTTACTGGAGGGTGGAAAGGACTCTTTTTTTTTTTTTTTTTATTTCTCACTTTCACTGTGATGAGCATCCTACATTTCATATGATGAGATTTGCGTAGGACAGAGGTGAAATGTTATCACTTTTTTTGTTGTTATTGCCAGAAAGTACGATGACTCATAAAATAAAATTATTTTCTGTTAGAAGAATCAGCTGAAAATGGGAAACTGCTCCTTCTTATCCCTTTCCAGATATCCTTTGCATTTTATATATGGATAGTAGTGCACTGGAAAGAGCATTTGGTAATTTGTAAAAAGGAATAAAAAGCTATAGATTATCCAGTAATGTTAGGACTTCTAATGCTTTGTAATATTTAGAGTGGCTGACTACATATAGTAAGTACTGTATCAGTTATTTCTAGTTTCAAAACCCAATTTTGACCCAAAATCTAAAATGTATAAGTTCATAGTTTTTTAAAGAAAGAAAGCACTGTTAGGTTGTGTATTTTAATATGGGCGGGAAGGGACACTGGTGTTCTCAACATTCTGTATTCTGTTCAATTTGTACTTAAATGTTCTAGATGTTTAGAAGCCAAAAAGGTAAATTATCAGACTAGTTGATGGTTTTTTATAAAAGCAGAACAACATTCTTTTGCTTGAAGGAATACTACCAACATTTAAGCCTGTAATTTTAGCCATAAATGGATATGAATATAAGCCGACTGTGAATAAATGCTAGCTGAATTATGACCTACAGAGAGACCTTCGTATTATTCTGTAAATTATTGCGTGTATAAGTTGTCTGATATAGCAGTTAAAACAGGCACAACATTAAATCAGATCTGTAAGATTTCTGTATTTACCTTAATATTTAAATGACTAAAAATGTGCTGTTGGTTTTATTTGTTTACTATGAGAACATCATTATGTTGATTACAGTTGTTCTAATTGTTGTGCATTTGTAGGAAGGTAAGTTTCAAATGGAGCTGTGTGACAGAAATTAGATATAATAAGCAATGGTGTAGAGAGATAATGGTGGAATTTATCAGTTATCTATAAACAACCGACACATTATCCCATGTGATGTGAAGATGCCTGCTGCAGAAAATACATTCTCTGCTGCAAGTACTTAGCAAATTTTCTGGTTTTGTTAACTTACAATGCATGTAGTTTTAGTGCCACTTTATGTGTTATGTTACAAGTTAAGATTGATACCAGTCTCTGATCCCCTATGCTCCCTCTTGTTTTAAAATCATAACTACTCAAGTGGGATCTGACTGTGCTTTATGCAAACACATGTTGCGTTTGTGTTTTTTTTCCTGCTGCATTTAATAGAAATGAACCTCACTTTAATTCTGGCAGTTGTTTTGAATCTGATCTTATGTTAGTGAATCTGATAATTTCACTGGTGTTAACATGGTGACCCTGCAGTGGGTGGATGAGAATCCATTAACATCTGTTGCTATATTGTTCTAGAGAAGATGAGGTTCCTGATTAATGTTTCACAACAAACCTTCACTCTCATCAGTGGTATAGTGCTCTAAATGGGCAACCTATGCATTGCAGAGCATGCCCTGGAATTTAAGAATGACACTATAAATTAGCATGTAAGATACTCCAGTCCTTTTCCAGCTGTGGTGATGGCTAGGTAAAATACAGGCCTCTTCCTCCACCGCATAAATTACAGACATAGCTGCATAATATACACAGTCAAATGCCAAGGTCCTAATAAGATTTTGCTTTCCCAAAATATAAAAAATTTAACCAGATTAATGACGTTGTTCTACCTGAGGGATTCTATAATTAGTAGATAATTGAAGCAGCACACAAGTTATCTACCATTAGCACCTGGAGGAATTCCTATTGTCTTAAACAGTGGAATCAAATGATATGAATATTCCTGTCATGCAATCCGTAAAGATAATAAGCCTCTGGCATTTTGTAAGCTATATAAATCCGTGGATTTCACATTAAATATTTAAAGCACAGGAGGTGTTATTTGTTAGAATACTGATAAAGACAGTTCAGCCATTACAGCTGCCTTTTCCATTTGTAAATCCCTTTTTGTTTGAGTTGCTTTCAAGCCTTTCTAATTTGTTGTTGATTTTGTTGTTGTGGTTTTTTTTTTTTTGTTTTGGTTTGGTTTGGTTTTTTTTTTTCCTTGTAGCTGTGTATTTTCCACTTCCTCTGGAGATGTTTTTTGGACTTTCTGTGACAGACATAGTATTTTTATAGAAGTTTTATCCTTTTGACACAGAAAGGAGATTCAAAACAGGGTATAAACCGATGAGCAGGTAGATCTTTTTTGAACAAGAAATATTGCTTGAAATTCTGGGAAAGGGTGCCTTTCTTCTGAGTATGCTTACAAAGCAGAAGCTTCCCTGATGTGTGCTCCATTTAAAGAGTCCGGGGTAATACTGGGAATGGAACTCATCAAGGTCAAAAATACATTAATATATCATAGTGAGGATATTGTATAATTCTTGAAACATACAGGCCATAGGGAAGATGGTTGATGTCTTAATAGACTGCAGAGTTGAACAGAAGCTTTTAAAGATGATAAAAATATGATGATTATTTGTTTGAGAGTGACCTCTTAACAGTTTCAGTCATCCAGCAAGTTAAAATGAAAAAAATTGTTGGGGAAAGTCTCTCTGTTTTTAATGGATTGGCATGTCAGGCTTGAGGTGCAGCCAGGATAACTGATGACCTTTGAAGTCCTTAGAATAAATTATGGTTTGTGTGCAAGAGATGATAGTGCAGTTAAAAAGATTTATGTAATAGTTCTTCGAAGAGCTTGAGGCATTAACACAGGGTCATAAATTAGTAGGATTTACAAGTAAGAAATTACTTTAGTGGGAGAGTCCTTTTCATCCCATATGGTTTTGCCTCCAGGCGCTTGCTGATGTTTAAGTGAATAGATGCCTGATGAGCCCTCCAGGCAGCTGTGAAATTACAGGGGCACCTGTGTTGTTAACAGCCCATCCAACTTTAATAGCAGCCAGGTACTTCCCCTGTAGAGAAGTGAGCTTCTACTTGTAGGACATATGTCAAAACCTTGTCAAAAACTATTTTTAGACCTCAGGCTAAATTATAGGCTGAAAACTAGTTTTACACTTCTCTCCCTTACAGGTGGTCCAAGTAAATGGTTTCTAGTTGTTGTAAAGTGTATTAACAACTCCAGATGTCTTGTGCATATCAATGCATAGATATTTCTTTAGTCTGTGAAAAGAAACCCCATATTAAGTTTTAACAATCTTGTTCAGGAAATGCTTG
This sequence comes from Myiopsitta monachus, assembly GCA_017639245.1. Classification (NCBI taxonomy): domain Eukaryota; kingdom Metazoa; phylum Chordata; class Aves; order Psittaciformes; family Psittacidae; genus Myiopsitta; species Myiopsitta monachus. Next base: position 41,604,653 of record CM029941.1, on the reverse strand, counting down.
ACACCTATACAAAAATATGTTATAAGTCATTATATTACCACTACTGATACTTTTCAGTATTCAACTAGAAAGATTTAGACCTTCAAGGACAGAAGGGACTTCAGTAATGGTATCTGAGCAGAGGCAAGAAATAGTACATCCATCTCCTCAGCACAGTTTCCTTAGAAATTAGAGAAGAGATTGCCCTCTCTGTTTTTTGGGGTGTCAGTTTTATTTTGTTTGTTTGTGGGGTTGTTGTTTTTTTGGTTGGTTGGTTGGTTGGTTTTATTTGGTTTATTTTCTTGTGTGGTTTTGTTTGGTTTTTTTTTTCCTATTTCTTCTCCCCACCCCTGGCTTTTAGCTGGTAATCTCTCTGCTATCATTTCACAGCCTCTTCCACTGAGGGAGGCTTGTTTTAGAGTATGTGCTGATTGCCTGATGAGGACAGCCACATGAAAACCTAAAGCTTTAAATGCCCAGAGACGGAATATTTGGACCAGAAAAACAGCCATTATTTGGGAGGTTTGGGTTGATATACCCTATCATTTGCATTAGCTAATACATTATAAAACATTTAGAAACATATTTTTCCCTATCTTACCTATTTAAAAATAATATCGTGGTAAACTGACTAAAATGGGAAATCTCTGAGTTCACTGAAGTCTATTATTTCTTGATCTTAGTGTGTCACCAATTAGATTTTCCAAGATCAATCTGTACACCTTATGTTATTTTGGTTTCCCTTTCTCTTAGCCTGCAAGGTCAATATGCAGTTCTTTGGCATCATTGACTCATGCTTCACTCTCCCAGTCAAAGGGAAATTGAGTTGGGCTCATACTAAGGTGCAGATTTTGTAATCCCACAGGAATGCTGATGCTTTCCAAAAATAGCTATTTATTTAAAATGTAATGTTCAATCCTTGCAATTTAACTAGGAGTAGATGCACCTAGAAAGATTCTGGCAAAGGGAAATATTAGAATCATGAATGATAGAACCCTGGATTGGAAGGAACTTTGAGGGTCATTTATTCCAACCTCCCTAGGCAATACATGAGCTAGACTAGATGGCCCAGAACCCTGTCCAGATGAATCTTTAATGTCCAGCCTGAGGAATCCACTGCTTCTCTGGAAAGATTATTTCAATGGCTATTGTTCTCACTGTGAAAAATATTCCTCTTGTGTCCAATCAGAATCTCTCTGGGAGTAACTCGTGTCTATTACCTCATCTCTTTTCCATGTGAGTCCCTGTAAAAAGGGAGTCTCCATGTTCTTCTAGTTGCTCTTTAGTTACTGGAACATGGTGATAAGGTCTCCCCTGTGAGCCTTCTTTTCTCAAGACTGAACAAACCCAGTTCTTTCAGCCTTTCCTCACACATCAGGCTTCCAGTCCTTGTAGCCCTTCTTTGGACCCCTCCAGCCTGTCCACGTATTTTTTGTATAGTGGGGACCAAAACTGAACACAGTATTCCAGTGGGGGCCTGACAAGCAGTGAGTAGAGTGGGACTTCTTTATGGTGATCTCCTTGTTGATGCAGCCCAGAATCATGCTGGCTTTTTTTGCTGTGGCAGCACACTGTTCAGTCCCATTGAGCATATTGTCCAGCAGGACCCCCAGGTCCTTTTCCACAGAACTTCTCCCAGCTGGGTAGATCCAAGCCTGTGCTGCACTCTTGAATTGTGTTTACCCATGCTGTCCTTGTTGAATTTCATGAGGTTCTTGTTAGCTGACTCTTCCAGCCTACCCAGCTCATCCTGCAAGGTGGCTCTCCCTTCCAAAGTGTCCACTTTTGCACTCAGTTTGGTATTGTCAGCAAACTTGGACAGGGGACATTTGATCCCATCTTCCAGATCATTTATGAAGATATTAAACAGCCTTCGGCCTGGTATTGATCCCTGAGGGATCCCACTAGTGACAGGTCACCAGTCTGAAAAGGAGCTACTTACCACTGCTCTCTGGGTGCCACCTGTCAGCCAGTTCCCTGCCCATTGCACAGACCACTTGTCTAGGCCATAACATGACAGCTTCTGTAGGAGGCGGCTGTGGGAAACCATATCAAAAGCCTCGAGGAAATCCAGGTAGACAATGTCTGCTGCTCATCACACATCAACTAAGCAGGTTGCTTTGTCATAAAAGGCAATCAGGTTTGTTTAGCACAATTTACCCCTGGTGAACCCCGGCTGTCTTTTCCCAGCCACATGCTTGATTTGATTTTATACCACCCAGGAGGAGTTGCTCCATAACTTTCCCAGAATCTGAAGTAAGACTGACTGGCCTATAATTTTTTGGATCCTTCTTTAAGCCTTTCTTATAGAATGGGGTGGCATTAGCCTTCTTCCAGTCTTCTGGGATGTCCCCCAGTCTCCATGACTTCTCAAAGACTGTGGAGAGCAGTCTCACGGTGATCTCAGCTAGCTCTCTTAACACCCTTGCACGGATATTGTCAGGGGCCATTTATGTGTAGGAGGTTAAGCTCCTGTAATAGTTCGCATTCCAACTCTTCCTTCACTGATGGTGGATCTTTGTCTACATCAACCCGGATTTTTGACCCTGAGGCCCAACAGTGCTAGTAATGACAGTATCACAAACTGTTATTTCATCTAGAAAGCCAGCTCATCTGTGTTTTGGCAGTGTGGTTATTCACAAGCAGAGCTGAACAAAATGTCTTTCCTCTTCATTTTCACCTTCTTTTACTTTTCCTCCACCAAAACCACTCCCATACACTCTTAAAATAATGTCTGTGGAAGAGTTTGAATTTGATGACATATGACAACATAAGGCCATCATGTGTATTGTCTAAGACAAAGAAGGGCTATATCAAACAACCAAGATGAATATAGATTTGTTGGATGCATCTTTGTTATGGATCTCAGTGCACTACCCTACCACTCCCCTCTTCCTACTTAGGGAGCCCTTTACTTTCCTCCAGCTCTTACATATTTTCAGACACATTTTTCACACACGTACATATCTTTAACAAGTGCAAAGATTAGAAGCTACTATAAACTCTGAACCGTACTTCATTCAACTTTTCATGCATTTTCAAACTCTTTGTAAACACAATAGGGTGTAAACATCACCTTTTTCCTTCATAAGCAGTGATTCACTTACGTGGGTGTCGTGGTTTAAGCTGTAAATCTCATGTAGCCCGTTCACTCACTTCTCCCTCTTTCTTGGGAGAAGAAGGAAAGAATGGGAAGAAGAATCGAAAGAATGTAACTCCCACGGGTTGAGATAAGAGCAGTCCTGTAACTGAGGTATAATACAAATCACTACTGCTACCACCAATAATAATAATGACCAGGGAAATACAAGGGAAGAGGATACAACTGCTCACCACCCGATCGAGCCGAGAAAGAGAGAGACTTCCGGGTTCCTGCCCCCAATTTTTTACACCCTGGGCATGACGTGCTGTGGCATGGAATATCTCTTTGGTCAGTTTGGGTCAGGTGTCCTGTCTCTGCTTCCTCCTGGCTTCCCCTCCTCCCCAGCAGAGGATGAGACTCAGAAAGTCCTTGGTCAGACCAAAACATTACCAGCAGTAACTGAAAACACCAGTGCTATCAGCGCTGCTCCCAGCTTCCAAGAAGGAGAAAAAAAAACTACTGTTACTGCTGAACCCAGGACACTGGGTCAGTAGGGTGTAAAATGCAAATATGGAAGAGAATGAAGACTTAGACTCTTCATGATTTTTGATACTGATAATGTAAAACCTGTTCATGGCTATGTAGACTGAAATCTGGCATCTGACAGGTATAAAAATTGAAGAGTATTCTAAAAGAAACATTTATGCATTTCACTAAAACTTGCTTTAAACATGATACAGAGAGGGTAATGTTTTTGGATGTGTCAGGTATTTAATCAGGGCAAATTAGACAACTGTATTTTATCATTGTTTCTAATTCCATTGGAATGAGCTTTAGATGCATCAGCGCAGTAGACTCTGATTATCTATCTTGGTTTATTCCTCTACCACTTGGGCTTATTAGCTTACTGGTTAGATAAGCTTGTTACACCTACAGATTGGATGGAATTAATGGTTATTCTTTCCCTTGGCTAGGCAAAGCTTGTTATATTTCATGCTGTTCTTCCACTCTGATTTCTAAAGCTTCTAATTCTCAGTTCAGACTTTATAGACCTTAATAGAAGACATTGAGTAAATTATGATGCTATGACTATGCTGTGCAGAAGAATGTGTTTATGCATTGGCTTTTCTCCTAAATTTTGTTTTAATAAGCATGAGAGCCTGATTACTGATAAAGGGGCCAGCTTTCCAACTGGCTTTACTGAAATATTTACTTTACTCAGCCGCAAGTTTGTTAATTAAACTAACCTCCAAAGTAATTTTGTACCTGTAATTTTCTGTGTTTCTATCTCCACTTCATTCATCTAGCCATCCCATTTCCTGAAGCATAGTGGCACTAATCTGTGTTGTAGCTCACCCTGCCAAAGTCACCAGGATGCAGCACCGCAGGCATGTGTTATGTGTAATGAACTGTGGTATCAGGCTGATTCAGGTCTATGGTCTCAAGAAAACTGTGGTGCTACTTCCAGATATTACCTCGCTCCCCTATTCTGATACTTAGCTGTGATGCAATAGTTTACAGCTTATTTGGGTCTACACTGCTGGGATGGGCCTGAGTTCAGTGCTGGCTGGTACCTCTTGGGCTTTGCTGGGTGAGGGAGCCTGCTGCTTTTCAATCACACATGTGGCCATCCCATGTAGTTAGTTGCTGGGTGTTAAAGTGATGACTGCATTTGCTCTTCAGCTGTTTAACAGTTGAAGCCTGTTGTTGATCCAAGCCCCTGGCAGCTGTTCCTGACCTTTGGCTTGCATGTTGGCTCTGGCTACCAACCCTTGGATCATGTCCTGGCTCTGGTTCCTGCCTCTTGGCAGTTTATTGGGCTCCTGTCTCTGGCTTTAGCCCCAGCTTGCATCCTGGCCCTGGCTCCAGACCCTTGGTCATTAGGTGAGTTCCAAAATTTTACTGTTAATCTCTGTTCCGGCTTCAATCTGAATAGGCTGTGTGTTTGTCTCCTGCAGTGAATGGTCTGCAAACATTTAATAACACTGGGTTATGTACAAGGGAGGAAAATATAATTGATGGGGAAACTTGTCTCTGGAAGGCCATACTCTGTCCCTGAGATCCACCAAAGAGAGTCCTTACCAAGATTCTTAGTTAAGTTGAAAACCACCAAATATTTTTCCCATTTTTGAAGTATGTCAGAAGGTGTAGTCTAAATGCTGTTGTACTATATGTTTGTTGGAAAGGAAAAAAGAGCCTTTTTGGCACCTTGTAGTAAATATTTGCATTGTAAGCATTTTCTACAAAACAGAGAAATAAGATCAAAGTAGAAAGTAAAAAAAAAGAAAGGAATAGTTTGATGAGTGGGGGATGAGAGAGACTGTCTTTCTGAAAGTGTACTAAGTTTAGCAAATCTTCTGGAGTGGGAGGGCAGGGGACAAAAGGGAGATGCTGGACAGCACAAGAACAAGTTGTAGGGCTCAGAACAACAGAAACTAGGCTTGTAACTAATCTTTAAAAGACAGTTTTCCTAGAAGGAAGAAATGATTGCATGGAATTAATTGCAGTCCAGGAAGGCACTTGTTGGAAAGCAAGGCTGGTGGAAAAGGTGGCTGATTTGCAAGATGGATGTTCCTTCCTCCAGTGCCAAAAATCAGTTCCATTAAACTCAGACCCCTTTAAAATATGGAAATATTGTTTTCTCTTTTTGTCCCCAGACAGGGCCAAGCTAAAAACCAGGATTTACTATTAAACATTTAAATCCTGAGTGATTGTGTTTACTTCCTCTGTCATTCCTGTCATATTTATTGACCTTGTAATTAGACAAACAACTTGTTATGAGTGATCCTCATAACAACACTCCCCATCTCTCGATTTAAATGTTTTCTGTGTAGACTTTTACTGTATATGTTTTTTTTTGGTCCCTTCCAGCATCTTATCTCTGTAGTGCCATAGTTCTCTAACCTTTTAGGAACAGGATTTGTTGTCTCATAGTAGATGTCTTAAGTGGTCTTTACTGGATTTTTGCAGAGAGATAGCCTTTTATCAGTCTACTAAGCAGAGAGTCTGGTAGATGCATGCTTATATATGTTATTGCCAAAGAAGACAAGGGTAAGATCATTGCTGTATGTCTTTCTGGGTAGAGGTACTTAAGCATCCCTCTCAGTGGAGACCTCAGGCTTTCCCTTAAGTCAAGGAGACTCGGCTGCTGCCAGTTGTATTGTCTTGGGATTTATTACTGGAAGGTCTGTGAATTGTATCTGGAAGGCTCATGTGTTCAGATAAACACCTGTCCCCAGAAAAATGGTACAGCAGATACATCTTTTCCCTCTCTGCGTGATTGTCCACTGGTGGTATGTGTGCAATTTGTGAGCTGGGACTGAAATGATGAAATGTATGCAGTTCTTTTCTAATAAAGTGGATTGCTGCTTAATTCAAAGTCACATTCCAAATTGCCGAAAATCTGTGTCCTCTTGTAACCTCTTTTACATATCCAGTGCAGCAAGCCATCTTGCACTCACTGATGTGGTAGCAATGTACTGGCTTCTTCATAGCTGCAGGCTCTGTCAAAGTTTCAGAGCACTTTTCTCAGTGGTTGCAGCCAACTCTCTTTTAGATGAAGACCCTGAGGAAAGACTAGCAGTCATGTTGGGCCTTTTTTCGCTCTTGTCACTCTTCTTAGGAGTTATTTAATTGCCTAGGCATAAGGCCTGGAAAACTGGCTGCACCAACCAATTAGGACTACATACAGCAGCCATCTGAGTGGTTTTCCTATGTGCTGGTTTCCTTGTTATTGTGGAATGTTGCTTATATTGATGATCTAAGATATAGAAACTGAAGAATTAAAAGACTTAGTCCTGTCAAATCATCAGTCGGCTGTGGAGAAACATTCACTGGGTTTGTAACTGGATCTGGTGTCTGAGTTTTAGCTTCTTCCAGGCCAGCAGATTCAAGCCAAGTTTGTCAGCTGCTTTGAGCCCAAGTAATGTTTCTTGTGATACACACAGGTCTAAGTCAAATCACTCTTGTGCCCTTGTTTCTACTTTTCCCTCCCTTCCCTGTCCCATGAATGCAGCGTATTTTGTCAAATCTATATCATCTATCAGTTGCTGCTGTTTACGTATTGTGACTGCTGTTTTCACTCTTGCTGTCAGACTCCCAATTGTTTTCTCATCAAAATCAAGGCACTTCCCTGTAATTAAACAGCATAGGACATTGTGTTCCTGAAAGTAGGTCAGTGCCTCAAGGGCCCACATTGCAAAATAATTTAGGTTGGAAGTGGTATCTGGATATCATCTAGTTCCAACCCCCTGCTCAAAGCAGTGGAGTCCTTTCCCAGCTGAGGCTAAGCCTGCAGATCAGTCTCTGTTCTGTGCTGATAGGTACCAGCCTTGTGTGTCCTACGGGCCACTAACTTTACCATTTTAGTCTCTGAAGTTTACTTTTTTTGGAAAGGAAAAAACCTAATTGTTTTAACAGAAGAGCCATGCCTTTAAAAATAGTTATAACTTCAGTGTTGGTGCAAATTACGGTATAATACCAAAATTTACAGTCCACACAGCAGTGCATGGGAAAAGTCTGGAGTTGACTATTAGACTGTTGTTTTTCATAAAATAGTTCTTCTGGAGAGTTTGAAAACCACTAAGGCTTTGGGCTTAAACAATTTACTTGAGAAAAAATGCAACCAGCATATTATCTACTTATGTATATATTAGCACCAGCTGCCCTTGTAATATGAACTGCCTGGATTAATCAAGCAGCTTCCTGATTAAAAATTAGACTACAAATGAATGAATAAATACTTAGTTGTTTTTAATAAGTCAGAGTGTGGGGGGTTTGTGTCAGCACTCTTGCTGCTTTTTTGGCAGCTATATTAACAAGCAGCTTTTCTTTCATTGTTCAAATAAAAGCAAAACAGCCTTTGAATTTTGTACTCAGAAATTCCACTCATCTGCCTAATGTTCTTTTTTTAATTAGAAGGATACACATATGACTTAATTAATCAAGCCTGTCTTAGGGAATTATGCATTTATTAATGGTTTCTGCACTCAAACACATTATTAAGGGATTTGTGCTAAGTACCTGACATAAAACAGCCTAATTTTGCTTGCTTTGCTTAATGTATTGAGAAACAGCATGTTGATCAGATTTCAAAACATTCATGCTATGAACTAATGTCCTATTTAGAATGTTTAAAAATGCAGCAATTTGGCAACAGACAACTCCAGTGGTTTGTATTTAAAACAAAGTCAGTGCCAGACAGGAAGTAAGAAGAGTGGAACTTCTTTGACCACAGCAACGATGGAAGCAAGTAAAATAAGAAAGATTGGTTTGATTCAGGCTTGGTTGTTTGGTTTTTGTTTTTTTTTTTTTTTTGTTTTGTTTTTTTTTTTTGTTGTTGTTGTTTTTGTTTTTGTTTGTTTGTTTGTGGTTATTTCTTTATGCACCTTTGAGTTTAAGAACTACATCTTTGGTGTTGTCCTGCTTCACATAGCATTCCGTATCACCTGGAGGTGATACCAGGTGGACAAACACAAACAAAAAGGGTCTGTCTTTTAGCTCACTGCCACTAGTGCCCACTGGGCCATTGCCACCCTGTAGAGTTCACTTTCACCTTGAGAGCACTCAAGGTAAGGAAAAAAGCTCTCCAAATTCTCTGCATGAAGAGTTTAGTGTCTTCAGGGAGAATGATCACATTTCCAAAACTCCTGCCTGTGTTTGCCTTCAATAATGTTCCTTTATCTTATCCTATGTAGGGAATGGCTACCCTCATTTTTGTCTATATGTACAGTTGCAGTGTCTCATCTAAAGAGAAATAGCAGATGTTTGTCTTTAACAAAAGCTTTTCTGTTTTGAAGCTATTAAGAGCTATTAACAAGTTTATGAGAGTGATACAGTCTAACATGCACTCTCACACTAACCTATATGAAGGTAAAAGTAAATCCTTTCTAGAAAAGAAGAAGAACCTATGCTGGTATAGTTCAGAATAGGGATATAACCATTTTGGCAAAATTTCCATCTTTAACGACTGTCTGTCAGCACAAGAAACTGACTTCTACTAGTTTGGGTCTAGTTCTCAGTCTGTTCAGTCCTTTTGAGCAGTACATTTTTCCCTCTTTAATGTCGTGCCTCAGATGAAGATGCTTTGTTAATACAATCATGCTGATCTCGGACAGCCAGATTACTTAAAGTGATCCTTTCCATTGCTGCAGTTTTCTATACATTTCAAGCTGCAGCCTACCTGCCTGGAGAGATGTGAAGAATCCCTTTGAGAAGGATTGTTGCCTTAGCCCCATGGAGCCATACAAAATAAAATACTTTCTAAAGCTTTAGCCTTCTCACTGTTTTTAAATGTTTTCAAGCCTTGTTTACTTAAGATTTGGGATTCTGTGTTTCTCTGTTTCCATCTGCTTTGTGTTCCTCCATTGCAACATTCATTCTTAACTCCTCTTTCCAAAACAATTGGTGAGTGCCCTTCTTTGTAACTTTAGTCTCATTTGTCTGTTGTCAGGTGATATCTTGCTGAAAAGTTCACCTGGAACTCTTAGGCAATGATTGCTAACATTTGTCAACTGGTATTTTGAGTGAATAGTAGCTAATCATGACTTCTTTGTTAGTCCAGTTAAGTCTACAGGAGAGATGCATGGAGGGTTTGAAAGGAATTTAAATCCCAGGTGTGTACTTTTGTTCTCATAAAGTGTGCATGGGCAGTTTCTTCAATTTTAAATGAATGCTTGAAAAATGCATAGATAATTTTGAAGAAACAGAAAAGTGTCTTCATGGTGTATGGAAAGAGAGGAACAGGAAAGGGAAAGAAAGAGAAAATGGAATAATTTTCTAAAGGTTAAACCCGACATTTTGAATTAATGTTCAAGTCTAATTTCCACCCCTCTGATAGTTTGCCTGTCAATGAAGAGAATTAGTTATATGGGATCTGAATTCATGCAAATGTTAATGTGTTGACCTTATCCTGCTTACTTCATTTTTCTATTCACCACGGTAGTAAGACTGACTCTTTCGAAATGCACTCCTCTTCCATGTTGTCCTGTTTCATCAGAGAAAAATCGGAATGAACCAGTCAAGCAAGTAACAAGTTGTATAACTCTTTGAGCTGTACTTCTGTGTTTCCTATCTTGGAAAACACTAGTTACTTGTTTGGGTTTTTTCATCTTGCTTTAAGTAGTAGAAAAGTGGTGGTTAGTAAATGATTGTTTTTCCTCTTATGAAAATGTATTATGCTTCTAGCATAGTTGATGTGCTTCTAGACTATGTCATGTATTTTAGTCATGGCAAAGGAGATAAATTAGTGTGTTGCCAGGACATTAGGTCTCTAATTAAAATTAAAGTGGCACATCAGAGACTCAGGGACTTTTGGGGGGACTTCTAATCAGTGTGAAAACTCACACAAGTCAAATTCTGATAAAATTATAAAAAATTAATGACACTGTTAAATAATCACAGATGAGAGTTATTTACTTCAGACGAGAAAAATCAGAAGAGATACATGGTAAAGGTGAGAGAATGGTACGGCAGTATATGGTCCTATGATTCATATCCTACAAATTTTGAGACTGCACTGCTCATCCTGTTTTTATCTCCTGATCTGCTGGTTGTCCTTACAGAAATAATTTCTTGGGTGGCTGTCTTCATACTGCTCCACTTTTAATGACATCCCGGTATCTTTGTTGCTGCTCAACCAAACCAGACATCTCCTCAGGCTATACCACAGCTTCATTTCAGTCTGTGTTCCTGGTTTGGTGCTATGTGCCATGTACTTGTGCTGCATCTTGGCATTCTTCCCTGAGGCCACATTTGACTTACGTGCTAACAGTAATCCCATGTCCTCCATGCATTCTGAACACAATTTACATCTTTGCAACTGTTTCTGCTACCTAACTTTTTAGTTGATTTTGTGCAGAGCACTCTTACCTAAAGGTTTTACTAAGCAATGTCAAAATGCATCCTTGTGCTGTGTGGGAAATCAGAGTTCTTGTTCTTATTACAGTTAAATGGAGGATTTATAGTTGAAGTTAGTAACTGTAGACTGTAGACATTGACAAGTCAGCTGCTTGTGCCTTTTCATCAAATTTTATAACTCCAAGCATTGTATTTAGATGTACTTTTGGACTAGTTAAGAAAAACTTGAAACAAAATTTCTGCGCCTTCCCCCCCCCCCAGATTAGAAGTACCTGAGCACTCTTTTATTACAGCATTGGTAAGTATAAGTCGGTTTTGTTGTTTTTCTCAAAGATCTGCTAAACCCTCCCATGGTTATATATTCATAATATGCTGGAAGATACAGTGCATGTTTCTAAACACTTTTGTAGGTTATCTTCTGGCTGTAATGGAAACTGCAGCAAGGTGTTTCTGTCACAAGGAGTTGCGGTGTCTGATGCAACTTTTAACCCAGGGTATCTCACTTTTCCCCAAGAACAGACCGCATTTGTGTAGTGTATACTAGATGTTCTCCAGCTCTGGCCACAGAGAACCTGCAGACAGTCTTGTGGTATCTAATGCAGTTTTCTAAGTGGGGAAGCAAGACCAGGAAAATATTTAATCATTTTACCAGTTTCACTGGTGGCTGCAACCTCCTAAGAGAGCTCCCTTTGTTTCCTCTTGCTTCCTCTTTTAACACAGCTGTGGCCATTACTGAAGCCAATTAGGCTGGCTCCTGCTTCCTGCTTCCAGCTGTTCCTGCAAGCATCCCAGCTCATCTCCATAATAAAGTCTGGACATCTGTGGCAGCAGTTGGGATCAGGAAAGGAGAGCCAGGGCTTTAAGGCCTGCCAGCTTGCTATTGAGTGGTCTGAAGCCTTGCTGCGTGGTACTCATGGAGGCTCAGAGGTCGGCTGCCTCTGGCTTCCTGGTCCTGTTAGGGCCAGCGCTAGCCCTGGCTTCCTCAGGGCTGCTGTGGTGAGGAGCAGTGCATGCAGAATTGTTCTCGCAGCCAGCTTGGATGCTCAGAGTTGGGGGGTTCAATACTCTTGGAGTGCAGAGGCAGTAGTTTTGTCAAAGGTCTCAGGGAAAGTTATTTTTACTGGTGGACACAGAAGTGCAAATGGAAGGATAAATAATACACATGTGGCTCGTTAGGTGTTCTGGCAGTCTCAGTGGACTGTGTGCAGGTAAAGCCCGCAGACTGGGGAGCCCACCAGGACCCATGAAGCTAACTACCACTCTTCTCATCTCCTAAGCACACAAGAGAGTTGGAGATAAAAATAAAACCCACTTCCCTTTTGTGAAGATGCACGCTGCTTATGGCATGTGTCAACTACAATGGCTGAGTTTGCTTTATGAGCAGAGATTCAAACACTGATGCTCTTTCTCAGAGTATGGCTGCTGAATAAGCTGTCACGCCACCTGCTGCAAGTCTTTCATAAGTATACCCACAGGTACACCTTTCCACAAATATAAATCGGCCACAAAAGTAAATGTGTGGAGTACTTTTATTTTATTTTTTTCTAGGCAATAATTAGGCTTTTGCATGTCTGTGTGCAAATACAATCATACTGGTGGCTAAATCTGTTTGTATTATGTTCAAATTTCCCAGCCTGGCATTGCATTAAATTGGTTTTTATCCAAGCTGCCAAAGTTCAAAACTTTTCAGTGATATTTTTAATGCCCTGATTTTTGGCTAGTGTTGGAAAGGTTTTGCTTGGGAATCCTTTAGGAATCTTAAAGCAGCTGCTAAGAATATTTTGTACCCTCACATCCTGAAATGATCCTGAAATGTGATGTGTGATTAAATTTATATGTCCTCTCATGCCCTTCACATGGAAAAATACCAACTTAGTGCACACATGTCTTCATGTGGAAACCTTTCACAAAAGCTAATTTGGCTCCATAGTGTAATGAAACAAAGTTACTGTTTGCCTGCCTTGTTGCTGTTGTTGTAGTTTAAAGAAACAATCAATCAGTTAAATTACCAAAACTTGAGGGGGAGAAAACAACTGGTTTTCTGTGCACTGTAAAATTTCTTTCTCAACTTCCTGATTTACTTGGCAGGATTTTTGAATCAATTTTTAAATAGGAAAATATCCTCGTCAGCTGAAAAAACTTGTGTTTCTAAATGCCATTTATAAAACAACTCCTGACTATTTCACAAATAAATACATTACTGCAGTCATAGGAAATATGTACCATATGTTTCCTTGGGGATTAAGCTTTTATCTCTAGATACTGAAGAGCAAATAGAATTGCTGTAAATAAAAATGAAGGCAGAGACTAACAGAGAACATGGGTGCTATGACAGCTTTCCTAATAAGCATTTTTTACACAGCGAGTATGCAACAAGGGGTGGGAATCCTGCTGAGTGCAGGACAATTGCAATGGGCTGGGGTTCAGACTGTGGCAAACTCTCCACTTTGCAGAGGCTTTTCAACCACACACCTGCTGAAAACATTTCTATTTTACAAGCAAATCAGTCATGATATGTTAATTTTCTTCTTAGGTCACAGGCCAGCCAAACTTCCCAACTCATAAAGCACACTGTCACTGCAGACCCCAGCTTCAGGTTGCCTATGTCCTGAGACTGCGGCCATAACCCACTGATGCATCAGGCTGAGCTTGGCAGCTGCCCTGGGGCTTGCTTGGCCATCCCTCCTGCTATACAGCACTGCTATTTCTCCTCCCAGCCTTAGCTGTTATGTCATGGCAAAGCTGTTGGGTTGAGGCCCTAGGACTTAAAATATCTCCCATGCTGCTGCACACTGTGCTTGCACTTGCAAAAGGGGTGATGGAAGTCTGTGAATAATCCTGGGATCACAGACCCTGGGATGGCATCCTGTCCCACACCTTTTCATGCTTTCACTCAACCAATCTTCCAGGCTTTCTGCCAGTTGAAAATCTGAAATCAAAATCTAAGCTTCCTAATTGAGAAAATGAGAGGAGTAGTCAACTGTTCCTCATAATTTTCTGTTATTTTCCTGGTGAGGCATGTAGTGTACAGAGTTCAGCTGACTGAGCCATAGCAGCTCTATGTTGAAATGATGAAAGTGAGGAAGCTTTTTCTCCCTTTTTTGTACAACGTAATTATTATCCAAAATATAGCTGTTTCACATATTATTATCTAGTGGAGTTATTTTTTACAATGAAATTAACTGTGCTATCAACTTGTAAAATTCCACAAAATCAAAGTCTCATTCTTGGTCAGTGGCTCTACGTGCATGAGTTGTAAAGTTAGGTCATAAGCTAGTGATTGGATGCCAAGATAAATTTAAGTATCCTGGGTCTTTATAGATTTTAACTTCATGATATTCATGTTCATAAGGAGAGACAAAGATGGAAGAAACAATCCTACTTGAAGAGGTGGTGTTGCTGCTGCTGTTTTTGGTGTGGTCTTGTCAGACATACGTAGGCTTCCCCTTTAGGTAGATGGGAGTACTGACTATTACATTTCAGTATGTTCTAGAAAACTGAACAGCTGGTGATATTGTTGTGGACTTTTTTTAAGGTATTTTTATCAGGGTATGCAATTCTGCACACGGTTGCCATATAAAAAGCTTCAGACAAACAATATCTGTTTATGTGTAGTATTCATTTAATAAAGGACATATGTATGTATGCCTACTTGGAATTTTTTCTTAAGATTTTTTAAGAACTGAAATCTGGGTGCATCTCACCCTTTCCATCCCAAAATTTGATTTGAAAATGGGTATTTTATTTGCTAGTAAAATCTTTTTCTGGGTTAAAGAAAAAAAATAAAAATAGACGTTGCTTCTTTCTATGTTGGACTAAACTTACCCTGCGCATTGAGTATTTCATTACCGCAATCTGACATTTGAGCACTTCAAGAACAGAAACATTCTGTCAGAGTCACAAGCACAGTTGGTTCTCAGTAATGTGCTATATTTGTGATAACTGATTCTCAAGTATGTCAGTGCACAAACTCAAGCACTATGCAAGTGAGTAAAGATGAAAGGGTTCATAGGACTTGTTTGACAGTACAATTTCAATGAAGTCATAAGATGGGTGCATTCTCCAAGTCACTAACAATTAAAATCTAATTCTTTGTTTTATTGACAATATAGGTGTTCCAGATGTAAAAGCAGAGGGTATAATATTAATGTTGTTCTTTTTTTTTTTTTTTTTTCCTTCCCATTAAAACTAAATTTTCTCTTTTAAAGCTGTTTTAGGAAAAAATATATTTTCACTTTTGTTGCACTGATCCTTGAATATTCAAGGGCTAAATAATATTCTCTTGTCTTGAGAGCAAAATTCCCATGGGCAATTTTCTGGTGTATCTCTGTGGAAATTATTGAATAACTAGAGAATGATGTTAATAAGCATATAATCTTGCTGCTTGAAAAGCAAATGATGTAATACATATATAATATATATTGTATGATATAATGAGCTTATGCCTCTGTAAATGTTGCAACTTTCAGCAATACTTCATACAACCATTTCCATAAATATTATCTAAAAATGCTTGGGAAAAAAACCCAACGCTCCTCTGCCAATACTTTTGAGCTTCAACTGTTTTATAAATAATGATAACTCTTACGATTATTTAAGTGGTTTCTAACTTCTAATGCGGGAAAACCATGTTTTTTTGAAGACAAGAAAAATAGTGACAAACTGGGATTTGAATGTGAGATTTGGACATCAGCTTGAATATGCTGCTCCCTCTAATCTATGTAATTAGACTCAGCATTCCAGAAGTTGCTCCCATTTCCATGCCAGTGCTTAAAGTAGGACTATGGTCAAAGCCTATCCTTGGTACTATAAAGTCAACCTCATGGCAAGGAAAGTTGTGACGGCGGTTGACATGTGTTTGGCACAGCTGGGTTCAAGTCCTCTGTGTGGTGCTTTATTTTCTCAGAAAGCTGTTCAGCCCCTATGTAAGTGGAACTAGGCATCAGATCCAAAAGTGTGATCCACAACTCTGTGCACAAATTTTTACCTTTTCTTTTTCGTAGTAAAGTTTTTAATCCCTAGAGGTCTGCCCAAAAATATTTCTCTTCCTAGTGCAGAGACACTCAATGCCTGCATCTTGCCAGTACTCAAAAGTAAAACTTTTCCAGTTTCCACCACCTCTTTCCCCAGGTACCACCTCCTGTGGAGCCTGCTCAGGCAGGCATGTTTTTCTTTAACCTGAGGTAAACTTAGAGAATTGAACTCCCTCTTTTTCTTCCCTGGCTTTCTCTGTTGGACCAAGTATAGTGAACATGGCGGTCTAGCTGGAGAATGGAGTCAAAGACCTGAGTTCTAGTTTCTGGTATTACAGTCAGAATTTTTTCATATTTTGAATCAAAATTTTTAGAGAAATATTAACATTTATAACTTGAATACAATATAGGTCTGCTATTTCAAGAATATATTCCCACTGGTTCAGGAAATTTAATCACATGAGACTGTTCATAGATTTGTGACATTTACTGTTAGAATTATGCTGAATGCCTCACTGCTTTTAGTCATTCACTTTTCTTTATGATAATTCTTACTGGGCAGCTTACTGACTTAAAACTGTTTTTTGTTTTGTGTTCTGGACGTTAATTGCTGGTGGCCTTACTTCAGTGAACTATCACCTGTATTTTGAGTTTGGTGCCTGTTTTGTGTGGGATTGCCCTTTTATAAGCACAAATGTATTTTCAAACAATTCTTGTTGTCAGCAGTTATCTACAAATAACACAGAAATCATGTCAAACTTCACTGAATGCAGAAGAGATGATTGTTGTATTTGGCCTTTTCTTGTTTGTTAGTTAATATACAGAATGAATTCAGAGCAATTACTTTTGTAGTCTCTTTTTTTCCACAAAATGAAAAATGAATACCACTGAACAATTTCTAAAATGGAGCATATTTCCAGTAGCTGGGAAGTGTCTTCTATTCACTGTCATTATCAAAAAAATCATATATATCGATTCCACTAGACCACATAAATGTTGATTATAATTTTATTTTCAAGCACTGATGATTGAAGAAAAATAGCTATGAGAATTATAGCCAGAAAATGTTTTTCATATGCAATATTCATGCAACTGAGAACCTGAGTGTGATTTCAAAAGAACTCAAAGGTCACTTCTCTGTTCTTCTTGAAGTCCTGTTCAGCTTTTTTTCTCATTGGAAGAAACTGTCCCAATTATTAGTATCTAAAGGAATATATATCAGATCCTATTAATCCAGAAATGATGAATTAGCTTTCTGGAAGTAAAGTGAGGAAAATGGTACTCAAGCATCTGCAGGACATCTTTGAACACCTTCAGCTCACTTTGCTACTTACTAAACTAAATGCTTCCTGATGATGCAATGGTGGAATGAAATCTTGGGGAACCAAGATTACGGAGCCCCTGAGGAGGGAGAGGACAGAGTTACTGGAGAAAACAGAAGTGACTGAGGAAATTATACTGAATGTATGGGCATAGTTTTATGAGATTTGTTAAGGTTATGAAGCAGCTTGAGATACCACATTAACACAGGTCAACATGCTGTGTGTGCACTCTGTGTGATATGATGGGGGAATTGCTGTCATGGGGTGTGAATAGTTTTCTTCCATCTTCTCTATGGCTATGTATGTACCCTCTGCACTTGTCAATATGAAATATGTGGTTTTCAGATATTAATTTGGAAATGGGCAGTGACTTGCTACATTTGTACAGTTCCTCTGCATGGCAATATAGGAGAAATAATGAGACTTTTGATAAAAATAATACCTACTTGTGATTAAGTATTAGCTAACCCAACCAAACATTTACTGTGGAAACACTATTTACAAAGAAATATTGACCATGTTATCTGAGTCACATACAGATTCAATCCTGGAGATTTCCTGCTGTAAGCTACCATCAGTAGCTCTTGTCAAAACATAACAGATGAAGAAGTGCCAACTCTCTATTTGCACGGAAGGAGTGTGTCTTCTCTACTCCCCTTTACCTTTTTCAAAATTTGCAAGGATTCTTGGTTATATTCTTTAATAGTAGTAGCTCCTAAGGATGTTTAAATTTGAATTAATACTCTGTCTTTCAGAGGTGCTAAGCATTCATGCAGTTAAGGGTCAAATACTAAAACCTCTATATTCTTCCTTTTGCTGTTATGGTGTGCATGTCCAGGAAACTACTTTTCTACTTCCAATAGTGGTTTAATATTCAGACGTTGATCGTCCTTAGAATCAGTTGAGTTCATTGGCTGCCATCATCTTTCTGATCTTTTCAGCTTAAGCCTGTTCTGTTTCTCTTCTTTGAATAAATCCCCATATCCTTTTCCAGGTCTCACTGAGGTGATAGATTTATTTCTTTTTCCAAAGTTAATGTGTCCACTGTTATATATTGTTGCAGGTAGGAGTTCTGATCCTGAAGGGCAATGTACCGTATCTTAAGGGAAGATCCAAAAAAGAAAAAATCTATTCTATATGCAAGTTTCAAATGTGGTATTTGTAGAGTTTCTGTTCAAACTACAGCTGTGTGTCATTGCTTGTGGCAAATTAAATTTAGGTAAGTTTTACTGAAAATAACTGGGCTGTGAATGTTATCCATTATAGAAAGAACTGTAAATGCAGAAAAATGAAACCAAATAACATAAAATCCAAATATTATTTATGGGATAACTATTGCATAGTTGGTGAGTGAGTTCAGATTGGAGTGTTTCAGGGAAGAATCTCAGGAGAAAGATTTTTGTGCTCATAAGGTGAACTTGCAGAGTGTGAACATCAGCACTTTCCACATTCATGTACTGAGAAAATACTCACACCCCACCCCACATGCCAAGATAAAATTTCTCTGTAATCTTTCAGTTTGTTATGAAGTTGAAGAACTATTCTTGTCAGCAATTGAAATGGCTGTAAATAATCAGTTCTAATTTTAACATATAAATATCTTATTCTATATCAGTATGTAATTTTGTATACTAAGGAAAAGAAAAAAAAAAAGAAAAAGTTGGCATAGTCTTTGAAATGCTTCTTATCCTCAATGTTCATATATTGCATATAACAAAATAATCATTAGTCTACAATGCCTTATTCCTGCAAATTTAATTTTAAAATAGATTTTTTTTTTTAATCCACTGCTTAGAGATTGAAAAATGTCAGCCCCAGGTACTCTTAATTTCCTACACGTTTCAAGCATTGTACTCATCTCTTGACTATGTAAAAGCAAGGTCAGTATATCACCACCCTGTAAATAAATTGCAGAATGACAGATCTGGGGCCCTTCTGTAAATTCAAGAGGGGTTGATCAAGGTTTTGGGTTACAACTTTGTTAATGAGCTTGTATTGGTTTGCCTCCAATTTTTATTGTTTTACTAGTATGCCCTATAAGGAAAGGTTTAGGAGACTTAAAAGCATTTATGCAATGGCAAAACTTGTACTTTCATTTAATTCAGTGCAGAGATTTCAAAACCTTTACAGTACTCACTTTCACCCCAGTACATAGAAAGAAAAATTATTGAGAATTATTAGACTTTCAAACCATATTCTCAAGTAAAACAAAGATGATAAAATTATAATTTTTCCTCCACCTTTCATGATGAAACGTCAGTAATTACAAATTCAAATAGTTGTTTATGGCTCCGGTGTTCAAAGGTGAATTTAACATCTGTGTGTAAAGAATATATTTGTTTTTCCATCTCACAGGATACAGGATTCACTGCCTGAGTAAACACATCTTTGTATGCCAACTGCAATCACATTCATGCTAGTCTATAAATGTTTCCTTTTGTAGTCTCCTGCCTGTATCTGTTTCAACAGTAACCACTGGATAAAGATATAATCCATTTCTGCAGGTCGAATAATCCTTAAAATAGTCCAAGGGTACAGTGCACTGCTTATTTGACTGAATGTATCGCAGAGAAATCAAAGCTGTAGATTACCTTCTAAAATCAGGTTCTGAGAGTCTGAGGTTTATAGGCAGTATAATCAGTTATTTGAATGTTTCCTTCCTTTTGCCTCCTAGAAAGTTGTTTCTTCTTGGAGATGAAGCAAGGGCTAAACTAATTAACTAACCAGCAGTGATCTACAGTCTCAGCACCTCACATTCCTGAAGATTTATCTCATTTTGAATTCATTGCCATTTCCCTCCAGGGAAATAAAGATTGCTACCTATTAAAGATGGGGACAGAAAAAGGCACCTTCACTGGAGACAGCCTGTACAAGAAAATAATACTGTAATCATTCCCTCCAATCAGCTGAAAAGGATTAAATCTTCTGCTTCTAAAGTAATGTTCCGATTGAGCCTTGGGGAAGAATAATTCATGATTAGGGAGAAGGCTGGTCTAGCAAATGTGAACATTATGCCCATTACTTAAACACACTTCCTGGGCTGACTGCTAATGTACCCAGGGGACCTTGCAGCAGCAGCAACTGATAGAAGCAGTGAAATAGGCCGACAAGGACAAGAAGTATTATCATCCGCATTCAACAGCACTACATAGACTTTACCACTGTTAAATCACTGCCTTTGGTAAATAGCCCAGATAACTCATTTTAATAGAAGAATTCTTCTCTTCTTCATGTGTATTAAACAACAGACTCTTATGAGCTGTGGCAGTGTATTGATTCCTGGGAAAGGCAGCGTGAATACCAATTCTGTAATTTATGCTGTTTTGTGGCTCTAGCTGTATTTGTTATGCATAGTGTATTAAACATTCAATAGCTCAATTTAATCTTTGCAGCCAAATTGTGCAGCACATCATGCCAGATAGTGGTTGTTTCATATACACAGCCCATCTGCTTCCTGTTCTATAATTCATTCAGCAGGCAAAGTTTCTGGCAGCCTCAGGCTACCATACATATATATGTATATGTATATATATAAAAAAATGCAGACATACACATACATACAAACTTAACTAAGGGTATCAGAACTGTTTGACTCTCCCCCACTTTTTGGTGTTACTCTATGACTGAACAGTTCACTAAAATTATCAAGAAAATGGTGTCTTACTAATTTTAAAGCAATTGTAGGGGTAGTATTTCCACCTCTGGCTCTATTAGTATTTTCAGAAGCTACTGGTAAGTTGAAGTAGGAAAATCTAAACCAAACCAAAACATTCTTTTTAGTCTCAGGAAAATAGCTCTTTCCAAATAGCTGCCCAGGCACACTACTCTTAAGTATATGGCTGTTCTATGGCTATTATATGGCTGTTATATGTCTGTATATATTATATACATTATATGTTATATAATAGATATATTATTAATAGTAATATATATTAATATATTATGAATATATTGATATATTAATATGATATATGGCTATTATATAGCTGTATTATATGGTTCTATATGGCTGTTAAGGCAAGCTGTGCTCTTGCTATTCTGTTTCAGAAGTCCCATTTGCTTTGTGTACATCCATTTTGCACACATATGCAGTGTGCTCTTCTCAAAAAATTGCTTTGAAGTCCTAGCTGTAGCAGCTGGGGCAATAGGCTGCAGCCTGAGCTGCGGGGGCTTGCTGCTGGGCATGAAATCACAGCTGGTAACTGTGCAGTACACATCTCAGCATCTTTGCAGAGAAATTGATACCAGAGGTTTCTTGCTCAGTTTTCAGATCCGTGTGTTGGGAAAACTTAGTGAGCTGGAGGCTATTAACATCCACTGGTATTACTGGATAGAAGGTATTCTGAGGTGGTCTCAATTAACTGCAGGTCCTTCCTTCTTTATCCATAAGGAGTTCTTCTGACATAAAAGTTAGCTTCCAAATCTGCTTTGTTTTTCTTTGCTGCTTCTTACTATCACCTCTTCAAATTACTTTCCTCTAGTAGTTTATTCGCAGTTTGTGGCATCTATTTGGAATTGAGTATGGTACTGTGGTGTGGAGAAGTAACATGGTCACTGTTGTAGGTGTACCTAACTTTATCAGTAACTGCTGTTAATTGTCCCCACATTAATTCCTTTGGAGTTTGCTCTTGCATTTTTAAGGGCTGAACAAATCTTTAATAAGACAGTCCTTGCTGAAAGGATCTGGCAATGAAGGTGGGCAAGCCTGGTATGGGATGGAAGAGTTTCTTGTCTGAGGTCCTGCAGCAGATCTGGGAACTGAACTGGTGCCTCCTGAATCCTACTGGGGGAATTTCCTAGTGATTTTTGTCTCCACCCACATACAATGAGAAGAAGACTTTCCAGTACACCTCATAACAAACATCACAGTTACAATTTGTCATTTCTTACTAAGAAGTTCTTGTGGGGATATGGTTCAAAACTGGCATACCTCATTTCTGTTACCAGCTTAGGTAATCAGAGGTATATTTAAGGTTGTGCTCACCTACAAAAGGTTGAGCAGACTTTATAAATGATTTTGTGCTTGTTTTACTTGGAGCATGACTGAGATAAGCTACATTTCTCTCTTTTCACTTGGCTAAGAGTGCACTTTATTGTAATAAATACAGAAATTATTTTCTTTTGTTAGAAGGTGTTCAACTCAAGAAGCAGGATGTAAGTGGGAACAAGACACTTATGCTATTAAAATAAATAGAACCAGGAATAGCATTTTCCTTGTCATTGATGTTGAGAAATTCAGGAATTACAAACTAAGAGAAAAACAGTGTGACCTAAAAATGATCTGGTTTGCTGAATTCATTTTCTTCCAGTAAAAGTCAATACATTAAAGAGGTTCCCCACATAGTATGAAAAATTCTTTTGCAACATGTGTTTGAATTGATAAGCAGCAATGGAAAATGACCCTACTGGTTAGATAGTGAGAAAGATTGAATTGTTAAGCAGTAGCAACAGAAACTAAGTCCTCTGGCCTCTGTACTTGCTGTTACTTCCTCCTTGCATTATTATACACATATACCGCACAATTGCTCATTTCAAAAGCAAAAATGCTCTTTTTTTTCTTTTCACTTTTAATCAATGAGATGCAATATTAATAGCCAATTTCTATCTTCCTTTCAATCATACCAATTCTATAGTAGCATGAATGTTCAAACATAGTGCTGCTAAGACTGATAATTTTCAAAGAACATCTACAAATGATTCAGTTTTAACTCTTTCAGAGCTAGATAAAGATAGCTTCTGTCCCTATCATTAGCTTCTGTAGCATGTAGTAGTTCTTTATTATTTGCTATTGGCTTGAATCTCATAGACCTAGCTGTACCAAATTAGCTCCTAGATCTCTGAAAACATTCTCTGAAAGACAAATCACAGATAATATTAAGATATTTTTATTTACACACCTTCCCAGGTAAGCACAGAGGTGGGAGTGTGATCTAGTAAATTTAAAGAAGTAGATATAAAATCAAATTTAAAAAACAACTTATAACTAATTATATATCTTTCATGCAATATGTGATAAAAAGAGACTTCATGATTCTTATTACTGTATTACAAGAGATCAAAGAAATTTTAAGCATGGAGATTTTGGCATGTTTTTTGTTCAATCTACTTTATGATAGCAAAAAAATTATTTTAAGATTGGTTCATCTTCAAGTTTTATTTGTAGGTGGACATGCATGATCTAAATGGGAAGGGGAGGGCTAGGGCATGGTACAACTAGCGTTCCCAGTTGCTTTGGAAATATATCATTTTCAGAGGATTTAAAATGAAAATAAAGTTGTCTGAAGCATGTTTCTTATCCTGGCTGTGTCAGACTGAGATGTTGCTTGGATTATCTCAGAGGAAATATTATGCAAGACCAGTAAAGGTTTTCATTTAGATATATATTTAGTGTCTGCATTGCCTAACAGATGTCACCTAGCTCATGCTGTTCTGAACTTGCATACTGATATCACTGAAGGTTTTCCATAGTATAGGGATTTTTTTTTTTTTAATCTCCTTTGGAAGAAGGACATCCCAATTTGCCTCAAAACAAAACAAAACAAACAAAAGAAAAAACAAACAAACAAACAAAAAAAACAAAACAAAACAACAACAAAAAAAAACTGCGTTAACAGGTGCCATAACTGACTGTCCATATATTCCACTGCATAGAATTTGAGCATCTGAGGTATATGTATGTGACAGAACTAGTGCTTTGTGCTGTGCAGCATTCACTGTGCTAGGGGCTGTCCCCAGGGTGTGAAAACTCCAGCTGACTTACTGGAGTGTGTACTTGAGTACTGGAGAACAGCACTTGGTCTTGCACCTGTGGATGTCAGTGTTTCTGTTAACTTCCCTGCACTGTCCTCATAGCTAAATACAGGGTATTTGTTTCTTCCCAAATCTGAGAATTTCAGAAATGCAGAGCGAATACTTTTCCACTCTTGTAGCCAACTTAGTGGTTTAATTGAGCTCAGATAAAGTCTAAATCTTTGACCATTAGCAGATAAGAATGCAGGTCTTAAATTTTCCTTCTGGCAGTGTGTGTGGATTCTGTGCTTTGGCACATTTCTGCAAAAGGCATCCAACAATGTGACCTGAGCACACAGCTGAAAGTCCTCTTCATAATGAATCAAGCCTTGATTTCAGTAGCTGGCTTTTATATATTATATTATCCTGCTGAGTTGGTAGGTTGTGGAAATATGGAGTGCAGCTGCTCAAGAATCATTACAAAGCAAATAAATTTTCCTGTGTCTATTGTTAGATAGGAATCCTTTGACTCACTCCAGCCACCTTATGTGTAATTTCTCATGCTATTTCTGCTTCAGTCAGGAACTTGTGACCAAAGTCAAGATTTCTACTGAAGCAGAACACCATTTAGCCACTTTTTGAATCTGTTTTGGGTTTTGGGTTTTTTTGTTTGGTTGGTTTTATTTCTTTTTTTATCCAAGCATCCAACATATACAATTAGATGGCGCCATGCAACGTCCTTTTCTTTAATTAAAAAATAATTTTGAAATTATGTAGTAGCAGTTTCTTTCCTCTTTCTTTTTTTGTGGCTTTGAATGCAACCAGAAAATGTGCTCTTGGGTTACCTCTAGGGTCAAATGCATAATGTAACAGCTTGCCTCCTGTTTGATTTCCAAACTCTGGCCCTCTGAGGATATATCTTTATTGTTGTGGTGTTGCCTTGTAGCACTAAAGGCTAACAGATCAGTTCATCCTTCAAAGCATCTTATCACCTGTCAATATGAAATTCTAGCAATTACTAAAGTGGATGGCTGCAAAGCATCTGAAAAACGTTCCCTATTGATTGGTTCATTGCTCCAGAGCATGATGAACTTGTTTAAGAAAAATTGATCTGACAAATTGATTTTTTTCTTTTTTAATCTAGGAATCATATGAATGTAATTTAAGTAGCAATATTTTTGCCCTGGAGAATGTATAATACATACGTATGTGTTTGTACATGAAGAAAGGACGATGAGAGGGATTTATACAGAAGAACTTGGATTTTTTTTTTTTTTTGCTAAGATCTATGCACTGTTTTGCAAGTTCTTCCAAACACCTCTTTATATTGTTGACTGCTTTCATTTTTTCTTTCACTTTTTTCATTCTTTATTCAAATGTGTATTAAAAAGTGAAGTTTCTATATTTAATGAATGAATTCATTCTCCTTCAATACCTACTCCAGGTCATTTGGGATATGATTTGTGTCCTTCCTTTTTGTCCAAATCAAGATATGTTTTTTCACAATCAGTTCCTTGTAATGCAGACAATGAGGGGCATAATTAATTACATACCTTGGAAAGTATCTTATGATTTCAGTTCTGCTGCTACATCTGCACTCTTGCTGCTCTGCTTTTATTCTACTAGGAGCTAAAAACACCCAGCCCAGCCCATATTGGCCGTAATCTTTTGCACGGCTGTGTTTTAAAGTGTATTGTTCTCACTCAGAGGATGCAAATGATCAAAGACTTAATAGTATAATTAGAAAGAAATTACCTCTTCCCCCTAGCCACTTTCAGACTTTAAAACTGTGTAAGACTGAGTGCAAATCAAACCCAGAAATTCTGTTCTTATTCAAAAAATATTAAGATTTTGCCACAGAACTTCTGTAATTTACAAACCCATCCTACAAGTTGGGTGCCCAGGATTACCTTACCCTAATACACAAAACCCAGCCCCTAGAGCAATACAGCATAGAAAGACCTTTGAATCTGCTGAGGACTGCTAAGAATCTATGGGGCCTTTGTTGTTCATCTTTAAATCCTAGGATGTCCAATTCTGCGTTCAGTCCATAGTCATTTAGGCTCTTTTCACTTTTGATGTGTGTGTAGATTCTGCCAAGATCTGCTGAGGAATCTCTGGATGCTTGTAGGAGTCTCCAGTGTTACTGTGTAAGTTCCATGCGCTAATATTGAATGCAAAAGACAGTAGTACCATAACACATGCACAACTTCAAGTTTTGTTATTAAAACAGAGGCCTTGTGTTTCAAATGTTTACCAGATAGAATGTGGGCTCTTTTCAATGCCGGGCTCTGTTTTCAGCAAAATCGTTAATTATAGATCGCATTAATGTGTTAGAAGCAAAATACACACAGAATTTGAAAGTTAAAAAGGCACAGAACATAAATAGAATCATGGAATCATTTAGGTTGGAAAAGGCCTTTAAGATCATCAAGTCCAACTGTTAACCTAACACTGCCAAGTCTACCACTAAACCATGTCCCCAAGCACCACATCTACACAACTTTAAAATACTGGCAGGGACAGTGACTCAACCACTTCCCTGAGCAGCCTGTTCTGATGATTCAGAGCCTTTTCAGTGAAGAAATTTTTCCTAATATCTGATCTAAACCTCCCCTGGTGCAACTTGAGGTCATTATCTCTTGTCCTATCACTTCTTACCTGGAAGAAGAGACCTACACCCACCTCTCTCCATCATCCTTTCAGGTAGTTGTAGAGAGCAATAAGATTTTCCCTGAACCTCCTTTTCTCCAAACTAATCAACCTCAGTTCCTCAGTCACTCTTCATAAGACATGTGCTCTAGAGCTTTCACCAGCTTTGTTGTCCTTCTTGTGTGCAATAAAGCAACTATTTATATGAGGTAATTAGCAGCAGCGAAACAAGCAAACTGATATTTGAACCGGAAAGAAATTATACCTATTTGAAACTGTTAAACTATTTTCTTATTTGTGAATTGCAACCTGATGTAAAAGTAAATGCATAATGATGTGAGTTTTCCCTCCTGTGTGCTGAGTAGCTCAGTGGATATACTTTATGTTTGAACTACCATCATATTAAAAGGAAAGCCTGTCAAAAGGAGAAAAAGAATGCCTCAGTTTCACAGAGGAAAGCAACCGAAGTTTGAATTGTTCTGTGCCATGGTAGGTTGCAAGATTTTAAAAGGCACTGTAATCACTCAAAGAACAAACCAGTTTGCCATGGGTAATTATGCCTTTCGGTTTCTTTCACTTTAAAGTTTATTTCCTCAGATATTACATAGCATGCTTGTTTGCCATGTCAGAATTTTAATCTTAGTGCAAAACACAGTGATTTTCTACAAGGATAAATGAGCCCAGAAACATTTTGAGTTCAGATCAAGTTGAATGCCATGATGGTAATCCAATATAATTGTACATTTAAATCAATGCTTAACTAGGTGTATAATCTGACTCTCATGGGACAGCAATTTCATTTGAAATGCAAAACTTTGCTCATACATCACCAGGATAATTGTTTTATAAAGTCATACGATAGGTAGACATTAAACACATATTTATGAAATCACAAATCAGAGCTATGTGAATGGTTTGGTGAAGTGTAAAATGGCCCATGTTGCTATATTTTGAGGTTTCTCCTCATGAGGAGGACTATGCTCACTTTTGAAATTTTTTCAATGCAGTACGATTATAAGAAGCTTCTGTGCTAAAATGTCTGTGAATCCTTAAAATAGAAACATAAAGAGACACTGCAGAAAATAACCTTTACTTGGCCTTAGTTCTTGCCTAGCAAGTGGTTTACTTTTTTGATGACTACTTCCCCTTTCCTGCTTCTTTTCCAGCATCTTCATAGGTATATATGTTCTAGGGGCTCTCTTCACTTCCCCAAACCTTTGAAAATAAGTCGAAGTACTGCTTGTGCATTCTTTTTTTCTCCTTGGTTGCATGACATTAGTTTTGAAGGGAACATGCTGTTATTTAGCATCCACTAAAGTATCCACAAAAGTATTCTACAGAAACTAAAATTGATAGTAACCTGAATATCTTAGAGTAAAAAGCTACATCTTTTCTGTCTTACAGAGATGAGCTTTTTAAGTACTTTCTATTTTCTTTTTAGACCTGCATGCATGATCCTGGGGTGTTAGTAACTTGGCAACATTCCTCATATTGTAAGAACAGGGTGAGCTTAAGCTGTTCATAAATCCTATCTGAGGATGTTTTCAGGGTTCATCTGGAGAGGACACTATGAGTTGTTTCCCTGGCCCTGATGTGGTACTAAATGGAAAAATGTAATGTATTGTGGTAACCTACACTAACCAGGCAGAGAAAAGCAAAGAAAGCTGGTGCCAGTGATAGCAAGAGAATTACTTGTGAATTAATCTGTTTACAATATTGCAACATTGTGAACGAACAGTTGAATCTGAGCAGATCTCAGCCAAGCCTCACTAATGCAGGAGACATTTAGGAACTTGTTTTATGCTTACTGGCATCTTACTGTATTGATATTTTTTTAAGGCTTAAGAGTGTCTGGTGGTAGAAGAGTGAAAACTAATATTATAAGAACTTAATGATTGTTGCCTGTTCTAATAATTATTAATTGTACTTTTTCAGTATTTCCCATACTTATGGTAACAGTCTCTCACAGCATTAATACTCATTTTATTTTCTCTTTGCTGTAATATGTCTGGAATTAGAGCAAGTCATAGATTGTTCATATATCTAGGTTTTGTTTTAATTCTGTGACCATTTGTGTAACTTGGCTCTAAAGTAAGATGAAGAACCTTACCCAGTGAGGGAATCCATTCTTGATGCATGCTTAGTTTAATCAAAAGCTGGAGGTACTGGTACTCTCATGTTGGTCCTTGGAAAATTTCCATCTGGATTTAAATAATTTAAACATAATTTGAATAAAATTTGTACCGCTAGATGTTGTGATGCTCCCCTGCCTGTATTATGAACTATGGGAATGCTTTGCAGTAGTTTTAAATGTGGTACATATTAGTTGGAATTGCAGGCAAGCAACTGCAGGTATTTTATATACTTACCCTGTTTAACGTACTCTGGTATTTTCTTTTCATCTAGTCTGTCTGCTTCATTTCCTCCCTAGTTCTTAATAAGCGCCCCAATATTTGACCTTCAGGGACTTTGAAGGTTCACCTGAGACAAGAAATTGTTGTAACAGACCCACCAAAGTATCCTGTGATTTCTGACTATTTACCTCCTGTCCTTGAGTGCCTGATAAACAGTGCAGGGTTGTTCAAATTTCCTGTCTCTGTCTCTGTCTCTCCCTCAGGACAGTTGCACTGAGACATAACAACTCATCTTGGAAGTGCTGGTTACTGCTTGGACTTGATGATCATAAGGTTTATTAAATAATAATACTAATATACTTTTTTCTGTCACTATCATGAGTCTCATACTTTCTGGGAAATCAGAACTGAAGAAATGCATTTTTAATTCAATGCTGGTAAAATTATTTTTGTGACATCCATGACCCAATTTCAGGTTTCTAACATAAAAAGCGAAGTCAGAATTACAACATTCCCATTGTAGAGACATTTCTCTGAGATGATGTAGAAAGGATGATATGCCCTAAAAGAAATTACTGGAATCAGAGCTGGTATTTTATTTTAAATAAACTGCAAGAAAGGGAATTTGCAGATTTTCAACTTGCTACAGTTCTCTAGTTCTGAAAATAGGTATTTTAGAAACATCAGGGAGGAGACATTGCATAAACCAGAACTGAAGATTTTTTGTCATTATTTTTCCTTTTTTTTGTTAATTTCAAATGCTTATTTCACAAATAGAACTGTACCTTGTATTCTAACGGAGAGGTACTGTGCAAAAGAGGTACAAAACTATGTTGTACTTGAAATAAATTTCATCAAGAGTTTTTCTTCCCATCTCCTACAACCTTTATAATTATTTACTTTTTCTTCTCGTTTGACAAAGTAAGCTTGAATGTGCATAACAAATACATGATTAGCATATGGTTAACTGAAAGTGTGTTGTAGGTGGACAGATATGCTCTCCAAATGGATTATGGCAAGGATTTTCAAAGTAGAATGTTGGTATTAGAGGCTCAAAATTCTATAGATATTCAACTGGAGTTGGACACTTAATTCACATGGAAATCCCATCTAAGTGCAATTGAATTTTAAATGGTAGATAGTGGGAGAAGAAATATTAAAAACCCCTAATATGTTGCCCATCCTCCTGCCCAGAATATTGTCAGTATTATTGCCAGCTGTGTCCTCTTTTCTCTAATCTGCCTGTTTTGTTATTACAAAGTATTCACTATCCATTACAATACTGTGAACAGTAGGAACTTCTGGGAATCTGAATTTTATAATCTTTCTCCAGATTGAGGGAAGCATGAGGGGAAAGCAGTCAACATAAATACAAACTGCTGTGGCAGACAAGGACTCATTACCAGCATACACTCTAAGTGACTGAAGAAGGAGTCAGGTTTTGCTTGGAAAAGCCATCAGAGACGTTGAGTTTTCGTGAAAGGAAGGAGATTTGTCTGCTTGAACTTCTTTTCACTGCATAGAAAAGATTAAGTCATTGGTACACTGTTAAGCAAATTAGCTGAGATGGTTTCAGTGCAAAAATAAAATATGGATTACCTTGTTATTGAAGTAAAAAAAATTTAAAAAAAGCTGCACTTTTGTCAAATAGAAGAAAATGAGAATATTAAAATATTATCCAACTTGGTGTATCTCTGTGTAACTCTTATGTTACCTGTAATAAAATATGGTTTTGTTGTTTTTTGGTTTTTTTTGTTTGTTTGTTTGTTTTTTTGTTGTGTTTTTTTTTTTTTTTTTTTTTTTTTTAGTTTTTGTCACAAGTGTATGAGCACTACTGGCAAAGGTAGGTGAAAGAACTTTGATTTTACAATGTTCTAAAGTTTTACTTCTAACTTGATAAAGATTTTAAGTTATCTTCCAGGATAACTTGCAAGCGAAGGATTTTTAATTTATTTATTTATTTATTTTAAAAAGTGAAAGGTTTGAGTCAAAGATCAGTTATGTTCAGCACTGTCAACTTGTTATCTAGAGGATGTCCAGTCTAAATATTCATGAAATTTGGGCTTTGAAGTCTAGACTTGGTGAGCCGTGACTGGACATCCACAGTGTGTGGCCGTGATTCTCCTAGAATTTGAATTATTCTGTTTAACACAATGGACTTTTCATCATGGCCTTGTGAATACACAAGTAATTTTGTCTCCCTGCAAATCTAGGAAGCTGAGCAGCAGAACTTGCTCAGCTGGACACCTGAAGAAATATAAGTCCTGTGTCTGGTTTGTTTTGAATAAAACTATAAGCCTTCTATTTATGAGGGAAAGGAGCACTTTCTTCTTACTAATGATGACTTTTGAGCTTTGCCAGTCCTTGCTGTTTTGTCACAAAAAGGTGATAGCTCAATATTTACCTCAGGCTCTTGTTGCTGGGAACAGATATTAAATAGAAAGTATGTCTTTCACTAAAGGTATGAAGAAACTAGGAGAAAAGTTTCTTTATTCCTAGTTGCAGAGAAAAATTAGAAGTTTGGGCTCAGCCTATCCCAAAGACAAAAAAAATCGAAACAAAGATGGAAAATAAAAAAGTATGTAATTGTCTTCCTTTTTTCCTCACCCATGATATTTAAGTCAGTTTTAAGATTTCTAGCCTACTAATTAATTTTTTTTGGCAATCTGGGAAATGACCAAGAATAATTATGTATGTAAGCGGCCTTTTTGTGAGCTTGTTCTTACAGACATAAAATTGTCTAGCTTGTCTTGCTTGAAACACTCCACCCTTTGCCTAGTGTCAAGGAATTGAAAAGAATTGACATCAATCACAGACACATGTATATTCTTCTAGCCTCTGCTCCTGTCTCTCTCAGCAAATGGACCATTAAATCTGTTGAGCTTTGCAGAGAGGATGCAAAAACATGTCTGTTTCCTATCCTAAATCCACACTACGGTTAGCTGACAGTAATGAAGGCTGCCTTGAAGGCACATGGTGCAACTGGATAGCACATTGTATTTTCTAAGTGGTTTAGGTAAAATTTTCAAAGACGTTTATCTCATTTTCAGAAGTAAATTTTCAGTGCATGAAAAGATTACATATATTTCCTTTCAGTGATTCTCCAGAAGATTTGTTTCCAACATGTCTAAATGGAGAGACCTTTTGGCAGTGAGCAAATAGATAAAAATAGCTGGAACTGTGGAGAGATCAAAGACAAATGGAAAAATGAGAAGTATATAATCAGAACCTGGATGTGCATATTTCTGCAATATTTTCATTTCTTCCCCATTAGATGAAGGAAGTTTGACATATTATTTCCCAGAAGATTTGACCACATGTCTCATGGAAGGCCTGTGAATATTAGTGAGGAGAGAAATCTCAGTAATTTAGTAAATATGACACACAACATAAATGCCTAATTAATTTTTTTTAATAGTAATTTGTGAGCTTGTTTAAAATACAAGTTTGCAAATGGACCATTAAATCTGTTGAGCTTTGCAGAGAGGATGCAAAAACATGTCTGTTTCCTATCCTAAATCCACACTACGGTTAGCTGACAGTAATGAAGGCTGCCTTGATAGCATGTTAAACAAAGACGTTTATCTCATTTTCAGAAGTAAATTTTCAGTGCATGAAAAGATTACATATATTTCCTTTCAGTGATTCTCCAGAAGATTTGTTTCCAACATGAAACAAAAAATTATCATGACTGTATTTCTATGGAAGGATAGTAGGAGAGAAATCTAAATTAATTGTAAATATACACACAACATAAATAATAAAATAATTTTAATATAAAGTTTTGATTTTTAAATACAAGTTTGCAATCAGATATATTCCTGTCATTAACTAGATTTATAAACTTACACATGAAATTTCTTGTGTATAAAAAATGTGTGATAATATAATTGTATGTATGTTATGTAAATCCTTACTTCTTATTTCCCTTTATCTGTGCAGGGGAAGGGACTGGTTCAAATAAATGCAGCAACTTGATAAATTCCCAGGGCTTAATTTTAATTCTTTTTTTTTTTTATTTTTATCCTAAAAGCAAGAGTTTACATTCTGTTCATCACTCATTTCAGATATCTTAATATGGCCTGCCACCTGGCTTTATAGTAAAATTTGCTCCTTCTAATTAGAGCCAAGGCTTGAGTCTGAGGCTGCTTTGGACTTCAGGTTGCTAAACTGGCATGGCAAACATGAATGCTAAAGAGGTGATGGTTTACAGCCAAAGAAGGCTCAAATCTTTTTGTTGCTTCCTATTGCTGGTGATTTTAAAACCTGACACTGACACTGAGCCAACAGCTTGCTCTTGTTCCTTGTTAAAAGAAGGACTCTGGAACAGGGTCAGATAGATGCATGTTGGTTTCTAAATGGAGAGACCTTTTTGGCAGTGAGCAAATAGATAAAAATAGCTGGAACTGTGGAGAGATCAAAGACAAATGGAAAAATGAGAAGGAAAAAGAACACCGAAGTTTAAACTGCATATAATCAGAACCTGGATGTACCCTTGTCTCTGAATTTCTACCTAACACCTTTTTTCTATTAGCATATTTCTGCAATATTTTCATTTCTTCCCCATTAGATGAAGGAAGTTTTGATGAAAAATAGTTGTAGACACATGCACAAGTAGAAAGAGTAAAAAAACAAATTATTGTTTAATTTTATGTCTGAATTAAATAAATTTCCAAGTAATTTTACATAAAATTAGACAAAAGGCTAAGGATAAAAGTAATCAAAAGAGCCAAAGTCAGGACATCTGCACTGAGGTTAAGTGTTGTGTCTATGGTGCACTTTTAAATGCAGTTTAAGGAATAGTGAAACACACATACCTCATGCAAAAAAACAGTGTGAGATTCCTGTTCCTAATTACTCAAGCCAGCTCTGTGTCACAGCTTGCCATGCTCTGAGTTAAAATGATGCAAAGGTATGAGAGCTCTGGCTGTAAGTCAGACCACTGCTGTCCAAGAATGCAGCATCAGTTGCACACCTTCTGCAGAACTTTAACTTTCAAGAGCAAATACTGTTGGTGTGCTTTCCACCTTCTATGCAGCCATGATGGCATCTGCCATAAGGGTGATTACTTCTCCAGAGGACTGGGACATGACGCTCAAATTTTCCTGCTTTTGAACATCTAGAGCACCTTTCATGAATGCTTGCATTGGACTTGAGCCATCAGCTAGGACTGGAGCAACAGAAAACTCCCTGTACTGACTGCAGAATATTTCACACAAGCACAGGGTGATATATTATCATTATTTTTAAAAATGCCTGTCAATCAGCAAGTTGAGAAGTCAGGTGTTTACAGTTTCTGCCAGTTTGTGAGTTCTATTGGTTTGATATTGGTACTTTGATTCAGTTTCACACATTTCTACTGCATGGAAAAATAGACATTTTCATGTTTCTGAAAAAAATCAGTTGTAGAAAGGATTGGGTTTGTTTGGGTTTTTTGTTTGTTTTTTTTTACCATCCTAAATCAAACGCTATCACAGCGTTATAATCTGTATTATAGTTTGAAAACCAAATATAGCACGAAAATTACACTTGAGAAGTATATAAAACCCATACAAAGCATATACAAAGTATTGGCATGATGCATTGTATGTCACAAGATCTGGGATGTAGCCATTTAATTTCCTATTGCAGCCCCTTTTAAGTAAAGATTTCTTTTTTTTTTTTTTAAGGAGGATCATCTTTTTTTTTTTTTTACTTTTTTTTTACTATTACTGTTCACAAACATGAAAACTAGGCTGAACTATGAATTTTTCTTTTTTTTTTTCTCATGCTTAGCTAATCTGTTTTTGTGCATAGTAATTATGCTTGTGCAGCAGCAGTGTGTAATTGATGGCCTTGTAGGACGTCTTAGATCTCACTGATCATGTTTTTAGTAGTGGACTGGAGATTTATGCATTGGTATCAGTTTTCAGCAGTGGCCAGTATATATGATAAAAGGTTTGTCAGCCTGCAAATGGTCCTCTTCATGTGTATTGCTACCAAATTTCACACAGAAATAGAACTGTTGGTGACTTAAGCAGCAAAATATTAGAAAACCTAATTTAGCATGGTGTTAAAGCTGCAAGGTCCTATGGCAAGGGGAAGTTCAGGATACTCACAGCTTCAGGACTATCCATTCCAGATCAAAAGTGCTTTGTCTACTCTTACGGACTAATTTGACAAATATTTCTTCTAAAATACAGACCTGAGTGCTATTTTTTACAGCCTTCCAAATAAAACCGAAAAACTAAGATCCTTTCTGCTTCACAAGGGCATAAAGGTTTCTCCTGGCTCTAGTTTTGAGTAAGGTGAACTTACTGTGCAAATGATCGAATAGGAAAATTTTACTTCCCCTGTGATTCTTGTCTGTCACTTTGTTTGGTTTTCCCCCTTTATTCCAACCAAACAAAGCTCCCTCTTTTCTCACGTTTCCTTCTTCTTCCACCTCAGGTTTAAACTATCTGTCCCCAAAGTCCACACCCGGTATCACTTTGTTTTTAACAACTTGCACATTAAGTGAATTCTAAAGACTAAAACAGTGACAGCTGCCTTTCCTATCACAGCTGAACTCCTGAGCATTCTTCAGGCTTTTTGTTGTTTCACTTTCAAGTCCTAAATGTTCTCAGCTGTATCAGAAACCTCCCAATCTTCCCTGCTTGCTGCTTTCCTCTTCCAATTCATCACAGCAGCCACCATCCTTCAGCTGCTGCTTGATGTCAGAAAGAAGGTGAAAGCAGCTTATTTTTTCCTCTCTCCCCAAGCTTCTCTGTCACCTTATTTTTCTTTTTCTCTTCCTCATAAATTGCCTTTCTACAGACCATCTGGAAGAACTGATTCACTCTCTGCCCTTCTCTTACTGTAACAAGATTTCTGCCAAAGAAGTCACTCCATGTTAGTCTCATCTTCTGTTCTGTCTGTAGCCACCCCCAGACCAGGAACAGCACATGCGAGAAGGCCTTTGTCAGCCTAGGGCTGGCATTTTGCAAGCTTGGAGTGATATAGCTATATGTGCATGTGTGTATATATATATGTATATACACGTGTACATATATAGACACAAACACATGTACACCTATTTGTATATGTATAAATATGGCTCTTGAAGTTAGTCAGTAAAAATGGGTTGTGTGTAGCCAGAATTCCCAAGGTTAGGCTGTTTCCTGGAGTTGCATATCACTCAGGTGTCTCCACATTTGGATTTTCACTGAATAATACCAGAGGATTTCTACACTGTGCTGTTCAGGCCTTTGTAGAAACCTGTCACTAGGTCTTGGTGAGGAAGCTTGGTACCAGAAGATGTCCACTCTGGCAGAGCAGTCCTATCAGGCTGACGAGATTAACTCGGTATACTAGGAAGGGTGCAGCTTCTTATAACACTATAGCTTTTAGAGCTTGAATTAGCAGTTGGTCATTCAAATGAAATGGACTGTGCAGATGCCTCATGTTCCTGCAGAGAAAGACGGGCAAAGATCAGTCTTTTTTGTTTTGTAAGCTTTGGGTGTCATTACAGGCAGCTAGAACCATCAAAATATTTGGATTTCAAATGAAACACTATGATTCTAGAATTTCTCAAATTAGATGTAGTTGTTTCCTCTTGTAGAACCAAGAAAACGCAGAAGATAACTGACTAAAAAAATAAGACAACTAAAAATGTAATTTTATTTTGCTGGCTTCTTTATTTCTGTTGAGACTTTAAAATGAGAGATATGGAGAAGCATATGCCTCATCCCTCAAAATGTTCAAGGCCAGGCTGATCAGGGCTTTGAGCAACCTGGTCTAGTGGAAGGTGCCCCTGCCTGTGGCAAGGGGATTGGAACTGGATGATCTTTAAGGTCCCCTCCAACCCAAACCATTCTATGATTTTATGATTTTTTTTAAGCAATTTTTCTTGTTGAAATGCTCTGTGTTGATTGAGTCTTTGTCAGAAGAATGTAGGAGACGCTGGTCCTCATGCATAACTGCTTGCTATATATTTCATGCTAAATATGTATCTTTTTATAGCAATTACAGTATGCAAGGGTATGCTATCTTAAAGTAGCTTCTGCCTCAAACATCTTTATTGTATGCTCACTATATGCAAAGTTGTTTAGACATATATTTTTAGCAGTAAATATATCTGTCATGAAATTAACAACTATTGGCTTATGAGTGATTTTCGAGGAGCAGAAATCAACCTTTATTGCAGTTTTATGGGGGAGAGAAGCAGTTTTATTCCAAAATGGAACTAAATTGATCACTGAGATAGTACTAACTTTTCTCTGTGTGTATATATATGCACATACATACAAATCTGTATATATTCATTATTTATTGCTGAGTTTGTGCAAGTGTATTTCTGAACCGCTAACTTATTATGACAGATTCTTCTGTTTTTTCAGTCTCTGTAGCAATAATAACTCATGTTAACTACTTATAAAGATGGCTGCATGATTTGAAGATATATAATAGCATGTTAGTGAATTCTGGAAAATGGTAATGGATGAAGGTAAACTCACACTAAGATAAACATAAGGATGGAATTATTTAAGTATTGGTAGCAACTCCACCCAAGGGAAGCATTTCTTGGTTTGTTTAGTGGTTGTTTTTTGCTTGTGGTTTTTTTTTTTTTTTCTTGTTTTTGGTTTGGTTTGGTTCATTCCCTCTGCCATCCCCCAACTCTTGCAAGTCTTTTCAAATCCTTTTCATAAAACCTGAAATTAGATTCTACTTCCTGCAGACAAATAATGAATAGCTGTCTTCATTCTCCTTTGTACCCTCACAGGTGCCTGTAAAAAGTAGATAGTTGTTCTTTTGACTGTGATTCAGTTATAAGTTGTAAGTATATTATGGGTAAATGAAAATTAATATTTTAGTAAAAGAACAGTTAAAAATAGAATCCATGTCAGTCTCAAACTTTAAAGCTTTAAAGAAGCACATCAACTCTCTTAAAAACAAACAGAAAAAAAAACCCTCTCTGTAAACTCTCCATTGAGTAAAAAGCAAAAGTAACAATGACGTACGTAGTCTAGAGGACTTCTATAGTGGAGATAGTGGGCATCTGAGGTATTTTTTTGAAATATGCAAAGTTACATAATTAATTGATACCATTTTTAGCATATTCTTTATTTAACCTGCTTGTTTTTTAATTCCGTACAATCTGGAACTTTATGTAATTTTTATAAATGCCCTCAGGCTTATTAAATGTATAACTTAATTCTGAGATTTTCTGATTTTTGTCTGAAAAAAAATACAAATACTTTTTTTCCCTCCTAACTCATGTGAGATAAAAAATAATTCTCAGTTCTTTATCATATTACATTTATATAATGATTTATTCTAGAACGAAATAAAAAAAAAATCTGTTGAAGATTACTGACATCACTTTGCCATCATCTTGCTTCTTTTAACAAGCAAAAGAAAATTTATTATTTTATTCCACATTAAAAACAAAACAAAACAACAAACAAATGATAGAGAGTTCTATATCTTAAAGGCATCCAAGAGTCTAGAGCCATTACTAGAACACTTGGGCTAAGTAGTGTAAGGTTATACATATCTGTATGTGTGTTACTGTAGTTGCTATGCATTACATTACTGCATACTGTTGTCTGATGAGTTGTTTGCTTTGTTCTTTTGTTCCCCAAGGCTTGCTGTAGGTATATATCTGAAGGAAAGTACTTCATGGCTCTGTGGTGCAATGTTTTATCACTCAGCATTTCAAAGCTGACATACATCATCAATTTTGGACAGTAAGCATCCTATCCAAATTAAGCAACAAAATCCAGTCAAGGCAGATGGGTAATTTTCTAGAGTATTCAGAGAACTGGTAGCTACTATGGCTAACTGGCTATCCGAGGTGCTCTGGCACATATATAACTTTAAGCTATTCAGAACATGGTAGCCGAAACCCAGTGAAGTGGCCTGATCCTGTCAGATTCTTTACTGCAGTCAGTTTTTTGGCATAAACCTTAGCTGTATCTGTCCTGTGAATAAGGTCGCTGTGCTGAAAAAAATAGAGGAAAGAAGTAAGCATTGATAAGAGGTAAATGTTTTAATCTTTTTAACTAAAGATTGATTTATGTTTCTGTGGATGAATACTTGGCATTTTTACAGAGCAATGGAAGGGCTAAAAATGTTTCTTAATTACATTCAGTGCAAACTTCTGTCTGTACAGACACAAATAAATACAACATTTCTAACTTTTATCTCCTTATCTGTTCTCAAACACTGCTTTTAATATCTTAGTTAGAAATTGAAGATCACATATACAGTATACTACATATGCAAATAACCACTGTGGCTGTATCTTGGTCTTATCATCTAACTAATATTGAGTTCTTCATTTGCAAATCCCCCTAAATCATTACTCTTAATACTTTCAGTGACATAGACATTCATTTTGTAGAAATTAAAAAAAAATTATGGATAGTAGTAGTTCAGGTGTACTCACATTATTATGCAGATTCTACTTCAGAACAAATGCAGATAAATGGCAGACATTTTGTGCGTATATATGCTGCTTTGGTTAACTGTCAATGCTGACCTTCATCAATAAACTAAGAAAAAAAACAGTCATGACAGGCATAAAAGTTCTTCAACTAAAATTTTACTGTACTTTTTATTTACAGACAAGCCCTAGAATCAAGCATATGGTTTCTTTAACAAGAGTTGTCTCAATATGGTGAGTAACTAACAGGTTCTGTATAATAGCGAAAAGTGAATCCTGTTTAATGAAATTTCTTTTTGTTTGACTGAAATGTTGTTTAACATACCAGCCCCCCGCCCCCCAAAAAAAAGAAAAAAAGAAAACAGCACACACAAAAACCCCAATAAGAATAAAGAATCCCTCATCTTTACTATAAAGAACAGCCTTTCAATATTGTACCAGCTACAGGTGGAAAATGAAAGACGCTACAATTATGTTTTCTTACCGGGACTGACCTCTAGTGTGAAACAATGGCATTTAGCATTATTTTGGCTTTGAAATGACAGCTTTTTGCTATTTGCACTGATTTTTCAAGTTCTGTCGGTGTAAAGGAGTAAGGTAATTCGTCATTAAAAAAATCTAATCCTCAGCCCCCGTCCTGTAGTAATTCTGTCTTCTCAGTCCAGTGTTTCCTTGAAATGTCTGTTTGCTTTTATTTTCTTTAAAAACCTCTATAACTTCTCTTGCTCAAATACTGTAATTCAGACTCTGTCCTCTTACATCACCAGTGAAACTACCGGTTATTTTCATCATTAGCTCTTTATGCTTTCATTCTTTCTCTACCCTTCATCTGTATCAATACAACTCTAAGATAAAACCCATTAAAAAGTTTCTTTTACTAATTCGTGGAGAAATTGTGTTAACAAATATTAGATTTATCAAAGAAAAACCTGAAAAATCAGAGTATGTGAAAGAGCAAATTATACTTCAGCCTTAACTTCAATCTATTTGTCATGGATGTGCACATAACATCTTTAATGCCGTGGCTGTATCAGCTGCTTGAACAGTTAACTATGTGGTATTATTGTAGGTTTTTCCCTTCCAGTTTATCTATAGATAAGTTCCATCTTTTAGAGTTGGATGCTTTCTGAATGTTTGTGTTTATAAAAAGCATACATGTATACGTTTTTGTTTCCTTTTTTTAACTCAAAGGCTTACTGTGTAAGTAATTGCGCTGTCCCTCACAGCGTGTTTTAGAAAAGGTACAGAGTTTATGTGCATTGCAGTGTAACATGGTTTACTCTTCCTCATCCCATTAGTTGTAAAATCATTGCTGAATATTTATTTTCTTCTTTGATGAGAGACATGCGGAATTATTGTCATTCCAAATGGTGTTATCATTATCAGTAGGAGACACAAATTCCTAAGGTTATCCTCTATTCATTAACAAGGTAGATGTTAGTATGAAGACCATCAAATAACAGCCACATAAAAAATAATCTACTGCATACATATTCTCTAATTTTAAATTTAACCAATGTGAACTTGTCAGGAAAGGAATATAACTGAGTGGAAAAATAGAGATATTAGTTTGGAGAAAATATATGTCAATTTTAAATGAGATATTTTAAGCTTCTTATATTAATTTGAAAATTTGTTCATTTCCCCTCAGGTCTTAACTTTTGGTTATTTTGCAACCATAATGTTCCTAGGCTTTGTCCAGACAGATCTGGTCAGCTAAACAGATCTTAGGCTACATACAAGCTAGAGGTCTCTTGAGTATTACATGCACAGAAAGTGCATGGACATGTAATGTACTAATCTTTAATACTGATATACATGATGAAAAAAATTCTACTTTACAAGAGGTGGACTGGTATATGGTCAGCTTAATGTGATTGCCATAACATAATAGCATAATGTGATTGCTATGTGATGTTGGAAGATTGCAGTGGGATGGGGTTTTTGCAAGCTGCGTGCTCGATGCCTTAAAAGTGACAAAAAAGCATTCCTCAGATTGTTGAAATTTCCTTTTGTAGAGTGTTTTGAGATCTACTGGTATGACAAAACAATGCCAATGTTACACTGCACTCTCAGGATAACTCAAGCATCCCAAAGGTTTTCAAAACAGAAGCAAGTAGTTTGAATTCTTGTGCAGTTTCCCTGGAAGTCGACTTCTGATGTATTTAACTGTAATTACTCCATCCAGCCATTCCTTCCATACCGACTCATGGATTTTTTTCAGGTGTCAAACATTTCCATATCTTTTGTTCATTCATTGATGCATGTCATGTTCTATTATTATTATTGCTTCTACTGCTCTTACATATCTTGTAAAAAGTTTTCTTCTTAAACAGTTTAACGTACAGTCTCCCTCATTGAAACAGCCTGTGTCCAATTGCTACATGTTAAAAACCTCTGGTACTTCCAGGGCAGCAGCAGTTAGATTGCTATCTATAGCTACACTATCTACAGCTAATTGACGGGACGGAGGTCACCTTCATCTAGAATGAACAATATTAGAAGATTAGGTAATAAGATCTAAGTAAATCACTACAGAGTCTGAGTTTGACCTGACCTTGGATAGCTCTTCTTCCAGTACCATAAATCCTGGGACCCAGACGGGTAGGAAATACTTAGAACCTGGGATCCAAATATTTGTTTCAGCTAGCAGTACGTTTGAACTTGATTAATAACCTGCAATCAGAAATCTAAACTCGTGGAGTTTCCCTTACCTGTATTCTTTATATAGTCATGTCGACATAGAGTTGCGTGCACACTATGCTTAAACTCACTTGTTACCATTGCTAGGAATTGCATCCATCATGCCAAATTAAATTTCAGTTTTTCTGCAACTAAACTGCAAGTATTTTAATAATACTGTCTCACCAAAAGATTCAGAATTTTCTGAAACACTGTTCCCTCTGCCATGGGTTTCTAGTGAATCCAAAGCTGATATTAAAATCATAAAATAGAATCATAGAATAGTTAGGGTTGGAAAGGACCTTAAGATCATCAAGTTCCAAACCCCCTGCCATGAGCAGGGACACCGCACACTAAAACATGTCATCCAAGGCTATGTCCAACCTGACCTTGAGCGCTGCCAGCAATGGAGCATTCACAACGTCCCTGGGCAACCCATTCCAGTGCCTCACCACCCTTACAGTAAACAATTTCTTCCTCATATCCAATCTAAACTTCCCCTGTTTAAGTTTGAACCTGTTGCCCTTTGTCCTATCACTACAGTCCCTCATGAAGAGTCCCTCCCCAGCATCCCTGTAGCCCTCCTTCAGATACTGGAAGGCTGCTATGAGGTCTCCACACAGCTTTCTCTTCTCCAGGCTGAACAGACCCAACTTTCTCAGCCTGTCTTCATACAGGGAGCTGCTCCAGTTCCCTGATCATCCTCGTGGCCCTCCTCTGCACTTGTTCCAACAGTTCCATGTCCTTTTTATGTTGAGGACACCAGAACTGCACACAGTACTCCAAGTGAGGTCTCACAAGAGCAGAGTAGAGGGGCAGGATCACCTCCCTCGACCTGCTGGTCACACTCCTTTTGATGCAGCCTAGGATACGGTTGGCTTTCTGGGCTGAGAGTGCTTCCTGAAGCCAGGTCATGTGAAGTTGCTCATCGACCAACACCCTCAAGTCGTCAGCAGGGCTGCTCTGAATCTCTCCTCTGCCTAACCTGCAGCTGTGCCTGGGATTGCTCCGACCCAGCTGTAGGACCTTGCACTTGGCACGGTTAAACTTCATAAGGTTGACATCAGCCCACCTCACAAGTGTGTCAAGGTCCCTCTGGATGGCATTCCTTCCCTCCAGTGTATCAACCAAACCACACAGCTTGGTGTCACGGACAAACTTGCTGAGGGCGCACTCAATCCCACTGTCCATGTCACCGACAAAGATGTTGAAGAAGACCAGTCCCAGCATCAGTCCCTTACAGACACCACTCATGTCTCCACGAGCTGAGACCTCCAACTGGAGCCATTGACCACAAGTCTTTGCATGGGGCCATCCAGCCGTTTCTTTATCCACTGTGTGGTCCATCTATCAAACTGATGTCTTTACAATTTAGAGACAAGGATGTCACGCAGGACAGTGTCAAAAGCTTTGCACATGTCCAGGTAGATAACATCAACTGCTCTACCCCTGTGCATCAGTTCCATAGCCCCATCATAGAAGGCCACCAGTTTGGTCAGGCAGGATTTCCCCTTAGTGAAGCCATGCTGGCTGTCACCAACCACCTTGTTGTTTTTCATGTGCCTCAGCATGCCTTCCACGAGAATCTACTTCAAGATTTTGCCAGGCACAGAGGTGAGACTGACTGGTCTGTAGTTCCCTGGTTCATCCCCATTTTCCCCTTCTTGAAAATGGGAGTTATATCTCCCTTTTTCCAGTCATCAGAATCTTTCACATTCCTAACCACGTTTTTCCCTGTGAAAATAGAGGTCTGAAAAGTGTTTTTTTGAGAGACATTTCTGAAAAATTGAACAAAACCACCTCAGAATTGGAAATTATTTTCAACAAATATGCTTTGTAAA
Source organism: Myiopsitta monachus (assembly GCA_017639245.1). NCBI lineage: Eukaryota > Metazoa > Chordata > Aves > Psittaciformes > Psittacidae > Myiopsitta > Myiopsitta monachus. Next base: position 41,560,777 of record CM029941.1, on the reverse strand, counting down.
TGAAAGTTTTAGAGTAAATGATAGTTGATATGCTTTATTTTTGCACTCTTTTATTGTTACTTTGTTTTGTTTTAGACTTCTTTTTCTTGCATTTGAATCTTAATACAAATCACTGTGAGTGTAGCTTTTGATTTCAAGAAGTTCTTATTAGGAGAAATCCTCTCCTTGTTGAAACTCTGGGAAATCTTTTCCATTTAAAATGCTTGATGGATTTGGTTGAGATATACTCTCTAATTTAGGATCTAGCTGGCCTTCCTATATCAATTTTTTTTTTTTTTAATGGAAAACTAATGCCTTAGAAAAGAAGTTTTGTTTTTTTTTGTTGGTTTTCTTGGGTTGGTTTTTTGGCTGTTTTTTGTAGGGTGGAGCACACAAGATTCAGTACATTCCAATAGTGTGACTTCATGGACTTAAGATAAAAAATTAATTTGGCCAACTGCTTGTTAGCCTGCCTGTTCTGTAGAGCTTTCAGTTTCTGTCCTGTAGCCTTCTGCATTTTATCCAGCCCATTTTGCCTCAAGAAGAGCCACCCTCTGTGCTACACATTACAATGGACCTATTGAAAAGTTGTCAACCAACACTGAGAACAAAAATGCACTGAGAACAAAAATTTTAATATTTTAATTTCTTTACCTCCTTCTGAGAAAATAAACATTCAAGTAATTTTCCAGAAGTCCTCCATATGAAGATGCTCATCAGTCCTTTAATTTTCTTCAAAATGTTATGAAAGCCTGTTATTTCACTGATATCTTGAAAGTGTTCCACTACAGCGCTTTTTTGATATCTGCAGTCACTAAAGCCAAAGGTGTGCAAGTGTTCTAATATATTTAAACATTTCAGAGTTGTTTAGAGAGAGTGGCTTTGGAGCACATTTGGCAAATATGCTATTGAGAAACAAATATGCTACTGTATAGTCAGATATCAGTTTGGTAAAATTTTGTGTAATTCCTGGGCAGAAACATTTTCCACTCAAAAGATATTCCCTTACCCCATGTCTTTCTGTAGTGCACTTGTAATTTGTCAGCCTCACCTAGCACATCACCTAGTACTTTGATCTCTTTAATCTTGCTTTTCCTTTTGCAATATTATATTGCTTCTTCCCCAGTCTCTGTGCAAGTGCTGACACAATTACCTTGGCATCTTGAGATATACTTATAATATTTTATGTTTCATGGCTCATTTTGGCCATAATAAACAAGTCAGCTCACATAATCTCTGTCTGACTCCTTTGTGCATATTTAACTGCTTTTAATCTGCAGGGTTTTATTGCTTGCTATGGCATCTTCTGCCACACAGTTTTCCCACAACCACTTAACCCTGTGCAGTCTTGATAATGCTTATTCAAAGTTCAATGTACAAAGTTCAGCGTACAATTTTTCATATGCTACCTATGAATTAGTAGATGTGATTGTTTGTACAGACCCTGTATAACCTGGTCTCCTTTTTATCTGTTATCAAGTCTATGCAACTTTGTTGACTAGGCAACTACTTATATATTACTGGTTTACTATTTAAAATGAAATTACCAGACAAGAACAGATGACATTAATTATAGTATTGGATGTGTGCAAGTCTCTGTGTGCTTATGGGAGCATGAAGCTAAACTATAATTCTCATGTCACTACGCATGAGGAGAAAGTTCACAGTGCTGTAGAAGAAGCTTGGGTTACATGATAAGGCAGTCTGCACAAAGACAACAGCCCTTGTTTTCATGAAGTATTTAAACAAAAACTTAAAGTATGTTGAAGGTGAGGCATTTCAGTCTGCCCATACTTGTCTTCACTGGAGTAAGCCATTAACCATTTGCTTAGTAAAATCCACTTCTGCATTTCTTAAAGTGTTTTGCCTTTTAAGAAGTGAACAGAGCATTTCTTCTGTATGTAATTCTGAACCTGGTTTTGCCTAGTTCAACTGAAACCACTGCTGCGGTTCAGGACCAGGTTTTTACTTCTGACTTGTCCATGCCTTGTCCCCCATGTCAAAATAAGGAAGCATTTTCCTGAATTTGCACATACAAGAATGGTCCTACTGAGTTCACATAAATTAGGGATAGTGTTCATGGCAGCAGTCGTTCAAATCAACAGGCAACTTTTTAGCTTATGTACTAAAATTTGTTTTTAAAGGACAGAGTATGAAGAAAGAAGATGTAAAATCAAGAAACGGGTATACAAACTGAGGAATAAATTGAGAGAATACTTTCAGCATGTTGGGGCTTGAACTAGATGATTTTTGAGGGTCAAACTACTTTATGATTCTGTGTTGTTTTATGGTTCCATGGTATGTTCCTGATTTTGAAGATCAAGACGTGTTATGATCATAGGATCATAGAATAGTTAGGATTGGAAAGGACCTTAAGATCATCTAGCTCTAACCCCCCTGCCATGGGCAGGGACACCTCACTCTACACCATGTTGCCCATGGCTCTGTCCAAACTGGCTTTAATATGATTTTCTGTATTGCACAGGATGCACACTGTTGAAGTCAATGCAGTCTCCACAGAAGTAACCCATTATTTCAATTCCACATGTCCTCGACAGTTTCATATAATCATAATAGTAAAAGCAAATGATTTCCAGCTATGTGGACAAGAGCACAAAATTTGCTTATTCCTTTGACACGTTTTGGACTCTGGATCTTTTGTTCCCTACATAAGAATGCATTGCTTAGGCTGAATTATATCTGCAGCTTATCTCATGTCCAAATATTCTTTTCTATGTAAAATATTATGAACAGGTGGGATTTTTGCTTTGCTAAAGAGGTAGCATTTACCATTCTTTCTGAGGCAAAAAAGAGGAAAAAATAAAGGTATATATTAGAACATGAACAATTTCATGCTCTCTTTAATGTTTTCTCCTTTTTTTTTTTCTGTTTTTTTTTTTTTGTTTTGTTTGTTTGCCTTTTTTTTTTTTTTTTTTTTGGTTTGGTTTGATTGGTTTTTCTGGTTTGGTTTGCTTTTTTACTGTGCCAAGTAACCTGATTGTACATGTCAATTTCATTCTTTGTATGCTGGTCTTAGAACTTGCTTTGTTAACAACAGCAACAGCCAGCAAGTGGAAGTTTACTTTAGAATATTGGGTTTAGTTATTTACAAGCTGCTTATGTGACCAAAGAGGGATCTAATTATTGACATTTTTTTAAAACACTCATGTTTTTTTTTCACTGTGATAATCAACACATTTAGCAGCTGTTAGTGATCCTTTGGTAATAAATTGCTGTTCCTACAATTATGTGTCATTGTAAAGAGCTGTTGACACATTAATAAGCTATTTGTTATTAATTTATTTTTTTAATGTGCCAGCACTGCCTGCTATATTTCTCCCTTGCTCTATAAACTAAACAATATGCCACATTTGTGTTTTAAAGCTTTGTTCTTGACTTCCATAATGCAGCCACTTCCAGTAACCTTTTTCTAGCCTGGCAACCCATAGAGGCTGCAAGCATGAATACCACATGCAGTTTTCAAATGCCACTTGCAGTTTCAAGTTTTTACAACTTGAAATAAAAAATATAAAAATATTATGACTCATATTTGGTCATTGATAGTGAAGATTCACTTTAGGAAAGAAGTTTCCAGAGAAGTTGTGATGAAGTGGTATATTACTGAAAGACTTGGAGAAAAGGCTGCTTGGGAGCTGCCTTGCTTACTAGAAACAGCACAAAACATTTCCTTTGCTACCTGGATTGAAAGACCATGATTTCACTTCAAGGCCTTGTATAATTCTGCCTACTTTTTTACTTTCGTACTTTCATCTGCTTTTCTATCCTCTCTTATTTCAACCCAAATCAAGACTTCCAAGCTTCTTTCAATGTGCTTATCTCCTTCTGCTCT